>OX352245.1:2776434-4138401 GCA_947086465.1 Eupithecia exiguata | reverse complement strand
CTTTAGACACACTAAAAAATGCCATTGCACCATGTCTAGTAGCTGACATCTTTTGACTTGTCACAGGTTTTCGACATAGACGGATTTAGCAGTAAGTAGATTAGTTTTCAAGTTCACTGCTGGCAGATGCTGGATGCGTCAAGTTAAAGACGGCGTTATGACGCTCATTTGGGGAGGCCATTGTCCAGCTGTGGACTTATATAGGCTGATGATGATGATGTGAATGTTCTCTATTTACATAACTAAAGTTAGTTACTTGTACCGAGTTTGTACCGGATATTTGCAACATTATTTAAGAAACATATTATTCTTCACAAGCCTTCGCCAGAACCTGACCTAACATTTATTTTCTTATCTAAATAGTACAATAATGTTGGCCTAGAGACGGCAATAAACTCAAAGAAAAATGTGACCCTGACATAGATTATTGGTTTGGTATCCACTTCCACTTGAAACCTGGACTCGTATATCTGTGGTAATATTTGCACCATAATAGACTTTCTTCATTTGGCAATAGTCCAAGATTTGTTTCAAAGTTTCATTCATACTCTACAAGTCACTTGGAAATCAATAACTCACTTGGAATTTGTTATCAGCGTTAGGTAACCGCTGAAAATTAGGAATCTCGGCAAACGTTATCAGGGGTTATCATAAAGGTATACCTAGGTGTAAGTAACTGTGAAGAGAAATCATAAAGCCATTATAATATAAACCATTATAAATAATTTAGCATGCTACTTACATAAATCTTTTATTGTGATATAAGGTCATGGTTAGGAAGCATAGTCCACATACTATTCGTACTTCATAAAAAAGTTAGTTGTGTTTCAAAAGTAGCATAAATTATCTTTGTGTTTGTTAGACATACCCATAGATATATTTATAAGGTATTCGAAGAAGCAAGTTCACTTTACGAGTCATTAAAGTGTCGTTACCTTTGGAATAAGCAGTATTTCACTGCAAAACGAGTCAAGTAAACACAATTACCACAAGGTTCAGAAGCCACAAGTCTGTTCACTTCACACTGCCGGCACCAAAGGACCAGCATCAATTTGAAAATTTCCTCCAGTTTCTCTCTCACACTTCCCTTGGGGTTCATCAATAGTTCTTTGACTAAAACATCAATCAATATTTAATTCATCTTTCGTTTCTAAAACCAAAGGTGCAAAAGAAATTTACTCACATGAATGCCCCATCATATCAAAAGTTTTGTCCTTCATGAGGACAATGTTGAGTTTCTCGTTGTTTCTGACACAAATGCTCTACAAAACTAACACATCAACCGGGTCACGTCGTCAAAACTCGTGAACTTTCATCAAATGTACTTTATAACTGAATCAATACTCGCAATACGTTTGATTCCGAACCACCGCCAGTGTAAAAATACCTCTAACCACAGTAGCGTTTCGTCAACAACTGAACTCTGACGTTGAAACTGTGCGTAACATTAAATATAGAGCACGCATTTCAGACTTTTATTTTATGAATATCCCTTTCGATATCATCTTTAGCTGTAATAAGTAGCTATCTACATTCCAAAAGGTCGGTCCCTGAAATAACTTTTCAAGGTCAGACAAGTTCACAATCCAAACTTTGCGGCTGTTCTTAATTCAGTTGTTCATTTTCGCGGCTGAGTGAGTTGCCCTCAATTTTCGAAAACTTTTCAAGGTCATCCTATTTTAGCACGGTTTCCGACTTCGTGAATCATTGAAATAATAACATCAGCGGTAGAAAAAATATTCGTGCTAGTGGATAAGCTGAAGAATTCGGAGGACGCTTCTAAAATAATAGGTGATGCTATTAAAATAGAAAGAGTACTCGAAATAGTCTTCACGTCACAAGTGAACCAGTTTGTATAGTTTAATGACGTAATCGGCTTAGAGTGAATTGATTAGTTAGAACAAAAAAAAGTTAAAAATAGCACCTCTTGAGATACAAAGATTGAACTCTAAGCATATTTTGAAACAGGAAATGCCTTGCCTACTTTAATCGATGCTGGTTTTAAGTAATCACTTATCAGCATGAAATCAAAAAAAGTTAACGTGTTATTTAACAAAACAACAGAAAATCATGTTTTATCTGCTGAATCTGATGTGGGAACCTAATCGGTTAGTCACCGAATCGCTTTCGTGACGCAAAACGTGTGGAACACAAATCGCAGTGGACCGTAAAAATAGTTTTTTTATTCAAATTGTCTGTAATAACGTTAGATTGGTTACGATCAATACAGATGGGCTAGGTTTTCAAATAGACTTTCTAGATTATTACATTGTCATAGACTACTCCGTATTATATTTAGGTAGGTACTTTATCGTTGCATTTTTTAAACGAACTTAGTAAGATTCCATCCACTATCCTTATGAAGTTTAGTAGTCGTAGGGTTTTGAGTTTTCTGTTTATTCCATCGGTGTTATACGTGTTTCCGTCCAATGTTGAACTAGAAAAAATCAAAACCTACGTAGGTACCATTTAAAAACTTTATGTTGAGTAGGGTCTCTTATTTTCTTGTTTTTCTGTATTCTAATATTGTATCAATCTAAGTATCTTACCAAAGCTATCAATTGCATGTTCAGCGTAATGGACACCAGTATCGCAAGCGATAATTATTTTTAGTCTGAATGAGAGATTCAGATTCCATAGGATCGTCATCGTCGGCACATACATCTATGTATGATGAACAGTATTTAAAATCACTTTAATGTATCTTACCAAAGCTATTATCAGCCTGTCGCCTGTTCAACTCGATGCACGCCCGTCTGTGTACCAGTCTGTGTGTGAGCGCAACATATCGCTTGTTGAACTCCGATTCGGATTCCGTGGGGTCGTCGTGGCTTGTTTCAGTTTGTTCTAATATATCTGTGGATAAATATTGTTACTTGACTTAGGCACGCTGCTTTCTTTGTCTTCTATTAGTATCTCTCTACTTTTTTGTTGGATATTCTTTTAAAAGGCTTGGCATTAATTCACATTGTTTGGTGTTTCAATAGACTTGTGAAAGGAGCATTTTGCAGACAATTTACTGCCAACTGCAGCATACGTTAATAATTTTGTTTTAAGAACTTCCTGTTTTTAGTCCCATTTTTAGAATTCCAATGCCTACTGTAATTTACACGTCTGTCCTGCAATAAAGCTTTTATGATTTCGAAGAGTTTTATACAATACCAGGTGGAAATCTGGCCCAATGGTCGTCGTTGGCTGACAGTAGGATCCAATTGCCACACCACCACGGAGCTGCGTATATCCCCTTTTCTTCCCGAGGTCGTTCACCTTCTGAACTACCGGAGTAGTCTTCTTGCTCTGTGAATTAGAACAGAAAATAGTGTAAGTGCCTTACCCACCCATAGTGCATACATGTGCGTAAGAAGCAGAGTCAGAAACTTAGTTATGTACGCACAGTCCTAGGGTAGCCGACTAATTTTTAGAACGAGCGCCTTGACCAAAGTTCAAGCAAAGCTCTATTCTTATTGCGGCGTTTGTTTTGATTTGACTAAAATGGTAGACACTCTTAAATGGTCACTCTTACTCCTTTAATGAATTTATGACCGATAAATTGTAGTATGTAACATTGTAATTTTTTACTTTTTATAATTATTGAATTTTCATTAACAATTTTTAATTTCATCTACTTTATTATTGACATTTGTTTTCTATTCATTGTTTATTATTATTATCATTTTGTTTATCTGTCTGTGAATTTTATGTTTTGTCTATTTTAGAATTGGACCGAATAGTTCTGTAAATTTTAAGACGTTGCACGCCCACTAGGGCAGAATACATTGAGACATTTAATTTTTTAATAACAACTTTTAATAACATGTATTTCTTGCAATAAATATTTGATTGATTGATTGGTACCATTAGATACAATACAAGAAGAGAAGGCACATTTCTAACGTATATGTAGAAAAAAGAAATTAGGCCAAGTCGATGAAAATTTAGGTTGATGAAATTTATATAAGGTACGTCCGTACGTACCAATTACTACACGATGAATTTTATGTAATAGAGAAAATAATATATGATATTTATGTATAAGAAAAACCTTAGAAAAAGTTTTGCCATGCTTTTTCACGGAATACTTACCATCTGGATCTACACTGGAACCCGCGAGTTTATCCAAACTGTTACCCGCGGATTTAGCTATGCGAATGTCTTGAGGCTTTTCGCTTGATGCATACTCTTCTTTGCCTCTCTCTTCAGACTGTAACAAGTATTTAATTGAATTTTAGCTTAAAGGAAATATAATTGAACGGACGATAAAATATAATAAATTTAATTTATTAATTTAGTTAGTGAATAAGATATTTAATGAGCACGCTTGATCTCATTGGTAGGCGAAGGCCGTTCTTATTATCTTACATGCACACCATTTATTGATTGAAAACTTCCATTATCATGATATTTCACATATCGATGAAATTGTACAACGAAGACTGAATTTTCAATTCCTATTGGTTGTGTTAGAACTCAAGATTATTTATTATATTTTTTGCACAATAAGACATAATGCCAACTGTACTTTAAACAATAGATTTATGGTTAAAATTACGAGTAGTCCCACTCGCCCAACGAAATAAACAAGAAAAAACTAATCAGGTAACTGGGACCGCGGTCCCAGTTTTGTAGTGGGCCCAGTCGCCTGTGTCCTCAAAATTAGAACCAATTTTATTTTACAAGTTCTTACTTTACCTTAGCTCGCACATCAGACCGATGTCTATAATGCCTTGATTTGTCCTCAGAACGGTACCGTTTCTCCAACTTCTTGTAAAGTCTAACCCCACTGGTAGATTTCTTGTGCGTCGATGAACAAGGAGAATCGGCGAAGCCGGCTGGTGCAGGAACTATGTCAGGTGTGACGCAATCTGCATAGGACTCCTGTAAGGAAAATAAATGAATGCTTACTTCTTTATGCTACTGATAAATTATGGTATAAGGATAAATAGGCCATATGTTCAATATTCCTTAGAGCCGATTTCTTAAGGTACCTCTTACCTCTTAGCCAATCATGTAAAACGGTCCATCCCAATGTTAAGGTTTTTAGTTATAGTGCTTACCCGCACTTTGGGTATCTCTAAGAAATGAAATAAGTTCCCAAAAATTTTCAATTTCGGCAGGACTCGGGAATTAGGGTGGGGTGCGGGTTCGCGTCCCGCCGAAATCGAAATTTTTTGGGAACTTATTTCATTTCTTAGAGACAGCCAAATGTTGTTTTGTGTGTGTGATTTGACAGCTTAGTACAAAGTTTTATGTGAGTCAAAGGAGCCTTGACTATGGGTCCAACATTATGTATGGATCCAAGTATAAAATACTAACGTCAGTATGAGAAGTCCTCGACGCAACACTGTCATGCTCATGGGCTGCCGTCACGATATGCACCTCCTTCCCACAATGCAAGCAATGTGCCTTCGCCTCACACTCCACACTATGCAAACTATGCTCAGTCTGTTCTGAGTAGAACACTGAGTCTGAGCCGGGGGAGACGGAGCGGAGGGACTCTGCTGATTGCGTTTTTGCAAATTTATCTGAAAATATAGTTGAAGATGATAACAAATCTACCTATAAACTCATTAATAAGTTTTGTCTATTTTCCAATGTTTATTAATTAAATTGGAAAACGTCTTAGGTACTTATATGACTAAGCCAAACTAAGCGAATAATGTTTGTGGAAATAGGCAGTTTGGCCATTCTATGGTATATCTATCGTCACCATTCATTTGACAAAAACAACATGATCGAGAAAAGTTCTAGATACCCTTATCATTCTTTATTTGATGCCTTGGTGACGTAGTAGGACTTCGAACGTATCTCAGTGGCGTCAACCTTGACCCAGCACTTGTTAGAGTTCTCGTAGTTTCTACATCTTCGGCTTCTAATGAACCTATAGAAGGTAATGTTGGTATTGATTGCTTTCGTCTTGGAAGGCTCCCTGGCAGTGAAATGCTCTCATTGGACCCGCTTTTTCTCCTTGGCCTAAGAAAACAATATATTACTTATAACTTGACTCTTAACTTGATATTGGAATTTATATGACACGAATTTAATCATTTATTTTTTACCTGTACCCTGATTGATTATTAGAAGTTGGTGATTTGGCGTTATTGTTAGATGTTTTTCTTCGAGGACTATCACGCAATCTTCTATGCTTTCTAGGAGAAATATTTCCATTGCTTGAGCCTGAAAAAACAAAACTTCATTTTATAAAATAGTAAAATAATAAACCAAATTAAATACAAGACTAGATAAATAATCCAGTGTTATTATGGCGTATTAATTCATCATCATAATCAGCTTAAATTAATCCACTGCTGGATATAGGCCTCCCCTAATGAGCGCCAGAGCGACCTGTCTTCAGCTTGCCGCATCCAGCATCTGCCTGCAGTATTCCGCAGATCATTACTCCACCTACGTCTGCCGAGTCCCGGTCACCACTCAAAAACAAGTTTACCCCAGCGGTTGTCGATTTTCGCGAAATATGGCCGGCCCACTGCCATTTAAGCTTGCTACTTCTTGGAGCTATGTCGATAACTTTGGTTGTATGTCGGATGTATTCGTTACGAATCCTATCCTTCAGAGAAATTCCGAGCTTAGCTCTCTCCATAGCTCGCTGAGCGACTTTAAACTGGTGAACCAGCCCTGCCGTGAGTGTTCATAACTCAGCTTCGTAGATTATGACGGGTAGGACGCACTGATTGAAAACTTTCGTTTTCAAGCAATGCGGCATGAACGACGAGGTGTAGTAATTAGGTACCTTCTTTTCTATATTGTTCACTTGAATCATCCGATGTGGGTATGTTTAGATGTAGCTTTACTCCAGATCCCATGGTTTCCCTTCGATCATAATGTTGTGGTCGATTGTAGGCATGGTTACCATCCACGGTCCTACTCTGTGTTGGACTTTTGGCTTTCAACTTAGTTCTTTTTACGTAGCGTTCTCTTTCTTGTGGCCTCTTTGTTTCTGCGTCTTTGTCTTTGGCTTGTTTCTCTTTAATTGATTTTTCAATGTCAACTATTTCTCTAGGAGAGGACTGCACACTTTTTGTTTTCTCTGCAAAGTGAGTTTTCTTTTTCCTAGATGCTTCTCCTGTCTTTTCTTCTGGTGATTTCATACTTGATGGTTTGAATGTAGAGCGTTCTGATTTTTGACTAAGGCTATCTGGGTCTTTTGATTTTTTGCTACCAAAGTCGTCTTGTGAAGTTGAAACCGAGTCATCGTATGATTTTGAAAATTCTAAAGTAAAAGCTTTCTTTTTTCGCTTTTTTTCTTCACTTAGCCATGTTTTTGGCCTTGTAGTTGATCTGTACTTCTGAGAATGTTTGTAAGCTAGAACAAATCAATTTAATTATTAGAAACTGGACGTATTTTCACTAGACAACAACGTTCTAAAAACGTTTCAATATCTTACTCAAACCTCCATCGTCGTCGTCTTCAACGGGACTTTCATAGTACCCTGATGATGAATAATGTGCGCTTCTTTCATCATCAGATAAGGAACCCTGAAAAATAGAAACAATTTAAAGATATTAAAAGTTTGGTCAAAATTCTTTTTTTTCTATTCTAACTTGGCCTTACGATCATTTTTGGCACAAGCTGTTTTACATCCATCCCAGGACTTGGGGACTTTGCTTCTTTGGGTTCAGGTTTTTCAAGCGGAACCTCTTTTGGTTTTCCGGTTGGGGTCTTGTCCTCGTCATCAAGATCTCCAGTTACGTTTGGATTTGAACCACCAAGACTGTAACTTCCACTCGAGCTGCTTTTTCCACTCATTGTGCTTCGCATTGTCTGTTGTAAAATACAGTAATTAGGGATTCAAATAATTCAAATAGGTTTCAAAATATTAATCTAAGTAAAGAGTTGAATCACTTACTTTGGTTAGTTTTTTTGTTTCTTCTTTAGGTTTAATTTCAGTCTTTTCTCTATCTCTCCTAACGTGCTCGTGATGTGGTGTAATTTCTGCTTTTATTTCGATTTTCTCTACACTCAGTTTATGAGGCAATCTTTCGGGTAATGGCAACGGTGGTGATGATAGATCAGGGACAATAAAGTCATCGTTTATTTCTAAAGGGGGTGAAAAACTTGGCACTATGAGGTCTTCTGCAATATTATCACATCTTGTTGAAGAGTACATACTTGAAGCACTTTCAAAGGACGAACCATCTTGGGCTCTATTGTTTTCTGGGCCTAGAATAAATAACAAAATCTTAGATAATGTTGGATTAAGCTTACCTATTTTAATCGTATCAGCCAAAACTTACATTGATTTTGATTTTTACTACTCCTTTTAGAACTATCTGAATTTGCAGTTACATAATCTTCAGTGGTCGTTGTACTTTCTGACACGTCTGTTGTGTTCAATTTCCCAGAATCAGCTCTAGCCAAGCTAGTTTCACTACTTGCCGCTTTAGCTATTGGCGCATCTACTGGTGATTCTACAATTTGGCTAGGAATAGTACCATTGGGTTCTTTTGGCACAGGCATTTTCTTTTGTAAATCTCTACGTCTAGAAGGACTGAGTGCTCTTTCTCGTTTTTTGTTTATAAAACTTGGTGTCCTCTTGAATGGAACATCGGCCAAATCTAAACTAGGGTGTGTGATTGCTATTGCAGGTGTATGGTTTATTTTCTTCGGGCCTATGGGTGATATTACTTTCGATGTCGGTTGTTTCGTAATTGGTGGTAGAACTACATTTGGAACCACCGCTGGTGGAGACAATGATGCTCTTTGTGCAGAACTCGAACTTGATGTGTCTAGTTTATTTCTGGGTGAAGTTGGTGATTGGCTCTGTAAAACAAAATATTTTTGTGAGCATTTTTGTGATTAATGTTCTTTTAGCAAGTGGTAAACATACCTGTGACGCATCAAATTCCTCATCTAAAGCATCAGTGTCAAGTGACGATCGTTGTTGATGTTGCAATAACAACAGTTGTTTTCTTCTTGACGTAGGAGTTAGTAATGCAAGTGCACCAGGTGATGCGGCTAATGAACTCAAATCCGAGGAACTTACAACCGTTCCATTTTCTGTCCCTGAATCAATTTGTAAGACAGTTGTTTGTGATTCGTTCCAAATGTCTGAGTGATCTCTGCAAGTAAATTTTTATTGTAAGATTCTTAATCATAAAGTTACGTCTCGCTATTTATTGATTTCAAATTATGTTTCAAATTATAAATCTAAATGGTACAAACCTGCTATGATCAACAGTCAAAGACTCATTTGAAGCACATGCCGAGTTTTTTTCTAAGGGTGCGAGAATAGTGGTGACACTGCTCAAAACAACATGTCGCTTAGGTTTTTGGTCCACGTCAACATCACTTTTTTC
The DNA here is from genome assembly GCA_947086465.1 of Eupithecia exiguata. Lineage (NCBI taxonomy): Eukaryota > Metazoa > Arthropoda > Insecta > Lepidoptera > Geometridae > Eupithecia > Eupithecia exiguata. Next base: position 4,129,086 of record OX352245.1, on the reverse strand, counting down.
TGGTGATCCAGGACTGGATTTGGCAGTGCTGAAAATAATAACTCATTTTGAAGTTCAAGTTACAAATTAAACATAGTACCTACCCAGGTTATACAAACATCCAACATGCATTTTGACTCGCTCTAATAATTATTACATTTTTGAGATGGGATTGAAGTTTTAGCTGGAATGGGACACTCCGATCAAAATAGGCAAAAATAGAGTATAAAATTTTGTTAAACATAAACAAAACCACGTTTGCAGGAGAATTCCACTCCAGGGATATATTACAAACAACGAGTAACTATAACTACAACAAAGGATCATAATCAATGTCCACAGAAATCAGAAACAGAATAATAATAAGGCACCTTATGGTGCCTTATTATTATGATTTCTGTGTCAGTATCATTAGAAAAAAGTACTAATACCTACAATCAGAAATTTTAAGGAACAGCAGTAATAACAAGCAGACAGTAGCAGCTTATTTGAATGCATATTTTTACTTATCAAAATATCTGATCAACATTTATAAGCTTTTCGGTGAAAGGACCATACCTTATCTCAGGAATTTCATCATCCTGAGCATTCATTATTTCAGGTTTTTCTTCAAAACTTACGCTTCTCTTTCTAAATGTTTCATGCTTGTAACTAATATACTTTTCGTGAAAGTCTCCATATGGTGGATTCCCATCTGAAGAACTATGGAGAAAAATAAATGGCTGATGCAATGATGGCAAGCAGTTTATCGAGAAATCAAAATTGATCAGAATGAAATTGCAGCAGAACCTCAAAATTCATGTTAAATGTGTCCAGAAGATAGACCGAGTGCTGTGTTTGCATTTTTTATGGACGTGAATATTGCTATGTGCAGCGATTTATGATTTTAAAACGTATTTCGTTTTAAATTCTTACCTAAAAGAACCATCTGGTTCAAATCCAAAAATTCCTTCATCTTTGATTGGTGTGTCACTATAGTTTTGAGCAATGTACTGCTTATACATTGCCTCTCTTTCTCGGTCCTCTCTGGTCATGTTTTCTTGACTCGTCGACATTACCAATGGGGCATCCTTGACGCCATCTCCGTTTATCTCGGTTTTCCTTCTGAAATTGACAGTTATTTTAGTACTAACTTTTAAGAATTTTCTTTAAATAATAACATTTTATAAAGAAACTTACACATCTAACAGAATTTCCCCCTCGGAAAGCGTTTTTTGTAAAATCCTTTTATTTTTCCTTCGTAGCGTTGTGAATGAGACAGCTTCATCATCTGGCCTAGGTTCAAAGTCTATGATAATTTCTCTTTCATTTTTTTCACTATCATCAGTAGTCGTTGCAGAAGTTTCAGTTGAAGGTTCAGATTGGAATGTCGATGTTTTAGAAAGTGGATGTGAATTGATAGTTTTCTGAGAGGTGTCGCTTGTGCTCTTGGTTAGAATAGATCGCAGACATTTCTCACCTTTCGCTTGCTTGGCTATTTCTTGCTGTAGGTATTCTAGATTTCTTCTATTCAAAGCCATGCTTTTCTCAATTGTTTCTATATCGTCTTCTATAGTATCATCTCTGTCACTTTCGTGTATGAATTGAAAGTTTTGTTGAAAATATTCTTGTGCTTGTCGTTGTAAAGCGCTAAGTTCTGAGTCGTCTACTTTGGAGGAAGCGACTGATTTGACTGAGCATGATGTGACGTCATCAGAATCACCTCTGGTTAGTGGTGATGCAGGCATCGTTGTGGCAGTGGGTGAGCGGGGCGACCGTGGCGGTTCTTCAGATTGTGTTCGATGTAATTTTTCGTGATCAACTCCGATAAAACTGTGAAATCCAAAAAACGGCTAGTCCATTTAAATACCTAATCATAGTCTTAGCTACGAGTAAAGTTGTTATATATGTAGCAATATTTTTAGCTGGTATAGTATGAACTTACGTTTCAACAGCAGTATCGATTGGGCTATCACGACCAGCCAATCGATCTCCTCCTATTTCTGAGAATGATTTTGTTAATCTCCTAGGTCCTACAGGAATTCCATTTGTTTGCACTCCTTGTTCTGCTACCGCTTTTACCTAAATTAAAAAAGATATCACATTTTCATACGATATTTTTCTGGTATTGCTTAATCTATTTGATGTTTTTGACTTACTCTCTTTATAGTTCTTGGACTTAGTGACAAGTAGTTTGGCGGCAATGGTTTTCGTCCTAGACATACTTCTGTCTGTGTTGCTTGCGTTCTCATCACCCCTTTCTTTAAAGAATCTGAAAATTGTTTAAACATTATTCGTAATTTTTGATAAATAAGCTTCGCACAAGGTACCATGGCCGTGGCCATACAATGGCCTCACATCGATTCACAATGAGCACTTAGAAACCGTCCGTATCAAAAGAGAACACCAAACAAAATCTTAAATAACTCATTCAAAATATACATGTAGTTTTGATAGAATCTTACCTAATAAAACGACTTTAGGCTGCTCAACCTGCGGTGTCCTCACAGTTTGAACCATATGGGCTGGGTGGGGCGGCATTGAGATTTGGGGCTGGTAGTGGATAGGCGTTGGCACCCCCTGAGGAACGAACTGAGGATATGGCGGGAACGGCTGGTACATTATTGGCAACGTTGAGTAGTGCTTTGGCTCGGGCTGAAATGTTTAAAGAAAATAATTAAAGATCACCTTTATTTATATATTTACTGTCCTTTGGCTATGCCACAAATAAATAAATTAATAGTTAATAATGTAATCGTCAAACCAATATTCATGCTGCTCTGATTTGAAACTTGGTTTAAATATGTTTCTACATATTTTCTAGATGCAGTTTTGTCTTCTAAGTTTGTTAGGGTTCTTATACATAAGCATAACTCAGAAAGGTCAATATAAATTTTGATTGAACATCATTATTATCATGTGTAACAACTCCTTTTTCTGCTTTTAGACTCGAAATTGGTCCCTTTAATCATATGTTTTTTTACCTTCAAAATTCGTCCATCGATAAGTCTCTCGTCATTACAGTCTCTCTTGTAGCGATTACCTACAGCTACCGCAGCAGGCATCTTAGAGTCGTCAAAAGTCGTTGTTGTGTGTGAACGGGCAAATGACACGTGTTTCGTTCTGGAATAACATGAAAGCAAAATATTTAAACAGGACTTACTATAAATTAATTATTGTATATTGACTAATTTATTACGGATGTAAGCGGGTTAGCTTCAAATCTAATGTAATGGAACAACACTAACATTTTATCCCTTTACGATGGACTTCTTCAGTGTCAGTGCCGTTCGTGGCGCCTTCCGCCCGCTGTGGCCTACTGCGTGGGTCGGCTTACAACCGTAAGGAATTTCTCATTTGTAAGACTTTTGTTATTCTACATGTTTTACAAAATAAATAACCAACGAGGTATCAGTGATAGTGACAACGCAAATTATTTAAAGCACTGCATTTTAAGCGCATAAAATATTTATCAGTGTCCATTCTAGTTTGAGCAAAGGCAAAACGCTTCGTTCCCAAGAAGGTTCGCTCAGTAAACAGTAAAGGCTCTACATTTACCTGTTTATCGTGAGGGGGGGTGGTGGAGGCGGTGGCGGTATAGGTGTGTGGGCAGGACAACTGGAACACATAAAACTGGCTTAGGACTATGGTATACGAGACTTTTTTTGCGAAACGCGTTTATTGCCGGGCTTCAGGAAGGATTGCTGTCGGATCGCTTGTCGCGATTGCTGACTGTACATTATTTTTCGTCGTAAAATACTAGAGAATATTTATAATCACAAGTTTACAATCATGACAAGAAATCCTTCCTGATTATGCCTACAGGAAAGAAGGAGCACATCATATCGCTGTGCTACATGATGTTCAAGTAGAGTTGGTGCGTCATGGGCATTTGATGGGTTTAATTATAGTAGAAGTAAAAATCATTTTTGACACACGAATAAACATAAAATACATATAAATGAATCCATGGAGAGAGAGTAAAAAAAACTGCCTTTCAGGAGTCTTCTTTCAGTGGCTTCGCCCATGTAATAATACATTTTGTGTAAAAACTAAATATTACAGAAAGCTCAAAAAAATATTTACATGATGTTGATAAATTTACCAAATAAATACGTCAAATGCTTTTATACTTCTGAAAGTTGAATACATTGATAATTACCATCATAACATTAGAAAAATTGCAACGTTAGAATATATTATTCTGTGATATGCAATGATTCAAACAAAGCTACGAACACTCTCAATCAAGTCACGTTCGTGGAAATAAATGAAATAAAAATCGACTTCTTTAAATGTTAGTGTAGGGGTTAAATACCATTCTTCAATTCCAGTTACCATCATAACATTAGAAAAATTGCAACGTTAGAATATATTATTCTGTGAGATGCAATGATTCAAACAAAGCTACGAACACTCTCAATCAAGTCACGTTCGTGGAAATAAATGAAATAAAAATCGACTACTTTAAGTGTTAGTGTAGGGGTTAAATAAACACATGGCAGTGTAGAACTAGAACCTTCTCGAAAGTGTCTTTATATTATTGGCAAAGGCAATAATCACTTCAGCGACATTGTTAGCATGAATAAAAACGTCTTATGTATTACTAGCAGCGCCTTGCGGTTTCACCCGCGTAGTTCCCGTTCCCGTGGGAATTCCGGGATAAAAAGTAGCCTATGTTCTATTCCAGACTATAATCTATCTCTGTGCCAAATTTCATCCAGATTTGTTCAGCCGTTCTGGCGTGATAAAGGAACAAACATCCATCCATCTATCCATCCATCTAAACTTTCACGTTTATAATATTAGTGAGATAGTGAGATGGCATAACTAGCTTATTAACTAACTGTAACTATCTGTTTTTCAACTAAATTGTAAGCGACAGGCTTTTTGTAGAAAATGGATAAACGCGGTAAAATAATAAATAAAGTAAAGTAATACACTGAGCGATTAAATGCAGAGTGCTTGAAAGCCTGCAAGGTAAAAACACTTAGAAGCGGTATAAAAAGAAAAGCTAAAATGGGCACAAGCTTTTTCTGTTTCGTGACTCGTTGCTAAAAAAAACCGTAAAATAGGTAACTTTCTTTCTGAATATTTGGTAAGACTAATCAGATTAAAATTCATTATATTTTGAGAGAACTAAAAATAATATTAGGGAAAATATTAGGAGATATTTAAGCTATGAAAAGCTGCCGGCCGTAGAATAAAAACAAACTGTTTTCACAGTCGTTGGTGTAAAGCCCGGGTACTATTAACGTGGAGAATTTGATAGGTATGCAATCAATACAATCTTGAATTTGTATATATATATTATATATAATTATATCCTAGGGTATGTCGTAAACTGACCGTGGTGGTCGCGGTCTAACAATGGACTTATCCAACTCACCCCGTCTTAAGAGGCAACTAAACGACCTAAAGAGAAAGGGTAGCAGTTTCCTTCTATGTATTTTAACACCTCTACTGCGATCATCGACGCACCTGCCTGGCGTAATTATGGCATAACTCTCCTTGCTTAAGGGAGGCACGTTCAGCAGCCGTATTAGTGCCAATTACGTTAGCCGTGAAGATTATGTCATATTATCTGTCATCATGCTCATAGAGGCCTTCTTAGGGTTTCGAGATCGGTTTCGAAATCCTTATGGTCTCGCTCTGTCCGTCCTCCTCTATTAAACATTTCAGTACCTACTAGCGCAGCTATCAACTTGAAATTAGAAATAATAATATATTTTGTGCGTCATTACTGATTAAAAGATTTTTTTTTTAATGAAAAACTAAAATGAAAATTTTCAGTACTCATTTCAGACGTAAATATGGGGGCAAATGGGGTATGAAATGAAAGGTATCAGTTTGAACATTTCAAAATAGATTTGAAGTAAAAAGATTATCACCTAACCGGTACCTATACCTAGTACATATTCGTTTAACTGATAAATGTTCGAAAATTTCGGCGCGCGAGTTACACTCGCACTTGACGAACGACGACGACTTTTGAGAATAAGAATAGGCTTTCTGGTTCTTTGTTTTCTGCTCGTCCTGAACCTAAGTATAAGTTCTTTAATTGAAACAATAAGTATTGCTCAATGTGTTCTTTTCACAATAAGCTTACTGTTCATTTAGCGTATTGTACATTCTGCCCGTTTGTACATTGTGCTTGTTGTTCTCATTTTGCGTATTGTACATTATCAGCCGGACGGAATTAGATTACATGTCATACTCAATAAATTAATGAATATTTTACACGTAAAATACAATGATTTAAATAAATTCGGTCAAATAAATCAACTGTCATCATTCATCATACAACAAAGCAAATTAAAATCGAAAAATTAAACTGTCTCAGATGAAAATAGTTTTTACTCTACTGATTTAACTCAATTCTGGTACCATCTTCTTGTAAAGCCTTTATGACACAACTTTCAGGAATTCATCAAATAACTTCAGACCATAAACCCTGTCTAGCGGACAAACACAAGAACATTATGGTGGGTCAATAATTACAAGGGCCGCTACAGACGATGTGGTTACAAGGGCTTTGAGCGACGAGACCCATAAAACAGTTTAATGGGTACTAACTCAATGGGTAGTTTAACAAAACTGTGGGAAGTGATGACGACGCGACACAGTAGAAATGATGGTTGTACATTTCCAAGTTTGCAAGCTTCCTTCTTCTGCTTCTTGTCGGAAGAGAAAGTGGTCGGCATTCGTGATCATCCTTAAATTCTTAAATTCTTTATTGTACACACAAGAAATATATATACATAAAGTTAGCAATTAATGGCTATGTACAAAGGCGAGCTTAACCCTAAAAGAGTTTTCTTACAGCAAACCTGAGGCTATAATGAGAGATAGTGCAATGCGTGTGGATAGATTTTAGTGTACATACAAATTAGAAAACAAAAAAAAAAAAAAGTTCAAATAGTATAAATAAATAAATAAAGCAAATAATACACATGTTAATTCTCTTTAAAGAATGTTAACTTCCAATGTTCCACTATCTTGCATTATCTAGGACTCATGTCGTATTTGAAATATTTAAAGATATACTTTTTTCGTTTAAAGTCCGACCGTAAAAGGTCACTTCGGATAATTGGAAAATTACTGAAATAAAGACCCACCCGAGCACCAGAATTACTCTATGAAACAATATTAAAATCATAACACTCAATGTAGTTTGAAAGTATTTAAATGACAGAGGTACAGTCAGCTGCGAAAATATGTATACACTCCCATTTGTTGAAATTTGACTGAATAGTAAGTGCACAGTCATTGTGATAATGTATTATATCGTATTCTGACAAGAACGATGACTAAGTCTGAAAAATGTGTGCGTAGACTTTTATATGATAAGATTTTGAGAGATTCCGAGTAAAATAAAAGTGAAAACTTGGAAGTATATACATATCTGAGCAGCTGATTGTACCTAGAAAAAAAATACTGAATTCCCTCACGCTATTCATCAAAAACTTACTGCAGTGGAACTCCACTACCAACAATAAAATAACTACCAAAAATTCCTGAACACCGAACTAACAAAGCATGCCACCAAACAAGCTCATACGCATACACAACTGACCACTCCGAGGCGCAAATTGCTAGAACATTCATTAAATTGAGATTTATGTGCCTGCTCGGGTTATAGTGCAATCTCTAGACCACTAATTGCACTTGGACCACGACTACCTATGCATATGAACGTGATGTTATTGCCAAAGTGCTTTTATATTTTTGCATAAGGAAAGTAATATTAGGCTCCACAAGTTAGCACAGTTTTCACAAATCATTGCCACAACAATTTTAGTTTGATTTGACAGCCCGTACAGACCTTAGTTAAGGCTTGACATGAATCGTTCAAGATGTGGAACACCTAAGATTCGACTGTCAAAACTACATTGGACTTTATTCCAGCGATCAAGGGTATCATCTATATTAATAGAAGAGAAGAGAAAACTGGGTGACACATCAAAGTACTCGTAACTAAGACGCTAAGTCACTAAGACCTACGAAGCTGAAATTGATGGTCATCATCATCATGGAAGATATGCTACATCTCATCTCCCGCCTATTAGTCCACTGCTGGACGTAGACCTAGTATGGAAAATTTTACGCTACACTAGCTCTGCTACTATCAAACAATGACCTTGTCATTTTAAAAGGAATTCCGTTTCTGTTAACAGAAAAATAGAAGGAATTTATTGAGCAGACTAGAACCTCTGCCTTCCATTTCGCTAAAATAGGAATGAACATGAAAAATAACAGGACTGTGAATCACTAGCGAACCTGCAAGGAAATATCTTGATAACTTGCAATTTATGGTATCGCACGACTAGGTATTGATTTGGTAATTTCCGTCCAATTTCTCCAACCTGTCTATACGCAGAAGCAAGGAAGCGGGGCCTCGATTCTGGGAGATGAGAAACAATTTATCGTGAAGGTTTATTGGTGTCTGTCATCTCTTTAACCCTTTAAGCCTCTCCCAGTTAGACGCAGCCTGAGGTGATGGCTAGTACAATTTGCAAGAGAAATTAACGCAAATTTTACTGGTCGCCACCAAAGGCCGCGCGCGTCTCTCTGGGAGAGGTTTTAAGTGCTACCAAGGGTTCATCATAGCTGAACAGTGTTTTGTTTGTTCCAAAACCAAATGAATTATATTGTCAAATAGCGTACACGGTTCGTTTGAGAAGTTGAAATTTGTCTGCTGTATCGTGTTCTAAATGATACAGCGTATATCGATATCTCGTAGTTGATGCCCGAACGAAAGATCGGAGATAGAATTTCCATGACTGAAAATGTTTTACGAAGTTATACCGAAGTCTGAAATCATAGAAGATAGTAAAAGCTAGAACGACTTGAACTTGCACAGTAGACAACGCGACATAGAAGGCTAAAAGTGATGAAAACTCTCACGGCCTTTGGATTGAAAGATGAACTGTTTGTCACAAGCCAGTTGGTTCTTCAACCCTTGAGCAGTTCATACATAAAACATTTTTCCTCTTCCAAGATGTGAGAAATCCCTTTGCACTGGGAATATTTCACGTGGTTCTCATCAAATGCCTCCACACTTGAGAATAAAAGAGGCATCAAACGCCCTCTTTCATTACGAGGGGGTGCAAATGCGAGGAAAATCAGGAAATCGAAACAGAGTGCTTTGCTCATTTTTACGGCTGTAATGAACAACAGATGCTCGCAAAACAAATGCCATTTCAGTTTTAACATACTATTGGTATAAAATAAAATATTAAAAATGGCACATGTTATCGAAAAACATGTTCACGCGAGGTAATGGGCAGTTTGTTCACTCATACAAATGAAAACGGAATAAAATCTGCTACAATTTTTTTATCTCATGTATGTATGCTGGTGGGTAATAAATAACAGGAGTTTAGAGAACAAATTTTTTTGTTTGACAATTTAAAACTATACATTTTTTCGAACGAGATAGCATTCAATGTTTGAAAGAAACAAAAGACAACACGGCCCAATGCCAACTGATTCTTGAAAAACAAAACAGGAACGCTTACTGACCGAACTCGAACTAAAACTGAAACAGAACTAGAGACAAGACTAATCCAGAAATTTAAAAAAATATTTCACAAATTATAATCAAAAATTACGGAAATCTGAGTATTTTTAATTTTCCTTAAAACATTAATATATTTTATAGTTCATGCCAATGCAGAGCGAAAATGACAGTAACATCATAACATACAAAAGCACACTATGAATATCTTTTAGCCTTAAATACTAGCAACGTGGCTCAAACCAAGATATAGATATAGATTTTTTTCCTGCGAGGTGTGGGTTATGTTTTTCGAGTGTTTCTATGTGGTTAGCGGACACTCTATATTACCTCTAAGCAGAAGCGAATTTGGTAAATGAGGTTTCAAAATGCTTGTCTTGTTTTCTTCTAAGCTACATTTTAAAGAGGGGAGGGTAAGGCTCTCTGCTTTGGTCAAAAAAAAAGTAAAGGCGAATATGGAGTCTGTTTTTTTATGTTTCCAATTAATCATTTGTTGCTCTATATTTCGGAAAGGTCCATTGAAGTTTCTTAAAGTCGGCACTTTTCTACATACGTGTTTTGGTTTTTAAGAGATAATCGGAACATTGCATTAAAAGCATGGACGTTAGTGAAAAAAGTTTTATATTACGAATTTTATATTATGAATACGTGAAAACTAACCGACAAACTGCTCATCGTCCGATAATTTTTGGGAGAATGTCAACTTACTGACATTTATTTTATTTGCAGATTTAAAAACCTGTAAGGCTATTACCCCCGTGGCGATTTTTAAGGGAAGAGTATGTCCATCTAGCTGTGCACGCTAATCGTCTGAGATGATGACAATGGTGATGAAAAATTGTTAAATGATTTACCATAGTTTGTGTAATTTTGAGTTTTCTAATATTTCGGCACAGTTGCATGCACCATGATCACGATAACTCGTATTACGAGTGAGTTCTTATTGGCAGATATACCGGTCTGCCCTCATCCTTTGGAAGACTACCACTACTACCTTAAATACTTTAGCATTAGGGCTCGGCGCAAACAGGCCACAGACCACAGCCACCAGCTGTCGCGTGTTACTATAACATAACGTTTGTTACGCCGTGTCCTACGTGGGCGAATCAACGCGAACGCGAAGCGGCGCGGCGCGGCGCGAAAACAACAAACATTCGAAACCTATTGAAGTGGCCTACGTGACCAAACGCACGTGGGGTGCGGTGCGGAGCGGCGCGAAATGAAGCGAACGCGATCAGTTGGCTTGATATTTTCGCGCGAAGTGGACGCGTCGGCCATATTTTTTTCAAGCAAAAATTGTAATGTCGGAAGTAGAACATCTTATTATTGCTATCCAAGAACGTCCTACATTATGGGACAAAAGGAATAAAAGTTACCACAACCGTTTATTATTATTATTAGTTATTATTAGTTCCACTTCTCTGCTTTATACACTTCTTCAATATCTCATATTTAAGATATGAATTTTCCAACAACATTAGCTTCCGTCCGTCCATGGCAAATGATTAATGCTAACTGAACTGAACGGCGGCGGAGGGCGCGGAGGGGACGGTTCGCGCGCACGTAGGACAGAGTAGCCGCATCGCTCCGCACCGCATTAAATTCGCATCGGATCGTTTCGCAATCGCGTTCGCGTTGAGTCGTCCACGTAGGACACGGCGTAACAGTGGCAAAAGTGTCAGTGTCAGCAACAGCCACAGTTGTTCGGAAGCCGCCATTTTATGCTCTCCGCTGTGCAGTCTTACAAAGAACTCTGAAACGAAAATTTTGCTCGCGAAATTGTCAATACGTAGACGTCATAGGCGGAGTTTGGTGGAGCAGCGCGACAAAAGCGGGTGTCGGCGTTTTGTGTGGCCCGCAGCAACCACAAGTGGCGAGTCGCGGATGCTGCTATATGTATCAAGTGGCCGCCACCAGCTTATCGTATCCATACAAAAAATATGATAATGTGTGTCGCTGTCGCTGGCTGTGGTCGGTGACCCGGTGAGACTAAGTTTTAAGTTACTATTGTTAAAAGAGACTTACGGTATTATAGAAGGTGGTCTAGGTAGCGAGCCTCCTCGCCTGACAGATGCGATTTGGTCCACATTGTAACTCTGCGGCCAACCCGCGCTATCTTCTATTACCGATCTGAAATTGAAACATCAAACGGCGTTATTCATTCTAACTTTTGATCGAGTGGCAATGGAGTCGGGTTTAGTTTACTATACCAAAATATAGAGAAAATCAGCATAAGAAAACACAAATACAGAAACAGGTGTACAATTACTGCGTGCTGACATATTCATAGCAAAAATTATAAATTCCCTTCTTGATGTAGGTAACTGGATCCAGATAATTTTTATCTCACAACGATTTTAAGAGAAAATGTGATTTTTGTTTTTGAAAACATTTCTCTAGATCGCATTTGAATGGAAATACTTCAAACCATATTGAGCAGCACAAATTAATTATCTTTGTAATGTAATATCAACGAAATCTCATTGAAAACTAAAATAATTGGCTCCCAAACCAAATAATCCCTCAGCTTTATTCTCTCAAGTTTCTGGAAAACGAAGTCCATTTCACGCCCTTGACATATAAGGGCTGTATTTTTTATCTGGAGTTTCCCGCTCAGAATCAATTATGCGAGAAAACTTGGAATAACGAAGCTCTCTGTGCCTTAATGTAAATTTTGAAGGTGCTTTCAAGTATTTTATCGTCATTTACCTTCACCCAAAATAAGAGCTTTCTGTACAAGGCGGTACAAGATTTCTTACGAAAGCCAAACAACTTTAAGGTTTGAATCGTAGATAAGTGTTAAATGGATAATATTTTACAGGGTCTAGGTTTTTTCTATGGTATGATTTGAAGCTCAAGCAGTTATGAGAAGGACTGATAGAGCAGCATAATTGAAATAATGTCAGTACACCCTGTATTTCATTAAGGATTTTCCCGTGGAATACTTTGCTAAGAACTCGTTAGGGTCACATTGAAATTGATCTTCCTTCATAAAATTAGAGAGCGCTTTATGAAACGAACAGAATTGTTAACGAACTAATTAAAACTTAACAGTTGTTTACAGAACCTTAATACTGACTCAACTGACGTATCCGTTTGTATGTTGTATTTTTTTACTTACTGCTTTTACTGTTACTAAGTGTGTATACGGAATTAAAGCATTTTTGGTTGATTGATTTTTATTTTGTGGTGAAACAATCCAAACATTTATTATAAAGATATTTTTGCTTTGTATGTATTAGGTCAATTGTATTATTGTAGGTTAGGTATATGTTCACTTTGCTTGCACACACTTTTTATGTATCTACTATTCTTCTTAGACGTGAAAACCTTGTAATAGCTTTCTGTTTCCATTTTCTTTATTGTTAGATTTGTTGTATGTGCTGCTGGTTTTTCTTTAATAAATAAATAAATAAACATTCATACTTTCGCATTTAATATTAAACCAGCTCGTAGTCACAAGCCCACGACTCTGGCATATGTTATTATTATTATTATTTGAATACACAGGTAGCTCTTAAGCTGATGCGTGCATATCATAGTCTTTGTTAGTGCACTTTAAATGTTTGTCCAGTCTATTTTTAAAAGAGTTCACTGAGGGGTCACTGATCACTGATTCCGGTAACCGGTTCCAAGTCTTCACAACGCGATTTGGCAATATGTGGTCTCTTGGTTTACTGGTACTTGGCCCGCGTATATCCGAGTAAATTTTTAACTTTAAATGAATCCGAAAACTAAATGGTTTTTGTTCTTAAAATAAAATATTTCAGTTAAAGACAACGACATTTATTAGAAGTCAGATATATAACTCACTGTGGCCACTCCATCCGTGTGAAGTCTTCATCCTCAGACATCCACGTGTACCGTTTGGGGTCAGGTTGGCTGCACACCGACCGCGGCCGCCGGCGGAAGTATGAGCACTCCAGATCGGCGTCGTGTGCGCATACCTCGGGCGGTGCTGGCGATGGCTGGCCGAACCTGGGGGTGAATACAGGGCGCGCTAGGAAAACATACACAGTCCTTCTCAAGACTCAAGGGGTTTCTTATTGTAAAGGGGCTTTTGAATGTTAAATGGTGTAGTTGAATGTTGGTCGAGTCATAACAAACGACGCGACGTCTGGGACGACAATTTTGACAGTCAGAACCATTATGAGGCCCAGACTCGACAAATGCGGATATGCCACCTGCCTTTCTTAAATTTTAAAATTTCTTTCCATCCAAAGGTTGCCTGGAAGAAATCGCTGCTAAGCGACAAGGCCGCCCATGTTTCTTTTTGCTTTATTTTGTGGTGTACAACAAAGAATTTTGTATTGTATTGTATATGTGCGGAGATTTCCGTAGCGGAGACGAGAAGAGACGTTTTTTAGCTAGAGTGTCTCCACCGAAGCTGTGCGGAGATGCGTACTGGCTAGACTGAAGCGGAGATGTGTGCTGGCTTAAGCGGAGATATTTTGCGCGGGTTGCGTGCGGCACCGACGCCGCCGGCGGACGAAGCCCGGCAGTATGCTGCGACATATATACATAGGAATATCGTAGGGTACGACTTTGATGTGTGTGTAGAATCTTGAGGGCTACTTCTGCACTGACAAGCGACTTGGGCGTTCAAGGCTCGCCAAGCTCCGACCAAGCTATCCGATCATCGTAACTGAATCATTATGAGGTAATCAGTAATCTACAGTGTAAAAATATAACTTACATTAACACTTACAGAACTGAACACTCGTATCCAAGGTCAACATTCGTATAACTCCATTTCCTCTGGTACCCGAAGAAATGAAGTTATCAGGTACCTATGTATAACCGTACGGACATATTGGCCACAAAAATCAAACAGCTGAATATAACTAAACTAACTTACCTAGTTAGGTAAGAAACCTAATACCCGGCTGAATTTCGGCGATGAAAAGCAATTAATCATCAACAAATGGATCAACCCACAAGATGGATCCCCATAATCCGGATGCAAGATGGATCGGCTTAAATTGAGCGATACTTTGTCAAAGAAGATAAGTTATACCTTATGAGTAGGTCGGTTTTAACCAAATATTGGTGGCTCGGAAAAGTCAAATGTTTGTTCGCCAATCCGAGGAGGATAAGGAACAATTTCACCTTCTGTCACGGTAATGTTATCTAGTGTCTATTACATTACCGTGCTTCTGTTTTTGTTAAATTTAAATACATCAAAATTATGTAACTACAAAGCATAATTAACCGAAATTTTTCAACAGGTGACAGAAAAATAATTGACTTTCACTTAGTTTTCTCTAAAACTTTCTATATCCCTTTCCATACTAATTGCTTTGCTAATTTGACGACCGATGTGGCGCGGTGGGCGAAGGTCTGCCTGCGACGCAGGAGGTTGCGGGTTCGATTCCCGCCTCGGGACAAATGTGTGTACGATCTGCAGACATTTGTTCAGGGTGTTCTGGTCGTTTTCTATGTTTAATAAAAAAAAACTATCTATGTTTTGTATTATATTATGTAGGTATATCAGTTATCTAGTACCCATAACACAAGCTCTGCTTAGCTTGGGGCTAGATAATGCTGTGTGAATTGCCCAGCATTATAAAAAAAAATATTATTATATTTATTATAAATTCTAAAGTAACTCTGTCTATCCGTCTGTATGTCTGTTACCGTTAAACCGTTTCACGTCTTAACCGCTGAATGGATCTCTACGAAATTTGGCAGGGAGGTTAATAGTATCCCGGGAACAGATATATGTTACTTAAAAAGCTTGTGCGAAGCAGCAGACAGCTGCTAGTATTCAATAGTAGGATAATAAACGAAAAACCGACTACAAATTCCAAAATGATTATCAGTGTAGCAGAAAATTAGGTTGGAAAGACGTTTCTTCTTCACGCCAAAGAGGACCATCAGAACGTGGTCCTCACTTTGAGAAGCTCCTAATTGAAGATATTAAGTATATTTACTTGGCCTTTTCCCTTTGCTAATTGGAACTTTAGTATCCCTACCCTTTTCTGATTAGGGTGTTATTTTTTCTGCCTCTTGTTTTTCTTTGGTAGGAACACGCCTAGGTATGTTTCTTCACATCATCATAAAGGTAAAAACCTACACACACATTCACTTGAGAAGCGTTCTTTCTACCTTTTCCCGATAATCTTTAATACATGTTTACCTTTACCGTAGAATAATGAAAACTAGAATTTTACTAGGATTTTTTATTGTTATTAGGCCTTAGCTTTTTTTGGGAGAGTACGGCTAAATCAATTAAATTAACTTCTACGATTAAGGAAAGATCTGGGCCTCGTCTTTATAACAAAAAAACAATGCGTTTTTTGGAAAGAACTATTCATTAGGCGTTGCGCAACCAACGGTAAGAAATGCTACGCAGTTCAATAAGTACCTAGGTCTTAGCGAGTTAACATTATAAATATTTTCATAAGAATTTTGAAATTGCATTAATAAACGAGACATTGAAACGACAGTTGGTTTCCTTCAATGGTAGGTTGACGCGAAACACGAGTATAATTACATGACGACTTTGCCAAGATCATCTTCACGTAGAGAAATAAAGTCTACAAAATTTAAAAATTAAAATTACCTTGGATACCGCTGTATTGGTGCATAATCGGAGTTGAGATTCTCGTCGGACGGTACCCGACGACGGACACACACGGATAGAAATGATGCTCTGAAAAATAAAAAAGATAACATTATCATCATCATTATTGTCCCATTTTTCTACTACTAAAATAAGTTAAACCAAAATTAATATTAAATAAATTGTAATTATACTATAGTGTATGTAACATTAATCTAAGTTAAAAAAAATGTCCCATGGTAATCTATGAAAGACTAGTTTCTGCGCAGTTTAAACGCGATGTTACTGGAAAATAAAGTAGCTTAAAAAAACTGTATTACAAGTCAATAAAAAAATTTGTGGTTAAGAACATTATCAAGTTTGCGAGAAATTTGCTGCATCAATAAGCATAACCGAGTTACTGTTAAGAACAAGAGCTTTAATCCTTTAATTTTTCTGTAGGAATTTACAAAGAATTTTTGAAACAAAACGTTGCAAAAATATAGACAAATTAAAACATCGTCAATTCACTTAGCACTCAACTCCCAACTCGATTACAGGGGTGAAGAATAATAAAACGCCCAATTTGTTACCTTTGCCTCAGAGGTAATGCCGAAAAGGATCGCATTCATCGCTGAAAATCTACTTAGGAAGACCTTGGTGCCGAAACGAAGGTGAATACACGGTCCGTTTGGTCATCCCAGAAAATGTATTTTATTTAAAAGCATGGTAATTCTTAATTCTTGCGCCTGATACGCCTTTTTTTTTATTTATTTATCAACTTAAAGGTTAGGTATTACAAAATAATAATAATAACACCCAAAAAACCACAGAGGTTTGTAACGGAGCGCTATTAGTGAGTCAATCTTGCGATTTAACAAAGTGTGATTTTTGTATTACAGACAAATATATTATACATTAAAACGACAGGTAGGTAGGTCTCACTCCACCACACGCTCACTTCATTAAAATTTCCTAGTAAAAGCATTTAGCGGTGAATAATATTTCAAAGAAAACAGTATCCAAAGATATGTAGTGGATTATTCTCCTAAACTCAGCTTAAAATTAAATAAATAGGTATTTTTCTTGCAACAAAACTGTTTTATTGTTACTTTTTGAAGAAATTTTGTCTAACTTTTTGCGCCTGACGCGCCTTTGCCTATCAAAATATTGAAAGCTGTAAGTTTTCTTTCATTTAGTATAGAAATTTTTTGACCAAACATGCACAGATTTATCCAAAAAAAGTCAGTTTGTAGGTATATGAAAGGTCACGCAAACTTAACCCTAGAGTGGTCGCGCGGATTACATATGTAATCCACACTTGCAAAACCTTAAATTTCTCAAAAACTATAAGTGCTATTTTTAAGCGGCTCCGTGTATTTTCAATTAAATATCTACAAAACGCTCTGAGATCTTGTTAAGGCATTGATCTCTCATGGTTAAGTCACAGGATGTCTGCAAAGTCCGTGGATTACAATTGTATGCCGCGCGACCACTTACGTAAGTTTTTTTCGCAGAGCTTTTCTCGTTCAATTGTATTTTTTTCTCGTAAAACTAATAAATAAGAAAAAGTTATTCGCATCTTTGTATTTATGTGTGTCTGAACATTTAATTTTTGCTTGTATTTTCAAAAATAACTATGAATATAAGACAAAATGTTTGAAGTCTGGCTAGCTGAAGCTGAAGAGCAGAATAATGCCTACGACGACCGGCCGAGTTCTAAATGAAGATGAAAATCAAGTTGAAGAACAGGACCATTGATATGAATCCAAGAAGGGAAAAGATTTTTCTGTTATGGCCCTAGAAAAACGGTAACAATCTGACATTGGACCGCCTCAGCAAAGACGATCATCTGATATGCTATGTTGGCTTCCTAGATGCTGTGATCACTCTACGACGAGTTTAGAAATTCTAGAAGATGGCTGCTAGCTGTTTTTCTTTGATCTACTGAAACTCAATGCTTTCAATGCTTTGTATACGGAGGTAGCACGCCAACGCTACTACTTCACGAACATGAGAGAAACCATGGGCTCTTCGATAGGAAAAAAAAATGATCATGTCTACCACGAAGTCTGATGTTCAAATTAAAAGATTTTCTGTAATATTCCACCAGAAAACCAGCATAAAAAGTTCGATTTGAAGTTGGAATAAGCTCACCGGTCAAATTCCATGACTGTGGAATAAAGCGAATTTAAAGCACTAAAAAGAGTGTAACGCGTGAAAAAAATGTACATTTAGTGATCAATATTTTAGAACTTATCTGTCTTGTGTCAAAAACACAAATTAGAACTGGACTATTTGGATTCGTTTTTTTGCAATCTGAAATTCAGCGAAAGATCTAACCTTTAGTGCCAAATGAGAGGTTTATTTGTTTTGTTGATTTTTTTTAAAAACATACATTTTAACTATTTAAATTTCATTATTTCTAAGACGTAAAACTTTGATTTAAAGAATTTAACTTGAATAAACAAGAATAAATGCTCACATGATTTTTAATTTCAATTTGTATTTGGCTTACATCTGTAATCCGCGCGACCACTCGTGTTACGATTAGGAGCGCGACTACTGTAGGGTTAAGAAAGTACTTTTGACAATTTCCCCGCAAAAAGAATTTCCAACAGTGTATTTTTCCCCATTAGAAGGGCCTCAAATCTGCTTGTTAGTTTTGGTCAGAGAGCTCGGGTGATGTAAAAACAAATCAGGGCGTTGCGGCTCTGAATTTTTTACTCACAAACGACCCTTTTTTGAGGAAAATGAGAATCTACCTTCTATTGTGACTTTGCGAAAATCTTTGTTTCGGTTGCTGACTTTTGCTAGTACTGAGTTCTATTATTAACCGAGCGAGCGAAGCGTCTCTGCATCAATAGTAACTGGCAAAAGTATGGATTCTGTCAGAATGTACTCCTCTACAGGTCGTTTTTTATGACTGATCTAAACGAATCTTGGTGTACAGATTCTACAATTTTATATATTTTTTTAGTAGTCGGTTTTTTTTGATTAAAGGCTTAGTTCTTCCAAAAAGGCCAAAAAGGGGACTATCGAATATCTTCGCTTTAAGACATCTGATTTCGGTGAGTATTTTTTTTAATTGAAAGGTAGTAATTTCAAAATGCAATAATAAGCATGAGAGCATTTACTGTATAGCGCCACCTATTACAACATCTTTGTAACACTTCGAGAGTAGGTAGGTACTATTTAATAGCCCGACCACATGTTTCATCTTCGTATGCTTGCAGTTTGCGCAGGCAAAAAATCAATTTTATAGATGGCCCTTATGCTATAAATATTTTTAAACTTACGCGATCTGAACACATACGCCAGTCATCCCGTGACCACGGCAGTGTGTAAACCTGTCGAAACGTCGGGAAAATAAGGTAAATAAACGCGATAAATACCCGTTAAATAGTATTTATAAATAGGCCCTTATGCTACTCGGATTTATAAGATTTTATTTTGAAGGTTATTATATCAAACCACTACCAACTATTAATTGTTGGAAAAAAGTTAAGTGCTCGCGAGGTCTACTGTTCGTAGAACTATTAGTATTTATAAAGGTATGTTATATAAAGTTATGTAAGAGCAGGATTGTACGGTATAATTTATCATCACAGACATCTGCACCTATAGGCCTTCAAACAAGTTCTTGTTTTTATATTGGTACACACCGGAAAATAACATTTTATTTACAAGACGCCATGCCATAACCAACAGCAGAAGGTAACTCCCAAAGTGGCTGTTCCATTCCCCTAATTTCACAGAGAAGTAATTTTGTTTTTGACACAAACGTTATTAGTCCAACTTCTCTCATATCTTATGTATGAGAGAGAAGGAGCGGGAAATACCACCTTTGGGAATACTTTACTTTTCACATGTCTTAGTTACGGTATACCAACTTTGGTACAACTTTCATAGAAATAGTAGAGTTTGGCTTTCGTAGAAACTATTTTGATGCGAAGAACATAATAGCTGTTTACTGAACTTTTAAGTAGCCATTGAATTAATCCTGAAAAGATTTATCTTTCTCTGCTTTATTTTCTTGGAAATTTTGTTGATACCCACTCGTCTAGAGCACGTATCTCCGAAATAAAGCTTAAAAGAAAATAAGATTACAACGCAAAAGAAAGGCTTACCGATGTTATATATAATATATTCTCTATTTGAACAAAATTTACGAAAAAAAATGCTTTTCATGTTTTGTAGGTTTACAAATAATGAAAATGGTAGATCTAAGTCTAGCGAGAGTTTATATCTTTAAAATGTGTATAGAAATTGCTTTATTGCATACACTTGAATCTACAAAATTATTATTATAGAAGTATTCTTGTTATTAAAGTATTAATACTTTAATAATAATCAATAATAATATTGAAGGATACTACCTATCTAAAGCCATCTTGAATCTCTCCTTCTAGATTTCCTTTAACAAGAATAAGCCTATAAAGTAACACAATTCAACTTCCAATAAAACCGGTCAAGTGCGAGTCGGACTCGCGCACGAAGGGTTCCGTACCATTATCTATTAAAACGGCAAAAAAATCACGTTTGTTGTATGGGAGCCCCTTAAATATTTTATTCTGTTTTTTATTTGTTGTTATAGCAACAACAGAAATACATCATCTGTGAAAACTTCAATACTGTCTAACTATCACGGTTCATGAGATACAGCCTGGTGACAGACGGACAGACGGACAGACAAACAGCGAAGTCTTAGTAATAGGGTCCCGTTTTTACCCTTTGGGTAAGGAACCCTAAAAATCAATGTGAAGACTCATGCAGCACTTATTAAGACGAGACTTCTCAGAAGATTTGCATAAGCCTTCGCGCAGCAGCTGAGCGTCAAATATAAGCAAGGGGAAGAGAGGAGAAACTGAAAAATAATATTGTCTATTTTCACAAACTTTAAGAAAAATAAATGCGCGCTTGAAGACCTATGTTTTATTTTCACAAGCTCTCTGTATGAGTATTTTTTCGCGCACTTTTCTCTCGCTGCTCATATACCGCAGGACGGGACGAGTTCTCGCGCGACATCTTAATAGTTACTAAGCCACGCTTACAATAAGAACTAGTCACGTCCGACATAATTGCAATACCCCTATTTCAATTAAATTTCATTACTGAGCAGAATTCTAATAGCAGATGAACTGATGGAATTCTCGTTTATTCCAATTGCTAATGAACGATCGCGTCTAGCAATTTGCAATTCACGGCACATTGGATGGATTGGCAAGTAATATTCTGTTTTGTTATTTGCAAGGATATCAATCATCGACTCATCTTCATTATAATAAATTTAGCTTACGGTATTCTTTGAAATAACTTATGTACCAACCTAAGGTATATTATTGGGACGGTTAGATAATTAACGAAATAAAACAAATCACAAACCTGGTAAATATTTCGATTAAGATAATAAATAGGCTATTTGACTAAATTGAAAATAAGTTGCAAACTATTTTCATCCTAGTCAGTGACAACGTAACAAAGCATAATCAGGTGCTTTTTCTTAAAAAACATGCCAATTTTAGGTAAAAACCGGGATTCAAATTAAATATTTTTTTATAGATGATCACGTGGAAAACGGTCTGCGTTTGGTTGCATCGCTGATGACGTCACACTAATCTCAGATTACAATGCGTGTTGTTATTCTTATTAGAGTGGTGTGAGTATTGTGACGTCATCGATTCATGTCACCGGAGCCATGACAGAGATTTTCGTTTTGGAGCGTCATCATTTTATTCAAATTTTAAAATTAGTTTTTTATCTAATACGTCTGGCCTTGAAGAAATATTAATCACATTTTGCATTATTTTCATCAGATAATACGTTAGAATTATATCTCAGTGGTAGTCAAGTAGCCTATTTATCACGACAGGTATTAAATTAGATCGACATGAGCGTAATGGGACAGCCAGTACGGATTTTAGTCTAAATCTTAGACTGCGTTTTTTATTAACAGCAGTGGATAACTGCTAATAAGGTATTCCACTTTTGATGCTTTATTTCTGTTGAATACCGTTTTGAAACTGTTTCAGTGGCAAATAATAATGGGTCATACCGGTTGGTTCGTGAACATGGACTCTCGATGTGGTATTGGGAGAGGCATCCCAGGAATCTGTCCTTCTTGGACTTCTCCAATTCCAGCAGATCCAGTTGCTTGTTGCTGATGCAGTATTGCTCCCGAAACTCCTGGATAACATAACAAGAGATTAAATTTACAAATTCCATAAAGTGTTTTCGGATTTCTTCGGCCTCACTTGAATACGAGTAATATATTTAAGTGAAACCGAAGGCCTGCATCTTAGATTTTGAAACTTATGGTCAAGCCACGGGGTAAGCATAAAAAAAATGACGCACAACTACTAAATAAGTGAGGCTGGCAACACACACAGTATTGAGAGACAAAATATATCTCTACAGACAAATAATATTGGTGAGCTTTTTACTTAATAACTTCTTTGTTTGTACAATTTAGCAACGAGAAAAGAAGCGTTTGCCCATTCGTGGTATTGAGCGGGTAGATATGATATGATTTTATTGCAATCACAAACCTGTTTGGAGTACATGGTGGTCTTCCCTGCTGGCCGTTCGTCGGCCTTCTGCCACTTTCTTCCTGCGTTCTCATCCTCTGACTCGTAGCCTTTGGCAGAATGGGCTATATCAGCCTGAAAAAGGAAGATAAAGTAAGTTTTTAGGTGAAAAGGATTTGTAACAAGAAAAAGTGAACCTATCTGAAAATAAAAATCTAAAGAACACTTGAGCTTTATGGAACTCTACGAAACCATAGCGAGGAACAAAATCACGAAATGCATATACTAGTTACAGTAAAACTTGATTAGGAAAAGATATTGATGTTTGTCAACTACATAAAAGTCTGTAACCTATTTAGTTGCCACTATCGGTTCTGTCATAATTTCTTTACCAAGAAAAACAATTTTATGAACATTCTAAATGCCCAATAAAACGAAAGCAAAACAAACACCATTACCGAAATGTTATTACCCTATCCGACCGGAAAACAAAACGTAGGAACCAACGTAGAGTGAGCTGTATTTCGGTTGTCAAAGTCGATTAGGAGATCCTTTTATACACAGCTCCAATTAAATGGTTTGTTTAGTTTCCTGACACGGGAAAAAAGCTTGTAAACGAACCTAGATCAAAATTTCAGTTTCAATCTAACATGAGACAGCGAGTCGATTTAGAAGGTACAAGCTGCTGCCCGCGGCTTTGCTCGCGCTTTTCATGTATCCCATTTTTCGGGTTCATTATATGTATAGCCTATGACACTCGCAATAACGTGGCTTGCTATTTTTGTACCCTGTCTTGTGTGAATAAACATTACTTTATTACCGATCCAAACATTAATATTTTAACATTAGTGTGATAAAACGTGATCATAATTAATGTTCGACTTAATTATATTTTCAAACCACATGCTCGACAATGCCGAATTATAGGTCATGTAAACCCTACCGAAAGCAAGACATTAAATCCCTTGGTATTAGCCGGGTTATAATGTTGTACTGAATTTCATTATAACCCGCTGGTTAATAATATGATTTCACTTTTCATAATTCTTATTACTATATGCATAAAGTTTAATTTTGCTAAACACAATTTGTCCTAGGCCATGGCCTACTTGATTTGACAAAATAAATGAAGTTTGCCTCCGTGTGAACCCCGGTCCGGAGGAGCGCGGTGTTCGAAATTCGAATTTCGAATCTAGGACCACGGCTTGTGCTTTCGAATTTGGAACGTCGCGCGCCTTCATTTGTTCACGCGTGACGAACAAATCGAGTTCTTGTAGGTGCCTATAGAAGATTTAATTTCAAAAATAATATTGAAAATGTCGAGTGATGAAAGTGTTTTGACTCCTGAGTTTATCAAATTAGATGCCATAGGCATTGTCAACAATCTGCTGCCAGAGAAGTCAAAGGAAAACATTATTTATCTACTGAGCCTGTTTTTTTGTCTCGCATAAGGTGTGAAAAGTAGAGTATACACCTCGGGGATAAGACTGTTTTAGTCTTGGGCGGTTGAACCCCTCACTGCACTCAGGACTCAGTCTTAATTCCCTCGCTTCGCTCAGGAATTAACTTATAACTCCCTCGCTACGCTCAGGAGTTAAATTATGAGTCCTTCGTTACGTTCGGGATTCAATTCGCTCCCGTGACATAAAACAGTGCTTTATCCCCTTAGTGTATAATCTACTATTTATTTTACACAAGCTGCTTTCATCTCATCATTTTAGCATTACCTCCCGTCTTCATCTACTAATACCTTAGTTGAAGGCTCTAGGCATAGAAAGTTCCACATCGATTGCAAGGCCCAAGTTTGTCCATTTGCATCCTATTGAACGCTGCAGACTTAATTGCAGGCGAAGTTTCATGATGGCAGTTGCTTTGAGGGATTTACTTTCGAAAGGTGCACCCTCCTTCAATATGCCTTGTAGGAACAAAGGTGTTTTATTGGCTTCTTATGACGCTAGTTCGTGGAGAGCTTTGTTACTTACTAGTTTGAATGCGAGTATGTATAAAGTTTAAAGTATTTTAAGGTTATAAGCTAGATACGCAATATTTGACGACCTCTGTGGTGCGGTGGGCGAAGGCAACGCAGGAGGTAGCTGGTTTTTTTCCCACCTCGAGACAAAATGTTCATACGATCTGCAGATATTTGTTCAGCGTGTTCTGGTCGTTTTCTATTTATAATAAAAAATACCTGTCTATTTATTGTATTATATTATGTATATCAGTTATCCAGTTCCAATAACACAAGCTCTGCTTGGTTTGAGGCTAAATAATGGTGTGGGAATTGTCCAGCATTGATAATATTATTAGACAAAGTATACATTTAATTTTAAATATATGCAGGCATTTTGCATCGAGTAAGGGTTTTAAATTAATAATTACAATCAATAAGCAATGGTTTTAAAAGAATATTTTTAAAATACTCGTGTATTCGTGTAGAATGAGCATCATAAGTTGTCATCCTCCAGTAACACCAGGTTGATAAGAACCTGGGTTTCTAGATTAGGGCAACTACGAATTAATATGAAACGTGAGTTGTTACTAATATTAGAACCTCATCCTGTGCACAATATTATCTACATCATCATTGTTTTTCGTCATCAGCCATTCAGTTAAAGATTTTTTTACAGGTAAAATATGTTATCGAGAATAAAACCTATTTGTGAATTTAGTAAATTATAAAATTAAGAGAATTGCCGTATATATTCATCATCATCATCATCAGCCTATATTAGTCCACAGCTGGACATAGGCCTCCCCTAATGAGCGCCATAGAGCCCTGTCTTCAGCTTGCCGCATCCAGCATCTGCCAGCAGTCTTTCGCAAATCGTCGTCCCACCTGGTCGTAGATCGTCCTACACTACGTTTGCTGAGCCGAAGTCTCCATTGACCAAGTCGCGATTGACTAAGTGAGATATAAATTCGGCAGAGGAGATCTGTTGATGCTATGTGACGCAGTGTACTACATTATTTTATTGATATTTAAAATAAAGTGTTAAACTGTTAGTAAGATTAAGTTTTTGAAATTATACAGAACAAGCCTCTTCCCGAAGTTGTGCAAGTGTTTTCTTAGACTACTTCACAATGAAACCCCAGCAGCAGGGCAGCCTACGGGCAAATTAAACAGGTCATAATTAAAAGCACTTAATGAGCTACGGCTAAATGACTTTTAGCTCGTTAGTGGTTTTCTGGAACGGAATTGCTTCTCGACAGTGTCATAAGGTTGAATCATTAATTTTGCCAGATCATTCCATAATCTAGGCCTTCGTAATCCATTGCCATATAACCAAACTAGTCAACAGGCATTTATTAGATTACTAACCTTCTTACTTAAGAAGTGTTATTATTACTCAATCGAAGAATACCTTAATGACAAAAATTGAATACATCTACCTTTCTAGAATAATGGTAAGAGTAAGTTTGACCACTTAAATGACATGGAATTATAATGGAATCTACGTGGTTAGGTATGTAATTTATATTATCATTTCATTTTGACATTTTTAACCTAAGCTAAGTAATTACTGTGATATAATATGTTATTCAAGTGTGCTTTGAATTGTATTATTTTAGTTCTGTACTAATTTACTATCTTAATTAATTGAATGTATATTTTTATGTTATGTACCAAATTCCGACACAATTATGATTATTTGCGAATCAATAAATGAAATGAAATGAACTACAATTGCCTGTGCTTCAGAAAGCACGTCAAGGGGGCGATCTATGACGCCATTTTGTGAAAAGGAAGGGCATATTCGCGTTTATAGGAGCGGGACAGACAAAAATCGAGTGAGAAGGTCATAACTTAACCCAAATCAGGTCAATTCTTAAAAATAAGCGCCTTAAGCCGTTGGTGCTGCGCCTGACCTCTCCTCAGTCGTGCCAATCAGTCGTCCGATTATGAGAGCGAGGGAATGTAGACTTCACGTGTTTTGCGCACACACACGCACTTCGATGATGATAATGCCTTCCTAGCCGAACTTCCATAACGGCGACCAGCCTCTTCGAAGACGAGCCAGGTGACTAGGACGTATTATTATAGTGCACAAGTGTGCACGCAAACACAGGTGTACTCTCTATTCTTTCACTCTCATAATTCGTTGGGACGGCTGACTGGCATGACCGGGGAAAGGTCAGGCGCAGGACCAACAGCTAAATGTGCTTGCCGATGCAGTAGAGTCTGAGGAGTGTAGCACCACCAACTTCCTGAGTCCGGGCTGCTTTTGACGCGAATTCCGCTGATAATTAGGTCGCTGGTTCAAATTCCGGCGCGGACCAAGATTTGCGTTATTGGGATTTTTCTAGCACTATAATGTCGTAGCCAAAATTAGGCTACGGCGACATTATCATCGATAATAGGGATGATGACCGTAAATAAAAATCACCAAAATACATTACATACAATTCATGCATTTTGTTGATTTTTGACCTGTTTGGTGATTTTTGACCATTTGTGATCACATTAATAATTTTTTTCCATACTACCAAACTCGTAGGTATTAATTTTCTTATTTGAATCGAGATTAATTATTATTTTGATAAAATAAAACTGCAAAATACAGCACTAAAAAATTCGCCATGACCCGTGA
Organism: Eupithecia exiguata; assembly: GCA_947086465.1. Classification (NCBI taxonomy): domain Eukaryota; kingdom Metazoa; phylum Arthropoda; class Insecta; order Lepidoptera; family Geometridae; genus Eupithecia; species Eupithecia exiguata. The sequence continues at coordinate 4,101,948 of OX352245.1, read as the reverse complement.
ACATCAATCAGTTACGTCATGCTGTCACAATACATACGGTACCTATGTAAGTAATGTGGCACATAATAACTACAGGAATAAACTATGGTAAAGGTCTGACTTTCTACAATCAATAGGTTTCTTTGTATCTTATCAATATATTGTAATATAAAAGTTTATATTAGTCTATACTATTTGGTATATATTTTCTTTGATAATAAAGAGATTTTATTGAATAAAAATTGTATGGTCATACCGATGTTTGTGCATCCGTGACGTCATAGACAGGTATCGAAATTATTATTGCATTTTGAAAAGCTTTAATAATGTTTCTGTAGCTCAGTAATAGACTTTTGTTGTAAAATTATGTCACTGCTTGTTTTTTCTTACACACACCACAAGTCCCAAATTACCAAGAAACAGCAAAAACAAACGAATTTTTAAAATTCGAACGCATTCATAAAGTGAGGACAATAAAAGTAGAATGCACGGAAAACAAAAGAAGGTCGAATAGAACTTTGAAGTATAAAACCTCCTTGCTTGCATCGTAACTATCTGAAAAGTTTTATGTCCTAGGAGTTTCAAGTTAAAGAGTTTTTTACTGTCTACATTAAAGCTTTCTTCTACGAGAACCTACCTATAGTTTGTCACTGAGAGTTAAAAATACTACTAATCAGCGTATTACCTGGAAATTACCGTCCAAGATCACACTAACTTGGTACCTATTTTTTTTATTACACTTAGGTACACCGCCACCCTTTGATCGGATTGCAAGAAATCACTTTAAGCGATAAGGTCGTCAATTCTTTTACCTTTAATCAAACTGTTTTAGATACTTATATAATTTTCTGAATTATCTATCTATCATAATAAGTGCGAAAGTTGTTTGGTTACTCTCACGCCATAACTATTAAACGGATCGGGCTAAAATTTTGCGTATATGTAGTTCTATATCTGGATTAACATATACCTAGGCTACTTTTTTACTCTGGTGAAATGCATGCGAAGCTGAAACGATGGCTGAATCATTTTTTTTCTATAAAAGTGTAGGTTTTACTAATTTACCACGTGATGCCCTAGCCAGCGTTGTTTTTCTGAAAGTATCATAAAGCTTGTTTTGTTTTAGCTGCACTGCCATTTAATTACATTAATGGCCAGATGTCGCGCTGGCTTCACGTTGAGTTTCTAGACATAAATTTTCATAAATTTGTATGAAAACGTGATGTTTCTGCCTTTATGCCCGTTATGCTATTGACCTGTTGTTCTTCGGAAGGAATTATATTTGAAAAAGCTATACGTAGCCTAAAAAAGTATCCACCAACTTACCCAAATAAGGTCAGTTAAGATCAATAATTTAACTAAATAAATGGATCAATAAAATAAATAAATAAAACATAAATAAATAGATTTTCTGAAAATATTTTAATGTTGCCTACAACCAGTACGTGGAATCATTTTATTGTTTTGAAAAACTTAAAAACGACTACGAATCCCTTGGATTAATCAGATCCCTTAAAACCGTTTTCACGGTCATGCGGGTTGAATACTAATCCCTCGGCTCGGAAATTTAATGGGTTCACCACGTCATCACACATCATTGTAGCTATAGGGAAAAAAATATAGCTTTCGATATATTATTCAATTAAATATCAGGTGGGTGTAAAATACTACATTTGGGCACCTGTTTAGATGAGACATCCTTTTAACTGCCCCATCTGTGTGGCGGCACCTCATATTTTTCTGGTTCCTTGTTTTTTAATCTCTATTAATAATTAATTAATAATCGATTTTTTGTATAACACGCACAACACACAACGCATTTTCATGCTCATTACTTCGCACTTTCCACTTCCGCACCATGAATACAGTGTCCGTGCACTAAGTACTACATTACTGGCCTGTCCCGTTAATCTTCTAAAATTTCCTACCGTGAAAATTTAGGGAGCGCTAAACAACGGTAAATTAGACAAGAAAGCCTTTGCCAAATGACACCTCTTTATTCAGCTTAAAATGGATATTTATCACAAAGAGGCCAGTTATTAGCTCAATGTTGATTAATGGAGGGTATTTAGTCGTTGATTGTTTTGTTTTTGTTGTAAATTTTGACAAATAATTGTTGTGTTGTTGATTTTAAATCATGGTAGGCAATGTTTTAACTCAACTCAAACTGACGTAGATAAGAAATTTGATTTGACAGTAGTAAATCTGTCTTCTAAAAACTGTGTCATATATACCGGTTTTTCTAATGAGGGCATTTCATTGCGCACTTTTAAAAAAAAGTGGTTGCCGTTGCCATAGATTAAGATAGTGGGCGCTGTATGAAACACAAGTGTCAAAAATCTGCCATCATCTAGTGGAAACGGTGGAAACAGAAAATTATTTCGTTGTTTATGTTATGACACTTGACATTGACACTTGATTTTTCTGCAGCGTCATCTGGTGTCAAAATAAAAAGTGTGTTTTTATCATATTGCATTGAAAAGTCCTCATTTCAAAAAGGTATAGTAATTTCTAGGTATCTTATAATAAAAAGAAGAAATGAAAACTCGTTTGTAACCAATGGAAAAGAAACGAAATGACTAATGAGGTGGAATAAGGGAACGTGAATCCGAGTATGTCACTTACAGTGTTGCCAACTTCTTTACCAACGCGTTAGATGTGATGAGACTACTTAATTTGTTTTGAATTCAATAATAAAATACTGAACTTTACTACGATTATGTTCAATAAACGAGTATCAACGAATAGGGACATTAAGTATAATAGTATATAATATGCGATTGTCAAAAATGAAATAAAAACCAACCTACTATCCACTCAATAAAATGCAATTCAGGTTGCAAGTTAAATGTAGCGATTTCATCATGCGATTCCTTTTGAATAGCGAATAGAATTGCAAGTTTCAGTTTCAATCTTCGCTTCATTTTAAATTACGAACAGAGTTTCAACTGATTCGAAGTTTTCAAACTAAGTAGGTACTTAATCCTGTTGTTTTCGCTGCGCTTTGGAAAACGATAAAAGCTTTGCTCATAATTGTTTTATTTGCAGTATTTATCACATTTATTGTGACAAAGAATTGCCTAAAATTTCCTAGGATTTGCGGAAAACAAATTATTTTCTGTCAGTATTATAAATATTCACGGGAATTACATTCAATTGTCCCTCAACCTTTGTTCAATACCACCTTCTATTTTCAAATCTGCGCCTAGTCTATGGACAATGTTTAGGTAGGTATGTACACTTAATGGTCGAGTGAGTTAGAATTTGATCATAATACGTAATCTTTATTCAATCACAATTATTAAATCGCATTGAAAGTTTAAAAAAAAATTACATTGGAACCTTATTACGGGAATATAATAAAGTAACTTAATAGTAGGTACATAATATCACACACTTTAAATGTCAAAATAAGTAGGTACATACAAAAAACTTATAGAATACAATCATAATTAGCTAGTAATTTTTTAGTAAAAATGGTATAAAATAAAATAATGTCATACTCAAACAAATAATAATTGATCGAAATGTGTGTTTCGCCAACCATCCATAGTAAATTACAATTGAGTATTAACACTCCTTCAACAGATTTATTTTTAAGAATCCAATCCAACCCAGAACCTCCTGCATCGCAGGTGGACAAAGACAACCTTCTGTCTTTCTCCTTCCACCCTTCGCAATTCATTGCAGTGGCAGGTAGGTAAGCTCCATAAAATACAATTTTAATCAGTACTACATAATTTTATTGGACATCCTCAAAAGGAATGAAATTGCTTACCACTATAAATTCTCTAAAGAAACCACAAGCCGTGCAATTAGGGCTCTCTGTTTCCGGTTACAAGGTATAAAAAGGTCGGTTCTATTTAGTTACTTTTGACGCATCAAACTAGTCCTTTTTAGAACCTGCGTACGTAAAATATCAAATAATTACATTTGTACAAGAAAAATACTACCTACCTAGAACTTCTTTTTTCTTTGCTTGGCGCAAGATCGCGAGAAATTTGCTGAGCTGACGGCTAACCTCCAGTAGTGGAGAGCCACCATAAGAAGAAGAAGAACTTCTAAGGAGTCCTTCAATTGAAAGTTTTGTTATTTTTTTTTCACAATATACTCGAAAAGCTTACTTTACTTCTATGTCATGTAACCGGAACCGATAGCAAGTGATAATAGCCCCTTAGGCTGAAAAAGATGAAGGTTTTACCAAAATTCAAAGAAATCGAATAAGATCTCATAAGCTGAGCCGCGCGGCAGACGCAGCATTCCCTGCAGTCATCGAATTTTATAAGTCTTTAAATGAAATAGTATGCAGCATCGCGCACCTATCGAACCAACGACATTTCAGTAAAAGGCCACGAGGAAATGCGATGACTGCAGGCAATGCCTGCCTGCAGCGCCGATAGAGCTAGGCCGCGCTCACTCTGCAAACGATTTTGCCCGAATTTGATTCGCGCGGAAACGTACGATTCGAATGATATACGACCTTCCAAGGACTATGAGTGCGCACAGACTGCGTGCGATTAGTTACGTATACGTGCGTTTACTTACGATGTCCGAATACAATCCGAGCGTGGTGGGATTTTACCTCGCATTCGTACGTTCAGATGAAAATAAAATGAATACAATGGATGTAGAAAAGTTAGGTTAAATAAGATGGAATGTACCTACATACAAGCAAAAATAAATGAAACGAAAATATGAAATAATTTACTTAATTCACGGACGTTAATGTTTGAAGGATCAAAGTGATTCTAAATATGAAAATTCACCAATTTCATCTATTTTTATAAACTATTTACGCACCTTTATCGTCGCAATCTCCCGTGTAATAATGCGCAACAAAGATTTATTCACAAACGCGATATCACCGGGACTCTGTCTATTTGACGGAGAAAAACGTATTCAGTGTGGGCAAACAAATTCGTACGAACAGTGTTCGTACGTAGACGGTAAAAAAATTCGGATCCAAAGTGGGCGCGGTCTTAGTGCGAGTCTCCCTGGTCAACAGTTTCATACAATTTTTTATAAGGTTCGAAATTTAAAACACATTCTTCCTGTGAGAATAATGTACATGACTCTCAAGGGAATAATAAGATTGAATTCGGAAAACGAAATATAGGTACGTGAGACTTGTTTCCAAGCTTTGAATTTTGAAAAATATTTCAATTCGTATGTAACATTTCACTATACGGGAGATATTTGGGAGGTTAGTTCGAATTTTGAAAAATTCGAACTTACCTCTATTCCAGAAGGCGGAATAAAAACGAATACCTCGAAACACGTTTCCAAACTTTTACTATTTTCCCGCATAAAGAGTAAAAAGCAGAGTATTCTGTTCATGCATAAAGCTGTTTTCGTTTCGGACGTAATCAAATCCCTTTCGCACTCAGAAATCCAGTAACTTCCTAGCTCGTGAGTTATTCTGACTTGCACTCGGGATTCAATGACGCCCGAGACGTAAGATACCGCTTTAAACACTCGGTGTATATTCTACTAATTCAACACCCATACCGTGAGTTTTCTAAAATTACGGTCATCTGTTTGGATCAAACCCGTGTTTGATGCTTCCATGTTACACCAAATATGATTTCGTCTCCCGGTTTTTATAACGCAAAAGGAATTTCATTAGGTAAGTTAGAATTTTATACGAGTTCTGTTATGACGCGATAAAGGTACAGTGACTTTTGAAATTGGGTGATTGTTTTAAGTGAAATATTATCTCACGAGGGGGTTGATGACATTTTGGGCTTTGGGTTACTCCTTTTATGAACGACGAGAAAGTTTGGCCTGTGATTTGTTCTATTGAGATGTTCACTTGTTTTTATGGTTCAATACCAAGCTAAAATAAATAGTAGGTTTTAATATTGTACATGCTCATACTTTGATTTTTATTCTTGTTTTTCTTTTTAAAGGCTCTCCCAGAACTGTAAAAGGTTGACGCTCCTACGACACTGCTGATGTAAAATGTACCTAAATGTTATCAGATTAAGTCTATAACTGAATGCTCACTTTTGTAAAGTGGTGTGGTCTTAGACATGTAAACGTCAACCTTTATAGTGTCTCCTACTCCTAACAAGGTAGGTTCTAGTTGTAGTTTTTAGTAAATGCAATACTTAATAAAGATATGCACAGGATGTCTTTTTGATATGGGAGGATATGGCCAAATCTGAATCTATGAGATTTCCATAGTTGGTCCGTGGTCTGTAAAAATTAAATAAGTTCCCAAAAAAAATTATTTCGGCGGGACTCGAACCCGCGCCCCACCCACCCAAGCCAAGCCATGAAATCGCATATTACTCGCCTGTCGAAGTCGTAAATCGAATGGCGGTGCTAGAGTTCGTAAGAGATCCCAGAGATTTTCGACTAGATGAGTAATAGATTTAGTGGCTTAGTTGGTATAGAGCACACCCGTACTGAGGGTCAGTGGCGTGGCGGGTTCGAACCCCGCCGAAATCGTAAATTTTGGGAACTTATTTAATTTCATAGGAAGAGTATTATTATCATGGTTATCGAAGGGGCTAAATTGAAAATTCAATTGGAATGGTCTTGTTTTAACTTTGAAACAGTAACACAAAGATAAAGAAACAGTTCTTTAAAAGATCTGGAAAGAAATTTAAAAAACGTGGCCCAAAATTTTACTAATTCGGAATCAACTTAAACTTCTTATTTTTTGTTAGAACTTATCGGAGAAGGTTTTTTCGCGGAATTGTTACTAAATATTTTCATCCTTATATTTTTCTTATTTTTTTTTCACCAATTAAATGACACCATAAACAACAAAATATTTACTCCCTCGGAGCTCAACAGTCATTTCCGTCTATTTTCATAAATTTTGTGACACCTTGTACATTAACATAAACCACCTAAGCTACGTTGTCGTCGCCTAATGCGTGTAGTTGTCAACTAACTTGCCACTTCCATACTGCCCCGCTCTCTTGGGATGACCAGAGTGCTTCTCGTAATACCCTTAATTTGTCCTATTTGCTTGTGAAGGAAGTTTCTGTGTCACTTGGGTATTAATTGTAAAAATGCGCTTCTTCCCACAAACAGGTAATCGAATGAGTTGTTTTATATTATAAAAACATTACCTTCTGGTTGCCTGGAAGAAATCGCTTTAAGCAATATGGCCGCCAAATCCATTGCTCTGTTTAGAATCTTTAATTTCATACAATATGTTTTTCTTTTTTAAGGTGATGATTAAAGAATTCTCTACCTATCTATCTTTTGATACGTGAATCTGTGAATTTGATCTTTATTAACAAAGAAAATTACAATCAAATAATAGAATTAAATTAAAACTAGTATTTACAATTGAAACAATTGAGTTAACTGCAGACTGTTGCAAACAATCTACAAGTAATAAAAAAAGTAAATAAGTGAATTTGATACCTTGAGCAAATTTCAGAAGACCTGATAGTATAGTATGAGATAGTACCTGGAATATTTGGCGGGAGTTTTGAAAATGGGTTATTGAACTGAGTGAGCGAAGCGAACAAAGTTCTCAGTGGCAGCTTGGGTGATTTGGTTGTATGGTGAAATAGTAACTTCGGGGCTCGAAGTGACTATTTCACCATACAATATTCATCATCATCATCATCATCATCATCAGCCTATATCAGTCCACTGCTGGACATAGGCCTCCCTTAATGAGCGCCATAGCGCCCTGTCTTCAGCTTGCCGCATCCAGCATCTGCCAGCAGTCTTTCGCAAATCGTCATTCCACCTGGTCGGAGGGCGTGCTACACTACGTTTGCCGAGTATTAAATGACAATATTAAATTACAATATTATATAAACGAACGAAGTTCGAGCACAACTGTCAAACAGTCGTTGATCCGATTTGCGTTTAATTTGGTATGAGATGAGACATGTGAAATATTCTGGTAACTTAGTAAGCCCAAATCCGTCGAGGGGTTTTGGAGACAAAGTTCAAATGGGGTGAAACAAATCAATGAAATCAAGTTTGGTCTCTTATGAAAGTATACGGAGTTCATTTTAAAGCATGTTAAGAAAAAACAAAAAACTAAGAATTCGATTTTCAATTTTTGTTTGTTGTTTCTTTTGCATTCTCGCTGCACCATTACGACATATTAATTAATTTTTGGTTACCACTGCACTAAAATAATTTACTCTCCAGCCAATATTAGTCAAAGTGTCAAACGAAAACTTTGCCTACAGTGGAACGATATATGCTCAAATATTTTTTTATAAAACGTATCGGCGATGAACACGCTTTAAAAGTTATCATAGTTTTTTCAGTAGCTAACGAATAAAGTTTGTGACATGTCATGGCAAAGGTACCTACGTTAAGGGCCTATACTACTTCAAATCAACTCCACCGGATCTCCATATTTTCCAAACTACCTACTAAATATTAAACTTTGAAATTTTTGAGAGGTAAAGTTCAGGTACTCTATCGTTCATATGTTCAATAAAAATTAATGTTTTTTTTCTAAATTTTTGCTAAAACTTTAATTTCTCAATAAATACAGAAGCTAAAATCTTGAGAAGACGCATGGTAATTGAACTAAGTTTAAAGAACAATTTATATTCTAAGGTTTTTATTTATTATAGTACTCTGGATCAAGATTTACGGGTCGACTAGATAAGATCACGTAGCTTAGTTGGAAAAAGAGCAACCCTGCGCTGAAGGGGAAGGTGCGGGTTCGAATCCCGTCGAGATCGTAAATTTTTGGGATTTATTAATTTATTAATTTCTTAACAATTTATATGTTTCGTTTTTTTTAAGCAATATCCAAATTCATAGATAATAAGCTAAAACCTGATTTTTGGGCTTGCGTGGCTCTGCCTTGTCCCGTTCCTACGAACACAAAATTCTGTGCCTATCCTTTTCACAAAATGGCGTCGTAGTATAGGCTCTTAAGTGGCATTTCCAAAGACACCCTTGTCGAATACTGAAAATACTGGATTCTTTATACGTATTTACTTCACTAAAAGGTTAATATCGTTTGTCTTTTGCTAGTGCGCATCTGTTTTGCTCAAGGCACTTTGTAATATAGTCTGAGGGTCAGTGCAAACACAAGACTCTTTCGATACACAAACACTCTTGCACTTAAAAGATTTTAGAGTACTAGTTGTTGCCCATGGCTTCGTACGCGACGAGAAAAATAATGAGTCTATTGATAGATTACTTATTCCAAGTCTACTAAAATCTAGTTATTTCAAAGTTAATTTAATCGTAGTTATAGAAACTGATTTATGGAATAAAATAAAGATGCGCGACTGTGAATGATTTCATTCGAATGACTAGAGCAAATTAGTAACTAATTTGGTTAGTTTAGTAACTAATTTGGTAAGTAATGCCGAGTCGTTCGACTCTCCGAGACGGAGCGACTCGGCAGTCGTCGAATAACGAATGAGACCGACTGAGTTGGTTATTTGACGTCGATAGTCGATTTGAGCGGGAGCGGCCTTAGTTAGAGAGAAAGATAGTATAGTAGTAGTTTATACCTACATTTCATTCGACTTCGGCACACTTCGTAGAGGCATTAGTACCTAATTACTGATTAGTAGTTGTCATTCGACTTTGTAGATTAGTATATTACTAATATTCGAGTCGAATGAGTAAATTAGTAGATGTAGATCATTCGACTAGTCAGAACATTCGCAGTCGCGCATCTTTAGAGTAAAATTTATGTGTAACTCCGGATCTCTGTAAAATTTCAACCGAATTCGTTCAGTAGTCTTTGCGTGAAGTGAAGACCTAACCTATCAAACACACATTCGTCCGTCCATCAAAATATTCGCATGTTTTAAGATAATGTTTTCCTAGTCGTGTGCAGGTCGAGTGCCAAGTGTGAGCTCATAAACATGATGCAAACGGTGCTTTATTTCCTGACTCTCATAATCCTGCACGTTTAATGTTAGTTTGACAGCATCAGTTATAAGAAAAATGAGTAAACATTATTTTGTTCGATAGAGCATGGTTCATGGCGGAAAACGAATTGACCATCTTTGATGGCATCAGTTGATAAGAAAAATGTGTGAACATTATTTCGTTCGATAGAGCATGGTTCACTACGAAAAACGAATTGACCACCTTTGATGGCATGTCCATTACCTACTAAATCAAAATGGAAATCTAATAGCTATCATCATCAACAACGTCTTTTCCTGTTCCCATTTATAAAATGTAGGTTCGACACAACCTGTTTTCTTCTTCGATATAAAAACCCCATCACAAGAAACTACTTCTTTGCGAGTGCTCTAAATAGGAATACTTCCTTCTATCAGCCGCCATCTTTACACCCACTTTTCTCTTGCTCAATGTCATTTTATTCCTACTAATATAGTAAAAACTGAAGTTTATATCGTTTTGAAGATATTTGGCCGAAGAAAACGAAAACCACCAAACCAAACTATTGAATAGATCGAGTTGAAATTTTGTACACATAAAAATCTATGCCTGGAATAACATTAGGATACTTATATTTGTAACGCGTGCAAAACCTTGCTCAGAAGCTATTAACAATATTTATGAGCTTACTGTGTGCGTATGTGGTCACAAAAATATTTCGGTCGGAAATCCCATACTTTGGGAGATGATGATGATGAGGACCTATTTACATAAATACAACTTTATCCATGAAATTCTAGCACACCTTATTTCCCGCCCACCGAATTATGAGTATGTAGCGAGAAACTCAATTTCCCTACGTCGAGAAACTTTGAATGAAAGCTCTTGCTTGATTATAACCAGCTTCATTTGTTTTCTTCGCGTTGAATATGATGATCCACTTTCGGCGAAACAAAAGATCTTAGTTTAAGAGATATAATTCATCTCTCGGTTATTTATTATTATTAACAGCCGAAAGGAAGAACAAAGGAGTTAAGGTTCTATGTTCGGTTGTATGTATTTTTTGTTCATAGATTTATCCGTCAAAAGGATGTTACAACTATTTTTAAAATGGGTAAATTAAAAAAAAAACAGTGGACAAATAAGTGCCAACGCATTTAACATTTACTCTTTCAAGTTTCGCGCGTAACTAGACGAAAACACTGGACGCAGTGGATGCCATATTGCTCTATGGTCATGACGTCATTTGTAAATATTCCCACAAAAAAAATCGTGAATGATAAATATTTGTCCCGAAAAACTTAAAAAACTGTGTATATATTAAGTAATTTGAAGTCGGTAGGTATTTTATTTTCCCAAGACCATCAAATTATTACGACATTATGTTTCTCCGTATATTTTTACAACGCAAACTTTCAAAAGCTTAGCTTACACCACAGAAACATTATTTTTTATCTGCGGACCGAACTTGTTACATATTTCTGAAAATTGTTATTTCAACGTCCTTCGTCCTTATAACAGTCCCACTGCGCAGCAAATGATAGGAAAATAAAATTTTACTATCTATAAAAATAACGAACGAGCCATAAAATCGCTGACTTTAATTGGTTTGTACCTGCCTGGGTACCGTCAGCAGTCCTGTTGAAAAGATGGTACTTACGAGTAATAATGCTTTTATAGCTTAGGCTTAGTGTCAGCGTTTTTTGTGACCAAGTGTCACGGCGCCAAGCCACAGCCAAACTTTTTGCTGACGCTTCGTTGCTGACAGGTAAATACATCGAAGGCGACCTTTGTTGCTGACAGGTAAATACAACGAAGGCGACCACTGTGGTGCGGTGGGTGAAGGTCCGCCTGTGACGCATGAGGTTGTAGGTACAATTTCCGCCTCATAGCAAAATTAATAGATTTTGTTGTGGTGTTTTCTGTAAAAAATATGTATCTACGTAGTAAAACGCATCAGGGATATCAGTTATTCAGTACCCATGTAACACAAGCTACGCTTTGTTTGTTTGTTTAAGTTTGAGAAATGGATTGTCCTGGGTGTTTAATTTTTTATATAACCAGAAGCTGGAGACGACACTTAATACATTAAAACCCTTAAAAAAGTATGAAAAAAGTTTAGAAACTTTGAAAAAAGTATAAAGTTTTGTACTGATTCAAAGAGTCAAAACCTGGTTTTCGTCTCAATTTATCTGCACAACTCAGAAACACTTTCAACGTGAAAGTCAGATGCGGTATACTTAATTCACCTGGGGTAATGCACCCGGGTGCACTAAGTACACTTTTAGTAGATTTGATTCACCCTGGTCATTTCCGGGTGCATTAAGTACAATATTTAGTAGACTTTATTCACTCAAGTGATACCTAGGTGAATTAACTGGTAGACTTTATTCACCATTCATATGTGCTTACAAACTATCGTATAATGCAACCTTCGTAGACATTTCGTACAAAAATATATAAAAAAAGACAAATACAATTTAGTCCAGAGAGGTTACATGCTTTTAAACACTTACGATAGTGATAATCAAAATAAAGTTTGTTAAGTTGAGAAAACCTTGTTTAGTTCTTCTTGAACTCGCTGTAGGCAACAAATTAGAATTTTGATAGGAGGCAGGTACAATTTACTAACTACCGACTGTCTACATCATTTGACTTATGAAATTGATAAAATAGGGTTCGTTAAAAAAAAACAGATAATTTCACGATATTTTTGTTCACCAAACAACTTTTCAACAAAAATATATAAAAAAAGACAAATACAATTTAGTCCAGAGAGGTTACATGCTTTTAAACACTTACGATAGTGATAATCAAAATAAAGTTTGTTAAGTTGAGAAAACCTTGTTTAGTTCTTCTTGAACTCGCTGTAGGCAACAAATTAGAATTTTGATAGGAGGCAGGTACAATTTACTAACTACCGACTGTCTACATCATTTGACTTATGAAATTGATAAAATAGGGTTCGTTAAAAAAAAACAGATAATTTCACGATATTTTTGTTCACCAAACAACTTTTCAACTGTGTTCGTAGGAAGCCGTTAAAATTTTTAAGTTTCGTGACTTTTCAAGAAACTTTTCTTAATTTTCTTGATCACAAAGTATGAAGTTGCAAAAAGTCCCAAAGTCTGAAAACGTGACGGTTTAATTTCTCGAACCAAATTATAATAATTGGAGGAAAGTACCGGTTTCCGGTTTATCCTCTCTTACCAAGAATTTAAAACTTTCGAGAGAAAATGGCTCTTTAATATTTTTTGTGTTTTTATATGTCGTTACGAAATGTAAGTAAATCCAAATGAGTAAAGTAAAGTTAAATATTAAATATCTGCTTAACGTCATTTAAAAAGAAAGGAAGTACCTACTTAACGGAGTTCAAGACGAAACATCCTACGCTAAGAAATTGTATCAGAAAAGCTTTTACACGAACATCAATTTAGTTTCGCAATTTCATGCATTTTGCTTCACTTTGCATTTGAAAGCGACGCAATACTAAAAGGCCCGCATTGAATTTCGTTTAATATGGTAGTGGTATATTAAATAACTGTAACAACTGGTACATATCTAAAAACTTGGTCCACCAAGAACGGTTGGCTAAAAATGATGCTTATAAAAATTGAACGTTATTCTAATCTCACCTGAGTTGAAACCGATACGCCTGATCCGCCAACGCCACCAGGGCCGCCACCTGTAAAAACAAACAATTCAAATTGCTTCTATTTTCAAGAATACTTTGACAACGAAATATAATCAAGTTGTCCATGTTCAAGTTTTCAATCTCGCGATGGAGGAATTACCGGTCTAGAAATTTTAGTAAGATCCTACTTTTGCAAATCTAGCTTTTTAGGTATCTAAGTCTTTAGTATTCAGGAAATAATACTCTGCTGTAAAAAACACCACTGTCATTAATACGTGTTCAGGATAGTCGTGGAAACTGTCATCAATTCACAGAGTACATCATTCATCTCTTATCACGCGCTTGCCGGTACAATTGTACATAATAAAACAACTTTTTTCAGCTCCAAATTAAAAATATTTTAGAACATCATTCAAACAATAAACAAACAATTTCAGAGAGAATCAGTGACACATCAGAATAACAACCGAAAATGAAAAATGCGACGTGGTTCAAATAAATTCGTGAAACCGTTTCCCCGTGCCGCGCGCACCAATGAGCACGTTTGGTGAATTTATCCACCCAGCTTTGTAATGTTACTGTTGTAGATATGGAGGCAAACTTGGGCAGTTTTCAGTCTTTCTTAGAATATTTTTTTTTAAATTGCTTGACCTGTTGAATACAATTATTGGTTGATAATGTTTGGAGACAGCTCAAGCATTCTTTTCATGGCCTCGTTCGAGGGAGACTCATGTGAACTTAGGCCTAATCCAAACGACACTACGCACACAGTTACATTAACCAATAATTACTGTGGACGTATACACGCTGATGATGTTGACGTGCTTGGAGGAATGAGAAGCCTTTTTCCAGCACTGGTATCCAGTGGGCTGATTAGATAAGAAAGAAAAGAACAGAGAGCAAAGGATAAGTTATTGTTTTTCGCCAAAATTTTCTAGTTTTCTTACGTTAATATCATTGGGTTATTTACCGTGTAGGACCTTTTCTATATTTCATGATACCTATTTAACTGCGTCCAAAGCAAGACACAGGTAGTTTGTTACTTATTTAAAAATAAACTAAGGGAAGAATAAAACAATGAAAAGATTTATATTTTTGTATATCATAAAATATGTGATCGATGTAGAGTCAAGCCAAAATAATAGACACATCTAAAAGCGTCGAAGATTGGATCTTTGCCTGTAACATCCTAGGGACGAGGATGAATTTATTATTTGCATCCCGTGAAGGGATACTAATATGATTATTTTGCATGGCCTTATCAAATTGAATATGTATGAGTTATGGCAAGCAATTTGTCTTTCTGAAGCCTAGGTAAAATGTTTATATATTTATATATTTAACTTTTCTTGAATTTTTTGTCAAGCAGTTGCTGTTGTTTCATCAATCGAATCTGAAATTCCTAGGATCCAGCCGTGTTCAACAAACTAGGCACCCTAAAACCATTCAATTTTAAAAATCAATTCTGTATTCGTATGTTAGGTAGATAGCCACACCTACAACTGCAGCACACTGAAATTCTATCAACGTTATGAATCTCACAGAATGAAAATTCTAGTAATTTTCACTAAAATTTAGGTTAAATGTGTTGAAATGCTTTTATACAAATTGTTCTGTCACTCAATTCGACACATTGAATTCGCTGAATGACGCTTTATTGAATCGCTTTGGACAATAAACATAATTTTCATCCCGTAGGTGTTGTTTTATGAACACACATAACAACAGCAACCTGTACATATGGTTTTTCATCTGGGTCTTTGAAGTTTTCATTCAGAATCGTGCACACAGCGTGTCGCGACGGCTCGCGAATTGTACATACTTGTAGATAAAACCTTCTTTTAATATCTTCGAACAAACGCTGTTATGGTTTGATTGAAGTCATATATTTATGGTCAAGATGACATTAAATTTTCTTTTCACATTTTAACAGTATAATATTTTTCTGTGTTTTTATCATGATGAATTCCGAAAACCGTTTAGACTACATAATAATAATAATGCTGGAAAGCTTACACAACGTTATCTAGTCCCAAGCTAAGTGGAGCTTGTGTTATGGACACTGACTGCCGCGTAATGGAAATTCATTCATCCTTTAACATCAGCTAAGTACCTAAGCCTAGTTAGATGATATGTTATAGTTGCAGTTGGGGATGCCCAACAGGAACGAGTGATTCAGGTTCGGCTTGAATTCGGTGTGTTGGGCTCCATAGAGATGCTCCTAGAATGGTGCTATGTCTCACGGGGCTGCTCCTAGTATGGAGGTCCTACCTTAAAGCTTCTTAGCTCTAGTAGCGCGTAACAGAACAGTGGTTCCAAGGGAGGCTCTGATGGCTTGGCCTTGGTACTATGCTTCAGAGCTCTGGTAGCGCGTCACGTGGCGGGGTTCCAAGAGAGTGCTCTTGGAACGGTTAACGTTAACCATGAAATTGTAATACTTTTGTAAACTATGAACATATCATAAGGCGGTCTCCAACAAGTGAGATCATGGTACTTTAATTACAGGTGGAACAACCAATTTTAACTTCTGAGGAGTTCATAATAAGCGAAGCAGAGAAATAAATAACGCTGAAAGAAGTCGCTGAAATAAAGATAATTCAATTCTAATTCAAGACTAAATTAAAGGTAAGAAAGTAATGATTTACTTCCACACCAAACAAATCGCTAACGTGCTCTACATAATGTTATTGTATATTGAGTGTATTTCCCCAAGGTATCATTCTGTGTGCAAACATGTTCTTTGCTTGGTAACTACTATAATAGTATAAGAAGTTATGTGGGGTAGCGGTCGGCGACATGGTGGAGATGCAGGGATGGAGTGTTTCAAGAGATCAAGAATTCTACGGCATTAGTTAAAGCATGTTTGGTGAGAAGTATATCATTTACTTTCTGCCTGATTTATTTAAGTTTCTGTAATGTAGCGACATCTTTCCGTGTGAACTAAAGATAAGCTTCTGGAGCTTATATTATTTAAACGTATATTATTTTCCGTCTAAATTGTAAAACTTTAACGGTAATTTATATCGTAAAATAAAATAATGCGTAAATTGCGTAAATGCGTAAATCCCGAGACTTACGCATTCAAAACAAATAAAATCTCGTACGAATATGCAACGGAACGTCATTTGAAATAAAAGGTTTATTCTGTTTCGAACAAGTTCAAAAGTGACGGGAAACAAATTTTTTGAATATAAAACAATTGAAGAAGTGAAGTGTTGTGTCATTTAGAATTTTATTCGATTTGGACGTCAGTAATAAATCAGATCACGGACGGAGAAGACAAATTTGTGATAGCAGTGTACAAAGAATAAAGGTTTGCTGATTTTCTGGTGAGCATATTGGTGCCATTTGAATTACATTCATCATTTCCCATCGTACACAATAAATTAAAGAATTTATTACCAAGGGTAAACTTCAGTTTGTAATTTTACTAAAGTATTTCATGTTTACACAGAATGAAACTAAAACGAAAGGACTAGGTAACAGTCTGATCATCTGTTAGCGGTAGTGCTAAAATTTAAATAGATATTAGTTATTTGTCATGGAGTATCTGCCTGATGAGTCATGCAGGTATACATGATGAGTTATATCGTAAGATAATATGAATCATAATTAATACAGGATCCACTACGAATCTTTACATTGGATACTTATTACATTATCTTACTTATTATATTACTTATTACTTATTATATTACATTATCAAGGACAGTGAATAAGCAGCTTATGGATACGTGAATAATACTTATTTATTTAGTAATTTTGTGCAAACATGAAATACAAACAGATAAATAATTTATCATTTGAAATTATTTTATTGTTTTGACATTTGAGAAGTGGTACCAATGATGCAAAATATGAATCATATTTACCGTAGATCAAAATAAAACGTTAATCATTCAGATTTATTACTAAAATTAAATAATTTATTTAGGAACTGTTAAGAGTTGCCACATTGGAAATTTTACCAGCAAATTAAGGTAAAACAAAAACAAATACAAATAATGTTATTAATAAATCCCAAAAATTTACGATCCCGACGGGATTCGAACCCGCACCTTCCCCTTCAGCATTTTTTCAGCATTTCAGCATTCATTTAAATTTTTGGGATTTATTAATTACAAACAACAAACAATGTTTATTTCATTTGGTCTGTTTACAGAACTTTTCCAAACAATAAAATGGAAGGCATCTTGATAAAACGTTTGTCCATGTTCTCTGATGAAATTGACAGCTTATCCAACAAGTCTGTTGAGACTTTCTGTAACATAAACAATGACAATATAATTGAAAGTGCAAGAATATTGTCCGCTAAATTAGAATCCGTACTACAACGATTTAGTACGGAATTATACAATTACTTTAATGTAACAAAGGAACCTAATGCAGATGAGATATCTCAATTCACTTCAGTACAGTTAAGAGGTGAGGAGGTATTAGCGGAATTGAACACAAAAATTAAAATAAAAACTGACTCGCTAAAGGCAACTTTGACAAATTCGACATACGAAGGTAATATAATGTCAAGTCGACTACCTAAATTAGATTTACCTCAATTTTCGGGGGAGCTTTTGGACTGGCACCAATTCTGGGACCAATTTAGTTCAAATATTGATACCAGAAATATGCATGATGTAGATAAACTACTATATTTGACAGCGTCACTGAAAGGAGACGCGAAAAGAACTATCGAAGGATTAGACATCACCAATAAGAACTATCAAATTGCTGTATCGACTCTCAAGGAAAGATTTGGGAGAGAAACACAAATTATTGATGCCCATTATTCGGCATTATATAAAATTAAAGCAGCAGACAAAGTTGCTGATTGTAGAAAAACTTTAAATGAGATAGAAAGACATCTCAGAGTGTTAAGTTCGTTAGGAGAAGACACGAACCAAAATCATTTACGCTTTCTTATCTTGGAAAAGTTTCCAGAAGATGTTATTTATGAGATGAGGCTAAAGATTAAAACTGAGTCTATAGGAGACATGAGGAAACAACTTGAAGTAATAATATCTGCCAGAGAAGACACAACTCGAATGAAAGTCGATTTTTCGTCAAAATTAGAAAACACAAAAAACTATACAGTCGAAACATTACACACGAGAAACGAATCAAGAACATTTGGAAGAAACCCAAAGAAATATAATGAAATAAAATCTAAGACATTTCAAAACAACATTCAAAATCGATCACCAAAAAGAAAGCAAGATATAAAGACTGAAAATGAAAGTTTTTCTCGTGGTAAAAAACGAAAATCACAGTGTATATTTTGTGATGAAGATCATTACAATGACCAATGTAATAAATTTAAAACATTTAAAGAAAGGAAGGAAAAACTAAGAGATCGATGTTTTATTTGCCTAAAACGGGGACATTATGCTAGAAATTGTGAATTTAAATTTACCTGTCAGCGTTGTAAACAACCAGGACATAATAGAGCACTATGTCCAATGATATGGGACACTTTTTTGAGAGTTTGTTCTTAAATTTCTCCAACTGAACGTTACAGAACAAACTTTGTGGACAGATAGTCAAATTGTGATTGACTGGTACAAATCTGATAAATTATTAACACCCTTTGTATCAAGAAGAATGGAAGAAATTAAAAGGAATAAAAATTTGACAGTACGATATGTCCCGTCTCATTTAAATCCAGCTGATATAGCAACCAGACCAACAAACTCAAAAGAGGATAAACTCAAGTGGTTGTCCGGACCAGAGTTCTTACTAAAAGATTCTAGCAATTGGCCTATCAGTGCACCAAGGACAACTTCTCTCTTGGTTGGGGAGGGTCTGACGAAAGATCAAGAAAAGATTATTAACCAAGGAATAATTGTAGAAACTATGGAAACTGATGAGCCAAATGTAAAACATGGACAATAAATTGAACCACAAGATAATACATTAAAAGAAATAAAGGGATTACAGTTAGAGCAATACACTTAGAAGTAGTAAATAACTTAACGGCTGAGAAAGGATTACTTGCTTTGAGGAGAATGATTTCTATTAGAGGTATACCAACACTTATCACTTCAGATAACGCATTACATTTCAAATTGATTGCAGATATAATAACAAATAGTTACTGCGTGGAGAACAAAATAAATTCATACCAGAACTAACACCATGGTTCGGTGGTTTTTATGAACGGTTAGTTGGTTTAGTGAAACATTGTATGAAGAGAACACTTCATAAACATTTATTGGGAGATAGCCAGCTTGCGACTGTTATTAAAGAGATCGAAGCAGTGTTGAATACACGACCACTTACATGTGTAGATTCTGAAGTAGAGCAAATATTGAAACCCTCAGATTTTCTGAATGCAGGAAGATGCATCACTCTAGAAACAACGAGTGAAGAATCTTTAATACAAGGAACCACAATTAAAGTGGATTTAGTGAAGGGTTGGAAAAGGGCTCGAATGATTCTTGAAGAATTTAAAGACATGTTTTGTAATCGTTATCTTCCGAGTCTTAGAGAAAGATATAGACATTCGAAGAAAGAACCACGTATAACGTCAAAGATAAATCCAAAAATTGGACAAATAGTTCAGATAAAAAGTGATAAGAACCGAGAAGGTTGGAAAGTTGGAAAGTTAATCTCTCTTGTACAAGGAAGCGATGGTCTATGTCGAGTAGCCAAGGTCAAAGTAGGAGACTCTGTGTTTACAAGGTCTATTGCTCATCTATATCCCTTAGAAACCGAAGAAATTGAATATGAAATTAGTGACAGTGCTCACGAGGAAACAATTGACATGGAATCCAAAGAACATGATGAAACACAAGTAGACAAGATAAAATTAAACCTACCTGTGTTAGCTTTGAAAGAAAGAGTCAATCTACCTGGTGAAACATCGTTTAAGTCTACAGAGAACTGTGAGGCAGAACAAACTAATGTAGAACAAGAGCATATCGAAATGATGAACAACAGCACAGTTCTTGATATTGAACACACAGATTTAGTTAATAGTGATAACTATATGAGAACCTTTGAACCTAAAGAGAAACTTGATGAAATAGACCAGAAGCTGGATGCGGGAGATAATAACCACATAGAGAGACAGTCTAAAGAAGGGAGACAAAGGAGACGAGCAGCTGTCCTTGCCTTAGAGAAGATTAAGGAATGGACGAGCAACTTGATGGTCACCTTGCTCTAGTTGTTGGCGGGAGTGTCGCGACGGCTCGCGAATTGTACATACTTGTAGATAAAACCTTCTTTTAATATCTTCGAACAAACGCTGTTATGGTTTGATTGAAGTCATATATTTATGGTCAAGATGACATTAAATTTTCTTTTCACATTTTAACAGTATAATATTTTTCTGTGTTTTTATCATGATGAATTCCGAAAACCGTTTAGACTACATAATAATAATAATGCTGGAAAGCTTACACAACGTTATCTAGTCCCAAGCTAAGTGGAGCTTGTGTTATGGACACTGACTGCCGCGTAATGGAAATTCATTCATCCTTTAACATCAGCTAAGTACCTAAGCCTAGTTAGATGATATGTTATAGTTGCAGTTGGGGATGCCCAACAGGAACGAGTGATTCAGGTTCGGCTTGAATTCGGTGTGTTGGGCTCCATAGAGATGCTCCTAGAATGGTGCTATGTCTCACGGGGCTGCTCCTAGTATGGAGGTCCTACCTTAAAGCTTCTTAGCTCTAGTAGCGCGTAACAGAACAGTGGTTCCAAGGGAGGCTCTGATGGCTTGGCCTTGGTACTATGCTTCAGAGCTCTGGTAGCGCGTCACGTGGCGGGGTTCCAAGAGAGTGCTCTTGGAACGGTTAACGTTAACCATGAAATTGTAATACTTTTGTAAACTATGAACATATCATAAGGCGGTCTCCAACAAGTGAGATCATGGTACTTTAATTACAGGTGGAACAACCAATTTTAACTTCTGAGGAGTTCATAATAAGCGAAGCAGAGAAATAAATAACGCTGAAAGAAGTCGCTGAAATAAAGATAATTCAATTCTAATTCAAGACTAAATTAAAGGTAAGAAAGTAATGATTTACTTCCACACCAAACAAATCGCTAACGTGCTCTACATAATGTTATTGTATATTGAGTGTATTTCCCCAAGGTATCATTCTGTGTGCAAACATGTTCTTTGCTTGGTAACTACTATAATAGTATAAGAAGTTATGTGGGGTAGCGGTCGGCGACACAGCGTGTAAAGTGAAAAGAGTGAATTCATGCATTCTAATTTATTGTGACGACTTTCAACCTTGGGCTTCGGCGGATTCGCCCGACCACCGGGCCACCTGGGATTATGCTGGGACGAATCTATATCACCATAATGAAGATGGATGTCCTACAGAAATGAAATAAGTTCCCAAAAATTTTCGATTTCAGCGGGACTCGAACCCGCGCCCCACCTACGTGTATCCTCTAACCAACTAAGCCACGATACCTTAGTCGGTTCAACCGAAAATCTTTTGGACCTCTTATGGACTATAGCACCGGTGGCTCCACCTACAGGGGTAACATTATAGTTTAACCAAACCTGTTCAAAGATCAAATAATTTGGGAACTTATTTCATTTCTTAGAGATACCTAAAGTGCGGGTAAGCACTAAAACAAAAAATCTTAGAATGTCCTACGGACAAGTCGAATTTTTGGTTATGGCGGTGGTAAGTCTCAGTGAAGACTAACCAATATCCATGTGCACAGAATATTTACAGAGCATAAGTGTACAAACACAGGTGCACTCTGTCCTTCTCTCACTCTCATCACCATAATAGTCTTTGTACTATTTCCCACAAGGTTTACTTAGCTACAAGGGTAACATAAATGTAGGACGTACCTAGGTAAGTACAGATTATGAACGCCGCAGCTTCGGGGGTGAACGTATAAAGTGGCGATCACAATAGGTCTATCATGGCCGCAGTGACATAAAAGCCACCCAAAGTAAATAAAAAATAAAAAAAAAATAAGTACCTACCGATTTCATTTAAAAGCTGTAGACTTAAGTTAAGAGTCAATTTATACCGGGGTGTTAGCGGTCGACAATATCCGCTGCCCACATGAAAAGGCACACACGAAACTACTCGCGTAGGTTAACTATCTAACTTATTTAAAACCTAACCTACTTCCCGAGCTCCGAGAACCTTATCTTCCTCACGGGCCAGATAGTCTGTTCTCTTTAGTTCCTAGTTTTTAGCCTTATCTATTAACATTTAAAGTTTAACCAGCTTATACCTACAGAAATAAGCTTAAGAGCTTATTTCTGTAAACAACGCTGTGGTAACTTAGCAATTTGCGACTAAGCTCACTAGAGGCTTGATTACACCATCCATTAGGGATTAGAGTTTTGGATGTATAAATCCTTCATGCTTGTGATATGAGTAAGAGCTTTTGACGCAACTCTTGGCAAAGACAGGTGTGTTTTAGGGAATCATTTGGGTTATTATCTTCGATGTAAGTAAAAAAAGGACTAAGGGGCTCCCTTAGTCGTACGACGTCCACGTACGTTCCTCGAATCGAGAAGGATGCATCTATTTGTACGAGCCGAACGCCATGCCCTAGGACTCTAGAACTACTCTTTTAAACATCTCAATCAGAGGAAGGGCAGAAGTAAGTTTCTTTTCTTACTGTGTATTTTTAGCTCCCCCACTGCAATCACCAATCTGACTACCAAGCGTGGTGTTAATTGCACATCCCCCCTCTCCCCGCCCTTGATTACACAATCAATTTTTAGTTTCGTTTTCTTTTGTGCAAAAAAGTATTCTAATTAGTTTTTTTTAATCAAAAAATAATATTTGAGTACACCATTTGGCCGAAACGAAACACGAAATTTCGTGTTGGATGATTAAAATAGGCACCAGCCAGAGTTGATTTATGAGCGACTATCGAGTTGACGATAGTAAGGAGACGTGATCGTGATGTCTGTATTTAGTATGGGATTTGCGTAGATCCCTGTCAGCGCGATAGAGGCGCGCTGTACCAAATCCCATAGAAAAAGGGTAAGAAAAAGGAGACATAACGATGACGTTTCATCGTATCGTCAACCGAACTCAGGGCTCAGGACAGGCTATCACCCTGTTAACCTATATGACCTACAATATATTGGAATGGACCTGACATCGGCTTCTGGAAACGGATTAGGACCGGTTGGAATGTAGGGGATTTGCGGCTTAACCTAAATTCCAGTTTAGGAGCAACCCATATTTGATGTAGTCATTGATACCTATCCGGTGCTGATATTAATATTAATTTGTAGGTGTTCTGAGTTGTGATGTGTTAAATGGACAGAGATATGAATATAATAAGAGATTTATTTCATTTTTTTAAAACTATCTTGGTTATTAACATAGAAATCATTTATAACGGGATATTTAACAAGATTAGATTCTTGAGTTTTCCAATATTTGGGCACAGTTTCATGCGCCATGATCACTGAAGAACTTCCCGTTATTGGAAAACGCAAAAATCTAATCATAGTACCAAATATCCCGTTCTAAATGATTTCTAGATTTATTTCAGTTGCGCGTTCGATTCGCAGCCACTTACGGGAAAAGTTTTGTCTGAGGGTAGAAAATTTGGTATGAAATGTCGAGATTTATTGAATCATTATTACAATCAATAGCATCTGCTTCCTATTCCACAAATCAAAAACTAGCCTCTACTGTCATTCCAGGTCCAGGTCAAGTTATGTGCGCAAAAGTTTATCTGGATCCATTTACCTAGTTGTTTTTGCGATGTCTTAGGCCAAATATCTACATAGAAAATAGCACAAATCTTTCGCCTTTATAATGTCAGTAAGAGAAAGAGCTCTGTGTGTGATTCTGTAAATGATAGACATTTCAAGAAATACGTTAAAAAAATTATACTTGGCTTGTTTTATTCTGGATC
This sequence comes from Eupithecia exiguata, assembly GCA_947086465.1. Lineage (NCBI taxonomy): Eukaryota > Metazoa > Arthropoda > Insecta > Lepidoptera > Geometridae > Eupithecia > Eupithecia exiguata. The sequence goes on along the minus strand of OX352245.1, from coordinate 4,077,656 downwards.
AAAAAATATTGTGATGTCGATATCCTAACCTTTTTCAAGTTATTTCCAGATGCTGGCTCATAACATATTATAAGCAGGTAATTTGTATCTAACCTTTGTAAAGGTCCTTGTTGAATTACTGGAGCATAAATCTCTGCCGTTTATTAAAAAATAGATGAAAATTTTTCTATAAGGCCTTGAGTCCTGAGTCGAAATTGGAAGGTTGAGTTCACATTCACATTGAGCGAACGTTTTAATCTCATTTTTTTGTGAAAATAATAATTGACACTCTCGACTGAGATACACCTACTAAACCAACTAATTAAATAACAGAACGCTACCATGGACGTTCTATTTCTTAGCCGACTACCAACGGTGGAGTGTTAAAACTTGAGGTTGGCACCCTATGTTTGTCTGATGAATGTTTGTACGACTATGTATAGTCTAAAATTAGGTTTATTAATATTGTATAATTTCATGTGGAGTCGTATTTTGTTAGATTAAGTTACTTAGTTAAAGTAAGTTACTGTATATGATTTAAGCATAAGTATAAGTTTTAGTTACAAATAAACGCCTTTGATTTGACTTTGATTTAGTCGATTATTTTGTTCCCACGTAGTACTGAAACTACTAATCCGATATCAACAAGTGAGTTAAAGATTAATTAGTCTTAATACCCCGGTAGTTTTAAGCTATGAGTCGTCATACAAAATTGAGGGTCTGACGAGATAGCGGGGTCTAAGTATGGCCTCCGACTACATACAATAAAATGGAACCACAAGTGAGTGAAAACATTATTCAGAAACGCGACTGCCTATTCTTTTCATCCTCGTCAATCCAAAATGAAATACCAAATTCTCATACCGCTTTCAACTTTCAGAATCCCTATAATTGAATCCAGGCCTTGATTTTACATCAAACCACAGGCGTATCGGCTTCCGCTCGCGCCGCTATATATCATTTTGTTGATACGAAGAAAGTAAAATTTGGTTTCAAGTAAGTGGGTATTCCCGTGTTCGGAGGTTTCGAGAAAATTGTGTTTATTTTATCAAAACAATCACATTTTTAAGGTTTTTGTTTACACTAGATCAACATAGGCCACTCCATAATAATGTTGGTACATGTGGATTTGGCAAACATACCGATCTACCCTCTTTCTTTGTCTTTTACAAAACTCTAAAATCAAATTATGGTAAATATGCCGTTATACATTTCATTTCATTTATTTTCACCGTAGGTATAACATATACACTTGATGTCGATGTGTAATTTCTAATACACAAATAAGTTACAAAAGGAAACACTTAATTGGATTTTACAATACTTGGCTGGCTAAAACAGCCTAGGGTTTACAAAAATTACAATTAAAACATGTCAGATAATCAATAAAACTAAGATAATAGGTACATGTCAAGATGACAATAAATGACGTTAATGTAATAACCATGATAGTCTCAAAAGTTTTATGGCGCTTTTCGTTTAAAAATAAGATGGCATAGGCTCTGCGTAGATTGACGTGACAATCTATCACAATCTTTATTCTTCCGCGAAAGGTCCCTTCCATCTATTAAGTTGTAAGGTAAACAGTGTTTTTTCTTTTTAGGACAACGGAATGATATACATAATTTAGGTACGACTCAAGGCGCAGAATCGTTTGAATTTTTCCGACTTTTGTTAATCTAAATTGCCCAAATGTTCTGTTCTGTGTAACGCCTTGAGGGTTCAGATCTTGGACTGTCCTACGGAATAACGAAGCTCGAAATACCGAAGAACGGTATCTCGAAAGATCAGGAAACCGCACAACGAAATACCGAAAGTACGTCAGGCCGTATAACGGAACACCGAAAGCACGGAATACCGAAAAACTGTAGACCGAACGATCACAATCTCGAATGAACGCTATACTGAAATTGTGGTGTGGGGAAGTTGACGGCACTAAGAGCTCGCGGCTGAGCATCTATTCGCTGGATGGATCAAATCAAGCTTCAATGAACGGTCCTCTACACGAATGTATCAGGAAAGCAGCTAGCAGCGGTGTGAGAAGAATTGTGAGGTGTTCCCTGATATTATTTTATAACAAATTTTATAAGCTTAACCTATTGCGTATTTCGTTTTCTCCTCTACATGCATATTCCAAAGTGTAGAAGCTCTTTTGTCAAACGTACAGTTTGTTCCTACCGGAATCCAGATTTTTTTATTTTTAGCGTCACCTCGCGGGCAATATGCAATTACTTTTCCATTTTCACAATTTCACAGTTCAGTTTGCACGGTGTGGAACGAAAAATGCATTTTTGATTGACAGTGTAATTTTCGATATCTATTCTGTTGTGCAATTTTTTAGTTTTAATACGATTTTGATCATAGAGATTTATTCCAGAGATTCAATTAGTGTAGAGACATGGTCAAAAATGAAACAAATGTAGTTCCGGGTACGTTTGATGGTCTATCGACTCAGAGTTTTGATGAATACAATTTTGTGAATGACACATATAGTACATATACATAAAGCATAACAGGAATTCAGAACCGAGTATTTATCTTAAAATGCAGAACAGGAAGTTACCATCAAAACCCAATTACTGGAAGTAAATCGCTAGACGCAGTTTGATTCCAATCGGAAACTAACTTCATTCCGGATATTACGAGGAGTGCAACATATGACAACCTTATCCGTACCTAACTTATCGAATTATAGCAAGACTCCAAGTCCTAACAACTTTTGCTTAAGTTAGCTATCATATTTAGTTTTTTATAGTCAAGAGACCTTCGCTTCGTTTGAACACAATCTCACGTGATGGAAAACGTGGCCGACGATGTATCACGAAAATACCTATTCACTCTTGTCTTGAAAAGACCCAGATTGTAATTGAACGAAAAAACAGCGGCAGGAAACGCTTCGGAACACGCGTTAAAAACACCAGCGGTACGAATGGTGATGGTGGAAGAAAACCGCATAGTGCGAATGGATAGTATATCCACCAATTAGGGGTGGTAATGCGCTGTGCCTCTGCTCGTCCTGGAGTTGAAGGGGATGGTGGATGGTGATTATGAGACTTTTCAGCTTTTGTACATAGAGCGGCAAGCAAGAAAATATATTTTGGTGGCCACCAAGGGCAACTTCGATTCACTGCCTGAACTAAATAGAATAAAGCTATTACGTAGGCATTAAAAAAAGCTTCTAAGTCTCACAAACTGTGCGATGAATATTTGAAATTTCCTTTGTTAAACGGATTAATAAGATAAAGAAGGTGACGGTGCTAGTTTGGGTCGGAGATCCTAGCTTGCTACAGCACAATAGCATAGCAAACGTCGTCAATGCAGGCGTAGCAACTTAAACACTCATAAATCTTTAGCAAATAGTTTGTTTTGTACAAATTGATCTTTAACAATATATAATATATATTTCATGCTAAATGTACGTAATATAAGTAGTATTCTTAATCGCCCCGTGCAAAAACTTGAAGGTGAGTTTCTGACCTACACGGAAAAAACAGTGATCTGACGAAAGCGGAATCTGACGGACGAGGAATCACGAGAGTTGCTGTTTCGTCACCAGTTTCAAAATTCTGACCTATACGGAAAAAAGAAGTGATCTGACGAAAGTGGAATCTGACGGACGTGTTCTAAATTGTTTTTTGCCTTGCTTTTACGCAAATCCATGACACATTTCATGAATTTAATTATAACGCCCTTGTTCCTCCAAAAGCTACCTGAAACGTCCCCTTGTCGAAGAATTTTCTTATTATAAATGCACATCAATGGCGCTTAGTGTCTGTGTTTTAGATGAAAATTTCATCGTCCATAGCGGACATAGTTTGTTCATAAGTATTTCAATATGGCTTCCTTCCAGAGTATAATACAAAGGTACATACTATACCGTAATGGTAAGCTGTGCTGTGAGACACCCTACAAGAGTGAATAAGTATTCACTCTTGTAGGGTGGGTGTAGGCTTCCGTTCGTTCCGTTCCGTTCGATGGAAGTCCATCGAACGGTTTACGGGTTCGAATCCTGCCGAAATAGATTTTTTTTGTGGCATTATTAAATTTTCGTATAAGATTACCTACCCCAGTGCGAGTTACGCACTATAAAGCAAAAAGCAAAGAGTGAATACATTTCGCCGCAATGATATCACCGTGTGATATACCTTCAGAAACTAGTGCTCTAGGATGGTTAGCTTCCACTGCTGGACGTGCCTTCCCAAACAAAGGGGTGTTTTATAATCATCACACTTGGCAGGCGTCACTTAACAAAATATTACCTACCTACTTCCTACTAAAATTGTGTAAAAAAGTGTATTCCTAGGTCTAGAATAACTTTTAGTAACTGTGTTCTGTTTTTTTAAGGTATATTTTATGGACATATAACTTTGAGAGCTTTGTTTGCTAAGATAATTTAGAACACCCTGACTGCTCAAATAAATATGAAACAATGAGTAGTAAATATTGTGAACACCTTGGGTGCTTACAAAAAATGTTGTCATTCTTTTCTTTACAAACAAAATAAAAAGGACGGGAACATTTCTGGCATTGAAAATTAGTTTAGGTTAGGTTTTTTACCAACAGTATCGATTATAATACTTTGGCAAATCAACGAAACATATTTAAGTTTGAGATGTGCAAATGAACATTTATAAAGATAATTTACTGGCTGGCGAGGCAAATATGGTAGACGATTTTTTTCCCACGACCACTCCATCTATAAAGACTTCAACACTGGAACAATCGCTCAATTTTTTTTCTATTAGCTAAAATAATTCAAGACGAATCCTATATTTTTGACCTACGCATAACTTTGCCCAAGAATATAAGGATAAAGGTAATGTAACGTTGATAATTTCATCGAAAATTGTTTCCCCTCTCACGATGGATTACGGTACAGGCCCCAAGCTAATGGAACCTTAAGCCCACCGTCATAAGGTGCGAAATAGGGGTGAATGGGGACATAGATTTTCCAACTAAAATTAATGAAGCTATAATGTTGTAGCTACTAGGTAAGTTGATAACAGTTTGCTATACGGTGACACGTGTTCCTGATGAAAACTAACGAACATATTCACTGGAAAATTAAAATGGTTACTGCCGTCGTTTGTTCCCCGTGCATTTTTGTTTTAAAAATTTCAACTCGTTTTTCTATTTTCTGACTAGTAAACCGCGGATTTGCATGCGCTGTTATCAGGCTAGTAGATAAATAAATACATAAATAATGCTGGAAAATCCACGCAGCATCATCAAGCCCTAAGCTAAGCTAGAAAAACTAGCCTGTAGCTTGGGGCTAGATGATGGCGTGTATGTTGGCGTAAGGGTACCAAACGATTGTTGATGTTAGCCAAAACTAATAAACACAAAAAATAGATGACTTTTTAATTCATAGAAAGAGCATTTGCAAAGACACTGATAGAAGGGTAATTTCATAGAGTAGGTAAGTACAATATAAAAAAAATACAAAAATCTTTATTATTAATAATAGAACATTGTATAGGGTATAAATGTGGGCTGACTACTGCAAAAGTTATGAACAGTGTAGCGGAGTCAGCGCCTTCCTCTACGAACAAAATAAATGAATGTTCCGTCTTAAGAGATAAAAGAGAACTAATTAAAATGTGAAAAACTTACTATCCTAAATAGGTAATCGTTTACAAGGATTAATTTATCAATCAAATAATAATTATCGTACAAAGTTAAACTTAATCATGCAAACAAGTAGACATACAAGTTTTAACTCTGTAACTCCAGTCAAATTAAAGTTTGGATAGGATGATTGGGCGTAAGTCGTTAGTATAAATTCAATTTCACATTTGATTGACGACTTCTCGTTTAGTATTTGTCTTTCCGCTATTTACTTTAGAATCATAAAAGCGAGTTAACTAGATTCTTAGCTCTAATATCGTTTGATTGGGCGCTATGGCGCTCATTAGGGGAGGCCTATGTCCAGCAGTGGACTGATATAGGCTGATGATGATGATGATGATGATGAATATCTTTTGATTGCAGAGGTAACATATTTCAAACATAAAGTACCTACTTTAAACGAAAAGTCTGATTGACCAGGCTTAATTTAGACTAAGTGCACTACACAATTATATTTAACTAGGTATATTTGGTATATTCTAAGGACGAATTAAATACATAGGTTCCAACTTCCAACATACATATAAGTAAAATTTTAAACATTTTCTTTTAATAAGAATACCATAGAATATATTTCTATTTGTAACTCAATCATATATATATAGGAGGTATATTTGGTTTGGCTTAAACATATTTAGAAATACTGTAATAAAGCATTGATCAAGATTCCTTTAACACTTTGACTACCACCGTGATGTTGAAAAGCTCCTTGCACACCGATGAAGCTTGGTAGTGAATGCACTAAGCATCTAGGGCAAAGTTATGGCCGATACACATTTATTTCCAAAGAGGGGTCTTTGCAATTCGGTAAAGTTCCGGGCTGCCGACCAAGTTAGTAAAGCCTGGAGTCTGGAGGAACGGAAAGTACCGATTAATGTTATTTTCCGCTTTTATTACTTCCACGACTTTCATAAATACCTAAAGAAACCTGGGCGGTATTCAAATTGGCGCCTTAATAGGCGAGTTTCAAGAGAGAAACGCTTGTAACTTGCCTAATTTTCGTTATAATTGTTTCGGTTTCATGCCAGAAATTTGAATTTTAAACAGGTTTTTCATTTATATAACAGGTTTATAAGAGAACAAAGATTGTACGCGACTATTTCTTCTACACAACGCCACACCTCCTATAGCACGTACTTTTACTCACCTTAAATGCAAGAATCCTATGAGTTATCTTATTGGTTACTTAATTAACGGCTCTGTCGGCAGACCAGCATTGGTTGCAACGTGTTTACAACTAGCCCTTGCTTAGACCGAGACCGTTTTGTGACTGTTATCGACAGAAGCTTTGTCTTTTTTTAAAATAATGTTTGTATCGGTTGATTGAGTTACAAATAGAAATATATTCTATTCTATTCTTATTAAAAGAAAATGTTTAAAATTTTACATATACATATGTATGTTGGAAGTTGAAACCTATGTATTTAATTCGTAAGACCCCAAGCGCTTACTAAGCTCTTGGCCAAGTCTTTATTATTTTCCAATAATGCTGGGGTTCTCGTAAACATTTGCTACACGCAAGAGATTAAATCTAATACACATAGCTATTTTCTCTGCAAGCTAATTTAGCACCTACTCATTATGCAAAGCTCATTGAAATTTCGACCAAAGACTGTACACACAAAAATTAAAATCTGTTATGTTCGTAAAAGTTATGTTATTCCGATGATAGGTTCCTCGGAATGACATGCTGTAAATATTAATATTGGTGTTACTGCGTTAAAAACGGGTGTTAAGGGAGGCAATTAGATCTAGTGGACTCACGGTACTGGTGGCTGGTGTCTTGCAACGCAGATGTATCCACTGGCGATTCCCTTGAACACTTGGTTATCCACAGGTGCTGGTATATCTTGATTTTCTCGATTGGTGTATGTGGAAATACAACACAATGGGAGGAGGCTTCGCGACTCGACAGACTACCGGAGGACCGCGAGCAATCCAGGGGGGAACGGCTTATCGATGCGGGTGCACTCAGACGTGGTTATGGAAGGACTAAAAAGCCTGTCGATTACATCGCAATGCAGCGTGCGATGTCACGTGATGGGTTCCACCCATAGATCCCGCCAATAGCAAAGTAACAAAAATATATCAAGATTTGAGTCTCCAGGTTGCGGGTACTTTGAAATTGACCAGATGCTTCCTTCATAATTGAAATAAAGATATCTAACTATCAAAAATAGCATTACGAACGGAAACAAAATTTAGGCTATGAAAAATATTAACTCTATTCCGCCACGGAACAACGGGTAACAATAACATTTTACAATATCGTAATTTTGTGTACATGGGTTGCACTTTAGCGGTCACAAACACCATATTATCAATATTGTTAAATAATGTAGGTAACAGCTGGTTATTTTGCACAAATTTAAAGCAAACCTCTAGAGCTACCCATAAGTGCTTTTGTTAATTTGTTAATTGAAGTTCGTAGGTAGGTATGACGACCTCTGTGGCGCGGTGGGCGAAGGCCTGCCTGCGACGCAGGAGGTTGCGGGTTCGATTCCCGCCTCGGGACAAATGTGTATACGATCTGCAGACATTTGTTCAGGGTGTTCTGGTCGTTTTCTATGTATAATAAAAAATATCTATCTATGTAATGTATAATATTATGTATATCAGTTATCTAGTACCCATAACACAAGCTCTGCTTAGCTTGGGGCTAGATCATTATCTAGCCCCAAGCTAAGCAGAGCTTGTGTGAATCGTCCAGCATTATTTATTTATTTGTCGTTGAAACTCTACTATGAAATGACGAAACGCAAAGTGACACGCAATCCAATTTTCGGGACTCATTTGAATATCAGTGTGGGAATTGGAGGTGCTGGTGCCGGCGCCATTTGCATGCAAAGAACTTGTGTGTTAATCAGGAAACTGAGATTTATGTCTAGAGTTTTTACAGACTCATTGTGCGTTATCTAATAATCTTTAGATAATTGGCTGGTAGTATTATGGTTCCTGTTTTTGGAGAAAAATCTAATATAAGAGAATCCCACTAATCCCACTATCCCACTAATATTATAAATGTGAAAGTTTGGATGGATGGATAGATGGACGAATGTTTGTTACTTAATCACGCCAGAACGGCTGAACGGATCTGGATGAAATTTGGCACAGAGATAGATTATAGTCTGGAATAGAACAAAAGCTACTTTTTATCCCGGAATTCCACGGGAACGGGAACTACACAAGTGAAACCGCGAGGCACTGCTAGTATACTATAAACTAATACCAATAATATTATAAAGAGGAAAAGTTTGTGAGCGTAATACGATAGAAACTAATCTATCATCATGAACAGAATAAAACTAAAATCAAGGTGCATATTTACCAAACATACTTTCAATGTTAATTTGACTGGATCTGGCATGAATAAACGTTAACGTAAAACATGAAAGCAACGCGATATCTTTTACTTAATATGATTGCAGCATAAATATTGAGCTTTTGAATCCACGTTTTACGTTTTACAGAAAACATTTTCCAATTCATTTTGTAACTTGATTAAATTGGATATTTATTTGGTTTTTAACTATTATTTTGTGAGAATTCTGCGTCGATTTCGTCGATACTAATTATGATATTGTTTGGTTTTTCTCAACCAAGCAGCTGTCGCTGTATTCTCGATGCCAATAACAAAAGAATCTCTCTTGTTTATATTTTCCTTATTTCGTTAAAATTCCAATTTATACAAGCGCACAGCTCAATCTTTCTCGAAACAAATCGATTCTGTCAACATCTAGCTCAAAGAAATTGGTTCCGACCCGAACTGAAATTCCAGGTTTAGGAACTGCTAATGGTAAGCTAGCGCCACTTTCACAGTCAATTAAGTTATATGGCATCGTGCTACGTCTTACAAGAAAAGGAACGTAAACAAGTATGAATTTTTTTATAAACCACTAGCTAGCGGCTTGTTTATAAATATAGATTATCTTGGTTCACCCTGACACTCAGTTTCTCGATAAAAACGTAGCTAAGGAGTCTAGACACTGAAATCGACAACGCCGCTGTTATGGCCTGGCGGATTCGGTGTTTGTTGGTATGTCGGCGCTGTTGGCAGCGTCACCCCTTGGAGTTAACACACCAAAGCTGCTGGGTAGTATTGCCAAGTAATCATAGTCGGTGGCAAGTTATCAGTAACGTTTGAAAGTCGCGGATTGTCGTGGACTTATCGCCGACATTTATCGCGAACTTGTTGCAAGAAGTTGGTGGGCACTGTCGCTGAGACGATTTTAAACCGTATGATTCATTTTGTTTTATTGATTTTTTCGAAAAGTAAAAATTGAGATTTTTTAATGTATTTTTCCCGTGTTCTGTGATCGAAGCTGAACACTCCTGAAAGTTTGGTCCATCATTTTCGTTACACCCTGTAGAATAATGTTGGCCGCCGATACCAAACCGGCGATCTCGGCGTTACCATCTCTGGTGCATAGACTCCTAGTACCTGAGATGTTGATCAAGTCATAAAAAATAAGTTTTTGTGTTGACAGAATTGACAATCTATAAGCATTGGTGATAGGGTTTTGGCCACCAGCAGGGATCATTTTGGTGGTAGGGCGCGTCCTCAATGCACCAGTCTAGTCTTGTCATGACTCGAAAAACATGTAAAATGCAAATAAGTTTTGCTATCAGTAATCGTCACTTCATGATGCTCATCTTTGCCAAGTTTACAATCAATAACCTTAGAATATACTAAGTTTACAATCATTAACCATTTTGTATTACGATAACGGCCAAAATAATAATTTCATAAATAATTATTACAACTTTGTTTCAAGTAGCAGCACTTTTACCAGTTGAAGCACCCTAAAGGTTTGGCCGAGGAGGGAATTTTGCTAACGAGAAAAATAAACGCTGAAATGTTTTCGAGTTCTGCTTTTACGAAATTACACTTTAACCCCTACAACATACTTTCTTTATTGACTTGCGCTGAACATACAGTTTGTATTTTATTTGCAAGATTAGTTATGTAGGTACAAATAAGTTGTGTAGGTAAATGATGCCCCATGTGCAAATATTAACGTGACATTTAGTCCTTTTAAACAAGAAATCAGGGGAGGCCTCCGTGTAGCAGTAGACCATAAAAAGCTGTTGAGGAGAAGACACAAATGACTATAAGATCTCATCGATACATGTACTCTGCTTAGATCAGTAGGGAATGGTTGAGTTAGACTACGTCTCTAGTAGACGTAGTCTAACTCAACCTTAGACTACGTCTACTAGAGACGTAATCTAACTTAACCATTCCCAGTTTAGATTACTTGATGACTAACCTTTCAGGATAAACTTCGATCAATCCATCTTCGCGCAGTCTTGTACGCTGATATCGCTGAATTGCGGTGTCGCATCACCTTTACGTGTATCGGTTCTTTAATGATATAACACTAACTGCTGCTCGTGCCTTTGCCCGTGCTTTTGATGTATACCATTTTTCGGGTTAATATAATAGCCTATGATACTCAAAAATTACCTGACTTTCTATTGATAAAATAATTTTCAAAATCGATTCTGTAGATCCAGAGATTACCTCATACAACCCCACAAAGCACATTAGGTATACAGGAGGTTCTATTCCTGTTACGGTTCTATTTTTAAAGAGAAACGCTGATTATCTACCCGTTTAAACGGTATATGATAACAAATCGCGATAGTTTAAAAAGTACCAAGAACTTTGTACGGCACACTCGGTACGCGAGTCCGACTCGCACTTAGCCTAAGAAATAGAATTATAAGCTAAGTTTAATGGAAATTGGTTTTACTCTACGATTTGCAACTATTTTCGAATTCTTTCCTTTGAAAATGGTGGAAAATCAAGGTCAAAATATACTTATGTAACTTGTGTTATGGTCATGAGAAGACATTTTTTTCCAAAAACTGTTATTTCTACACTTGGAAAAAAATGTCTTCTCATGACCATAAAACCACTCTGCACTTTATAAAATGGATGCATAAAATTTGTTTAACCTCTAAGAATGGGACATCCTGTATAAAGTATTTATACGGGGAGATTTATGGCTTCATCTTTTCATTATGCTACGTTCACACGAGCGGAAAATACGTACGCAAGGGACTAATTCCGCATCGTGGATAAAATTACTTCCATTCCTTGGTGAGTATGGCATTTTATGGGAACAATGTGGGAATACAGCACCAGTTTCAAGTAGGTAAATACCCATTATAAAACCTGTTTCAGACTGACTGTTAGTAAAATACGGAAAGATTATCTTAAGACGAAATAGACTCGCTTTTTCGAGACAAGGACAAGCGAACGCCGCATGGGAAGGTGAAGAAAGGAAGGCAAGAGCCGCGGAATAACTGGCCTAAGCGCAATTTCACTGCTTTTTGTCAGGGACGAGAGAAATTCCAGTTTTTATTTATAAATTTAGCAGTGCTTTAAAATAATAATCTTTCGCAATTAAATAAAACCATAATCGTCTTAAGTACTTATTTATTATGGAACACGTAGACGGAATTTCATTAAAATAATGTTAAATAACTAGCAAATGAAACTGCTTTTTCCGTAGAAGTATCTTTTGATAAAATATCGGTAATATTTTGTGATTTGTTTCAGTACTTAGATTAGTTTTTTTAGAAAAACATTTAGAACAATAATTTATGTATACATCCAATACTGCACTTAATATTAAATATACAGTATAAAAATTAGTCAGTAAATAACCCACCCCTGACCATTCCCGGTGCAGAGGTGCCCATAATACTTGCAGCATTGCCTCGCTGAATAGCGATGGCAATCCTTTGCAACAATAATGTTTTTTTTTTTTTAATTTTGAAATATTTCCCACGGAGTGCCCATGTGCCCTATATTCACCTTTGCAGGCACAGGCGGTCCACTCGCTTCGTATAAAGTATGTTAGGATACGTATTTCGTGATAAAAGTATGTCGGGAAAGTACGATCCCCAGTGGACGAAGTACGTGACCTAAATGCGGTTATTGGTTTTCTGGAACGGATATAAAATCTGAGTTTTCTAACTAGCGGCCACCGACATTTGTTGACCGCTAGATGTGAAAATATAATGGAAAACCTCGAGATACATTTTTTTTGAGTTCTTGATATTTTTTACATCCTTGCATACTAACATAATAAATTCTAAAGTAACTCTGTCTGTCCGTATTGTACCTTTTCAGGCCTAAACGACTGAACGGATCTTAACGAAATTTAGCAGGGAGATAAACGGTATCCCAGGGACGGACAATTTAATTCAATTATATTCTAAAAAGCGCGTGAAAGGCCGCAAGAAGCAGCTAGTTTTATAAAAAAAAATAACACATACTCGAAAGATTTAGTTAGCTTACAATAACAAGGATAGCTCATATTTATAAATACTATTTAACGGGTATTTATCGCGTTTATTTACCTTATTTACTATACCAGTCATCCCGTGACCACGGCAGTGTGTAAACCTGTCGAAACGTCGGGAAAATAAGGTAAATAAACGCGATAAATACCCGTTAAATAGTATTTATAAATATGTGTTCAGATCGCGTAAGTTTAAAAATATTTAAGGATAGCTCATCAATTGCATACAAAACATGTCAGCGTGGTGTAACAGTCCAATCATGGTAACACTGACTTTATGCAAATATATTATCATTTAGCGTTCCTTTTAAATCGTATTGAATTCGTTTTAATATATTCCCTGTTAGATCAAAGATACAACCTTAGTATGCTTGGGATGGTCATGACAATTGAGCCATGGCGGTACTTTGAGTAATTTACTTTAATTGCTTCTTACTCAAAAGTCAAAAAGTCTTACTCAAAAGTCAAGTCAGTCAATAACTTTATTGACTGACTTTTGTAAGTTGTAATTTCTTACTCTTTTAGTATTGATAAGAGGCCTAACTACTAGAACGTTCTTTTCCCTTCTTACTCATTTTTATTTCTTTATTGAATTAAACTTATTTCTCAGCATAAAAATTGGTTGGTGCAATTATTTATATTCTTTTTGCTGGATCTCACCGCGAAATAAAAATATTAGTGACAAAAATATATATGAGATAAAAGAAAACTAAATAACCTATCCCATTGGATTCCATTACCGGATTGATCGCCTCAGTCTGCCTGTGACCATGGAAGCTGAAAAGCCTCCGAAACGTCAGGTTATAAACAAAATATAAAATATACGCGATCAATCCGGTAAAAACAGTGTTTTATTATGAGTTCTCGCGAAAATATACTTCCTTAGAATAGAATATCCCATTGGATTCGAATAAGTAAAAGTAACTGTCACAATCGTTTTCAATCAAGAACACAATAAGAACCATATTCATGACGTCCGAGAGATTCTATTCGATCCTCTCTGACAAGGGTCCACTCAACGGATCATTCGATATTATTGCTTTTCATATACTTTTGGTTGGACACATTTACACGTGGGTCACGTGAAAGGCCAAAACGGATTCATGTTTACTTGCAAAAACTTGTAAGAGTGGTTTTTGTGCCATCATTGTAATGATCAAATATTTGTTTCAGCTAATGTTAAGTGCTTGGTAAAGGTTTTTACTCTATTGTGCCATTCTATCCCGTGCTTTGTCATCATCATCATCATTAGCCTATGTTAGTCCACTGCTGGACATAGGCCTCCCGTATGAGCGCCAAAGCACCCTGTATTCAGCTTGACGCATCCAGAAAATCTGCCTACAGTCTTTCACAGGTCGTCATTCCACCTGGCTGAAGGGTGTCCTACACTACGTTTACCGAGTCGTGATCTCCACTCAAGAATTCGTTTATCCCAGCGGTTGTCGGTTCTTCGCGAGATAAAATCGGCCCACTGCCACTTCAGCTTACTGATTCTTAGAGCTATGTCGATAACATTGATTCTCTGTCATCATCATCACTATTTCCTAGAGATACTTTTACTAAAAATGCAATACTTAATAACAATAAACATAAGGTAGTAAATAAACCATGCTTGTTGGTAGGGGAAGTTCATCCATCATCATTCATCAAGCATTTCTATATTATTCAAGCTTTTCACTAACTTTTATCTTCTTGGGTAACAACTTTATAGAGCCCAGTAACCGGTAAGCCAGCGCTGAAAATCGGCACTGATGTTATGAAACCGGTTTCTCTCCTAAACCTCCCACAATAGCCAGCTGTATTTGATGGTCCGAAGTTGTAATTTTCCCAACCCTCTTCAGCTTTAGGAATTTAAAGATGTTGTTGAACATGTTTTTATTGTTTTGTTGAGACCCACATTTAACTGTTTTTAGGGTTCCGTACCCAAAGGGTAAAAACGGGAACCTATTACTAAGACTTCGCTGTCCGTCTGTCCGTCTGTCACCAGGCTGTATCTCATGAACCGTGATAGTTAGACATTTGAAATTTTCACAGATGATGTATTTCTATTGCCGCTATAACAACAAATACTAAAAAACAGAATTAAATAAATATTTAAGGGGGGCCCCATACAAAAAACGTGATTTTTTTGCCGTTTTTATAGATAATGGTACGGAACCCTTCGTGCGCGAGTCCGACTCGCACTTGGCCGGTTTTATAAATACTACCTATATAATTCTCTTATTTGAATCAGTATTTCGTTCATTCATAATAATTAGCTGAGTTATGTGTCTAAAATGTTAAATTATTAAAAGTTTTAACACGCTTTCGTAATTTTAAAATCATTAACAAAGCGTTAACAAAGTTTAAAACTTAGGGATGGATGTACTAGAGTAGGGTGCGTTTAAAAATTAAATCACAAAATGTTGTCAATTTTAGAGAAAAGTTTTTGGAATAGGTAAAATCCCTTCCGTTCTTACTGTACCATATGGTACATGTACATAATATGGACAGGAATATTGTCATGTCTATATTTCAGAGTAAAGTTATTGGTGTTTTGTGTAAAATCTTACCGTTCTTCTACTATTGTTTTGTATTTAATAAATTATATATTCACATCGTATCTACCATTTATTTCGTGAATCAATATTATAAGTTCAAACCGGGTCAACGTTAACTCTTCTTTTATCGACTTTAAATCGAGAACTACACTCGAGAGCAATGAATCCGGGTCACTCAAAGAATCCAAAAAATCTCGGAAAGTAAGAATGCTAGGTTAATGCAATAAATTGTATTTAATAGACAATTTAATATATAATAGAGTGTATAGAAGACCAGGGGAAAGATTCAAGCAAGCATGCATCGAAGAAAAAGTAGCCTACGGTGGTGGGTCTGTACTTGTGTGGGCCGGAATTTCCTCTGAAAGTCGCACAGAGCTGGTGATCATAGAAAACGGCTCTTTAACTAGCGTAAGATATGTGGAAGAAATCCTCAACGAACACGTTGGTCCATTTATGGTCAATTTGGGTGAGGATGCTATATTTATGCATGACAATGCCCGACCTCATACAGGTAGGGTTGTGAATGACTACCTTCAAGAGATGAACATTACTTGTATGGAGTGGCCAGCGCGCAGCCCGGATATCAACCCGATCGAGCATGCTTGGGACGAGCTAGGGAGATGCGTAAAACAACGAAACCCTCCCCCAATCACGCTTCCTGAGCTCAAAATTGCTCTCACAGAGGAATGGGAGAATATTCCCCAAAATCGTATAAGGAACTTGGTGTACAGCATGTCAAACCGCGTAAACGCAGTAATGGAAGCACGAGGAGGTAATACGAAGTATTGAAATTCAAGAAAATCGTCATAAAGTTCAAAAATTTCATGTTTCCTATTTTTGTTTTAAGGAGAGATCAGCAGTTTTTTTTCTTTATGTAATTTTGTGTAAATAAAATGTATGGTGACTCATATTTTTTTAACTTTCATTTAAGAAGTATTAAATTGTCTATTAAATACAATTTATTGCATTAACCTAGCATTCTTACTTTCCGAGATTTTTTGGATTCTTTGAGTGACCCGGATTCATTGCTCTCGAGTGTATGTACTTTGTAATGTTCCAATTCAAAGTTGGCTTCGAAAGGGGCTGTATAGGGGTGACTTTGTTCAAGAGGTTCTGCCGACTTTTGTATTTGCCAACCTATACGCAGAAGAAAGGTCGCCAATTGAAAACAGAACATCATGATCATGTCAGCCGACCAATGTTAACTGTTGGACAGAGGCCTCCTCCAAAGTTCTTAACAATAAGCTACTTGACTACTACTGGGAAATAATTCTAACGTATTGTCTGATAAAAATAATGCAAGGTGTAATTAATATTTCTTAAAGGCCAGTCGTATTAGTTATGAAAACTAATTTAAAAGTTTGAATAGTTAGAAAAATAATGCCGCGCCAAAACGATAATCTCTGTCATGGCTACCGTGTTCCAAGCTATGACGTCACCCCACTACACCACACCTAACAAGAAGAACTCATTGACACTGTAATCTGAGGATGTGTGACGTCACTTGCGATCCAACTAAACACATAGCGTTTTCGGTCATGATGACCAAAAAATGTGTAATTTTAATCCCATTTTTTTACATAAAAAGGCATATTTTTAATAAAAATCACCTGATTACGCTTTGTTACGTTGTCACTGACTAGGGTGAAAACAATTTGGAATTGATTATAATGTAGTCAAATAGCATATTAGGTATCCTGCGCTGCCCATATCCTGCGTTTTTTCGTGACCTGCAGGTCATCAGTCCATCTCGTACAAGGGGTCTACCCACTGTAACTCCCATTAAATGGTCACAACTCGAGAACCTTGGCCGTAGGAATAAGGTATAATCGAAAAAATATCCACTTCTAAAATGCTTCATTCCAAATTAACCCCGCCAACATCAAAGTGTCACCCGTACCAAGTGCTAATTAGTTACAAACTTCGGTAATAGCATAGCAATTCCAAACTTCCTCGCTCGTTACTCATGTATGAACGTTTGTGGGACGGGATAGCTGTTTAATGTGCATGATCGAGTTTTGATTGACTTCGCTGCTAATATTGTAAAGTGGGAGAGTGTCCCTTGTCGCCGCAAGCCGAGTACCTAGTAGGTTAAAGCAAACAATGTAGGCGGTTATAGTAATACAATAGTTTATGTAGGATGATGGTCGTTTGCACCCACGCTGTTTCCACGGACATTAACTGACCTAACTACCCTGCTGTGGAAATCATATTCAAGAGGGAAAAATAACAAGGAATTTAAAAGCCACTCGAAAAAGATGAATTTCCTGCTCAAAACAGTGAGCTTCGGTTGTGAGTGAAATTCGGTTTTGCTCACATGTGAAATAATAGTTGTTTGTTCAACGAATGCGCAAAACAGTTTTTGGTTGAATGTTCCGTTATTAAATCCCGAGCTAGCGAGGGATTTAAAAGACACGAAACAAAAAACATTTGCTTTTGAGTTAGATACGGAGGTAAGACCACTCATAGAACAATTATATTTTTTTTTGGTCATTGCCAAAAAAATACTGTTCTGATTTTCCTGCCAGTGTCGATTCAAGGTCCAAATACAGTCAAAATTATTTGCATAACAATAATGCTGGACAACTCACACAGCATCATCTAGCCCCAAGCTAAGCAGAGCATGTGTTATGGGTACTGGACAACTGATATACAATAAAATGCATATATAGATATTTTATTATACATAACACCGAGAACAAATATCTGCAGATAGCATAAATATTTAAACCGAAGCGAGAATCGAACCTGCAACCGTCGCGTCGTCGTTGGCGGATCTTCGCCCGCTGCGCCACAGAGGTACCCAAGTAGGTAATCACCTATACAAAAAAAATCAGAAGGAAATAAAGTTGAACCTTACAGGAGGTTTTTTGGGTTAAAGGATCCGTGTTGTTCGAACGATTATTCATTAAACAGAATGTGGCTCGCTGTATTTTCCTTGCAGCTTATGGCGCACTCATCGAAATTGGTTCAGTTTTAGTATCAAAAATTAATTGGATTGAATATATGAATAACAAACAGCAACGGATTGCCATTACGTCTGTATGTTTATAAAAAAACAGTAATAACCTGTGTTTCCTATATTTCAGTAGTTATAAAACTTACTTTTAGTGAAAAAGATTACATATTTATTGAGTAACCAAATAATAAAATTACCAACCAAATAATAACCAAATAGTATAGAGTAACCAAATTATAATTTACCTAATTAAAACACTCTTTGCATGCAAGCCTAATTAACATATTCGTTTTAATTAACATTAAATTCGTAGAAGCTCGGAGGCATGTCTGTCTGTTAGTCCGAAGAATGTTAGACATATTTTGGGGCTTTTAGAATGATGTACATCATTCTACGTAAGTACTAGTATCGTTTGGAATTTTTCAGAAGGCATCTAAGACTCTGACTAAGACTGAAACTCCAAAGATATTGATATTCATTTCATTTACAGGACAAAAATTGACATAATCTGCGTGCGATCAAAGATATGAAGGGGAAGGAGGGACTATATGATAAATGAGGCCTCAAAATGGGTCCTTATACAGCATGTATAATTTTTAGGTTTTAGGTTTCTTAGCTGGCACTGGGGCAATTTCGTAGAAATTTTGTTTTTTTGAAATGGAGACTATTGTATGTATGATCAAAATGATCCTCAGGTGGTCCATAGGAATTTTATTCCCGAAGGATAAGTATTTGTTCCGAAAAACTGAATAACTGTTTAAATACTAAGGAATTTGAGTTTTTTCAATACAATCTAATATTTAAACATTTCATTAAATACAATTTATTTAAAAATAAGGTCTGACCCTTCCATAGTGAACGAATGAATGAAAAATTCTGACCCAACATTACAATAAAATTCAGTACAATAGGCGGCCTTATCGCGAAAAGCAATTGCTCCCAGTTACGTAACCGTATATCAACAGAATTGAATAACATGCACGCTCTATTACCACTTAAGCCTATTGTCATCATGCTACGTCCGAACGCATGCATCAATCACTCAGAATCCATCCGTGGTAACCCTTGTCGTAATCTGTCATATAGAAGGTTATTGTAGCTGACAATGAGCTATGTAGGAACCTACGAACCTACTTAGACGTGCATGTTCTTGATAGATTAAAACCTAATATTCTCTGGTTGTACCCAGATAAATGTAAATTTTCTTACTTGAAAAATCTCAATCATAAATCATGATCTGTAATTGGGGTTTTTGAAAGCAAGAAAATCTACAGCAACGGTCCAGAGTCAGGAATATGTCGGTGTTACACCTCCGTGCCTGAAAAAAAAGAAAGAAAAAGGAAGACTGAGTATATTTTTAAGGTTCGATTTCCGCCTCGGGACAAAGGTTTTTACGATCTGCAGACATTTGTTCAGGGTGTTCTGGTCGTTTTCTATGTAGGTATAATAAAAAATATCTATGTATTTTATTATATTATGTCTAACAGTTATCTAGTACCCATAACACAAGCTCTGCTTAGTTTGGGGCTAGATAATGTTGTGTGAATTGTCCAGCATTATTTATTTATATTTACCTTGAATCTACAAAAGTAGGTTAAGCTGTTGGTCCTGCGCCTAACCTAACGTTAAGCGATAATATAGTGCGATTAGAGCCCTGGGGCTGCCCAGTTGCAAAATGGGTCGACGACATAGTACGCATCGGGAGGCCTCATTGAAGGCGGTTAGCACAAGACCGTGGTGGATGGCACAAACTTCGGGAGGCCTATATCCAGCAGTCAGTGGGTTAAATCCGGCTGCGGATGATGAACTGGGTAACTAGCCGTAATTGCCTATATAGCGTATGATTTTAAGGTACAATAGCTTAGAAGCGTTGGAATGTTATGCGCCTGTTGGAATCACGACGCGCAGAAAATACGTAGATTGTTTTTACGAGTTTCGGTAAAGTATTAAAATACCTGCGTGAAGTCTTTAACTTTATTGAATTTATAAATTCATATAACACCCGGGGGTTTCACATTCAAGTAGAAATTGTTGAACTTTTCAGAGCTCAGCACAAATTGTTTCAAGAGATTGAATGTGAGCTCAACCAATTGTGGTCTAAGTTAAAAGCTGACTACTCTATTAAAGTTGATATCTGTATACTATGTGCCTATATCTTAGCCTATAATAATAAAATATTAATATAAAAAATATATAAAATAAAATAAACCGCCCATTCTTAACCTAAAATTCATTCCGTTGCCGCGTCCTTTTATTCACAATTTACATTACTTTTAGATTTGAAATCCTTCCTTCAGTAAATATTGCTTACAATTGTACCTGAAACTTGACGTGGTTTGTTTACAAAAATTCTACACGGAGTTTCTTGTTTTTTTTATTACTTCAGGAACTAAAAGTGTTAAGTTCTGTGTTCAAGTTAAGTAACTGAGTTACTTAATTTTTTCTATAAATGAGCAGAAACATTGATGGATTGGTTATCAGTGTTTCAGGGTCGCAATCAGCGTAAACCCGAAAATGTAAACCGTGTGATTCAAATCTATGATGCATGGTCTAATGATGCATGCATCATCCATCACTAGACCATGCATTATGATGCATGGTCTAGTGATTTGAATAATATTTATAATAATAATAGTATAATTCGAATGTAAATAGAATCCACGGGGCAAATTCACAAGGTTTGCATTTTACAATGAATTAGGCATTAAACACATTTTGAGAACCTAGGATCATTTTTGATACCCAGCCACATAGACTGAGATTTCGAACTGAAATTAACTTCACTTAAAAGTGAGATTTATTTGCGAGATTCAATGCTACGCTTCGACAATTTAACCCTACGATACATAAGTATCTTAAGAGGTTTTCAGCGTCTTCAATACGGACAAGTTTATATATCCCGTGGTCTCTTACAACTTATTCTTACTTTACTCTCTCAGTTTGATCGCACGAACTTGAAGGGTAAAGCGTCCATGTGTTCTCTTTGAAATATAAAACGAGCTCAATTTTATTTGAGCAAATGAAACAAAGCGTCGTGATTTATAATCTACATCATCTATCTATTATTACCATTATTCGAATCATACTACATGCATCATCCATCATTAGACCATGCATCATGGATTTGAACCACGCGGTTTACATTTTCGGGTTTACACTAATTACGAATTTATATCAATGTTTTTAAATTAGAATGAAGTATACTCACTTAATTTTTTCTTTGATTGAACTTTAAAAAAATCGATTATATATCTTTTTCAATAGTGACTCCTCAAATGATGAAATTATAAGATTATAATTTTCAATGACTGCTGTCAAAATGATAGTTACTGTCATAAGTCACACTAATTGTCAGAAACGCTAGTAACGTCTGGTAAAAATACAGAATTTTATCCGTCAGAGAAACTCTGAGCATAGCTCTTTGCATAGCTGTATAATAGTATTCATCTATGGCATAGCTCGCTGAGCGCCCTTGAACTGATGGACCAGCCCTGCCGAGATATTGATTTTAACCTGTTTTTATGTTGTCCTGCGTATGCAACATCCATAACAACTTAGAATCGTAGTCAAAGACACAATACATACCTTCCTAATTATTGTAGTTGTTCGTGGTCAAAGTTGTAACACAGGCTTAAACTGGGGTTAACTTGTTCCAACCACAAAATGGGCACAAGCCAACCATTATTAACTCAAACGAAACTGTTTCTACTAACTACAAGTTGAAGTCATAAGAACAACAAAGGGTTGTAAAAAGTTAGCGAGTGAGTTTGAAAACTCAATTTTTAACCCGAGTTACAAACAGTTGTTGGCCGTACGACTAGAATTACTTGATTAAAGTAAACAGAAATAAAATTAAGCTGAGTATTTAATTAATTAATTACAAATAAAATAACGATAACAGAATAAAACAATTAAAACAGGAACACTTCGTATATTTATATCTTAAAAATCTAAGCCGTCCCCAGATGGCAGAGTGCCCAGAATATTAAATATTCACTAGTTTCAGCTCGCTGCTTCGCACGCATTGTCTAAGGTTATTTCTATCCTATGGGAACTGGTTTATGGGATACTAGCAGCGCCTCGCGGTTTCACCCGTTCCCATGGGAACGGAATTCCAGGATAAAAAGTAGCGTGTTTGCTAATCCAGACTATAATCTATCTCTGTGCCAAATTTCATCCAGATCCGTTTAGCTGTTCTGGCGTGATTGAGTAACAAACATCCATCCATCCATCCATCCATCCAAACTTTCACATTTATAACATTTATAAATTCATAGTGTAGTAGTCATTATCAGAGCGTCTGGCTGATAGATAGAAGCGATGCGTCGTGATCAGAATTGTCATACAAAACGAGGCAAATCATTCAGCGCCTGCCTTTAAAAGGTGGGACGAAACCAGAACGATTTCAGAATAAAATTTGATTTTGCGTGTTCGGGCCACTTTGGGCCAAAGAATGACGAACCCGGAACACCTTGTCTTGAGGACGCTTCCAATTAGTATTATATGGATGGGCCAGTAGATCTACCTCTAGATCTAACATCAAGAAAGTAAACAGCTAACTGCAGTTAAATCAACTGTTTCAATTACAAATCGTAGTTCTGGTAAGTTTCCATTATTTTGCAGTAATTTTCAATGATCATAAACTTTACCATTTAAACGAATAGGTACTCATTCTTAATACCGTGTAACCCAGCATGTGCATATAGTCCTACGCCAGACTCTTCAAAACATCATCAAAGGAGCTGCTTCATACCCCGGGGCTAAGCCTTTGCAGCGCTTTATCAGAGCAGAGCAGAGCCAACGTTCTTTTTCATTGCTGGCACACAAGAAAGGCTAACGAACGTGGCTGTTTTCCGACTCAAATAAACCACTGATTTAAGGGACTTGTTTCAATGTTCGTTTTTTCTCACACAGTGCCTACTGAAATAGTTGAAAAAAAAAACCGTAACTTAGTATCACTCGGGAATTATAACGGTTCCCAAAACCCTTAAGATATTTTAAATGTGGACTAGCGGTTCAGTTTCCTATTATAACCCTATCTTTTTAAAATTTTAGGAATAGGTATAAATCTTAATATTGCTGTAAGGTGTAAAAACAAGCTGTATAATATTGCAATTAAAATAAGAAAGGCTACTTATAACTTACTTACAAACCAAGTTATATACGAGTACATCGTCGCATAATTTCAGAGTTAGTCTTTATTAAAGTTCCTAAGTACCACTTATCTTGTAGAGAAGTGAAATATACTTATTTCTTTAGGTTTGTCGTAAAAATATTTTACAAAAAGGACTAGTTTGTATAGGAAGGCAATATAAACTTTTAAAAGGGTCACCGTAGAAAAGTTTCTACTTGTACATGATGTTCGGAACTTTTGGGCAATTTTCCTTTCAAGAAGATAATAATAGACTATTTCTTATTCTTTTGTTGTTCTTATTGAAGGTCTTATTGAAGGTAGATTCTTAAAGTTATACGTGAGACGTGCTCATTTTCAACGTCTCATGAAACGTAATCACATCGTCTCACGAAAACGCACCTATGGCCAGCGTCTCACGAAAAGTATTCCCAACGTCACCCGCAAGTCAGGTTACAACCTACATTATCAATTTATTAATTTTTTTTAGTGACTGACTATGACTCAAAAGATGACAACAAAAACTATAACTTCTTTTTTGTATGGCACTGCTTGCTTTTCGTCACGATTCTGCCAGTGTCTGTGTCAGAGTTTCATGAATTCGAAAATAGAATAAAGATCGGTTAGTTAGACGAACTAAAATTGTAATATATATTTAGCATCAAAATAATTTAACTGTCAAGATGACATTTACTGTCATCAGTGACAGTAGTAATAGGCTATTTGACTACATTAAAAATAAGTTCCAAATTGTTTTCATCCTAGTCAGTGACGACGTTACAAAGCGTAATCAGGTGATTTTTATTAAAAATATGCCTTTTTTGGTAAATAAACGGGATAAAAATTACCTACACATTTTTTGATATATGATCACGTGACCGAAAACGCTATGTATTTGGTTGGATCGCAAGTAACGTCACACTTTTACAGATTACAGTGTCAATGAGTTCTTCTAGTTAGGTGTAGTATGGCAGGGTGACGTCATAGCTTGGAAAACGGGAGCCATGACAGAGATTATCGTTTTGGCGCGGCATTATTTTATTCAAACTTTAAAATTAGTTTTTATAACTAATACGACTGGCCTTGAACATACATTAATTACACTTTGCATTATTTTTATCAGATAATACGTTAGAATTATTTCCCAGTAGTAGTCAAGTAGCCTATTGTCCAAATGCTATTAACGGAAAAAAGTACTGAAATTGGTTTGCTGATTTTTTTTTAAGACCACGGCAAAACATAATATTTGACATGGTTCTATCAAGGTAAGGGAAGGTAAGAAAAAATAGTAAAGTAGACAGATAATGATGATTAATTAGGAAGCCAAACAATAATTGCCAATGTAACAGTTAAATGGTGCCACGGTAAAGAAGGGGTTTTTCTATTCCTAGCAGGGAGTCGAGCAACAAATTGGTGCAGAATACTTTTTGTAGATAATTACTGAGGTCGAGACCAAATTGAGACTTACGTAACTTTACCGTGTTCGTCTCTTCTTGCAGTGATAGCTGAGTTGCTGGTTTACCTGAAACAAAAAACAATAAAAATGGGTAAAGTGGCGTGATAGAGAGGGAGACGAAATAGCGAAAGTGACGACTGATCAACGCAACCGTATTCTCTATGTATTTCCTGTAAAATATAAATCCATATCTTCAAACGCCACATACATCATGTATGATACATGTATTGTAAATGGATCACTTCGCAAACTTTTGAGATAGGGGGGCGGTAAATTTTTCGACGTTTTTCGAAATATTACGAAAAGTATGAAATCTTCAGATATATTGAACTGTTTTTAAATGTACAACACGATACCTTTCATTTGATACCCCATTCGGGTATGTAACCCCCGCTGTGGATTATAATGATTGGTTATAATTAAGCCTGTTTTCATTGCGTAAGCCAACTTCATTATAGATCTACAAATGCGCGTAGATCTACAAACGCACGCGCACCTATAAATGCGCGTGCGTCATCGGAGCGTCGATGACTCGGTTAATTTTAAATCTTATTATATAAGGTATTTATTATATGGGCCCTAATTAAGTTACTTTTTGTACACTTTCTTTGTTGCCTGAAATAAAGTATTATTATTGTTATAAAACGGGTGGCATAGGAAATAGAAAAATATAAGTCGGAAAACTGGAGAGAAATCCTCTTACAATGATAACAATATTGCACTGCATCTGGATGTGATACCGCATAATACTTAGACACCGGTCCGATGCATTCACACCAAAAGCATATTCACATTTTGGCCGAACGACCAGCGGCATGTGAAACGAAACAAAAGACAACAGACGCTGAGATTATGAACTTGCGCCAACTCTTGCGCTAAAGTACACAACAAAAATGAAAGACCAAACTATAAGACGGGAAGGGATGGGAAAAGTCGATTTTTAAAAATATTTTTCCCACTTTCTGTGATCGAAGTAAGTAAGAACCCCCCGGAAAGTTTGGTCCTTTATTTCTGCTACACCCGCCTCGCTAGTTAATATACATCTTATCATTAAACTGAGATAGCTTTTACTAGGCTTCCAGCCCACACACAGTTTTATTACAATTTGCGCGCTATCAATAATAATAATAATTCTGGATAATTCACACAGCATTATCTAGCTACAAGCTAAGTAGAGCTTGTGTTATGGGTACTAGATAACTGAAACATAATACAATAAATGAACTTAACCGATAAAATTGTTTTAATTTCCGGGTTGCAGAGCAGAGGTGCTTACAAATGAATGCCATACTGTAACTATCACTGTAATCACCAAGCGCTTGCCAAATTGCATTGCGTGATGATTATTATAGAACAAAACACCTTTGGACGAGCCACATAGAAAATAACACGCTTTCTATCTAATTTCGTCCAAACAGCAGTCATGGCAGACCGCCAAAACGATACCCGAACAGAATTCCGAAACGCCACACTGCCCCGTAGGCTGAAGATATTTTATATATATTGTGGCAATTGTACTGGAACACTAAATCCATATTCAATTATGGAATACTATTGACTAACTTCTGCACGTGCCTTTGTTCGTGGCATATTCATATAAAACGTAGTTTTCACTTCACTATGATTGTGGTTTCCTCTCAGAATCATCACGTATGTAAAATCCTTAGATGAGAGAAACTCAAGATAATGCATGCGGTGCTATTAGCACAGGATAATTAATAAAAAATGGTTCTTATAGGTTCCAACCTCGATACTTTTGACATGCGTTCCTCATCAAAGGTAGGATACCAAAAAGTGACTATGATGGCGATTTTGTAATGATGACAGTACCATTGTCAGAGCGAAGAGATTAATTTGGTAGAAATTTTCCGTGTTCGGACTACTTTGGGCCGAGGCGAGTGGAACGAACGCGGAATACCTCGAATATAGCCTCGAAATAGGACAAACAAACTTGCAAAGTAAATGTCAAAAATCCGCCTCACCGAAACTGCAGCCGACTAGCAGGACTTATACCAACAACACCCTATCACAGGAAACATAACACTATCTTTACAACCCGGTAGGTGCTTATTGTACTACCGGTATAGTATCACATTATCAATTCAGTGGGTAGGTATACGAGGACGTTCAATGTAATTTATGGCACGAGTGACCAACGAGGACGGCGGCGCTAAGCCACAAGCTTTTAACCACTCACTAATGTTGGCTTAGCTTAGCTGGTGGCAAGAACCAGCTGACATATCTGTTCACAAGAGCGCCTGTAAAGCCCATTTTCAGTAACTCAGCTTTGAACGGCTGAAATTAGTTAAGTGTAGGAGTCGGGTTTTAGTTGCATCAACTTGAATTTCAGTTGGTTTCATGTTGGCCTCGTCGAAATGATGTAGATCTTGAAAGTTATTACACTTTTTACTTATCTCTGTATACCTAGTTGATATCGGTTTATCTCGTTTTCAAGCTCTATGTTCCGGCATTATCTATACTAATACTAATAAAATATAAATATTTTTAAGCTTACGCGATCTGAACACATAATTATTAATACTATTTAGTGTGTAAACCTGTCGAAACGTTGGGAAAAATAGGTAAATAAACGCGATAAATACCCGTTAAATAGTATTAATAATTCATAAAATATATATTATTATTATAAAGAGAGTTTTTTTTTATGTGAATTGATTAGGCTCTAAATCTACTAGACCGATTTAAAAAATTCTTTCATCAATAGAATCCTACATTATCCTTGATGAATATAGGCTATAGATTATACCCGTGCAAAGCCAGCACCGCTATTGCATTATAATTCGCAATTTTTAATCGCGAGGTGCGGGTATTGCTTTCTGAGTGTTTCTATGGTTAGCGGCTACTTTTTGGTACTTTTACGGCGTTTTCACACGAGGCACGACACCACACGATAAAATGCGGTGACGACTTCGACCGGGCGTCATACATTTCTATGAACCGTTTACACACGCAACGACACCGCACAGCAGGACAGGTTCATAGGAATGTATGACGCCCGGAGTACTCACCGCATTTTGTCGTGTGGTGTCGTGCGTCGTGGGAAAATCAAAACATCAAAACGTCTAAAGCTATTTTGATGAGGCTTCAAAATACTTGTCTGGTCTCTTCGTCATCTTTATGGTTCGTAGTCACATTTTGTAGGCCTACGCACTCGCATTTGGCGAAAAAAAGGGGAAGGACCGAGTCGTATTTTCGATTTACAACTCGTTATTTCGGTTGCTCTTGCAATAAAAACATGGAAACATCGTTCGATATTTTCTTTACGGTCTGCATAACAAAGTTGTGATTTTACTCTACAGACCACAAAAATATGTTAAAAAAGAATGAGCGAGCTCATTTCCTGGAATTATTTTTTAATGTAATAAACCCGCAAGAAGAAGATATATCTCTCTGAAGTTTTCCTCAACTAGTCCGCCTGTTTTAGTAGGTCCCTTGGCAGCAAATGTTTTCCTTGCAATTGGTTTTTTATGTCGTGGTATAAAATTCTCATGACTTTTGCTTTTAACCGACTCAAAAAAAGGAGGAGGTTCTATGTTCGGCTGTATTGAAGATTTTTTTTATGATAAAACACTGTTTTATTATGAGTTCTCGCGAAAATAACCTTAGAATATACTATTTTTTTATGTAGGTATGCTTTTCGATTTCTCTGTCAGTTATGGACTGATTTTGATTTTGCTAAAAGTTTATGCTTTACCACTTATAGTTTGGTTCATAACTGAACTTTTTAGTGATCATTTTATAGTTCATGCTAAACCAACTAAACCTTTGACGACGCTGTCAACCAACAGTGGTAACAAACAAGTACATAATATTTTATGTAAAAACAGCACGAGGATAAAAAGAAAATGCTGCCTTTACTGACAAACAGCTTTACCTCTAGCAATTTAATTCCATAATAATTTTTACTGCTAATTTATTTTACTGAGTAAATAATGTCTGAGAATTTTGCTTATCATAAAAGAAAAAAGTTTTGATAATCTTTAGTCAGGAATTTTCACTTGTTGCGTGAACTTGGCTATCGAAAAGGCTGGTAAAGTTCAAATCATTGAACAAAAACGATTCGTTTCATCTTAACTTTAAATCTGATTGTATGTTTCCGAATCAAATTTATCAACTATAATTTCATTTGAACGCCTAAAAACCCTCAGAATGCTATGGGGAATTCTGAATAGCCAGTTCAATTTATGAAAAAAAAATTCTAAAACAAGCACAATACGTAACGTGGGTTTTCTGTATTAAACTTCACTCTATGTACTGGTGTTTACGTCATTAAGATATTTCGGAACCATACTTGTGTCTACAATGGGGTCTACGGGTAACGATTGATAGTTGAAAGACTATTCACCTCTAAGGACTTTGTGCGTTGAGAACCAACCGCTCCATATTGAAAAGGTTGCTAAAAAATATTAAATTATAACGAATCTAGCTTCTACCCGTTGCTTCGCACGTCTTGTCCGGGATAAGGAGTAGCATAAGTCCTTCTCCAAGATACTATCTCTTTCTCTGCCTATTCCATTGTTAGCTAAACAGCTAGAGAGAGATAGTATTTTGTCTGTCTGTTCATTTCCTTTTCACGACGGTTTCGTCGTGAAGACGAGGACAGTATCACTTTCGAATAATAAAATATTATGAATAGTAAAGTATGAATTACTAGCGGTCCGCTCCGGCTTTGCACGGGTATATTGTATAAACTATGTTCTTCAGTGATGATAATGTAGGTTTCTAATGGTGAAAGAATTTTTGAAATCGGCCCAGTAATTTCAGAGCCTATTCAATTCAAACAAACAAACAAATCTTTCCTCTTTATAATATTAGTATATATATTATGTATCATCTAGCCACTGTGCTAAAATTGGAATTCTAAAGTATTTATTTAGTTACAAATTATGCTATTGCTAAATAAAAAAACAGGTATTTTTTAATATTCTCTCTTTCACCATTTTAAAACATTGACTTTATATTTATACAACCTTTATAAATCGAATATCCCCTACTGATAAAATATAAGCAGACACACATAAAGCCTGCGATTCACTTGGGGACAATATTTTCCTGAGCATGACGCGTGAAACCGAGCCTACGTGACGCAGCAGCGTTAAGCATTTTGTCTCTAGTGAATTCCAGTTTTAAAAGCGTACCTGCGTTCGCTTATAGTACCATAAAAGCTAATATTTTGTGATCCTACTATATTTTTATACTACACTCAAAAAAAAGAGAATTTTGTAAGGATTTATGCATGGATGTAAGTCTGTTGCTTCTTCCCGCTTAAACTAGAATAGAATAGAATAGAATAGAAAAACATTTATTTGGACACACACAAATATAAAATAAAGCGGAAAACAAGAACATTTAACATGGAGGTAAGGTAAGTGACACAAAACTACTCAACGGATCGGGCTGAAATAGTTAATCGTTTTCGTTTTTTCTATTACATTTTCAGGACTAAACGGATAATTGTATCATTATGAAAATAGGCAAGGAGATTGTATTCTGGACTTGCGTCTCTAAAGCAAATTTCGTCTATTGTTTTCCTGCAAAAAAACTTGTTTTAGAGCTATTTTCCCATTGCCTCCCAGAAGACTTTAAACAAAACGTTATGGATTTTAAAATGTGCAAGCCGTCCTCAAAACTCTGTGTGCAAAATGGAAAGACGTTCCGACGATCATTTTATAACGAGCTCAACAAAAGGTCATTTTGAAGTAATAAATCCAATTAATATTTTAGAGTCTTCATCTTTCAGGCATATAATTTTGCGTTTTAAGGTAGATAGAGTGATGAACGGTTGGAATAAATTGAAAAAGATCAGAATTAAAATACCTACTGGTTTTGGGTGAGAAACTACGTGATTAGGGTCTAAGGAAAACTTATGATCAGTGGTATGGTTACAACCAGCTTCTGTATACGGCTTCGCATTTATACTATTTTACTGTTACTAATGACAGTTACTGTCATTTTGACAGCTGGTATTGAAAATTATAAGTATAATTATCCTTTATTGCTGAAATATAGGACTTAGATGTGAAAATAAGCTTAATATAAAAAAAGCTCACTTCATTGTGCCTCAAAGTGCGTTCAAAATTAACAAAACCATAATTTCCCGTAAGAAATGAAATAAGTTCCAAAAAATTATCGTTTTCGGCGGGACTCGAACCCGCGCCCCACCCTTAGTACGGGTGTACTCTAACCAACTATGTAAGCGACGAAATCACATCCCACTGACTCGACTGACTCTCCGAGAATCTCTGGGAATTCTTACGGATTATAGCGCCGCCACCGGTAGCTCTCCTGTAGGTGGAGATCTCCTGTATGTCGGGATGTGATTTCGTGGCTTAGTTGGTCAGAGCACACCATCTGTACTGAGGGTGGGGCGCAGGTTCAAGTCCTGCCGAAATCGAAAATATTTGAGAAGTTGTGTCATTTCTTACAGATACCCAGAGTACGGGAAGCACTATAATAACAACCGCCGTTCAGCCGATTACAGTCATGAAAAGGAAACAGACAGAGACAAAGTTATAAACCCCATAGGTGAACGAACAAGCCGTGAGTGCAAGAGCGCGACTCCGTGCCGTCATACAGTGCAAACTCGTACGGCGGAAAGTCACTTGAGTTTTCAGGCCTTGTTATTTACAACTTACCAACCCTAACAAAATAATGACTTATTAATCCTTATTTGTCACTAGTATAAGTTTTCTAGGTTAGTTTGAATAGTCAGTTGTGTTACTAGCTACGTAAGTCTGTAAAATCAACTTATTTGAATAAAATATTTCATTATTTCATATTTCAAAGTTGCTATCGCATTTATGGGGTTTCTACCAACCCCCGACGACTGTTTTCAACTTTACCTTGGGCAAATTCAAAAAACAACTCTTCCAAGTGGCTCTATATACAAGCCAATAACTTATTTTACTTACTATATTCTGCTCGAAACTTTTCCATTCACCTAAGTGGAACCTATTTCAACGGAGTTCCATAGACAAGAGAAGTTTCCTGATTTATGATTGTAATAAAGGAGATTAACAACTCGAACATGTGCAGGTAGAAATTTTGTAGAAATTGAAGTTTGTAACCCCTTCAAAGCGTAAACAAGTTAGTAAAGGGAAGTTAACTAAAAAAATGTGCCGGTGGACCTTTTGTTCATGAGTGCTCGGCGCGTTGTTTATGTTAGTTAGTGCATTCAACTCTTTATAATATAGCTCGCTCGGTCTGTGTTGCCACAATTCTACGATTCTATTTTTGTCTATACATCTTTTGTCTCTACTACCATTCTAAGCTTTTTTCGTGGAAGATATCAATGGTTCTTGATTACGTTTATCGAAGGTTTTTTGTATAAACTCAGACTAAGGCCTCATATACCTGTAATATTTTTTTGTTTATTGCATCCATGACACGTCCAGCCCAGTCGAGTGCACATGCAAAACTGTGAAATGCCCCCAACACGCTGGCGGCGGCGGTGCAGAACGCGACCAGCGACACGATGCAGAATGAAAGAAGCCATAAACCGATACCGAAAACCGTTCCGTTCCACCCGTGAACTAAGAGCATCTAGCACCATCCATCACGCTTTGTGCTCAACAATGGATGAAACTTTTTAATCTGCGTCAGCCATTTCGCTGAATAGAACTTTACGGAGTTTTTCGTGAAAATAAATGTGATTTGTATAGACATATGGCCCAGTAAATGTCTAAAACCAGAAAAGTCTTCATTTTTGGCCAACAGCTACTTAAAAATAGAGTCTTTTTTTGGGCAAAACGAGAAAAATGTGCTTTTTTACCAAGCCCGGGGTCACGTGGTATATTTTTAGCTTTGTCTGGTTCGGTTTCTTCTGATTTCCTCGTCCCGAGCCCGCTCAGTGTTTTTGACATTTTCTCGCATGCATTTTACAATATATGCAAGACATGCAAGTATATATTCATTGAAAACAACCATTCGTCACATGACACTGGTGACGAAATTGGGTCAAATTGGGCGAAATTAGCCCGAATGTTCGGCAAATGACGTTCCAATCCACGCGTTGGCAAATAGCAACTGAGTTCGAATCTGAAATAAGCCGGTGTCCGAAACTTGTAATTAGCCGTAGGATTTAGCACGTAGGAAGGAAAAACAAGCGGATAAACAAAATTCCGGTCGTGTCTCTTCTATTTCAGAGGCGATAGGACGTTATCGATTTTTCTTAGGAATAGCCGCAAACTGGATAAGATTGAATATTTTTTTCTCTGCTTTTTGTCCCACTTCTTCATCTTGACATACAATCATTCTTCGATTGTTGTGGTTAAAATAAATAATGCTGGACAATTCACACAGCGTTATCTAGCCCCAAGCTAAGCAGAGCTTGTGTTGTGGGTACTAGATAACTGATATACATAATATAATACAATACATAGATAGATATTTTAATTATACATAGAAAACGACCAGAACACCCTGAACAAATGTCTGCAGATCGTACACACATTTGTCCCGAGGCGGGAATCAAACCCGCAAACTCCTGCGTCACAGGCAGACCTTCGCCCACCGCGCAACATCGGTGGTCAGTATGGTAACGTATGTTGTTAAAGTGTGCCATATAAAGGGTTTTCCCGTGGTCCAAGGTGGACGATGCAGGTGGACCACAGGCAATCGACGGAGAGAACCATTGCGTGTATGGTTTTGTAAAAGCCCACCTAAATTTTTTTCGTCACCTATCTATAACTCCTCGTTACTTTTCCTATAGCCCTAAATTGTAGAATTATTATTTAATGTGGCCAGTGATCGTTTCGTTGTGGTAGGACTTCATATTGTGTGTTTTTTTTAAATCACTTTTTTACAAAGGGTTTGTTCGCTCTAGCTAATATAAATAAATAAATAAATAATAAATAATGCTGGACAATTCACACAGCATTATCTAGCCCCAAATTAAGCAAATTAAATTAATTATTATTAAATTAATTAATTAATTATTAATTAATTAATTAATTAATTATTAATTAATTAAATATAATAATATTGTGTGTTGATAGTAACTAGGTTCTTTATGGGTGCTTATAGACAAATGAACTAACCCTTAAATTAAATTAACCCTCTACATTCCTAGTAATTATTTATGGTTCTTATTTTAACGTTTTGATGTATTCAAGTCTTTATATTCTATAACAAACATAGAACAATTGAAGTACGAAATTTTGAAAGATTTGTTTAGTTTTCGTGTTGATTAGAAAGAGCTAGCAATATCGTCAATCAGCAGGCAGATAATATCTGTACTGCTACAGTTTACTTGCCAACGCTTCATTGAGTGACAGGGATCCTAGAATCGTTCTCTGGGCACCATAGTCATCCATAGGTACCTACTGTATTAGTGAAATTTATGCTGTGGCCCGACTTTTTATATGTATTTTTTATTTTTTTAAATTGTGATTGTGACTCTCCTTTTCAATATAGTCATTAAGTTATGTCCACTATCGCATTAGGGGTGCCTGTAAGGATAGGTGTACAATATTTTAAATAAATAAATAAATGTCTGAGATATAAATATTTTGTAAGGTTTTTTGTTATAGTGCTTACCGGCACTTTGGGTATCTCTAAGAAATTAAATAAGTTCCCAAAATTTTTTGGGAACTTATTTCATTTCTTAAATATTTTGTTTTATAGTACGTAAATATTTAATGTAATATTACTAATTTATATACCCCATGAAATATCCAACACAAATTTACATAGATTAAAATTAACTTTATTATCCAACCACGTTCATTTATTCACAAAGACTTCCTGTTATTACCAATAATTAGTTAATAATTGCTCGATTCAAACGAAATTGGCACTCAAATAAATTTTCTTGAAGTTTGATTAATTTGGGAGGTTTTTAAGGTTGCGGATAGAATCAAATATAAAAGCTTAATATCAGAATTTACGCACTTATTATTCTCATTTGATGAAAGGGTCTTTTTAGTCATCCCCACTTTGTTCTGTCTATAGCCGTTTTTGGAAACATTAAGTTCAGTCTAGAAAATTTAGCTTTTACTAGTGACACTACGAAGATAAAAAGTAAACGAACCTACACAGATTTCAAAGCCACGTTTATCTAACATCAAAAACGAAGGGCAAACGGTTCTTAGCAAGGCCTAGAGCAAGTCTACGCCGTAGGATTTGCTACGAGACGTATTTCATTTCATCTAGTTCCACCGTATTGCATATACACAATATGATGTCGTTATTTCTAGTAGTAGACGTAGACATGACGTCGCAAGAAAATCCTGTGGCAAATCTACGCCGTTATAGGCTTCGCTACGGGACGTAGACAAGACGTAGCAAGGAAACCCTATGGTAAGTCTACGCCGTAGGCTTTGCTACGAGACGTAGACATATCGTAGCAAGGAAACCCAATGGAAAGTCTACGCCGTAGGCTTTGCTACGAGGCGTAGCAAGAAAACAACGCCAGGTTTTACACCAAAAAGGAAAGGAGATGAGAAAACGACTTCTAAAATCTTGAATTAGTGTCATGGCCACGTGACGCTATTTTTAACCGACGACTTAAAAAAAAGGTTCGATGTACGGCTGTATATTTGTTTTTTTTATTTATTTATGTAAATTTTTCCTTCAGTTACCGTCCGATTTTAATGTTTTTTTCTATTGTTTAGAAAATGACTCCGAAATAGGCCCATTATTTTTTATTCCTGATGGATAGGGATTTGACCCGCGAAACTTGAAGCCGGTTTATACTTTTTCAAAACAACCAAGGTATGTCACCTATTTGGCTTTTTTTAAAAACGTCCGCGTTGCTTTTGTGTAAACCGACCTTTATTGAGTTTGAAGTATAGTTTATATAGTCTTTCAGACAAGCATCTCATTTTGAGAGGGAAATCATTCAGCCAATAATTATTTCGTTATTTGAAAAGTGAATAATGGTACTTTACTTTGACTATTTATTTATTTATTTAAGTAATTAGTATATTGATATGTTATTAATTTTTGTATACTTTTAGTTTTTTTTTTTTTTTTTGATAAGTCTTTATTATATTAATGTAGGTATCCATTGGTCTTTGTAGTGTATGTATTTTAGATTATCTTTGGTATACTCCCTGCCTTTCTTAAATTCACAAATTCTTTCCATCCAAAGGTTGCCTGGAAGAGATCGCTTCCTAGCGATAAGGCCGCCCATTGTAATTATCCTATGTGATGTATCTTTGTAATGAATAAGTTAAAATAAGATCTGTAACTGTTCTATAGTCTGAAATAAATGATTATTATTATTATTATTAATGATATTTATGGTGTACAATAAAGCATTTTCGGATTGTATTGTATTGTAATTCTTAAATGATACAATTTTCTTCTCGACTAATATACCTACACCATATTATTACCCAAGCGTAAAATTCTCGATACGAAAATCCAAGCGTCAGCTGCGACAATAAAGTGCGAAACTTGCTCAATTACCCACTTCTGACGTTTGGAACTTTGAATATCTTGTTTAAATACTCGGTCAACGACGCCAAACTCTATGCTCTTGCTATGAAAATTTATTAGGCGTAGGTGTTTGACTCAAGGCATAAAAATTTATAACTCGGTGAAATATACCTAATCGTTTTACGTCGACTGACAAAGTTCCACACTGAGAGCAGATTGTGGGTTCGATTCCCATCAAGGGGTAAATGTGATATTCTCTTATCATATCACTCAATGTTTTTTTCCTGTTCTGTGTGTTTCCTATCGTAATATGTACGTACAGTAAAAAATATTCAATCACGAAGAATGTGTCTTTATTTACAAAGAAAAACAATCCAATGATAGAAGAAAAAAAAACAAATTAGAACTAGTATTTACAATTGAGCTAATTGCGCAAACAATCTACAGGTAGCTCAACTGATCCATATCAATACCAAACAGAAGCGTGCCCAAAACGCTGCCTGCAATGCCAGCACCAGCGCGCTCGGGTCACGCTTCGCTTTGACCAACTATTATTCACATAAAGTGTGTGCATGAATAACACGGTTATTTATAGGTGTGTAATCGGTCATGTCGTACCGTTTAAAGCAGGGCTGAATAGTAAAAAGACAATTTGGTTTTTAATTTATAAAGTTAGGAAAGGTTCTTTTATAGATATTGAAGATTTTCTAACACATACATTACATACTCACCTGGTAGCTCCTGTCGCCCGGAGTCTTATGAGACCGGTGTCCTCAGGAGCATCACATACACACACCTACATCCACTCTCATATCAATAAATATATATACATATTGTTTATAAATTTATATAACTTACTAACTTTTAATAACTTACTAATTACTTACTTACTTTTGAATATTCAACAACATAGATTATTATCATTAAACATAAATCAATTCAACAATCATTTAGCTCATAGTTTATTGTTACTATCACAAAAAATATGTAATGGAACACCCTGTCTGTGAGGAGGGCGATGGTGTCTGCGACACAGTTTTACCTAAAACTAATGCGGAATTCCAATAATTCCAATAATTATTCACACCCATGTAACTTTTCCTGAATAAAAAATAAAAAATTACTTTGAAATTTTCTAACCGACCCTTTTTCTTCGCGGTCCAGTGTATTTCCAGGAATCCTAACTATTCGCACCACCATCTTTGCAGTCAGATAAAATATATACAAGTCCAGAATAAAGTTCGTTCAAATATTATTATAAGTAATTTGGATTGTTTCATCCAGTATGAGATTTTAGCTTTTTGCAAACTTTCAAAAACTTTATACATTATGCCGTCTAGCTTATTGGCAAAGTCAAACTCATTTCAAGAAAGTTAAAACACGAATTCATTAAAATGGCACGAATTTTTATTGGATAGCAAAATTAATACATTAAAAATGATTTAGGGAGGAGAACCCTATAAATCCCTTTTTTCAATTATTGATTTTGCCCTAATTAATTGAACTGTTTTAATTGGTCAAATTCTGAGATACGAAATCTAGCGATTTATTCCTTTTCACAGTCATCATCGACCTCTGTGGCGCGGTGGGCGAAGGTCTGCCTGCAACGCAGGAGGTTACGGGTTCGATTCCCGCCTCGGGACAAATGTGTGTACGATCTGCAGACATTTTTGTTCAGGGTGTTCTGGTCGTTTTCTACGTATAATAAAAAATATCTATCTATGTTATGTATTATATTATGTATATCAGTTATCTAGTACCCATAACACAGGCTCTGCTTAGCTTGGGGCTAGATAATGCTGTGTGAACGGTCCAGCATTATTTATTTTATTTATCATCATCAGTTCATTAATCACGGGGCAGGTCAATTTTTTATTGAAAAATAAGGGAAAATTCGCTTATGCTAAGGATGAACGCCAAAACGACTGCTACAGGAGGGTTTGTCCACAAAAGGTTTAAATTAGCCTATTTTAGTACATAAAAAAATATTCTTTTGCTTCTAATAAATAAGGAGAAAAACATTACTAAAGACCTTTTCTAGAAATGTCAAAATTTATATTAAGTATCTTTTATGCACAGGGATTAAGGCGTCGATAAGATTCTAACTCTGTGTCGATTGATTGTTGTTTAAACTTGTTTTACTTTTGCTTGTATCTTATTTCTGACACAAAACCAACCCTTATCTTCATAATGAAATGGAATAAAGTCGTGGGTTGAAACTAACAGCGTAAATAAAGAGTGGCCAAGAGAAAGGGAGGGCTGCTCATTGTTGGACTTTGAACAAAAGATTTCAAATCCGGTTCTAGACACGACTCTCACTCACGAATGTGGGACATTCACATTAAGCTTGTGGCTCGTTCTATCTAGTATATTAAAATAGAGTTCGAAAATGAAGGCAAGCTTGTCCACAGATGATAGTTCGTTGGATAAGTAACTTATCCAACGAACTATCTTCTCTCTGTGCCGTAAGATAAACTGTTTATCTTTGTCTAAATATTGTATGTCACTCAATAACAATTAGCCTCATTTATGATGTGATAATAAATGAAGGGTTTATTAGCTTTTTTCTTTATAGTACGTTACTCGCACTGGGTAAATCTTCTACGAAAACTTTTTGATAATATCCCGAAATAGTCGAAATCGATTTTTTTTGGGATATTATTAAAAAGTTTTCGTAGAAGGGTTTATTAAAAGCCTAATAGGGGCAGCAAACCTGTCCACATCCACAGAAAAGCTGAAACGAAGCTGTCAATCACCAAAAGTCCTGCTCCGGTACTTCAAGGAGCTGGGCTGGTTAGGGACTGATTAGGCAGGGGGACAATGTACAATACACTCCCATGCGAGATGTCAGTGCAGATCCCAGTTCCCCCACTTCGAATTAGAATTAGAGGGTTTATTATTTAACGATAAGCCGCACCTTGTGCGAATGCATACCCCGTGTGCCCCGCGGGATATACACCCTTGTTAGACTAGCACATCCGATGGCCGTGCACATTTAATATAAGTCAGAATACTACAGATATGTAAGTCTAGGTACTAAGGTAGGTAGCCTACATACCTTTCTTGAAAACTGACTATGTTACCTTCCTTTGTTCATCTAAAAAAGTAATTCATGTTTTTCATCCTCAAAAAAGTAACAGCTAAACTTCAGCTAAGAAATTGTGGACACTCACGATCAAAATCAAACAAAAACTCAACATTACCCGCGGGAGCCAACAGTTTCATTTATTATTAAACTCGCAACTTTAATAATTCGTTACCCCCGTCAACCCGAGCCCCATGTCATGTCGTGTCAAAACCTATAAGCCAATAAAAACCACCACCATAAAGCGCTGTTCCAGAATTTATTAATTTATAACGCTCTAAAATTAAATTTTGCAGTTAAGCTACGTAACGCCCTTGTTATAACAGCACACACCTACCCTCATGACTTGTTAATCTTCTATAAAATTAATAATTTAAATGAAAACTCGCTCGCACTCATTATGCCCTTTCTTAAATGTTGCTGGTGAAAGCTAAGACGTAAAACAAGAGACATTTTTTGATAAAAAAGTCAAAGTAAAAAAGTGGACTAATACAGGATGATGAATAACTTTAAAGGCACGCGGTGTTTTACGCAAATTGAATACTATATACTCATATTCTGAAGGATAACTTTATAAAAAAGGTTGCCTGGGAGAAGTCGCTTTCTACTATAGGTACTTGTTATTCATAATACAGGTTTGATTTTATTTTCTTCCCTGTTGGTAGAATAAAGTGTTGATTCATACATCAAATTTTAATAAAGACAGTATGCTTGCACAAACAACACAAAAATAATTAAATTTACTTCGAAAAAAAGCAAAATAAGACGTGCTAAGCCGCCTACAAGGGCTAGTAAACAATAAATTCTAGAGATCTCTACCAAAGCCTCTTTCTCAGGATAATAAGAACCTTCGGAATCTTTTCTCAAAGCTTTGTTTGGCCCTTTATAATTGAAATCAGTCAAGCGAGGCATGTACGTTATTGCTAGTCAAGGCATTTGGAATGGAAAAATCCTGTGAACCTTACATAAGTTACGTAAAGCTAAGTTATTAAGGAGATGAAATTTAGTAGCAAAATTTATATAACCAAAATTCCTTGTAAGTAATTATTTAAACTTTCAGACTGCGTAATTAAATACGTAGGTTTTTTTTGCTCTGCGATACGTTGCAAAAGTAATGAAATGCCTGTATTGAGTTAATCGTTCATTAAGAATTAGCAAGCTGAAGTGGCAGTGGGCTGGTCATATCTCGAGAATAACTGATAACCGCTGGGGTAAACGTGTTCTTGAGTGGAGACCGCGACTCGGCAAACGTAGTGTAGAACGCCCTCCGACCAGGTGGGATGACGATTTGCGAATGACTGCTGGCAGATGCTTGATGCGACATGCTGAAGACAGGGCGCTATGGCGCTTATTAGGCCTATATCCAGCTGTGGACTAATATAGGCTGATGATGATGATGATTGAGTTAAATGAATGTTTAATGATTTATTTATTAAACTTCTATAACATCTATCGATATTAAAATTTGATTCATACGAAGCCTTCATGCATATCAAAAGCTAGGCTCTTGATCTTTTCCTTGAGAACTCAATAACCAAGCTGAAAAAAATATCACCGTAAACCCATCACAAAAACACAGCAAAAAATACATTGTCTCAAACAACCATCAAAATGAACATGTTACTGAAGTGCTAAAAAAACAAGCTTTACTGCTATAGACAGAAAATACAATATCCCTTACTTTGTACGCTACAGTCGAAAACAAAAGAAAACATCACATACAATAAACAGGCATACAGTGAAAAATCGCATCACCAGTGAAACGATATCGCAGATCGTCGCAAAGAAAGGAATTTACCGAGGGATATTAAGATGTGAGCCGCTCGTTCGCTCGGCGAAAAAAACGATCTGTCAAGAGGGGTTTTGGGTTAAGCACTTTTGTAAGCGACGATACGACGTGGGACGAATTGCTAATATGATAATGTTTATAAAGTTAAGTGCTTTTGTGATTTTTAGGATTTTGCCTGTAAATCACAAGGCACCTAGTATTTTACGCACAATTTTTTTTTATCAATAATTCATGCTTGTCTTGATGAAACTCAAGGAGAGATTATATACATATTATACAGGGTGATTTTGGGATTTTTGGCCCCCAAAGGGTAGCTACCGTTTATTTTGTAGTTAGACGGTTTTGTTCTTAGGAACTTTCTATTATATTTTGTAGAAAAAAATATTGTTTTTTGAAAATAAGTACGGTTTGCCCAAAAAATTACATTGGTCACAAAAAACAAGTTTATCTTAATCGACTCTATTTCCTAACGGGAACAATTTTCCCAAAGTAACATACCAAATCAAATCATAAGTTTTGGCAATAATTAAAAAAACTATTCCCATACATTTTCTATGAAAAAACGTAGATACCTTACTTTTTTTTTAAAATTCTTCTAATCGGGTAAGTAGACAGGTTTAGATCATCAGCTGTCTCACGTACAGATTTGCTTGAATCTGCTTCAAAGAATGTGAGGACTGCCAGCTCATCATCTCACTAATATTATAAACGTGAAAGTTTAGATGGATGGATAGATGGATGGATGTTTGTTCCTTTATCACGCCAGAACGGCTGAACGGATCTGGTTGAAATTTGGCACAGAGATAGATTATAGTCTGGAATAGAACATAGGCTACTTTTTATCCCAGAATTCCCACGGGTACGGGAACTACGCGGGTGAAACCGCAAGGCGCTGCTAGTAACTAATACAATTTGTTTTTATTTGTAAGGGTTTCGAAAGGTCCCATGCTCAACCAAATTTCTTAGCATGGTTTTTATAACTTTCTTGTCTGGTATTTCTTCATTTTCTCTACGAAATGTTTCTAACGCTGGTTGAACACGACAGTTATTTCGCTTCTTCACTAAATTCTTCACAAACATACTAAAAGGTAGTCGTGACCAAAAAATTCACAGTCAACGAAAACCTTCTATCAAACTTGTAAACTCCTATTTAGTGCAAACCGATCCATACATTTTTAAAACCCATTGCGGGCACTGCGGTCGAATGGAATTCTACAACGCAACTCAATGCCATTTCAGAACGTTCGATGGGTAAGGAGCAATGTGTCACGTCGATGGCATTTTTAGGTCTACTTGGGTCAAATTTACTACGTTAAGGTATTAGGTCGAATTTACTACAGTATTACTCAATGAAAAACTGGCCCATATTTTTGACTCAGCCTAGAGATAGTAAATTCACTAGTGCATTAGTTATTTGGAATAGAAAATGGAAAATGAAAGTTGAGTCAGATCAGTCGTTTGGTTCAGATTTGTTTGTGTTTCGCTCCTATTCTGTCACTCATTGGCTGCATATTGATCGTGAATAGAAACACTAAAG
Source organism: Eupithecia exiguata (assembly GCA_947086465.1). Taxonomy (NCBI): domain Eukaryota; kingdom Metazoa; phylum Arthropoda; class Insecta; order Lepidoptera; family Geometridae; genus Eupithecia; species Eupithecia exiguata. The sequence goes on along the minus strand of OX352245.1, from coordinate 4,034,833 downwards.
TCGACCTCTGTGGTGCGGTGAGCGAAGGTCTGCCTGCGACGGAGGTTGCGGGTTCGATTCCCGCCTCAGGACAAATGTGTGTACCATCTGCAGACATTTGTTCAGGGTGCTGTAGTAGTTTTCTATGTATAATAAAAAATATCTATCTATGTATTGTATTATAATGATGTATATCACTTATCTAGTACCCATAACACAAGCTCTGCTTAGCTTGGGGCTAGATAATGCTGTGTGAAACGTCTAGCATACAAAAAAAAAGTAGATGAACCAACTGGCCGCGTGGAAGGCCTAGGCGTAGATGGAAGCATAAGTTAGTTAGACGCATATCAAAAAGAGTGGCCAAGTCTAGCTATTGATAGAGAAAAGTGGAAGGAGGAAAGGGAGGCCTTTGTCCTGCAGTGGGATCCTGTAGGCTTATAATATAAAATAAATAAATAAATAATGCTGGACAATGCACACAGCATTATCTAGCCCCAAGCTAAGCAGAGCTTGTGTTATGGGTACTAGATAACTGATATACATAATAATATACATTACATAGATAGATATTTTATTTTTTATTTTTTATTATACATAGAAAACGACCAGAACACCCTGAACAAATGTCTGCAGATCGTACACACATTTGTCCCGAGGCGGAAATCGAACCCGCAACCTCCTGCGTCGCAGGTAGGCCTTCGCCCACCGCGCCACAGAGGTCGTCGAATAATAATAATAATAAGATGAACCAATAGCGACGATTATGACTGATATTCACGAACATCTAAATCTATCTGCAGGACTCAGTAGAGAAAATAAATTTACTCGTGCGCAAGTTATTGGGGACCGTATCAGATCAGATGTAAAATCCGCGCCGATGACTTTCATTACCGTCCTATCAGTATAGGTACCTATTTTGAATATGGAAACGGCAGAGGGAAAGTGATAACCCTTGGAAAAGGGTTGCATTGTTTTTGTACTGTACTGAAAAGAGCGTAGCGTGAACATAATTCGCAAGTGTTTTGTTTTTCGGATAGAAATGTGCCAACACGTTTTTTTCTTCTTTCTTCTTAAATCGTGTATCGGGGCTAGATAATACTGTGTGAATTGTCCAGCATTATTTATTTATAAGTATATCAATCGTGTAGTGTAAAAAATATCAAAATAACCTCGACTGTCAACACTAGGTTGTTGCTTCCCGCGTTTAATAAAGAGGCCCGTACTTCGGAACCGTTCACGATTTTTCATTTCCTTACATAGACGTGATATTCGAACAGGGTTTTATTACTAATGGAGCAAAAATGTGTGGTTTTGATTTTACGGACTTGGCATTGAGATTATTCTGACATTTTGAAATTATTGAAATGGCTAGATAGGTACATTTTATCTGTTATTTTCTTTTAAGAAGTAAATTTGAAAGAATTTAAATGATTAGATTTAATTAAATTTATCAGTTTTCTAGTACCAGAATACTTGTACTTGTTTGACTACATTGTAAGTAAGTTGCAAATTATTTCCATTCTAGTCAGTGACAACGTACAAAGCGTTTTTTATATAATTATGATCACGTGACCGAAAAAGAAAGGCGTTTGGTTGCATCGCTGGCGACGTCACACGTATCTAAGATTACAGCTGTGATTGCAATGCAGAGTCATGTCACCGGAGCCATGACAGAGATTATCGTTTTGGCGCGCCATTGTTTTATTCAAACTTTAAAATTTGTTTTTATAACTAATACGACTGGCCTTGATTAAACATTACTAACACTTTACATTATTTTTATCAGACAATACGTTAGAATTATTTCTCAGAAGTAGTCAAGTAGTCTATACAAGCTCAGAGCCACAAGACCATTTGATGATAGTATCGAATCGTGATCGTTACATCTCAATTCATAATTGAATTGGATTTGCGTAGTTTCCTGTTCGCACAATAGAGGCGCTGTACCAAAATCTATGGAAAACTGAAACGTCACGTTAGACGATGCCGTGTGAATTGTCCATCAACATTTATTAATACATATTAGTTAATTCGTAATTTAAATTTTGACTCGGGCCGGCCATATCTCGCGAAGAACCGATAACCGCTGGGGTAAACGGGTTCTTGAGTGGAGACCGCGAGTCGGCAAACGTAGTGTAGGATGCCCTTCGACCAGGTGGGATGACGATTTTCGAAAGACTGCTGAGATGCAGATGCTCGATGCGGCAAGCTGAAGACGTGGCGCTATGGCGCTCATTAGGGGAGGCCTATGTCCAGATGTGGACTAATATAGGCTGATGATGTTGATGATCTCATTATCTATCTGTTCCTTTAAAACTAGATTATCAAAAGAAGTAGTAACTATCTAAAAAAATGTTGAGTAAGTTTAGACACAAATCTCAAATCTAAATCTACAACGGTACATAGAGATCAACGACCCTTGAACAAACTTTAATGAAGCGAAGTCATACTACATTTACATTAGAATAACTAACAAGTTACTTTATGTTCAACTTGTCTTAGAGAATAACTTAACAAACAGCAGCGTTAATTTCAACTAAGATCGAGGTACGACATAAACAGAATTACATGGCGGTCTCATTTGACAGGTGTTGGTGCATTCACATTAAAAGTTTAATAAAAGCTTCGCAGCTCTTTAGACCTCAGTATACACGGTTGGTATGTTTATTAATCTATCTATGTTATGAAAAAATACTCACTGACAGATCAATAAATCCCTGAAACAACAAGAGCTAAGAGGCTGGATTGTTGCATTTTCTAGTGGTGACATCTAGTTAAAATTCGAGTCTAATTTAGTTTGATGAGATGAATGCTGGATGATGATGAGACATGGATGTAACGAGGAATGAAAAGAATTTTTGTTAAGACCCGTTGTCATGGAAACCATTCATTGTGAAAATATCATGTGATGTTGTTTTAGATTCGTTTTACGACACACACAATGACATCAATTCAAAAGTCAAAAACTTTATTTCTTTAGGCTTACAAAATAAGCACTTAGACAAGTCAAATTTTATACACAAACAGCTTAATAAATAATAATTATTATCAAATAAGAAACAAAATGTTATTGATTTTGTTCCTCGAGAGTCAAACTTTTAGGACGTTGCCTACGTCCTAAAAGTTTGAACCTCGAGAATGTATGCCTAGCATTCTTACTGTGTAAGATGTGTTTTGTTTAAACTTGTTAAACTTGGCGACGATAGTTTGCATGGAAACAAACATTATTTGCAGTATTTATATAGTCCACGCGAATGAAATCGTGAATGGGTCAGTTGTAAATTACAAAGTTGTAATAAAAATATACCTTACTGATGAACCCGTTGTGTCGGTCGGCTCGTAAGTTTCAATTCGTGTACCTTGCAGGTACTAAGTAAAGCTCAAAGTTCTAGAAATTCCTCCGACGCTTGGTCTGAGTAACTTAATAGCAACTAAACAGTAAAGTTGTCTGAAACATAAATAAGCACGGAATGTTCGAAAGCTAGAACGGCATCAAGATGTAAACTTGAGAGTACACAACGTTCTCTGTCATTTTGACGTCTCCTGTCATTTGATATTTGCTGAATTTCATGGTCTAACATTTTTGCAATTATAATATTTTTTTGATGCACAGAACTACAGCACAGAACTACTGGGAATACGCGCAAGAGATCTGAGAATAACTTACGAAAAATACATCGATATTAACACAACGAGAGTTTGCACAAATAGGTTACTAGCGACACGTCCTAGTATCCGGTAGTACCATTGATGGTACTAAGGACACATAGTATCACTTGTACTATTCATGGTACAAATCAATGGTACTATAGACACATGGGGATTTTGACTACGGCAGTTTTCGGCCATCCTTTCGGCAGGCCCCCACATGATGTAAGTGATGTGAATCACATCACACTAATATTAAAAACAAATGAGAAAGTTTAGGTGGATGGATGGATGTTTGTTACTTCTTCACGCAAAACTACTAAACGGATCAGGCTGAAATTTTGCATAGATTTAGCTCTAAGCCTGGTATCAAACTAGGCTTCTTTTCATCCCATACAGCAGTTCCCATGTGGTAGAAATAGCCTCTAACACTTTCATGGCCTACGGAGCACATGTCCCTCGGGACCAGCGTGGAGCTGCTGGGTAGTTAACGAGTTAAACGTGTTCATAGAAACGAGTTGAGATATAAGAACTGGAAGGTTTAGCACACGGCGAGCAGTATGCAAAAATCCATCTCGTTACGAGTTACGAACACGGATTATTAATTATTTGTTAACTTGTATAGTACTGACCCTACTGACCACACCCCTGTTTCCCCTAATAAAATGTAGATATATATTTATGTATTATAATTAGGTATGTATATATATTTATTTAGGTTTTATTTTGTTTTTTTAGGTACCGTATGCCTGAGGTGTTCTGCGCAAAAACCATCACGAAATGGACTCCAAATGGGCGCAGGCCGCGTGGAAGGCCTAGTCGTAGATGGAAGGATGAGATAGACGCATATCAAAAAGAGTGGCCAAGTCTATTGATAGAGAAAAGTGGAAGGAGGAAAGGGAGGCCTTTGTCCTGCAGTGGGGTCCTGCAGGCTTATAATAATAATAATAGGTATTTTTGAAATTATATAGTTGGTAGGTTATATGTATGTTGTATGTACTAAGATTTGATATTGTAATTGTGTTAGAATTTTGTAATTATATTAGCTACTTACTAATGCACACAGATCCCCGTTCAATCCAACGATCCTATCCATCCACGGTTGTCTGGTAGAGAGCGATAAGACCGCCAATTGTTATTTTTTTTACTGAATTTTATCTTTGTCTGTTATAGTGCCATAAATAATTTTCTATCTATCTATCTATAGTTAGTTAAGTAGCCTATTGCTCTCATGTTACACTACGCCACGTTACATTGTACCACGTAAAACCTATCAGTATCAACTTTGAGGTAGGTACCTAACCTTTGAATCTATTATTAAGCTGTTTATGTATAAAATTTGACTTGTCTAAGTGCTTATTTTGTAAGCCTAAAGAAATAAAGTTATTGAATTTTGAATTTTTTGAATTTTGAATCTAACTTTGGAACACAAGAAGGGTAAAAAAATACTGGGATACACAGACCGGAAAATGCTCAATTTCGTAAAAACAAGCTAAGATATTGCTATCATCCATCTTATAATAGGGACAAAACAATATCATCATTTATACGCCATGACAGACTTTGGAGATAAAAGTAATGGAAAAAATAATATGTTGTAGAATGAAAATATACTTGTTTTAAATTTTTCTTCTTTTATTTTATTGGGTATAAACTAAGCGTGTTTATTATAACTATTATGTTTTTCTTTCATTTCAAAGTTACAATCCTTAAAACATGTACAAATTTATAAAATGTCACAACTTAATCGAATAAAACGAACATTGCTCACCACTTTCTGTGTAATCGAGTGGTGCACAATTGCAACAAGCTTCCTGAAGATGTCATAACAGCTCCCTCTGTGAACAGCTTCAAAAATAGACTCGACCACTGGTTACGAACGCACCATCTGACCACCATACGAGACAATCAAGTGTAGTGAAAATACTAAAAGCACTGTGACATAGACATATCAGCTCTCAGCTGCTCGTCTATTATTCAATAATATTAATAATAAAATTAAATACTGTAATTACTTATAACTAGATTGAGATTACTTAAAAAATATATAAAGATAATAATTGATTACATACGAAGCTAGTTTCCATTTAAATTGTGTTTTTACGTCGTCTGTTCGAAGCTAAGCGTAATCTCAGAGCTGGCGCAGCGCATTAGCATTGCCGTACAGCAGCGCAATGCAGCCAGCGGCAGTGGAAGGGGGCGCTTCAAGCTGGCATTGATATCGATCAGTTGAGCTACCTGTAGATTGTTTGCAACAGTCTACAGTTAGCTCTATTGTTTCAATTATAAATACTAGTTCAAATTTGTTTTGGTTGTAATTTTCTTTGTTAATAAAATACTTTACGAACTGTCTCCTCCAATTATTTTGGATGGGACTGTCCAGACACGACACGATCACGCACGCACGCACATACATTATTTGTATTTATGTATTATGCAGAATTTATGCACTTAGCCGCAACGGCACGGCAACATACATTTTTGCTTTCCTTGCTTCTAACAGCCAGTAGAAAATCACCCATTCATAAGAGTAGAATAAATAAATAATTAATGCTGGACAATTCACACAGCATTATCTAGCCCCAAGCTAATAGATAACTGATATACATAATATAATACAATACATAGATAGATATTTTTTATTATACATAGAAAACGACCAGAACACCCTGCACAAATGTCTGCAGATCGTACAAACATTTGTCCCGAGGCGGGAATCGAACCCGCGTCGCAGGCAGACCTTCGCCACATCGGTCGTAAATAATGCAATACAATACATAGATAGATATTTCTTATTATACATAGAAAAGGACTAGAACATCATGAACAAAATATCGAAAGAGAGTACAAATTGATTTAAAATCATTTCAATTCAGAGAAAGTACTCTGAGCTTACTTCAAAACGATTAATGTGCTCAACTCGTAAAAAAGTTGTTAAAAATATATATGTATATACGGGTTTTGTACAAAGTTCTTTGTATAAGAAGATTATGTCTTCGTCGTGAAGAATTAAGCCCTTCATCATTTCAAGCAAACCAAGATGAAATAACGGCTTTTCTTCTTATTGTCGTCGTAAAACCGCACTGAAAGAATTTATTGGTATTTGAATGAGGAAATGCAATAAAATAGCTCCGATAAAATGGAACGCAATTAAAGTGAACGCCCTTTGACTTATAAAGCGATCTTTAAATAGAAAATATGTTCTCTATGAACCCTCATAAAGTATTTGCTACCGAGAAACTCAATTCGACACAAAACGAGCAAGGTTTGTTGGAGGCTCAGTACCTACTCGTTAATCAACTATATTTTGTAACTTGATAAATATATATAAAAAATATTGCTGGACAATGCACACAGCATTATCTAGCCTCAAGCTAAGCAGAGCTTGTGTTATGGGTACTAGATAACTGATATACATAAATAGATATTTTTCATTATACATAGAAAACGACCAAAACACCCGGAACAAATACCTGCAGATCGTACAAATATTTGTCTCAAGGCGGGAATCGAACCCGCAACCTGCGTCGCAGGCGGACCGGTTACAACTTTTCGTTTAGGTGTTCCGTCCACTCGCCTCGGCCCAAAGTAAAATAAATTTTGTACCGTAATTCAGAGTCAATACAAAAAAAAAATTGATAAAAGTAATCGAAAAACATTGATGTCTTACACGAAAAAGGCTTAGAATAGACACGGATAGTACAGATTGGACTCGAAATCGATTGAAGTATTCGCAAGATACTGCATATAACCCTAAACACTCTGATACGAAATTCACCACATTTGAAATCATAGTGATCAGCGAATAATTCGAATCGATTATTCAGCAGCAAAATTAAATTCCAACACAACAATAGGAACGCTCTGGGATTTAATTTCTCATCGTCAACATATACAAAGATCTGCATATGGCACGATTCCGTCATAATCGAGTTACGTTTCGATTGGACGTGAATCGAAAGGTACCACATTTTGTGTACCTAATAAAGACCTTGTTTTAGAATCGATGTCGCAGATTCGATACCATAAAGATCAAAATTGTGAAAAAATGTTTAAGCTTACAAGCCGCCTTTGTAAATGATAAATAATGCTGGACCATTCACACAGCATTATCTAGCCAAGCAGAGCTTGTGTTATGGGTGCTAGATAACTGACATACCTACATAATAGGTACAATACATTAATAGTTATTGTTCGTAATCATCATTATCTAAATGTGTAATTTTTTAACACTCTTACTTTGAACTCATAAATACATTTTAATAAAAAGTTACAAATGTAAGTGAAATAAAAAGAATACAAGATAAAGTTAAAAACTACAACCCGACTACGTGAAAGTTATAAAACTTTGAAACATTTACATTGACAAAATAGAATGACGTATCGGTCATATTTGATAGGCATAGAGTTGAAAATGAAAATAGGTCGTAGGTATTGTAATTTTTCTCTATGGGGCCTGCAGCCTGCGGCTACCTAAACTTTAATACGCGTTTTGAAGGCTTATTCGGGGTCGGAGCCCTAAATCCTATAGCCTATAACCATCGGGGTATTGAGACGAATCAATCGATACATAATTTGTTGAAATCGAACCAGTAGTTTCAGCGCTACGTGGGAACAAAGAAATCGGCCACATACATACAACCAAACATATATACAAACATACAAACATAGGGTGCTAACCTCATAACCCTCCCCTGTTGGTAGTCGGGTAAAAATCGGGGACGTAGTTTCCAAATGAATCGAAAAGTACGTTCGTCTGGCAGCTTAGAGGTTCAGGGCCTTCTTAAGATTTAACACAGACTATTCAACGAAAAGCAACTCGAATATGGAAAACCATTGCTAATGTTATGCCTTTCGAAATTTAAATCCCAACGTATCCATATTATCTCAAAAGGAATTCAAGGTAAGCTTCAAGTTTCCAATAACTTAAACCTTAATACATTGGTTGGTAATATCTTTGTGATTCACTGAACCTGAACGATTATAATGTCTACTGAGATACGAGATTGAATTTTCCTTTGAGGTAAACGAGTATCTATTCCATATAAACCGCAATGTTAAGATATAATTTAGTCCTTGACAAGAGTGTGTTTAATAATAATTTTATTTGTTATTTGCGTATAAATACTTAAACCTTAATAATTAATTTAGTTTATTTGTTAAATCCATGTATTTGTATGGAAAAGCAGGGCATCCTGGCACAAGCATATTTACATACTTAAAAGGATGTCCTAACAACTGTTTAGCTTGTAGAGTAACATATTTTATACAAATAAACAATTTTCAATTATAGGATCACATTATTATTATAGCATCACAGTTTCAACAAAATGACAATTCGCGTGTGGAGGTACTCGGAAAAGGCCAAAAATTATCAGGTAATAAATACAACTACCGTTCACTCGCGTAAGGCCATTTCTGGCCAAACTATGCAAGTAGAATATTTCATGAAAATAAGCATTTTTACCCGACTACCGACAGGGGAGGGTTATTGTCTCTGTAGACTAGAAATCTATCATAAGTACGACCTCTAAATCTTACTGTGAATATGAAATTTGCTTGTAACGTCGGATTTTTTCACTTTTTCTTCACGACTGACACAGCGCCGGTGGTGGTACAAAATTGTGTTCATGTACCTATGTGATTTCGCTGTTGAAATGTAAGTAATTCTCTAATGCCATTAGAACGGTAGTCAGTTTTTTATATTATGTTTGTTTCTCGATATAATTATCAACTTATTGATACCATTTTGTTTGTTAGATTTTGTTTCTGAGATCTTTTGATTTTAGAAAAATATAACCCATAAGAGGTCTCATGAAAGTTGAATCCCTTAGGGACTACAATGTATCGCGTTAAACTGTCAAACATTGTGTTTCGAATGTGTCAACAATTTGAATTTCGTTAATTATTGTAAAATAACGTTGAATTGAATTGAATTGAATTTGAATTTCGTTAATTATTGTAAAACAACGTCATGAATTCAATCTGCATTCGCGCTTTATACACCATAAAAATTAAAATAAACAGAATCAAGAACCTCTCGTTAGACTGAAGAACTCAAGCATGACTGTGAACTTAGTTTAAATTCAAACAGCGCGCCTTAAGAAGTTTTCACTTCAGAAACTTTGATGCTGACACGCTAGCTATAAACAAATATGTTTATTTTATAAACTTTTAGGCTACCATCGCTCTGTAGATGGTAACTTGGATGGTAGATGAGAAAATCAAGCTTAAGAAAATGTACGAGATCGGCCACGACACTGCAAGTGTCTAGCTAACTGACGTTTATCAGGAGGCCTACTATGTAACACGAATAAAACCGGCCAAGTGCGAGTCAGACTCGCGCACGAAGGGTTCCGTACCATTATCTATAAAAACGCCAAAAAAGCACGTGTGGTTGTATGGGAGCCCCCTTAAATATTTATTTTATTCTGTTTTTTAGTATTTGTGGTTATAGCGACAACAGAAACACATCATCTGTGAAAATTTCAACTGTCTAACTATGACGGTTCATGAGATACAGCCTGGTGACAGACGGACACCCTGCAATGCGGCCGTGGCCTTACGGTTCAGAAGGCCTATTTTAAATCGCCAAAATACGTAATCGATTATTTCGTTTCCTATTTTTGTGCACATTAGTACTAGAACTCGGTGTAGTAAAGTTAACCAGGTGAATTGAAATAGGCCGCCTGTTTCGTTCACTATTCATACACAGAAAGTGAGCCGCTGGAAGTGTTCACTTCAAAACTTTAATGCTGACATTCTAACCTAGTAATTTAAATAGTAACCTTATCCTTTTTTTGAGTCCATATTAAATAAATAAATAAATTGTCACCTAAAAACTGGATCTGGTACACTTGCGCGAACGACACTTGCGCGAAGGACATTTGCGCGAGACGACATTGTTGAAACTGTACACTTTATACTTAAGATCTATTTTGTACCCACAATAGTTAAAAATAAACATATTTCTGATTCCGATTCTAACTCTGAAAACAGAACATTTGCTTGCCAATTCAAGTCTTCAGCCAATAACCACAGACGCGGCAATTACTGTGACCTCCGATTCCAAGTTTTGAATTTCATGGGACAAAGTGATATCTGTCTAATTAGGATTAATGGGTTCTGAGACGCTGGGATATCAATTAAGTTTGATCCCGTTCGCGGTTAAACTGCCTGTCAGTCGAAGACAACTCGAATTTGAGCACAAAATTTACTTAATAGAAAATCTTGGAGGAGACCTGTAAACAAGCAGCAGTGCGATTACGGTAAAGTATCACATTCAATGGGTCGCCATCCGGGGCGGCTGGGTATAAGCGATTTCGGTGTCGATCACTTAATATTACAAAGACAAATACATACTACAATTTTCGACTAATTTACGATGAACCTATCACGTTTAATTACCACATGCTCAAGTGTAATGTTTTATTTTTATACAGGGTTATTGGTAAATTAGTGACAATACGTGAACTGCAGGTTCAGCTCATCATCACAAACACGTTTGTGAAGACGCCAGGTCTTAATTCTTAACTTTGGTATTGGTAATGGGTTACCCCCCGCAATTCAATAATCGTTCGTTAGAGAGGTTTTATTTGAAACTCAACTTAAAAACAGCTCTGCCCTGAATTAACAGAAGATATGAGAGTGAAAGATCGGTCTTAAGTAACTCGTTGGGTTCCAGACAAAGACGTTTATTCATTTAGTATCAGAGGTGACTTTTTTTTTTTTTTTTTATGACTTGGCGCCTTCACGAACGTGTTTGTGATGATGGGCAGGACCTGCAGTTCACGTATTGTCACTAATTTACCAATAACCCTGTATATATTATGTTACTTATCGTTAAACCTCATACTTATGTTACTCACACTTGACTTAGTTTTGCTCGACTACGTTTCAGTACCGCAATGTATGATCTGTTTGTAACTTTGAATCCTAATTGCTGGAATCGATCAAAAAAGGTCAAAATTGAGTAATCTGACAATTTAATTTGACTTAGGTTTATTTTATGTTGATGCAAAGATGGAAAATTCCGTCGTCGATCGGTTCCATTCCATCAGAAAGTTGTATATATTTTTTGTACCATATTGGCTACCGAAATCGTTTATGATCACTCTCCCCGGGTGGCCCATTCAATGGGAATGGGTGATTTTATCGTAATCGCACAGCAGGGGTACCTAAGGAAGGCTCACATTGAAATTATTAAATATATTATTATATTTTTTTGGCCCATCTGTCACCCGTCATATATAGACTATTATTATTAATAATAAAAAATATATAGTTTGAATAAAATAATGGCGCGCCAAAACGATAATCTCTGTCATGGCTCCGGTGACATAGCTCGATGACGTCTCGCCTTACACCACACCTAACAAGAAGAACAACACGCACTGTAATCTGTGATACGTGTGACGTCACCAGCGATGCAACCAAACGCAGAGCGTTTTTGGTCACGTGAAAAAAAAAAAAAATCTACTAAAATAGGCGTATTTTTTTAATAAAAATCACCTGATTACACTTCGTTACTTTGTCACTGAATAGAATGAAAAAAAATTGCAACTTATTTTCGATGTAGTCAAAAAGTCTATTGTCTAAGATTAAAAACACTCAGAACACCCGGAACAAAAGAATTCTAATAAAATATTCTACCTATTACGTTTTAAAGTTACAGCTGTAATTAACCTTTAAATTCAGCTGTAATTAACCTTATTTACTAACCCAAAAAACAATTCAGAAACTGGAGCCTTCACTATGAAATAGGTAATTTCAGTTTCCTATTGCGAATCGATTTAATTATAAAGTTTGTTCAAAGGCTTTGGTTTAGAGTAGAGCTTAATGGAAACCGTTACAAAAGTTTGGAAAGTTTACCAGGAATCGACTGTAGGTTAGGAACTTGTTATGGAAAGATCCTATCGCAATAAATACCATAAATTTTTAATTGTTCTAGCTTCTGCACGTGGTTTCGCGCTTGTTAATGGCATACAATGTTATAAAAAGTCATTTTTATATAGTCAATAGACCTTCGTTCGACAATTTAACCTGATGGAAAGATGGAAGATGAAGATATGGGCAACGATGTATCACGAAGGTCTAGAAGATACCTATTCACTCTTGTCTTGACGAAGTTAAGTGAACTTGAAGAGACCCAGGTGTTGAACCAGGTTTAGATAATCGTTCGTGTAAAATTTCAGCCAGATCCGTATGCTTTAGTACCTAACTTTTATACTTCATTGCGTTCAAAGGTGCTATTGGCGTTATCGCGTGAAAACATATGTATGTTACATATTCAGAAACGTTTACTTTTAAAACATTAATAGGATTAAAAATACGATGTCGATAAGTCAAGACTCAACGGCTGAAGGCGTCGTAATGAAATCTGACACAAAGTTAATTGTATCCTACTAAAATGTCCCATTTTAGTCAGTGTAACGTTGAAAAGAATATTAGCAGCAAGGGCAATAAATAGGTTGTCAAAGTTGTTATGCCCCTTAATTCGAGTTAGTGGCGATTCGCCATCGTAGTGATTCGTCATCGCAAAAAAAGTAGTGGTGATTTGCCATCGCTCAAAATATTTTTATATTCTTAGTGGTGATTCGCCATCATTTTCTTTTATACCGACAAAGTGCAGTCACCTTACTTAGCAATTGTGATGTCTACAAGCAAGCAGGAGCAATTTCCTATATATATTTTTAAACAATTCAATGTTCGCCGTGCGCCATAGATTGCCCCTGTGGCAGGTGTGTGAGTAGCGCGGTTAATTTATGAGCGTAAAATTATTTCAATATCTATCAATAGACCCCGCACTAGTGCAATGCATGTAAGCCTCTGTAATCAATGATTACCTACATAAAAAAGAAACTCAATATTTTGTTTCTTACTTTCTGATAATTGAGACGTAGCTCAGTTTTATGTAATACAAAATATGTAATTAGTGTAAAATTATTTCAATATCTATGAATAGACCCCGCACTAGTTAGTGCATTGTATGCAAGTCTCTGTAATCAATGATTACCTACGTATAAAAGAAATTCAATATTTTGTTTCTTACTTTCTGATAATTGAGACGTAGCTCAGTTTTATGTAATACAAAATATGTAATTTAAAACAAAGTAAAACAAAACAGCGCACATCAGACCTCCAACGCAATTTCCTGTCTGCCAATCTATTCCTGCGGTTGTCATAACTACCCTCGTTCGTGTTACGTTTAGGTGGATGAAATTGAAATTATGGACGTTATTTAAAAAAAACGGACTATATTTTTCTCAACAAACATTTCTCAGTCGACATCTCACCACTCTTTTATACCGCCGTGAAGTTAGCCCCTTGACTTTATTTTACTTTATTACTTACTCATGTCATGTTTGACACGACCCATCCATTTTTTATCAGATCCATCCAGATTTCCACTACTCTACAAAAAAAACAATAGATAACCGCCACGAGCAATGCTTCGAAGAAAACCCAAAACCAGCACCACTTTTTAACCAAACAACAAAGCGCGAAAATCTGTTTCGCCTTTTTTCAGTGTTGCCATCATTTCTTATTATAACCAAAGTAAAAAGCTTTATAACAGGTTTCACGATGGCCAACCCCTTTGAATAAAATATAAAAGTTCCCGTTTTACCTATCTCCTTTGGCTCGTCACAAAAAAGTACATTCCACAGAATTCAATTATTCAGGATTTCATTATGAAAGAAAGACATTATTTTTAACGGGAGTTGTAAGACCAACCGACAAGGGTCTCGACTCTGGTTAACTACTTCCGTTATATTTGAAACTGTACGATCATATTAGCTCTCTGCGAACTCTCATAAGCCATACTACTAAAGACAGTTTTTTTTACAACGATACTTGAACAAACCTTACTGAAGAAAGGCTATGACGCTAATGGTTGTTTCGAAGATTATTTGTTAGAAATTCACAAGTTAATTTAAAAGTTAAAATATAACTAAATAGATAATGCAGGATAATCCACATAGCATCATCAAGCCCCAAGCTAAGCAGAGTTTGTGTTATTTTTAATCAAGAATACAAACAAATTTGAACTTTTATTTACAAATGACATAGTTGAGCTAACTACAGGCTGTTGCAAACAATCTAGATGCAGCTCCAGTGATCCTTAAAATACAAATTCGAAGAGTCCCCAAGACGCTAGCTGCCTCTCTGTAGGTCTGTGTACTCACTAGCTCCCGGGTCACGCGTCGATAGCTCAAGTTAATAGTAAGCTCAGTATAAAAGTAGCACAAAATCATTAAATTTTATCGTCCCCAAAGTCGGGGCCTGGTTTGATTTTACGTCATAAAACCGAGACTCTCTTAAATGGGGTTGTTGATGGTTTGTTGGTTCCTACTTATAGACAGAATGTGTGGCGGTTTTTAGGTACTTAAGTCAACCTTTTAACAAATTCAAGGTACGAATATCAAACCCAACCAAAAAATATTTTTATGATACAAATCTGTACAAACATCCACATTTCCGGCCAAGAGTGGTTCCAAATGGAATACTAATGGTATCCATAATAAATAATGAGTATAATGGAGACCGCAATTTGAGATTGTAATTGCAGGGTTTCATTTTGTTTTTGGAGCACCCTGTATACTGTATAATATAGATAATGGGGGTCAAGTTGGGTATTAGGGGTCGAAAAGGCAACGTACAGAAAATTGCTGTACCCTATCAAAATTGGATTTTCGTTAGATTTGTTACAGACCTTTTTAAAATAATGAGTCTTATTTGGATTCCTTCAAATTATCATAAAATATGTTTTCAAGCTACGCGTATATGTATAATCAGCTGATCATAGCATAAAAAATGTTTCCTTTAAAATAATCATATATCGTTTTGAATGGTGTGGGACGCTACACGCGACACACTCGCGCCTTCCCATCTTCCTAAGACTTCTGTAAGGGCTGGTGCGGCGGCAGATTTGGCCAAAGGTAGAAAAAGGCGCAAATATGCAGGTCTCGACAGAGCGTACATATTTGCTCTCCTCGGAGTCGAGACCCTAGATCCGTGGGGTACCGAGGCTCTCCTGGTTTTCAAAAAAATGTCTGAGCATCTGGACGAAGTGACGCGTGACACGAGAGCTAGTGAGTATCTGACAAACGCATTAGCATTGCCATGCAGCCGGGCAATGCAGCCAACGTCCTGGACACGCTTCCAACTGGTATTGATATGGATCAGTTGAGCTACCTGGAGATTGTTTGCAACATTCTGCAGTTAGCTCAATTGTAAATGCTAGTTTTAATTTAGTTCTATTATTTGATTGTGTTTTTTTTTTAAAAGAATTTTCTTAACTGATTAAATATATCAAATAGTTTCAGTATCTTCGGCCCACTTTCAGTTATAATGGCTGATCAGTAACTTCTCCCTGCAAAATCTGATCTAGCGGAACTAGTTTCAAAAGCAATGCAATTTCTATAAGTTGCTGATAAAAGGTTCCCGGCTTTCCTATTTTAATTTCACAGTTCAGATATTTTATAAATCTAGCCTAAGCTGCCTTTTTACCGGAGGTCAGAGTATGCGAAGCGAGATATCCACCTTTAGGATCGTTTGATTTTTATACTCCCGGATTTCACATTGAAAAATGTTTTAACGTAGAGCCAAATGCAATCTCAATTTAAATGGACAAGAGATTTTTTGGTTACAACGCCCAGTCCCAACCACTGAAGCTAGGAAACTGAAATTTGAATGGTAGGTGTCTTTTACTACACAACCTCCCGTTAAGAAGGGATTTTTGAAAATTTACGTCTTAATAGACGTGAAACAGGCGGTTGAAGTTTTTTTTGGTGTATTTTGTAACTTTTTAACGTTTGGCCCGATTTATTAGAAACTTACTGCGCACACTAATAATACAAAACTATGGAGGGGATGAAAGATGGACGTAGCAGTCGTGCGAGTGCGTCTACTCATCAGCCATGTGAATGACGTCATCGGCAATAAACGGATTGCCAGTATTACCGACAGATCGTTGCATCCGCTTCGGAGCAAAAGCTACGCCAAAAATAATTAATTGCCTTTGGTTCGAATCACAGGTATTTGAAATTTATTACAAAACAGAACTGTATTACGGGAACATAAAGCTTTTGTTCAATGTAGACATTCAATTCTGATACACCTAAGAGATATTGTGTGCTCGAGTCGGTACCTGCCATTTATCTTGCGGTAGCGAATACATTGAATAATGGACCTACTGTGATGGAGTGAAGTTCGCATTTCAGGTGAACAGAATTGTAATATACACCTGTGAATTTCGTAGGTTCCAGAAAAATGTTGTGTGTATCTATTGAGTAAAGCCTTCGTGTACCTATTTCTTGAGAGCTTTAGATTCCAGAAAGAGCTAGGTTAAATTGTTTTGTTGTTGTTTTTCTTGTAAATCTTATTTTAGTAGCCGTAGGCTAGCTGTAGCTATGGTCTAGGCCACTACAAGCTACTTACGACCTGGGCTATGGCTCACTGCTACATAGTCACATAAAAACCAAAACCACAGAATGATCCAAAAATCTTTGCTTGAAAAACACATGGCGGATTGTAAAGAGTGGCGTAAACAGAGTAATTATAGGTTTTTTTTGTAATTCACTGCTCAATCTCTTAGTTGCTGGCAGGGGGCGCCACCGGTGCCGTAAGAAGACGAGCATGCCTTTGTGCGTTATTGACACTGAGAGTAATTATATATTTCGGAATACTTTAGAGGTTCACCTTATGATCAAGGTGTTCTGGGTATTTTCTATGCCAAATAAAAAATATTTATCTATGTAATGCATTTTATTAAATATGTCATACACTTAGTACCAAAAACACAAGACACGGCATAAAGATAACCCCCCATCACCGAGGTAAACCTATCAATACCTGTACACCTGTTTCGTGGTTCCGATGCTATAAATCCCGATACCGTACGCAGGTATTGTTCGGAATTACAATGTCGGCCATTCATCGTGACCGGCCAAACGTCAAGCAGGCTTACTGAGTGTGGACCTGAGTACCTTGCAATAGATTATATAGGTAGCTACGTATAGAAATAAACATCAATAAATAGGACGCTAGCTGAATTATTATTATTATTATAATAATAATAATGCAGCTACTAATGACTATTGACGTCTTGGGCACGCTTCCGACTGGTATTGATATGGATCAGTTGAGCTACTTGTAGATTGTATGCAACAGTCTGCAGTTAGCTCAATTGTTTCAATTGTAAATACTAGTTTTAATTTAATTCTTTTATTTGATTGTAACTTTCTTTGTTAATAAAGATTAGGTTCTGCAAAAAATTAACGATAATTTCTTTAAAAAGAACTCCCCTCGAAGAGTCAACAGTTTTTCATTTTTTGCGAGTATAGTGGGCGACGGTCGGTGTCATGTTATAATCAACTTAAAAATAATAAGTTCTTAACTTTGTTTTCTTTATTTCGCCATTGTTATTCACAGCGTTATCAGATTTCAATATTTCTATTTTCAAAGGTCTGTTTGGATCAAAATATTAAGAGAATCTTAACCTTAATCTCTCTTAACGACTTGTTTTTAACAAGCGTAGGTAGGTAATCTATCTAATAAACCAACGTTTGTTCGAAACAAGTCAATTTGGTATTCACAACCACCGCGGATAAAATTATCTTAAGATCTTGACCCATATCTGTTATGTTATGTTGTTATGTAGTGTGTGTGTACTCTGTTTTCCACACTGAGACTCGGATTGGTCCATTGTGCGTAATCGTTCTGCTAGCGTAGCCAGCCCAACTCCGTCCAGAAGCGCAGAATCTTCCTGGGGTCTTCACAGGCTTCGCGGAATGACCTCGGGTGGTCGAGGATTTCGTGTCGTTGCGCCGTTAATCCCTCGCATTCCAGGACTACGTGGGCAGCTGATTCTTCGTTGCTGAGATACCCTCTGCAGAGGGGACTGTCCGTCGCTCCGATGGTGAAGAGGTGTTTGTTCAGTGGGCAGTGTCCTGTGAGTGTCCCCACTAGGAGGCGTAGATCTATTCTGGTCAGGTTCATTAGGCGTTTGGTTAGCCTAGGTGATGCATTCGGAAGTGCCGCTCTTGCTCGGCGGCACTTTTGTCTTGTCTTCTTCTTCCCTCATTTTTCCCGATCTTGACCCATAAAACATGTTTCAAAAAATAAATTCTTAGCGCTTTCATACCAGTTGCAGCGATACCAACGATCCGGAGCGGCGCTTATCGCTAAGTCACAAGCTGACGTCCGTCGATGGCAGTCAAAGTGTTGATAAATAAAACCGGCCAAGTGCGAGTCGGACTCGCGCATGAAGGGTTCCGTACCATTATCTAGAAAAACGGCAAAAAAATCACGTTTGTTGTATGGGGGCCCCCTTAAATATTTATTTTATTCTGTTTTTTAGTTTAAGTATATGTTGTTATAGCGTCAACAGAAATACATCATCTGTGAAAATTTCAACTGTCTAACTATCACGGTTCATGAGATACAGCCTGGTGACAGACGGACAGACGGACAGACGGACAGTGAAGTCTTAGTAATAGGGTCCCGTTTTTACCCTTTGGTTACGGAACCCTAAAAAAACGACTGATTGATAGAAAATTACTTTAAAATCAAATAAAATTCGCAGTTCTACCATCTAAAACCAATGAGCTAGTGACAATTCGGTCTCTATAACCAACCATTTGAGCCATTTTACCCATTCGACCCACAACCCTTTAGTTTCACGCCGAGGCAGGTATTTTGTGGAATTATTACGTCCCCAATTAATCCCGACAGGGGAAACGTCACATGGTTGAAAGCTGAATGAAGAACTAACAACAGATACATTATATAAGTACATTTTGCTGAAGTTTCTGCTGTCCGGATTGTAGAGTGGTTAGTGTTTTGAGAACTTTTGGTACATCTGTTTAAATAAAACAAAGTCGTGATAGTTACACCATTTATAACTCAAGAACGGCTGGACCGATTTTTAGGGTTCCGTGCCCAAAGGGCCCTATTACTAAGACTCCGTTGTCCGTCCGTCTGTCACCAGGCTGTATCTCACGAACAGTGATAGTTAGACAGTTGAAATTTTCACAGATGATGTATTTCTGTTGCCACTATGACAATAAATACTAAAAAATAGAAGAAAATATAGGCCAAGGCGGCTCCCATACAACAAACGTGATTTTTTGATCGTTTTTGTTCGATATTGATAACGGCAACAGGTAGACGCTTGAAATATTCACAGAATATTTAGTTATTATATTCACTTTAAAAATAAATAATTAAAATTAAAATTAAATAATTAAAATAATAATTAATAATAATAATTAATAATTAATAATAATATATAATATATTATAATTATATTATTAATTATAATTATTTAATTAATTAAAATTATTTAAATTAAAATAAAACAATTATTTAAGGGGGGTTGAACAAATGTATTGGGAACCCTCATACAGCAACGATTTTTTTGCCGTTTTTATAGATAATGGTACGAAACTCTTCGTGCGCGAGTCCGATTCGCACTTGACCGTTTTTTATAATCTTTGATTTGTTGGATTTGTCTCCTTCCCGAATAGCAGAATAATTAATTAAAATATAAGTGAATTTTGAATTAGTTATTCTGAAGAAAAAATTCGTTATTCATACATTTTTCGTATGTAACGCCATCTCTGATTGTAAGGTGGGACGAAGTTTGCAGCACCAGCTAGTCTTTCATAATTATGGAATAGTTCGTCAAAAGTCTCTTCTTTAGGAATTAGCTTGTAAAAGGCATTATATTATAAGCTCTATGATCAAAATTAAATGACAATTTTACCCATTTTACCCATTCATAACCCTTTAGTTTACAACAAGCCGATTCAGGTATTTTGCGGAATTAATACGTCGCCCATTAATCCTTACGGGGTGAAACGTCACGGGTTAAGGCAGGTTTACATCGGGCTTAGAGAACATTAAACGTTAACCGTTCAGTTTAACGTTACGAAACAATGTCGTTAATTGCATTAATTACTTGAATAATAATTTATGCAGAAAAATAAATATGTTAATCCGTATAGTAATTTTCTATTTTCAATGACATATTATTCTAGATCGCATAAATTACTGAGAATTTTTCGTATTGGAAGACATGTTTGCCTCTGTTTATAATAAATGTACCTATAGCCATCGTCACTTGCGATGGTGTAAGAATTTTAACGGCTTATCACACATCAAAATCGGTTTAGGCATTTAAAAGTTACGGCGATAATAAACTCATATTATATTCCTACCTGAACCCTGAAAACATTTCACAAATTTTTCGACAGTCGTGTATATTTCTTTTAAGAGTATTCTAGGTACTTACCTTTAAAGAGTTTTCTAGGTAAGTACCAAGAAAACTCTTAAAAGAACTATGTAAACCACACAAAATATAATAAAATAATAATTCTTTGCTATACAAATGTCAAAGTATCCGAAAATAAAAATGTATCAAGGACTCTCTACAATCAACTCGATAGAGATCCCTCGATTTGCATAAAGCTAGGCTTGAGACTCGGGCAGCGAAAATCGTAAATTTATACGGAAAGATGAATTTTCCTCAACAAGTGTTCATACTTGGCTTTACCCTAAGGTAACCGTTTTACTCACCTTTTATTACAGCTCCAAACTCGTAAGAAACATTTGCAAGCACTTTAATTATTAAAGTTAACAAAATAACTGAAAAGCTTTGGAAGTATTTAAGGAATTTCCAAGGAATTATTTTCGTCACTGTCCCTCTGGATTCCCTTCTAAAATAGCAAAGGGTTTCCTTATTAATCCCGAAGTTTGGGAATCACTTGTTGAATTTAAAAAGATAATCTCAACACAACACGGCACTTTAATCACTGAAAAAACAAATTCACGATATTATTTCAAATCGTTCGATTGTCAAATTCAATTTTAAAAGAAACAAAAAAACAAATGAGTCACACACGCACTTTTCAAAATCTGAATCCATGATCTCTGAAAATGATTTGAAATTTTTGAAATGAGAAGTCCATGGAAGCGGTTGTTCCGTGTCGCGGTCGGCGAGCGACTAACGTTCCGTTCAACGTTGCGTCCGATACGATACCATGACACAGACAATAGGCTGATGCGCCCAGCGCCTGTGCTTTGAACTTTAAAATGGAACTTTACAGTTGCAAATTTCAATTGAACTTTTCAGCTTGACAACAAAAGGATTTCGCAAAAAATTCTTGTGTATTTTTTGCGTTCCGTGTTTTAACGCTGGTAACAGTTTTGCTACGTTTTTATTGGTGTTTTTTTCTAGATTTTGTTCTGCGTAAAAGTCGTGACGTCGGGAAATCAGGGTTGGTCTTGGACTGTCTAGCTAGAGCACAGTTTGACTACTTTGATATTTACCTGGAGCTTGAAGTGACTGCTACATAATTATGTAGTAGGTCGAGTGCTCAGATCTGCTAAAACACAAATTGACTAATGCCGAGAAGACCTAAAACACATTATTGAGTCGTGACGTGACATTTTGTATCGTAGAATGAAGCGTAAATTTTAGAGGTTAAAAATTCGTGCTCTCTATAGCGGCGGAGTTGCACGTAAATTGAAATCACGGTGCTGTCACGTAGCTCGCATTAACCCCATTATCCTTTGTTACGTTTTATGAAATATTTCGTGCCTATATTCATGTAGAGATATTTGCTCGAGATATTTTTGACAATCCAATAATAGCGCCTTTTTGTTTGGTTATGCTTGAGTATGAGAGACGGCATAAGAAATAGCTTTTTCGTTAGGATTGGATTTGCCTACTTACTCTTCGAGGAAATAATTTTCAAATCATCAACATAATCTGAGCCCGTTCAGTTCTTCATTTATAAGATTTTTTTCTTACAAGTCAAAAAGGTACATACATATTTATAAATATAGCATAATTGTACATATAATTACAGTGATAGAACTAAGTGTGTATAATTTTCTTTGGTAATTTTACCAAAAGTATTTAAATACTATAAATGTGGATCATCGACATTGACACATCAGCATCAATCGATTCTCTGTGTGTGAGATTCATCCATCAATTGATTTGAATTGAATATTATATTTGCATATTATTATACTTGCAAAAGGTAATTGTTTTATTAGATTATCATTAGACCATTTTGGCTATTTATATGGACGAATGTCTACCTAAACCGCTGAATGTTGCGGGTTCGATTCCCGCAATTTGATGAAATATAATTTGATGCAGTTATTTATTCTTGGTCTGACTGTATAGTATCAACTATATTACAGATATCTGGTACCAATAACACAAGCTCTGCGTACCTTAGATGATACTGATTGAATAATATCCTGGATCCATACTTGAATATGCTAAAAACTAAGATAATTTTGTTTGTCTGTCTTCACTTCTAAAGGGCTTAACTTACTTAATTAAATTGGCAAGAAGGTAGACGGTATTCCGGGGACTGATATAGGTTTCTTTTTGTTCCGGAAAAAACCGTGCGAAGCCGCGAGCAGGAACTAGTAATTAATAAATAAAACTAATAAATAAATAAATATTTATTTACATAGCAAGTTTTAAATAACATTCAGATAAGCAGTTCCCAAGTAAACCAACTAAGTAAACACAGCTCTAAAGCTGCACAAGATAGCTCCATTGTACAACACAGCACACATCAAGAAATCAAGAACCTGAAACTAGGTTAGAGGTGAATTCTACATGCATACGGTTTGATGCGGTGAAACTTCGCAACTTTTCTATCACGTCGCAATTTAAAAACCGCGTCACTATGGAAGTTGTCCTTCAGAAATACACGCACACATCTTAGTCCGAAAAAAATCCACTGAGATAAAACCTGTTTTTCAGGCTCTAATGTGTGTGTTTGCGTACCCATTGGAAAAAATTTAGACCTTAGGGTCTACATTTTTTCTTCTGCCCTGCCCATTTGTTTCGTAGGAAACAAATGGGCGCATTCTACCAGGAGCTTATACTAGGCAACCTCACACTATGTGACCTCTATTTATTTACTTAAAACATTTAGGTATTGCAATTAACCTAGACATGATACAGAAAAAATAAATCACAAAGTTTTAGGCAACGTCATAAAGCAAAGTAATACCGTGATCGACGCCTCCCTCAGCCCCTGGATGCCTTAAGAGTCGACTAACGGACCCTATCTAAGAAAGCTGCAGCTTTCAGCCCGCGGCTTCGCACGCACTTTTTAAGTTACCTTTGTCCGTCTCCGGGATACCAAATACCTCCCTGACAAATTTCATTGAGATCCATTCAGCCGTTTAGACGTGAAAAAGTAACAGACAGACTTTTGAATTTAAGATGGATGTGTGCTGATGTGAAACTCATTCCATAATATTCATAAAATTCATTACATGCTAGCAATGAATTTTAGCTACGAAGTTAAAACGGATACATGTGATCTGAGCCGAGTTTAACATGGCAGGTTGATTCTGCCTGGCATTGTTACAATGGGCCCTAAGACACGGAATTGTGCCTACGGCATAACCTTTTAGTTTGCTTACGTTAGCTTTGTTAGTTTCAAGTGGAAATGAGATGACGTTTTCGTATGCTGCTGGAAAGTACTTAGCCTTGAATTTGGGTTGTGTAAAATAAATACTTTGAGTTGACCAACTAAACGGTGACGTCACAAAAAAGGGCAGAGTTTTTATCAGCCAAAACTGTGCAGTTTGATTTTTCGTTTTAATTTCATAAGTTTTGGGTGTCATATCTGTTTTCGGTAAGGAAATAACATAAGCAATCGATTTATAAAATAAAAAAATCTATGTATGCTTATACCCTATTGTTCTTTTTGGTCTAATCATCAACCGTTGAGGTAAACGTGTTCTTGAGTAGAGACCGAGACTCGGCAAACGTAGAGTAGGACACCCTCCGACCAGGTGGGATGACAATTTGTGAAAGACTGCTGGCAGATTCTGGATGCGTTAAGCTGAAGACAGGGTGCTATGGCGCTCATTAGGGAAGGCCTATGTCCAGCAGTGGACTGATGTGATGATGATGATAATAATAAAGTAACTAATAATGTAGATGACAAGGTTTCTCTTACTTGCGTTAAATATTTAAACTTGAGGTTTCCTCTTAATAATGATGACAAAGAGATTTATGAAGATCCTTAGACAATGGTGTCGTGAAATGATCAACAGCGTGACAAAGGATACCTATTTCAGGCCCCCCTTTATGCAAGAGGTTCAGTTTTGGCAAGGGCGAGTGGAAAGGGAATCCACGACGATGGGTTCATCTGACCTCGCTATACGCAGTTCGTATACAAAAGTCGCAAGCGATAAAGCCCGGCGGGTTTGATGTTGGCAGCTTACTCCCGAATACTGAAACGCAAGTCAAATATAAGCACGTCTTAAGAGACAAATTTTTGACAGATTTTCATTGAAAACTGTCAAAAACGACGATTTGAGAGTCGTTTAAATCTGAAATGCGTCCGAGTATTCGGGTGTTAGTCAGTGAGATGTTGGTGGCTTCACATCTATGAGTCAATACAGCAAAGCCGCCGGGTGTGTTGTCGGATTGGTAAATATTTTCGGTGGCACGACATCAGCAACTTCAGATATGTCGCTGAGTGTCGCGTGCTGATAATTGTCGTAGACATTAAACTGACATTTGTCGCGGAAATACCACCGAAATAGACAACATAATTTTCTAAAATAATGTTGCCGACATCAGGCAACACCGGCAACGTCGGCTTTGCCGCTGGTGAGTAGAAACCTTTCGACAATAGCCATGCATTGCCATTTTGATGGCATCGTATGAAAGTGAAATTTAGAATTGGTTTTAAATTGATAATTTCTTGTACAGAACATACATTATACGTTCGATTTTGACTGTCATAGTTTAAGTTCATAACTGTATTGCTGTTACTTTTATGTAGAAAAGATGAATAGTAATTATAGCTTGTAAGTAAAATTAGACTTTTGTAACGGGAAATAGATTTACAAACTCTCTCTCTCTCTCTCTCTCTCTTTCTTTGACTAGTATTGTATTTCAAGTACGTGTATGTTTTGCCAAATTAAGTTAGTACTAAAATACTACAGTAAATAGCAGATTTTTCTTGTTTTCCTTCACTGGGACCAATCCGCGCGGAGTCCATAATTTATTCTCGTTCGAGTCCTGCTATTTCCTTTTTCATTTCATGGTTGTTTATGAATACACCCGTATCATTTGAGATTCTCAGTTATAATGAGTTTTAACCCCTTTTAATGACTGAAGCTTGGAGCGAAACTTGGGCTATTTTTTAAAGATTCACGCAGTTCGTAAATTTTTACGGGTTAAAAATTTGTGTAAGACAATCAGCTCAACAGGGCCATAAATATTTTATTTGTAAATGATGACGTAATAAAAAAAAAGAGTTATTAAAAGAGAAGATAAATGACAAATCTTTACTTAGAATCTGTTTCTTCCTATTATCTTGTTTTCGTAACTTTAGGAGTTACTTACTAAAGGCTCTTTAGAGCCTTACCATTAATTTTATTTGGATTTATAATATACTAGCAGCGCCTCGCGGTTTCACCCGCGTAGTTCCCGTTCCCGTGGGAATTCCGGGATAAAAAGTAGCCTATGTTCTATTCCAGACTATAATCTATCTCTGTGCCAAATTTCATCCAGATCCGTTCAGCCGTTCTGGCGTGATAAAGGAACAAACATCCATCCATCTATCAATCCATCCATCCATCTAAACTTTCACGTTTATAATATTAGTGAGATGTAGATATGTTGGAAATACAGTAAATATTCAATTAGAAAACCCTCTCATATCTGAGAGTAAGTAATCCAAAGCAGTTAAGTACAGTATGGTTCAGTCTAATAAAGATTCCCGCTCCATTTAATCTCAAGAAACCTTAAGGTTAAGCCTTCCTGAAGAACATCCAACACATAAATAATCTTGTGTTGTGCGAATAAGGTAGGGTTTTCGATGCAAATTATTTATACGAGCTTACGTGGTTATACGGGTCTTATTCGCACTTTCAGAAATAGGATACGGTAATGAATTAGATATATTCAACTTTTGTATTTATGTCGGAAGATGTTGGGAATTTTGTATTTAAAGAATAAAGAATTTATTCATAGCTACACACTCATATTTACAAAAAAGAGAAATACAAAAACATACGTGATAAGCAACATAATCCAATGAGATTTAAATTTTAAACATATTATAATAAAAAATAAGCATGTAGTAGAGTCCCAAGATTAAGAAAAATTGGTCTTTCCCTATGTGTGCGGTTAATCAGGTCCTGCCTCAGCTTATTGTTGTTATAGCCCAAGGACGATAACGTCGCTGGTATCGTAAAGATTTGCAATTTATTGCTTTAATCATTAGGTATCATTCACAATTACCTAATCTACTCCATCTTGTGGGTAAAAAACCTACAACTTGAGTATTCTCTCACACGAATCCTCAAGTAGTAGATAAAAGGCTCAAATTTATTTCTAGGAGCTGTTGTTAATATGAACCTTAGTATAAAACCATTCGCAGGTTCAATCTCGTCGTCATCATCATCATCAGCCTATATCAGTCCACTGCTGGACATAGGCCTCCCCTAATGAGCGCCATAGCGCCCTGTCTTCAGCTTGCCGCATCCAGCATCTGCCAGCAGTCTTTCGCAAATCGTCATCCCACCTGGTCGGAGGGCGTCCTACACTACGTTTGCCGAGTCGCGGTCTCCACTCAAGAACACGTTTACCCCAGCGGTTGTCGGTTCTTCTCGCGATATGGCCAGCCCACTGCCACTTCAGCTTGCTAAGCCTTTGAGCTATGTCGACAACCTTGGTTCTCTGTCGGATGTACTCGTTGCGAATCCTATCCTTCAGAGAAACTCGTCGTAAAGAACATTAAATAGAAAATAAGCTAAGCCACTTTATACGCTTGATGTATTCATAAGACACTTTAAAATCAATCCCTTTGTCTGAAAGTCTGCCATGCAGAGGGTTTGATAGCATAAGGGCTTAGATTGTAGGAATAGTTTGAATAATAAATTGGTTACCGTGCTAGGTACCAGCATAAGGGATATGGTAATATGATATGGAGAGACCTTACGGACCTCCTTTCATTTTCCGACGACCACAATATGTCGTCAGTAGTCAACGAAGTTCTTGTTACAACAAGATAAAGTTAAAAACTACAACCCGACTACGTGAAAGTTATAAAAGTTTGAAACATTTACATTGACAAAATAGAATGACGTATCGGTCATATTTGATAGGCATAGAGTTGAAAATGAAAATAGGTCGTAGGTATTGTAATTTTTCTCTATGGGGCCTGCAGCCTGCGGCTACCTAAACTTTAATACGCGTTTTGAAGGCTTATTCGGGGTCGGAGCCCTAAATCTTATAGCCTATAACCATCGGGGTATTGAGACGAATCAATCGATACATAATTTGTTGAAATCGAACCAGTAGTTTCAGCGCTACGTGGGAACAAAGAAATCGGCCACATACATACAAACATACAAACATACAAACATACAAATATACAAACATACAAACATACAAACATAGGGTGCTAACCTCATAACCCTCCCCTGTTGGTAGTCGGGTAAAAAGAGAGGTCTTACATGATTTTCAAAAGTGTGGTAGGCCTATAAACAAAGGGGACAAATACACCTAGACTGTTAGTATTAAAATTAATGCATTGACTGCGTTACCTACATAAAACAGAGTAACAACTACAGATATCATAATAATTGACGACCTCTGTGGTGCGGTGGGTGAAGGTCCGCCTGCGACGCAGGAGGTTGTGGGTTTGATTCCCGCCTCGGGACAAATGTGTGTACGATCTGCAGACATTTGTTCAGGGTGTTGTGGTCGTTTTTCTATGTATAATAAAAAATATATATCTATGTATTGCATTATATTATGTATATCAGTTATCTAGTACCCATAACACAAGCTCTGCTTACCTTGGGGCTAGATAATGCTGTGTGAATTATCCAGCATTATTTTTTTATTATTTAAGAGTGTAGTATATAGCCTTATTATTATGATTTCTGTGGTAACAACACTATACCTACAACGGAGCGTTAAAATATTTGTACGTACCTGAAGCGTAAAACCTAATGTAGTACATTAGTTGATCAGCCCATCAATTCGAAATCTTTGATTATGAAAAATAATTTAGTTTTGTAAAGTTAAACAAATAAAAACATAAAACTATCGTAATCACAGCGAAAATACAGCCACGCTCAATTACGTACTGAGCAACAATACAAATAAAGCAAATATTTTACAACCAGTAATGAGCACAACTGAAAATAATAGTCCGTTCTGAAATATTCACATTGAACGACTGAACGAATGAATGAACATCCACCCATTCATTCGAAATGCAAGAAATGTGCCCTGGGCCGAAACTGGAGTTTGAATAATTACGTATTCATGTATTCCGAGGTACCTAACCTTTTCATGTTTCAACAATGGGCAGTGGAATGAAGCCGTGGGGACACGGTATACGTGAAAGTTTATATAGGTCTCTTAGTTTGTAGGGTCACTTCGTAGAATTAAATACAAGTTTACTTTTAAAAGTGCTGCCCACAGCCGACTGCGTAAGGACTCATATTTTTTCAGGGCGTTTGTTATTCTAGAGTTTGTTCAAAACTTATGCCATTTTATTATAATTCTTAGAAATGTTAGTAGACGAAAAATGTTTGCGTTTTCTAATTATCTATTTTTGACCCTGTATATAAGTTTATTTTTAACGTCGTTATGCTGTAGTTTAACATTACCGAGTAATTTTAGAGGTAGCCAAAACACATCAACTTCGTCGTTCGCCACTTACTTTTATATTTTCTAGAGTTTAATGCACAGTTTTTAGTCAGATCTTAGAATTTTTTAATGATACAGTTTTCAATTTAATCTGGGACGGCTTCACATTTACAATATTTCGGTTTGACGATAGTTTCGAGAAGTTATCGTGACATCTAATTTATTTATACAGCACCTCTAGCGTGCGTATGTGGAAATACGCAAATCCCATATTAAAATGAGATATTACGTATAAATAGAATTTTCTCATTCTATTTTAACGTAATATCTCATTTTCACCCAAGCGTAGAAGGTTATATTGACTTTTAAAAAATATTTTGTGTTTCATACGCAGGATGTCTGAAAGGCCTTGGATAAAAAGGGCTCCCTACTATCTTATTCAAGGAAATACAAAAAAGCAAATTTTTAACCTGCAGAGGAAAAGTATGTAATAGTATTCTACATTTAATCAACATAATTTGCATCCTGTATAAGCCACCCCTTCGACCCTCATCATTAAAAGTTTGACAGCAGTCGGCGTATCTACTCTGGAAACCAACCTACCGCCTCGAAATTACGCGGAACTGTATCATAATTCTGTATCATTATTTATAATCAGCTTGGAGTTTTGATACATACTTACAATGGGTGTAATAACCCATTTTTGTAAAGTGTCTCAATTTGATTTCTATAGTGTACCACTTAAAAACTCTATAGAATATATTATTTTCATTTTAGTGTTTCACTAAAATAAAGATAAATATTCTATATGATAATAATTTAATAATCTCACTAATATTATAAACGTGAAAGTTTAGATGGATGGATGGATGTTTGTTCCTTTATCACGCCAGAACGGCAAAACGGATCTAGATGAAATTTGGCACAGAGATAGATTATAGTCTGGAATAGGACATAGGCTACTCTTTATCCCAAAATTCCTACGGGAACGGGAACTACGCGGGTGAAACCGCGAGGCGCTGCTAGTATAATTATATATTTAATTTTAATTATAATAATTTCCATTAAAATTTTAATTTTCAAGTTGCTTACGAAAACGCTGGACGCAGTGGACGCCATATTGCACTGTGGTTATGACGTCAGGCAAAATCGGGCGTAAAACTAAGTCTATCTTGGACCCGATAAACTTTGTCGCAGAACTTGATTATAGCGCTAACCTAAGTTTGTCTTATAATGACCGCGTTCAGTTGCAACCCGCAAAATTTGATATTGGTGTACATAAAACTGTTTTTTCTTGACAATGACCATTCGTTGTCGTTGTTAGTCTGCAATGATTTGATATCAATGGGTGTTTTTCAGCGTTACAGCCTTAAATTTCAGTGTTGTGAAACCACTGTTGCTTAAACTATAAACCAATCAACGAAACGGGATAAACGAAACAAAATTTAAAATTGCGCTGAGTCCAGAGTAGCTTTATTCAAATCCAGTCGACGTTTAATTGGAACTTCTCGTCCGATAAATGTGAGGCTTAATTATAACTGAAATTGCTACAAGATTCAAAGTCTTTTTCAAGGCCTAGATTCATGAGTAAACAATAACCGTTAAAAACTTTCGGGCTTTGATGAGCTGAGCAATCAAATATTAAAAAAAATTGAGATCTGTAATAACAGATAAAAACAAGACACGCTTCAAATGAGTTATTTTATGATTATTTTTCGTTTGGCCAATGTTCTTTGAACGCGGTTTATTTTGTGTGAAATATTTTACTAAGTTTGTGGTGGTGGAACATTTCGGTTTTTTTACCGTAAGCTATCCTTATTATAAATGTGTGTACATTTATATAATTAATACAGTTACACTGAAAACCTTGTCAAGTTCTCATTTTTTCTCTTAATATCAATAACATTTTGTTTCTTGTTTGATAATTACTATTTATAAAGTTGTTGTTTATGTATAAAATTTGACTTGTCTAAATGCTTTTTTGTAAGCCTAAAGAAATAAAGTTATTGACTTTTGAATAAAAAAATTGCGTTTGCATCATACATTACAACAAATAATAATATATTTGTTGAGTCATTTACTAATTAAAAATCTTTATAATCAAAGATTTTAAGGTTTTAAGTCTTCAAAAGTCAAAAGTCTTCACAAGGTTTTAAGTCTTCAAAAGC
Organism: Eupithecia exiguata; assembly: GCA_947086465.1. Lineage (NCBI taxonomy): Eukaryota > Metazoa > Arthropoda > Insecta > Lepidoptera > Geometridae > Eupithecia > Eupithecia exiguata. The sequence continues at coordinate 4,003,366 of OX352245.1, read as the reverse complement.
GAAGAAATACCTTAATTACTATCGAGCTTTCTGAGAGTAGCTCGCCTCAGGTAACCTTAGTTTACAGATTGTATTTAGTTTGGGTGGGGACTGGGGAGGAAAGGGGAGAGAAAGCCCACTTCCTTCCCGTTGATGCAATTACCAATTAACCTATAGCTGGTAGCTATAGGTAAGACTGTGGATGAGGCTCGCACAGGACCGAGTTAACTGGCGTACAAAAGAGAAGGCCTATACTCAGCAGTGGGTGTCAACGGGCTGATGATGATGATGGTAGCTCTAGCTAAGTGCACGGAGTATAGGTGCCCATTCCACTCATCCAATATCTTTGTCCAATGTACATTTGATCAAACAACTTGGATGAATTCATCCAATTTATTGGCAACACCGATATTTGATCAAAGATATGGATCCTAGTTTCGGTCCGCGGCTTCACATGCGTTGTATCTATGAAAACGTATACAGGTTAATTTTTTCCCATGGAAATTGAATTTTTATGGGTTAAATTGTAACCTATGGTTTATTCCAGGTCTAGAGCAACGCAACTCAACTTTTGCAAATTTTCAGCCCGATCTGTTGAGAAGTTTAGACTTGAAGAAGTAGAATCATCCATCTATCCATCCAAACTTTCGCATTTTTAATGTTATTGTGATGTAATTTCATTTGAATCAACTACGCAAATTACTTAGGAATCTTGGACAAAGATATTGTATGAGTGTAATGGGACCCATAGCTATAGGTAGAATGCAGTTGCATTCTAGCCGAGGAGGTTTCAAACTACCTCTTTTTTTTCAAATTACTATTTGTTACGTTGGAACGGAATCTTCTATAAATATTTTACATTACATTTCTCATACAATCTTCGCTTTGACTATCCGGAATGGGACTTAGTCACACAAATTTCACACCACCGTTGTTTCAGTTGTAAATAGTTCCACCTAGTTCTAACCACGCCTAAACGGATCGTAATGAAATTTTGCAGGGAGGTAGACTGTGTCCCGGGAACGGATAAAGGCTTATTATACATGTCTCTTTATTGCGATAAAGCGCGTACGAAGCCGCGGGCTGAAGCCAATACGCTTATATTTATTAATTGCTAATGTCATACAAGATAAAGTTAAAAACTACAACCCGACTACGTGAAAGTTATAAAAGTTTGAAACATTTACATTGACAAAATAGAATGACGTATCGGTCATATTTGATAGGCATAGAGTTGAAAATGAAAATAGGTCGTAGGTATTGTAATTTTTCTCTATGGGGCCTGCAGCCTGCGGCTACCTAAACTTTAATACGCGTTTTGAAGGCTTATTCGGGGTCGGAGCCCTAAATCCTATAGCCTATAACCATCGGGGTATTGAGACGAATCAATCGATACATAATTTGTTGAAATCGAACCAGTAGTTTCAGCGCTACGTGGGAACAAAGAAATCGGCCACATACATACAAACATACAAATATACAAACATACAAACATACAAACATACAAACATACAAACATAGGGTGCTAACCTCATAACCCTCCCCTGTCGGTAGTCGGGTAAAAATTTAAATGTAAAATGTTCACGTTCACAAGCCCTAAAGCTTGTGAACGTGAATTGATTTATCCCACCGTAGCTTTTAAATACCTTAACATATTTGGATGTATGGAGTATCTTTATTATCCAACTAGCAACTCGCCCCGGCTTCGCACGGGTGCATGTATTATACGTATAACCCTTCTTCTTGAATCATTCTATCTATTAAAAAAATCTGCATCAAAATCCGTTGCATACTTTTAAGGATCTAAGCATACATAACAGACAGCGGGAAACGATTTTGTTTTATACTTTTTACTGATAGTGATATGTCACACTAGCAATATGAGTAATATAATTATGATGTATTTTTTTTACACATTGTCTTTTGTTTAATTGTGTGTCAAATTAGATTGCAAACGAATCGCACACTTCCGTTTATAAAATCACCGTTCATTAAAACAATCTTTGTTATGCTTAAAAATTGAAACGTATGACGTGTTAATTTTATTGTAGTACCTACTCAAAGTCAAGCCCGTGACTGTCAGCGTTCGAAATTTGAAAGCACTCGAACACGACCTTTTGTTAAAACCTCTACAAAAAGCCCAACATGCTTTGTCATTTTGCAGCGACAATAAGTTTGTTTTCAAAATATTCAGTTGGCTTGATCCGTTCATCTTTTTAGCGATTTGAAAAACGACTTTCAAACTTTTCCGCTTAGCGTGATAATTTTGGAAGTTTTAACATAATTTTCATTTTTATTATGATTTAGATAAGAAACGTTTGTGAGAATAGAAACAAATCTGTTATTTTTCTTGAATTAGTATTCGCCTGCCGTTTCCTATTATTCGAATTTCAACATAGTATGGAAAGCATCAAATAATAAATGAATTATGAATTTTTATGAGCTATGAATCAAACACCTTCGGGTCAGCACTAAATAATTCAAATAAACAGCATGTTATGTACTATATTGGTCTGCAATAAAAAGAATTTGTATTGTTTTGTATAACGAGATGTTAGCGCAGATTGTAGTTCCCCGCCTAAAATTTGAGTATATAAGTAGTCGTTTATACAGGGTTATTGGTTTTGTGAGAATACGTGAACTGCAGGTCCTGCCCATCATCACAAACACGTTCGTAAAGGCGCCAAGTCTAAATTTAAAAAAAAAATAAAAGACCTCTGATACTGAAAAAACATCTTTGCCTGGAACCCAAGACCGATCTTTCACTCTCATATCTTCTGTTAATTTAGGGCAGAGCTGTTTTTAAGTTGAGTTTCAAATAAAACCTCTCTAACGAACGATTATTGAATTGCGGGGGGTACCCATTCCCAATACTAAAATTAAGAATTAAGACCCATCATCACAAACACGTTTGTGAAGATGCCATCTTCACAAACGTGTTTGTGATGATGGGCTGAACCTGCAGTTCACGTATTGTCACTAATTTACCAATAACCCTGTATACACAAATTTTAGATGGAGGAGGTAAACAAGTAGTCACTTGCTTACTTAGATGCTGACTATAAACCACTCATAAACACAAACTATAACTACAGCCGGAAAAATAGATTGCCTGCCACACAACACCACCACAACACTAACTTGATCGCGCGTTTTTCAAACTACAAAATATCGATGTCTCGCGAAGCAAAATCACTTGAGTCGAATGCAATTCCATTAGAAACCTCAAGATCGATCGGATACAAAAGCAATCATAGAAGCTGATGCAGCTATGTTCCAGCTAAGGTTATATAAAGCTGGGACACTACCGGGCATTTAAACTAGGCCTTTTAAGCTATGTATCGAAATCAAAATTTTGACGCTCGTTTTCAAATCGCTTGACATGCTGTTCAGTCAAAAAATTACAAGTGGCGGGCTAAATGTTTCTTCGTAGCTTATTTACTTTAAGGTGGAAACGCACTACGCTATAACGAAACTGCGCGGCCGCGACACTTTATGTCAAATTAGAACAAAATCACCGAATAAGCCGCGCGGCCTTTTTCGTCATTTGTTCTAATTTGACGGGCAGTGCCGCGTCCGCGCAGTTCCGCTGACGCGTAGAGCGCTTATACCTTTAGTCTAGATACCGAAATGACAGAAATCAAAAACACCACTTTATATCCGTGTTTAATTTTAGAAATTTGACCTTTTCTATAAGTATTGTTTATTGGAAATAGTTTTTGTTTTAATTTCATTTGAGCGCGCACTTTCATTGCAATTTTAGGTACTTGTTTACCAGACTGACGAGTAGTAACGAGTCTTTGCAACGCGCATTAGCGCTTGTCTACTAAACTCTCTTAAAATTTGATCGCCCATTGACGCGCGTCAACGCGCGCTACATGTAAAATAGCATAGCACAATAGAGCCGGACTCCCAAAAGTGAGAGTTTGAAACGTTGAATACTATAAGAACAGGGGAGAAAATATCGTTTGCGAGATCTAGGGCTCGAAATGCCATTGTTTAACGGCTACGTATCAGTTTTGGGCAAATTAGTACTAACTAAAATAGTGTCCATAACTTGCGATCAATATACGCGATTCCTTACCTCTACGTTGACTTATATTGGTCGTCGAAAGAGCTGCATTTACCTGTAACAAAATAAAATATACCTAGTTACTCTTCAATAATCAGATAAAATATATGAGAGTAAACCACGCTATTTTACTATCTAAATTTGTCAACGTTGGTGATCTTCCAACCCAAAATAGGTTTGTCGTATATCCGTTTACAGTCATTATAAAACAAGCCGCTCAATTTACCAAATAATGATATATGTTTATATATTATTTTAAAAATGATATATGTTTTTAATCTAAATATAACTTTTTTCGTTTTTTTTATCAAATGGACTCAAAGATAAGTAAATCTAACAATACATACTTATTAGGAATATTATTGTCCAAATCGGAATCGATCTGGTACTAATAAACGGTCACAAACCGGTAAAAATACTCCCCAAAATGAAAACTAACTAGCAAACGATACATTTAACGTCAAAAACTACGACCAACACAACAATGCAGTATATCAGCTGAGAGCATCGACACAGCATCCGTGCCTTCCGAGTCAAGTGACCTGTCAATACAGTTTGCGGTTCGAAGCAGCCAATTCGACCAGCCATTTTATTAACGTTCGAGTGTCGTAAGAGGAACCTTAAAGTAGGTACCTAAGATATACTTTTATGAGTGAATGCTAGATTTACCGCGGTTTTGTATGCTGCCGATGTATCAATTCAACTTACTTGACCTTATTTCAAGTAATTAATAATAAGCGATATTAAGTTGGGTGCTACATCTCCCATACAAACGTATTTTCCTATTCATTTGGAAACTCATTGGAAAGAGTGTACTCCTTATTGCAATGAAATTTTGCATACATAATCTGATAGAAAATAGCAGTTTGTACCGTTTACGTTTTTCAAAATACATTCCATTTAAACTCATTTTCCAGCGATTTTATTACTTTCGCTCGCATTGAATGCTGATTTGGTTTTTTGAAAAACTAAAATGGTGCAAACAGCTATTTCTTATCCGATTATGTATGCAAAATTTCATTAAAATCAGGGATGTAATTTCTAAATTAATCGGAAAGTACATTTGTTTGGTAGCTTAGACGTTCGCACTCACCTCAAAACAGAAGTATTCAAGCTTTTCCAGTCAAGTGACCTGTCAATACAAAATGCGCTTGAAATAAATAGCAACCAAAACCACGCAGCCTTATAAACATTTGAGTGTGACTAGAGGAAGTTTAAAGTACTTTATGTTTTTATGGGTGAATGCCAGCTCTCGCATACGATTTCTCGTCGTTCGATCGTTCGTCGTTCGATCAAACTACAGTAGTACAGTAATAAGTAGTTCCTCTCGATCCGGTAGGGGCGCTTCAAGGCGCTAAATGTATAGGAAGGACACGAACTCGATGGAAGTATTCGAGAGATAATGCGTACCAGTCGTACTAGGGCTCCTGATTTCGAAAACTCGAACGGTTAACATTATCGACATTTATCGTTTGCTACAATATGTTGTATAATTTTATCCTGATACTACGTTAGTGAAACCACTGACAAAAGCTTCAGTTCTATTGCATTCTTGTACGATGAGTCGAATAATGAACTTTCCGAATGTTTTCTATTGTGGAAATTTAATATTAGCACACGGCTAATAAAATTAACTGTAACTGAGAAATTTAAGCCACAGTTTGAAAATAAAGCATGCAATTTTGCATATCAACTGCATCTAGCAATATTATATAAAATGACCTCTGTATCCGCGAAATAAGCACTAATATCCGAAGAGTGCGGCTACCCGAACACTCAGCCAATACGGTTTGTTTGCATTAGCGTTACGAACATAGTATCGACAACTTTGTTCAGTGTTTCATGTTGGGAACACATTGAAATTGGTGGACTTAGCGTGGAATATAATATTGAAAACATACTGTCTGTCTGTCTCTCTGGTAGGCATGTCACTATAAGTTTTTTCACGTCTAACCGAATGAACAGATCTAAATGATATTTGGCAAACAGGTAAAGTACATTCTGTGGATGAACATAAGTAACCAATTTATAAAATGTTATGTAGACGTTTCGTGGAAAATTGTAAATGGATCTTTAGAAAGAGAAAATTAAACTATATGACTGATTTTTCAATTCTTAATTCTATAAGCTTATCTTAATACTCGTTATAATCACAAATATCGGTAGAGTGCTAACGGAAAGACTCTTGAAAAGACTTTGAATAAATAAATAAATAATGATGTTAGGTACAGTCAGCTGCGAAAACATGTATACACTGCCATGTTTTCAATTTTACTGAATAGTCAGTGCATGGTAATTTTGATAATTTATTATACCGCATTTTGACAAGTACGATGACTACTTTGTACGTAAAATGTGTGCATCGACTTTTATTTGAAAAGTTCTGAGTGAAATAAAAGTGAAAACTTGGGACTGTATACATATCTGAGCAGCTGACTGTACATTCCGAAGGCAAAGAGAAATAAGAGGCGGCCTTAACAATTGCAATGTAAAGATAACAACAGAAATTTAAAATTGCAATGCCATACAGATAGGATGCTATGGTGCTCATTAGGGGAGGCCAATGTCCAGCAGTGGACTAATATAGACGGATGATGATAATAAAGATAGGACGCTTCTGAAATGATTTAAAATTTGTCAAGTAAATATTTATACAGCTTAAAATAAACACAGATATCCGTACATTCCGAAGGCAAAGAGAAATAAGAGGCGGCCTTAACAATTGCAATGTAAAGATAACAACAGAAATTTAAAATTGCAATGCCATACAGATAGGATGCTATGGTGCTCATTAGGGGAGGCCAATGTCCAGCAGTGGACTAATATAGACGGATGATGATGATAAAGATAGGACGCTTCTGAAATGATTTAAAATTTGTCAAGTAAATATTTATACAGCTTAAAATAAACACAGATATCCGTATATCGTGTTGATATCCGAAAACGCAGCCAATGCGGTTTGTTTGCATTAGTGCTACGAACATAGTAAAGACTACTTTGTTCAGAGTTTCATGGTGGCAACTCATTTATATGAAAATTTATGTTCGTTGGAGAGTTAAGAAACGTAGGTAAACATAATATTCGAGCTTTGAAAGTTTCTATGTATCGCTAAAGTATTGATGAACTCGGAATAGCTTCGTGGTCCCATCAATGGGACAAAATAATGGGACCACGAGAAAACACCCTTTAACAATAATGAAGCATGGATATAATTATGTAAATAAACAAATATACTTTACTTTTTAGGACCTCAAGAGGTTGCATGGAGCCAACCAGCTTCAAACAAACACATATAATAAATTTTTTTAGCCAGGACGGCCCTGGCAAACGAACGAATCGAGAGAAACAAGTTAGGGTTTATCAATTGACATAAAACAAATAACAGGTAAAAACAAGATCAATAAAAAACGTTTCCATTTTTAAGTTTTCATAAATTTACAAGATTATTTCTGGTAAATGTTCACCATGTTGTCATAAATCATTTGTAAAAGGGGCGATTTTCTTCACATTTTTTTCAAGAGGAACGTTGAAAAAATCTTCAAAATTCTCAGAATCCTGATAATAGCTCCCACGGCGCGTTTGAAATTATGTGCTTCATTGGTTATGATTACTAGTTTCGGAGATGCCGGGACTCAATAGATAGTGCAAACTAACTGAACTGCGCTACTGTACCCAACCCACTCTGCAAGACCAGCGGAGTGGCCTCGTTTACATAATGTATTTACCTGACTCCGCACCGGAGCCGTTTTTGGCGTACCAGTACGTAATACTTATAATAGGATTCCCGGGACACTTACCCGAGTTTTACAGGTGACTTGCTTAGAGTTTCCGAGGAAAAACACACTTTATAAGAATATTCTGTCCGTGTTTCTGTTTCATTTAATTTGGGTGTGGAAATATTTATTTTTCGCTGGTCCCTGGACTGGTGCTGTTCCAACTGGTCCGGTCCAGGTAAGATAGTGCATAAAAAAAACATATTATTGGTATTTCTGAAGTCGGGAAAAAAAATATCGTTATAACTTGAAACGAAGTACTGCTAGGCCTCCAAATTCTATGCCGCCCACCCTTTATAGTTCTATTCATAGTCATATTTTTTTTATTATATATTTTTTTGTAAGGACTTTAAAGGGTGGGTGGCATATAATTTGGAGATTTCAAGTTATAACGATATTTTTTCTATTCCGAGTTCATCTATACTTTGGCGATGCATAGAAACTTTCAAAGTTCGAATATTATCTTTACCTACGTTTCTTAACTCGCCAAAGAACATAAATTTTCATAAAAATGTGTTATAACACATTTTTTGATATACTTAGGTATGATCACATGACCGAAAACGCTTTGCGTTTGGTTGAATCGCTGGTGACGTCACACTAATCACAGATTACAGTGTGTGTTGTTGTTCTTCTTCTTCTTCTTGTTAAGTGTGGTGTGACGTCATCGAGTCATGTCACCGGAGCCATAACAGAGATATCGTTTAGACGCGCCATTATTTTATTCAAACTTTAAAATAAGTTTTTATTTACGATCTCGACGGGATTCGAACCCGCACCTTCCCCTTCAGCGCAGGGTTGCTCTTTTTCCAACTAAGCTACGTGATCTTATCTAAGATAAATTAATGATATTATATAAGTTTTTATTACTAATACGACTGGCCATGAATAAATATTACTTACATTTTACATTATTTTTATTAGACAATACGTTAGAATTATTTCCCAGTAGTAGTCAAATAGCATATTCATATAATATTCAAAGAATCTGTGTATTTTGTAGTCATCGAATAAAAATATTGCTCCTTAGTAATTCATCAAAAACAAATAACAAATAACAATTTTTATATTTTAAAATAAAACCTTATGCTTACTTTTGCCCCAAATAGAGCTCGAAAGCCGGTACAAAGCCACAAAGAAACAAAGAAGTATTTTTAGTTTTACTCAAACGTGTCCCTGCTATCTACGGCTTAGCACTGCTACGACTATCGTCTACGCCGTAGGCGCTCTACGAGCTACAAGAACTTTACAGTTGCTAGAACGAGAGGTTTTCAGAACGTGTTCTGACCAAATCAGTGGTACTATGACGACCTCTGTGGCATAGCGGGTTAATGTGAGACACTGAAGGATGCAAATTTGACCCTGCGGGAAAAGTGTTTGCATGATTTGCAATTAAAATATGTACGACACTATTGTTTTCTTATCAGTGAAGAGTTTTCGGCTGCAGGTGACCTCTATGGCGCGATGAGCAACGCGGGAATATGATTTTCCCGCCTCGGGATAAATTGTTGTACGCTCTGCAGATATTAATTGTTCCGGATGTTCCGGGTGCTCTCTATATGAAATAAAACAAGATCCGTCAAATGCGAGTGTAACTCGCGCGTCGAGGGTTTCGAACATTTGCCAATTATACAGATATAATATACTTTAAGTATCTTTGATCTATTTAATTCAGACTGAAAATTTTTCGACTTGTTTCAAAATATTTCAAAGAGTACGAAATTCACAGAAATTTTGGAAACAGTTTTGAAATATACAGACTACCTTTCATTTGATACCCTACTCGGGTAAAAAAAATGTTCCCCACATTTTTCGAAAGGATACAACTCAAATTGTATTTTTTTTTCAAAAAAGAGTAATTTTTACGGACTATTCTACTATCTGGTCTCCAAAAATAACGTGTGTGTTGGTGGTAGTCAATTTGGTTAGTCTAATGATGACTGACCTTGATTTAAAATATAAATCACCAAGTGAGTTAATGGAAGAGTATTCAAGCATTATTACTCTTCATTAAACACAAAAAGTCAAACAAAAGACACATTGTCTTAAATAACGCGTATCCGAAATAACTTTGCAGCTTCCCTTTGCTCTCCAATAACATCTGATTAATAATTTATGAAATACAATTTACTGTATCAACAGAACTTGATATAACTTTCTTCGAGCGTTTTCATGGTAAATTAATGACGAACTTCTTATTCTGAAGCTCGTTTCACGTCACGTTCCGCTCGTAAAGTGAATACGAATAAACCACAAGGTAAATGTGAAAATGTGTTTATAGGAAAGTTTATTGTATAGATATTTGTGACAGATAATTTCAATATAGTGCCTGCAATACTATGCGGCGCACTTTTTAGTGGGGTACTTTAATGGAACCAAACCATCACTTTCGTTATATCGTTCCCCCTCTTAAAAGCTCTAAAAAGCAAGCTTTTAATTATTACTTTGGTGTTTGAATTTAGAACATATCAATATATTCGACCTCCATCTCAATACTATACAACCTTCTTGCGCCAAAAATACTGATACAAACTCTTTGTGCAAAGCATACTAGACATACAAACTCCTTGTGCAAATAACTCGTCGAGATTTGATTGGTCGACATTTTCCACAAGGAGTTTAGCATTACAATAAATAAAATTACTCCTAGTTTTAGTAATTGTTCCAATTTTAAAATGCATTTTAATTTACTTAACCTTCCTTTTTTTTAAAAGAGAGGTAAATAAGTAATCTTACTAATATTATAAACGTGAAAGTTTAGATGGATGGATGGATAGATAGATGGATGGATGTTTGTTACTCAATCACGCCAGAACGGCAGAATGGATCTGGATTAAATTTGGCACAGAGATAGATTATAGTCTGGAATAGGACATAGGCTACTTTTTATCCCGGAATTCCCACGGAAACGGGAACTACGCGGGTGAAACCGCAAGGCACTGCTAGTAGGTATATAAGTAAGGATCCAAAGCGGAGAGAAAAATAAAATGTTGTCGCAGCAGAACCATTTCATTCTATCTGGGAGCATTGACATGGGGCGATCAATGTGATGGACAATGGATCTAGAAACAATAGAAATGGTAACTTGATAAGGGTATGAGCATAAAATAATAAAGACATATGCGATTGTCGTCAGTCACACTAGAAACTCTTACGAGAAATATGTCGGTACAGTATTACTAAACTACATACGCACAAAAGTTCTTTGTTGTTGAAAATGACACCATAATTACGTACTAATGCAGGTGACGGTGACAGTTGATAATCTCTGGAAATACTTTTCTTCTGGATTTCGAAATACTCCTTTTAATTATACATAGGAAACCACCATAATTACTTACTAATGGTTACAGTGACAGGTGACAATCTCTGGATATACTTTTCTTCAGAATTTCGTTTTTTTAAATATAGATAGAAAAATGATCATTTATTTGCTCTTTAAGTGTAATTTGTAAGCATATTTAACAAATGAAGTGTCGCTGGGTGCTCTATACATTAATGTTTATCTAGCTGCCGCTTAGCGAAGCCGCGTGTGTAAACTAGTTAAATAACAGTATACTATTTACTGTCTATTTTTGCCTCGGGATTTTTGATTTCCACAATATGTTCTAAAACCTAGCAAACCTCTCTAATTAATATACTCCTCAGCTTAAATCTAGCACGTCAAAATATTCATAGCGCACAAACAGTGTGTGTCTGCCACTTCTACTAACACATTCTCTTAGTAGTGCTATGACGTCAGCTAAAGCTACGAACAGTTCCCAGTTTCAGTCGGAAGTTCAGAGTTGGAGCCATAGTATTTTGAGTATAGTTGAGAGAAATCCTTTGAATTTTAAAAGTGATATATGCAGATTCCTGTTAGTATAAATATTGTTAAGAAAAACTTGAATCTTAAGATTATAATAAAACATTTTGTATCATAACTAAAACAGAAACAAATAAGTAAATATTTTTTGATGTAGGTCATCATCATCATCATCAGCCTATGAGTGTCCACTTCTGGAGATATGCCTCCCTTAATGAGCACCATAGCGCCCTGTCTTCAGCTTGACGCGTCCAGCATCTGCCTGCAGTCTTTCGCAGGTCATCATCCCACCTGGCCGGAGGGCGTTCTACACTACGTTTACCGAGTCGTGGTCTCCACTCAAGAACACGTTTACCACAACGGTTGTCGGTACTTCGCGAGATATTTCCGGCCCACTGCCACTTCAGCTAAATCTTAGTTATTAATTAAAATTTATATAATAGGTTTAATTAAGGAACTCAAAAGTAAATACGTCATGATTCATTTTCACATTCAATTCAATGTACATAAAGTGCCACAAATGACGTGTACACACTGAGTCGAAAGGACGGACACATATCTTTTTAAAGACCAAAGAAACAACGTTACAAAAAAGGTACAGTTTCAAGGAAAATAAATGTGCGTAAAAACTAAAGCCACTTATCCACAAAATCGCACGCACTCGAGCCAAACTTATTAGGGTGACTAACAACCAACGCGCAACGGTGAGATAAAAAATGTTGTTTTTCTCCACTTGGCAAGCGCGGACGTAACCAATTTGGAGGGTTGGAGCAATAAGTTTTTTAGTCCATGGGAAAGTTCCTGAAAATGTTCGTGTACAATTTAGAGAATTGGCTTGCGGTGAATTACAATTTATTGCAATGGTAAACTTAAGGCTGTCAATTGCAATGATTAGCTGCATGCTCATTGTTTTTTATTACGAATTAAAATTCATAGTCGATATTTGAACAATCTTTACATATTTTTCAACACTACTTTGAACACACGTCGCGTTTCGTCTATAAGAAAAACTCACTGACCGGAATTATTTTAATTCCTAAAAACATATTTTAAACTTACAATTTCATAAATAATACGATAAATATGAAATTATCTTGAAAATAAGGAATCCATCAGCAACACTGCATTCCCGATATTGGGTGTGACGTTTCTGTCCATAGGTCAGTTAACTGAATTGAACCACGAAACTAATTAAACCATAGACAGATACGTATACAAAAACATTGATTGAAAGGCGAAGGAAACGGATTTGAAAGGAGGAAATAGGTATTTAGCACCTACCTACTTAGCACTGAGACAGGATTTTCGAAATTTCCAGTGTGCTACGAAATTTCCTGACAATTTCTATTTTATTTACAAATAACTAACAAACATACAAACTAATGGTTCTAGTGTATGTTTCTATTGTTGTTAATAAATCCAACAACAATAGATACATACCATTAAACAACAACACAAAATGAAGCAAACATTATTAAATTAACCACTTCGCTTGCGTCCACAGCCTACATAGCAGTCGGAGCAACTAGTATTGCGAGTAAATTAGTTGATTCAATAGAAGGCCCTCGTGTACTGAAGCAAAGCTGTCTTTAGTATAGTAAATCAAATCAAAGACAATCATGTAAAATTATTGCCAAGTCTCGTCGCGACATATTTTCGTCACAAAAAGATTCTAGTTCTCGAGAACGTCAGCCGTTTCATCTTTTTAATTAGCATTAACATTTAACAGGGTGGATTATGCTAAGTTTAAACGGAGTTCAATACCACGGCTTTTGATCGACGACGCATAGACTCAGTCCGTAGAATGTAGGTACATAGCTTGGCTTTAGTGAACAGAAGTCTTTAGTCTAAATATACCGCGTTTAAATTCGCGGTAATTCTAGTTGGAAGTGGTTTTCCCTGAAATTTAGACACTGTAAAGATGCGAACCCACTGCGCTGCTGCGCACAAACGTGTTCTGATCATGTCACAACAACACCGTAGGAAACACTACGCTGTACAAAATGTTAGACTTACCGGACCCAATGCAACGATAAGATCTTCCCGAGTAAGTGTACTGTGTTAAAATACACAGTAGGAAGCTGTTGCTCGCTCTGGCACCTTAGCTCTGACGATCTTCTCAAACTGAGTCAGAAGGGTCGATTCTTTCGCCACGGCAGGTAGTTTCATAATAGTCTATTCAACTGTAGTGGAAAATTTATAATCTTAAATCGGTTTGTTAGCAGTACGTCCAAAACGCATTTCGTCCGATTACACTTTAAACACATTTCGTTCAAAACGCGTTTCGTTCAACATGCGTCTCGTCCAATTCTACTACAAAGCACTACTATAAAGCAGCAAAGGTTCGGAAGATTTCGTTTTTATACTAATTTGTACGCTTTTGCACGATGCGCTGCGAGTATCAGACGCCGTAATATATCATGACCTTTAATATACCCACTCCAACATAAATAACTTACAATTTTAAGTAATGGTTTTGGTTACACATGGAACAAAACAATACAAATTGAGCAACAACTCATTATAACTTTGAAAACAAAGATAATAGAGCTGCAAATAGGATAATAATAAGTTTATTGTGAGAGCTCATATGCTTGGAGTTTCATGATGTAATAAACCTTAGGGAAATATCTCTGTTTGTCACATTGTAATGCTTCGAATAAATTGATGCTTTGGTATTTGTGAAGTAGGTATAATAATAATATGCTCATAATAGGATAATAGCCTCATTGGGGGAGGCCTTTGTCCAGCTGTGGACTGATATAGGCTGATGATGATGATGAATAGCAAGAAGGTTTTGTATTATAGTGCGCAATCCCTTGCACTCTAGGTTGGCGCTAGAGCCGTAAGAGGTCCCAAAGATTTTCGGCGTAACGACTCCGACTAGGATTTCGTAGCTTAGTTGGTTAGAGCACACCCGATAGGGTGCAGGTTCGAGTCCTGTCAAAATCGATTTTTTTATGATAATAGATAATAGGTACTTTAAGTGTTGTCTTCATAGGGTATATGCATGTGACCTCAAAACAGCTGATTGTTTTTAATGTCATCCGAATTGAATCCATGAAATTAAAAACAATTTCATCCCCCAATCTCGGAAAGAGTATTTTTGCTCTTCGATATCTGAGGGTAAAAGCCGTTTTTATCCGCTAGAGGATAAATAAATTGAATTTAGAACATACTTTATTTCTATTCTTTTATATTATTTACTTTATTTCTCTAGCAGATTCATCGTCCGTAACTACTTACGGACGATGAATCAGCTAGAGAAATAAAGTAGTTATTAATGAGAGGAAAATGCGTATAACTATTATGTAAGTACTAACATAATAGTTACACATTTTCCTCTCATCAATAATAATAAAAGCTGAAACTTGCTCCAGGTCAGAATATCTCCAGCGCACCCAGGTTTATGTATTTCATACTCCTCGCAATCAGCACAATTTATAGGCGTACTAAATCATACAAAGTGGTCCATCTTCTTCCCGCCCACAATGTTAGTTCAGATTGTAAAAGTTTTCGACTTGTCTGTATGCCGAACGAAACCACTCTTATTGTTCGTAGGTATATGCCTGAACTCAACATCAAACAATATCCACATTAATTATTATGAATGATAAAGTGAAAACTCAAAAATCGTATTATGGTAAATATCCCGTTCTAAATGATTTCTATGTTAATAACCATGATAGTTTCAAAAGTTCTAACTAATTTAAATGTAGTCTAAGACCCGTATTATGAAAGCTTGCTCAGCAACATATCGTCGGTGCGCCTGCCAGAATCATTATGTGCATTTTTTTGAAAAAAAAATTTTTTGCTTTCTGGCTTCGGTTTTGAGTTCTGCGTCGACTGAAAAAAACAATAATATCCTATGATTGAGTAAAGTTTTTCCCATAGAAAAGCGTTACTCAGGCATAGATCGTGAGTCTAAGTGCTTTTTTGTAAGCCTAAAAAGTTATTGACTTTTGATCGATGACTGAGCAAGTTTTCGTACTACTTACTTACTTACTCCTATGGTTCAGCGACCCAAAGTGGATCTTGGCCTCCGACACAAGACTTCTCCAGGCATCTTGGTTCTGAGCTGTCTCTCGCCAGCTGTGGGCGTCGAGTTCGCGGAGATCGGCTTCGACTTCGTCGATCCAGCGATACCTAGGGCGGCCGACTGGTCTACGCCCCGAAGGTTTTCCTTCATACGCCTTCTTGACAGCCCGATCCTCTTCCATCCACTCAACGTGTCCTAGCCAGCGAAGACGAGCGCTCTTGAACTCGCCTATGACATTTGGTCTGGCATACAGGTCATGGAGGATCAGGTAAGTTTTCGTAATAAGTATAAAATAACCTAATAAACTACTATTAATCGTCTAGTTTATTATGTTTAGATGCCATCGAAGCTGGCTTACAATGATAGTAGGTAAGATAGGTACTCAAAGTTATAAAGAGAGTTTTAGTGCAAATAAATTCACAGGTTAATACCACTTTAAGGGGGTCGTAAAGATACGTATTCTCTTGAATGTAATTATTACAAGGTATCTTCAGACGTGCTATCAAAATGATGAACATTGAGATTGAGTGCGGAATATCAATGGGCGGGTACCTATAGTCTACGCGCGATCAAAATGGTATTGAACCTTGTCAAAGTAAATGTTTTACGTCTCATTTCTCATAGAATACGTTGTCAAAATGGGATGGAACTTTATCAAAGTACCCAAAGAAGTAAATCTATAGTATAGGGTATATCGGGGTATGATTGGACGCGGGGAAACCGTATGACACTAATCGTAGCCGAATTAAGCCATATTTTCTAAAGATGACAACATTTTATGCCGATGCCATCAAGTGGAGTCGTAGAAAATGGTGGCAGCATCTTCCCCCGCGTCCGATCATACCCCGATATACTATATTAAAGTAGTTGACGACCTCTGTGGCGCAGTGGGCGTTGGTCCGCCTGAGACCCAAGAGGTTGCGGGTTTGATTCCTGCCTTGGGGCAAATGTTAGTACGATCTGCAGATATTTGTTCCGGGTGTTCAGGTCGTTTTCTATGTATAGAAAAAAATATTTTTCTATGTAATGTATTATTATGTATTTGTTCAGGGTACCAAGGTTATCGACATAGCTCAAAGAATTAGCAAGCTGAAGTGGCAGTGGGCTGGCCATATCTCGAGAAGAACCGACAACCGCTGGGGTAAACGTGTTGTTGAGTGGAGACCGCAACTCGGCAAACGTAGTGTAGGACGCCCTCCGATCAGGTGGGATGACGATTTGCGAAAGACTGCTGGCAGATGCTGGAACCTTGGTCCCATTCTGATTGCGAGGATATACGGTCGCATTAATTGCTTGAAGAATTTTTCTATTGCTTGGTGACCAATGTCTGCTGACCAGACCAAGGGTTTTGTATAATGCCGAAAGGCCTCATAGTCAGGGTAATTTAAAAAAACCCCAAAAATCCTAATTCCAATGGCGCTAGAGTCCAAAGGAAGCCTAAAAATTTTTTGACTCTTGTATAGAAGTTTATTAACATTCAAGATTTTGCAAGTCAACTCAAATCTAATAAGTTCGATATAATGAAACGCAAGCTAACAATTTCATTGTGGCACATGCATTGGCGAAACTCAATTCCGTTATATGACGTGCCAGGGCTCTGAGCTTCCATTTTGTTTTGCTGACAACGTTGTAAACGTCAGCTGATGTAATTACTGTGATAAAAATCCATGGTACACCTTTTATATTTCGCGGCACCCCGTGAATTTAAAACAAAAAATGCTTTTATCAAAGCACAGTTGGATTTGGAATTTTTAAGCTTGGATACAATACGATGCGAAATAAAGGTTACCTTTATTGCTTTTACTCGTATTTTCATATATGCAAATAGACAAATAAACTTTGGTAGCACATAGCTCACCTTTGCGGTTTCGAACCTTAATCATCAGCATCATTATCATCACTCAATATAAGTCCACTGCTGGACATAGGCCACCCCTTATAAGTGCCATAGCTTTTTGTCTTCAGTTTGCCGCATTCTGCATCTGACATGCAATCTTTCGCATGTCGTCAACTCGTCATCCCACCTGGCCGAAGAGCGTCCTTCATTACGTTAACCGAGTCGCAGACAAGCCTAAGTTTCTCAGGACTTTATTCATCATCATCCGCAACCCGACTTCGTCCTATTGGTTTCCAAACTCTTGTCATTTCTAACGGTCCTGCGAAAGTATGACGTACGAGACCAGCTTAAGATCGTCTTATCCACGTTCACCCAGTGACGTTCGCAATATCGTCTGTACATCTCAAAGCTGGGCCCAAGAATGAACTTTAAAGTTCAACAAAGCATTGAACAAATATATTCTTTTCAATAGATACCTAACAGGTATTAGACCCTCAGGCTCCAGAGAGTTGTACAACAACGATTTAAAAATTCCATTAACCCCATCCGAGCCATTACAACCATTTCAATGGTAATGGATTCTGCGATGTAATGAGTTAGGGCACACATGGGAGCAGTATTCATATTCAATTACCTCATCAATAAACATTTTTACATTGCATTGGATATTCAAACAATACGATTTTCCAATACGGCCACATGAATAGCTGTAAATAGCTTTGTTATTATCATTAGTTTTATAGTCAAGAGTTTCTGAAGGATTTAGTTAAATTGATATATATATAGCATGGATTTTTTTTTGGAAATTATCCCGAGAATGAGGGCTTACGTAGTATTAACCAAAACTTCAGTTAAATTGCTTAAAAGCACTACCTTGGTCTTGGTGGTCGTGACGTGACCAGCCCTTGGCTGGTCTGCACTGAAAACCAATGCTGTTTGGACACACCAGTCTCAGTGTCTCTGTCTGTGAGGGGACACCGCCGTGCACCGTCGTCAGCTGACCCCCTGATTGCGTCACGTCTCGCCGTAAAATAACGTGTCTTTAATTTAGATTTTAATATTGTATACATGTATGTTAGTTTTAAGGTATATATTATTATGGATCGTAGAATAAGTTAAGATGAGATCTGTAACTGTTCTATAGTCTGAAATAAATGATTATTATTATTCTGTCATATCCAGCAAGTTGTGTGCTTTATTTGCTTTATTTAACGCAATGCTGAGTGAAGGCCATATTTTCCCTATCTTTTACCGTTATAAATATGTATAACTAATAAATAAACACCATATTGTGCCTAGAATTAATTAGTGTCCAAGGCGTTTAACAACACAAATGTTGTTAAGCAGATTCAAGGTACTTATCTAAATAAAATGTTTCGTATTAAATTAAATCAAGCATTTGCTTTCTTTCTCTTTTTCTTTCTTTCAAGAGCGATTGCCAGAAACTTAGCTACAAAAAGTGAATTTCTTAATTAGTATATAATTGGTTACAAAATGTTTGGGCAGCATCCAGCGATTGTTGAGTCGTTCGACGTTTCCAATAAAGAGGCAAAAGCTGGTGAAGTTGTGGTGATGTGCAAATACATGTGTGTCACTAGACAACGGCACAGAAAGGATCATCCTGAAATTTTGCACTCATGAAGTTCTGAAAATAGAATAAAGTGTAGGCTTCTTTGTACAGCGTGAGTGGCTGCGGACAGAACTTAGTTATTTTACCTTGCCAATAGGTAAATTGCTACAAATATTTTTAAACTTACGCGATCTGAACACATATTTATAAATACTATTTAACGGGTCTTTGAGTCATCCCGTGACCTCCAGTGTGTAAACCTGTCCAAAGGTCGGAAAAATAAGATAATTATACGCGATAAATTCTGGTAATAGTAATAGTATTTATAAATAGGTAAATTGCTAGTTTAAAATATTTCAACGGGTGCTATGCTATTAATTTGTGAACATAATGAGCAACAGTGGGTAGGTAACATCATTAGTGAAACTAACTATTTATTCGATAATTATGGACTATTATTACTAATCGCTCTTATCTTATTAAATAGCGGAGTACTTAGAACTGTTACAGTTGGTAATGAAGCTTGATTGAAGGGAGGTAGTTGAATTTATAACGGAATTAGGAGCACACGATGAGTATTGATTTGAATACCATGGTTATGGTTTTCAGCGAAAGCGAAAACCATAAATTAGTCCTTAGGAATTAAACTCCTGACAAATAAAGAACGTTCTAACAAATAAATGTGAATAAGGTCAAGGAATCAATGAATAAAATAATTTATTAGACAGTAACAAAGTACACACAAATAAGAATGTAGGTCAATTATAACTTTGTCGTTTGACCTACCTATTATGAAAATAACCATAGTTTCTGCTGCTATTTTACAAATTAAAAAAAAACACGTTAGAAATGGATTTCCATACCCTTTTTTCTCCCGCTGAACGCGTGAGAAATGAAATTCCATAGAGTTTTCCGTCCCGCTTTTTAGTACGCTTGCAATGTTGAACTTTCTAGGTTATGTTTGGAATAAGAATAATCAAATTTCTGAGTAGGTGTAGTTTAAAATAACATACGGAATAATACGGAATATACGGAAACTTTATAATTGGCCCTCAGCAAACATGCGCTGGTATGCGACATGTATTATGTAAATTACTATTTTTAAGACCTAGCTGTAAGTTTTCCTAAAATTTTGAAAATAAAATAAAAATAAAAACCTACGCTGTTTTACATACAACCACCCGAAATAAGGCTAGAACGAATTGAATCAACGAAACCCCAACTCATAATTCAAGCAAGTTTTGCATATTCACGCTTGTACGATGAAAGCGGAGTGCGGATGTATTTTCCGTCTAAGATATGAATGTTGGAGTCCCATTATGAATGTGGGATACAAGCAATCTTTTTGAGCAAATCCTTCCTACGTTAAGAAAGATAGTAAGATGTAGGTCAAGGTGATAAACGTAGGGTCCACGTTTATCACCTTGACCTACACGTTACCATAGTCGCTAAGATACGAAAGATACGAAACAAAGAGGAAAAATGTATGAAACTGTTGGATTGCTGTCATACTACGAAAAGTAGTTCCTCTCTATTCGGTAGGGGCAAGGAACTAAATGTATAGGAGGAAACGAAATTTTTTATAGTTTCCTTAAAAAAATGTAGAACCCATACTAAAGACTGTTATGATTTTCGAAAGTTTCTTCAAAATATTAGGGATTTTTTTTTTAATGGAAACTGTAATTATAATTATTTTTCTACGTATTTTTTTTTTCAGTTTTATACCATACTTTAATAAAAGAAGTTATTAGTAGTATCAGTATTCTTGAGTGGAGACCGCGACTCGGCAAACGTAGTGTAGGACGCCCTCCGACCAGGTGGGATGACGATTTGCGAAAGACTGCTGGCAGATGCTTGATGGGGCAAGCTGAAGACAGAGCGTTATGGCGCTCATAAGGGGAGCATTATGTCCAGCTGTGGACTAATATAGGCTGATGAGGATGATTATTATTATCAGAAGTAGATACTTCCAGAAGTAGCCATTTGTGTCTAGGTAATTTTTAGTGGTCCCCTTATCCGAAGAAATGGCTCTATTGTGACTAACATACCAAAATTATGTTGAAGTTGATGTAATTCTAAGGTTAAAGGTTATAAAAACAGTATAATTCCCTTCACAAGCTTCCTTGAACTTTCCTGTGCAGCAGAAGGTTTTTAGTTTGGTCGTAAACCTCAAGTCTTGAGGAACAAGCTGAGGGTAATCTCACTTCGGAGCTGCCTCGGCTATTCCTTGCTTATTGCGGGAACGTGAGTTGAAAGCGATTGCGATTCACGGGGTTAAAAATAAATAACTAAAAGTGTTAGACTATTGTCTAACACTTTTAGTTATTTATCGTTAATTAGTAAATGATAAAAAATAATGCAAATGATACTAATATTTCTTCAAGGCCCGTCGTATTTGCTGTGAAAACTAATTTTAAAGTTTGAATAAAATAATGGCGCCGTAAACGCTCATGGCTCCGGCCGACATGATTCCATGACGTCACAACTCCTTTCGTCAACCAACACCATGTCAACCGTGGACGGAAGAAATCACCCCTCCCTTGATGGTACACACTTCACACCGTAGAGTTATTATAGTACTAGCCATATAATAACTCTATGCTTCACACCCACCACATTGTATGACAGACACCAAAGAGTTTATATAGTACTTATATAAACTCTATGTATGACACTCTGAAACAGACACTGGCGGAGTCGCGGCGAAAGGCAAGCGGCGCCGTAAAGAAGTTGAAGACGAAGTTGTTACGTCATCAGCAACGGCAGAGCGTTTTCGATCACGTGCTCGAACATAAAAAAAGTTATTTAAGTTCTCTTTTTTGCCTAAAATAGACACATTTTTTAATTAAAACCATCAAAATACGCTTTTTTACGTTATCACTGACTAGGATAATAACATTTTGGAACTTATTTTCAATGTAGTCAAGTAGCCTATTCACACAGCATTATCTGGCCCCAAGCTAAGCAGAGCTAGTGTAGATAACTGATATAGAGATCGAACAAACATTAAAAAAAGCATTAAAAAAAAAGCTTATAACAGGTATCACCAACTGTGCGATGGGTTTTTGAAATTTTCTTTGTTCAACGTTGTAATAAGATTAAATATACACCTATAGTAACATAATTCATCGTTTATTTACTACATTACATTAACTACGCCCAAAAGCCTTCCCTGTTTTTTGTCTATGGTCTATTTATTATTTTCCCGTATTCAATAGACCGAACATTTCAATTCGATACGTGGCATTGTTAAACGTAATACGAGTACAAACTACTTGTTTTCTTTTTGTTTTGGGTAAATAAATGAAATTATTATTATTACAAATGACCGAAGATTGCAGGCAAATTTCCGATTTTGCATGTGAGTAAGAAGTGAAATTTAAAAAAAAGGAAAGTCGGTAACGGTTAAATATTTTAGACAAAGACCGAACACTCAAGTTGCAAACAGTCCTTACTAATCTAATTCAACTTGCAAACATAAGAAATAGCTCCGTTTTTCGTTTTATTTCGTCACTTGGAAGTTACAGCGAGGTTTAGAGGGTTATAACTCTCTCTTGAACAACTTCTCAAAACGTACTATGTAACCATGTAATTATCTCTTACGTCAGCTAATAAAGTTTTTAGTAAGCAAACAGAAATATTTCTTATTTTTTGACTTTTTTGTATGGCTTCGAAACTTTCCGAAAAGGGCTGATGTTTGTTTTATTAAAACTTTGTCGAAGAAACCATCAAAACGAAAACAAAAACGTCGAACTCCTTAACTTTTAAAGAAACTTCGTTGTAAAATATTGGCTACATTTTCTAATATTCGTCAAATTAAAGTAAAGAATACCAATTTATGTGATTTAACATAATTTGCCAACGAAATCAAAAAATACACAGTCTCTCGGCACCATATAAAATTACATTTGCAATTCAAATCTCAGTAAGTAGGTACCCTAACCTTTTCATGCTAAAATAAACTACTTTATTTCAAAGTTCAAATGTCTGGGATTCTAGACAGTCATTGACCAGGCTATTTAAAAAGGGGTTTAAACCTTGTTTGAACGTGTTCGTCGGATGCTCCCGACTGTGAATAAATAACTGTGATATTTCACTGCTAAAATCACTGCGATAATTCACAGCGCTAAGGTTAAGGTAGAGGTACTCCTGTATTCACATTTGGACTCGATTTGGTCCATTATGCGTTGTTTTTTCTAGCATAGGCAGCCTAACTTCATCCAGTAGCGCAGAATCGTCCAGGGGTTATTCCGTCGCATTCCAGGATTACGTGGGCAGCCGATTTATCGTCACTGAGGCAACCTCTGCAGAGAGAGGTGTCCGTAGCTCCGACGGTGAACAAGTATTTGTTTAGTGGGCAGTGTCCTGTTAGTTTTCCTGTGCCTGGATACACAGGTCCAATCTGTTTAGGTTCAGTAGACATTTTATTAGCTTTGGTGATGTTGATGGAAGCACCGCTTTGGCTTATCTGAATTCAAGTAGGCGTGTCCATCGTTCGTTATGCATTTCTCTAGTTCTGAGCCAAATCCATGTCTGGAGTAGTGAGAATGGCAGAGGTAGGAAAGGCGAGGGATCTTCTGTAATTTTTGTCGTTCCCCTCCGTGCCAGTTCATCAGCGGCATCGTTACCTAGAGATCCGCTATGTCTTTTATCCATAACACCAGGAGTAGCTCTAAAAAATTTCTTCTAGATTTGCTGTCCGCTTAAAGATAACATTGTGGTATAAAGACTTTCCAAGAAGTTAGTAAAAATTTACGCTTTTCTTTTCAATTCTCGTAACTTTTACCGAGATGCACAAATAAGAGGATGAAATTTCACGTTCCCTTGCTTTAATTTAACACTGAAAGGGATCAAGGTAGTGAAAAATATTGTTTTGAATGGTTGAGGTTTGGAAAAGAACAATATTTCCCGGAACGGATAAGTTACTTTCTTTTTGATGGTATCACATTTTATCCTTTAGCCGGATAAGTCGGATAAAAAAGTACTTTTATTCCAAAATTCTTTATGATAAATGATTTAAATCGGATAAGATTACCTGTGAATCGCTTAGAATTATGAAACTTAGGGTACTTACGAAGGTATTATACTTATATTTTTATGGCAAAGAAACGTAGATAACGTAAAAGCCTATTCTCCATTTCTTATGTATGTAAGAGTTTAAGACCCAAGACACTAGACCAATGACATATTTATATTGTCTAAGATCCGTATTAAAAAGCTTTGTCAGTCATAGATCTATGTTTAAGTGACGTTTATGCCAAAGAAAAACCGGCCTGCCTCTAGTAGAAGCATGAACAAATAACACGTTAATAAAGATCGCAATTAATAAAGGACTTTTTTTTTTCGATGACACGTTTCTCCAATATTTCCCGGCAAAAGCATAGTAAGAGGAGTATGGTATGAGGTATGCGGTAATCAGGAAATAGCGTCCCTAAGCACATATTCTACACCGTTACCGCACAACATAAAAATAACCATTCAAATATGATGGGCTACCTACTCGTTATTTTTAGATAGCCTTTACCGTGACAAAATGGATTCCCTTAAGTTTCAAACACCGTTCATTGTTTCATTTTCTATTGTTTCTTATTTAAATGCAGTCAATGGCCGAAAAAAATACTATGATACACTCATACAAATTCATCTGAATCGACCAGTAGACCGAAACACGTTTGAAATTTGAACCATCATCAAACATCTTTACCTACTTTACTATAAAAACTATCGTAGTTTGACGAATTCATCCCGAACCCGCTTACATTCGTAATGAATCTTTACCTACTACAAAGACAATTACAATCGAATAATAGAAACAAATTCGAATTAAAATATTCTGTATAATTGAAACATTTAAGCTAACTGCAGACTGTTGCAAACCATCTACAGGTAGCTCAACTGATCCATATCAATACCAGTCGGAAGCGTGCCCAAGACGCTGGCTGCGTTGCCCCGCTACACGGTAATGCTGATGCGCTGCGCCAGATAGGTACTCATCAAAATAATTCAAATCGACAGGTTTGCTCTACACAGCTACACTAAGAACGGTAAACAGAATATTAAAAATAAAATACTTGAAGTACTTCTTCTCAGATCAAAGCTTTGCTAGAACTCACCTTCACTTCACTTGTAATAACTTTGGCTCAAATAAAATATTAAGTAGCATTCGCTAGTTAGACAAGAAAAGTCAACGGCATAAGCTCTATTTTCCCTTAAATCGTAACATTTCGGTGTACCTCCCGGATGTGGCCTAAACAAACGCACCTACATAAATAGCTGTGTGGGATTTAATCCAGGTCAACCCGATATCGGTCGCTACTAAATCCATACCAATTGACGCATATTATCTTTGTAGTTTTGCGTGTTTTATTAAAGGTTTCGTGAATTGATAGCGTGATAATTTTATTTTAACTGTAATAGGATAAACAAGCGTTTTCGTGTTAGTTTTTGTGTTGTAATACTTATTTATTGATGCTGTGCGAATTCCTACCTCATCAGCACCCTTACGGGGGTTGATTGTTAATTGATCACATACATAATAAAGAAAACAGTATTAAAAAAAATTATATATCTTCTGGTGACGGCTTAGATTTTTAGAAAATAGATTTAAGTGTAAATATTAGTTGTAATTATTATTGTATTTTCTTTATCAATGGATTGTAATTTTATTTAATAAAATTTATATGACAAAAAATACCCAAATCCACAGAGATCTGTCGCAAATCTTCGTCGAGCCTTCAAAAATGACGCCACATCTATCCATTAGGCCCCGGTAACCCTATTTACACAGTTAAGGTTTATTGACGGACAGTATTTACTTACCAATTGATGCTGAAACCGAGCAGGCTAACAATGCGTTATACACATAGCTGTGTTGACAGGCAGGCCACGGCGTAGTTGCGGTACCGATACCGCATCGTATGCATACATTGCATACCAATCGTGGCAGGCAAATCGAGTGGGATTTAGGTTATCTATAGAAGTGCCTACCTGTATATCTTAGTAATCTTGCAAGAAGGGAGGACAGTCTATTTGGATAGATCCAAGATGACAATTCTAAGGGTTTTTTTACTATAGTGCGTAAGACCTCGTACTCTGCGCAATCTCTAAGAAATTAAATAAGTTCCCAAAAATGTTTGATTTCGGTAGGACTCGAACCCGCGCCCCACCCTCAAGCACAGGTTCGAACCTCAGACGAGAGGATTTTTGGGAACTTAGATGACAATGTTTAGTAGGTACCCGGTAGGTGCGCGGCATTCTCGATTTAGACCACCTGCCAGCTAGGCAGTTTGTATCAAATATCAATCAATCAAATATCAATACGTATAGTGGGTGTAGCCAGAAAACTGTACCTAAGTGGTTTTTAATGAGCTGAGATGACGAACTTGTATATTGTACGGACCAACTTTAACTTGTTAAAAGTCCTAACTGACGAAACTTACCTACCTAGAGCTGTTTTGTTTTGTGCACTAAATAGCAAATTTCCAGATAGTCCTTTTGTAAAGAAACACTTTCAAATATACGCAAAATGCGCCTTGGTCGGAGTGTTACGCGGCATTCGATTTTTCCCAGCATTTTGGAATGGACATTTGTTCGAATTTTGAAAAAAATCTCATTGTACGGGTCTTCTTGGTATATTGTATAGTCCTTTTCACACAAACAATACACAACCTTTCATCTCATTATTCCCATAAGATTCCCAAGGGAGTAATGAGTTTGAAATTGGAACTTCAATGTAGGTACGGAAATGTTGACCAAGGAGACTCGAATTATGAGATCTCATTCGATTTGCTTGAATTTAATAAAACCTTTTTCAGCTATAATCACCTGCTTTCGATAAGAGATGCATGACGTATAAAATGCGTATTACGAGCATAGAGTGAACAATAATTAATCTGTACTTGTGTACCTAGGTAGTTTCTATCCTAGATTTTTCCTTAGTAAAAATATCTCTTACGTTCGATTCGAATCGTCTTACGTTAGATCTTGAACTATGCAAAGCACAGCCACGCTTAGAAGTTGAAGCAGCACATTCAAACTTTTGCATTTTATAGCACCTATCGAGCTTCTAGCGAGAACGGTTCATATCGATATCCGAAAAAAGACTACCTATTCTGTTTTATGTTTCATTATTTTCGGAAAGAGTGCCAGTGAAAGACTACAGGCTGATGCTGGATGCGTCAAGCCAAAGACAGGGCGCTATGCGCTATAAAATATCAGATAATCTAGAGGATAAAAAAGCTTGGGCCGAGTTTTGCTCCAACTCGAAAACTTACAACCTAACAAGGCAAAAGTTTCTTGTTTACTTTTTTTTACTTAAAAAAAATTCACAAAAAAAATCACTTGATCACCTTGATTTTTTGTTCACTTTACTCAGTTCACTAGGAAATAAAGTTATTAAAATTATTTCCAGTTAGTTCACTAGGAAATAAAGTTATGAAAGTTAAATAAAGTTATTTCCTAGTTTTGCTTAATTGAATTTTGTGACGTGTCCAAGAGTCCTGTAAGGTCTAAAGGAAATGAAGTGCTTTGATATTTGATATGGTGCTCATTAGGCGAGTCCCGTGCCCAGCTGTATACTAGTATAGGCTGATGATAAATTATTACTTCCAATAATATAAAATAATAGTACTATACTTTATGTTTTATGTGGGCTAATAATGCGGTAATAATCCCACCCATATCTTTAGTCGTTACCAAAATATGCGATTTAGCATACCAAATCGCATATTTTGGAGGTTGAGTTTAAAACTCAATAATATAACTAATATAACTACTTTAAATAATATACTACGATAAATAATATAACTAAATAATAGTTTCCGAATGAGTTTGAGTGATTTGTTGCAATTTGACATAATAGCGGCAGTCGCATTTCCGGCATTGATGTTATATAAAAGTAAGTAGATAGAGCACCTCCAGCATAGCTTGGTTCTCAGAAATGCCTTCAATTGGTGCTTCAAGAAAAGTAAGAACACACGGAAAAACATTTCACTAGGTACTTGCACCGAATCTAAGTACCTATTTCCTTTGCGTCCTATGAGTGTACCACTACCAAGTCAAACCATTTCCCCCGTGATTCACCTCTATAAATTTGAGAAACAAAAGACTACAATAACGTCACCAATGGCGATCGTCATTTTGCCGTCGATTTTTATTACCCAACTATTTTCATAGCTCCAGAGAACATTGCGTGGGATTTCCAAAGGGATTTAAAGGAAAGTGGTCCCTTATTGTATCGCTAAAGTAATTCACTTGAAATTCAGTGTTGAGTGCTAAGTCTGAATTGGGAGCGTCGATACAATAAGTCTAGGCATGTGAAACTTTTTTAAATGGAAAGTTATTCATTTGTTTACTGACTAGGTACCTACCTATCTACCCATCAAAGTATGGCATTATCGCTGATTACAGTTTTGTTTTGTTTTTATTTAGAAAACAAACAGTTATGCCTTTCTTAAATTCACATAACTCTTTCCATCCAAAGGTTGCCTGGAAGAGATCGCTTCTAAGCGATAAGGCCGCCCATTGTACTTGTCTCATGTAATGTCGTTATGTAATGTTCTTTTTCTGGTGTACAATAAAGTTTTTTGTATTGTATTGTATAGATGACAATTTGAAACTTATAATTAATAAATAAATGTAAAATAAATAACATTATGTGTTTCCACCGCAAATTAGTGGCACTGAGACGTGTGTGAAACGTAACAGCTACAGGTTACCTAAATACATAATTCTTATAAACATGTTCATTAACAAGGTCCAGATAAAATCCAGATAAAAAGTAGTGAAATTAAATTTATGTATAAAAAAGTATAATAATAGAAGACAATTAAGAAATTCTTTATTAACAAAGAAAATTACAATCAAATAATATAATTAAATTAAAAGTAGTACTTAAAGTTGAAACAATTGAGCTTACTGCAAAATGTTGCAAACAATCTACAGGAGCAATTAATACCAGTCGTAAGCTTGCCCAAGACGCTGGCGGCATTACCCCGAAGTAAATTACAATTATTGAGAAACATTATTAGTGAGGCGGGCAAAGCATTTTCGACGAAACTCAGGTGCAGACAAGTTTATGTAGAAGCTATAAAAGTTATCTACAACAAAATAATCCAAGCTAAGGAACTCAAAGAAGGGGTTATAGAAATATTGATATTTACCAGCACTGTACAAATGGACTTAAATTAAACTCTATCGCAAGCCCGTAAAGTTTTAACTAGATGCCCTAGTTTCAACTTGTTCATTTTGAGTTTCAAAGTGAAACTATTAAAATATAATTTAGATGGTCTTCTTGCAAAACTACTTAGCCGTGTATATGTAAAGCCAGATACTGACCGGTTACGGGGCCTAATGATCCATTCGCAGTAAGGATCAACCTCATCATCATCGGCATTAGTCATAGGCCTCCCGTAATGAGCGCCATATAGTGCTCTGTCTTCAGCTTGCCGCATCCAGCATCTGCCTACAGCCTTTCGCAGATCGTCATCCCAACTGGCCAGGAGGCGTCAGCGATTTTTCGAATCTTTGCGAGATATAGCCGGCCCACTGCCGCTTCAGCTTCCTAATTCTTTGAGCTATGTCGATTACCTACTTTGGTTCTCTATCGGATGTATCCTTCAGAAAAATTCCGAGCACAGTTGTCTCTATAGCTCGCTGAGCGACTTTGAACTGGTAGACCAGCCCTACCATGAGTGTCCACGTCTCAGCTCCTTAGGTCATGATGGGTAGAACGCACTAATTGAAAAAGTTACATTTCCAGCAGTATGGATGCTTTTCGTCATCGTTTCTTGTTGCGAGCGTCGTTTTTACTAATACTGACTGCACGAACGCTCGCTGTGTGATACGTTACTTACGCCCCGTAACACTCGGTCAGTAGCAGACTAGTAGTGTGTCCAGTTAACGATAAGACGTGGTCGTGACGTCTCCTTTTTCTTCTATAAGTAAGATCTAATTTGGTACAGCGCGCCTCTATTCGTGCGGACAGAGATATGCGAATCCCATACGAAAATGAGACGTCACAATCACGTCACGATTTTATCGTAAACCGGATTCGGGGCTCAGAATGAGAGGAAGGTATAGGATAGTTCCTTTCGGTTCTTAAAAGTGATTTGAGTTAAAACAAAACTAACTGTGAGTTGGTTAGTTAGTTGGTATAGTTTGTGATAAAATTTTATGATCGTTTGAGAGCTGTGTTTCATGAAATTTGGTAAAATCATCAGGTGCTGATGTTATTTTTCAGCCGTATCCAAGAAAAATTTCAAACGAATGAAAAAAATTAACGATTTCCAAACTTAATTATAAAAAAGTGTAAAATTGTCGTAAACTCTCTATTCAAAAAGAGCACGCAACTAGCGAGCATGGAGCATATTTTGTTAAATTGTTGCAAATAACAATTTCGCTCTGGGATTATTAATCCAGAAAAAACTAACTTAACATTCATAAATTCAACCAATAAAATGAGCTTGTTACTCACTAAAATAACACGATTTCAGAGGTTTGCTAAAAATGCTCTTCCATTCAAAAAGAGCACGAAAATAGAGAGCATTGTCATGAAATGTGCAGCGGCAATTATGCGACGCGTCCACTGCGGTCAGCAAATGGGTCAAGAGCTCAGTGGGACGGGTAACTTTGTCCTTTGTAGCAGTGTGAAAACTTCTTTAATAGTTTGATTGTTATAAAGCAACTAAAAACTGACTTCGTATCTCTTTTGGTTTTTTTGAAGTTTTACGAGATAAATACCTACTAATCTTAAGAGTAAAATTTTCACCTTGAACACCTCAAGATCACACTTTATACATCTGCAAAAGTATAGTCAAACTCGGTACACATTTGACGACATCGACAAACACGCATTAAAATATCTACTTACAGAACATAAAATCTCCTCCTTTTTTCGAAGTCGGTTGATATCACAACTATTAATTTCTAAGCTTACGCAATCAGAACACATTATAAAAACCATAATATTCACGTCATCACGAACGTGTGTAGGCATGTGTGAACATTTAGCGGACAATTATTTTGTCCGCTAAATGTTCGCACATACATTTTAAAAAATGTATACTGACTTTTCATTTCGAATTCGAAATAGAAAGAAATTTCTTTCAATATCACCTTGCAATCTCTTCACAACACTCACATTCCATTATTCGTTTCGCTTGCTCTCTTCAGTGCATGTGCAAAAGGGCGTGAAGCCGCACTCGCCTGGCATCCAGATATTCCGGAAACTAGGTCGAGTCAGGTGGACGCACTCAGGACGTTTTAAATGGGGTAGCACTTAGGTGCTCCTTGATTGAAGAGATTTTATTCACAGATTGCAAAGTATCGCGTACCTTTGTTTTATAACGACGTAAAGAGTTTAGGAGGTGCTACTTGGTCTCAAACGGCACGCAGCAGAGAACAATAGAAAGGGCTGGAAGAGGTCTATGTGTCATGGGACACGCAAAAAAATGGTAAATTAGAATAAGTTTAGTAAAGGGAAATGTAATTTATCGTAAATAAAATCTTAAATAATTAAATTTATTCATTATAAGAAAAACAAACGATTTTGAAGTTAGTCTCGATGAGCATGGACAGTAAATACTACAATAACGTTTAATTTTTGATGCAAAAAATACCCTAGAAATTCATCTGTATTCACAAATAGAAACCAGAACTTTCTGCCCTTTGTCACAGTGTTAGCAAGGATATAACTTAGGACCATCCCAACAAAAACCAGTCTTATCCAGGAAAAACGCTTGGTCGTCGTGATAGTTCTTAATTCCATCTCTGTGGCATTTTCTACGCAGAAAGCGACCAATAAAAACCGGGCAAACACCATTCAACCTGATAGACACTGACAAAGGGATCCATCCGGACCTTTCGAAAGTGACGTGACCGGGAAAGGATCCTGCATCACACAAAAAGCTAAGCCCTTTAAGAAGAAGCTCTTGGAAAACCACTACGATCCGTAACGGAACTTGTTTCCACGACTCGCTTTTGGATGGACCGGACTTACTACAGTCGCTTCATAGCATTCTGTTTCACTTAAGAATGAAGCCAGTCGCTATCAGAAAAAAAGGCCAAAAGATCAAAGATCAAGAAGCTCAACACTTCCTGTGACGAGGCGATGATCACTCCACTTTGCCCTAGAAGTATGTGAGTATGTGATGTCTATAATCACGAAGTTCACCCTTTCCGGTATATCCTGGGAGATTGAAATGCGGCAAACTTTAAGGAATCACATCAATTTATGTACTACGCTCTTACCAGTAGCCATTAGGTACATGGGACGGCTGTGTACAAAGCTTTGACGATGAAGAAATAGCCACGCGA
Organism: Eupithecia exiguata; assembly: GCA_947086465.1. NCBI lineage: Eukaryota > Metazoa > Arthropoda > Insecta > Lepidoptera > Geometridae > Eupithecia > Eupithecia exiguata. Next base: position 3,970,977 of record OX352245.1, on the reverse strand, counting down.
ATAATGTCAGATATGCAAGAAGTGCACGCCAAAGCAGGTTTTGAGTTGACCAGCTGGAAAAGCTACAAGGAACTTAGAGGGATACCCGTCGAAACCCGCGCGTTGCTGAGCCCATGCACAATAACTGCCACGATCATGCTCCAAGAGCTGTTGAAGAAAAGAGTGGGTTGGGATGAACCGTTTTACCCGTTTACACCGATTTATTGTGATCGGGTCTTGATCGCACTTTATCGCCGTTAAAAGGTATTTCCATTCTCACACAAACAATGTACAAACTTTACTTGAATATACCTAGATTAATTCAGCAACAGTAGTCGTGAGTTAAAAAACTGGGAGTTAAGTAGGTACTCGAACTCGCTAACCAACAAATATAAACTCAAACTCTACACAATAAAGTTGAGTTCACGTTGATACCAAAGAGACCCTTTCATAACGGTCGAATACCTATGAAAGGCTGGTGAATTCGAACAACCGACAAAATGGTTCGTCAATCATGACAAATTGTTTGTGAACAATGCGACAATTTTACAACCCTTTCGAGATATGAAGTTCTAGAGTTATTCGCGTTATGAAGTTCGAAATTTGGATAGGATAGGATCTGCTTTGGATATAAACACCTAGGGTCTAAGTGTTATAGAAAATACTGGCTTCTATCCAAGGATTTGTGTGTGTTTTACTAGGATACCACGGAGCCAATATGTTATTCTTATTATACTACCCATCTGAAAACAAACAGTGTAATAGTTATTTGTTCAAGGGTGCAAAGTTGCTTTTTAACCGCGTGCTCAATTTTGATGACCGAGCAAGAATTAGAAAATTCAAAAATTAGAATCTTGAGCGTTAGCGAGGGAATCAAAAGAGCACGAGGTAAAAAATCTTTGCACTGTAACTTTTCATCCCACCTCAGCGAGGAAAAAGTATTTTTGCTCTTCGATATCTGAACGTAAAATCCGTTTTTATCCGCTAGAGGATAAAGTAAATTAAATTAAGATCATCGTTCGCACGATGTTCTAAACTCAATTTACTTTATCCTCACATTTAAATTATTTCTAAACATTTAAATTATTTTTACCTCTAATGTGTTTATTTCTTTTACTTTTACATTAGTAGACTCAGTTAATTAGTAGATCTCACTAATATATCACTTAGCATTTAAGAGCTATGTAGTACTAGAATTGAATTGGAGCTTGATTCAAAATAAACAGGGCCCACCAGATACTTTCCCTCCATGTGGCATAGCCGTCCCACGGCTATGCCACAGGGAATTTTACTGAAAGAAGACTTCATTTTGATTTAATCGCTTGTCTGGACCGTATAACGAACTCACCAAAATATAAAAAGACCCGTAATTATACGCGTGTTTTTGTTGTTATGGTCTCCACGGAATACCAGCATTATGGTAAGATCTGCTAGGTATACCAAAGCACATGCTGAGTGGGACCGATTTTGTCAGTTTTTCTGTTAAAGCTTTTGGTTCTGGTTTATTTATGTTTCCTATTTTTCGTTTGGCAAAATATATTTTTTGACTTTTTATGAACAACTTCATATGTGCAAATTTCATTCCAATCCGTTCAGTTGTTTTGGCGTGAAGGTGTAATTAACATCCAAACATCGAAGCAATCACCAAAAGTACGACACACACTAATTGGAAGCGCTCCAAGACGCTGGCTGCATTGTCCCGCTGTATGGCAACGCTGCGCCATCTGCTCACTAGCTCTCGGGTAAACCGTCGCTAAGGTAAATTAACTTGACCATAAAAATGCAATAAAGTTCCGAGAAAAATAATAATCTCTAAGAATAAAAGAATCTGGAACCGTAATTCCGGAGTGATTCTGACAACATGGGCAGTACACTTCAGAAAACATTATTTGCTTTGTAATAAGTGTCTTCGTATAACAGGAAAAATGACATTTTCATCGCTTTGAGCTTCTCCTTCTTATTTATTTTTCGTCTCAAATGAGTTCCGCTTAGAAAAATAACGGACAGTAGGTACTTATTCTTTCAGTTTTCCACGAATATTTTCTTGAGTCGAACTTTAGTCTTCAGAGAAATAAGCAAGCAAATTTTATGTATTTCTGCAGATTATTTTTTCTACTACTACTCTGTCTGACCTACTTAAGTTTTCTCATGCTATTGAAATAGTTTTTTTAATATATATCTCGGTCGTCTTTATAGTATCTGCTTCCTTTAGGTAAAGGTTTTTTCTTCCATATCCTTACTTCTAATGTCAAGTTCTTATTTTTAGTCTTCTTTGGCCTCTAGATCCACAAACCATAGGGACTAAGAACAAGAATAAAATACATTTTCGACGAGGCACGTGTCGATTTCGTTGCTTAGTTGGTTAGAGCGCACCTGTACTGTAGATGAGGAGCGGGTTCGAATCCTGCCGAAATCGAAATTTTTTGGGACATTATTAAATTTTCGTAGAAAATACATTTATTTTGTATACACCGGTATTCAATATAAGACTTACACACAAAACTTAACCACGCGGCAATTATGTATCTCCTACCCTGTTTAGTATATTATCTGTTTAGTATATCTGTCGGAAGACCAGCGTTGGTCGTAAAGCATAGATTTAAAATCTATGTTGTAAAGTGTTTACAACTAGCTCAGACAGGGACCGTTTTGTGACTCTTATCGACATAGCTTTGTCTCTTATTTCTAAATAATGTCTGTATCTGTTGATGGAGTTACAAATAAGTAAATCATATTCTATTCTATTCTATATAATGTTGGCCAAAGCCTATGGTCATTGTCCAAGTTTTGGTGATGGTTGGTTGGTATTGACACGAATTTATTGCAGGTAACTTTGTGCTATTTTTGGTGTACACAATATTATGTAAGTGATCAATAAATAAATTAAGTAAATGGAAACATACCTACTAACAGATTTATCAACGAGTAAATAAATCTCACGGCAAAACATGACTAGACCCTCCATCTCCACCATGAAAAGTATGTGGCGTGGTGGGCCAAGGTCCGCCTGCAATGCAGGAGGTTGCCGACTGCAATGAGGGGGGTTTGATTCCCGCCTCTGGAAAAATGTTTGTACGATCTGCAGATATTTGTTCCGGGTGTTCTAATTGTTTTCTATTAAAAAATATCTATGTATTGTATTGTATTATGTATATCAGTTATCTAGTACCCATAACACAAGCTCAGCTTAGCATGGGGCTACATAATACTTTGAAAATTTTCAATTTTTTTAAAGCTTTGTTCCTTTGTATTTATTAGAAACGGGCATCTACATGAACCATAGTATTTTTTTTTCATTGCTGTACGCAAAACCCTGTGCTATTGTACCTACAGTCTAACATATACTTTTATATAGTTCTAATTCTTAACTAAATCTAGTGCGAGAATCACTACCAGGTCTTTAGAAAAGTAGGTGATACATTAATACGAATTCTGTATTTTTTTACCTACCACGCACATGAAATACAATACAATCCATCAAACTAAAACGTTTTTGCCTCAAAGATTGAATTGAATTGCCTATCCCGTTTTTGCCCGGCATTCGTCTTCACTCTTTAGAGAAACCAGATCTGTCAACGTCAGCTTGACGTTTGATTTGTGGTACTATAAATTGTTTGAGTTAGTTTACGTCTGCTTTGAGGTCTGACAGCTTATTTAAGTTTGCTATATGAAATTGGAAGCCATTTTCAACATTTGAAATTGTAGTTTTCGTAAAATACATTTTCTTTTCTCGAGTACCTATCGTAAGTAGTTTCTATTGAAGTAAGTTATTTACCTACATAACTGACTTCAATACTTACTACTGAGTAGGTACTCAATGGCGTTAAATTCATAAAGTGCTCGAGAAGAGGTAGAATCTTGAAAGCTATCTTCTTAGGAATAAATTAAAAGATAAAATCATTTCATTTCCATCTTCTGCGGAAACTAGACGTTTCCCCTGAAAGATATAAAAAACCAATGAATAAGAAATTACTGTTGTCGTTCATTTGAAAATATAATTTTGAGATGGATTTGTTTCAATTAACGACCATTTTAGTATAAGTTTATTGAAGATTAAGTATAGGAAACTTATTGTTTTATGAGTGCGTTTTCAGTAGGTAGGTACTTTAGCTTCTTACAATGGTTTCAAAAAGTTCCCTAGGGTGTCTTTAAAGAGACAACATACTCTAAGCCTGTGCTAAGTCTTCGCTAAGCTTGCTCTTATTCCGCCCTACTGCCAAGCAGGTATCTACTTATTTTAATGTTCTATGCTTTATAAACTTTTTTTATCTAACATTTTCCCACTTCTGGGCAAAACTCTCCCATAAACTCTTTCAGGAATGGCGTTCGTTTGCCACATCCCACAAATCTAAACGTATTTCGTCGATATCGTCTTGCCTATACAGGGTTATTGGTAAATTAGTGACAATACGTGAACTGCAGGTCCAGCCCATCATCACAAACACGTTTGTGAAGACCCCAGGTCTTAATTCTTAATTTTGGTATTGGTAATGGGTACCCCCCGCCATTTAATAATCGTTCGTTAGAGAGGTTTTATTTGAAACTCAACTTAAAAACAGCTCTGCCTTGAATTAACAGAAGATATGAGAGTGAAAGATCGGTCTTAAGTAGCTCGTTGGGTTTCAGGCAAAGATGTTTTTTCATTTAGTATCAGAGGCGACTTTTTTTTTTTAATTTAGACCTGGCGTCTTCACGAACGTGTTTGTGATGATGGGCAGGACCTGCAGTTCACGTATTGTCACTAATTTACCAATAACCCTGTATATCCTAGGCCAACCTCTGCGTCGTTTACCATCCTTAGACACGGTGTGACGATCTGAGCCCACCTTTTTGGATGCATGGCATGAGGGACACAAGTCCAGATAAATATTTTCTCTTTCCCTATCTATCCGGTTCGCTCGAATTTTATAGCCAAGCAATACTTGCAAAAGTTGGTTCTGAAACATCTTCTCTGTTTGGAAGAAAAACGCTGAGCTAAAAACCGTATACAAGAACAAAAAACTTTTTTTCGCTTTGAACTGGCCCTCTATCTGGTACAAAGGAGGTTCGGTAAACTTACTCTGTGACACAGTGTATCAGTCAAATGCAGTTAACCTCATTGCAAGTTGTGCCTTTGTGAATGCGGCTAACTTCACACTTCCCGCGAACAACACCCGCACAGTTAGACCTTTGAGAGTAATTTCTGTTTGAAACTGAAGCCATTATAATATGAATCACTACTTTGTTTACTCTACCTACTAAGCGAATAATAGGGTATTTTACTCAAAGAGGAAAAATCTTAATGTATATATATTATTGAGATAGCTTAGGCAAAAAGCAGTCGAAGAGTCGAAGCAGAATGTTCGTTTTGGTTGGTCAAAGTTTTCAGTTTTTTAAATCAGTTTTTAAACACTATGAAATATAGTAAATATAGTAGGAGCAATGTTGTTATTTCATACGGCTGTGTAGACGAACTAAAAAGTATCAACTGTCATCAGGCATCCAACTGACGACGTCATGACCACAGATCAATATGGCGTCTACCGCAGTCTTTTCGTCGAGTTACGCGCGTAACATGTATATGCAAATTTAAAATGCATTTTAGAGCACTTATCGATTGAATAAAATATTTGTATTTTTTAGTGGTTCTTTGGCAAAATAAATGCAATACCCTATAAATACAGAGCTATATTATTTAGCGCAGACTTTAGTATCTAGCTAGTATAACACATCATTGTTTGAAATTAATACTAAAAAATCCAAATCAAAAAACAAAAGTACCCACATAGCACCAGGTTGAATACTGAATTTTCATTACCAGAGGCCTATTTTGAAAAAAGAACGAAGTTGACGAATGACGTCCGATCGCAGGAAACGAACAACCAAGTTGCTTTGGCCGAGTCACCAACAAACAATTTTCGTTACGGATCTCTAAGAAATAAATGTCCGAATCATTTTTATAATAAGGTAAGGTCATGGAAAGAACGGATCGTCTTTCTGTTACTGATGACAGTCGATACTTTCTAGTTTACGGAACGGACCGCTAATTCTAATTCAAATTCGAAGTGGGGGAACTGGGATCTGCACTGACATCTCGCATGGGAGTGTATTGTGCATTGTCCCCCTGCCTAACTAGGCCCTAACCAGCACAGCTCCTTGAAGTACCGGAGCAGGACTTTTGGTGATTGACAGCTTCGTTTCAGCTTTTCTGTGGATGTGGACAGGTTTGCTGCCCCTATTAGGCTTTTCAGTCCTGTTTTCCGCCTGGCTTCCTCTGTGGCCGTGCAGTGAACCAAGTAGCCTATGTCCTATTCCAGACTATAATCTATCTCTGTGCCAAATTTCATTCAGATCCGTTCAGCCGTTCTGGCGTGATAAAGGAACAAACATCCATCCATCTATCTATCTATCTATCCATCCATCCATCCATCTAAACTTTCACGTTTATAATATTAGTGAGATTACAAAGAGGAAATAATTTTTCTTTATTTGAATTGAATTCTTCGAAACTACCTACCTACACTGGACCGATTTGAAAAAATCTTTCACTATTAGAATCCTACATTATCCTTGATGAACATAAGCTATAGAACATACGCGCGAAGCCGGGGTAGACCGCTAGTTTATTATAAAACTAGCAAACTGCCAGGGAAAACGTTCGCATCCCGACGAACCTCACCAAAGTACCAACCCTCATAAACTAGTGCGTCATTCATTCAATCACAACGACTGCACTTGTTCTTCAAAGGGTTGCTGTACTATCTCAGGGATATTGACCTACATTCGCTTTGTTTTTTCCACAGAACTAGGAGGCTGTGAAATTAATGACGTCATAATTTCCGGGTCGCCGGCCACCCTGGCGGCGCGTGAGTGATCGTTGCCTGATTTAGAACGGGGATGACCGGTACCAAACAACTTAGAACTCCGTTTAAGGACAGATTGCAAAGGTCAGACGTGTCAATTGGTGCTGGTTTTATTCAAGATTTGTCAAATACCAAGTTAGATAGAACTCCGTCTAGGGTCTGATTAGAGTGGTCAAATGTGTCAATCGGTGTTTTTAGAGCACATCATCAGAAGACTGGCAAGACAGCATCGCGAGACGACTTGTTAGTTTTTAAACACGACAGTAGGTACTTTTTTTTTAATTTAGAAGGAACTTTTTCTTTGAATGTCACTACCTCAAATTGCACTGGTTATGTTTTAAAATTTAGATATAAGGATTATTTTAGGTATGTTTAAGTGCAATAAAGTCTTCATTCATTCATTCATTTAAATATGTTGTTTAAATTGAATTAACCAAGTATTTGCGAGATATGAAAGTGGGTAGTATTCAGAAGGTGTTCAAGTGTACAAAACTGTACACTAAAACCGTATTCAATGCATGCCCTGAACAGTTTTATACATTGGAACACATCCTTAATATTTCTACTACCATCTATAAAAACAACGGATATTAAGACAAAAAATTTAGGTTTTAAGAATACTAAAGCCGACTTCGAATCCCTTAGTTTCAAACTGTTTTTTAAGATTTGCGGGACAAATACTATACCCTCGGGAATTTTTTTTTTTCAAACCACCTCGGGATCATCCTCTATGCTCTGTAAAAGACGGAGAAATCAACGAACATTCATTAAAAAACGTATATACAGCCAAACATTTCTATGTTTGGCTGTATATCCTTTTCCTTTTTTCGAAGTCAGTGAAAAAGCTAGTCGGCAAATTGGTTAACCCACGGTTAGTCCCTAACATTGGGCATCTCTAACGAGGCTGTCATGTCAGTCCAACCTGGTTACCATGGCAACGGCTAATTGCCTATCGACCTGCGATAGATGCAGTCAGGGCTCGTTCACGTTGAAGATAAGTCTCAGAGTAGGTAGCTAATTTATCTGAGATATGAAGTTAATAATATCCCAAAAATATACGACCTCGACGGGACTTGAACCCGCAACCTTCCGCTCAGTAATTTTCCCTAAATTTGGGTACAGTTATAATAAAACTATTGTGGGTAAGCATGAAAGGAAATTAAATTTTAATATAATTGAATAGACTTACAAACAGTTGAGTTCTGCAGTTGAGCTACTTGTAGATTGTTTGCAACAGTCTGCAGTTAGCTCAATTGTTTCAATTGTAAACACCTAGGTACTAGTTTTAATTTAATTCTATTATTTGATTGTAATTTTCTTTGTTAATAAAGAGATTACTTACAAACTGACTTAGAAATCTTACACTACAAAAAATTTAAAATAATCTTTAAAGAAGTAGTTATCAACCAGTGGATCAAAATGGTACCAGTGAATGTAAAAACTGTGAATGTTGAAGCTGCCGCGCCGCTGTCAGGCAAGGATCTAGTAACGATATACCAAAAGCGAGTGGTTTTGAAACAAATTGGCTACGGAAAGGAATAGCACCAAAGAAGCATCTGAGTGGTCAAACACCTCGCAACCAAACACTAGAAGGGGAGAGGCAGGTTGTGAGCTGCATTACTACCACAATATTTTTTTTTGCCTTTGAGATAGGTATATCGGTCCAGTGACAATGTGAACCCCGCCCTTATGTTTCTTTGTGAAAAACCTTTCAGGATCTATTGAATTTCTCAAAGTGAGCATGCTAGGTAAAAAGTGATAAACATTTTGAAGACGAACTCTGTGGCGCAACGAGCAAAGGTCTGCGATGCAGGAGATTGCAAGTTCGATTCCCGCCTCTAAACAAATGTTTGTTTGTTGCTTGGAGCTAGATGATGCCGTGTGAATGGTTCAGCATTATTCGTTTTGTACCTATTTGAACAGTTTTAGTCAACTCGGTGCAAAATAAACACATGGTTAGAAGGTGAGAAGTTTTCTAATTAATAAATAGATATTTGTAAATACTATTTAACGAGTATTTATCGCGTTTATTTACCTTATTTTCCCGACGTTTCGACAGGTTTACACACTGTCGTAGTCACGGGATGACTGGCTTACTCAAGTTACCGCCTCTGCGAAGCGGGGGCATCATTACTTGAAACTACCCTCACTTGGTTTTCGACATTGGGGATGTCCAACTGCACACTCGGACGACACACAACACTAGCAGTATCCGCGACGCACTGAGTAACCGGACTACGACTAAATAAATATTAATTATATTTAATAAAGGAATAAATAGATATTCATTTATTACATCGTAGTACCAAACTTAACTACTGGTCCCATTTCATTAGAATGGTGTACTTATTGTTTAATGTTTCTCATAAGGTAAGTATACGAGGTCATAATAATAATACTTCACGTTCTTATTACCCAGCGACGTATAATGTAAATACATACATTACCCCAAACAGTCATTTATTTACGTAATAATTCAGGGTATTACAGGAGAAGTGGGCCGTTGTAATAAATGCGTGAAAATTAATTCGCTTATTATGTTGTGGTTCGAAATATTGCTTGGGTTGGATTGAACCACATATAGTCAATTTTCCCGTAGTTTTTTGTTTAACTTTTTCGTTATCTTACCGTCCCTTCTACTCGACAAGGGTTTTGCTTTTCGAAATGTTTGGATTGTGTTATCTTTGTTTAGGTACAATTTGTGGGTTTTTTTTTTTTCTTGAAGCATCTAAAGTCATTTTCTACCAAAAAAGAGATTTCAACATGCTTTAATAAAATACATTAACAAATAAAACCGGCCAAGTGCGAATCAACTCGCACACGAAGTGTTCCGAAACATCGTACAAAACTATTTCACAAAAGAAACAAAATAAACCTACTTTTATTTGAATATTTAGTATATGTTGTTAGAAAAGCAAGAGAAATACACATTTTGTGGAAAGTTTCAACTGTCGACCTGTTAAGGCTCATGACGTACAGCCCGCTGACTGACGGACTGTCAGGCGGACAAAAAACGGGGGCTTAGTAATAGGGTCCCGTTTTCTCCCTTCGGATACGGAACCCTTAAAACAATGCAGTATTTTTATCTAATTGGCTCATAAGCATTGAATACGGCGCGTGGTCATCCGGTTTATTACACCATTTTCCGGTGTTAACCCGTATTTATAGTGACTTAAAATACTTTTTAAGGGGATAACTACGGTCTAACAATAAATGAGATGGATATTGGGTACCTGTTTACCCCATTCTCCTCTTTCTCGTTTCTTGGAAAAACACGGTGAAGTAATTACGTAATGGAATTTCTTACAAAAGTTTCCCAAGTAAAACAGATCCTGCGGTTTTCATCGTTAAGATTATTCCGATTCTCCTGAATTCATCCGTAGAGATCTCTTTGCTAAGGTATTAAGCTGTGCGTCCATCGGAGCATAATCGAAACATACGTCTACGCAGCGTAAGGATTTGTTGCTTTGTATTGATAACTATGGTAGGTACAGCGTGCACTGGATGGGTATATCTGCTGATACCACCGCCAGGCATACTGTAAATACCGTTTCTGATCCGGTGGACGCACAGCTTTTGCGATATACCTGCTTATTTATCGTTTAGGCTGATGGTTAGATAGAAAATACTATATTTTATTGCAGTCTTAACTTAGAAATAATATACTAAGGAATACTTAGCTGTCTGTAGGCAGTTGGCGGTTTTATCGCTCGAAAGCGATCTCTCCCAGACAACCTTGAATGTATAGGATCGCTGGATTTTATATAGGGTTATATCTGTGTACATATAATATAGGCATTCACTAGGTAGGTACTTAGAAAATAAACTAATAATACCATACATTACAAACTACAAATTCGACAATAACTAAACTAATACATTATTGTGAAGGAGGTAAGAGTATACAATTCACAGAAAAGTTCAGCGCTCAAGATATTTTAATATTTGTTATGGGTTCACTAAGCTCTGGACTACTACTGGGAAATAATTCTAACGTATTGTCTGATAAAAATAATGCAAAATGTTATTAATATTTCTTCAAGGCCAGTCGTATTAGTAAAAACGAATTTTAAAGTTTGAATATAGGTAATTATAATGGAGCGCCAAAACGATAATCTCTTTGTTGACTCCGTTGGCATGACTCGATGACGTCACACCTTACACCACACCTAACAAGAAGAACAACACGCACTGTAATCTGTAATACGTGGGACGTCACCAGCGATACAACCAAACGCAGAGAAACGTTCTCGGTCACGTGTTCATACGTCGAAAAATGTTTTGCCCGATCCGGGATGTAACCTCATTACAAGCGGTTGAACACGCAACCGCTAGACCAACGTCAAAAGCTTAATAACTAATACATTAGCCCTTTTTTTACAGGGTTATTGCCTGTAAAAAAAGGTCTAATAACGTGTACCTACTGCAGGTTCTGCCCATCATCACGAACGCGTTTGTGAAAACGCTAGGTCATAATGCTTAAAAAAATATAAAAATCACCCAACGAGTTACTAAAGATAAAGACCGATCTTCCATGCACTCCCATACCAACTGTTTGTTCAGGGTAGAGCCGATTTTAAGTTTAGTTTAAAATAAAACCTCTCTTCGACTTCGATAAAAGTAAAAAAAGGTAAAGGCTTTGATAAAAGTAAAAAATAAACTTTTTTTACTTTTATCGAAGCTAACGGACGATTATTGAATCGAGGGGGGTAGGAGACCTATTACCAACACCAAGTTTGACAATAAAGACAAATGATGGAAAAAACCTGCAGGTTACGTAGTGTTACTTATTTATCAATAACCCTTATATTTTCTTTCAGAGCTTCAGAGTAAGGACTCACGAAGCGGTTTTCACCCGTGCCCGCCGCGGTGGCGGAATGGAGTTTTATTTTCAAAACTCACGAGACCGGAGTTTGAGCCGTCGCGGTTGCGGTTATCGCTCGCAAACTTGGCGGGTGATAATCGCAAGACGGGCGGTTGCAAAATGGCGTCGGATTTCTAACCTCCCCCCCGCTGTCCACGCGCGGTCGCCCGCCAACCGACCGCAGAACACGCGGGTGCAACCCGCCGCGGCTGCGGGACCGCGACCCGTGCCCGCCGGTACAAGATGACCGCCCCGGTGCAGCGGGACCGCAAACAATCGCACACGCCGCGGGCGTAAAACGCGTCGTGAAATGTGCTTTAATTTTTTACATAAATATCTGTATTCTACAAAGGCTGCGGGCCCGCAACCGCGGCGGGCACGGGTGAAAACCGCTTCGTGAGTCCTTAGCCTCAGATGTAAGCTTCCAGTGGGTATTCCTATTTCAATTTGCTTCCACATTTTATTTTCCGTACAGTGTTGGTATCTATTTACGGTAGAGGATTTTTCTTCGTCGCTTGAGATGAAAGCCCGCCTTGGTTTTCCTATTCTTTTTGCTGGGTCAATCTGAACCTTTCTTCTATTACATTAAGATAGAAAATCGTTTAACTGCGTCTCACAAGAGTTCTTCCACTTTTTGCCGTACAAATTAGTACCTTACCTTTCTTTTTTGCGTCTCACACAAGAATTAGATACAATTAAGACAAATGAGCAATTGGTTAGAAGACTTTCTATTTAGCAATTAATTACTTCTGGCAGCGGTAAAATAAAATAACAATAAATAAAAAATAACAATAAAATTGGATTAATATTTTAACCCGATCCTTTCAGTGACCGAGTCGTTCTTTTTAACCTGGACAATGCAGGCGCAGGCCGTGGGAGAACCTAGTAGATACATACATAGGTACATCTATAGAAATCTAAATCATATTTTAGGAGTATGTATGTAATTTCATCCTATAAATATTATTTAGATTTAACCCCACAGCAGACGGAGCTATAAAATAAATAATATATAATATAATAATAATAATATAAATAATAATATATTATTATACCGTAATAAATTACGGTATATTTTCTATAGTAATCGGCGAGTGACCACAGTCGCAGCTACAACGTATATTTTTATTACGTCACCAAAATATGTCGACAGATATAGCACGATATATTTTGGTAGGTATAGTAGGTAAAACATGGCGGCCGCAGAGCTAATGAGTGCAAAACTATAATTATAGCATAGCCACCGTCTGTGGCAGCTTCCTATACCGTAATTTAAAGCTTACTATATTAATATTATAACAATACGCTTAGATTTGTTTTTCTGATGTGACACGGTACAGTTTTTGAGTGAGCGCTCGGAGAACTTTCCGTATCTCCCTTTTTTTTACTTTTATCTAAGTATACCTACACCAACACCCCTAAATCATTACCTTTCCATCTCAGTGGACCAACAAAAGAGCAATCGCACAAATAGAAGACGGTAATTAATCAAATCTCGCGAAATTGATGAATGTCCGTAGATAGGTATCATTTCAAATTTGTATCAACACCAACAACAAAACAATTAGTCACTCTCACCTTTTGTTATCAAGAATTCTGCAGAAGGCCCTTCAAACTGAACATTGATAATGTAAACAAAACAACAAGTTACGAAGTTTCTTCAGTTCCTGTTAATAATGGCGGTGAGGGATTGTTGGACGACTAATACGTTCTGCTAAGATTTGTGGCGATTTTTAGACATAGACATTCATTTATTTGCTGCTGCAGTACAAAACATAAGTACATGAAAATATAGTTTGAGAAAAGAAAAAAGTAACAAAATATAAGGATGAAAATATTTAGTAACAATTCCGCGAAAAAAACCTCCGATAAGTTCTAACAAAATGTAGTCCGCGTTGTAGAAGAAAACGACGCAAACTACAAAATGAAAAAGTACCTATCAAAGCAAGACGTCAACTAGTTTCGTCTCTCCACGAGACATCATCAAATCAGGACACCACAATACTCGACCTTAACACTGAGAGCGCCAAGCAACAACGGCAGAGTCCCACCAGAGATGTTGCCACTCCGAGCTCCGCGCGCCAAGTAAATAGCTCGGAGAATGGATTTCCGCAAAGTAACGCCTGAATCTAATTCTAATTCTAATTCGAAGTGGTGGAACTGGGATCTGCACTGACATCTCGCATGGGAGTGTATTGTGCATTGTCCCCCTGCCTAACTAGGCCCTAACCAGCCCAGCTCCTTGAAGTACCGGAGCAGGACTATTGGCTGAATCTATTATTTATAAAAATGTAACAGTTTTAACTTCGAGAACGAAAACAAATTTTTCATCAAATACTAAGTCCCGCTTCCTCAAGGATTTTTTAATTGCTAATCTCGTTTGACGTATTTGTGTGGTTGTTTGACCACTCACCAATCACATTAACCCTCCCTAAAAACCACTCAAAGCAAGTCTCAAGTACCTGTTAATAATAGTGATCTGTGGTCTCTAGCGACCTTTTCTGACCGATTGAATAAATATAATGAAACGTCAAAAAATTGCTACTTGCGACGTGACGATCCAGACCTCTCTAAAGCATAGGAATGGACATAGGCTACCTTAAAAGCAGCTGCGAAGCCGCAGATTGAAGCTAGTAACAAAATAAAAATCACAATAATCCACCAATAAAAATCAAAACAAAGAAAGATATTGCATTTTAGTTACTTTGACGTTTAGGTTCTTTTAACGATAAACGCAAACAGCAATTTCTCATATTATGAAATTTTTACAATGAAGTGGTGGTCGTCAAAATGAATTAGTGGCATTTCGTGCGCTATCATTTTCGAGTTACCCAAATAAGTCCCGTTACGTGCGTTCAGCCACTTGTCAAAAAAAGTACCTCAACCGTTTGTTGCATCTCTTGCGTCGAGTACATTATAATTATAGACAACCAAGTTTTAACCACGGAGCTGCAAAACTTTTAGTCTCATTATAATTATTAGAAATACCTACCCAATGAAAGTTTGTTAAAACTAGGTCAAGAATAACACTAAACTTTATAAAGCGTCGTTAAATTTGCACCGTTTCACCTAGATTTTCACTTTGCTATACCAATTTCCTCAAATCCCAACCGGCTTGAAGAAATTCGCATTTCCATTACGGTTTTCGCTTTCCATTCGTTTTCAATAGATCTGTATTTTTTATTTGCTAATTGCTTTCAAAATTGATTGGGACCGGAAAGAAATACCTGAAAACAATAAAACCACGGCTGTGCTTAGTACCTGCAGAATGGTAGCTTGGCTTGGATGATGGTAGATGAGAAAACAAATTTATGTGCCAGATCGACCACACTGCTTACAGTGTTAGTCGCCGGGACCCAGCCATGACTGTTCATCTAGATTTCTAAATTGATTGTCGCGTCAATGCTCAATGATAAAACCACGGCTGCGCTTAGTACCTGCAGAATGGTAGCTTGGCTTGGATGATGGTAGATGAGAAAACAAATTTATGTGCCAGATCGACCACACTGCTTACAGTGTTAGTCGCCGGGACCCAGCCATGACTGTTCATCTAGATTTCTAAATTGATTGTCGCGTCAATGCTCAATGATAAAACCACGGCTGTGCTTAGTACCTGCAGAATGGTAGCTTGGCTTGGATGATGGTAGATGAGAAAACAAATTTATGTGCCAGATCGACCACACTGCTTACAGTGTTAGTCGCCGGGACCCAGCCATGACTGTTCATCTAGATTTCTAAATTGATTGTCGCGTTAATGCTCTCTTCAAGTAACTAGGCCTCGCTCCGACCTATCTACCATAGAAGCAACCATTCTAGCTACCATCTTGAGGTTATGTAGTTGGTCAGAATTATGTAGTTAGTCTCTACAATTATTACTGGCTACCTTGATAAAACACTTTTCGCGGTGTGTCAATACCTCAGAACTACATTATATCGAGATAGTTCTGTGATCGAATACTATCATTATTGGACATGCCATTCAATATAAATTACTGCCACGCACAAAGGTATACCTATTGTAGCTTTTTACTTTTATCGAAGATTGTAGCACAAAACTATATATTCTCAACCTCAACCTCAACAGCCTATAGTGGTCTACTGCTGGACGCAGGCCTCCCCATGATAATCGCTTTATTGGCTTTTATCTCATGGGAGGTAATGCCCATAATCCCAACGCTAGGCATGCAGGTTGGGGATCGCAGTTCGGTGGTAGATCTATTCTGCAAGAGACGCTGCTGCCCGCCCCCCTTGCATGTCCCTTAGTCGCTTCTTACGATACCCACGGGAAGAGTTGGGGTGGTGCTAATAGGCTATTTGACTACATTAAAAATAAGTTCCAAATTGTTTTCATCCTAGTCAGTGACAACGCAACGTAACAAGCGTAATCAGGTGATTTTTATTAATAATCTGCTTTTTTTAGGAAAAAAAACGGGATTAATTATACATTTTTGATATATGATCACGTAAATATTTTTAAACTTACGCGATCTGAACACATATTTATAAATACCCGTTAAATAGTATTTATAAATATATGATCACGTGACCGAAAACACTATGTGTTTGGTTGGATCGCAAGTGACGTCACACTTTCCCAGTAGAAGTCATTCTAAGCCGGCACCACAAGGCTAAACTAAATGTACATCGAGCGATAATTTCACCTTTGAAGTTTCCCTAGTTCCTCCTATTCTCGCTTTGGCATTCCAAGCTCAAGAATCATGTCGATCAAAAAAATCATAACAAATCCGGACGTCCAAAAGAGAAAAGAATACAATTTGGTAAGTTTATTTGATATTCGAGATCAATATTCAGTGCTCGTGCCGTCTTGGGACCATTTGTCAAATCGTCACCGTTTCTGATGTAGCATCAAGATTACGTCTCTGAGATAAAACCTTTTCTGTTCTGCGTCGTAAAACCCAAGAGATAGTAAGCGAGCAGGATCTTTCTATACCTAGATGTGATAAGGGATATTCGCGTGTAGAGTCATTCGGGGTAAAGTGACGCACTTTTGTCTTCTTCCGTTAATAACACTTAAACTGTCACGACATTAGGAACACAGTTATGCGTTTCATATAGCAAATTTATTATACTTCTAAAGTGCATAAAGTTTTTGGCGATTACCTAAACAGTTTTTTCATATTTAAAGAAAACTGTGGATTGGTCGGACTGCGTACCTTTGCCCCTAAATTTGGGTAAAAGTTCGCATGTAGGGTTAAATTGTACAACTGGGAATAATTTAAGAAAATTAACAAATTTTACATAATTTATGGACTAAATTATAGAATCTTTATATAAATCAAACTTAAACTATTTCCTTTAGTTAACGACCTTAAGATATAGACGGGGGTAATAGTTCGCACGGTTCGTAGTAGTACAATTACGAACCGCGAAGTGCGAACTATTACCCCCGTCATTTTACCCCGTTCAGCCGATAATTGAAATAATCCTCACTTAGTTAAGAAACAATTTAGCGTAGGTTAAAATATTACTGACTAAAAGAATGTCCAAAAACGACATTAAATCGATTAAAGCTTCTTACTTCATAACAGAAACAATCTTAGGAACAACACACTTTTCTTTCACTTCACAAAACATCAAATTAAACGTTAATTTGATTGTTTGCTTTGTAACTCACAGAACACGCCGTGCATCCCTCAACTGACGTTGACACAAAATGGTGGCTTGACCTCATTCACTTTCGCCGAACAAGCTTCTCCGCTCACTCCCCCGTAGTCCGAGAAAGTGGCAGTGCGTACTTTTACCCAATGCGTCCTTTTACCCCGAATGACTCTATGTAGAATCTAAGTTTCGTATTAGGTATACGAAACTATAAGGAAAGTATAACGTACCTACAGCGACGTTCATCAATAAGCAAACCCTCTGTTGAATTAATACAGAAGTATTTAAATACCTAGTAGAAATTTTCGCCAAAATAATATACAAAATTAGTAAGCTGCTCTAATAAAAAGCCAAATACAATTACTTTTAAACATACGCGATCTGACAGGTTTACACACTGGGTCCCGTCACAACGTCAGGTTGATACGTCGGGAAAATAAGGTAAATAAACGCCATAAATACCCGTTCAATAGTATTCATAATTATGTAGCCAAATATAACACCTAAAACTAAGTAATTACGAAACGAAACTTGAGACCAGAAGACCAATTTTAGTTCTCCAAAATACGTACCTAATCCATTGTATCGTTTCGTTTCTTTTTGTGTAAATTGGTACCTACTCTTGGTGTATTAGACAAAGAGATTAAAACCACTACGTTTTAGTATTAGAGTCCACCAATGATAGCTTTTCAATGCGATCTTTAAAAGAAAAACAATCACGCTTTTTATTTTGACACTAGACGACACAGCAAAAAAGTAAAGTGTCATAAAATAAACAACGAAATAATTTTCTGTTTCCACTAGATTTTTGGCACTTGAGTTTCATACAGCATCGCCATCTATCTTAGTCTATGGTAACTACTTTTTTTTTTAAAGATTGCACTGAAAACCCCTCATTGGCCGAAACAAAACACGAAATTTCGTGTTGAGGGATTAAAATAGGTCTCCTGTCGAAGGGAGTTATATCGATGAACGTCACTGTAGGTACTTCTAGGTATTTCTTTTGATTACCAATTTTGTTCTGGCTCAGCCATTGTTCTTCTATTTGTTCAGCTAAGTTTATACCTGAAACAATAATAAAAAATTATGATTCATGGATCTCAATGGTATTTTCTAAGTGGTTAAAAAAAATTAATGTGAAACTAAAATACATCAAACAGCTAAAGCACAAAATGAATGACCATCGTCTTATATTCCTTCTCCCTTGAAAAAAAAAAACACATTAATCAATAACTATACAAAAAAAAATGGGGCACCAGATCTCAAAAAACAACCTTAGAATAGAACCCATTGTTGCGCAGTTAACCTACTTACAGTTAAAGTGAGTTTCAACTACGTCAACAGTTACAGAAAGCTTTCATTTGCACCGATAAAAGTTAACGACCTGAAATGAAGTCATTCATTCGTTATGCTGAATGAGCAATGCTGTAAAAGAGACTATCAAAGTGTTGTAAAGTATTGTTTTAACCTAGGAAGGCCATTTGTTTATGAAGGAATTACTGATTTTAACATATTTTTTATTTGTGCTGCTTATAATAATTTTCTTATATTCAAGCAGCACTAATTTCCAAACTTTTCTGTTAATTTTTTTGTTTGAACTAGGTAAAACTTTCTGTCCAAGCGTCAGGGTTGCGAGTAGGCTTAAAAATGATTGTAACATTAAACTATTTATTTTAGCCCCTACTGTTCCACTACTGGGCAAAGGCCTCCTTTTTTCTTTTAACTCCTCGCGATCCATCTTTGCCATAGTTCACGATGGAAGATGTACCTCGAGCTTATCACACCATCTCATCCTGGGCCTTCCAGGTTACCTCTTAGCGTTGGACGGGCTCAACTCTGTGGTGCTCATGCTTAAATCTTACAATAAAAAAATTATAATCTTAGAACGCTCTCACACGGCGATGTGCAAGCGAGTCCAGAGCGAAACGAGTGCAAAGTAATCGACTCGCTCGCCAATTGCAAGTGTGTTTAGGCCCTTACTCTTTCTAGTTTTCTTTGAAAATCATCATTCAAATGTTTGAAACGACTACGAAACCGTGGTGATTATGAGTTCCCGGGATGTGTCTTGCTAGTGCCCGGGCTGTGTCTTGCTAGTGCCCGGGGTGTGTCTAGCTAGTGCCCGGGGTGTGTCTAGCTAGTGCCCGGGGTGTGTCTAGCTAAAACAATAAGACTACGGCTGCGCTTAGTACAAGATGGTAGCTTGGCTTGGATGATGAGATGAGAAAACAAATGTAGTATGTGCCAGATCGGCTACTGCTTATTGCTAGTCGCCTGCACCTAGCCATGACTGTTTATCTATGAGATATTTATGAGATTTCTAAATTGAAAACTCGCTTGCTAATTGCCAGTGTGTTGAGGCCCTTACTCTTTCTTTTTTTCGTTAAAAGTCGTCATTCAAATGTTTTAAGCGACTATGAAACCGTTTTTATTAAGAGTGCCGGCATGTCTAACTAGGGTGTGTTGAGAATGACATTCTATCTCATCTCATCTCATCTCACTAATATTATAAACGTGAAAGTTTAGATGGATGGATGGATGGATGGATAGATAGATGGATGGATGTTTGTTCCTTTATCACGCCAGAACGGCAAAACGGATCTGGATGAAATTTGGCACAGAGATAGATTATAGTCTGGAATAGGACATAGGCTACTTTTTATCCCGGAATTCCCACGGGAACGGGAACTACGCGGGTGAAACCGCGAGGCGCTGCTAGTTATATATATAACTAGCAGCGCCTCGCGGTTTCACCAGCCAGAACGGCAAAACGGATCTGGATGAAATTTGGCACAGAGATAGATTATAGTCTGGAATAGGACATAGGCTACTTTTTATCCCGAAATTCCTACGGGAACGGGAACTACGCGGGTGAAACCGCGAGGCGCTGCTAGTTTTGTAATATACGTGAATGGAGTAAAGTAAAATGGAAAGGGGAAAGATGGTGGACTTCATTTTATGGTGACTGTTTTGGAGAACAGCCAGGTCAGAGAATCGACGAGAATCCATAATGTACTCAGAGGGAAAAGGTCTTAGTATGCCAGTGACGTAGGAATGTAGAGGTTTTGGAACGGCTGGGCCAAAATCTATGGATAGATATCTGCATAAAAATATACCTACTAATAAAAAGACGTATAATTAATCCTCAAGTATTCGAGTTTTTTTATTTTGAAATCCTAATACAATGTCATCAGCATCATCATCAGCCTATATTAGTCCACTGCTGAACATAGGCCAATGTAAGAAATCTT
The DNA here is from genome assembly GCA_947086465.1 of Eupithecia exiguata. NCBI lineage: Eukaryota > Metazoa > Arthropoda > Insecta > Lepidoptera > Geometridae > Eupithecia > Eupithecia exiguata. The sequence goes on along the minus strand of OX352245.1, from coordinate 3,950,425 downwards.
AAAAAAAAACCCTTAAGCCAGGTATTAGGAATCCTGTTAGGGCGCAATGCAACTTGAGTGGTAGTTAAGCTAATCACTTTATGACACAACTAGCAGCGCCTTGCGGTTTCACCCGCGTAGTTCTCGTTCCCATGGGAATTCTGGGATAAAAAGCCTACCCTATGTGCTATTCCAGACTATAATCTATCTCTGTGCCAAATTTCATCCAGATCCGTTCAGTCGTTCTGGCGTGATTGAGTAGCAAACATCCCTATCTATCCTTCCATCCAAACTTTCTCATTTATAATATTAGTGGGATTATAGTACCTAATTAATTATTCTTAATTTCTTTAATTGCACAGAATAAATAATCTAAAATCTATCTTCCCAACGATGAAGGAAATATAATTGAGAATAGATCAGCTACCAGATATCTCGCGCGCTCTTAATTAATCTCTCTTTAGAAATATCTTAGAAAGGCGTCCATTTGTGCTGATTTTCTCTTTCTTCTTAGCACATTAGATTTCCTAGTGATGATAAGTATACCTATGGTTTTCAACTCAAGTTTTTTTTTGGGCTTCCATACCTTCTTTGTCATTTTTTACTTGTTTTTGCCCTACTTTTGTCGAGGTTGTCTCTTGAACCGTAATAGGTAGACAGTTGAAATCTAACTTTAACAGAGTGTAGATTATAATTGCCACTATAATAATATTTTTTTTTAATAGTTCGTCTTTACAAACAAAGAAAATTACAATCAAATAATAGAATTAAATTAAAACTAGTATTTACAATTGAAACAATTGAGCTAACTAGCTAACGGGACGGCGGCGGCACCAGCATCGTCGGCTGATGCAGTTGCACCAGCCTTCGTACTTCACCAGCACCACGTCTCTCCATAATAACCCAGCCTTTCCTGTGACCAGGCACAGGAAATGATTTTTGCTCATGGCTACCGCTAAAGCCATGGCTCTACCGGTATAGTCAATGGGAAAACTTACTAGTATGGTCGCAGAAGTAAATTAAGTATCAGGATACCACCGTAAAAGTTAACTTTATGTAATTTTTTCAAAAGAATTTCGCGTCGTTTACAAATAATTTCCAAGAAACAAAAGTACTTAAACATTTCCCGAGGAAATACCTTGAGAAGCCTCAATCTCATTTAAATAAGAAATTAATAAATCCCAAAAATTTACGATCTCGACGGGATTCGAACCCGCACCTTCCCCTTCAGCGCAGGGTTGCTCTTTTTCAGAGTTCATCAGAGTTTCCCAGAGTACTATAATAAATAAAAACCTTAGAATCATTTAAATAAGTTAATTATGAGCATCTTTTATAATTAAGTTTCATAAATTTTTCCTCTAGCTGCTTTTGACTGGCAATTTGGTAAAATTTTGATAAGTAGGTAGGTAATTTAAGGTTCCTGGTATCAATGTTTGCTAAAGAAAGAAGTTTAATTTTAAAATGAGTATTTTTATGCTTAATTTAACAAAAGGACCACAAAACTGTTGAACTTTAATTAATACGATCAACAAAAGCTGGTGAAAGCACTCATGTCGCATCCCGAAATATCGGAAAACTCAAAATGTCACAAACCAATATCCAGTTAAAGGCCATCCCAACGTTCGATTCAACTCTAACTATACTGATATTCTTTAAAGAGATCCCTCCTTAATTATTTGTTTTATTTTAATTTTACATAATAGGTATTTATTTTTAAAATGAATAATAACTGAATATGTGAATACTACAAACATCTACCTGTTGCCGTTATCAATATCGAGCAAAAACGACGAGAAAAAAATCACGTTTGTTGTAGGTATGAGCTTTGTTGTATGATATTTGTTTTTTATAGCGGCAACAGAAATACATCTCTGTGAAAATTTCAACTGTCTAACTATCACGGTTCTAGGTAATAGGGTCCCGTTTTACCCCTTGGGTACGGAACCCTAAAAAACCATATGTATTTTTTTATTTAATAGGTACCAACCTATATTTTTGTTTCATTTACAAATCAAAATGTTTCCGACGGTTCCGATGTAACCCTGTATTTACGTATCAGTTTTAAATTCTCAAATGTTTTTAGTTAACAGAGGGGTTTCAAAACTAAACAAATTTGAGTTTAAAAAAAAATATGACGTTGGTATCATCGAAGGAAATTACACATGCTCGACACAGTGTAACACAACACACTGTAACAAAACAAAATAACAAGAAAACAGTAGTAAAGGCAATTTTATAGAACACGATTTAGGTAAGTTCCTTCTCCCTGATATAAAATAATCTTCGGTACACCAACCACGTACATGACGTGTTGAGCGACATATCAAGAACAAGATACATTGTCGTAAGTCGTAATGTAATAGACGGACACGAAATTGGATGTATGTGTCCTTTTTCAGCAAGCAGAGAAATTGAATCTTCGTGTGGAGGTACGAGGTGCGTACAAAATTGTCCCACATTCTTTCATGCGGAAAACACTCGTAAAACTTGTTACTTTTACCTTCATAATATAGTTTCAAATACTGAGACAAAACCATGGTTAAAGTTAAGATAAATACGGAGATTTTCGACAAACGATGCAGTCATGCCTCCGAGTGCGACGTGAGCACCCAAAGTGTGAAAGAACACGTGGGCTACGTACCCACGTAGCCCACGTGTTCTTTCTTTTATGAACCATGACGGGATTCTTAGTACTAAGAATCCCGTCATGGTTCAGAAATTTGAAAATATTAGTAAGAGACCTACAACTCGAATGTATAGGAGACTGCAGGCATTACAGACGGTCGAACCGATTTTTATAAATAGTTTTGAAAAAACTAAAAATCGACTTCGAACCCCTTAATTTTACACTGTTTTTAAGGTTTGAGGGACAAATAAATATCCTCAGTAACAAACATTTTATAAGACCACCTCGGGATTATTCTTTATACAATAGCTTCTTCAGCTATTGCAAAGTAATTAACAGCCGGTTTTACATCCGTTTGTTGTAATTTGACAATCGTTTAAACTTTTTGATAACCTCTAGTGCTAGTAGCTGTAGTTTTGCATTTTGTACGAACCAATTCTTGGTTAAAATACAAAATCGAGCTTTACGCAGAGGGTCTACACTTCTATACGAAGCACTAATATAGCATATTTAAAGCACTTATCCTGATTAAGTTTTGTTTATTTGTTTTACGAACCAAGTCTTGGTTTCTCCACACACAAGTACCTAAACACACTAGAGGTTAACTAAAAGCTTAAACTATTGTCAAATTCACAATCGAATGAAAAACCGGCTCTAAATCGTCCACAAATTGACGGAGAAATCAACGAACATACAAACAGCCGAACCTATGTTCGGCTGTGACGGAGAAGATTCTATAATCTTCTCCGTTTTTCGAAGTCGATTAAAAATGATCCCTACGATAAAAAGCCGATAACTACTGAAGTAATGCCATAAAAACAGCTTGCCGAGAGCGCAATTTAATAACGCACGCACATTATTTTCCTCTAGTTAGCAATAAATACATCAGGGTAACGATATCGCAGGCTCGGGGGAAGCTTATCCTCTTGTATATGCAGCAGACAGGAAGGAACAGCTGTGGAAGTTTAAATTTAGTATTTAAATCAGCGCCATCTAGTAGAACACATTCCTGATTTTTAACGCAGCGGCAGATGCCGCTGCGTTCAACATCATCACTACTAGATAGTAGCGATGATGTTTTATTGGTGGCCTTTACTGTGCCTTTACAAATAGTGCTAGAGGATAGCAGCTAAGATACAAACATAAATTTTATTGGTTGTGGAAGATAATAAATATTTGTTGTTTAGCACAACGCTATCACGAGATAGCGCTGCTGTGCTAAACAACAAAGTCAAAGGCCACCAATAAAACATTCATCTCTACGAAGAGATTAATGTTTTATTGGTGGCCTTTGACTTCTAGAATGTGTCCTAATGACATATTTGTACACCACTAAACATTTGTCTTTGTTGTGCTTGAAACGGAGGGAGACGATAAATGTGTCGTGTTTTAAAGTGGCGAAATAATAGGATAGTTTCCTAATAAAATCTTATATGTATGTCGCAGTTAGATTATCAAAGTACCTAAATGGGCACTTATTTTATTTGACAATTTAACAAATAATTATGATGATAATAGAGAGTTAAAGTTCCGCGTGACGTCACGTCGGGCGACACTTTTTAGCGACTTTTTGACGTCACGAGGCTACAATCCCAAACTTTCACGCGCTGCTGTATCTTTGTCATATTTTGTTTGATTGAAAAAAGAAAAAATATGTGTCCAATATTTTCTAATAATCTAACTGATTGGACCAATTTGAGTTTATTTTTAGGAAACTAGCCTATTGTTGTTGGACGACAATAGGCTAGTTTCCTAAAGATGCATTACTGGTGTGCGTCCTAACTTACATAAAAACACCTGACAAACCCAACTGTTGTTCAGTTGCTGTATTTTATATCCTTTGTTGGGCCATTAACTGCTCGCCCATTTACCGAAGTGGGCCGCGGTCATGATTTAAGGCTTCTCTGTGGAAATAAGGCAATTGACTTGCATTTGCTTCGGAAACGGTCGGCGATTGATTATTTGTTGGTATCGATGGGGAGGGGAGTAAACAGCGTTTATATTGCGTTCATACTAATCTCACTAATATTATAAACGTGAAAGTTTAGATGGATGGATGGATAGATAGATGGATGGATGTTTGTTCCTTTATCACGCCAGAACGGAAAAACGGATCTGGATAAAATTTGGCACAGAGATCAATTATAGTCTGGAATAGGACATAGGCTACTTTTTATCCCGAAATTCCTACGGGAACGGGAACTACGCGGGTGGAACCGCGAGGCGCTGCTAGTACCTATTATAAATTCGAAACTCTGTCAGTCTGTCTGTCTGCCTGTTCACGCCTTTCCCCTTCGGCCCTTTCAACCGAGAGGGGTGAATTGGCAAACAGTATCTCGAGGACAGACATAGCTACATAAAAAGACGTGTAAAGCCGAAGGCACAAGCTAGTACTATGATAAATGTAAAAGTAATAAAATCGGCCAAGTGCGAGTCGGACTCGCGCACGAATGGTCCCGTACCATTATCTATAAAAACAGCAAAAAAATCACGTATGTTTGGGAGCCCCCTTAAATATTTATCTTTCTCTGTTTTTTAGTATTTGTTGTTATAGCGGCAACAGAAATACATCATCTGTGAAAATTTCAACTGTCTAACTATCACGGTTCATGAGATACGACCTGGTGACAGACGGAGAGACGGACAGCGAAATCTTAGTAATAGGGTCCCGTTTTTACCCTTTGGGTACGGAACCCTAAAAAAGTAAAGTAATTGTGTATTACCTTTTCACGCCTTAACTGATCATAATGAAATTTTACAAGGAGGAAAACCATATCCCCGGGAACGGACATTGGCTGCTTTTTAACCAGAAAAAGCACGTGCAAAGCCGCGGGCCGTAGCTAGTAGCTTATATAAACAGGGATGGATCGTTTTATAATCAATCAAGCTTGACGTCTCACCCACACAAAGCCTGTATTGTCAACCCGCTAATTGGCATAATCACACTAATTATTAGAAATACAAAAGTTTGGATGGATGTTTGTTACTTCTTCCCGCTAAAACTATTAAACAGATTGAGTAAAGGCATAGCTCTTAACCTGGAATATACTTATACTTATACCATAGGCTACTTTTTAACCCTAAATCCGTACTCCTGGGGTAGAAATAACATTTAAGAAGGCCTGGAACCTCTAAGTTCCCATACAAACGTACTATTCGATTCATTTGCAAACTACGTCTCCGATTGTAATGAAATTTTACATACATAATCGGACTGCGTTTGTATGGGAACTTAGAGATTTAGGGCCTTCTTAAACGTTTCCATAGAAACACGTGCAACACCGCGGGTAGAACCTAGTTATAAAATATTTCTGGGTAGCCAACTTACGTATACATTAAACACAACACAATATTTCAAAACTTATTTCACACGAACATTTTCTTCACAAAAAAGGTCTAGGGTACTCTTTTTCCCTGGAATTTCTGGAAATTTCCCCAAGTTTAAGTGGAATTAACTAAAATAACGTAGCGTCGGACGGACGCTCGCGAAACCCTCTGCAGATGATATTTTCAAGGGTCTCTTGGAATTTTATAAGCTTTTTGGAGGTTGGAATTTTAACGGTGTTGGTTAACCGACGGTTACTAAACTTAAGGCTATCCTCGATGTATACCTTTTTGACCAAAGAGTTTTTAATACGTACTCTTCGCTTATTTTTACGTAATACGTTATTCATTAGAGGCAGGTTGATAAAGGTAACGCTGAGCGAACTGTACTGTACCTACTTTGTATTTTTTATTACCCGACTACCAACAGGGGAGGGTTATGAGGTTAGCACCCTATGTTTGTATGTTTGTATGTTTGTATATTTGTATGTTTGTATGTATGTGGCCGATTTCTTTGTTCCCACGTAGCGCTGAAACTACTGGTTCGATTTCAACAAATTATGTATCGATTGATTCGTCTCAATACCCGATGGTTATAGGCTATAGGATTTAGGGCTCCGACCCCGAATAAGCCTTCAAAACGCGTATTAAAATTTAGGTAGCCGCAGGCTGCAGGCCCCATAGAGAAAAACTACAATACCTACGACCTATTTTCATTTTCAACTGTATGCCTATCAAATATGACCCATACGTCATTCTATTTTGTCAATGTAAATGTTTCAAACTTTTATAACTTTCACGTAGTCGGGTTGTTGTTTTTAACTTTATCTTGTTAATACGTACTCTTCGCTTATTTTCACGTAATACGTTATTCATTAGAGGCAGGTTGAAAAAGGTAACGCTGAGCGAACTGTACCTACTTTGTATTTTTTTATCGACTGTAAGGCACAGGGGTTGTCTAGCGGTCTAAACCCCGATTAAAAAACCTGGATTTTTTTTGTATACAAAGTGGTAACAAAACCCAAGGAATATTGGTGGAAAATATTTAACGACATTGGTATCATCGAAGCAAAGCACAGAAGCTCGATACAGTTTTTCGTTTTGAATGCTTTCATTCATCATTTAATTGATCTCTCGTTCGTTTTCGCATTCAAATTTTTACATTTTTTCGCTGCACATGTGAGATTATCCGTTGTCGAAGTTTATGTTTTTGTTTTTATTGATAAAATCACTGTTACCTTGTTGTTTTCTGTTATTGTTATCAGTTTTTGTTAAGTTTTCATTCATAAATGTCTTTGTTGACATAAAATATCTAGGATTCTAAATCGTAGTATAAGTAGTTGATGCCGGTTGGTTGATCCAGCTTTCACGAGTTTAGTAGGCGAGTTGGAATTTCTAATTTAAGAATCAATCCATAGTTTAGAATTTTTAGACTTCTACACGTAAAGGTCGGTTACAAAAAAAATATCGGTGAAAGTATCTACAGAGTAAAATGTTTTCCCGTGTGTTCTTATTTTTCTTAAAACACCAATTGATGTCATTTCTATGAGCAATCTATGTTGGTAGTGCTCTATCTACTTACTTTTACAAAATCAATGCTGCAAACGTAAAAGTGCAACAAATCACTCAAAATCATTCGATAACTATCATCGAGTTTATAAGAAACGATTGGATCCGATCGTTGTCATACTACGAAAAGTAGTTCCTTTCGATCCGATAGGGGTGCTACAAGGCGCTAAATGTATGGAAGTATTCTTATGATGCACACAGCACAATGTACGCTAAGCAAATGCTTGTAAAAGTCATAGAAAACGACAGATTTTTTTATCAGTTATCGCTTTTAGATCTTTTTATGAATTATAAATATCGCAGACTCAACGCGTTTATATTAATATCAGCTCAACCTGTCCGTAAATGTCCCCATTTTCATTAAATTGAAACAATTCTGCAAGTTCTTCGAAACCATTGACCTCTGCGAACCGAATAACCTTGTCTGTCACAAACAACGCTTAGTGTGGAGCAGCGTTTTCGGCTTTAACATAGGAATGCATTTACGAGTAACGAGTACAGTCAGCAGAGACTTATTTATGTACGCAATATTGCGTACACATTATGCAGTGACTTCAAAAAGCTAATTAAAATTATTAAGCTGTTTATGTATAAAATTTGACTTGTCTAAGTGCTTATTTTGTAAGCCTAAAGAAATAAAGTTAATAAATCCCAAAAATTTACGATCTCGACGGGATTCGAACCCGCACCTTCCCCTTCAGCGCAGGGTTGGTTATTGAATTTTGAATTTTTGAATTTTAATTATTTCTATTTGTATTCTCATTTGATATAGAAATATATCTCTTTTGATATAAAAGGGGCTCGCTCGCCCCTTTGTGTTCATTCGAAAAACCGAGCAAATCGCGGATCGCGCCCTTACCTTCAAATGCTCGTAGCGTGCTCGTGAAATGCTCGGTTCGCGCTCGCAAGCCTTCCACATTTATAGAATTGATTTTCATTGTAGGTCTTAGTGTGACTGCTAGGGTAAGAAAAGATGTAAAGCAATTTAAAATATCTATTTAGACATCACACGAATATTCTAAATGCGAAAGTTTGGATATTTGGATGGATGTTTGTTACCTTTTCACGCCAAAACTACTGAACGGATCTCGTTGAAATTTGCATGCAGGTAGTTCTAGGCCTGGGATAAAACATGGGCTTCTTTAATCCCCTTTAAATTCTTTAATCAGTTTACATGGGATATAAATAAACTTATAAAAACGCTTGCAGAACCTAGAACCTACACGGGCAGAACCTAGTTTTTCATTATTACAAACTTCAAGCTCCAAAAACAGCACGAACCTAGGCTCTCTCAAGACGTAAATCAGCGTGAATTGAATCTAGATAACACATTGAACCTTCGCCCTACGTCCCATAGTCCCACACAGAATTATGTGCCGTATAACCTTGTCGCAGACATGCCTGGCTCGGCGCCAGTCTAATAAATATCGCTTAGCTTGCCAGTTTTCTGCATCTGGACGTAAACCTGACTTTATTGTGGGGTTTAAAAGAACAGGATCTGTACTGTAGCACCTACAAAGTACAGATTTTGTAGTCAATAGACCTTTGGTTGACCACAATCTCACCTGATGAAAAGTGAAGATGTAACCGACGACGGATCACGAAAGTCTAGAAGATGCCTACCTATTCACTCTTGGCTTAAGAGACTCTGGTTGTAATTGACCGGAAAAACAGTAGCTCATAAACAAACGAGTTTAGAAATTAATAAATCCCAAAAATTTACGATCTCGACGGGATTCGAACCCGCACCTTCCCCTTCAGCGCAGGGTTGCTCTTTTTCCAACTAAGCTACGTGATCTTATCTAGTCGACCCGAAAATCTTTGGGAGTTCTTTCGGCACTTACGCCGTCAGCGCCACCTACAGAGGAAACAATGAAGTTATCCAATTCTGCTCAAAGACCAAATTTACATTTAGTTCTTTGACGAGAGGTTTTGCCGCCGTTGCTTGATTCTAAGGTTTTTATTTATTATAGTACTCTGGGTAATTTCTAAGAAATGAATTTGGGATTTATTAATTTCTTAGAAATTACCCAGAGTACTATAATAAATAAAAACCTTAGAAACGAGTTTAGATTTAAATGGCTTGATCCAAGATTCTTATAATCCGAATCACCTTAATACACCCTCTATTTATTAGTAAGACAAGTATGGTTTAAACTTTTAATTGGAACTAGCGTGGTACGTTGATAAAAAATAGTTTTGGTCACCTTTTCCACGTGTCCACAGTTATTTTCCTTTGATTGTCATTCTCCTGGTTTTTGTAATTTAAAGAAGTGTTCTGTTTTTTTAAGGATTTTCCTTTGTCATGTGTGTATCTAGCCAACTGGCATGAACATGTTGTTCAAAAGTTGAAAAATTTGAATAAAAAAAATAAAAAAAAAGTACCTACCCCATGTACCTCATATAGTAGTGGACAAATTTTTGACCTGGCTTACCTAGCTCATGAACCACATTTTTCAGAATAGAGTATTACGCTATTTTTGAAAAGTTTCTCAATTAGATTTTATAGTTTAAAGAACCAGTAAAAAGAAATTTTTATTCAATCGATAAGTGTCCTAAAAATGAATTTAAATTTTACTCTGATGATGCCCCTTTAGGTATAAAGCAGCCCCGCCCCCCCCCCCTAGGGGGGGAGCTGCTTTATATATATGCTATAGCTGCTTTATATTTTAGGGGGGCTAAATGCCTCACTCATTTAGGGGAGCGCGTTTATTTTATTCAAACCTAAAAATTAGTTTTTATAACTAATACGAGTGGCCTTAAAGAAATATGAACTACACTGCATTAATTTTATCAGACAATACGTTAGAATTATTTCCCAGTAGTAGTCAAGTAGCTTATTGTAAAGTTATTATTTATTCAAGAGAACACTAAAGTAGATAATTCTGAGCGAATCGAAACAAAGCCGTGTTATAAATTAAATCCAAGGTTTATCTTTTTTGATCTGGGTTTGAATGAATATCGATATAGAAAAAACATTTAGTCAATTAAAGTCATCATAACTAACATAGAAACTGAAAACGGAAAGCAAAGGAGAAAATTAATTGAGATCATTTATCGAAACAAAAACTGCGTTGGAAATTGATTGGAATTTGCTGTTTCAATTTTGTAAAGGCGATTCAATTAAGTTTTTGTATTTTAACCCTCGATAAAATTAGGTCGATCGCGAAAAAGGTCTTGGCCAGTATCTACGTAATAAGAATACCTACCTCATCATCACCATCATCAGCCCATAATAGTTCACTGCTGGACAATGTCTAGCCGTGAACATAAGGGAAGGCCTATGTCGAGTGGACCTAAGTTCTCCCTTAAATTCCATACATACAAAAATGTATATGTACTTAAAAAGGTCAAATTCCTAATAAAACACTGACACAGAAATAAATTGATATTTTTTATTTCTGTCGCTTCGGTATGTACCAACACTAAAGTAGAGACGAAGAAACCTTTAGCCTGTTAGTTATTATTTTTCGATTTGGAGCAAAACCCGTCCCAAAATTTTATATCTTCTAAATAATCTGATATTTTGTAATAAGCCTTTTTGCACAGAAATTTTTGGACCATTTGTTTGAATTTATTTACCTACTGATAGTTTTTGCATCAGCAAACAAAACAATCTCGTGATTATTCTTAACAAGATGAGGCAGGTCGTTAATATAAACTAAAAATAGGAAAGGACCGAGGATAGAACCCTGCGGTACACCCATTGTAACTACAGACCCCGAAGACCGTTTCCCATTAATGTCGACTCTTTTGCATCCTATCACTCAAGAAGATCCAAAGTGGAGTCCATTACTCCATAGTTATGTACCTAGTATTATTTCGAAATAGTTACTAAACGCAGAATCATCTGATTCCGCGTTATAAATTCATCAACACTGGATTAGATCAAGTTATGTTTCCAGAATATCCGTACGCCATTCACCAACACCAGATTATCACTAAATAATTCACCCTTGTGTACACGCATCACGTACAATTTCCATGGCAGACTCAAATAGCCAGAAATAATTTCGTGTCCGTGGTATGAACGGTAGCACCTTATACTAAGTTTACCGAATCGTAGTCTCCACTCAAGAACACGTTTACTCCAGCGGTTGTCGGTTCTTTGGCCGGCCCACTTCAGCTTGCTCATTCTTAGAGCTATGTCGATAACTTTGGTTCTCTGTCGGATGTATTCGTTACGAATCCTATCCTTCAGAGAAACTCCGAGCATCGCTCCTTCCTTACCTCGCTGGGCGACTTTAAACTGGTGGACCAGCCCTACCGTGAGTGTCCACGTCTCAGCTCCGTAGAACATGAAGGGTAGGATGCTCTGATTGAAAAAAAAATAGGTAGGCTTAATGTTATTCATTCTGGAACCGTAAATTCCAATAAGGATGTAGCTACGCACTCTTGTCAGTGTCGTCGATCAGAGCTCCCGCGGGATCTTATTTCGATGAAATCCGATAAAAAAATCGAATTGTTCAATTTATTTTCCCCCACCATCGAGAAAATCCTTCGAAATTATCATAAGCGCTTCTTGACATGGAAATTTTCAGGGCCACACAAAGCTGATTACCTACTTATCAGTAATTATTAAAGCTAGCATTACGTGAAATAATATGGACCTACCTATGTTCTTGTAGCTTAAACCATTTAAGTCTCGTCACGTTAAACTGTTCGTTAGTAGGAAATGACGTATTTTTGAGTAAAAATACAGGATAAATAGCCCTGTATTAAATGCTGGCTGGAGGTCAAGATTTGTGACGTCAGGGTGGATAAAAGTGTATGAAAATGCATGGCTCGCTTTTCCACCTACCGGCGCCGTCGGCGGCCCGGCGTTGACTCCCACCACCATATAACATTTTATCTAACCATAAAAACAACGCGTGCAAAGTTGCGCAGAAATGTCAGTCATGGAAGTACTTACTTATTAATGGCATAATACTAAATTAATTAACCTTTGTGTCTCACAAGAATGGTAAGGTAACGTTATAATTGAAAACCATGTTCATGGAATTTGACAAACCTAATTTCGGTTCAGTCAAGTTGACACACCAGATACAGCCCAATTTCAATATTTCATAGTAGTTTCTGCACGCGGGTTTGTACACTTTGTTTTCAAGATAAACATCAGCCCATAGACACGTTATTCCAAGTCAACGTAGAATTTTTAACTTGTGACTTAAAACGACTTTGAATGAAGGTGGAGGCTCTATGATAGGCTGGAAGTTTTTTTTATAATGTGATACCTATGTTTGTCGATTTCTCCGTCGTATAAAAACCGATTTGGATGATTCTTTTGCAGTTTTTTAGAAAATGATCCAGAAAATGAAGCTGGTCCTATAAAAATTATATACCCGAGGGCTAAGTATAAATCCCGCAACACTTTTAAACAGTTTATAACTAAAGGACTGAAGTAGGTTTTCAGATTTTTTTAAACAATCAAATGATTAGGGGAAAGTTGGATAATACCGAGTGGTTGACAATTCCGCACCCCTGCATATCCAGCAACTACGCATAGCAACTGCCTGGATTGATAATATCGTAACACAAGTCTCAAACACTCCTGCACACCGCGTCAGCCCGCTTCGCAGAAAGAAGCACGTGTGTAGAAAAGTAATAAATAAGAAAAGAAATTATTATATACATATTGTAGAAATTTGTATGAGCCCGGTATCATCAACCTCGAGCACTGTATTACCGTACCAGTTCGATAATACCGCGTTTTTCAATTTTTTGGTATTTTGATATTATCTCTTCTGTCTTTGATTTTAACCGTCTTGATACGCTAATAGGCATAGCTTAATAAATTTCTAGCTGGAACCCTAAAAAAAATAATTATCTAACCCTATTCCAACCTAATGCCGGGTACAGACCAAGCGAGCGAGAGCGAGCGAATGCCAACGATTGGGATATGAAAATCGGTACGTTCGTTCCATATTGATTTAATGTAGCGACAGCCGCCGGAGCACGGCTGAAGACGAACGAAGACCCTTGTTTGGACTCGCTTGCTTTCACAATGACGTCCACACTGGTACTTTTGCGTTCGTTCGTTAGCCTTCGCTCGCTCTCGCTCGCTTAGTCTGTACCCGGCATAAGATATCGTCATGATCGCTGAATTGCGTGGTACTATCCGACTCTCCCCTGACTTAAGTATGGGAGCCATGTTTATTGTTTGTTGCGTTACACGTGGTTATTGTTTTGTGGAAACGTTTTGGGTTTTTTCCATAACATAAGAATTGATTTATTACTTATACACAAGTATATACATCATAAGTAGATGCCAGAAGCATGAGGCAAACTGTTGTTTCGGAGTGGCGTATACGAAGGTCACGGCGGGCTGGTCGGATTCGTACTTCCCTTGTGTCCGTGGCCGGTGACAAACAATACAATACAAAATTCTTTATTGTACACCACAAAATAAAGCTAAAAGAAACAGATATAAATATTAAACATAATAGTACAATGGGCGGCCTTATCGCTTAGCAGCGATTTCTTCCAGGCAACCTTTAGATGGAAAGAAACTTGAAAATTTAAGAAAGACAAACGTTGTACGGCACCAGCGAACCAATACCTAAGTTAATTACATATTACCAGTGTTTATTTCCATCATGAAACGGGACAATAGAGTACTACACTACATTGGAATACAATGTTACCCATAATTATACTATTCCAGGTCAACACCTACCTCTTGAACCTTTGCAGATTTAAGCTCGATTAGTTTTGACGTGAAGAAGTCACAATAAAACCGGCCAAGTGCGAGTCGGACTCGCGCACGAAGGGTTCCGCACTATTATCTATAAAAATGGCAAAAAAATCACGTTTGTTGTATGGGAGCCCCCTTAAATACAATACAATACAATACAATACAATACACTTAATAGTATTGTATTAAATATTAATTTTATTTTGTTTTTTAGTATTTGTTGTTACAGCGGCAACAGAAATACATCATCTGTGATAATTTCAACTGTCTAACTATCACGGTTCATGAGATACAGCCTGGTGACAGACGGACAGACGGACAGCGAAATCTTAGTAATAGGGTCCTGTTTTTACCCTTTGGGTACGGAACCCTAAAAATCCATCCATCCAAACTTTCGCATTTAATAGTGCGAGACGATCCAACATCCGATTTCTCTACTTTAGCTACCAGTCAATTCTGACAACGTTTGATATTCCATAGATTCTATTACTGTTACGAAAGTGGGTCAAACGGGGTATTCGGGGCTCTATCTGATATTACCAGATATAAACCAGCTTTGGGATATGCTAGCTCACTGGGCAATTTATCTATATACTTGCAAAGGGTCGTAGTAGACGACTATTTACAATACAATAAAATACAATACAAAACTCTTTATTGTACCACAAAATAAAACAAAAAAAAACATAGACACAAGGAAAATGATCGGCCTCATCGCTTAGAAGTGATTTCTTCCAAGCAACCTCTGAGTGAATAGAAATTTAAGAAAGCCAGGGGTGTATACAGTACAAACTTACTAGTGGTTTATTCTTCGCTTCTTCCTCTAGTGGACAAAAAATTGAAGCGAACAAAATCAATAACATTTTATTTTTTATTTGATAATAGTTAATGTTATAAATATAATAGTATAAAATATTACTTTATAAAGCTCTTTATGTATAAAATTTGACTTGTCTAAGTGCTTATTTTGTAAGCCTAAGGAAATAAAGTTATTGATTTTGACTTTTTGACACAAATACATAATAGTAGTTAGTAAAATATTCTTATGCAAGTAGAAACATACAAAAATATATACAATAAAATATTACTGTAATACATAAAGTAGACAATAAAATGCATGAACCAAATAAAACAACAAAAAAATAGTGAATAAATTGATAATAAATTCACTTTTCTGACAAATAAAAACCTTAGACGCGAGCTATGAAAACAGGTAGAGATCCAGCTTTCGTCATTAGGAAAGCTCCATGAGTCATTTGACTCACTCACGACATGAGTCATGAGTCCATTGACTCAGGCAATGCGTTCCACTGATTATTACACAGTTAGCCATTTATGGTGGTGACCGCACTTCTTAGTTCTAGATAGGCGATAACAGTAAGTGCTTATGAAGGGAGTCTGGTAGCTCCACGGGGTAGATCATTTATCTCTATTTTCACACAGTTCTTACCACGGGTTCTCTATGCTCTATGCTACTTCAAAGGTTCCCGGAGCCCAATTCTGCTTACTAAGTATGAAGGTTCTACATTGACAACCTTTGTGGCGCGCGGGCGAAGGTTCGCCTGCGACGCAGGAGGTTGTGGGTTCGATTCCCGCTTTGGGACAAATATTTGTTATATCTGCAGGTATTTGTTCCGGGTGTTCTGGTCGTTTACTTTGTATAGTAAAAAATATCTATCTATGTAATGTATTTTATAATGTATATCAGCTCATAGTACTCATAACACAAGCTCTGCTTAGCTTGGGGCTAAATAATGCTGTGTGAATTATCTATAATTTATTAATTATTTATTTATTATAACCCCATCACGAACACCTTTGTGAAGACGACATGTTAAATACATACAAATCTTTCCTCCTTATAATATTAGTGTACAAAATCAGGTCGCCTAATTTTAGTGATAGGTACTTAAGATCAAAGCTATAAGTACTTTGGCATATACAGGGTTATTGGTAAATTAGTGACAATACGTGAACTGCAGGTCCTGCCCATCATCACAAACACGTTCGCAAAGGCGCCAAGTCTAAATTCTAAAAAAAATATAAGTCACCTCTGATACTAAATGAAAAAACATCTATGTCTGGAACCCAACGAGTTACTTAAGACCGATCTTACACTCTCATATCTTCTGATAATTCAGGGCAGAGCTTCTTTTAAGTTGAGTTTCAAATAAAACCTCTCTAACGAACGATTATTGAATTGCGGGGGGTACCCATTACCAATACCAAAAATAAGAATTAAGACCTGGCGTCTTCACAAACGTGTTTGTGATGATGGGCTGGACCTGCAGTTCACGTATTGTCACTAATTTACCTATAACCCTGTATAGATACGTCTACTTAATTTTCAGAAGCCCTAAATGTACAAATACCTCAGGGAACAAACCCGGGCAGTTACTTGTCGCTATGTATTTACCTTGGCCCTTAACATGAAGGGTAATGGTTGGCCAAATTGCCTGAACTTCATTTAACTTATAAGAACACGCCTGAACCAGTTAGCTTTAATCTTAAGCCTTATTCCTAATAGACAGAAGATATAGTAGGCTTATTCCAGTATTCCGCCTTGAAAATTCATCCAAAAGGGGGAAAACTCGAAACTTCAATTTGAAAATAGAATTTCCTCTGAATTATTTTTCTTATACCACTTTTTTCCTTCAGAGAAGAAAACCAAAGAGGTAAGTGAAAACGCCACTTCGGTCGTCAGATGATAATGAAATCACCTTTATTGCTGCAATGGCGATATAAAAAAGATAGAGCGTAAATATTTATTAACATTTTATTGTAATTTACGTTCCATAACAAATCCGAGACGTATTTCGTTCAGCCATGGCGACTGTGTGGCTAGACGTGAATATACTAAATTTAACTCAAAGCATTATTTTGTTTGTTATGCTTGGAGCATCACCCTGTCGATAAACTATCTCGTACCCACTGGCCCTATTTCATTAGGACACTATGGTAGCGCCACCGGTCGCGCCACCAGCACCTGGTATCAGCTTGGTTGCGCAACCATATTTGCTACCGGCAACCACATCACCCGCTGGTGGTGCAACCATTATTATGTTTAGAGCGTTTTTGGCGTCTCACTCACTCCACCTCCAGTTGGTGGTGGTGTTTGTTTTGGTGTTTCTTGCTGTTTAGCTCAAGACACAACGGTGGCTCCCACCGGTCGCGACCATAGGGTCCTAACGAGATAGGGCCCAAACTTAAAAGCACACCCTATACTTCAGACTAGATGGGAGGATACCCTGCAAATAGCTGATGACAGGACACTCTGGTACTGGTTCACATTAGGGCAGATTGAAAGAAGTTCTATAGTTTCTTTCATCAAGGGTAGTTGGATCCACGATCATTAGCATTTAGAATATTAATAGGATGCAACTAAAAGCCTACTAGAGTTTTCTTCTCCTCCGCTGTGATCACCAATCGGCCTGCCAACCGTGTTGATTAAGGCAAACCACCCTTAGCTGCATGTACAGCAGCGTGCGTTGCTGTTTGGTGCCGGCTTAGAATTTGCAGCACCCCAACTCATCCCGTGGTGTTGTAAGAGGCGACTAAGGGACATACACCGGGGGCGGGCAGCAGCGCCTCTTGCAGAATAGATCTACCACCGAACTGCGATCCCCAACTTGGTTTTTGATTCGGACGAGTTGTACCCCTACCTTAAAGTGAAGTGTACCACCCGTCCGACATCAAAACTTTCGCGGTAAGATGGTTTATTAAGGTATATCACTGAAATAACTCAACCTCTACCACATCTACCATAGTAAATAATTTGTCGCTACCAAAATCTTGAAGCAAAATTCGAAGTTTCATGCAAGAGCTTTTCTAGGTGATGCCGCAAAGCCTATACCTACCTACTTCGTCCAAGCTTAACCTATTTTTAAGCCCAAGGGATCCAGATAGTTAGCTAGCGCCTTCCTTTGTGCACATTCAAAAGAGCTTTAATACATCATACCTTCAAAGAACTCGTGCTAAAGATGGTAGCCTATTTGACATGCTTGAATGGATTCTCAGATCAGTCACTGTCCGTCAAATTGGAAGTTTTTGGGTCTGCTCAAAGAAAAACACAATGCCATTTATTCCAAATATAGTATACAGTTATATACTATACAGTTATTCTGGGACTATGGCGCTCATTATGGGACACCTATGTCCAGCAGTAGACTAATATAGGCTGATGATGATGCTGACTATTCCAAAGACATTTATATCTTCTCAAGTCTAAACTTCGATTGAGCTTAGACGATTGGACGTTTCCTAAAGAAACCAGAAAACCGCATTCTAGATTCTGGTAGAGTTCGATTATCCAACAGAGCATTGAACAAAGATCTGAGTTAAGAACGTTTTCAGCGATCAAAGATTGAAACTAAGTATTAAGTATGGTTATGGTTAGCCTTAGAAACTATAAAATACTTCATCTTCAAGCCATACCGTACTAACTACAATACTTCATCTTAGATACATAAGATGTTCATGGTTTTTTTTTGAATTTTGAAAACAAAAGTAAGAAAAGCGTAACTTCATAAAGAGAAGGCGTTGAAGTGTGGTTGATTGAAGTGCCAAACTGTTTTCATTCTAAACGCCCTGTAAGCAACTGTATGTAACCCAATTTCGCAAAAACAAACAAACTTGACAATTTACGTAACTCTTAACTTAATAAAACTTCGGATCTGCTCAATAACTTCACATAAGTAAAACAACCACGTAGAATATTAAACACCCACGCTTCTTAATGAAATCCTAAGAAAACCCTTTTTCAGTGCCGTTTTCTTGGTCTCTAGCTTCAGGCTAAACAGATCCTTATGTCTAACGTTATGCGGCTGAAATGCCTTGCTCACCTGATCGTTGCTCGAACGGCATGGTCGGGTCCTCCCTGCAAGCTTTCAAGCCTCTATGTCCGTCACCATCACACACACACACAATGCACTAGCCCGATGCAGTCAAGGCATGGTTATCGTTACGTCAAAAAACATAAGGACGGTGTTATTCGACACGCGACCTCTACCGAAGCGGGGTGGTGTCTGCTGGCTGGATGCGGCGCGCGCCGACAGCGCCCCCTGTTGCCATGGCAACGCTCCCAGGCGATACCGGACACAGACGATCAAATAGTTGGTAGAGTCGATGCGACCTACACGCTTGGTAAGTCGCCTTAAAAAACAAAAATAGCAAATTAATTGGTGTGCCGTGAAATTTGCAAAGGTTAATTTAGATCAAAGGTTCGGTAAATTGGTGGTGATTGGGGTGAGTTTTTTTTATTTTGGTACAGCTACCTCCGGAGTGGTTGACTGGACTGACGTAAGTATTGGCGCCGCGTAGCATCGATTTGTGACGTTTTTCTTGGCTTAAGTTTTCGCGGTGTATGAGTTTTGGTGACTAACTAGAACGATTCATAACAAGGTTACATTAGATGGAAAAGCAAAGGTGTGGTCCTTTTACAAACTTTGAACAATCATTTTTGACGTCGGTAGAATATTTGATTATTTATCTGCCTAGAGAGAGTCCGTCGCGCTGCAAACAACTGTAAAAAATGAGACCAATTTTCAAAAGAGCTTAATCCCATATATGAGAGACTAGTACATAGAGAAGCGTAGGGCAATATAAAGATTACTGAACATGCTGATGATGTTGAACATGATGATTTTAGGGCAGGTAAACGAATACATAAACCACGACTTTCTCTATTTGTGGCTGAAATCGGAAATAATCATTTTTCCAAACAATTCAGAGCTTACATTTTGCACTAGCGTTACAAGCAAAGTAATCTGGCACGAGCTGTTATGTCCAAAACGTGCCTATTCCTGATTTTCGTTTACTAGGTTAAGTGCCCTTCACTAATTGGTGAACAATCAAATGGTAATCGAATACGAGGAATCGGATTGAGCAATCCAATTTCACTCGATAGTAGTCTTACTGGATTGGGGGTTTAGGTTTAATATATCTACTCTGTTAGGGTGGTATCGAGATTACTGGCTCGGTTATTGTTTATCAATATTTACCTTTGCTTCGTTCGATTGATCTCGGTAAATCGATCGTAAAACAAAGTCCTACCTACCGGTACATAAGTAAGTAGCACATAAATATATAGTACATAAAATACAGAAACCAGAGGTCGGCTGACCAAAACCAAAACGTACCTATTAACTTTTTGTCAAAAAATGGATTTCAGTTTTCATCCTTTTTGGCGTAACCCCATAGGTAGCCGCAATGCCTGCTGGAGTAAAATAATTATCAAAAATTTAGTTAGGAAACACAATTTCAAGATAGGAATAAAAACGTATTAAGTAAGTACAACTCTCGGAAAGAGCTAGTGTCCGAGAAAAGAAGCGAAAGCTTTTCTTCTCCTCTACTTGTAAGGAGGTTAGTGCATTCGCAAGAAAACGATGAACCTACCTATACCTACTACTTACCTATCTAAGCATGTAGGTACGTGTATACTATTTGAACGTATGCCTAGGTAGGAAGATTAGGTACTACCTACTGCCGGATCCGTGAAATGTTCTCGAGTTTTCACCACAATCAACATAAAAGTTTTTGAAGAAGCCTCAAGTCACTTCAAAGTTGAAATTGGCGGAAAACTTTTTGGAAATTGATTTATTGTATAGGTTCGGACGGAGGCGGGTAAGTATGTAAAAGGTAAAAACTTCTTGCTTTTGAGTGCCTTACGAATTTGAAAAGCAATCCATAATGTGTCTTTGGCGCCTGAAAAAACAATCGAAGCAATTCTAGAAAATAAACAAGATGGAAGGTTGTAGAGGCTAAAATTTTTGTTTTGCTTCATCAAGCAAAACCCGAAAATACAAACCAACTAAAACTGCAAATGGTATCGAACAATTAAACACGCGAAAAAATTGTTGTAAGTTACAGTAAAACTTCTAGAATCTAAAATGTTTGGGCCAGAAAAACTATGTCAGTTTCTTTACAAACATTTTACATAGTGATTGATGATGAATAAGTACAATAATTGTACCAACGTACAATTTTTCAGTAATTCCACCTATATATTTTATTTCCTAGACTCAGGTCTCTTCGTCGGTGATTAATTAAATTAATTTTGGTAGGTTGGCAGATTGCTATTTTATTATATAATAGGAATAAGTAGTAATTGAATTAGGCACTACCTACTCACTCACTCAACTCACTACCTACTCACTCAATAAATAATTATTAGCAATCAAATAATAGAAACAAATTAGAACTAGTACAAGGAACACAAACTAGTAGAAACAAATTGAGCTAACTGCAGACTGTTGCAAACAATCTACAGTTGACTCATCTGACCCATATCAATAATAATAATATCCAAGAATAACATCCAACTTTGTCATTTGAAGTGAGTGGTTGAGTTTTTTGTCTATTGTTATTTTTACAAACTATTCAAGTGCCCATTCTTTGGTGTCGTAAAATAAAATCTATTTCCGCCAATAGGCAATAGCTGGTAACACTTTTACAGGTACTCTCCACATTTTAAACAGGCCACTATAAATTTACGTCACGGGAGAAAAATTGCAGCACCGTAAAACTGCAGCAATGAAACTAAAATAATGCTCTTCGAAAGACATAAATAACTGTTTCAGTGGTCGAGCTTAGGAATCCTCTTAAACAGGGTGCCACGAAACATGTGTACAAGCCGAACGGATTCTGAACCCCGAGGCGATAAAATTTTATTTAACGTTTTTTTTGTATTTCGAACAATTTTAACTCTTTGTGGATAAAATATTATTAATTAATAACCAGTTATGAACAGAGATAAAAAAACCACATTCGTAGCTGGCTACGAAACATGGCTACGAAAACGGCAAGAACATTCCGTTCTCGTAACTGGATATCAAGCAAGAAAAAAATTCCATGTTCGTAGCTGGTTATCAAAGATCCGCAACGAACGTGGACTAAAGGCTTTTTTAAATACCTAGAGACATTTTTATTCGTATTATTTGTACTTTTAAGTGATATCTGAGATAATTATCATTGTTATGAAATTTCAAAGGATAACAATAACTTTTTGTTAAAATTAAGTGTCTGATTAACTATTTTTACCAGCCAGTACTACTACGTTAGATGTAGGAAGTTTAGATGGTGGATATGCATAACTTGCCATTAGAAATATTTAACTTATTTACTGCCCAGCCTTGGCGTAGCAACCCGGACGCTGCTGGGTAAACGGATCTTTTGAAGGCCACGTGCGTTATGGGCAATGAAAGTGTAGAATCGAATCCACACGCTAACGAAGTAGCGGATAAAAGCTAGAATTGTATAATGCTAAATAATGCAAAAGTACGCATAAAAGATCACGAATAGAGACGATTAAAAAAGAAAAATATAATTATTCGAAATTCAAAGAATAGGTAGTTATTCACAAGTTGATCCCCTCTTCTGGACGGGATTCAAGTTGAACCCCGTTCAGAATCACCCCCTTTCGGCATAGTCCACATGTTACATGGCACCCTGTATAAGGGATCGGGTGTGCAATGTAGATACTTATGGTTGAGGATTGTTTGTCGTAAAATAAAAAATGTTGTTCCTTCAAAGTTGTTTGTATTTTATTGTTGGACTTATCTTGTATTGCTGCATAGGGTCACTGACTTATGTAGGTAAATATAAAATATCTACTTGAATTTGAGATCTCATTAAATCCAACATTTAGATTGGATAGGTATTTCACGAAATGTAGTCTAGTCTATGAATATTAATTTGGTTTAATAAAATGGCCAGTGCCTTGCAGAGCTTGTGCATAAGCAGGTTATTGGTACTTACTTATATTATGTTTTTACCTAGGTACTTAGAATGACGTAAGTATAAATTATATCATCATCAACAGCCTAATCAGTCCACAGCTGGACATAGGCCTCCTCTAATAATAATAATAATAAAACATTTATTTCAGCAACGTTAGTCTACTACGGCCCATATAAAATATATACCATAATCTAACATACATAAAATATATACCTATTTACTACCACGTAGAGTCGGCGACGTAACCAGGTGGGATGACGATTTGCGAAAGACTGCTGGCAGATGCTGGATGCGGCAAGCTGAAGACAGGGCGCTATGACGCTCATTGGGGGAGGCCTATGTCCAGCAGTGGACTAACATAGGCTGATGATAATGATGATGATGATGAATGTAATACAAGGCACCACGTTCGTAACAGTTTAGCGAATTCTGCTATACAGAAATAACAATACAAAATCACAAAAGCTTTTAAAAATTCAACTCAATCACAGATGTTTTTTCAAAAACGTTAGATTTCCATGGAATTCACAGCGAGACGACCTTGTCCACGACAATGGAATCCCATGAATGAAGCGAGGGTGCCGAAGACGTAATGGCCAGGTAGAATTCACTTTACGTTCTGTCTTTAGCTTTGAAGCACCTTCCACTGCGAGACTGGCTTTTAAATCAACTAAAGTATATTGCACGGTAATTATCAACTGGCAATGTCTTATTTTACTTTACCCTGTTGAGTTAATGAACATATTGTTAGGTACACTATAATATGGAGTAGTACATATTAAAATGTAAACAGAGATAATATTAGTACCTGCAGATTGTACAAATATTTGTCCCCGAATCGAACCCGCAACCTCCTGCGTCGTAGGCGGACCTTCGCCCACCGCGCCACAGAGGTCGTCAAAACTGTGCGTACAGAGCATAATCTGGTATCAACATCTTCACAATGACAATTATTATAGATAAATATCATAAAATATCACGTCGGCTAGCTAATAAAATAATACAGCGACTTCTATACTACAGCTAGATGAAAACAAAATAAAGAAAAGCATAAAGTCCGAGGTCAGACCGATTCAACTAAATCCGATAATTTATTTTCATAGCCTGAACTCGATAGCAAATGGATCCGATAATGAGTTCCGATAGATGAAACTCAATCTTATGAATATTCAGTAGCACAGAAGCAAACACCCATAAATCCCATTACAGTTCTAATAATTGCGTCTATGGAGTCCCAAGACCCGAGGGTTGCCTTTTTTGTGGCACTATCTCAAGTGGGTGTTCCTTTGTTTACGGATTGAATAAAATACGTTTTTTCTAAAGCGCTCTTCGATGTTTTTTCTGACCACTCCACTGTTCTTTGATCTAGTACTTATAACACATGTTTTGGCAAATAAAAAAATCTTTATCTTATTATCTTTATAGTATGTTCGTCTAGGTACCAATTATTAAGCTAGACGAACACAAGAAAAGGGTAGCTTTTTTGCCTATGTGCTATGTACTCGGATAGTATGTACGTACGTAATAGAACTTACCTACTACGGTACTTGTTGGAATATTTTTTCAATTTAATTTATATGAAATTATAAATATTAATGTAGTACTTAGATAGATAGGTAGACAAAATGTTTGGAAAATAAATTAGAATAAAAAGCTTAATTTCCTTGTAAAAAAACAGTTAGCTTGATAATTTTGGTATACAGGGTTATTGGTAAAATAGTAACACTACGTGAACTGGTTCTGGTACACTGTACTAATTTACCAATAACCCTGTATAGGTAGGTAAAATTAAAAGCTAAACGGCCTTATAAAAAGTCAGTTTAGTTACCTAGCTTGATGATAAAGAATGACTTCAATCGACAAGATCATAAAATTAACGAACATCCTGTCATGCATGAATGAGGCAAAATTACCACCTAGGCACTTAGTAATTGTAAAAAATATCGGAGCAAAAGTACATATTAGTTACTTTATGGAAACATGAACTTTATACGAGCTCAACCAGCGAGTTATTGAGTTTTTATGAAATTTCCAGCTGTTTTTTCAACCCCACTTGTCTTAGTACACGTGCTACGTTTTTTATAGAGTAGTCACTCCGTAATGAACAGTTTGCTCGGAAACAGCCGTGCGCCCTTGCCAGGATATCCTGTTTAAAAAATAAAAGAACTCACCCTCACACCTTTGCAGCAGCTTGGCACTCATATTTATTCTGTGACCATACTTTATAGACGCAAAATTGACAGTTCGGTTGCGGGTTTGTAAGGTTCAGAATAGAATTAGAAGGCAAGGAGTTATGGCGGGATACATGAAAATAAAATATTTGTGTGGGTGTGTATGTTCCCGAATTGCTATCGCTTTGTACACTGACAAAGGGATGAGCTTGAGTATTTTGTTTTCGTTATTCGGCCTTGTTGGGTCTTTAGTCGTTTCGCACCGCGAGCGGTTCGAACCGCGGTGTGAAAACCCCAAGCACTGTTTCTGAATAGGGCCATTCGCACCGCAGTGGTTACGGCGGTGCGAATCGCCCAAGATTCTTTGCCTTGTTATTATCAAATGCTGCATCCTGGGTTACAGTGTTTAGTGACAATTTTTATCGCCATTTTCTGAAAAGGATAGGCATAATGATTTCGCTTGCATAGGAGCGGGACAGAGCAGAGCAGTGTATGCGCAAAAAGTAAGTTTTTGCTTATCTAATAATTAGGACATTTATTTGTAAACAAATATACAAACATACAAACATAGGGTGCTAACCTCATAACCCTCCCCTGTCGGTAGTCGGGTAAAAATAAGCCAAAGATTGCCTATACGCTATATTCTATAATTTTATACTTACATTAATAATAAAATCTTGTACTTACTTACCTATTTGATAGTTTAGGAGAAAAACAGTAGTAAGTAACCAAGAAAATAGATGGTAGGTACTCTTGATCATTGAGTTATAAATAGGTACGCTTGTAATAGTAGGAATACTAAAACCTAAACCTACTTCAATGTATTATATTTTGAGTAACAAGACAATTAAATAATTTACCTACTAATCTCTTTCTTCTTTCTGGTCTTTGTCGACCCGTAGATTGGTGTAGGCCTCTTTCAAACTCTTCCTTTCCCTTCTACTTTGGGCAGTTAAATCATTTGATGTCGTATTTCCATCTCATTTGCGGCCGTCCCACCGGTCTTTGTTTTCCCGTGGTCTCCACTCCAAGAGTTTCTTACACCATGATGTCTCTTTGCGGGCTATGTGACCTGCCCACTCCCACTTAAGTATTCCAACTCTCTCACTGATGTCAAACACAATTTACTTATAAATAAGACAAAAAAATGCGAATCAATTTAGATAGGTACTCGTACCTTACAATCAGAACGATGTGGCAGTATCCATTCGTACTATCCTGGTATCCTACCCTTTGATTACTAATTTATTAAAAAAATAACTGCTTCACTTAAGTATCTACCTAATTTTCTTTATTCGCTATTCATTTATCGTAGTGCTTGAGCACATCTAGTTACGTTATTCTAAGTACAAGTTAACAATGACACACAAACAATCCTACCTAGGTACTACATGACATAAAAAGTTTGCAGTTAGGCTTTTTAGATCCTCTGGTATATACCAGAGGATCTAAAAACCCTAACTGCAAACTTATTCAACGTACCTACAACTAAAAATGGCTTTTAAACAAATGCCAGTAGGTATTCCATGAATCATATTTTAATTACAGGACTTCGAATATATTCATTGACATTGATTTATAATTATTTTGAAATTTTTTATTAAATTAGTTATTCATTAATTTTATATATTTGTACTACGAAAATAGAAATATAAATACCTATTGTGTAACTCACTACGAAAAAAAATGCATGCTTTTGTTAGGTAGACTAAAAATGGATGTACTTATTATAGGTAATTTTAAGACCTAGGAAGGTAGGTACATTGTAATGTAACATAATACATATAATCTGGCAAATAAACATCTATAGTAATCTTTACGTTGAGCACATTAAGTATAAATGAGCACCAACCGACCACCCAGCCCAGCCCAGCCCAGCCGGCCAGCTGCTATCTCATTCGTTCTATTTTCGTTTTCTTTTCTTTTTGTTCGTTCTCTTTTCGTTCGTTTCGCTCCATCCAAAATTCAACCCATCCGTTCAGACATTCATTCAGTTAGTCCACGCGCGCCGCCGTAGAAGGTAGTGTTGTCATGCGCATGCGTGAGCGTCACGAGTTTCGAAATACGAAAGAAAATAAACAAAATCAAGTGAAAACTGAACTGATTTAGATTGTGGTGGGAAAACAATTGAGCATTTATACCTATCTGATTTCTTTTGTTTTTGAAAGTGGAAGCAGTTCTGTGCAGATTTTGTGTGAGTTTCTTTTATTTTTCTTTGCATTCTGCAATGTGCCGCTTGCATGCCGGCTGATTTGATTTCAGACAAGGAGAAGGCACCGGCTAATTTAATTACTAATATAAATATAGGTTCCTATTTTACCTAATATGTACCTATCTATTATTATAATTGTAGTGTATTGAATACTATTTTATTTGCATAAGAGACGGTAGCTTCGTCAACGCATTGTCAGTGCGGTAGTAAGCTACCGTCTCTGAATCTGTGGGCAAGTCTAGACCAGGTAGGTACCTAGTATCTACCTACCTACCAAGCCATTATATACATTTCTGTGCTTACGAAGTAAAATTATTTCATCTGTGGTGCTAGCTAGCTTCCTAAAGGTTGAATAGACTGGACTTGAGTGTTATCTACCTACTTTCCGACCCAGGTCGTTGACCTTTTTGTTAATTTTCAGTAGATAGAATACTTAGGTAACCTATCTACGATAGCTTTTACCCTGAAGCTAGGTATCTGTAAAGCATTGACTTGACTCAATATGAATGAAAGTAAAGAAATTTACTTAGATCTATGCCACCTATCACATATGGGGCTATACATAGACCCCATAATGATTATTAGGTACCCACCTAGCCTAGATATAACTATGCCAAATTCACCTAATTTTCTTTTAGAACTTAGGTAGGTAGGTAAAGGTATTAGGTACCTACGTACCTGGGTATTTGGTATTCGTCACGTTTTCTGACTAATTTTATTCAAGTTTTTCCAAGAAAATTTTATAGAAAACTTGCGTACCGTACTTAGTCATACCTACCAGGTCATAAATACTTATCCTAGTATACAGGGTGGCTTTTTGGGGTGGGTGTGGATGGTCAAATCCAAAACCATGAGCGAGAAAAGTCGTGAAAGGATTCGTGGGAAACAAAATCTGCTGTATTCCATTTTCTTTCATTTTCAAAAATACGTTTCTTTTTTCTTTGAAATTTGATCCTTATCAGCAACCGAATCCGTTGGAGCAAAAATACAGGGTGTCAGTCATATTTTTGAAAAATCAATCAGCTCAGATTTAAAACTATACCAAAGCAGTTTTCGTTTTCTGATAAATCGAGGTCATGATGATGAGAACCATGTTATGGTTCGATTAATCGAACCAACTGGAAAAAAAGTTTGTTTAATAAACTTTTTTTAGTACATAGGTGATGTGATAATTTAACATCGCGAAAAAGAAACCCCAGGCAGGTTTTCTCAATCGTCAGATTTTCCTGGTCAAACTTCGATTTTAGTAAAACGACTTCAAACATGCAAATGAAAAACTAAACTTAGTTTAACCAAGTTTTTCGATAAATGGAATGGAATGGATTACATATTTTGCAGGGGTCGGTTATACCATAAATAAAATCTAATCCTTTTAGTTTGCGCCTTGCATGTCTTATAAGGCCTAGTCACGCACAATGTGGGTCTACTATATATTTATGGTAGACTAGCTGTTCCCCGCGGTATCCCCGCGCAGTGGCGGCGTAGCGTGGGCTGGCACCCGGGGCGTTTTTCTACCAGGCACCCCCCCCCCCCCTTGGGGGTCGGTTGACTATCCACACCCTCAAATTGTAATAACAGGAATTATAAGTAACGGCGAGCGAAGCGAGCCGCGATATTTTTTTGGACTTTCGTATGTTAGGTGAAAAGTAACTAAGTTTGTCATAGGTGACCTTAATAATATTAAATATGTGAATTTAGAGGTGACCTATAATTTAAAAATAAATTTACCAATAACTACGGCTAGCGGAGCGAGCCACAATAGGTAATTTCGGAGTTCGGTGAGGTTAGCAAAAATACAAGTATTCTAAGACCACGACGAAATGTTTTTTTTGCGACCTACAACAAAGCTAAAAACGAACCGGCGAGCGTAGCGAGCCGCCGAAATTTTGTTACTTTTTCGGGTGATCACAAACAACTTAAGGAGAGTATGAAAAAATTAATAACAGCGAGCCCTGAAACGTTTGGAGAAATTGCGGCGGCTGCGAAGATTGTTATGAAACAAATACAAAATAAAAATCACCGAGTGGAGTGAGCCACAACCTGTTTTGAAATTGGTGAGGCATACTTAGCAAAAAAAGTATGCTATGACAATGAACGAAAAAATATTTTTTTTACGGTTACAACAAAATAAAGCACAGTACAAAGCAATTACTCATTAGATATTGCACATCAAATAAAATAGTTACACAGGGCAGGGAAAGACTAATACAGATAAAGCTGTATGTATAATGCCTTATCGGTTTGAGCGATCTCTGCTAAGCAACCTTTCTACACCCGATTTTAAAGTATTCAAGTATTTATTTTGCAATCATAATAAAAAACAACGGCGAGCGAAGCGAGCCGCAATCTTTTTATATGTCTGCGTGTGAGTTTTCGGTATCACCCCTTCGGATTCGGATTTGAAGTGCCATCTGCGCGCCCCGAGGGGTGCCGAGATGGCACCCCTTCGAGCTCGGTACCCGGGGCGGACCGCCCCTCCGCCCCCCCCCTTACGCCGCTAGTGTCCCCGCGTTAAATTCAACTGTCTAACTAGCACGGTTCATTAGATACAGCCTGGTGACAGACGGACCGTTTGAGTCTTAGTAATATAGGGTCCCGTTTTACCTTTTGGGTACGGAACCCTAAAAAAACAACTAAAGAAGTGCTGTAGACGGAAGGCACTTAAAATTTTGCGAATATCAGTGTTCCTGACACTGATATTCGCAAAATTTTAAGTGTAGCCCTATAGGCCTAAACCTCCCAATTTGGCAGGGAGGCCTGCAACCATGCCTTGTCATCCAAATAGATATTCAGCTGGTAGCCCAGGCACATCCGATCAGCTGATTCTATTTTCGCACGGGTTCAATGAACTAATTACAATCTTAGACACGCGGTAGCATCTAATTCCATTCAATTCCATTGTAAGCTGGTGCGCAGTCTACCTATAAAATGAACTAGGATGAAGTTACAAGATGGAGAGGCACATTTTTAGGGTTCCGTACCTAAAGGGTAAAAACGGGACCCTATTACTAAGACTTCGCTGTCCTTCTGTCACCAGGCTTTATCTCATGAACCGTGATAGTTGGTTGAAATTTTCACAGATGATGTATTTCTGTTGCCGCTATAACAACAAATAACAGAATAAAATGAATATTTAAGGGGGCTCCCATACAACACACGTGATTTTTTTGCCGTTTTTATAGATAATGGTACGGAACCCTTCGTGTGCGAGTCCGACTCGCACTTGGCCGGTTTTATTTAAAATTTCTTTCAATATGTATGCTTTGGCATTCAATACCTTAATTTCTGTCAGAAAAGGGCACACCGGCTTCCGTAAAAGGTATTATTACCAACCGTCACCTATTTTGTCCCTCTCGCAGGGGGACGAAAGTTGGCACTGAATTATGTTAACCGCCTATCGCCTATAGGGTGATGCTGATGATTGATACTTCTATATTTCTCAGAGAACCAACAGTTATAATTACAAAGTCGCATAGCAAGTTTTATGCGACTGTAAAACTGTTGGAACAATTTTGGAAGCCTAGGAATTGAATCCAAGTTATTTTCGAAAGGTCATCCTCATTCTTACTAAGTTTGCACAAGCTATCAAAACTTTTAAGGTCTACTCCCAACCAGCCCCCCTAGCACGGGGTTTGTTGTCTAGGGTAGAATAGAGAAAAATTACGTCACTTCGTCATCCAATGCGTAAATTCTTTGAAAGGCATTCCTTCAACATCAATAATGTACGCAATGTATGGCGATGCAATGTCATTATTGTCTATTCTACCCTAGACAAAAATCCCCGTGCTAGGGGGCCAGACCCTTCAAACGCTCCGAAGTTTATCTCCTCATTAAAACCCTTTAATTAAGTTAGCCAAGCTGTTAAAAGCCAGGTAAAGTCACGGACGCGCGACGATGATAAGCTAAACAGTGACTTCCTGCTGTACGGTGTCCATGATTTGTTGTTTGTATCGGATATTTAGCAGACACGAGCAGATTTGAAAACAAATTCTACCTAAGGTTTAGTATTATAGTGCGGAAACCCTAAAAAATAGTAATCTGACTATGAAATTAAATAAGTTACCATAAAAAATCGTATAACTAAAAATTATATCTAGTCTAGTGTCGCTTTTTAACACCTCTACTGCGATTACCAATTCGCCTGTCGAGTATGGTGCTCATGCCAAAAGACCCCTTTCGGGGCATGTGCAGCTGTGGAGGTTATATGTGCTAATAAGGTGGAGGTAATTAGACTAGTAGGCTGTAGCCTTATGTACGACAAAGTTGGTCGTTTGTTGCATCTAAAGCATTTTGTCATTGTGCCTGGTACTTGGGCAGATTGGGGGTAGGATGACTCCTCGCAATCATGGCAACAGAAGATAATAGATATCTCAACTTGCCCGGTGGTACCTATTATAAATATTTGATGTGTATATCTAGTTTATGTGTTTATTAGTTTATCTTATGTACACCCCCTGCCTTTCTTAAATTCACATAATTCTTTCCATCCAAAGGTTGCCTGGAAGAGATCGCTTCTAAGCGATAAGGCCGCCCATTGTACTTGTCTCATGTAATGTCTTTTTGTAATGTACTTTTTCTGGTGTACAATAAAGTGTTTTCGTTGTTGTATTGTATTGTATCGCCTGTCTCGGTATAAGGCCAGCAACGTCATCATAAACTCTCCAAAATATACAATGAAAACCAGCAATCATGGTCACAGACGCCACAGTTATGTAAAGTACCGCATGGCGTTGACTCTAGCCTCGACCTCGACCCGGGGCACTCAATAACTATGTTTTAGCTCGTTGCATAAATTGTTGTGAATCACTAACTCGTTTGGCAATAGAATTGTTGTCTACTGTGTAAAGATGCCTCTTGCCTGCTTCTTTAATTTATTTACAGCTTCCTAGATCCGGAATGACGTGATTTCTTTTCATATCTTCGTCAAATCTTTATGTATAATTTTGCTATAGTTTATTTTATCTTTATTTAGCTAATAAATATAAAAAAATATAGCCTATTAAAGAATTAAAAAAAAATTAGAACTAACACTTACGATTGGAATAGTTGAGCAAACAAAGACTGTTGCAAACAATCTAGATGTAGCTGAACTGATCCATATCAAAATCAATCGGAAGCGACCCCAAGACGCTAGCTGCATTGCCCCGCGCTGTATTGCAAATTGCAGCAATGCTGGCTATAGTTAGTTGAATGATCGGTCGGTATCTTAAACAAAATTATCTCTGTCTGACGCTAGTCACATATGAGTGTGACCACATTCGATGACGAATGACAATCCTTGTTTTTTGTGACGTATAATTTAGATCCTCAAAAAATAATTTCCATCGTACCGCACCGCTAAGAAAGGATTCTCGTCAAACAACCGTTTCCCATACATCTATCGTGGGAGTTAAAGGTGCTAATGATAACAAGGTTGAAGCTACATTTTTACGTTTGTAAACTTATGAATGAACCTTTCCAACCATTTTTGGACCCTTCATCAATGGAATCCGTAAAAGGCCAAGAGGTTTCGGGGGCACTTGTTATAATCGTGATAATTTGAAGCAATTAAGTCAGTTAAATTGCGGAAGTCAAGCTTTTTGGAAATAAATTAAATTCGTTGGAATTGGAAATTAATTGTCTTTTACAAGCTGGTGTTGAAAGTAACACAAAAAAGCATGATTCGCTTCCTCTCAGTATTTGGTACTAACGGTTCTGAAGTCATAAATTATATATTCAAAATAATGTGACATTTGCAATAATTTTTGGCGCAAACCAACGTAATATAAATATGTAAATAAATAAGAAATTAACCCACCTAGATTTTGCATATTTTGACAATTTGGACTTGCTTTTGTTCCATAAATACCTAAAGGCTCTTATAATTTAAAATTTATCGTTTTAACATTTCTGTTCTGTGGTATAAAATAAAAACAGGTACTAGTAAGTACGTATGAAGCTAGTAATTGAACTCGAGACAAGGTCATTCATAAAATAGGGCTAGATTTGTGCTCACAAGAGCTCTTAAACGAGATGAAGGGTCCATTCCCTCAAGTGCGAAATGAAGGTCACCTCTGTTCAATATTTACGATGGGTTGAATGTTGTTGTTGCTGAAATGAAATAGCCTCATTTAAAAGTGCTTAGCTTTGCGTTCAGTTATATGTTATATACCAGTCTATATCGTTGTAGAAAATATACCAGAAGTAAATCTGCATTAAGCATTACCAGAATTAGTATTCAATCCGTGAAGATCACTATAATTTTGTCATCAGACAAATTTGATACTATGGATTTTTGGGCACAGTTCCTGAAATTCGATTAAAATTCAAAATTCAATAACTTTATTTCTTTAGGCTTACAAAATAAGCACTTAGACTTCACTTACTTACATACAACACTATCAGTAAGTATACTGGACACCCAATCGATTGATACAGGCAAAATAATTCAATTTCAGACTGATTGATGGTCAGGACAGCATTAAATTTCGATCACATTATTAACCACTGATCTGAATACAATTAGAGGATGTTCAAGCCGAGATATGCTTGAGATTTGCTTGGAGCCAAACTAAGCTTGATTCATTTCTTTTTTTATCCAGCAACTGAACAATCATAGAAAAAGGTTCACGATCATCTCTCTAAACTCATCACTAGATAAACCACATAACAATAGGCACGTTGTAGTAAAGCTCTTCAAAAATTAACAAGTAATAAATCTGAGTACACAACAAAATTGTATGAGAGTGTATGACTCACATTACATCTAAGACTTGTCGTGACCGGTCTATACGTGTATGACAGATCCACATTTGTTAGTCGTATGTCGGCTTAACAAAACTGTATGGATTGTTATAATTAGCTGAATTAACCGTTGGCATGTGAGAGGAAATTGTTATTTGAGAAGGGAAGCGTGTGAATTATAATGTTGATGAACTCTGAATTGTGCATGTAAACTTCAGAGATTTCCACATGGCTCTGAATTGGATTGCAATTTCATGTCTGAATGGGCATGCTCTTCGGTATTCAAAAATACCTACCTAAAGATTGCTTTCTTGAATGCGTTCGATTTGAACACAGCTGGCTTTAAGATACTGTGCACTACAATACAAACATTCGCATTCGTATGTAGGTCCTACTCTACATACACCTTCCTGAATCGAAAACTTCCTTGGGATGCATTAGGACAAATTTCCTGAAACAATGTTGAGGATAAATTTGTCACGGAATAAATTAGCGCAAAACATAGCTGGTATTACATTTATAGGCATGATGATTTTCCATAACATTTACCAATTTTAAAGCAGAAAAAGACAAAGACTTCACAATTTTCCTTGTGCATAGGTAATTTGTCATCCCAGTCTTCTATCTAAATGTCACTGTTACTTAGTTTTCCAATCGAATGCTCTCTTAACATACTCAATTTATGTTATGAGAGCATTTGATCAAAAATAAATCAAATGCTCTTATAACATAAATTTAAAGTGACATTCCAAAAACGCTTTCAAATCAAACATGGTCTCTTAATGCTCATGCAACAGGTTCAAATCTTGTTTCATAAATTATCAACTTCCAAATTGTTCGGTCCAATTACTTCTTTCGTGCAAGGTTTTAATCTTTCGGAGGAAGCTGCTTATTAACAGGTTTCGTATCTTTATGAGCTACCTTCAATACCTCTGATTCATATCCAGCGTTTAAAGTGGAAATAATTAACTTCGCTTATTAACTTTTATTTGTTTGTAGAGTCGGAAAATTGTCGAGACGAATCGGTGTTGTGTTGATTGATGAGAAACTTATTGCGCTTTGTTTAACAAAACTGTCTATCTTTAAAGATTTCAATGACAAAAAGTCATAGTTATAGGCAAAAACCAACATTAATGTTTAATTTTATTGTAAGGTTTACGAAAGAACTTTGTTTGTCTAATGTTTCAAACTTGGCTTCTTCAAGTTTCCCCATATTCTGACTATCCATGTCAGTAGCTTTACAAAAACGGCCTACATACGCATAATGACCCCTTATTGACTTCTCAACGGATATCCTTTCATATGTCAGGGAAGCAGGTTTTGCTCGTGCTACCGTTTGGTCGATTTTTATTACAAGATCACTTTTGCGTGTCGAAAATTACTCAGAGCGGAAATATTAAGAGTTGGCAATTTCCATAATTGTTCACTTGAAAATGCAAATCAGACTTTAGTAAGCTATATTAAAGTGCACCTTTCAAATTTCGTCGGCCTTATCATTACCGGGGTAACTTTGTTTTATCTTTTCTGCTTCTGTTTTTGATTTTCTACCTTAGGCGTCTCGTATTTTCTACTTAATTCAATCTATTCTAGTTATAATGAATATTAAATAAATTCCAATGAGTTTCTATTATGTATATATCGTTCTTATTACAACAGTCAGTTATTTGTTGCTCTCTTGTACTTCAAAATACGGTTACTTTTACAAGCATTAATCATAAAACCTCTTAATTCCAAACTTAGATAAACCACCAACAATTTGATTCCAAATCAATAACCATCGACGTATTATTAGTAGCGTCCCAATTTAAATAATTTGATCATCTTGTAACTACCTCAGGTGCTTCGGTTTGAACCTCTGATGATGAATGATTACTGAGATTTCGTATAATGACGGCTTCAAACTGGCCTCCGCTGAGAGGTAAAAATATTGCTTTATATAGTTTGGTTTTTTGTGCTTAGTACTTGTCTTGAAATGTGTAATCAGTCTTTGTATTGGGGGAATTAGAAATCCTATTTGACTGTTATCTATTGTTGTTTAATAGGAGATCTGATCTTCACGAATCTTTTGTGACTTGAAGTGTTTTCGATTTTCTTTTGAATTAAACAGACCAGACTTTCTGTAAAATGTTTTTGTATTACCTCTGGTACTCTCTTCTAAAATATTTGAATCCATTATGATTTCAAAACACGAGACGAGCGTAGGTTGAACATCTCCTTTGTTTCAAAAGGCTTTGTTGATTCAATAGGCGTGTGATTTTAAATCTTCTCAATGTATCAATGATTATTAGAAGTAAGCTATCATTAGAGCTTTGTGTTTGACTATTTCAGTTTAGTAAATAGCGTCTGTTCCACAGAACAGATACAGCCTGTGGGTTTACTGGTCCACCAGATATAAGCTTATGGTAATAGCTATTTGATGTGCTTGATTCAATTAGGGCGAGATAATACCTTGCTGAAAATTAATTTACCCTCGTTTGCCTTTTTAGAGTTCCTCTGAGGGTCTCCCATGGAACCCTTACTTCGTTTTATCGATAAACTTGGCTCGCGAAGCGAACTTTCCACGAATATTTTTCACATAGAATTTGAAAAAGCAAGATGAATAATAAATGTTTCGCCAACAAAGGGACTGAGGGCTTCTGGAACAACATTTGAAGCCAAAGAATAAATAATAGGTTTTCCTAAGGAATTCACGTAGGCGGAAGGATGGTCGGGCTTGTTGACTGATTCATCACTGGACTCGTTATTTATGATGCAAGTTTTTGTTGATATTCGATATAAGGTCAATCAACCTGTCTGTATTATAGGAATAATCTAATAATAATATAATCATGCTGCACAATTCACAAAGCATTATCTAGCTCCAAGCTAACCAGAGCTTGTGTTATGGGTACCTACTAGTTAACTGATATACATAATACATATAATACAATACTTAAATAGATATTTGTACTATACATAGAAAACGACCAGAACACCCTGAACTAATGTCTGCAGATCGTACACACAGTTGTCCCGAGGCGGGAATCGAACCCGCAACCTCTTACGTCGCAGGCAGACTTTCGCCCACCGCGCCACAGAGGTCGTTTTACTTGGAAAATTAATCTACTCGTTTCTAAAGCCCTAATAATTTTAAACAATGTTCATGATGGTATTA
Organism: Eupithecia exiguata; assembly: GCA_947086465.1. Classification (NCBI taxonomy): domain Eukaryota; kingdom Metazoa; phylum Arthropoda; class Insecta; order Lepidoptera; family Geometridae; genus Eupithecia; species Eupithecia exiguata. Next base: position 3,913,237 of record OX352245.1, on the reverse strand, counting down.
ATTCGGTATCAAACCAAATACGTACGACAAATGGCTGATTTATCTCGTTACGGTAATTAGCTGGCTATATTATCATGGCTATAGTAAGACACCAACATAATATCCCTAATAGTAATAATATATAAAATAAAGTTAAAAACTAAAACCCGACTACATAAAAGTTATAAACAAGCGTTCAAAGATGTTCCGAATAAATATTAGCGATTGAATATTATCCATCGTTGCATTTTCATACTCAGTCGGAGGCCTTTGTAGGTAATACAGAACTCCTAGCTTGGGGCCTCCGACTACCGAGTATGAAAATGCAACGATGGATAATATTCAATCGCTAATATTTATTCGGAACATCTTTGAACGCTTGTTTATAACTTTTATGTAGTCGGGTTTTAGTTTTTAACTTTATTTTATTTGCCTCTTTTTAGTTATGTAGTAGCTACCAACCTGTGAAACTTTAGTGCCATAAGTCCGCGGTTTCTGAGGCTTTTTTCCGGACTTAAAATTAGTCAATATCCTCTCCATAATCCTTGACTGCCAAGTTTGTTCAGCGGTAAATCCCGAGTTGGGCTAAAATTGTACCTAATTGATATTTCACTATCAAGATAAAACCACAGTAGTAGCTAGTAGTGATATAGGTACCCCCATGCCATCGGATTATGAGAGTGAGGAAATAGAGAGTGCACCTGTGTGGATAGTCTCCGATGAGACTGGCCCCGTGGCCGAAATTCGGCTAGTAGGACATCATTATCTATCTCCTTGCTATATTGCCTTGTTATTTATTAGTATAGAGTATAATCAAAACTATTGTGATGGCATTCGAAATAAGAGGGGGGGGGGGGTCCGCCCCCCCAACCCCCCGTCTTTCTGTCTTACAGGGACGACGCTCTTAAGTCTCCCGATTGCTAGTTCATCTGTGTAATGTGCAACTGTGTTGGCTAACATACTATCTGTTGTAAATATTCGTTTTAATGTTTTTAGAGGGGGGGCTCCGCCCCCCCAACCCCCCCGTCTTTCTGTCTTACAGGGACGACGCCCTTTTAAGTCTCCGGATTGCTAGTTGATCTGTGTAATGTGCAACTGTGTTTGCTAACATACTACCTGTTGTAAATATTCGTTTTAATGTTTTTAGAGATGGGCTCCGCCCCCCCAACCCCCCGTCTTTCTGTCTTACAGGGACGACGCCCTCTTAAGTCTCCGGATTGCTAGTTGATCTGTGTTATGTGCAACTGTGTTCGCTAACATACTGCCTGGTGTAAATGTAAGTTGACATGTCCCAAGTAAATATTTTCTTTCGACCCCCGGCTTCGTTTCTTAACGTGTTTAGTGTTGTTTCCTACTAAATCCTCCGATAGCCAGATATAAATCTGTTTTGCTTTCTCCTGCAGTTTTCCCCTTGTCATTTTATATCTATAGTTTCTCAAGTAAAACAATATTAGTGTCACAGAATTTTACTAGCACATTCACTCTTTATTATAAATAAGTCTAGTACTTATGTTTGAAATTATAGTACGATTTGCGGTATTTACTAGTATTTTTCGATTGTGGTTGCCTTGTAAGGTGCTCGATGTTCCTCAATCTTCCATATTATGTTTTCTATTTCAACCGCACACAATTTATTACATATTATATGCTATAGCTTAAGGAGGACGCGCAATGAAACGGCCACAACCCAAAACCCATCCACAAGATCACACACCGCATACTGGTAGCACTGGAAAAACTTTTAGTATATCAAAATCGCAGTTGGAGAAAGGTTCCAGTGATGCCGCAACGCAAACCGCGTTGCGGCATCACTGGAACCTTTATCACTGTTGTTCCAGGCGTTCTGATGACTCTTTCATCAATATGCCTCAAAGGATATGGAGTAAGGTTCAGGTGATGTCGTAACGATTCACCATCGCAGTTCGCTGATGTGTCCCACGAATGATTGTTTGTTCAGTCACAAATTATAGAATTTCAAATATTTTTATCCAGTTTCGGGTTCATATTACATATCTGATATGATATAAAATTATCAGATTTTGTTTTCCTATCTCTTGTTTGAAATATTTACATTTACATTGACAAAATAGAATGACGTATCGGTCATATTTGATAGGCATAGAGTTGATGAAAATAGGTCGTAGGTATTGAAATATTTCTCTATGGGGCCTGCGGCCTGCGGCTACGTAAACTTTATTCTGCGTTTTGTAGGCTTATTCGGGGGCGGAGCCCCAAATCCTATAGCCTATAACCATCGGGGTATTGAGACGAATCAGTCGATACATAATTTGTTGAAATCGAACCAGTAGTTTCAGCGCTACGTGGGAACAAAGAAATTGGCCACATACATACAAACATACAAACATACAAACATACAAATATACAAACATACAAACATACAAACATAGGGTGCTAACCTCATAACCCTCCCCTGTCGGTAGTCGGGTAATAAAATCAAAGTTAAATACTGAGATAACAGTCCACTTATGCATTTACCAAGCGTCTGTCAGACTGACCCATCTGTAGAGATAGATTTCTAAAGGACGAGCGTTGGCGGTCCAAGTTCGCTCCAAGTTTTGTGGTCAACGTTCGCATCTCCCATTTGAATGCAGAAGAGAACGTTCCCAAAGAACTTTCTCAAATCCGATTCATTGTAACGAACCACCATTCACATCAAACTGGCAATGGCAACACTGACAGGTGTGTTCCCGCCGCCGCCACCGTGCCCCTTTTTTCAACGTCCGTTCCTTTTATAAATTCCCTAAGGTCTTAACAAAAATTTGGACCAAAACCGGAATTTATGTTCTTTTTCTTTCAACTTTAGAGCTAAAATCCTTTGCGGCAAAATACAAAGTTGTACTCGAGTAACAATGAATGGATCATTTCCCTTACAATGTGCTTCAACGGTTTAAATATCGCGCCAATGGAAATTTAGACTTGTGCAACGGTTTTAAGACATGATTTCAGTATCTTTCGGTCACGGTATCGTATATCCTTTTCGATTGCGTAAAATGTTTGTTTTAATTTATTTTCAATCCTTCGAAATCTCAGTCCGGTTGTGATTTTGTTTGAAAATTTAATCAATTTTGGCAACTTCGGTTTGAGGTCCACAAATCAAGTTATTGTTATCGTGTATTTCGTATCCCTTTTAAACTTTTGCCCTGAACTCAAGTTAACTTGTTATTGTAGTTAAAAAACAAGGCTCAAGGAAAATAACACGAAACTGATTCGATTGTTTCTCGGTGTTTTTCGTTAAAAAACACGAGTAATTAATGTTCGGATCATTGTTCACAGCTTAATCTATCGATTCTGTATTTAACACGCTTCACACGCACAAACAGCTTTATTAGTCGAATGAAAATCACATGGATTTCTTCGTTGTCTTCATGTTGTATAGTCTTTACTTTGACTTATATGGAATTTTACGTAAAAAAACAGTCTTTTACCTTTTGTCTTTATATGGGAGAGAAAATCAAGTGCTCAATGTTGTTCAGTCGATGCAAAGGATTAGCCTCTGCCTTGACTGAGCAACGTTGCTTTAATGATAATACCAGCTCATCAAAAGTTTCAAGCTTATCCGATGATTTGACATAATCCCAGGGTAAATAGTAAGCAGCAGACCCATTAAGACCAAGGTTACACTACTGCTGGTGCTGGTTTAAGAAAAGGCTGCGGGCTCAAGTCCCGACGGAATTTTTTCTAAGGGATTTTCATATCAGACCGGGATATTAAAGGAGATTTTGAGCAGACCATCCCAATACCTATTTTCAATCTTTGAATTATTTTGTCGAATGTGAGAGTGATCAAAGTAATAAAAACGAGACAACGGACCAAACAACGGATCTTCTGATGTGAAATAAAAACGGTTAGACATTTCATTACCTTGGGTTGAACGATCGAATGCATTCGTATTAGCTATGAGAACAAAAAAGAAAAGAAGCAGGCAATAGATGAATATCTCAAGCTTAGCGCAAAAAATTAACCGCTAGACGATCATCATAAACAATTGTTGTGCTTTAATTGGAGTTGACACCTATTTGCGAACAATTCGAGTAGATATTAAAGTTTTGATCATGATTAACCATTTATGAAAAGCTTCTGAACGCGGCTCACTAACAAATAAACATTCTACATAAAATTTACATAGGTATGTCCAAAATTTCAGCTCGAACCGTTCGATAGCTTGGCGTAAAAGAGTAACGTAACAAAAGAAGTACAATACATATTTTAACAAGAAGCTTCTAAAGGGCAGCAAATTGACTCTCCATTGCCTTTTGCCGTTTTGATCAGTTTTTTCTAGATGTCAATCAGTTTCTCGCCCAAAACCAAGCGTTAACCAAAAACACGATGCACGCGCGAACAAACCGATTCACGCTATGAATCGCTTTAGTCTCACTGATTGGAAATCCGGAGCAACCACATCTGTTGTACATTCGGTCTCACCTGCTGATTACCCCAGCAATCGCGGTGCTAAACGATTTACCGGAGCAAACCGTCGGAAACGAGGCCGTGGTCCGATTAATTACGGTACGGTATTGCTTCAGAACTTTTAGTACCTTTCTCTAGGTTTATGTAGACAACCGTCGCGTCGAGGAATCAGGAAATGAGTGTAAGGGAAGGTTCATAATTTCTGGATACTGTGATAATTTCACACGGTTTCATAAATTTCGTCAGAATAAATCAAAAATAACAAGAAATATAACTTAAGTTATGAGTTCTGAAAACTGGGCGTGCTGGCTAGTTACATTTTACTGTTGAAGATGTCCATGAGATCAATCTCGATTTCACTTTAGGTTTACTATGTTTATCTATGTCTTAGGACATTAGGATTAGGACTCACCTTGTACGAATGGAGTATTGGGAGGAACTTAAAAATTGGTCTACTTTTCGAGCAAGATTGTATTGCTATCCTATAATATAGAGTCAGTCTAACTCCAACCTAATGAGCAGAACCCTGCAACAAACAGTTTGTGCTGTGAATATTATTTTGATCGTCCAGAGCTTACGCATTGTGTAACTGTGCAGTGTACCACAATTCGCAAAGTAATTGTGTTAATGCGACTATGGAACCAAGCATTTAACGGTAGGGGCGCAGCTGCACGCAAACGGTTCGGTTGAACCGTTGGTTGAGTGCTTTCTGTTTAGATGAACGACGCTCGATGGACAGATTGAGGGTTGATTACTGATTGATAGATAGCTTTTTGTTAACGGATCTTCTATTTTATCTAGGTGCTCTTGAAAACAGACCCATAAACTCTATCTGAATGTCGAATTTGCGCTTGAATAGCTAGGCACGATTGGCGTCGGGATTCAATTCGAAGCTGCTTTTAAGAGTTAACAATCGTCCTGTCAAGACACATTCAGGATTGATAACAGGTATTTTTAGCGAATCTCCTATTGTATTTAATCTTTAAAGATTTAAGTGGTTTATATCAGATATAGGGGGAAGGTGAAAATTGTCAGGGTGGGTAAACAACTAGTTCTGATTTTCAATGATATTCAATATTGCACCTAAATGGTGTTTGTGGTCTACTTGGGGTCTAATTAAAAAAATTCGGAATAAAAAAATCACAAATTTTATGGATTCTGGTTTCAGGCTGAACCCTCTTAGCTGTATTATCAGGTGTTATTCTGGTCTTCTATTTCCAACTTATCTGGTCTTATTTCTTTTTGGGATTTAGACTCAACTAAGGGCTGAGACTTATTTAGCCTTAATAGAGTCTATTTTTCTAAGCAGCGGAGAAGACATGCCTTGTTCCAGTCAGTTCATGCTCTGCTGGAATGTTTACGGTCCGCGGCGTCTTTCGAAACAGTCTTGGGCTAGTGCGAATGTTTTTTATGGACATGCCTTAATGGATTTGTGTCGGCGTACCTATTCCGAAACTGATGGATCATCGAGATTATCATCTTATTTTCCTTTTGTTGAAGTGGTACTATCTAGTTGAAACGTGGCGCCGCCGGTGATTGTGCCAAAAAACATCTGCCAATTTACATCATGCTTCAGACAAATGCTCATGATAAAAGAAATAAAACTCTTCCCTTCATCGTCTATTTCACTTACCATTATGTCTGACTGAAAGCTCTTCTTTTCCTTCGCTATTTTGACCGTTGCGTTGCTAGTTGCTAACTTGCTACCGCTTTTGGGTATTCACGACAGTGCCGATTTAAATATTCCGTGGTTCACAGCCAATTAGCATACCTTCGTTTAACGTATGAGTCAGTGTTTGCAATAAAGTATGCTCGTTTATTTTAAGACTTTATCAGAGACATTCATTGTATCTGCCTGCCGAACTGTTGCTAAGACACAAAATTTAATGGTTTTATTGTTGTGTGAATGTGCGAAACAAATCATCAACAACGCTAAAATTCACAAAAGCATTTATATTTAAATCGTCTGACCGATTCGCACTATTGATCTTTGATCTCCGATAGAACGCTATGAAATAACAGGCATTCCAGTTTGACTAAGCTTTCCTCGAATGGAAGACAACGTCGGCTGCAATTAATGCCCTTTAATACTTCAATAGGTCAAATAATTGCAGGTTTCTGCAATGTGTTACTTACCAAATCTTCATAGGAAAGTGGATCTTGAAGACTTCCTTGTAAGGATCAAAGTTGCAGACTGAAGTTCAGTGGTGGCTGGTATGCCAGATCGTGATGGCAGGTGCAGGGGCGTTGCTCCCTCTCGTGCCGTTCGGAGCCACTCGGCCGGATCCGTGACATTCGAATTAGGAACGTGCTGGATCGGAAGTTCGGATTTAAATGTAGGTATTTATTTTTCAGATTTTCCAATGATCGAATTCTATTTGCGTTGATGGTTCTAGGTTGGTTTCCAATTTTCTTTTATTTTTTTTTGTTCGTTCTGACTTTGATAAAACATATAGCCCTTGTTAGTCCGCTGCTGGACAAAAGCCTCCCCTGGTAGCTATATGGAGGTAATGCCATATTTATTCCAACGCTGGGCTTTTGGGGGCGCTGGTGCCCCCCCCCCCCGTTGGATGGATATCCCTAAGTCGCCTCTTACGTTATGTCATGTGTGGTGTAAATTCTATAAGTACAACTTTGATTGAATTCATCTGGATAAAGATACCTAATGAGCCCGATGGATAGGTAATTTTTAAAAGCTGGTATAATTGTATATTTTTTCATAGTATTATCCTCGTTGACGACGTCAAAAACTGAGCTGAACTACTCAGATGCCTGTCATCATTCTGTGTATAAGAAAAAGCTGACAGAAGCATAAGTAATTATGAAGTATTTTAATAGTACATTGTACACCTCGGCGAGAACGTGCCCTGATTCCTATCGAGTGTGTCATTTGGGGCCCGGGGCGCAGCCGATGGCGTTAAAACACACGAGGTTGGAATCGCACGTTCTTCCGAGTGATACATAGTACTTTGTACTACACCTACGAGGAAAAATTTTCAAAATCACTCCTGTAAATTGAAAATGTAAACTCGACTAATGTGATTTTCACGTGGTTCTTTTTAAGGTTCCGTACCTCAAAAGGAAAAAAGGAACCCGTATAGGTTTGTTGTCAAGCAAGCACAATAATCAGAACAATAATCCTACAGAACCGCATAACAAAATAGCAAGGGTTTATTTTTTTAATTTTTAGTTAGTTCGATTCCCAGGTGAGAAGGAATTTTTAGAAAATCTTTGAATGCAATTATGTTTCTTTTTAAAAATAAAGGAATGTTTCCTTTCAGTTAAATGAGCTAGCTAAAGGATTTAAGGTAGTTCCCCTCCAGGGCCCATAGATTCTTTCCACCCTGTATACAGAGACAATTCTACTCAAATATAGTTCGCATTTTGCACCCAAATCTAATATTATTTTACCTTATCTTCTTCACTGCCTGTAAATCAGGAATATAGTACCACCTACAAATCAGCTTCTCTGAATCGATCGTCTTTCATTTGTATTCTTGATACAGAATACAATAAATTGCTTGCTTCGGTTTCTAGTAATCGCATCATAAAACCTATATGTCCGTGTCTTGGTCATTAATATGCGTTTCGGATACCGTGAGAATCCTGATGGGTTTAATTCATTAGATTTCGTGGTTTTGAGTTGGTACATTTACAGGCCAAAAATATGGCCTGACTGTTATCATGAACTCAGGCTGTTTACTTCCACTGCTGGGATTATGCCTCTTTTCTTTAATCTTGCTTAATTCCCCCTTAACACTTTGTTACCTATATTCACCATATCCTGCATAAAATAGAGAGTGCACCTGTGTTTGAGCACTATAATATGAAATCTCCGATTACCCCTTTCAAATGCTACTTCAAACTCCCCGTGTATCTCAATAAACAAATGACGTAAGCAAAATTCGCAAATTGAAAATCGATCCTTGAAAATTATCTTGGCTAAATTCGAGCCGAAACAAATGAAATCCTGTCTTGTCAAATAGAAGTTTATTACCTGAACGACCATGGTGAATCGTAAATCGATTGTTTGTGTTAAATCTGCAGCTCGAATTAAAAATTGGCTCTTTTTAATAGATCCGTGAGAACTTCATTGATTGTTATGTGTTCCTTGCTATAAGTACGTAAGTAATATTCACACAATATTCTAAATAACACTAATCTATACCTATTATAATAATAATAATAATAAGAGGAAAGATTTATTTGTTTGTATGTTAGTTTGACGGGAATAGGCTCCGAAACTACTGGACCGATTTGCAAAATTCTTTCACCATTAGAATCCTACATTATTCCTGATGAACATAGGCTATAGAATATTTTCAAAAAAGTTAGGGATCCGTATGAAAACTTCGTTAATGAGACCCAAACTACAAAGTGTGAAAAAATACAATAAAAAATCCTTATATCGCGTACGCTGCGGAAACTATTGACAATAGAGCAAAGTGATGTACCTACTACAGTTTTATTTAACATGCGTGTTTTTTTCACCTGCCGAGCTTGGTGCTTAGTTGCTTCTCAGCAGATTTTGTGTAGGTCCTACTATAAAATTTCCATTCTACTAACAAAAGCACTGAACTGTTTTTCTACAGCCGATTTCTTTCGTTTTTACATATTAGAGCTCTTCTCGAGTACGGTGAAAGTATTGATATCCGATCTCGCTGACACACGATAATGTATTGACTTCCTCTCATCAGAAAGTTTCTTGATTTTCTCGTCCACGGTAGCTGGAATATCAAATATCTCTCTACCAAACAGATGTATCGTTTGTCTTTAGGGTTCCGTGTCCAAAAGGTGAAAACGTGAGCCTATTACTAAGCCTCCGCTCTCTGTCCCTATGTTTTTCTGTCCGTCTGAAATTGGGCTTTCTGTTTCTCATGTTAATATGATAATTCGTTGACCCGCAAAAGGTAGACAGGTGAAATCAGATGAAAGGTCAGTACTTGGATAAGTGACAGCATCATGATGGCTATTTGCTATTTAAAAAAAAATATTATTTAGGGTTCTTTTTGCGAAATAGTTATGTACGATGGAACGGAACCCACCGTGTGCGAGTCGACTCGCATTTGGCTGGTTTTATTCGACTTGTCCCGGTAATAGAGACTAAAACAACCTACGGACTTCCTACTTGCTCTTCAATCCCAGTTTGCGTTGGAGGGGTCAATTCTTACGCCACAACCGCCACGACTGCACTATATACAGCATTTTGTGAAAAGCTAACTAAAATCACGAAGATCATCATACATTCTTTATGGCGTTGTAAAGGTGATTCTAAATCCTTCTCCCGAATATGATTTTCCTCATGCAGGAAAAAACGGCTAAAACCACGGGTCGTAATGACTGCGATTTTGTTTCGACACGCGTACACAACCACATTTTTCTGCTTTTTACGTTACTACCGTGCTTCTGTTATTATTTTTGATGTGAAGATACCTGTGGATAAAAGATTTGGACGTGTTTTTAAATATTTTATCATGATTATCAATCATTAACTAGTTTTAATTTAATTCTATTCATCAACATCATCGTCAGCCTATATCAGTCCACTGCTGGACATAGGCTTCCCCTAATGAGCGCCATCGCGCCCTGTCTTCAGCTTGCCTTAATTCTATTATTTGATTCTAATTTTCTTTGTTTAAAAAGATTGTCAAAAAAAATGAAAATACTATTATAAATTTAATTCCATTATTTGATTGTAACTTTCTTTGTTAATAAAGAATGAATCATTAACAATCATTCGAAATTAATGTCTTTAAAAATAAATTCATAAAAATTCCGCTCTCGGTAAAAAGTCGATGCGCTCTTCAACTTCATCTTTTGTTCATGGTCGAGTCAGCAAGGTTTTTTGCTCTATTTTGTACAGAATCAAAACAAACAATGAGAAATCTGCAATTATTGTCAATTTTCTTTGTTCTAAGGTTTTTATTTGTTATAGTACTCTGGGTAATTTCTAAGAAATTAATAAATCCCAAAAATTTACGATCTCGACGAAGCTAAGAAGATAACGTAGCTTAGTTGGAAAAAGAGCAACCCTGCGCTGAAGGGGAAGGTGCGGGTTCGAATCCCGTCGAGATCGTAAATTTTTGGGATTTATTAATTTCTTAGAAATTTTCTTTGTATCAATTATCCTTGACTTTCCGGTTGATGATAAAATTAATGACACAAACGATGCTTAGTCGCTGTGAACTGACTAATTGTATGATTCAATTTCTTATTGAAACTTGTATAATGTAAGCGATTAACCTTGAGAACAAAGCAACTAGCGACAGGTTAGATATAACCACAGAAATTTTAATAATAAGACACTTATTATTTAGATTTCTGTGGTTATAACAAAATACGTAGATACAGGTTTCCCATTTATATATGTAATAGTATATTTTTTAACAAGGTACTAAACCACTTCATTACAGACGAGGTTGTTTATACTCCCGAGCGTAGCTGGGTAGGATGACAAGACCAAGTTAATATAATGGGTGGATTTGTCCTGCGTGTAAAACCATACCTTTCACTTCGAGTGTGAGAAAATGAAACAATCAAAACTTACCTTCATAATGCACACCGATTTCACTTCTCGTCTTCACGAATTTTGAGTTAGTCTTCATCATCATCAGCCTATAGTAGTCCACTGTTGGACATAGGCCTTACCTAATGAGCGCCATAGCGCCCTGTCTTCAGCTTGCTGCATCCAGCATCTGCCAGCAGTCTTTCGCAAATCGTCATCCCACCTGGACAAACGTAGTGTAGGCACCCACGGAGGGTGCCCTACACTACGTTTGTCGTTAGTCTTAAAATATTATAATATAATAGAATCATATTGATTATTACTTTGCGATTCTGTCCCATTTGCATATTATTAAATTAATTTTCGCTTGATGGTATTTTCAATTAAATAAGCCAAGTTCATCTTCAGTTAAAATTGTATTAAACAAATATTCCAGAGATTTCGTGCTGATTGATACCAACTTTTCTGTGTCTTCGTTACACGCAACACAAAGTTACGACCTACCTACGCATTCTACCATGGAGGAAGAATCACTATACAAAACATCCAACAATGACCAAAAAGGCGCTTTCAGTTCCATTTTCAAAAATAAATTCAAATGAAATGTATGTTCTTTGTAAATTGAATATTAAAAAGTCGAGTTTTTATGCAAGAAGACGAATGTCTTGTACTGGCTGATGATTTTAAATAAAAATTAAGAAGAATAACTTACTTTATAACCCTAGAATAACCTTTAATAACCTTGAATAACCTTTTAAAATGAATTTTATGCCCGCTAAGCTACGCTATATTGACACACTTTTTGAGCATGAAGTGAAAAGATATTTACCGCCTTTGATATTGCAGAGGCAAGGATAATATCTCTAAGACCTTGTTCCGCATAGGTCCGTTCAATTAACGATAAGACCCCAAATTGAAAAGCTTTTAATAAACCACCCACTTTCTAATTTTACGTAAGTTATAAACACTTCGCGTTTGTTTTCTTCTATAGAACATTAATCAAAAATGACCCTAGTTAGAGATATTGACTGAGTAATCTCGACTTTTAAATCGTGCTGAATCCACCGAAATTCTTTTAATTTGATTTCTAATTTTAAGTTATTTTGTAGAGCCCCACCGGGGTACATGTTTGGTACTATACATTGACATAAGATTCTTGTAAAATATGATATGGAACAACTGAATATATGATTCTAAATGATTCAGTGTGATATCCATCAACTCTACGATTTTCAGCCCCTGGCAACTTTACGCCTCTAACAAACTGGAAGGTGTTGCCATAAACAACAATCTTGGCAGTTGAATTGAATATTATCCGGGGATAATACTTTCTCATACAAAAGAACTAATTATTACCACCATAAAGTGCAGTAACCAATGCAGCAAGATTAATAGCAGTAACTTCTTACAAGGCAGGTTATTGTTATCGCAGAAACCTTTTCGGACGTGGTTTGAATGCGTTGTTTATCCTGTTTTTTTATCTGTCGCAACGCAATATCTTAAAGTTGATCTTGATTGATATTTTTTTGAGTTTTAGCGGCTGTCAAGATGAAGTCTGAATTATTTGAGTCTCAAGACGAATGCTTTTGTAAAAAGTAATAGTCAATCGTGCGTGGAACTGCGAAACAGTATAGCAAAATCAAGGTGCTTAAAGACAGCAATTTGAGCAAACATATCTTATTCACGGTGAATAGAGCAAATAGCTCCCCTATTTGCGCTATTCACCATGAATAAGATATTATCCCGCTTTCATTAAACTAAACGAGTGTATGCTATAAGCAATTAATATGATAATTCGTTAATTTACTCGTGCATATTATTACCGGAAGCAATATCACAAACCCAATTAGCGACGATGTTTCGGATGTAAAGCCGCTTAGCGGTTGTATTGTGGTTCCTAGACACAGAAGTGGTAGCTAAAGATCCAAATCCTGGTACAATATGGAACTAGAGGATAACCTTCATGATACCGTAATTGGGTATAGCCAAAGATGGTGTCGCTCTCGACTCTCACGCAACTAGTGATATCATGTACCCCGTTTGAATTTTGCATACATTTGCACGAACTTCTTTTGCACAATAATACGAAAGAAGTTTTAAAGTTAATTCTATGCTTGAGCATAGGATTAGCTTCTTCAAGGTTGTCGATGCGCTTAAACGCAATTTCTGCGCCTAAAGATTGACTTTATCTATGAAGGCTTATGTCCCCTGGACCCTAGGGCAACCCAGGCTTATAATTACTTAGCCAACTGATGGTTTATTTTGTTGGGACTTTTGTTATTTTCTGGCTACTAAGCCCATGCAAAAGAATCTCTTAACATAATCTAGGCAGAAAGTCTCAGAGGAAATCAGAGTAGTTTAATGCCTGGAACATTCTGCCTCACAGAGCTCGCAAGCCAGCTTTTCGGAACTAGTAACTTTCTCTAAAGCTGTGGCTAAATGTTGAGGAAAAGTTATGCTCCAGTTTTCATTAATTAAACTAGAATTAGGGTGCTATCATTCTGGGCAGCTGGGGTAAACTACGGTTCCACAAGTTTAGGGGAGGTATTTGACGGTATTAACTTTAGTGATGTCTCACGAGGTCAGTCAGGCTAAATATAGACTGGATTAAATCTAGACGCATGTTTGTTTCAGTTAAAATAATTTTATTTACTCAGAACAACAGTGTTCACTTGTGTGTGTGTACAAACAATAATGTTTCTTACTATCTTAATTAATTTATGCTAAATTACCACAGTTTTCCACTTGAAATAGCAAGTTTAACCATAATGGTTGGTACCGTTACGCTACCTTTATAAACCTTATCATTTAATGTGTGGATCTATCCGAAGAACCCAATGTGCTGTTAGAAGTTTCATATGATTCCAATGATTTCAAAAAACGATTCTGAATTCTTCAGCTCGTTCGATGAACTCGGAATAGACTTTGATTTTACAGTGAAGAATCATCTTGCGTGGGCAGGAGTAAAAGATTCAATAGCGTCGTTAAACCGTGTGGATTAGACCTCAAGAAATGATTCACTTTATCACACGGTTGCGCAGATTTATAAGCTGTATTGCGGATCTAAGATGTAATACAATGCACTTTTTGTACCGGTTATGAGAACTTCAAGGTTCTCAGGGTTAATAAACGATTCTTATCTGTTCGCGGATTGGTTGTTTTTTGCCCACCTGTGACTTGACTGGCCGAACGATGCTGCATCTGGGTTTTGGGTTACAATCTTCTTGTGTTTCATTTTTTTGTGGGAATTTTCTGAACCACTGGTTTAAGTTGAAATGTAAAGGTAATTTTTTTGCTACCTATATTTCAAAATTATGAAAAAGTATTTTATTAAATACCTATTTTTTTTAAAAATAACCGTTTTATGATTTGTCGTGTTTTAAAAACCTATAACACGACTATAAATCCCTAAATATTGAAAATGGATTTGGAAGGAACACTTCGATAGGGCGATCTATTTTTTCAAGAGACGACATCTAGTAAAGTTAACTTGAGGGCCTAGTTAAAAAAAAGTTGTGATGTGATGAGTGATGGATGACACATGGATGAACCAACAAATGAAAAGGCCTCTTGTTTACGCCACTTCCGATGGAAACCATTGATTGTGAAAATTATCATGTGATTATGTTTTCGATACGTTTTACGGCACACACATCAATTTCTCGAGAATCGAACTTTTGCAGGTCCACCTCAAAATCAACCTTATTACAATAACGAAGAGAATCATAAAAATCTATTAAAAATTGGCAAAAATGTCGACAAAAATGTGTGTAAAAGTACATTATTATGTTTGTTTTCAAGCTTGAGGGGATAAATACTAATCCCTCGGGTTTTTTTTATGGGATCATATCATAGTGAAATAATTTTTAAGACTCTGTATTTTTTTTAATTATGTATTTTATCCGATCCGATAAAATACATAATTAAAAAAAATACAGACGAACATAGAACTCTTAAAGTCTGTAAAAAAGTGTTTCGCGTTCTTCAATCTAATATTTTTAATAAGTTATGATCAATCCTAAATTTATCTGAGTACTTACATAAATTTAGAATTTATCATTTATAAAATCAATATAAAATCAGTTTTGGGATATATTTCTCTGCATAAAGCATTGGGTCAGGCCAGTTCCAAACCTTTACAAGGTATATAGATAGTTACATCCAAAAAAGGTGTCAATTTTAGTCAGTAAAGTGCCTTTTTTGTCGATCATTCCATTTGTCTATAACGACTGTCTCGGTTTCAACTTCCTCTCAATAAGTGGATAATGATCTACTATCTTGTTTCGCGTTACCGCTATGTTGTTTTTACTTGTTACCTTTTCCGTTCTGTTTGGTAGAATAGTGGACTTTTTCGGTTTAGAACACTTCAGGAAAGCTTTTTTAACATTTTGTCTGCGTTCGATACGTCATATCAAAAAACAAACAAAAAGTTTATATCAAATCAGTCAACAAAATTTGTTGATTATGATTATCAGGTGTCATTAAAACAGCATCGAATATATTGTTCATGAATATACAAATACACGTGTTATGTAAATGTCTACACTAGCTAGGTTACCAATGCATCACTATCATCATGTGATCTGGCCAAAAACTTGAGCCTGTTAAACATAAATAAATCCCATGGCAAGCCTCTACATAAACAATAACATACTCTTGAGAAAATGCGAATTCGCCGGTACTCTTCCTTGACAAACATTCACTCCCACATCACACCTTTACAAAAACGTTGTTTATAAATATTTCACTCCTTTCATTTGATCTTACTTCAGTCTTGAGTGTAGTAAAGTAAACATCATTCTCAGATGATTTATTCACAGATTCCCTCGTAAATATTACATGATCCGACTCAAAGGACCAGATGGCGTTTCCGATTTTTTCACTCAACTTGAATTTATCACGTATATTTTTTTGCCGACGTGAGAACAATCGCTCCGTCTATTAAAACGATTGAATAAATTATTTCCAAGGTAACTGTCGAAAATATTTGTTGAAATAAAAGAATTAGAGTCGGTAATACCAAGTAAGGCAGTTTTATTAATAGATCCGCATTATGAGAGCATTGACTCACTCGCTGGTGCCGAAATAATGATTTTATTTTCGCCTATGATAATAATATAAGAGCTAAACAACAGCAATAGTTAGAAATACTTTCGTTCATAATATCGTACAGACCCTCTCATTCACAGCGTATCAATGAGCGTTATCAATACATCACTATCGATAATAGTATTCAAAGAAGTATCAATGACAAGATATCCCCGTAATAACTTCCGCCCGAGCACTTTCATTGTGGAAGCAACCGCATGCCTCCAATCAATGCCTATAGAATGCCTGATCTCGTTATAGTCCAGTTTTTACGATGCCAGTGGATATAATGCCGGAAATACTACCTGTTTGACTGCATCCTCTCTTTTTGTTAACGCATTCTTTGCTTTTACACCGTCCCGTGCGCTCCTCAAATTAGCAAACTTTCAAAGACAAGTTCCCCATTCATTTCGAGTGCAGTTTGTAAAGAAATGGAACCTGGATTTCTTTTTTGTTTCCTTTTATTCTCTTTAACACCACTACTAAAGTTCTCTTCTTTTTGTTACAGATAAGTGATGAACAATTGAACCAATATGCGTTTACCCGTGGTGTTAGCGCTGAGCGCTATCTTGCTCTGCGATGCGAAACTGCCAAAAAAACAACACATCCAGCCAAATGAGCTGCCAGCGAACCCTACACAGAATGCAGCTGCGATGAGACTGCTGCAAGTGGAAAGAAAAAGCGCAAAGACCACAAAAATCATAGACCAATACAGAAGGTATAAACGAGAAGTATTCGATTCAATGTCGTATGAGTCAGGATTGAACTGGGCTCATTCAGAAAGGCTCGACGCGGACGGTGATGTTGTACTACGATGGGTGAACTCAGATTCGAGTATAACCTTCAGGGTTGAAGCGAGAACTCTTGGTTACGTTGGTTTGGGATTCAATACAGCCGGGAATATGAGAGGCGCTGATCTGGTGGTCGCTTGGGTAGACGACAGGAATGGCAACGCTCGAATTTTGGTGAGTTTTCATTATAAACAGCTGCTGTTGTTTTGCTCAGTTATTGGGTGGTCTCTATAATTTTAGCTCGTTTGTGTCCCTTATCAATTTCTACCCTGCCTATTCTGCTAAGCTTATATTCAAAACAAACACTAACGGATTTACTTTTGTTATGTTTGTTAACGGAACTTTGGTTATGTGTGTGAACAAAATTCAGGGTCGATTATAGCCGAATTAAAAATACTCATCTTTATTTTCAATCGGTTATCGTTGAAAACTGACAATTTTATGTTGAGTTTTAAAATACGGGCGTAACTCCCCACAATTTAATGTGGCAACTGCGGTAAGAAGACATAAAAGTATTTACCATGTTGAGACAATAGACATTGCGGTTTAGGATAGGCAAGTCAACGTCCGGCGCAAAGAGCGTGACGAACTGTGGTCTCCGTTTGTGGTCCGATTCAACAAGCTACGAGAGCTAATTTGATCAGTATTGAAATGTGATTGGGAGTTTGATGCGTTCGAGCTCTAGGCAAAAAAGGCGTGCACTGATACGTAACTTGCCTACTACAAATAGGATACGGCTCTTTGAAATCAGAATGCGTTGCCGTAAACATGTATGTCTTTTACTAAAATATAATTTTTGCTCAGAAAAAAATGTGTGTTTGCTTGACTTTCAACGTCATATCTCAATGTACGTCTTTATTGCTGCTGTTATGTCAGTACTTTGTGCAATTTTGTGTGAATTTTACCTAATACTTTTTCTCACACTAACTGAAACCATAAAACTTAGTTCTGTGTGGAACTCCATAAACGTGGTTTATTGAAATATTATGATAGAATATATTACGATATATTAAGATGAGAGACCGACGTGTGGTATCATGTATAAGGTAATCTACTATACAAAAAGCGTTCTTGGGAAAACCTACTTTAATCTATTTAATTTTATGTCTTTGTACGCAAACACCCTTCAAATAACAAAGGTATCGAATCCGGCTCATTTAAAAGGACTTATTCGTTTACAAATCCTTACGGAACCACCAATTTGTGTTTTGCGTACAAGATTGCCGGTTTTATTTCCTTCAACTGCGTAATTCCTAATTTGTGTCTTTATTAAATTGTTTTGAGTTCCTCGAGTAATTATAATTCGTAAGCGTCTTATTGTTCTTGTTTGTTTTGTTTAAGCTGGGCTAGTTAATTCTTAGATTGTCTGTTTGCATTCTGGCTATTGGTAGACCATCTGAAATTCGGAAACGCTAGTTGTTTTGTAGGGAAGTAGCTTTTGAATTAATGATCCCATTTTCATTATAAATTTTAAGCGCTCGCCGCTTAAGTGCAAACATACGGACGGTAGGTTCAAACTGCCTTTTGCACAACTCATAATTATTAACGTCCAAATACCTATATTATAAAGAGGTGACATTTTGTAACATCAACAGATAAGCCCCTTACTGTATCTTTGCAGTAGGGGGTGTGTCCGTTATGCCCATGCTGGGCTAAGTATGTGTTTAATGAGTAATCCTCGGTCACTCATAGAAAGCACCATTATTCCTTGCGTTTTATCCATTTTGCGAGCGAAGCCAACAAGCTCGTATATGTATTATAAACTGAAGAAACAATCCCAACTCTCACTAAACCCAATATCAATCACTCTCATCCCAAGATTAAAGGTCAATTTGATTCAAAGTTTTGTTTCAAATCCTAGCTCAAACAGCTTCGAAACTTAATTAGTACGATACAAAGTAGGGCGTAGAGTTCTGAACTCGAAGCAGATATAGATTGATCTATCTAGTACTTTTAGAGACTGTATTGTTATGAAAATAATAGGTACCTTTTAAAAAAAGATTAAAATATTATTTCACACTTTCTTTCATACTTTTTCATAAATAAAACTGTCCTTTCCGATATCACGTAAGAGTTTGAAATCTTTGTGAGGACAATTTATTTACACTATTATTGGGTCTCTCTCTACGCTCAGTTTTCGCAACATCGTTATGATCACAAACAAAAGATTACCACTGCTGGAATGGCCTACTCAAAAGATAGCCACAATGACACTGTTACCCATAAGGATTTTCATGAACACAAGGTCCGGAAAATCCGAAAAAGGTGATTCCAAGATCCTTTGTTCCTTAATTTTCCAAACCAAATTTAAATTTCATCACAATTTTTTTTAAATATTTTATAGACCTTGTTTGACCACAATCTCACCTGACGGTAAGTTAAGGTGTGACGGACAAAGTCTAGAAGACACCTCTTGTCCTGATTTTGTCCCACTTTCGACACTAAAGCAAAAGTTTTGATAAGCACAAGGTTTCAGACTTAGCGGAAGGCTGAAACCTTTGGCTGAACTCCACCGATGTTTTCTCCAAATTAGACGTTACAAAGTTGTCTCCACCCGCCGCTTCTATACATTTATCAACAACATAGTTACTCCAAATTCCATTTGCAACTGCCAGGGCCCAGAATAGGAGTTAGCATCATTTGTATGCAAATATATCTACGTAGAATTTCTTAGTTAGAAGACTTGAGCTGAGCACCTAACCGAGACAGCTTGTAACAAATTTAGTCGTTCCCTAATCTTCTTCATTTTGATCAAATTAACGGAAATTACTGCGTTGGTGTTCTTATTAGCAAAGAATTTTTGAAAATGAATGAAATTTAATTTTGTTTGCACGTAAAATTTAGACATCTCACACACTCGGAATTTCCCATTTCACTGCATATACTAAACTAACACTTTCATGGCCCTCGGCGCACTCGGCAGGCTGGGCAGTGAATGCATTAAAACTTCAACATGATACTTTAAAAGTTTTCAGTACTTGTTCTGGTTCTCAAAAGACAATAACAGGTAATAAAGATTGGTTTTTTCATAGAAAAAATAAAAAACGACTCCGGACCATTCGTTTTAAAGTTATACAGGATAAATACTAATTCCTCGGGAATCGTATAATATTTTTTATGGAACCATCTCGAAATTATTCTCTATACAACTGCAAAAGAATCATCCAAATTGGTCCATAAAATGACTAAGAAATGGAAGAACATACATTTAAAAAAAACATACAGCCGAACATAGACGTATTTACTGTCATAATATCAAGTATGTATTAAATCTTCTAATTTATTAGGTCATGCATGTCTTGTAGTATAGTAAAATTTGACCTCTAGTTAGATGTCTAGCAGGACAAAAGGACAGACATGCCTTGAAATAACAAACAAGAACGTCTGTCCTCTGTTCTTGTGCGTACATGCGAAATAAATTCTAAATGCGCTTGTTTCTGCACTGCAATAAGGTCTTTTGTTCTATATAACAGTCTAAGCTTTGTATTTAATTGTACAGCTTTTGTAATTCGTAGTTAGGTCTGTTTCTGAATTTTATGAGCTGAATTTGCGTTGTGGCATTGTTCTCGAGGCACTCGTAAATAAATTTTTCGAATCTGCTTATATTTAAGTGTGAGCTAGTCTTCGATAAAAGTAAAAAAGGAAGATACGGTGCGTTCTACCAGCGCTCACTCAAAAACTGTACCGTTTCACAGATGAAATAATGATAAGGTATCGGATTATCAGAAAATTTAAAGTTTGGTGTATCTACTTACGCGGGAAAATATGTGATGCCTTAGGCTTTGTTTTTTGTTTTGGAGCTATTTGTACACCTGGTGAACGAACACGAGAGCATTGTCGTGGTGATTTAGTCGAAATCACACAAAATTATACGTCGTAGCAAGCACGCGAAACACAAATGCCACCGCCCGCGCCGCGCCGGTACTGAGGTAAGGTAACATAGTTGAACCTAACTTGAGCCATCCACTGTCGAGATAGATTACCATCTCGACAGTGGATGAGGGAGATGAGGTATTAGCCTCATCTCCCTTTTTTTACTTTTATCGAAGGAGCTAGTACTTCGATTCAAATTGTGTTACGGGTGCTAGGGTGTCTCCCAAACTTTTTCGCTTTGCTTTTATTGAACCAAGCTCTGGCACAGATAGGGTGATATTACTTCGTTAGCTCTGGTAAAACGCACAGCAGTACCTTTGTACCTACCTGGTATGAAAAGACAAAGATGACATAAAAAATGTGTGAATAGTAGTTTTAAATAAAAAATATAACCGACTTCGAAAAAAGGAGGAGGTTCTATGTTCGGCGATTTCTCCGTCAAATTATGGACCAATTTTGAAAACTCTCGCTATTGTATAAGTACTAGTATTGTATAATCCCGAGATCCCTTGAAAAATATTTCCGAGGGGTTTAATATGTGTCCCTTAGAACTTAAATCTAAAAACAATGTAAAATTAAGGGATTCAAATTGGAGTTTCGATTTTTTCAAAACAATCAAAAACGAAAACGAATCAGGATATTCAATTTTCGTTTTTACAATGCGGGTCCTGACCGGTTGCGATAATACAAAACCTAAACCATAGATAAGTTGTTGTAAGTTGACCTTTTAAACTCTAAAATCTTAAACTCTATCGTACACATAAACGCTTCGGTTTTTTTACCCGACTACCGACAGGGGAGGGTTATGAGGTTAGCACCCTATGTTTGTATGTTTGTATGTTTGTATGTTTGTATGTTTGTATGTTTGTATATTTGTATGTTTGTATGTTTGTATGTTTGTATGTATGTGGCCAATTTCTTTGTTCCCACGTAGCGCTGAAACTACTGGTTCGATTTCAACAAATTATGTATCGACTGATTCGTCTCAATACCCCGATGGTTATAGGCTATAGGATTTGGGGCTCCGCCCCCGAATAAGCCTACAAAACGCAGAATAAAGTTTACGTAGCCGCAGGCCGCAGGCCCCATAGAGAAATATTTCAATACCTACGACCTATTTTCATCAACTCTATGCCTATCAAATATGACCGATACGTCATTCTATTTTGTCAATGTAAATGTAAATATTTCAAACAAGAGATAGGAAAACAAAATCTGATAATTTTATATCATATCAGATATGTAATATGAACCCGAAACTGGATAAAAATATTTGAAATTCTATAATTTGTGACTGAACAAACAATCATTCGTGGGACACATCAGCGAACTGCGATGGTGAATCGTTACGACATCACCTGAACCTTACTCCATATCCTTTGAGGCATATTGATGAAAGAGTCATCAGAACGCCTGGAACAACAGTGATAAAGGTTCCAGTGATGCCGCAACGCGGTTTGCGTTGCGGCATCACTGGAACCTTTCTCCAACTGCGATTTTGATATACTAAAAGTTTTTCCAGTGCTACCAGTATGCGGTGTGTGATCTTGTGGATGGGTTTTGGGTTGTGGCCGTTTCATTGCGCGTCCTCCTTAAGCTATAGCATATAATATGTAATAAATTGTGTGCGGTTGAAATAGAAAACATAATATGGAAGATTGAGGAACATCGAGCACCTTACAAGGCAACCACAATCGAAAAATACTAGTAAATACCGCAAATCGTACTATAATTTCAAACATAAGTACTAGACTTATTTATAATAAAGAGTGAATGTGCTAGTAAAATTCTGTGACACTAATATTGTTTTACTTGAGAAACTATAGATATAAAATGACAAGGGGAAAACTGCAGGAGAAAGCAAAACAGATTTATATCTGGCTATCGGAGGATTTAGTAGGAAACAACACTAAACACGTTAAGAAACGAAGCCGGGGGTCGAAAGAAAATATTTACTTGGGACATGTCAACTTACATTTACACCAGGCAGTATGTTAGCGAACACAGTTGCACATAACACAGATCAACTAGCAATCCGGAGACTTAAGAGGGCGTCGTCCCTGTAAGACAGAAAGACGGGGGGTTGGGGGGGCGGAGCCCATCTCTAAAAACATTAAAACGAATATTTACAACAGGTAGTATGTTAGCAAACACAGTTGCACATTACACAGATCAACTAGCAATCCGGAGACTTAAAAGGGCGTCGTCCCTGTAAGACAGAAAGACGGGGGGGTTGGGGGGGCGGAGCCCCCCCTCTAAAAACATTAAAACGAATATTTACAACAGATAGTATGTTAGCCAACACAGTTGCACATTACACAGATGAACTAGCAATCGGGAGACTTAAGAGCGTCGTCCCTGTAAGACAGAAAGACGGGGGGTTGGGGGGGCGGACCCCCCCCCCCCCTCTTATTTCGAATGCCATCACAATAGTTTTGATTATACTCTATACTAATAAATAACAAGGCAATATAGCAAGGAGATAGATAATGATGTCCTACTAGCCGAATTTCGGCCACGGGGCCAGTCTCATCGGAGACTATCCACACAGGTGCACTCTCTATTTCCTCACTCTCATAATCCGATGGCATGGGGGTACCTATATCACTACTAGCTGCTACTGTGGTTTTATCTTGATAGTGAAATATCAATTAGGTACAATTTTAGCCCAACTCGGGATTTACCGCTGAACAAACTTGGCAGTCAAGGATTATGGAGAGGATATTGACTAATTTTAAGTCCGGAAAAAAGCCTCAGAAACCGCGGACTTATGGCACTAAAGTTTCACAGGTTGGTAGCTACTACATAACTAAAAAGAGGCAAATAAAATAAAGTTAAAAACTAAAACCCGACTACATAAAAGTTATAAACAAGCGTTCAAAGATGTTCCGAATAAATATTAGCGATTGAATATTATCCATCGTTGCATTTTCATACTCGGTAGTCGGAGGCCCCAAGCTAGGAGTTCTGTATTACCTACAAAGGCCTCCGACTGAGTATGAAAATGCAACGATGGATAATATTCAATCGCTAATATTTATTCGGAACATCTTTGAACGCTTGTTTATAACTTTTATGTAGTCGGGTTTTAGTTTTTAACTTTATTTTATTTAAATATCAACTCCAGTCCCTAATTTTCAGTGTAATACCATCGGCTTAAAAATCGTAAAATCCAAGCCGGGGTAAAGCCTTACAACCCCGTGGGGTAACCTAACAAATGGGCAGCCACTCCTGAATCCCTGCTTAGTGAGTTACAGGCACTGGTGAGCGCAGAAGTGGAATGCAAATGAATATGAGCTTTATTTTATGCTTTAACAGCAGTTTTAGAGGCTACTTTCCAACTTACAGTGCGGTAATACGGGCTTTAGATCTCTTAGTTACGGTAACCTAACCGCATGTCGAAATATTATATTATGTGTTTAAACTAGTTATAAAGGTGGTCACTGATCAGAGGCACACCGCTACCGACGCTGCACTAAAAGGTTGATGCAAATATGGGCTTTAACTCGTTATCTTGAGATACATTTAAAAGTGACAAAATGGCTTCTCAGGAGCTTCAATCGAGTGGTCCGCGAACTGTCTCTTATCTGATACCGTCAATATAAAGTGAATCTAAAAGTTACCAGTTAAATCCCATAGTCCAATGCATATTTTTGTTATGGGTTGTAGCGGTGCTTTTCAGGTGTATGACAAGCTGTATGCTTCATCTTGATCTTAAATACTAAATTCTAGTTTAAACTGCATCATACGAGATGGGATGTCACCCTTCACACTTATATTAAACTCGAAAGTTAAGATGTTTAGATGTTTGGATGGATGTTTGTCAGCTTTTCAGGCCATAACGACTGAACTGATCGGGCTGAAATTTTCATTACGCGCTAAGCTTGGCATTATACTTTTTATCACATAAAACAGTTCTCATGGGATAGAAATAACCATCCAATAACCATAACCGGGGGCAGAAACCATAGTTATTTTATAATAATAAGTGAATGTTTGGATAGATGGATGGTTGTATGTACTATGTTTAAGAAAGAAAATTACAATCAAATAATAAAATTAAATTAAAACTAGTAATTTACAATTGAGCTAACTGCAGACTGTTGAAAACAATCTTCAGGTAGCTCAACTGATCCATATCAATACCAGTCGAAAGCATGCCCAATACGCGCTGGCTGCATTGCCCCGCTGTATGGCAATGCTGATGCGCTGTGCCAGATAGGTACCTACTCACCAGCTCAGATAATTTTTTGAAAACTACGGCTGAAATATTGTGTAGGTAAACCTGGAATAATACACAGGTCATTTTGTCCCCGGAAAAAAAGCTTGCGAAACCGCGGGCATAAAAACTAGTTTTACCATAAACTGCATCGTTTCGACAACATCACTTTCCCGGCAGTTGAACGTGTGCGATGATGAATAAGCTCGTGCCAATCAATAAACCCCGAAAAATAAATACGCCACCGTTATTGGAAGTTCGATCGACACATGCCTGTGTCAATATATCCAATTTCCAACGCGTCAATTCAACATCAGTCCGGCTCTTGCTAGTCGATTACTGATTATCGTCGATCACGTTCAAACGACATATTCAAATGTTCCCAGATCTGTTTACTGCTCGAATTAATCTACGCATCATGCATTCTATCCGCATGGATCCAATTCAGGCTTATTTCTATGCATCCAGCGCTACAGCCAGCTAACGACTGAATTGACAAATCACTGGAGCGACGCGCTCAATCAGTCACTGGACGAAAAACACTAGATCCATGTAAAACAAGCCTTAGAAAACATTCGAATAGCTTTCAAAAGTCAATAAACGCTCATTGCCATTCCGAGCGAAACAAGATGACTCATCGCTTCTGTCATCAAAGAGAAGGATTAGTATTCATCAAAAGTAAAAACTCGTGTATCGTTTCGGGAATTCCGTGTTCTGCGCGACTGTACTTTATTATAGGACCTTTGTCACACGCATCGGAGATTACCAGCAGTTTATAAATGCAGTACAGTCACGTACACGTGACTCACTGGATTTAATATCATGCTCTATCTTTAGTATAGGAGACTGCCTGAAGGGTGGGTAACAACGCCGTTTACGGTAGAAGAGGCTTTCTCCACACATTGTAGGGCATAAGCCACTGCCAGTAAAAGCATTATCGTCGCTCCTTTGAAAGTATTCTTTGTACAATGTCTCGGGTTTTGAATTAAGTTTATAAGCAGAATTTTATGGCTCACTCGTTAAAGTAGAATTGCCTACTTGAAAAAAGCCGTGTCAAAATTCATGATACCTTTTGTTTTTATCTATCGAAGGCAGGAAGTCAATCGATAAATCAATCACGATTGCCCATAAAAATACCTATAATAATATAATGTTCTTCTTTAAGATGGCGTTTTTACTCTGTGGTCTATTTCTTTTTAAAACTGCTCTTCAATACTTAAAGGTCTTCCTATTTCGAAATTCTAACAACCATCTATTGAAGATAAAATATATCCTCGGTAATTTAAACATGATCCAGATCGCTTCATATTCTAATATAAGGGCAATTTCACAAAAATTCCTTCGAAACCATTCGTCATAGTTTTGGTAATTTATAGCCCGTACACCGTACTTAAAGGAAAAGGGCACCTTTTTGTTTTACGACCTTTTAGTCCTTGAAAGTTAGGATAAAAATGTGTCTTATAAATGGTGATTGGAAAACTTTGGTATTGTCGATATCGATACTGAAAAGGTCGGAAGGTGATTTAAAGGAGTTTGGAAGTATTTTGATTAGCAAAACAAAACAAAAGTTTACGACAGGAAACATCCGCTCCCCGCACCTGATTGGATGAACATCTTTTTTTTACTACACCAAACTTTGCTTACAAATTGAATGTTATTTTGTATTAAAATTGTCTTTTATTTTTATACCAGCGACCGACCTTTCGATCGAAAGTCGATTGTTTTTTAGGATTAAAGTCAATTGCGTGATGCGCGGTCGTCTTTAATTCTCCGAAGACAGAATAGTTATTTGTTATACAAGAGTGCAAAGTTGCTTTTTAACCGCGTGCTCAATTTTGGTGACCGAGTAAGCAAAGGATTTTGAAATTGAAAATTTTCGAATCCTGATCGTTAGCGAGGGAATCAAAATTGAGAGGTACAAAATCTTTGCACTCGAGTCCAACATGTAACTTTTCATCCGACCTCAGCGAGGAAAGAGTTATTTAAGCTCTTCGATATCTGAGTGTAAAAACCGTTTTTATCCGCTAGAGGATAAAGTAAATTGAATTTAGAACATCGTGCACGCGATGTAAAACGGCTTTGCACTCAGATATCGAAGAGCAAAAATACTCTTTCCAAGATGGGGGGGACGAAAAATACTTTACTTACATGAAAAAAACAGCCGAACATTTTGTAACGTCCTCCTGAAATAGCTAAAAAATAAAATCCTTCTGTGCTTTGTACCCGATAAATAAGTAAGCAAAACATCTCATTCTATTTCAATTATATAAAGAATAAAATAAAGTTAAAAACTAAAACCCGACTACATAAAAGTTATAAACAAGCGTTCAAAGATGTTCCGAATAAATATTAGCGATTGAATATTATCCATCGTTGCATTTTCATACTCAGTCGGAGGCCTTTGTAGGTAATACAGAACTCCTAGCTTGGGGCCTCCGACTACCGAGTATGAAAATGCAACGATGGATAATATTCAATCGCTAATATTTATTCGGAACATCTTTGAACGCTTGTTTATAACTTTTATGTAGTCGGGTTTTAGTTTTTAACTTTATTTTATTTGCCTCTTTTTAGTTATGTAGTAGCTACCAACCTGTGAAACTTTAGTGCCATAAGTCCGCGGTTTCTGAGGCTTTTTTCCGGACTTAAAATTAGTCAATATCCTCTCCATAATCCTTGACTGCCAAGTTTGTTCAGCGGTAAATCCCGAGTTGGGCTAAAATTGTACCTAATTGATATTTCACTATCAAGATAAAACCACAGTAGCAGCTAGTAGTGATATAGGTACCCCCATGCCATCGGATTATGAGAGTGAGGAAATAGAGAGTGCACCTGTGTGGATAGTCTCCGATGAGACTGGCCCCGTGGCCGAAATTCGGCTAGTAGGACATCATTATCTATCTCCTTGCTATATTGCCTTGTTATTTATTAGTATAGAGTATAATCAAAACTATTGTGATGGCATTCGAAATAAGAGGGGGGGGGGGGGTCCGCCCCCCCAACCCCCCGTCTTTCTGTCTTACAGGGACGACGCTCTTAAGTCTCCCGATTGCTAGTTCATCTGTGTAATGTGCAACTGTGTTGGCTAACATACTATCTGTTGTAAATATTCGTTTTAATGTTTTTAGAGGGGGGGCTCCGCCCCCCCAACCCCCCCGTCTTTCTGTCTTACAGGGACGACGCCCTTTTAAGTCTCCGGATTGCTAGTTGATCTGTGTAATGTGCAACTGTGTTTGCTAACATACTACCTGTTGTAAATATTCGTTTTAATGTTTTTAGAGATGGGCTCCGCCCCCCCAACCCCCCGTCTTTCTGTCTTACAGGGACGACGCCCTCTTAAGTCTCCGGATTGCTAGTTGATCTGTGTTATGTGCAACTGTGTTCGCTAACATACTGCCTGGTGTAAATGTAAGTTGACATGTCCCAAGTAAATATTTTCTTTCGACCCCCGGCTTCGTTTCTTAACGTGTTTAGTGTTGTTTCCTACTAAATCCTCCGATAGCCAGATATAAATCTGTTTTGCTTTCTCCTGCAGTTTTCCCCTTGTCATTTTATATCTATAGTTTCTCAAGTAAAACAATATTAGTGTCACAGAATTTTACTAGCACATTCACTCTTTATTATAAATAAGTCTAGTACTTATGTTTGAAATTATAGTACGATTTGCGGTATTTACTAGTATTTTTCGATTGTGGTTGCCTTGTAAGGTGCTCGATGTTCCTCAATCTTCCATATTATGTTTTCTATTTCAACCGCACACAATTTATTACATATTATATGCTATAGCTTAAGGAGGACGCGCAATGAAACGGCCACAACCCAAAACCCATCCACAAGATCACACACCGCATACTGGTAGCACTGGAAAAACTTTTAGTATATCAAAATCGCAGTTGGAGAAAGGTTCCAGTGATGCCGCAACGCAAACCGCGTTGCGGCATCACTGGAACCTTTATCACTGTTGTTCCAGGCGTTCTGATGACTCTTTCATCAATATGCCTCAAAGGATATGGAGTAAGGTTCAGGTGATGTCGTAACGATTCACCATCGCAGTTCGCTGATGTGTCCCACGAATGATTGTTTGTTCAGTCACAAATTATAGAATTTCAAATATTTTTATCCAGTTTCGGGTTCATATTACATATCTGATATGATATAAAATTATCAGATTTTGTTTTCCTATCTCTTGTTTGAAATATTTACATTTACATTGACAAAATAGAATGACGTATCGGTCATATTTGATAGGCATAGAGTTGATGAAAATAGGTCGTAGGTATTGAAATATTTCTCTATGGGGCCTGCGGCCTGCGGCTACGTAAACTTTATTCTGCGTTTTGTAGGCTTATTCGGGGGCGGAGCCCCAAATCCTATAGCCTATAACCATCGGGGTATTGAGACGAATCAGTCGATACATAATTTGTTGAAATCGAACCAGTAGTTTCAGCGCTACGTGGGAACAAAGAAATTGGCCACATACATACAAACATACAAACATACAAATATACAAACATACAAACATACAAACATACAAACATAGGGTGCTAACCTCATAACCCTCCCCTGTCGGTAGTCGGGTAATAAAAGGACCTAGAGGTGTCCACATCCTACAATTTGGACATTCGTCACCATATCACGTTCGGCTGGCTTACTTTAAATTCCTTCACAAGCAGCATTTTAAATTAAGTCAGTTACAGGCATCTATATCACTTTGTAAAGGATACGTCTGGAATTAATAACGTAACTGTCGGCCGCGTCAAGTCAATCAAGTCATTTTAGCCAGTTTTTAACCTTGGTTTTGAACTTTTGGTGTGTCATTTCGGGTTGAATTCATTGAGACTGAGATTTGTGAAGATTGGACTAACCTTCTTGACCCGGTGTTGTGACCCGACTGATCGTAATATTTCAATTAGTTTTTGTTCTTTCCATTAATTTGACCGAGATAGAGGTCTGTACTTTTGCTACTGACACAATTTTGTAAAATAATTAAATCTACGGCTTTGGGTAACAATTTGTTGTAAATTAATTCCTCCAGCACTCTTTAATGGTTTTGTCGTAGTTAATAAATACATTCTTAAATAATACTAGACAAATAAAAATCATATCGTTAGTTTTACTGTAGTGTGGTTACAAAACCCCCAGTACCAGTTCCGTCCCAAGGTTTGTTTTGTGTACTGTGTCTAATAAAGAATTTTCTTCTTCTTTTTCTACCCTACCTATTGGTAGTTCGATAGTATTGCATAATTCAGTAAGATAATGACCTTACTGAATTACAAAAATAAAAACGGCAAAAAAATCACGTTTGTTGTATGGGAGCCCCCTTAAATATTAAGTATATTCTGTTTTTTAGTATTTGTTGTTATAGCGGCAACTGAAATACATCATTTGTGAAATTTTCAACGGTCTAACTTTTACGGTTCATGAGTCCTGGTGACAGACGGACAGCGGAGCCTTAGTAATAGGGTCCCGTTTTACTCTTTGGGTACGGAACCCTAAAAATATTGAGTGGTACTTATTATATAAAATATCGTAAGTAGATTTAGAGCACCACCGCCATTTCCGAGAATAATACAGTGGTTTCTTGCGTGACTATAATAATACAGAAATACCTTAACCTTTTAAAACTTCAACTATTTTTATCGATGCTCTTTAAACAACTTTAGCATTCCCCATTCCTTTAGCGTAGCTAACATTTTTCCAAGCATCTGCTTTGCACCTGATAGTAAAATATGCACACGGTGAACTTAGAATGGAATTCTGGAACTTACTGGTTCTGGGAATGTCTCTTTAAAGTAGAAATACACTTACTAGAATGCTTTGCTGTGAATAGTATAATTATTTGCGCTATTTTCTTTTATAGTTATTAAAAGACCATAATATTCGTTAAAAAAGGTCAAAAGTCCAATAACTTTATTTCTTTAGGGTTACAAAATAAGCACTTAGACAAGTCAAATTTTATACACAGCTTTATAAATAGGAATTACTATCAAATAAGAAACAAAATGTTATTCATTTTGTTCGCTTCAATTTTTTGTCCACTTGTGGAAGAAGCGAAAAAACATGAAAAGTTGTATAATTCTTAAAATGTAACCCTATTATTTGCCTGTCTAGGTCTAAATATAATGTGATTTAGATACAGGTCAATATTTATATAAAACTAAGCTTAAGATTGTTCTCCCAAATACTATTGTCGGTGCGGAACTGAGCGACATTTAGTAGTAGCAAGTTATATTTTATTAGAAAAACCTAATTTTAAATATTGTATAACTAACTCTACTTATTCACTCAACAATAGTTAGAAACTGCATTAACAATAAAAACTATATTATCGATTAAAGTTTCGAGGTATTTGTATGTTATTAAACAAATTTTAGTAGTGCTTCTTTGAGAAGGTATCAGATATTTTCATGGACGCCTCTTTATTAGAAGGTAGGAGTGAAGAGCTACAATACATACAGTAACGTAGCTTATTAAAGCGCCTTACACTGTTGTTACCAATGAAACCATTGTATTGAATAACTCTGGCCTCCTAAATGACGCCTTTTCGTGAAAAGGGTAGGTAGTCATAGAATTTCGCGTTCATAGGAGCGGGACAGAACAGAGCAACGTCAGTGCAAAAATCAAGTTTTTGCTTATTAATTATTCAAAATATAAGCATTAAATAGAAAAAATAAACGATTACTTAAATAAAACATTAGTCTAGTAATTCGTTAGAAATAATTGTATTTTTATTATAAAAGAAACCAGTTTATTTTGATAAATTCTATTCGATTACTCGACTTCTACTAGTTTTTTCCCCTAGCTGTTTTTTTTAATCTAAAAATTTACGTTCGTTACCATAAATCTATGTTTAAACTCACAGGAAGCGTTGTATGAAATTGTATGAAAACTCGCATGACGTGTGTCGAACGAATCTTCAAAAGCCATTTGTCTTCGTATTTATTACAATTCGAATCCTGTTAACACTTGAAAGGTGAGCAGGCGCCGCACACTGCAGCCACATTGCCAGCAATATAAGTAACAATAAAACTCGATAAATACAATGTTTTGCATGGCAGTCGTTACATTAGGTAGTTATACTTAATACATGCGGTGCAAGGTGCATGCGGGCAGACAGACAGACACCTGCGTCAGTATATATACGTGCGTGGAATTAATGTTTATAATAAAACCGGCAAAGCGCGAGTCGGACTCGCGCACGAAGGGTTCCGTACCATTAATTTATTTTTTTCTTTTGTATTTACTTGCACAATGTCTCATGTAGCCAAAACCATTCGTTTCGGCTGTTTAAGACTACAAATTAAAATGACTACTTATAATTATTTCCACTGCTCATAATACCCACTTTGCAAAATTTACCCATCATAGCATAATTGTTACTTTTACCAAGCCGGAAGACAAAAGATTCTACGTTTTTATGTCAGGATAAAAAAGACTATGTTTTACTGTGACGGGTGGGACACTCGATAAGCATTTCGTTGATGTTTTATAACTTCTCAACAAAAAATTTCTCATGTAATAACTTGTCGCGGTTTTAAACGCCTTGAATTATATTTCTCTTATGCCGAATCGCCTTTTACAATAATACATTAGAAGGCAAAGAAAAGTATTACGAACATAAAGAAAAAATACGGTACCACAGGCAATGGCACTACAGCTGTGTTCAAAATAATTTTTTTTACGAAAATCGCAAAAATATTTAAAAAATTGATCTATTCCTGTTGAATCAATTCATTGGCTTTGCTGTAATGACAGATTCAAGTACAAATTATGAAATTTACTATCTTGACCTGCCCCCCTAGCACGGGGATGGTTGTCTAGGGTAGAATAGAGAAAAATTACGTCACTTCGTCATCGAATGCGTAAATTATTTGAAATGCATTCCTTCAACTTCAATAATGTACGCAATGTATGACGATGCAATGTCATTATTGTCTATTCTACCCTAGACAACGATTTCCGTGCTAGGGGGGCAGGGGTATCATCTTCGCTAGAATAACCCATAACTAAATATTCTGTGAATATTTCAAGCGTATATACCTGTTGCCGTTGTCAATATCGTGCAAAAACAAGCAAAAAAAACACGTTTGTTGTATGGGAGCCCCCTTAAATATTTATTTTGTTCTGTTTTTACCCGACTACCGACAGGGGAGGGTTATGAGGTTAGCACCCTATGTTTGTATGTTTGTATGTTTGTATGTTTGTATATTTGTATGTTTGTATGTTTGTATGTTTGTATGTATGTGGCCAATTTCTTTGTTCCCACGTAGCGCTGAAACTACTGGTTCGATTTCAACAAATTATGTATCGACTGATTCGTCTCAATACCCCGATGGTTATAGGCTATAGGATTTGGGGCTCCGCCCCCGAATAAGCCTACAAAACGCAGAATAAAGTTTACGTAGCCGCAGGCCGCAGGCCCCATAGAGAAATATTTCAATACCTACGACCTATTTTCATCAACTCTATGCCTATCAAATATGACCGATACGTCATTCTATTTTGTCAATGTAAATGTAAATATTTCAAACAAGAGATAGGAAAACAAAATCTGATAATTTTATATCATATCAGATATGTAATATGAACCCGAAACTGGATAAAAATATTTGAAATTCTATAATTTGTGACTGAACAAACAATCATTCGTGGGACACATCAGCGAACTGCGATGGTGAATCGTTACGACATCACCTGAACCTTACTCCATATCCTTTGAGGCATATTGATGAAAGAGTCATCAGAACGCCTGGAACAACAGTGATAAAGGTTCCAGTGATGCCGCAACGCGGTTTGCGTTGCGGCATCACTGGAACCTTTCTCCAACTGCGATTTTGATATACTAAAAGTTTTTCCAGTGCTACCAGTATGCGGTGTGTGATCTTGTGGATGGGTTTTGGGTTGTGGCCGTTTCATTGCGCGTCCTCCTTAAGCTATAGCATATAATATGTAATAAATTGTGTGCGGTTGAAATAGAAAACATAATATGGAAGATTGAGGAACATCGAGCACCTTACAAGGCAACCACAATCGAAAAATACTAGTAAATACCGCAAATCGTACTATAATTTCAAACATAAGTACTAGACTTATTTATAATAAAGAGTGAATGTGCTAGTAAAATTCTGTGACACTAATATTGTTTTACTTGAGAAACTATAGATATAAAATGACAAGGGGAAAACTGCAGGAGAAAGCAAAACAGATTTATATCTGGCTATCGGAGGATTTAGTAGGAAACAACACTAAACACGTTAAGAAACGAAGCCGGGGGTCGAAAGAAAATATTTACTTGGGACATGTCAACTTACATTTACACCAGGCAGTATGTTAGCGAACACAGTTGCACATAACACAGATCAACTAGCAATCCGGAGACTTAAGAGGGCGTCGTCCCTGTAAGACAGAAAGACGGGGGGTTGGGGGGGCGGAGCCCATCTCTAAAAACATTAAAACGAATATTTACAACAGGTAGTATGTTAGCAAACACAGTTGCACATTACACAGATCAACTAGCAATCCGGAGACTTAAAAGGGCGTCGTCCCTGTAAGACAGAAAGACGGGGGGGTTGGGGGGGCGGAGCCCCCCCTCTAAAAACATTAAAACGAATATTTACAACAGATAGTATGTTAGCCAACACAGTTGCACATTACACAGATGAACTAGCAATCGGGAGACTTAAGAGCGTCGTCCCTGTAAGACAGAAAGACGGGGGGTTGGGGGGGCGGACCCCCCCCCCCCCTCTTATTTCGAATGCCATCACAATAGTTTTGATTATACTCTATACTAATAAATAACAAGGCAATATAGCAAGGAGATAGATAATGATGTCCTACTAGCCGAATTTCGGCCACGGGGCCAGTCTCATCGGAGACTATCCACACAGGTGCACTCTCTATTTCCTCACTCTCATAATCCGATGGCATGGGGGTACCTATATCACTACTAGCTGCTACTGTGGTTTTATCTTGATAGTGAAATATCAATTAGGTACAATTTTAGCCCAACTCGGGATTTACCGCTGAACAAACTTGGCAGTCAAGGATTATGGAGAGGATATTGACTAATTTTAAGTCCGGAAAAAAGCCTCAGAAACCGCGGACTTATGGCACTAAAGTTTCACAGGTTGGTAGCTACTACATAACTAAAAAGAGGCAAATAAAATAAAGTTAAAAACTAAAACCCGACTACATAAAAGTTATAAACAAGCGTTCAAAGATGTTCCGAATAAATATTAGCGATTGAATATTATCCATCATTGCATTTTCATACTCGGTAGTCGGAGGCCCCAAGCTAGGAGTTCTGTATTACCTACAAAGGCCTCCGACTGAGTATGAAAATGCAACGATGGATAATATTCAATCGCTAATATTTATTCGGAACATCTTTGAACGCTTGTTTATAACTTTTATGTAGTCGGGTTTTAGTTTTTAACTTTATTTTATTCTTTATATAATTGAAATAGAATGAGATGTTTTGCTTACTTATTTATCGGGTACAAAGCACAGAAGGATTTTATTTTTTAGCTATTTCAGGAGGACGTTACAAAATGTTCGGCTGTTTTTTTCATGTAAGTAAAGTATTTTTCGTCCCCCCCATCTTGGAAAGAGTATTTTTGCTCTTCGATATCTGAGTGCAAAGCCGTTTTACATCGCGTGCACGATGTTCTAAATTCAATTTACTTTATCCTCTAGCGGATAAAAACGGTTTTTACACTCAGATATCGAAGAGCTTAAATAACTCTTTCCTCGCTGAGGTCGGATGAAAAGTTACATGTTGGACTCGAGTGCAAAGATTTTGTACCTCTCAATTTTGATTCCCTCGCTAACGATCAGGATTCGAAAATTTTCAATTTCAAAATCCTTTGCTTACTCGGTCACCAAAATTGAGCACGCGGTTAAAAAGCAACTTTGCACTCTTGTATAACAAATAACTATTCTGTCTTCGGAGAATTAAAGACGACCGCGCATCACGCAATTGACTTTAATCCTAAAAAACAATCGACTTTCGATCGAAAGGTCGGTCGCTGGTATAAAAATAAAAGACAATTTTAATACAAAATAACATTCAATTTGTAAGCAAAGTTTGGTGTAGTAAAAAAAAGATGTTCATCCAATCAGGTGCGGGGAGCGGATGTTTCCTGTCGTAAACTTTTGTTTTGTTTTGCTAATCAAAATACTTCCAAACTCCTTTAAATCACCTTCCGACCTTTTCAGTATCGATATCGACAATACCAAAGTTTTCCAATCACCATTTATAAGACACATTTTTATCCTAACTTTCAAGGACTAAAAGGTCGTAAAACAAAAAGGTGCCCTTTTCCTTTAAGTACGGTGTACGGGCTATAAATTACCAAAACTATGACGAATGGTTTCGAAGGAATTTTTGTGAAATTGCCCTTATATTAGAATATGAAGCGATCTGGATCATGTTTAAATTACCGAGGATATATTTTATCTTCAATAGATGGTTGTTAGAATTTTTAGTATTTGTTGTTATAGCGGCAACAGAAATACCTACATCATCTGTGATAATTTCAACTGTCTAACTATCATGGTTTCGGTCATGAGATACAGCGTGGTGACAGACGGTTAGACAGATAGCCGCACAGACAGCGGAGTCCTAGTAATAGGGTCCCGTTTTACCCTTTCGGTACGGAACCTCAAAATGAAGGCATATGTTGAAAACTAAAACACAGGAAGCAAACAATCGTTTGAGTTGGTAACAGGTATGATGCATTCAACTCAACAAAAATGTTTTCTATTTAAAGATAGTGAAAGAACATAAAGTGCAGGTTAGTTTAAGGCGATGATCACAGTTATATACAATTTTACTAGGATTTACAAAAATTCTGGAAAAATACTGAAGTGTAATCGAAAAAAGTGCGTTGAAATTTTAGTGGAGACGGGGGCGATATAAACCAATTGTAGACCAATACAACTTACATATGTAAGTTGTATTGGTCTTAAAAAAAAATACACCACAATTTTCGAAAACGTATATTTAATCTGCTTTTGCTAAATCGATTATGCTTAAAGTTTAGCTTGTTTTGTGCTATTCAGTTACGATTTAGTAAAACAACGCACGTCGGGTTACTTAGGTCTATTTTTCATGATAAAATTGATAACAGAAACGCATGTAGCTCTAGCTTCATCTCATTCAAGAGAAAGCTGTCAAACTACCTCCCTGTACCAGCCACAAATGCACCCTACAGCACATTTTTTATTCTAAAGAAATGCTTTACTCTTCTGCATTTTATAAGAAAAACTGAAGAATTCAACTGCATTGTGAAGATTCCGAAAAATTCTCAACAGCTCGCACTTTTGTGCTTCCCACAAAGATTAAATCGAAACCGGCTGCATTATATCGTTTGCGCAAAACATACCGCCAAAAACTGCATTTCTTGCAAATACAATGACATCACAGATAGTGTCCTACTACAACAACATAAGGGTCAATATCCTACGAAGAAATTAGAATGCATGTGATTGACGTACATTCACGATCATCTATTGTTGTATGATTCTCATGCAGAAACTACAATTCTCAAAACTTATTCTTTTGTGTGAATGTGAACTACGAAGGAATGTTAATGTATCCGCTTGAACTTGAATCTCGCATCACAATGAAACAGTTTGTTGCATAAGTGTACTTTTGATGATCTGAGAAATTTTATCTACTGCTGAAGACTTCACGCAAGCGCTTCCGGAAACTCATTTGACCACTTTGTTAGCCGGCCACATACTACCTCCGTCTAAATGAATAATTTAAATATAATTATTTACAGCCAAATCTTACCCTCATCAATCCTTTGTAATTTAAACATAATTATTTACAGCCAAATCTTACGAATTTTCAAAGGAATACCTTACCTACTAAGATCACTGTCAAACTGTAAGACAACATACCTACATAGAACTTCAAATAGATAATAAAGTCAGGGGTATGTTCAGCGGTACGGTATGAAACGGACTAGAAGCAGAACTGAAGAAATATTAGTCTGTTATGTTTTTATTTAAGTTTAATTTAAGCTACAGTAATCAGCTAAAGTATCATGTTATACTTTTCAATTCGTTCTCCTTTCTAAATCTAGGTAGGCCCTATAACGCATCCAACAAGTTTCTATAACAAAATCAGTCCCTTCTTGATTTAAACATCACAGAACTAACAACGACAATACAAACAACATCATGCAGTGGGGTCATTTCGCGTATTAAATCTTCACACGTTATCGTAGCAATAGAATATTTCTATTAAAATGCGTAACGAGGGGTTCCCAGGTTGTATTGGCTATTTTATGGTAATAACTGTAATAAGTGACGTTATAGAAAACGCAGTTGTGTGAATCAATTAGGCGTGCGAAAATAAAATTAACATCATGTTCGTTGAAAGTTTAGTAATAACACAAATTAAATAATTGAATCCCGAATAAAATGCATCTTCGCTGCACTTTAGTAGAAAATAAAACGTCAAGTGCGAGTTGGACTCGCGCAACGAGGGTTCCGTAGCTAAACATTATATAATCATAAGACTTTGTTTTTTTCCAATTATCATGTTTCTAGCTCAACGGGAAGTACCCTTTAGATTTTGGTGCATGTGATTCCATTGATTTAAAAAAAAAGAACTTATACGGTTGAAACTTTTGATTGCGTTAACTTAAAATTTCGAATTTTCGAGTTGTATCACGGGTCCAAAAGGTTACGGGTTTGAGTATTTCATGTTAATTTCAACTCGATACCTCCAAGCGTTCCTGAGAAAAGGGGTTGACAGACGGACAGACGGACAACAAAGTGATAGGTGAGGGTTCCTTTTATCATTTTGAGGTACGGAACCCTAAAAATATACCTACTTCTAGATCCCAGTAATGATCTAGGTACACGTAAAAAGAAAAAATAAATATATGTGGTTATTCCTCAAACATTTATCGCTTTTCTTAAAGGGGGTGCTCAATGCAAAAGAGCCACCTCCTGATGTAATATGTACGTTCGAAAAGGTCTTGTCCACGAATTTGATAGATTACGATAAGTTTCAAGTTACGAAACACAAGACTGGATGTATCAAATCAATTCACTATAAAACCCAACAAGAACTGAAAATCCACAAGATCTATCGTGAGAAATTAAATTCCGACCTGAACCTTCCAATAAATCCTAAAGCTGGTTTTGCGAAGACTATCTACCATTACAATCGTTCCGTGTAGATTTGCCGGGGAGATAGCCGATTTATTTGAAGAAAGGACGTCTTGCAGTAAAAACATGCATTTATATGCGATTTGAATCGGTTGTCGTATCTCGAATTTATGTGGTCTTTGTTTATAAAAGTCAGAGACAGAAAATAATCGTAGATTAAGTAAGAACGTGTTTAGTTGTTCATGTAAGAGTCGTCAGCTCATGGTGGATCTCTATCGACCTGTCGAGTATCCTACTTATTATTATATCGAAAATTTGTGCCGTTGAGCGAACATAATGCCAAAACTACGAGGTGTTCTAGATCTTGTAACGTAAAGGTTTAACCCTGGTCAAAGGAGTGCGAAGCCGCGAGCAAAAGCTGGTTATAACATTACTAAGCGCATCGTATAACCCTGAAGGCATAAATAATAACAAATAATTGCAACGTTTAACCCTCCAACGTACATAATTATGTACCTAAAAGCAAGGATATCACTGACATTTGTGCATAAAACCCCCTATCTCTTACAAAACCAGGTGCACCAACAGAAGGCAGGCACGTGCTAAGCGACATCTGCCGGTTAATAAAAAAAACTCACAAAAAACTCAATTATTATTTATCTTTATAGCACACCTCAAGACATCTGTTCTATTTTTGGTGTCTCATCATCTGCTCTCTTTATTCTCTCTGCCTGCGCGAAAGTCACCCTTAGCTATTGAGTCTATTGGAGCGAAATTCCTTCGAAATATTAAAGTATATTTCTTTGGGTGGAAAAGGTTCGTAGAAAAGGTTAGAGGTATTGAAGGTTAACTTTTGTTTGGTGTTCGATCTATAAATGTTCAATCGGCGAGGATTTTCCTTAATCGCTTTTTCTTGGAGATTCGTAACAGAGCAGCTGCTCTATTCCTCCATAGATTTAGGCTTTGAAAGTACCTTCGAAATGTTTTACACTGCATTGTGTTTCGGACCGATACGATTAGCAACTTTGTAGTTACCTACCTGAAACTTTGGGGTGCCTTTTCGGCAGACAACGGCAGCGAAGTTGGTGGATTTTCAATAAAGAATGGATTCCATTTACTTAGTAGGAGCTTCCACTCCTAAGTAAACGAAAAGTTGATTCCACCATCAATCTTTGTCCTAACAAAGGTAACGTTTTCGCGGTGGTTCAGCCACCGAAAACGAAAACCGATGGACCCTGAAACGGTTTTCAGTGACAGATCAATAAAAATTCTTTCTTGTCATTCTTTTGCAGCTGTTTAACCTCTCCAGATACGTTCCCGCTATCTATAAACTTAAGTTTAGAATCTAACTCAACAGACAATATGTTTTAAAGGGTTTAGAAGCCTGGTCTGGCCACCACAAATCAGATCTCTTTGTTACCTATGTATGTACCCTACTAGGATCATTCTAATCTGTTCCCTATTCCAGGATTGTCATGGACCAGAGTTCGATGACAAGGTGATAGCAGACGACGTGCAAGACTATGAGCTGATATCCGCGTACCAGAACAAAACACACACCTGCGTGGAGTTCAGGAGGTCTCTGGATACTTGCGATAAAGAGGACTTTGTTATTGGAGTAAGTCCAATTTTATCTTAAAGCATTTGTAACCATCAAATAAATAATAAATAATTAATCATGGTATTAAGACTAACATTACTCATTAGAACCTTCCATCGACCTATTTACGCCATGATCGCGGAAAATTCTAACTCGCCAGTGTCTTCAGGTATTCCGTGAAAAAAAAACATCGTACCTACATGCAACTGTTCCTAATTATTGGAAAACTTAAAACAACACCAATCGTAGTAAATTCATGTTGAGTGATTTCAATTTCATCGAATCACTCACCATCACCATCATCACCAGTAATAATTATTAATGCATTTGCATAAAGAATAAGCATATGCATTTGCTTATTTGCGTGTAATGGATAATCCCAGAATTATTTCCTGGCGCTGTTA
The DNA here is from genome assembly GCA_947086465.1 of Eupithecia exiguata. NCBI lineage: Eukaryota > Metazoa > Arthropoda > Insecta > Lepidoptera > Geometridae > Eupithecia > Eupithecia exiguata. Next base: position 3,872,220 of record OX352245.1, on the reverse strand, counting down.
TCAACATTGTTTCACAGCCTTTGCTTAAAATCAGGATAAAAAGAGATTCAAAGTAAGAGTTGATGGACTGGGATGGGATACTCGCTATCTAGGTTTACTATTCTACGCTAATATTCTCCTTTTGCCCACAGAAAGACACAACCCAAATCCTCTGGGCGCTCGGTCCCCCGGGGTCGGATGGAGAGCTTCCTAAACACGTGAAGAGCGGCTCTCGACCTCTGCGGCTACTGCAGCCAGTGTCTAAACCTGACTCTATCCCTCTAAGGCAGTGGGATGTCCGGTTGACCAATGTAAGTACGAGCTTTAACTCTCTGGCAAATCTTATCGTGGAGAATATGCAAAAAAATCATCTAACCAAAGCTCTTGAATCTCTCAAAAGAACGATGTTCGTAAGTTTCTCCCCATGCAAGATTTAATTGCAAGACTAGAGAGACTATTTTATTCAAAGTGGACTATGTAGAAGCACCATTCATTGTTTCTTTTGAGAATTTTCTTGAAATGTGTTACCAATACCTTTGAATCAAGAAATACCGACCTAGCAAATTGTATTCAGTGAACAACATCTCACTGCCTTGCAAATATGTAGATGAGCATTTGATACCTTTACTGATAACATCATTGAATGTGTGGAGAAAATTTGAAGTTAGCTCTGCTTAGATTGGGACTAGATCATGCTGTGTGAATGCCCAGCATTATATATTTATTTATTATAGCACCCGTATTCCAGTAACTAAGAACAGCTAGTTCTGGGCCATGTGACGTCGAAAATAAGAGCTTTATAGATGTTTTTATCTATGTTAGTCTATAAGGTATTTATTGTATGGGCCCTAATTAAGTTTCTTTCTTTGTGGTCTGAAATAAAAGTATTATTATTATTATTAAAACTGTTGACGACCCCTGTGGTGCGGTGGGCGATGGTCCGCCTGCGACGCAGGAGGTTCTGAGTTCGATTCCCGCCTAAGATCGTATTAACATTTGTCCCGGTTAATACGATCTGCAGATATTTGTTTCGGTGGTTCTAGCCGTTCTATCTATAATAAAAATAACATAAATCTATGTATTGTATTGTATTATGTATATCAGTTATCTTAGTACCCATAAATAATACAAGCTCTGCTTAGCTTGGGAATTATTAATTATTTATGACATAGAATAGATTAGTAGATTTCAATGGCTGCTTCAAAATATTGTTCTTATATCTTTTCTGTTCCCTTTCTTTCCAGCTAACAATTCCGCACATAATGGCAACACTCTTCTGGTGCAAAATCTTCAAGACCCCTGAGTTGCCATCAAAACATCACATCGTTGGCTACGAACCCATCATCGACAGCCACCCAATCAAGGACGGGGTGCCAGTGACTGATGACTCGGAGTCACCTGTACATCACATGGTGTTATACGAATGTGAGATGCAAATGGATGATCCGGTATGTTGGAAATTGAACTTTGTTTTTGAGAGACTAAGGTCCATTCAGGGTTGAAAAGTATCCACTGATCAAAATGCCTCAGACCATAGTTTTGTCGTAATCACCACGCTGGCAGGTGGATTGGTGACCGCAGTGAAGGCGTTAAATAATACACGGAAGGAAGTTGCTGCCCTTCTTCTGAGTTTCCTTTAGTCGGTTCTTACGACATCAGAGCTAGAGGGGTTAATTCCACACCTGTAAAGCACTGCTGTAGCGATAACAATAATGTAAAACCGAGTTTGCGACTTCGAACGACCTGTACTAACTTTGTGGTGCTCGAAAAACCTAGATGTGTATAGCTTACTTTACTTCCAAAAATGCATTTTACGGCAAAGTCATCCATGACATTTTTAAAGAAGACAAAATAAGCGACTATTTGGACGGAATATTAGCTCTATTATGTTTAGTAAATTTAGAGATACAACACTTAAAAAATGGCCTTTTTATACAAAAAGTTTTTTCGAGCGGTTTTTTTTTTGAGCACCAGGAAGTACTTACGGTCTATCGGTCTTTGGTTTAACTATTGGTCACACTATTGGTACCTATCTATTCAACCCAAAAAATCAGAACCGTGACATTTTTTCACGGGCTAACACTAACAGATACTAATTGATTATATTATTTTTTGCAGGGTGTATGGGACCGGTGGGCAGAAGGCGACGGGTATTACGGACCCAACAGGCCGAGTAGTTGGGCCTCATGCGCCACCCCCATTGCTGCTTGGGCTATGGGATCCAAGAGTAAGTAATCAACATCCTTCAACATCAGCATAAACTGGTCCACTGCTGTATACATAGGCCACCCGCAACGAGCATCTGCCTGTAGTCTTGCACAGGTCATCTCATCTGGCCGGACGGCGTTTTACATTACGTTTGCCGAGTCTTGGTCTCCACTCAAAGTTCGCATACCGAGTCGTTTGCCACAGCGCTTGTCGTTTCTCCGGAAGGTATAAAATTTAATAGAAAATGACCTACGCTAAAATAGCGGTTGTATGCAGGAATTGTCAATGGTCAAGATAAATCTATGTACGTAGTCGAGTTTTAGTTTTTAGGGTTCCGTAATTCAAAAAGAAATAAAAGCCACTATAGGATCACTTTGTTGTCCATCTGTTGATCCTCTTTTCTCAGGAACGTAGGTATTGAGTTGAAAATAACATCTAATACTCAGGTCCGTAACCGTGATAATATACGCCGTGATATAAATCAAACCTCTAAGTCAACGTCTAAAGTTACAGCCCAAATTTTGTGAAATTTCCTAAGGGAATCAAATCACATGCACACAAAACCTAAAGGGTACTTCCAGTTGACCTAGAATCATGAAATTTGTCAGGAAAATTTTGGTCTTATAAAGCACAAGTAACGGAAAAAATATTTATTTTTATTCTGACCATGGATTAAAAACCTATAGGGTATTAACTACTTCTCGTTGACCTAGAGTCATGATATTTCGTAAGAAATAAGGTAATACGGAACCCTCGGCGTGCGAGTCCGACTCGCACTGTACGTTTCATTTATTCATAATTTTCAGTTTTGTTTTTCATATTTTTTTCCAAATGGGTCTAAATCTTTGTCAGATCCAACTTTACTCTATTATTTCCAGTTTCCTTAGTTTTTAAGATCGGAAGAACCTACATTCGTACTCAAAGTTAATCATACAAACTTCCTAACAAACTAAAGCCTTTTAAACAATTACCACAAAGTTCTAATTACCCTAACTTGCTTCCAGGTGAGTTCCTGCCTGAAAACGTCGGCATTCCTCTAGGCGAGAAAGGAGGTGTTACATACTACATGCTTGAAGTTCATTACGATAACAAGTTGCTGCATAAGGGTGAGTTCGGCTTGGCAAGTTGCTTTAGATCTTGGAAGTGAAATTAGTAGGAGTTTGTAATTTCCTTTCTGGTTATGTTGCCCTGGTACTTTGGTTTAGTTTGTAGTGACTTTTGTTGGCGGAATATGGGGTTAATGGGGTTCTAATCATGTGTTAAAATCTCTAAATAATTAATAACTTAAATTGGCTGTCAAATAAATAATTATATTACATAGTTTTTCTCTATCTTTAAGTAGGTATGTAATTGTTAAATTTTTAATTTAATTTAAATAAAATGGTCTCGGTATTTTCCACATTATTTCTCTTTTTTTTTTTACACAAACCTTACCGACTTTTTCATCGAATTTAATCGAACCCGCAACATTCTGCGTCTCAGTCTCAAGAAGATTTGCCTATAACAAAGAGGATGTCGTTAGACCTAGACCGCTTAAATTAGACAATTATCCCTAATTTTTCTTTACATCCCTATATTTTCAACCCGAAGAAAATCCAATAGTTCCTAGAACACCACATACAGCATCAGTGGTGAAGCCTTCATTTTGTTTTACATTTCTATACCAAATTGATATTTTCACCCCGAAGAAAATCCTATAGTTCCTAGAACGCATCAGTGGTGTTCACCACCTATCGTCTATCATGGCCGCATTGACACAAAATCCACCTAGATAGAGCCTTTAAAAAATCTCATATTTAACTCTTTTTCAGTCTTAGACAGTTCGGGTATAAGACTTCACTACACACCCGCCCTGCGAATGCACGACGCTGCTGTCATGGTCGCTGGTATAGGCATATCCGCCCTACACGTTATCCCGCCCGCCCAGACGCAGTACAAGACTGTTGGCATCTGCAGTTCAGAGTGTACTCAAGGCGTGAGTATTTTATATGTTAAACTTCGTTTGACACAAAATAATTTATTATAATTAGCCTCGATTTGGGCTACTAAAGTAAGGCTTGCTGCATTATAAAAATCATACAAAAGATATTCGCTAAGTATGAATTTTGCTCTTGCTTGATAATGGCATACATAAATTATACTATTCGTCCATGATAATGGTAACCTATCAACCATATAATCATCTAAAAGATATGATTGTAAATTATTTATTTTGTAAACAAATGAATGACACTAATTCAAAAGACTAAAGTTCGGAACAAATTTGCTTGAGTTCCCAACTCAATCTTGGCTAACTTAATACCTACTTAAATTATGTTTGTTATTTGTTGCAGACTATTCCAGAAGATGGTATCAACATCGTGTCTGTCCTCTTACACGCTCATGGAACAGCGAGAAAGATTTCACTAAAGCACGTTCGAGGAAACAAAGAATTACCGCGTATTTCCGAGGTAAAAACCTTAAAACTGGTAATTTTGTTATAGCGTCATCCAGCGGATTTAGTAACCAACCGCTCTGTTGTCACAACCTTCAGCAGTACGCAGCGTATTAGTTCCGAGTCTAAAACATAGATGGCAGTGTACAAAACAGTTTGAATACCCATTCACAGATGGCGTCGTTCTAATTTTTTATATTTTACAGGAAAACTCCTATGATGTCCGATATCAACAATCCAGAGTGGTTCCAGGCGGAAGAAAGTTTCATAAAGGAGATACTTTGCTCACAGAATGTACTTACGACACCACGTCACGGGATAAACTTATTCTAGGCGGCTATTCTGATGCTCAGGTTAGTTACTGAAGCTAGCTTTCAAAGAGGCAAGCAATTCTTTGATCCTTAGCTGAAGTTCCTCAGAGATGGATAGATCGCGCGTGGGAGGCCATTGTCCAGATGTGCGACGAATCAGGCTAAAGAAACAATCGTTGGATTATGAATAGGTATACTCCGATTTAGATTCTAATATATTTTATGTCAACAAAGACATTTATGAATGAAAACTTTACAAAAACTGAATACAATAACAGAAAAAAAACAAGGTAACACCGCCCTCCTGCGGGTTGCACCGCGCCTAGGCTTGGCAGTGAATGCGTTAAAGGATGTCCATCGGTGGGCGGACAGCAGCACCATTTTAACACCAAACTACGATTCCTAACATTTCAGCAAATAAAGAATATGATTATGATTACTAACTCGCATCTCCAGCGTGGGAAGTATGGGCACTACGGGCCATATGATAAACGCTAAGTAGGCGTTTATTAATGGAACGTTTGCGTCCAGCAGCGACCCTGTATAAGCGTAGATTATGAATTAATATGACCTCTTCTAATTTCAGGAAATGTGCCTATCCTTCGTCCTATACTACCCTCGAACTCAACTCGCCGGCTGCTATTCCATGACGCCCGTGAAGGAGTTCTTCGAGACCTTTGGAATCAGGGAGTTCTATGGCCTCAACTTTATGCAAGTGGAGAACATCTTTCTATCTTCAGGGTAAGACTGCGAGTGTTTTGCTTTTTCTTTAAATTCTGTTATCAATCCGCATGCAGAAATTCAAATCTCAATAAATCCATCATGGATCTACTGAGAAATAAAGTTATCGATAGATCTAAACATTTCGAAACGGTCCTATGGAAAAAAAAATCTAAGTAAATCCAGAATGGATCTTAGGAGATTCATCCGCAAATCTGGTAAGATTTTATAATAATACATATAAGTAACTTAAGTTGAGGCAACAATTAATGTCAATAGTATATTTTAGTCAAAGTTAATTATTCAGAGTCACCAGCACACAAACGTCCACTGCTGACCTGACCATCCCACAAACATCCTTGTTTGTGGGATGGTCAGGTCAGCAGGATATGACAAAACCCTCCTGGGTTTTGTCATATCACCACCTTTGTGAATAGATCTCGTTAGATCTATGATGAATCAATGAATCAATCCGCGAATCGTGGTGATATGGCAAAAACCTTCTAAGAAATTTACACCTCTATTGAATAGGAAAAACAATAGGCATACACAATAATATAAGAAAATAATACCTAAATGGTTTAAGATAGTCAAGTCATAGATATAATTATAGTTTATGTTCAAATTAAAAAAAAAGTCTTAATAATTCACTTACCTAACTACTATAAGAAGATCAACTATATAAAATTCATAATTAACTATCCACGAGTATTTTATGAAAAAGCTTGAAATAAAAGACATTTCTTTTGTAACATTATTTTACTTATTATTTTACAGAAACTTCGAGAACCTACCATCATCACAAGGCGGTATTTCAAAACGATCTGCCTCCGAGCCAATCCTGCAAGGCGACGACCAAGGAGTTGGTCTGATGAGTAAGTGTGAACTTGAGTAAAAAAAACTTTATAAGTAATTTTTAACTAAAAAGTAACTTAAAAAAAAATAAGAAAAACTGAGATAAGAGTAACAAGTATTGCTTTAATAGTAAAAGTAACATAAAAAAAGTAAAGTTTATGTAACTTAACTCTTAACTGACTGTCCATCTGCTATTCAAACTGCGTAAGAAGCGACTCCAACTCAGTGTATATGGTATATAGTGACTCGGTCCCTTTGGGAGGCATGCGTGGACCAGCAGTTAGCCAACAGCACAGTGGCCCTATAAGACAGTTAATCTATAGGCGAGGGCTACATACATACATGTGCTCGGTTGCACAATGTGATACACCTAAAGATGATATCCGCCTGGTGCTGGCCTGTGGGATCATTATTATTTCTATTATGATATGGATTAACTGAAAAACAACTCAACCTCATGTTCCTTTTCACAGAAGAGCTAGTTATCTGGGAGCCATCAGAATTCCGCAACAAATCCTTCATGGCACATCTGAACGAGATGCCCTGGCACGAGCCTCTGTTGACGAAGCAGATACAGAAGTCTCTGTACCATGGACTGCATATGACCTTCTGCAAGAAACGGGACGACAGTTGGGGAGTGGTAAGTCAATCTATCTACTGCCCGTCAGCACCCACTAATGAAATAACCTACAAAGAATTGACCTCTCTAGTTGGAGATGTCGATTCTTATCGGGGTCCAGCCTGTGGATGTCGTAAAAGCCGACTTAGAAATCTGACCAAAGCTAGAGCAGAAATTTTCTTTTGCTTATTTATAACTACGTTCAATTCCTTCAATTCTGCTATCACCAATCCAAGGGTGATAATTTAGCAAAACCGCCGTTGTTGAAGAGTTGATAAAGGCCGGAAAAAAATCACGAAGATGTTGGCTTTGAGCTCTCTCTAAATTTTAGGTACAACTTTATTTCATTATTCAAAATATAAACATGGAATAGATAAACTAAACGATTACTCAAATAGAACATCAGTCTGGCTATATAATTCGTTCAAAATAATGTGGTGTTGTAGTCGATAATTTAGAGGATTTCAATTAAAACCGTTTATTATACGAAGATTGTATTTTATATTAAAGAAACCAGTCTATTTTCATAAATTCTATTCGATTACTCGGCTTCTACAGGTTTTTTTCTACCTATAGTATTATTTTAATGTCAACATTAGTATTTTTTTAATGTTAACATTTACGTTCGTTACCATAAAACGAAGTGTTTAAAAATATACATTTTGCTTGATTCTGGCATAAATCTCCCTCTTAAGGGTGGCATTATGCTCAGCTGAATCAGATTTATAACCAACATTATTCTTTTTTTCAGCCAGTCCAAATCCAGAACTACCCGACCTTCAAAGAGCTCGAGCAAAACGAAACGTCGCAGAAATCTTGCCACAACAAAATTATGCGGCTTCCATCAGTAACGAAATCAGCGGTAACATTCTCCAGTACATGTTTATATCAACTTACATTGGTTTTATACATCTTGATAGCGCGGTAGTGGAAAAACTTTGAAAGTTCATTTGCGCCAAATTTTCCTGTTGTGTTTGTACGTAACTTGTTTTTTATGTAAATCAAATGGCCAGATTATGTATCATAGTTTGGCTCAGCTTTGTTACTTCGCTGCTATGGTATACACCAAATTGTTTTGATTTAGAGTGAATGTGTTTTGTGATTTTTGTACTTATGCGGTTTTGCTCATGTGCAGTAGACATGAGTGATGTTAGTACTAAGTTGTTTTATAGATTTTACCAAAATAATGGTATTGTACGATTTTTATTTGGACTGATGTTTGGAAAGCTACTTTGTAGAAGATGCATCATGTCAGGATTTTTGTTTTTTTTTATCGTAGATTATGATTTTAATGATGCATTTTGAATCTCTCAACTCTCAAGCTAAGACCAATAGTTGTAGCAATGCTATTTTATTCTTGCAATTGTTTTAAATTGTAATTTCTAACTTTTTTTACTACAATTCAATGCAATTTACTATTTTAAGACCATTATTTAGTCTGAGCGTACATAATTGTAGAATATTATTAGAATTTTTATGATATTTTTGGGAATGCTTAGTAAGGTAATGTAATGCCTATCTATGTAGTTTAAGAGTAAGTGATTCTATCACTTATGGCTGTGTTAACTAGGCTCAAAATGAAGTGCCTAGGTGTGTTTCAATAATTTTGTATTTTTTGTACATTTTTACTGAATATTTTAAGTCTTAAATTTGAATAACTGCTCTCTTTGAATAAGGGGTTGATATTTCTAATCAGTGACTTTTTTGTATCATGAATCTGTCTTTTCTTCCCATTACGAAGGACTACTTAGTACTATACTGTACCATACCAATCAAATAGCATAATGCTCCGTTAGTATTTGCTCTTTGTAAATTGATATCATTATGAAAAGTATGCATTTTATAAAATATAACTTTAAACATGATGGTCTAAGTTGTTTGCTAATTGAATTGACACCTAAATGGTCTGTTTCCTACACTATAAAATTATCTGATCAATAAAATGTTTTATTTATTAACTATATTCTTGAATTGTTTTGAACACGCCTACTTTTCGAAACATCGAAAAGTAAATTTTTATCCTTCGAACAATGATTGCATTTTGCTACATATTTTTAATATTATTTATAACATTAAGAACACGCTTAGTAATTAAGTTAAATTATTTAAAAGTCAATAAATGTTTTAATAATATCAAATCATGTTTTAATTGTATCAAAAATAGGCTTAACAACTAGTCAATTCATTGCATAAATTAATTAAAAAATTAACCTTATCTAAAACTTCATAAATTTACCTCCTGTAAAAAAGTTGGTAATTCTCATTGGTCTTTATGTCACCAGGCTTAGAGTTGATTGTCCCAGAATTCAAATTGGTTCGAACATTTTCGTAGTCAACAGGAAAATTATTTAGCTCTATACCGCCATGAAATCTATCTGCTATTGAAGCTGAACCAGAATTTCTATTGGCTTGATTAGCATTTCCAAAAGTGCTGCCTGTATTTAATCCAGCATTTGAGTTACCAACTGTCCCTCTGTTCGAGTTCCCAGTATTTCCAACATTTGAACTTACTGGGACTCTGACGTTTGAATTTCCAAAAGAGTTTCCTGTATTCAAGTTGCCTAAATTTGAATTTCCATTTGTTCCGCGGTTCGGGTTACCAACAACGCCGTTTGAACCTCCAATATTTCCGAAGTTGGAGTTTCCAGGGACTCCAAAATTGGGATTTCCAGAGTTCAAGTTTGATGGGTCGGAGAATCTGTCTGTAAGATCAAAGTTTCCGGTATTGGAATTAGCTGGAACTGCAAAGTTTGAAGCGCCAGTGTTACTACGGTTGGGGTTTCCATTATTTCCAAAGTTTTGGTTTCCACTGGCAGCAAAATTGGGATTTCCATTATTGGGGTTTCCATTGGCTCCCAAATTAGAATTTGCAGTTCCGAAAGCAGCCAAAATGGCATCTTCTAAATTTTGGTTACTGCTTCCTCCAAGATTTGAGTTTTGATTATTTCCAAGGTTTTGGTTTCCACTGCCACCAAGATTTGGGATCCTACTATTGCCGAAATCTTGGCTTCCGCCTCCACCGAGATTAGGGTTCCCATCATTTCCAAAGTTTTGGTTACCGTTTCCTCCAAGATTGGGATTTCTGTTATTTCCGAAATTTTGGTTTCCACTACCTCCAAGAGGGTTTCTATTTGCTAGATTGGGGTTTCCACTTAATCCAAAACTAGGCATTCCTGTATTGCTGAGATTGGGGTTCCCACTACCCGCCAGATTGTTGTTCCCCCCACCTCCCAAATTTGGACTCCCTCCGGAACTCACTCCCCCATTAGGGTTCGAATTCCCTGCGTTGACGTTATTAACATTGTTAAGCTGAGGATCAATGAAAGGATTGGGTTTTTGCGGATAGGTCTGAGGGTTCTGTCTATGGGCCTCCAACGCCTGCCAGTTTATGAACCAGAAGGGCTGCTTGTCTATGGGCAGCTTGCTCAGACGGTCCACTAGGGCTTTGTCTCCGTTTGCTTCGATGGGCAGCCTTTGGGTTGTACCATCCACTTCGCCAAAGCTAAAAAATAAAAAAAAAATACGTAAATACCTAAGTATTTTCTTTCTCGACGTAGAACAAAGGAGGAGTTCACCTGCAAAATAAAATAAAAAAGATACTAGTCCAGCCTAGAAATATCCGGCTGTGTGATGTATTTTTTTTGTATGTTTGTTGATTTCTCTGTCAAATAAGGACCGATTTTGAGAAATCTTTCACTATTGTGTAGCTGATCAGCTGATTGATCCCGAAGTGATCTTTAAAAATTATGTCCGTGGAATAAGTATTAGTTGTGAAGTCGTTTTTAATTTTTTTCAAAACATTCAACGTACCTAACCAATCAAAGTATTGTTTTTCATTCATTTTTCGATTTTGGTGCTTACATCGAGCTTGAGGAAGATTCAAATTAGAGGTGTAGGTACTTCCATTCTACGTAGTAGGTAAGGCATGTGTGCAATCTACCTATTAGGCAAGTAGTTAAGGTCAGATTAAGGATAATGTGTCAACAAAATAATGTTGATAGAAAGAAGGTAACATCAAGAAACCTGTTCTGGTTACAGGTAAATTCTGCACAATTGAGAGTTATTCCCAGACACTGATCTCAATTTGCTCATATTGATATTGAGGATGAGGTTGAGGGATATATATACGTATATCTCAGTAATCCCAGTACATCTCTGACGCAAGTGAATATCCTTTTCTTAACACTTTCTGTGCCCACGATGACGTAATAATATGCAGATTTCTGGGGGGCTTCTCAGAAAACGTTAATCGAATTTTACGATTCGTTTTCGTGCTAAACCAACATTTATGTCACTACTTGCCTAAGGTGCTTCTTAGGGTACTTACCTTTTTGCACGAAAACGAATCAGAAAGTTTGATTTTCGTTTTTACGGAAGGTAGCAAGAGTGTTGTTAGCCGCTGGCCCAGGGGTGGGCAAAGTTGATATTTATTGAAGACTTCAGATTCTCTCGCTTTTGGTTTCTTTGCATTTGACTACCTAACTACATTTTTTGAATCTCCAAGGGCGGGAGCAACTGGAATATCTGACTCACACAATATGTAGGTAATTAATTAGTTAAGTACCCACCTATTAATGGAACTTGCATTTAAATCTGGGTAGACGTGGAACTTGTGGCAAATTTGTTTGTTTTACGTTCTCTTTTTTTACTTCTCCTGTAGTCACGGAATGTACGGGTGCGTCATTTGGTAGGTACGTAACATAACATTACATCAGCCAGGTGGGATGACGATCTGCGAAAGACTGCAGGCATTGCAGATGTTGGATGCGGCTAGCTGAAGACAGGTGCTATGGCACTCACAGAGCATGATGTCGATGAAGCATAACACAGTTCTGCCTACTTTGGATATGAGATGATGTGTAAAAATTACGACCTACATAACCTAAGTACCTATTTGTTTTATTATTACACGAAGGATAAATACTGAAGGCAGATAGGAACGTTTGTACATTAGGTACCTACTTATTTATCCTTATGTTTATTATTTCCCTAATTGCTACTTAAGTAGGTTAAGTGTTATCTTTACCACATAAGCAATCCACAGGCAGCTAAAGTTATCCTGCTTCCATTCTACAGGTTAAAGCCCCGACTCACACTAGCGCCGCCACCTATTTTATTTTTACTTTATTTTATACAAAGAAATTTTCAAAAAAACCACTGAGCTGTTTTGATACATCAAACGCTTTTTTTAACGCCGCTGTAACGGTTTTTTTTTGTCAGAGATGCGATGTTGCTCTTGGTCTGTTTTCGCATCTCTGCATGGTCTTTTGTTCCGTCAAAGTAAGTTGACGGATGGCGGATTGTAAGTATAAAACGATGGACGACCGATCCTTGACTGGATGTTTTCGTTAGGGCACTAGAATATGTTAGGAGCTTTGCGTAAAAAAAGAAAAGCTTCCCAACATAATATCCAATAACTTAGCCTCCAGTAGGTATGTCTGCCTGTCTATCGGTCCGTCCGTCTGTCAGCGGGCTGTTTTTTATTATTATCCAGAAATTTAAAGTCCGTTAATAGTTTTTTCAAACACGCTAAATTATTGTTCATATCATCTTTAGACCACTTTATAGTGCTGCTCTAACAACATAGGCAATATTTTAAATTCTATTTTTGGGATCTTTTTAAATTCTTAGAGGTTTATTCTGCACCCAGCAATGTAGACAGTAACTCGAAACTACCAAATAAATTGGCACTTACCGGTCTCCCAGACCTTCCGTGGTGGCTGCCATTTCAGGGTATCCTATGGGTCTGCTGCCAGCGAAGGAGGGTCGCTGGCCATGCGCAAACGCAGCTGAGGCCACCAATAGGAATGTAGATAACTTCATCTGAAATCAATGAACATGTTTGCTGGAAAATATGTCGACAAATCGGTAGATAAAATGAACCCAGGGTGCCTAACCTATCATATTTCTTCTTGTTAAATACATTTTTAAGTAAATAATATACCTATTACATGTCAAACTACCAAAAAGAAAACAATATGTTTTCTTTTTGTAGTTCGACTGACCATAAAATAGTCATGTCCTAATGCTTTACCGATAAGATTATTATTTATGACAATCGATTTTGTACTGAGGCTCGATCGATTTGTAATCGATTTTGTTAATGTTTCTCAACATTTTATATTATTTTACACTCTTACTCAGGCGTTTAAATGACTTTATTTTTGGAATCGGAATATTTAAGAGAATAAAATAAAACCTTTGTTATTTTATTTATTACTTCCTTCTGCCGGCGGCATTTCACGCGTTTTACCGTGATAAAAAGTAATACAGTTAAGTAATAAACGAAAGCGAAAGTAATAAAAACGTTTGAAACGAATAGAAATGAATTTTCGCTCTTATTTAATAATGATTATGTATTTTGAAAAACAAACGGTACAACATTTATTATCCGATTGATTATGTATGCAAAATTTCATTAAAATCAGGAACGTAGTTTTCAAATTAATCGCAAGGTGTATGGTTTGTTGGTATGCTTAAAGGTTTGAAATAAAATTATGGAAGTCAGAACAAAATAACTGCCTCAAGGGGCGTTAGCGTTAGTAAGGAGTTAGCACTGTTTCTGCTATATAACATTTCAAGACACATTTTAATTTTTATATTTTATCTAGAGTAATATTATCTATATCTAGCTATTTTATTTCTATGCGTATCACAACCACAATCACTTTTAAATAAAACTTTATACGTATTTCAAATCAAATCCAACTTACCGTCTTGACGGAATCCTTGAACTAAACTGGACCACACAACCGTCAACTACAACGGTACATTACCAACTGGTTTAATACCGCCGTTTTGCAAATTAAAACATAAACGAATAAGGAAAAGTTTTAAATAAACATAAACAAACAGTCACCTTAGCGGGGTATCAAAAGCACACCGGTTTGAAATTTTAATGTGACATTTTCATAATTTTGGGTTTTCTTAACGTTTTGATCTGCATCATCATTAGCATTATCTAATCTTAGCTGACAGCCGGTTTGTGATTTGTAGACATTAAGGGTTTTATTAAGTGCCTATAGGTACCTACCTAACTTAAATTATTGGCTGTAATGTCCAAAATAATGGCATAGTATGCAATATACAGGGTTATCGGTAAATTAGTAACACTATGTGAACTGCAGGTCCTGCCCACTATCACAAACGTTCGTGAAGACGCCAAGTGTAAATCACCTCTAATACTTAATGAAAAAAAAGACAACTGTGTCGGGAACCCAACGAGTTACATAAGACCGATCTTCCACTCTCATACCTTCTGCTAATTCAGGGCAGAGCTGTTTTAAGTTGAGTTTTAACCGAGTTTCAAATAAAACCTCTCTAACGGACCATTATGGAATTGCGGGGAGTACCTACCTAGTATTTCCAATACCAACTTGGTTCGTAATTTACCAATAACCCTGTATAATGTAGTACTACATCTCGACGAGCGGTGTGACGCGGCGAAGGTCCGCCTACGGTGTAGGGTTCGATTCGAATCCCGCCTTGGGACAAGTGTTTGTACGATCTTCAAAAATATTGGGTCGTGAAATTTCCTGTTAGTATAGTAAAAAATCTATAAATTAGGTATTAAAAGGTCATGTTTCTGGTTTATTTACAATATGATTGTTGGTTACCTTAGTGTCTGGTATCTTGACCTACCAGGGTAGAGGTACCTAATAAAAGAAACTACCGACTTATTTCTAAGTACCTAGGTACCAACATAAAATATAAATCAAAACTTTCGCCGTTATTGTCGAAAGGGAAAAGAAAAAAAGAACTTATAGCTTTTGGGCCATTCTTACACAAGGTAAAAAACAAAAGCTAGGTAGTTAGGCTACCTAGTAGGTATTATAATTTTGGGGAAATACGTTTAGGTATTTTAGATCTAGCCAACTAGATAGGAATACCTATTTAGCTAGTTGCTACCATGTTTATGGCTGCCGCCGACTATAGGATTGTAATTGATTTAATTATGTATAGATTTATGGTTTCATGGCACTGTTTCGATCTTCCTCGATGATTCACCTAAGAAATGCACAACTTATGGATTTTCCAATGCGTACTTAACATTATTTTTCTAGAATATAATGAGTAATACCTATCTACTTATGAATTACGTACCTATTGTTTTTTGTTATTTTATCCGAACACCTTTCTTAACAATTCGACATTACACAATCTAGGATTAAAAATAGGAAGATCCCCATTTTTAGGTTGCTTAGCTGAACCAAAAAAAAAATGGTAATGTTAGGTTACTTATCTATCATTTTTTTAAATCCCCTGGTTATGATGATTATGATTGAGCTTAGGCGAGCGTAAGTTGGTACTTACCAAGGTAAATGTGCAACGGCAAAGCCTGGAATTCAATCTGAAAAATTTTCAAAGAAAAAGTAAAACCCGCATGCAATGCCAGAATTCAAAACTTTCAAGTTTCCATGAAAAAATCAATTCTTTGTGAAGTCGCATGTTTCTTATCGCTTTGGTAATTTACTGGTTATAGGGTAGGTGGTACGGTCGCAGGCTGCCTTCGTGACTGACGGCTGGTGACGGCGATGTTCGAAGAAAGGTCGTGCGGTGTGACCGTTCATAACATTTTGCCCTACAAAATGGTTCAAAGAATCGTAAGTAAACGTTGGACTAGGTTCTTTAAAATGTGTTAATCCGATCGGCGAATACAAAAACGCAACTCAGATTTAAGCGCGCGTTAAGTCGCGATTTCTTAATAGTTTTGAACGAAAATCGAACAGAAGTTCGTCACTTGAGACGTGTATAATTAAGAATTGCGTTAGTATATAAAATATTACCTCAAAAAGGCAAAAAAAAACTGAATCTTTTTTATGTGATTGTAGTGGTTTGAAATACTTCATTAGACGACCTATCGAACGGGAATCGTTAAGTCCTAGGGATCGTGTAATCTAAATATAAAAAAATGGGATTTACTTACAGAACTTTATTAGAAACCTTCCGGAAGAAATATTTTTATTAACAAATAAAAGAATCTCTGAATAGACTATACAAAAATAACATTAAAGTGACCCGGTAAAAACTACCACTTAGCGCATGAGCAGAACTAAAGACAAAGTTGTCAAACTATGTATGACCCCTTCAGGGATAATGGAATTTGCACCGGAATCTTCCTCTTTCTCTTTGCAGCACTTAGTGCCAATTTCGACAACTTTCGGGTAGAAATCCGTCCAAAACTCGAAAGCCTTGTAATTTATAGTCTCAGGAGTGCTCATTGTAAAGTTCTGGCGATCTAGAATAAAAAATCCTGGCTTCTCGATCTCAAACGGGTTCCATTCAATAATCACACCAGAATTCGTCGGATTCGAGTACCACGCAAAATTGGTCCACATTTTCATTACGATCTCCGAGATGCTTTTATCTCTGTAATCCCATTTGCCTAAGTCTTCGGGTAAAGGCAAATAAGGCATGCCGAAAGTGAAAATTAAATCGAAATTATGCGGGACCGCTATCCAATCGGGGATCCCTTCGTTCGCCACATCAGAGAACGGCTTTAAATCGAATCTGTAGAGGTAGACCGGGGCTTGTTTGCTGATGTACTTCGCTAGCTGATACGTAGTTGCTCCGTGCACTTTGTCGGTGTAGAAATCGAGAAATAGCTTCCGTAAAATCGTCTCGTTCGTCGTGGGCGGTATTGGTTTGTAGAAGAACGCAACTGCATCTTGGATGTGATGCTGGTTCGTAAAACAAGAACTGTTGTCAATTGTTATATCGGAAAGGATGATTTCCTCGCGCATTATGTCAAACTCTTTTTGACTCACCCCAGAATCACCTCCCTTATCGAGCAATAGAGCGTCTTCCATGTTTGTGTAGCCGGTGAGTAATGGAACTGGGCTGAACGTATCGTCTCTCAGGAGTTTGCTCGGAAGATCAGGTAAGAACGGTCCGGTAATGTTGCTGAAACCGGTGTCGACTATAGGTTTCCATTCAGCTAAGGGTTCTCCGATGTCCAGTAACGCCTGGTTGGGTACTCTTCGCAAGCAATCAAGTAGCTGGTATGTGGGTTTTCTGAAGCAGCTGAAGGCACTTGCGACCTTGTCGACAGTTATGAGCTCTTTTCTGGCTATGTTAACTGTGTCTGGGGATAGGACGTTTCCGCTCATGGCTATAGCTTTTTGAAAGAGTCCAGCTGAGTATGCAGAAACCAGGTGTAGACCGACGCTGACCGCTCCAGCGTCGTGGCCGAATATGCAAACATTGTCGGGGTCACCTCCGAAACTTGCAATGTTATTCTTGACCCAATATAGGGAAGCTACCTGGTCCATCAGACCGAAGTTCCCAGCTGCTTCATTGTCGAGGGTTGAGAAAAAGCCGAAGATATTCAGTCTGTAGGCCACTGAGACGAACAAAACCTGAAATAAAAAAAAAACATTGTAAGAGTTTTCTGAAAAACTTTTGTAGGTGCATTACAATGGATTTCTTTCTGTAGTAAAATTACAAAGACCCATGGCAATTTCACTAAAGAGCACTTACAAAGAAAATGAAGAAACTTTTGTTGTAAAAGTTTGTGCACTGACCGGTAAAAGTTTTAAGAATTTTCAGCATTTAGTATATTCTAAGGTTATTTTCGCGAGAACTCATAACAAAACACGGTTTTAACCGTCCGAAAGCCTCCGAAACGTCAGGTTATAAACAAAATATAAAATATACGCGATCAATCCGGTTAAAACAGTGTTTTATCTACCCAAATATCATAAACCCTCTCTAATGCGTTCAAAAACCATAGGCAATGACCAGCATTACCAACCAACAGAAATAAACGGAACTGTAATGAACTCATGACCTACCTACTGAAAACCGTAGGTTATAGAGTTTAAATTTGGAATAGGT
This sequence comes from Eupithecia exiguata, assembly GCA_947086465.1. Classification (NCBI taxonomy): domain Eukaryota; kingdom Metazoa; phylum Arthropoda; class Insecta; order Lepidoptera; family Geometridae; genus Eupithecia; species Eupithecia exiguata. The sequence continues at coordinate 3,854,258 of OX352245.1, read as the reverse complement.
GTCAAATTCAAGTGAGTGTGCTATACTAGTATCTACATTCTAACTAAATATAAACAAAAAAATCAATAAAAACAGAATACAATAATAATAACAACTAATATTTACACTTATATCTATTTTCTAAAAAGGTGGTCTTATATATTTTATAATGTTTATTTTTGTGGTAGTCATCTATTACGTTCTCTATTACATTGGATAAGTAAATTTTTAGGAAGGCATGTGTGCATAGATTTAGATTTTATTAATATTGCCATATTCCAAAGTAACTTAAAATCCTGATTTCACTTGGTCTACTTATGTAAAGCAGTGTGCATAGATGTTTGACGTTGGTGATATAACTTACTCCACAAGGGTCAACATAACACCAGCGCTGAGTAGGTATTTTTAACTTATCTACTCAGCAACATGCTGAGTTGATACCTTTTTGGCTCGACACTGGGTGGTTTGCCAGGCAGGTTGCGGAAGTTACTAGGTAGGTAACCAATTCTGTTTAAATTTCTGACAATTTAGTTTGTACCAAGTATAGTTAACCGTTATTGCACTTACCTGTCACTCGTTCTAGTTTAGTTTCTTCCTCGGATGTATAGTAGTTCTAATGTGTCGTGTCAAATAAATCATTTCATTCATTCATTCATTCATTCATTCATTCATTCATTCATTCAACTATAAATCGCACGACATTTTGATCTTCAGTGACACAAGAATAGTGACTTTGTTCGTTTGTCTATGATTTAAAAAAAAATACAGATATTCGAAACGCCTCGATTTCGAGCTGTCATTTTTTCGTTAGCTTTTTATTTCCAGTTACGAGTAGACAAATTTTCTGATAAGTTGAATAAGTTCTTTATTTCTGTCGAAAATGAGTGACAGTGACTCAGAACAACTGTCAATGTTAACTACCATTACTATAATAAATAATTTGCTTTTGTACGTGTTCAATTTATTTTTTATTGCATTACACTGGTAACAATGCTGGTCATTTCCCTATGGTTCCTGAACCCATCATAGAGCCCTTATGATATTTGGGTAGATAAAGTAGTGTATGCAACTGTACATAATTAGGCATTACAACACTCGTGTGATGCTATTAAGAAACTCGCCTTCGGTTCGTTTCTTAAACCCACACTTGTGTTGTAATGCCCTCCATTATGCACAGTTGCATAAACTACTATTATTTCAGCATATAATTAAATGTTAAATTATAGTGTATTTGGTTCATCTGTATCAGCGGATTCAGCGGACCTTATGCAAGTGAACTTGTGGTGGCTAATGCCAGAGCCTACATAATTAATAAGTAAGGGTAAGATATTTAATATGTAGGTAAAATTACCTTTTGCTTCAAAACTAATTGAAATGGATTGACACTATTCGGACTGCCTCTTACAAAGCCACCTCCGTGAAACCAAACTAGCACTGGATAGCCTTCCACTTTGAAATCTGAAAAAGTAAAAAAACACATTTTGTTAAAAAGAAAACATGTCCGAAGTTGATGATAAAATAATGGGACCCGTTTAGGTTAAAAAATGTTGCCTGTTTATGAAACCCCTCAAAACATAATAAACGGAACTAGGATCACCATCATACCAGCCCATACATATCCATTGTTTGGCATAGGCCTCCCACATACGACGCCGCAAATACCCTGAGCCATCTCCATCCATAGACATAATAAAACCGGCCAAGTGCGAGTCGGACTCGCGCACGAAGGGTTCCGTACCATTATCTATAAAAACGGCAAAAATATCACGTTTGTTGTATGGGAGCCCCCTTAAATATTTATTTAATTATATTTTTAAGTATAGCGGCAATAGAAATACACCATCTGTGAAAATTTCAAATGTCTAACAATCACGGTTCATGAGATACAGCCTGGTGACAGACGGACAGACGGACAGCGAAGTCTTAGTAATAGGGTCCCGTTTTTACCCTTTGGGTACGGAACCCTAAAAAGTAATATTTTGATTGATATGAAAAACTAAAAACAGACCTAAAATTTAAATTTTACTCATTTTTAGTTGTTTGCAGGACAAATACTAGTCCCTCGGGAATAAAAGTGGTATGGGACCATCCCAAGATCATTCTTTAGTTTAGGCAATAGCAAAATAATCATCAAAATCGATCCATAATTGACAAAATCGGCGAACATCATCAACAGCCGATCAGCTCCTCTTTTTCTCGATGTGGTTAAAAAGGCAAAGCATTTCCCGAAAAATACCTGCCTATCAAGTTTCTCCTGCAAATACAAGCATCGAATTTGTTTTTCACGTTATTAGTAGATATCTAACTCCAAATGAGGGTAGAAAGTCTATATTTCAGCAAAACGAACGTGTTTACTCTCCGGTCGAGTGGGCTTGCTTCCGTCTCGACTTTCTGAAGTTTCTGTTTCCTAATGCTACAAGAATTGCCGTTGACCTTTTCTTGTAGAAAAAATACGATCAGATACTGGCATTCCTTTAGTGTATTTCCGGTTCTGGGGGATTTGAGAAGTCGTTTTTCAGGGACTAATATCACGAAAAATTATAAAGATAAATTCTTCATCCGTATCATAAGTTTTTCCGTACCGCAGAGCTACTTAGAGGTTTCTGAAATTTTTCACCTTTGAGTTTTCCGTTACTTTTTTACCTACAATTCCTCCTTTCAAATCTGTTCGTAAATTAAAGAATCTTTCCGAAGGAAAATAAATAATAAAAAAAAAAATCATTAAAGTTTTTATGTAAAAATACAACATTTTTTAAGTCAGACCTAACTTATCACTCACATCGCCAAAGACGCACGTGGCCAGCACAACAGTGGAACAGCAGTGCCTGGGTACTGAGAGGCTCGAATGCTGGGCAGTGAATGTGTTAAATCACGTACGGCCCGTGCGGACTTGCAATTGCATGCTATTGGTGAGACATCGCGGCGGAGCTGGAGAGGAGTTTAGGTAAAATCATAATCCATTTACAGACGCTTCCGTCTGGTATTGGTATGGATCAGTTGAGCTAAGTGTTGCATTTGCAACAGTCTGCAGTTAGCTCAGTTGTTTCAATTGTAAATACTAGTTCTAATACGTTTCTAATATTTGATTGTAATTTTCTTAGTTAATAAATAATCCTTTACCTACTTCCCGGCTACGTACTTACAACTTCAACTTCTTATTTTTGGCTCGCTGTGCTTTGCTGCCACAACTCTACCAGTATCCATGTCAAAAGAGTCGTTACTACTTACATAAAGTTTGCCAATAAAACTGAATAAACTTATCCATGTCACTTCACTCAGTCACGATAATAACATAGCTCGACCTAAGCATGATCCATGCAAAGCTCGAACCATGCAAAGCTAAGTGGAAAGTGCAAATAAAGGCATAACTTAATGCAAGGATTCCGTGCCGTGGCAATAGTTCCAGTTTGACATGACTGACCTAACCTTAATCTGATTCTTGACCCAAATACTTGACGTTGAAATTGGTGTGATTCGGGCGAAATAAATCGCCCGTTGTATGCAGTAAATGGCCGGTTGGTATTTGGAGAACTTGGGTGCAAACTGCAAGTTATATCCACTGTTGTATTAGCACCCGCATTTTGATGTGAACTTCGCTTTTGGATCGCTGTTATTTTGATAACGATGCCCTGTTAGATAGGTAATTCTAATTCTACAAATACGTAAACGAATCTTTGGTTGAATCTTTCTTGAATCTTGAATTGGCCGACACGAAATACGTGTTGAAGAATTAAAAAACAGGCCCCCGGTCCCTAAGATTCTACGGGGCTTACGCCGAAAAACAATAGCACTTAAGTCCTTAAGGTGATTGATGACAATTACTGTTGAGTTTAGTTAGAGTGCGAATCATAAAGTCACTCCTTCGTAGGGCATAATATTCAGACCTACGTATTCAACCAGAGCAGCAGCGAAAAATATCGTAATATATTTTTATATTGTTGCGCATATTGTATGTATTATACCCACCCAGGTGTCACTTCCGCTCAGGGTAGCCTCCTAATAAGTGGTAGATCCTAATGTATATCAAGTAGGTACCTAGCAGATTTTAGACTTCTAGTAACTAGTTTTTATTGTAAATTTTCCCCCAACGTTTATCTTGCAAGCTGTCGAAATTCTACAAACACTTTCAACAGCCCAAATAACCAAATCCATGAGAAATGAAATAAGTTCCCAAACATTTTCGGTTTTTTTAGATGGGACGCGGTTTCAAATCCCGCCGAAATTGAAATTTTTTGGGAGCTTATTTCATTTCTTAGAAATACCCAGAGAATGGGAAGCACTATAATAACAAAAACCATTTCAAATCCATCAGATTTTGAAAGCTGCTGTCAAAATTCTACCAACAATTTCCACACCCTTAGCGACCAATTCATCTGATTTTGACCCTTGATTATAGTTGCCTTTATCATTCATCTTGCTGGGTGGTCATAACAAGTTTGTTATTCCATTCATCTTCTGATAGTCGATTGCAGTTATAATGAAGTTATCCAATCCTGTTAAAAGAATTAAGTCAACATTTAATGAAAAAATAAACAAATAATGCTGGGCAATCTACACACCATTACCTATTCACAAAGTAACCGGAGCTTGTCTTATAGATTGGTACTAGTACTATAACTGATATACTGAATACGTAACAATTGGTACGTACCTACACAGATAGATAGTTTTATAAAACAGCCAGAAAACTTTGATTTTACCGTTTTGTGGTTCTCGTAAGTTAGAATATGTATAAATGTTGAGATTAAAGTGAACGCGTCCTACTGGAGAGAAGTACAGGCTGGAAGTGTACTTCCAAAAATGGACGAAGATGACGAATGACGTCGGAACGAAGGACGGCCGATCCGTTCTTTTCGTGCATGAAAATGATTCTGACACTACATTTTTAGAGATCCGAAAGGAAACGATGTCAGTTGGTGATGCGCCCGAAGCAACTTGAAGGTAAGGTTGATCGTTTCGTGCGATCGACGTCATCTGTCAATTTCGTTCGTTTTTCATACTAGTCCTCCTGGTCGGATGAACGGGATATAACGGAAATATCTAAATATCTTGCCTTGAACTGTCTCCAAAATTATGCAATAAAACAATTTAATTGATTGAACGCGGTCCAAACAAATAAAATGTATTTGTCTAAGTGATCTCTGGGTTTCCATTTAATCCTAACTTTTCTTAAAACCAACTTAATTAATTTACATTTAAATAGAGTTGTAACTCAGGAAAATTTATCGGCTACAAGCCAAGAAGCTTAAATTTTCATTCAAAGTTTTCGAACTTTCTGAAATGGCAACAAATTACAGATTGGGACCCTACCTAGTGGTGACTGTATGAATCACTGGTAAGTGTTCAAAGGTTAGTTTAATACTGGTGTTAATCGTTCTGAGTCATGATTCAAAGGTATATTCCAAATTAAAATAAAGCATCATTTTTCCTGTAAAATAAATGACATAGAAAATCTTACGTAGGTGATGAGTAATTTGTAACAAGCTTACAAAAAGTACTCACATATAAATTAAATCTTGTCGTATTTACGAGCAGTGCGTATGATTTTGAAGACACATTTTGTCTTAAATTGGAATTGAAACCCGCACCACCAAGGCACACTGCACCAAGAAGGTCATCAATGTCACCAACAAATAACAGCCCTAATTTCTCAAAAAGGAGGTAGAGGTAAAATAAACGATTTATTAATTCAAGGAAAGCTTCGTAAATTACCTACAACGTGTGAACAGACAGATGGACTGACAATGCATTTATTCAATCAATAAACTCTAGATTAAATGCCTATGTTCCACTCGCTATAATTCCTGGGGTTTACTTGAAACATAAATTTTGGTAAAAAAAATATTTAAAGGAATTAAATTACTATGGTAGATCATACCTACTTTTGCAAAGGCCTTCTTAAATGCCTCCGTATGTTAGAGAATTTTGGCCCTGATTGGGCCTTGTGTTGAGATTAGATAATAAGGAGAACAGGTAGTTCTCCTTATTATCTAATCTCAACACACCTTATTTCAAAATTCAAAATTCAAAATTCAAAATTCAAAGTGCTTTATTTCCTTTAGACCTTACAGGACTCTTGGACACGTCACAAAACTCAGATTACATAAGTAAAACTAGGAAATAAAGTGATCACTTTGATTTTTTGTCCACTTCAATCTTTTTAAGGTAAAGTAAAGAAGCGAACAAGAAACCTTTACCTTGTTAGAACGTTAGTTTTCGAGTTGGAGCAAAAGTCGTCCCAAGCTTTTTTATCCTCTAGATAATCTGATATTTTATAGTAGGCCTTTTTACAAAGGATGTGTTTGATTCCTGATTTATAGATTAGATAATAAGGAGAACTACCTGTTCTCCTTATTATCTAATCTCAACACACCACATAAAAAAGTCAAAAAGGCAAAGAAAAATCAGGAAAGTTTACGCTCAAGGATCTTAATATTAATTTCCCTAAGTCATTTGTGTTCTTAGGACCACAGTACCGAAGGGACCCAAAGATCACAGATTAAATTATTGAGCCTCTACTAAATAAACAACCCGTGCGTGCGTGGCGGTCGCAGCGCAAGAATCGACCGCTTCAATTCGGGCTGAGTTGAAGCGGTCGATTCTTAGGCCCGTATTATGAAAGCTTCCCCAAGCATTACTTAAGCAGTCATTACGTGATCTCTACTCAAGCGTTAATTACTCAAGTAATGCTTGGTAACCGTTCAATAATATGTCTAAGCAGTTACTCGAAGGCGTGGACGGAGGAAATCCGCTCTTGACGGCTACTTGAGTGAGTGTAGATTTTGACATGAGCTCCCAAGCATTGTTGGAAAATTAGTATTCACTCAAAACTAGACATAAGCATCACTCAAGCAGAGCTCGATGACTGAGCATGCTTTCATAATACGGGCCTTAGACGTCTTAGACGTTCGTAGATCATTATCGTAAGAGCTGAGAACCAAAAGAACCTACCAGAGGTAGAGCAGCAGCTTCTTTCTTCTGCAGCTGTTTTTTTAACAGCTTTACTGCGATAACCATACCGCTTGACAAGCGTGGTCCTGTTGGGCAGTCTGCATGTTCAGCACATAATGTGTGTGATGAGGTTACTTAAAAACAGAACGCACGTTCATCCTTAACAGCCATGCGGCATAATAAGAACGGTCTTTCTTAATTGCATAAGTAAATAATAAGATTATCCACGGTTGTCTTAAGTGTGTTAGATGCCCTATCTTGCCTTTTGCGAATCTAATAAGAAAATTATTTCGTAGAGGAAAGAATTATTTAGTATAACAGTCCTACCTACTATTAAAAAAATATTTTTCTATCTTATTTTCGGTGAAAAAGCAGTGGTATCAGGGTAATGTAAAAAAACGAAACTGTTAATTAAGGGCGCATACTACGACGCCATTTTGTGAAAAGGTTCCTATGTCTATCCCTAGATTTCACGTTCATATGACCAGGACAGGGCAGAGTAATTCAAGCCCAAAAATCAAGTTTTTGCTTAATATCTATAAATTAGAACATTATTTGAACGAAAAACGCAACATATATAGGTAGAATGTTCTATAAACTTAATTCAATTAGGTACCATGCTTATTCTGATCATTGTCTTTTTTTCAGATCAAATGGATTAAATCAGTTGAGCCCGGAGAATAAAATATCTTTCTCATCCCGAATTCTAGAAATGTTTCTGCCACTGCTTACAATAACTTTTTTCCCCAAGTAATTGTTTGAAAGAAGTTCAACTTGAACAAAATACAGATTTTGAAGAAAAGCCGAAGCTTGCCTCAAAGTTGAAACAAACTGATAGATAAGTCATCTCACTTTACTTATATGTTCGTAGGTTACTTATAAAACAATTGAATCTATACTTGTACTTTTGAACCTTCATTTTAGGGTTCCGTACCCAAAGGGTAAAACGGGACCCATTACTAAGACTCCACTGTCCGTTCGTCTATCCGTCTGTCACCCACGAGGCTGTACTTCATGAACCGTAATAGTTAGACAGTTGAAATTTTCTGTTGCAGCTGTAACAACAAATACTAATAAACAGAATAAAATAAATATTATTTAATGAGGCTCCCACTAAATATTTATTTTCGTAACTTTGGTTATAAACGTTATTTTTTTGCTTGTTTTTGCTAGATATTTATAAGGGCAACAGGTAGAGAGTTAGTTAAATATTCACTTTAAAAATAAATAATTAAATTAAAATCAAACAAATATTTATTTTTTCTTTATAGATAATGGTACGGAACCCTTCGTGCGCAAGTCTCTCTCGCACTTGACCGGTTTTACTAACTTCATTTTTACCACACGTTTAAGAGTAGGCCATTCATTATGTACTAATAAATATTTACCTTTTCAAAAGACTTCTTTATATCCAGGACTGGAATAAAAATACTCTGAAGATAAATCTAAAAATCATTAGTAATCAAGTATTACGTAGGCGTTAATTCTTCGTGCATATTTTTCTCATTTCCCCCGAGGAAATAGTCATTAGTGTTGTGGGAAATATAAACCAAATGATCTGCAATATTTTCCGTCTTTGAAATTGATAGAATAGACGAAAATTCATGAAAATTTTACAATACATCTATAAAATGCGAGTCAGATAAAAAGCAACATTGTTGGCTTTTGCTGTTATTTTGTTTCTCAGCTTACATTTATACCTATTTAGATTTTCATCAAATCAAAACTAAACTAACTACTTTGAGGGTACCTAGAATATATGTTGACCTAGAATCATAAAGTTTTGCAAGAAACGGTCTCCTATCACGGTCTCAGAGAAGGAATAACATAGTTTTTTTCTGGTTTAACAAATACTTTTAGCTAAAAAAAACCTAAAAGATACTATAGCTCGGTGCGCGAATCAGACTCGCTTTGTCAAAATTTCTTCAGAAAACGCAAATCACATAAAGTTTATTCTTATTATCCTAGGCACGTAGTATTATTAAAATATGCTCAGTAGGTAATCGATTTATGCTTGAGTGACTTCTGGCATAGGAAATCCTTACTGAATCATAGATGACTGAGAAAGAATTTATAAAACAGGTTTTAGACTTATTTCATAATTTGCTGCTGTCCGGCTCCAATAGGCAATCTACGGCACAGCACTATCCTGAGTTCTTTAATTAATTTCCTTCGACGACGTAGCAACGAGTATTTAAATAACGACCTTTTGGATGATAAATTTACTCATGAGTGTAATAATTTAAAGTTCCCATAGGTTTTCGTTTTCAACATTCTAAAACAAAAATTAATAGTCAAAAAATACGTAAATCTAATTAACTACTCTTTGGACACTACAGACGCCAGGTTTTTTATTAATTTGTCGTTATTTTTTAGATTCGGAGAGTAGGGTTAAACCTACTCTCCGGAATCTACATCTTCACTAATAGTAATATTAATAAGAGGAAAGATTTGTTTGTTTGTTTGAATTGAATAGGCTCCGAAACTATTGGAACGACTTGAAAAATTCTTTCACCATTAAAATCCTACTATCCTTTGTATATTTAAGTTACGATACGCCACCGTCTATACTAGTACAACTGCTTCGTGGTCATCCCAAGGTTGTCTGGAAGAGATCGCTCTTAGCGATAAGGCCGCCCATTGTGCAACTCTGTTATTTATTTTTTCCTGTATTATTTCTTTTCTTATGTATTTTTTTTTGTGTGCAATAAAGTGTATTGTATTGTATTGTATCCTACATTACCACATTACCCCTGATGAACAGGCGATATAATATACCCGTGCAAAGCTGGGGCGGACCGCTAGTTGATAAATAAAGGAAAAGTTGATTAGGTAAGTTAATTAAGTTTCATATACATAAAATTGCAATGTTAGTTCTCTTTTATTTATATGAAACTATAATAAAATACCTTTACATTGGTTTAACGGAGTAGGTTTATTATTTATTAACTGCGGGCGTATCTAGGTAATGCCAGATGGAAACACTGCTCTGAAACACAGACCCAGGCCTAGGGCTTCTAATTACACGAATCGCGAAACCGCTTTTACATGGATTCTATGACCTTCTTGTACCAATCTCCTACGGAAACTAAACTACGCTTAGCTCACCCTTCCATTTCTTCTCTGTCATCCTGTAGAATTGATCCAACGTCAAAACAGTAGAGGCCTGAGATTCGCATAGAGTAGAATAGGTGCATTTCATAACTGCTACAGTGGCGTGGCAGGGTATTTGCAAGTAATGCCCTTCGAGTGGCGCGGCGCCCGTCGCGTTTCACGCGCGAATGGGACATGTGCATTCTTTCGCAGATTTCTCGATCATAATGTAGGATGACCTACTCATATGTATATATATCTGGATTCTCCATGAAATTTCCTACAAGTAAGCATGTAAATGTTCTTGAATTGTTTAGAAATACCTAAATGATATTCAGGTAAACTATGAGAAGAGGTAAAATGGTGGTGGAGGTTTGTAAATAGAGGTTTTTTTGGTAAGGATATTAAATCAATGACAGAATACGTAATAATAATATTTTTTTTGCGACTGTTAATAATAGTTCCGTGTTGAAAACTACTCAAACATTTCTATGTTTGTTTAATGTTCGTTTATTTAGGCGCTTAGTTAGTTTTGTTTTATTTCGTGACTGAGTGTTTTAATTGAGGCAGTAATTAGAGTTGGTATAGAATAATTATCAATTAGTTGGTTAGTGTTTTGATAAAGTTCAAATAAATCTAACATGCTAACTTTATGTGCTCGCAGACTGAAAAAGTACTGGCCGCTAACAAAAAATACTTTTCGCAGTTATTATTAATGTGAAATAATTTGACTTTTTATTGGTCCGCTAAAACGGCCAGTATTCGTTTCATCCGCCTTTAAGCTCTCCTGTGAGGTTTAATTTAAGCATAGATCAATTTTTATAAGCTGACACTATACCCTTTTATTTTTCGTATAGGTACGTCCTGGATTTTTGACGTCAGGTATGATAAATAAAACAAATGACAATCGCTTGTAAAAAAGTTCCTTTAAGCAGGTTTTATAGGTACGTGTATGTAGGAGAACCTTATAGGTATCGAAAATGCAAATAATGACATTGTTAGGGCTGTCACGTGACGTTGAATTAACATTTTTCACAGACGCCGTATTTGATTTGCAAGTTAAATAGAATAATTTCCTAAAAAAGCCTTAACGGCCATTAAACCCCTAATTTTACTTTTTGTGTAAATATTCATGAAAACGTTTAGGAAAATAAGTTATTAAATTCTGTGTATATTTTTTTGACAGGAAAGTAATTTTAATGTGATTGCTTAGAGTTTGAGTTAGTACTTTTGTTTTACGTTACCATTTTGCCGAACTTTTTCTATTGGATAAGAATAATACGAATTGCCTGCAAACTTACCAGGAGCCAAACTTCCTGCAAACTGTAAAACGGGACTGGCATGTTAAAAAAAAAGTCCTATTAAAAAAAGAGAATAAAAAAAAAAATCTTTGACAGATGGTAGGTATAGATGCCGTGTCATCTATAGATGAAAGAAACTCTAGATAGTGCGTGCTATGCTATTTGCACGGAGAGTTTGATAGAATAGTTTCAATTTTGACACTTTAGACACGTGTCCGTCAATCTGTAGTTTAGAAATCATTTAGAACGGAATATTTACCATGATTCAAATTTTGAGTTTTCCAATATTTCGGCACAGTTTCATGCGCCATGATCACGGAAGTATTATTAAGAGAACTCGTGTTTGGACCTTTGTTATAGGATTTAAGATGCTAGTTTATATCGTTAAATTGTAAGAAGTTTGTGACAATAAATAAATATCGAGGTCTACTGTTCGTAGAACTACTAGTTTATTATGTGTCACTTTGGTGTTAATACTACAGTGGCAGTGGATATACCATCTCGCACGTGTGAACTAGACCTAAAGTCTGTGAAGCCAGATAAAAAGCTTTGCTACAATTAGATTCCTCACTCGCCTGCGGGCCCAAGACCCTTATAAACGACGGCGGTGAATAACATCTAACCCTGTATTTTTCCTCAAAAGTGCCCATTTTTCATCGCAGTAGTGATGGAGTAAAGGTTTACTAATGGTAAGTATTTAGCGCAAACTTCGAGTGCTGATTTAGGTACCGACTCTTTCAAAATGTGTTGTTAACGTACCTACCACCGTGTTTTATCCACTTGCAAATGTGAGTACACAGGTGACCCCGAAACATATTGTAGGAATGCACATTGCACGTAAAAGAACTCGAATTTGATGAAAAAAAGTAGTTCATAAATAAAAGTAAAATACGTTCGAAATTTGAATGCATGCAATTTGCTACAGATAAACTAGAATGATTATGAACTTAAGATGAAACAAAAGGTGACTAGGATGAAACCATGAAACAATGACTAGCTGACCATTCTGGCTTCTAAATTCAATTTGATTAATTATATTTATTTTTGCATGAAACTTATTTGATATTGAATTTTTACCGACGAACTTAAGCGCTGTTTCAATAAACATGTTGCCAATTGGACCCAATGATCCAATTGGCAACATTCAATTGGATCGAATGATCCAATTGGCAACATTCGCTTGTAGGTTAAGCTTTGGTCACACGTTACGAGTACAGTGGCCAGACAGTACTCATAAACGCTTTGACGACTATTCCTCAGAGATTTTAGGCGGAGCGGAGCGGTTTCAAAAATATTCAAGCTTTTCGTTCGTCTTTTATTTTTGACATTTTCTTGTACGATACCTGAAATTGCTCAGCGTCAGCGATCATATTGATGGGTTCCGGGCGAAATTTTTGAAACTTTACAGGAGAGCAGTTTAAAGTGTCGATTTTTAGAAAAATAAATATAACTTAGCAAATCGCATAATTTAAAGATTAATTTAAGTTTTAGTTCATGATTCATGCTAGAGCGCTAGTGTTTCGAAAACACGATTAAGTAGATAAAAAATTCTCCATGGAAAAAAAATTGCAGTTGAAAGTTCGCTTTCAATTGTACAAAAAATCGTCGATATTCATTAAATACTTTAAAATAAGCCTTGATACTTTGTATACAGTAAACAAACAGAATATAAAGCAGACGGTGTGTGCTTTAGATTTTCAAAATTACTATTATTTTTTTGATACTAAGCTAAAACTTGATATCAGCACTTGATTTTTGCACACGCCGCCGCTCAGCTTTTATCGCGCTCCTATCCTATGAACGTATGAACGCGAATCCCACGTCATGCTTTTCACAAAATGGCGTCGTACGTACGTAAACGATACATAGATTGCAAACCTATTGGAAACAACCAGGGTGAACATCACAAAACCCAGGATTAAAACTTTACTAAGCTATGTAGCCTACTTTCCCGGCATACAACTGCATCATTTTGGTGTCTCACCACCGTACCTACTCGTAACGTGTAATCAGGGCCTAAGTACCTAACGTGGCCGAAATGACTTTCTTATCAGATCGAGGGGTAACATCGTGGATTGCCAAAACTGGGTTAATGAAGGACTTCTTATGCCGTTTCCTGAGTGCCATATTTCACACGCCTCAATTTTCAAAGTTCGGTTTTGCTTTTGACATTGGTATTTGAAATGGGGACATTATAATAGTCACACGTAAATGCACACGTATCCTGTTTTTACGATGCTCATAATGTATTTAAATACCTAGCTAGTGTATTCACTTCTTCCATTAGTGGAAAGATTTTTATTTTTGTAAGTAACAAATAAACTTAAAAACTACTGGACCGATTTCAAAAATTCTTATGCCGTTAGATAGCTACATTATCACTGAGTAACATAGGCTATAGAATATATCCGTGCAAAGCAGGGGCGGACCGCTAATTATAGATAAAGACATTTTTTTTCGTGAATAGACGTTGCGTAGGTGCTCTACGAGAACTGTCTTGACGACTATAACAGATTATAGCCTTGATAAATATATATACTAGAAAACCAATTTGAACAATATTTATAATTGTAACCGTGTTCGTATAATATATATAACGGAGTAGGTTCATTATTTGTTAACTGCTGTTGTATTTAGGTAATGCCAGATGGAAATACGGCTCTGAAAGACAAACCCAGGCCTAGGGCTTCTATCTACACGAATCGCGCGACCGCATTTACATGGATTATAGGACCTTCTTGTACCAATCTGCTACGGAAACTCTACCAGGCACTTATCTGAATCTTTTCCATTTCTTCTCTGTCATCCTGTAGAATTGACCCAACGTTAAAACATAGACGCTTGAGATTCGCATAGAGTAGAATAGGTGCATTGCAAAGGATTAATAAGGTTTTAGCTCCGACATATATTATACCTATAGTACTTATATATCGTTGTACAAAACAATCAGAATATGTGTCAAAACAATAAAACTGGGTAAGTATCTTTTATCTATTTAAGTTTTAGTCTCTCAGAGGGGAAATGCGAAATAGCTTACCCTCTGTCAACCAGCCACGTACAGTACCAAATAAGAAGACAAGATGAATGATATCACATATTAACTGCGTAGTGTTGTAGAGAGTCGATGTAAAAAAAAGTCGAAAGAATATAATAGAAATATGTATTCAAATAAAAACATATAACAACAATAACACCAGCCTATCTAGGCCACTGCTGGACTTTGACCACCCTTGATAAATGCTTTTTTGGCTTGTATTAAGGAGTAATTGTAACAGCTACTTTTTTTTTTAAATCTCTTAGTATATTTTACGAGAAGGCTTACTACTTTGTGAATTATACATTTCTAAAAACAAACGTTTAATGGCAATAATTAGGAATCATTTTAAATATAATATCTGAATTATAGAAAATTTTGTGACTATCTATCCATTCTTTATATTTTTCCACAAGCCACAGTAAAGCCATATCTACATCAAAACTATCAGTGACAGTTATCACTGAATCCTTACACACTCGTGGTATTAAGTGATATACCTCTACCTCTATTGCTCATTTTTTGTCTTTTTATTGATGTAGGGTGATCGTACCTTTAATGTTACTATTTACTTCCATTATTAGCAAAATTCATGCAAATTTTGTAACATAAACCAAAACAAAACATCAAACAAAGATAAAACAAAAGAATTGTCGTCACAAATAGCTAGTGATGTGAACTAAGTGTGAACTTGATCGATGAAACGAATCATTTGTCAAAGATTCCAGAGGGTGGGCCTGAGCCTTTCATGACTTGTTTTTTGTCGGATTATTCGAGTCGTTTGCTCTCAGTCCCTTGGCCTTTTTGTTGGGTTATTTGACTTTTGTTCTAACGCCCTTATCGTGGAAATTCCGCGGTTTTAACGTGGTTTGTATAGACGACATAACAGATAAACATTCTCTAATTCATGTCATTATTTATAAATGTTGCCAGAAATATAATTTGGTAAAAGGTTGGGAAAGTTATCATGTCACAGATTTTGTAAATGGGGCGAAATTATCGTTATGTCAACTGTTATTAAAAAGTTAAGGGACCCGTTCATTATGATAATCCTACTTACATTTAGGAAATCTAAATAAAGTTAGATCAAATGCAAATCTCCTGTGAAGTCAATACTCGTAGGTACAACTCAGTAAAATCTTGGAATGCTTTAATATTGGATGGAGATTGCTACGACCCTGGCATTGATTTGTAACAAGTGACTATGAACCTTGTCTCCATGGTTATAATGTTTAGTTTGTTTAAGCCACAGGGCTCAAAATCCATGCCCGTCTAAACCATTAGCTTCCTCAACATGAATAAGATATACGATACGTGGATAATGTGTATAATGTCACGTCACTCACCATCTGGAACGTAGACGTTCAAATAAAGACAGTCCTCAGAAAACTCGTTCTTTCTCGGCTCCTCCATTTGGGAATCTTGCAACTTCATGAACAACTCATCGTGTTTGGTTAGTGTACTGTGTACATCCTCCTTTTTAGGGTCGCTTTGCATACAATCCGAGGCGTATAGCGTGGCATTCCTGACCCCCTCCCAGTTCGGCAGATCGGTGTATTCCGGTGGCATGAACCTTCGAAAATCAATCGGTGGTTGCGCGTACGGTATACCCAAATAAGCCGCTATTCTCTTCGTCCGAAATCTTGTTATGTACATACCTGAAACAGTCCCTTGATTGGCTAAGGTGATTTGCTTCGGTTCCCGCGCCGACCAAACTATCGAAAGATTTAAAAACAACACTAGTGTCCGAATCATTTTTCACGCTTTTGAATTTGGAATTAGAATGTGACATCGTCAAACGACGGTTTTTAGTTTAAACTTTTTGGTTCATGTTTATTTTTTTTATTTTTGTTGGCATAGAGCCTGCTTGGTGGCCGTTTGGTTTGGAAGGTGGTGCGTTACTGTTTCTCGTGCAGACTTCGGCTCGTAAACAGTGGGGCTGTCCGTCGTTATAGCGACCAAGGAATTGCTTTTGTTGCCTTCGATTGTTTCAGAAGTGGCCTATTATAATTTCAGCTTGAAATTTCATTCATATCTTTTTACGAAATTCTGTCTAGACTCTAGAAAATGCAAATTTGTTAGATTTTGTAGGAAGAGGATGAATACGTTATTGAATTATTTTACCATAAATTAGATACAAATACAAATTAATTTCTGACTTAATCCGTGTTTTGTTATATTATCCAAAACGAGTGATTCGTTTGCTTAAACTCTTGCTTGATTCTCACTAAAATAACAGTTAAATGCGATAAAATGCGTATTAATTCAACAATACTCAATTTTGTCTGTAAAACTTTATATTATGTCAATAAAACAATTTTTTACTTTTTATATTAAAGAAAATCCCAAATCAAGTGTAACGCTCTAGCTTTTCTAAGTATTTTGAGATAAAATATCCGAAAGCCCTTTCAAATAAATTGCGAAGCATTATCGCTGAAGACTTTTAAAGAGAATTATTTTCTAGAAACTTATTGCCCCTGTGGGAGTCGCCTTTGTTTCATTTCTCTAAATTCGTTGCAATCCCTTGAGATGATACTAATTAGGTTTTTAATCTGTGACGGCTAGAATTTATTGTGCATTTCTTAGGTATCTAGCACGAATTACCTGGTACGAAATTAAAATGAGGGATTCGGGATAGATTAGGGTTTGGTATTTTGAAGTAAGAATCTGGGTGTGGATAAGAAAGTTTTATTGCAGAACTTTTGAAATGTTAAAGTTAATTTTAAAAGATTTTCTAAGCTTAGATCAAAGAAAGTTAACTAAACTAAGCTAAGTCTACTAAGACTCAGAAAGTTTCTGAAGATTAAATAAAATATTTTTTGTTTTCTTTCCAATAGATAATTAATGTTAATGCGGTTTTCCTTGATTTTTGTTTTGTAACATAGGTTTTGTAGGTTTATTGTAGATGCTATTCTAAGGTAGATGCTAACACATAAGCCATTAAATCGATAAAAAGAGCATATTATTTCAACTGATACAAATAAAATTAAATGTCCACTTCTAAACTATTCTTAACCCACCAAATAGTTGGCAGTAAGCTTGCGACGCTAAGATCGCGTGACTAAAGGAAAGGCAGTCATTGCATTCAACCACTGGTTGTTTTTGTATTTCTGTAATCCACCTTAGCCTCATCTCCCCCATAACCCTCTATGTGGGTCATTGCGACTTTCATATTGATTTGGCATGTAGGTAACGTAAGTATGACTGTTTTATTATTTATTGATTTTTTATATGAGGTTTTTTTACCAAAGTGTCTTAAGGTTGATCGTTTTTTGCTGGTGTAGATTTTTTTTCTACATAAATTAATACTAACGGTAAAGTAATTTGCCACAAATTGTAAACTATTTTCTATAAACTCATGTTGAAACTAACATTGATTCAATTGTATTTTGTTTGAGAGCATTTCAGGAAATGTTGTTGTTGTTGTAAGCCCACAATCTATTATTTTCTTAATAAATCTTAGAAAGTCTATATAAGTTATTAGGAAATGGTTTATGATTTACGGCAAATGACTTTCCAGTGCCAGAAAAACTGAGCTTTTGTTTCTACAAAAACTCGGTTTTTAGTTTTGTCAATTAAAAAACTGAGCTTTTGTTTCTACAAAAGCTCAGTTTTTAGGTTCACCGAATTTACAATACTCTACAAATTGACTTTCCTTACAAAGATGTCCAGCTTTTCTGTATCAATAAGTTTTTAACGGGTTGTAAAGCGTCCAATTTGAACAGAAAAGTATAAAACGAATTCAGCGAAGAAGTGCTGAAGGAAATTGGCTCCAATGAGATAGTCGTTCCACTGAACATCTGAAAAATCTTCAGTTAAATTTAGTTGCCAATAATTCCTTTGCTACGTTAGGGAATTATGGAGGTATTGAATTGTGATATCTTCATCTCTGGGTTCAATTTGGTATATTTCCCCCATGAGGTTTGGCTATGAGAAAATATTTTTTGTATCAAATTATCCGACTGCGATGAAGGAAGATTATGTTTTGTTCTTGACTATTCGAACGAAATTCTGTTTTTTTACTAAAAGCGATAGAACATTTAGATATGAGTAAATAGAACACCAAAAACAACTTTTATTCAAAAATCTTTCGTCACACAAATAATACGAGTATAATAAGTTTAGATTTTTATTACTTTTGAACGCCAAAATTCTGCAAGTCGACTTAGGTGTTTTCATAAGCTGTTTTTTTTATCTTTATTTTTCCTAACACGAATTTTTTCGAAACAAAAATGATATAGTAAAAACGATATTCAACATAGTATTCGAAGTATATATATAGTGAATTGATAAATTGTCATGTTTTTTTTTGTCTCCATGACTTAATTTCAGTGCTGTTAAAATGTCTTTGGTTTAGGTTTATTGTGTTATGGTGCCATGGTGCAGATATTTTTTTAAATCATATTTTTTTTCAGCTCATTGATTCATAAACATTTTTTTATTCATAATCTCAATGCATCCTTTTTGTACATTTGATGTACATTTGAATCGCTCAGCTGATCAGATTGGGCTTAAAATCTGCACAAGTAAGTACAGTTAACATTTGACTACTTCAAATCTAATTCTAGTTCGGTATATGGGGTCTATCTTAACTTCATGTTTATCTACAAAACATCAAGTTCGTAGGATTCTACGTAATGAAGCCGCGCGGTCAGAAGAGAAACATTGTCTTACAAGTTCATCCTCTCGTTGTAAAACTAACATGCATTCTTGTTGTGTACTTTGTATACATTTTAAAAGTTACAGGCATTCTTACAAGAAACTATATTACGGTATCGATTTTCCTACATTTGCATACATTTGCCACGTGGTTATCGCCTCAGTAACTTTGAAAAGGGCGTAGTTTCAATACTGAACTATTTTATGGTCTCCAGTCACGAAGGTTATTGGGACTGCAGTGAAATTAATGGTTATAGAGATACTTATTTTTGCAGGTAGTTTAATATCCATACTAATATTATAAATTCTAAAGTAACTCGGTCTGTCTGTTACGCTTTCTGGCCTAAACGGTTGAACGAATCGTATTGAAATTTGGCATGGACATAGGTTACTTTTTATCCCGGAAAAGTGCGAGCGAAACCGCGAGCAGGAGCTAGTATAAAATAAACTAAACTAAAATGATAAGGTCGATTCCAAAGTTGAGGTTTGGGATTGAGAAAATTCGTTTCTATAATTAAGCCGTAATTTTATTTAAATTCATTTACAACGCAACCCACAGATCCAAACTTCGGATCTCCACAGATCTTTTTACCCATTGGGTTCAGAGGTAAATAAATTAAATTTTATCGAAAGGTAACGTCATACTGTACTAACGTACTGTGATAGTGATATTTCCTAATCGCTATAACTCATTATATTTAGGTAAGCTGCCATCTGTCTTCATACATCATAGTAAGCTCAGTTATACAAAAACGAACGAACGATTCTGGAGAAATACATAAAATAAATCCTGAGTTATGTAACTTGATTTTTCTGTTAACTGTACATTAAAGCAAATTAGGTATATGGTCCCAGTCGACCGATTCAAAAATGTGATCAGGTAACAGGGACCGCGGTCCTAGTTAGGTATGAGCCCAGTCGCCTGTATCCTCAAAATCTTGATCGGTAAAAAAAAAGTGATCTACACTTTAGGCAGCAGTTAAGTAGGTTCAAAAGAAAAATTTTACCTACTTAAAAGTGATAAATTCGTGGACTTAATTTTTTTCATTTGTTAATGACTTTGTTGACATTGAATATCCTGGATTCTACAACGGAGTGTATATTATACTAATCATGGCTCATAAATAACCTCTGTATAGTAATTGGCGTATGAAAAGCATAATTCACCAGGTAATTCTACTTCTGCACTCTCACTCCCAGATTCAGATCTAACCTTGGCGGTGTAGTCACATTCTCTATAACCAAAACGATATAAACGGTTCAAGGGTAAATTTTGTTATTCATGAGGCCAATAGCAGCTTATCAAGATCGCCAGTGCCTTTAAAAATGTGAAGTTTGGGCTGATTTAAATAGCTTTCGTGAAGGAATGGTGATTGTCGAAGAACGTATTATTTACTCTACGAGGGCTTTATGTGTATTTGTTTTTCGTTTTTCGCCGCCGCCGCCGCTGGAGCTGGCGGACGTCCTGGAATACGTTTTTGGTTTTGACCATTGATAATGTCAAAGTTACTCAAGCCTCTATTCTCTCTCTCCGTTTTCTACTTCAAGTTGTAAAAATAAAGTCTATTAGATAACGGTTTAAACCACTCTGCTCCTGATATTAGTAAATAAATAAATAATGCTGGACAATTCACACAGCATTATCTAGCCCCAAGCTAAGCAGAGCTTGTGTTATGGGTACGAGATAACTGTTAGACATAAATAATACATAGATAGATATTTTTTATTATACATAGAAAACAACCAGAACACCCTGAACAAATGTCTGCAGATCGTCTACACATTTGTCCGAGGCGGGAATCGAACCCGCAACCTCCTGCGTCGCAGGCAGACCTTCGCCCACCGCGCCACATTGGTCATCGTGATATAAGTGACCGGTGTTAGACAAAACCACTGAACAGTTTCTGTTCTGTGGACAAAACTAGCACCACAGATTACAAAGCAATGACCACCACTAATTACTTGCAACTAGTTTGGGCCCTCACCTTAACTAACTTTACTAATTAGTTATCTTATAACAAATGGTTCTTCTGTGTCTTCCGATAATTCTCACGCGATGAGTCGTAAATTTGAAGGACATTGTGTTTTTGTTTCACCAAATTTTCCGATTATATTTGAACTTGGTCAGATTTGGAGTGGTTTTGTCCATTTTCAGACATAATTAATAAGTTTCATTATTTTATGTTGATTTTTTAGCTCAAAGGATTATCAAGCTGAAGTGGCAGTGGGCTGGCCATATCGCGAGAAGAACCGACAACCGCTGGGGTAAACGTGTTCTTGAGTGGAGACCGCGACTCGGCAAACGTAGTATAGGACGCCCTCCGACCAGGTGGGATGACGATTTGCGAAAGACTGCTGGTAGATGCTGGATGCGGCAAGCTGAAGACAGGGCGCTATGGCGCTCATTGGGGGAGGTCTATGTCCAGCAGTGGACTGATATAGGCTGATGATGATGATGATGATTTTATCACCGCAAATTTTACAAAATTCAAAATTTCGCGACAGTATTTTTTTAATCGACTTCGAAAAATGGTGAAAAACTCTATATTCGGCTGTTTGTATTTTTTTGGTGTCTAACTGTCATGTCCGTAGATTTCTTCACCTTTTTTTCTTTGGTCACCTATCTATGCTGGACGTACCAAACCAAAGCTGCAGTTGCACTATATGTACCTTCACGAATGTACCAGGAAAGCAGCCGGTGCGAGAGGAATGGCGTCGGATTGTGATGCATGCAACCCCTGATGACCCCTGAGGTGTTCTCTCTCTTCTCTTTTCCATCTGTATTCACGCCCACTCTTGTCATTTCCTCCAAGTATCACCCGTATGCTGACGACCTGCAAATTTACTTCATTTCTAGGCTGATGAAATATCCAAGGGTGTTGACCAAATTAACTCTGACCTCAACTATTTTCACGAATGGGCGAAGGCCTTTGAGCTTTTGGTCAACCCATCAAAGTCTCAGGCTCTAATCTGCGGCAGCCCTTACATGCTCAACCAAGTTCAGTACTCACCTACTTCCCCTCTCATAAACAGCGACTCTCCTATTAGTTTCCTTTCAGTTAAATGAGCTGGCTAAAGGTTTTGGGGTGGTTCCCCTCCAGGGCCCATAGATTCTTTCCACCCTGTACATCCAATAATCCTATCCATACCAGGTTGTCTGGCAGAGATCGCTCTTGAGCGATAAGACCGCCAATTGTAACTTATATTGTTATTGTTTAATTTGTAAATTCTTTTTAGTTTTAAGTGTGCAAAAAAGTATGTTCTATCTATCTATGTATTAGCTATTCTGTTACTGCCAGGAGTTTGGGAGTCATCTTTGACCCTACATTATCCTGGCAAAAATACGTCAACGCAGTCAGCCAGCGAGTTCACTATTCATTTTATTCTTTTAAACGTTTTCAATGCAATTCAATTCATTTAAATACCTTAGGGTCACACGGAACACTTGGTCATGTCAAAGTTACATTATTTTAAGTACAAGATGTAATAATTTAAAACAAAATAATAAACAGAAATGCTGGAAGAGAACTCTTTTTAGGGTTAAGCCCGCCTTTGCCATATTTTTTCTAACCTAATGATTTATTGTACCTATACTTTTTTTCATGCAATAAAGAATAAATAAATAAAAATGATGATATTGATGACATTATACCTACCTAAGTTGCTTGATCACATAATTCTGTAGGACCCAAAAATATAAGACGTCAGAGACACACAAATTGATAAGGTAATCAAAATTAAAAGCGAAATTGAAATGATAAACGAATCTATGAAATCTAATGTGAAAAATGAGTGGGAATTCCCGCAAATCTTTATAACAAAATCACGGAGATAGTAATTTGAGGTAAAGCACGTCAACTCATTAATCAAACTACCAGGTACCCACTGGGGTACCTGGAACGTCATATCAATAAAAGAGAGATCTTTTCCGAAATTATACGTAGGCAGTAAAAACCCAGTAACTAACTGATTCAAGATGCATTCTACGTAACTAAATAGTCCCGGTTTTTAGGGGTCCGTAACTTAGAATGAGCATAATGGAACTATAGTCGTTAATTATTAGGAAAATTTTAAAACTATCATGATGATTAACACTGAAGTCATTTACAAAGGGATATCATTCACGAATTACGAGGATTTTTTCAACGATGTGGGTGAAAAATTGGTCTTGTTTTGTCAAATTATGACCGTTAAATTATTTTTTTCAACAATAAAAACTCTATATTCGTTAACAATTTAGACACCTAGTTCTAGAATATAAGATAACGTTGTTTATTAAGAAGATAAAACAACTATTATTTTAGAGACAAATTTGTCATTGCTCTTGATGACGACAGCAACGCATCTACTCATACTCTACGACGGCACCCTGAAGTCAAAATGTTACTCGCACTTTGTCATATGTTTTTGTCTCTAACTGGTTTTAAATAAATATGCGTGTGTAAGAACATGATAGTATGTGTACGTCAGTTAAAGGAAAACGACGCTTTTAATAATAAATTATAAAATTAATTGATTTTAAATTAATTATTGATTGTTTGCGGTGAATAATTAAACAATAAATTATTTTAGTTTGTATTATTATTGTTGTGCTTAATCGGAAAAAATATAAAGGTATGTACCTACCATTTTAAAATTTGTATTTATAGTAAATTTAGCTTTTGTTGTAATTTTTGTACAGATGCTTAAAAGGAAAGTGAAATATCTCGTACCTGGTACGAGATAGTTCACTTTCTTTCCCCCTACATTACATAAAATTAGCTGTATTTTTTAAAACACAAAATCACTTCTAAATTTGTTCAATAGAAATAAGCAGCCTACCTACTAACAATATGTTTTGTTATTAACCTTATCTCTTCCGATACTCTTTAACCCAACTGGTAATGAGCGCATGAGATAAATAGGGTCTTAATTCACTACAAAGATAAATAAATGTTGACAAGAAGGTCTGTCTGAGACGCAAAAAGTTTGCGGACAACGGTTTGATGAAAACAAATAAAACAGCAAGTCTTTTTTTTCATTTATTTATGTTTTACAGTCAGTACTTATTTTATCTTAAAGCTAACTTAAACCGTAATTCGGTTTGTCCGTAAACCTCTTAGTCTCTATGATATACCTAATAAAAATGTACTAGTATGTACCTACTAAGCTATTTATGTATAACCCTCCCCTGTCGGTAGTCGGGTAAAAATACAGTCTTCTCGTACATAGTAAATAAAAAGTGCGAGTCAGAATCGCGCACCGAGAGTTCCGTATAATTATATCATGTTTCTAGGTCAACGGGAAGTAGGTACCCGTTAGATTATGATCCCTTTTTTGAATTAACTAGAAACTTACGGTTTTCGGTTTTTTTCCTTTACTTGCTTCTTGCCAAATGCTTTGTACTTTCTGCAAATATTTGTTACGAGTGTTCTGGGTATTTTTTATACATAATAAGAAAATATCGATCTATGTAAATATTGAATTATGTTTATCAGTCATCTAGTACCCATAAAATAAAAAACACAAAAGGGGAAATACACACAAAAAGACCAGACATTCTGAAAACTGCTACTGAATTTTACAAACGATTATATGAAACAGACACAACCACACAAGAAGTTGAAAATACAAAAAGTTTTCTGACACATGACCTACCAATACCAGACATTATGGAAAGTGAAGTCTTGTGGGCTATATCCACTTTGAAGAAAGAAAAAGCTCTAGGCCCAGATAACATTTCTAATGAAATCCTCATGGCGTCAAAAGAACATTTAACGCCCATTCTTTGTAATCTATTTAATGAGATAGTCTATTCAGAAACAATACCAACACAATGGACCGAGTCCACAATAATCCTACTATACAAAAAAGGCGATAAATACGACATGGGAAACTATAGACCAATAAGCCTTATGTCTAATATCTATAAAACATTCTCAAAAGTTATTCTAAATCGCTTGACCAAAATTCTTGATGAGAACCAACCAAGAGAACAAGCTGGATTCAGAAGTGGTTACTCCGTATTGGATCACATCCATACAGTAAGACAACTTTTTGAGAAAAGGAAAGAGTACAATCTACCTCTATACTGTTCATTTGTAGACTACAAAAAAGCGTTTGACTCTTTACAACACAAAGTCATCTGGGAAGCTCTAAGAGACCAAGGCGTGGAAGAGAAATATGTCAGCATAATCAAAGAAGTTTATAAAACCAGCACCGCGCAAATAAAATTAGAGAAGAAAGGTGGAATAATAGACATAAAACGAGGAGTAAGACAAGGGGACCCAGTGTCTCCAAAAATCTTCACAGCAATCTTGGAGAAAATATTCAGAGGGCTAGAATGGCAACAATTTGGCATTAACATCAATGGAAACCTTATCTCACACTTGAGATTCGCTGACGACCTGGTACTATTTTCTGATTCATCAACAAAACTTCAATCTATGATTTCAGACCTAGATGTTGAAAGCAAGAAAGCTGGTCTTCATATGAATATGGACAAGACCAAGGTTATGACTTTAAACGAAAAAATAGAAATCAAAGTAAATAATGAGACAATAGAGTATGTAGATGAGTACTCATACCTTGGACAAAACATCTCAACAGAAGATCAAATGAACAAAGAGATCCAAAATAGAATAACAAATGCCTGGAAGAGGTACTGGTCTTTGAAAGAGATCTTCAAAGACAAACATATGAATATAAAAGTTAAAACCAAACTGTTTGAAACATGCATTTTACCAATACTCACTTATGGCTGTCAAACTTGGGCACTAACAAAGCAACAACTAACAAAACTCAGCACATGTCAAAACTCAATGGAACGCAGCATGCTAAATATAAAAAGGAAGGACAAAATAAAAATCTCACATATGAGAGAGAGTACAAAACTAAATGACATATCTGACAAAGTAAAACAGCTCAAATGGAGTTGGGCAGGCCACTTAATGAGAGGACCAGATAAATGGAGCAAAGACCTAACAACATGGTTCCCCCGAGAAGGGAAAAGGAATCAGGGCAGACCTTACACTCGATGGGCAGATGAGCTTGTCAAAGGAGCAGGCAGGACGTGGACAAGAAAAACTCAGGACAGGGAGGAATGGAGGAGGCTGGGGGAGGCCTGTGCCAAGCGGCAAACAAACTAGGTGTGAAAAATTGTAAATAATGTAAATGTATATAATAGTTTGAATAAAGGCTATATTATTATTATTATTATTATTATTATAGTACCCATAACACAAGCTCTGCTTAGCTCGGGGCTAGATGATGCTGTGTGAATTGTCCAGCAATATATTTATTTATAGATTCTATAATTACATACAAATATACCTGTGTCGAAATATTTGGGTACATTTAAAAAATAATGTACAATCAAAATACAAAATACTCAGAACAAATATTTGCAGATTGTACAAACATTGGTCCAAAAGCGGGAATGGAACCCGCAGCCTTCAGCGTTGCAACTTCGACCACTGCGCATTTATAATTATTAGTAGTACAACTGTGGTACCTACCAACAATGCTAATACTCAACAATTCTACTATTCCAGCCACACAATGAAAGCAGCGATCCTAGCAGTTCTCTCAATTCTCATCATTAGCTGCTCAGCCCAGAGGTCATCCTTTGCAGGAAGGGATCCGATCGGATACCCCTCGCTGCTACCATCCACTGAAGATCCTTTGGCTAACAGGTAATTTATTTCTACGTGAAGTAATTAACTTAGTTCTTTCGCCTAAAAAATTGTGTGTAAAGCTTTACTTACTGGTGCCAGATACTTTGGCAATGCAGGTCGTTGACCTGTATTTACGTAAGTCCTTCACGAAATAAAAATGGGCAACAACTTTAAATCTTGCATTTTTTAAGGTTATAAACTTATTAATTTTGCGGATAAACTTTATAACTACTTCAATCAAACTTTATAAACGTTATTATAAATTTATAAACGTTTTTGATACCTACCTACTTAAATTCTTATGTTACACACAAATTTTATTATCTTTTCTTCATTCTTACCTTTTGTGTACTATTCTACCTACTCAAGTATAATTTTTTTTAACTTTGTATTGGAGATCGCAGATGTAAATTTATGTGTGTCATAAGAAAACCCTGGAAAGTTTTTCTCACCATCCTATTCAAGAACAGGGAAATAAATAGCTAAGAGCCGGTTTTTCGAAACATTGCTATTTTTAAAAATAGCTTATACTTTTTGTTAATAATGACAGCTAACCCAATCTTGATTCCTCCTGACACTAGAGGTTAACAAAAAGTTAAAACTATTGTCAAACAAGCGTTCGAAAAACCGTTTGTTAAGGTCTCAGCCAGCATGAGCTTTGCTTAGTTTAAGTACGTTACTACATGGTTATTATCTAGTTTAAAGTGCTCTCATACTACCGCGCGGTACCACAGGTGCGGTGCCGCAAGTGTTTCGCAATGACATTGTCCGCGATGCGAAACAGATGCGAAACTGCGGACACGCTGCGGACCTCGAGTTGCGGCTCCGCAAACTTGATTCCGCGCGGTAATGTGAGATGGTGAGAAAGGTGTTGCTATCAAAAATGTCCATCATCAACATCATGGCTTTGCTAAGGAGTAGGTACTTACAAGCTCCCTGGCAAAGCCATTTTAAATTGATGATTTCGGGAAATGAAGGCTTGACATTAATTTATACAGTGTACACCGTAAGGCTGCTTTGTTTGTTTTGTGTTATTTGCAATGTATGTCTTAGCTATTGCATTAGGATATTCCTGTAGATAATGATAGTTTAAAATTTAAAATAAATATCAAATAACAAATGTCCAAAAACAGTTCAACATCTTTCCCTGTATTTCTTTTTCATATAGAGTCAGAGGCCTTGCTATGGATAACAAATTTATTTAATTTTCAGATTTGGTGAAGACGACACCCCTACAACCACAATAAGACTGCCTCTCGAAGCGATGGGAGATGCGGATCTAGTGAGACGCATGCTGAAGTTGCCTGTAGATCAGAGGCCCTTCTGGCTGATCAACTGGCAAGCGCTGGAGGAGAACCGGGAGAAGCCGCAGACGTACGTTCAGAGGGAAAACGGATTCGTTGATAGACGTAATTAGGATACATGTGCCAAAGATTATATTGTAGTTTATAAAGTCATACTCAAACTCATAATAAACGCAAAAGTAAGTCTGTTTGTTTCGTTTCACTTGCGTGCATTTGATCCTTCAAATAGTTGAGTTTATATTTTTTTGTTTTTTAGCCTGGACCAGTTACCTATGTTTACCAGTGGACGTATTTATTTATTTAGGAAACAAATCCACAGCTCTTAAATCTAGATGATACAACACTTCTAACGATACCGACAGCCAAAAAAGGATCTACATTTTACAAAATTAAACTTAAATTGACTATCGCTAAAACTTAAACGTAAACTAAAAATAAAAGCCTGTTCTTAGGCATTAAATCTTACAAACCTACCCTTGTACACACTTATATTTGTATTTCAATATATTAATTTACAATTATATTTAAGTATGATGATGATACTAGAAATTGTTATACTAGAATTTGATGAAATAATATGGGTGCTGATGATGATTCTAGAATTGTTATTCTAGAATCTAGAATTGTTATTCTAGAATTGGATGAAATAATATGGGTGCTGATGATGATTCTAGAAATTGTTATTCTAGAATTTGATGAAATAATATGGGTGCTGATGATGATTCTAGAAATTGTTATTCTAGAATTTGATGAAATAAATTATTATTGATGAAGTATCACATAAAAGAGTTTCCGTATACATTAAGGGCTCATTACTAACTGATTCAAAAGACGAACAATTCACCCAACCCAATTTACCTACAATTTATTACAAGGGTGACCTTTAATTACTTTTCCAGTACAAAGGACCCATAAATATGGTAAGTTAGATTAATATTAACGCGTCCCCAGGTTTTAATATGTCCTTTCACGGTGTTAAATACTGCTTCGTATTAATGATAACGCATTCACTGCCTAGCCTCAGGGCGGTGCGACAAACAGAGGTGCGTCACCACCGTGGTGCTGCAGACGGACCCGTGCGTCTTGGGCCATGTTAGTTTAAGATAAGCTATGTTCCTTAAAAAGCAAAACGTAAGATATTGTTGTTTTAATACAAAACAAATAAGACGAAAACAAGTCATTTTCTACGTAAAAATACGCAAAATTCGATTTTGAATATTTTTGCTTACATTTCATTATAGGTGTGTATTATTAAGAAAAAAACCACCAGGGACCTAGATAAATACTATTCGAATACAAAAACCACCATGAAGGATTATGCTCGAATTACAAATCATTTTGGTAGTACGTTTGTATGGGCAAATCATCATCCGCTGGCCCCTTAAAGTGTGTCCCAAATTTGACCGAAGATAGATGTGCCCTGAATACCTCAATCCGGAGCACTATCTGAGGCCACTATTCTATAAACATATCTTATTTCCCAGAGCGCTATTGGGTGCAGCCACAATTAAACACGATTTATTCGACGTCACGATTTAGCCCCCTTCTTTAACGAGGCCACGATGCGTGCGTAGCCGTATATCCGTAGCCATTCTGTTGTCACTGCCACAGTATTATATGTATACAAACCAGTAGAATTGCTGTATTTTTGGTTATTTTCGTACCTAATAGGTCAAATGAAAAAGTATTTACTCCGAATCCATCGTATCGGCCTCTTCCGTATTCGAAACAATATTTTAAAAAAGAACACACACACATTTGGGTTTACAATTTGAATTTACTCGAGTGATTTTGAAGATTCTTAAACATTGATTTTAGTATATGGCACTCTGTATCACTCAGGAGAGAGTGCGATTCCTACCTCGTATGTTTTTAAGGCACAAATGACATAATCGATAGGAATTGGGCACTTTCTCACCTAAGTGTACAATGTACTATTAATATTTTTTTTTGCCTGTTTTCATTAATTTAAGTACTAGTCTCAGCCCGCGGCTTCGCGTTTTTTCGGACCTTTATGACTTGCTATAAGTTAATCCAGCCCATATGTTATTCCAGCCTGTTAGTTATTCCAGCTCGATCCATTCAGTATTGTTCGCTTTCTTTGCACAGCACAAACTTTCGCCTATATAATATAAGTAGGATAGGATATTTACGTCAGAGTTAACCAACGCAGCTGATGACCTTATGAATATCTTTCAGAGAGACCTTGACAAATTAACATAAGCTTATCTACTGAACACGAAGATATCGTGCCATAAGCGAAACTAGGTGAAGATGGATATCACAAGGGATTGTAGTGCTAGCACTAGATATCTAAGCTAATATTGATGCCCCTGTCTTTACTCAAGTATGTCTGACGTTCAGACGTCAGACATACTGGACGCTATCAGTAGCGTCCATCCAGGTACCCTGCATGGACGCTGTCAGTCTCATGGACGCTATTTGTATATGTCACTTGAAGATTTAACGCCTTGCACTGTAAGTAATACCTAAATAACCCATTGTTTGATAGGTGTAAAATATACCTACCTAAGCTGTGCGTCCATCGCATCGGAATCGGAGCATATGGAGCATAAGCGTTAGGGTTTGGTCCCGGGATTTATTCCCAGTCCTCGGAATTTTCGAAATTTTCAGCCGATTTGAGGATAATAATAATGAATCAGATAATAGAATGAAATTAAAACTAGTATTTACAATTGAAACGATTGAGCTAACTGCAGACTGTTGCAAACAATCTACAGGTAGCTCAACTGATCCATATCAGTACCAGTCGGAAGCGTGCCCAAGACGCTGGCTGCGTTGCCCCGCTGTATGGCAATGCTGATGCGCTGCGCCAGATCACTAGCTCAGCACCTTTTAAGCAATATCACGGAAATGATTTAACGATTTCCGGTTCTGAAATCAGCCGAAAAATTTCAAGAATTGCCGGGAAATTCAGAACAGGTAATTCCCGTTGAACCATACCGCGTCAAGGCTTGTGGCTAAGCTAGTCAAAGCTCACATGACACGGCTAACAGGTGTCCTCTATAGGTACTGTTATTATGCAAACATCATTACCGGGACGCAAGTTTAATTACATTATCATCATAATAGCCTTCTAAATGCAAAATTGTAGGACTTACGCAGATTGCGTAACTTGTAGCTTGTAAGTACATCAAAGTTATCATCATCATCATCATCATCAGCCTATATTAGTCCACAGCTAGACATAGGCCTCCCCTTATGAGCGCCATAGCGCCCTGTCTTCAGCTTGCCGCATCCAGCATCTGCTAGCAGTCTTTAGCAAATCATCGCCCCACCTGGTCGGAGGGTCGTCCTACATCTTTTCACTCTCTCAATCACTTTTTCAGTTTCATCCGCCAAAAAATGTCTTCTAACGCGAGACACCCGAAGCTGACAATTCAAACATCGCAAAGACATAGTGCTGAAGATTTTTAGCCAGTCCAGTCGTAGGCGAATCAGTAGAATGCCGTGCGGCCGAGGTATCAATTTGTAAGCTACCTAGGTACCCTCTTTTTTCCGATGCGTATCGTCGGAAAAAAGAGGGTAGGTAACTAACAAATTGATACCAAAATAGTAGACAGCAAATCCAGTAGTAAGCCAATCAGACTGCCGTTGTATCTATTTTTTTTTTCTTGATAGATTTACTTTGACATTGACAGTTACAAAGAAAGTCACGTCTGTGGTCACGTTCTAAGCTATATGCTACCTTTCGTTTCTTTCTCGCACAAAATACAAATAAAAATATATTTTGACTCCCTGCTTCTAAAAATATAAGTGATAGATAGAAAAAATTATAAAAAAATAATAAATCCGGTAGAGTTTATTACATTACTGCACATCGCTTGTTTATTTTTTCTTCGGACTGGGTCGGGTATTGCCATTCTTCTTTCACTAACTATCACGGTTCATGAGATGCAGTCTGGTGATAGACGGACAGACGGGCGGACAGCGGAGTCTTAGTAGTATGGTCCCGTTTTACCCTTTGGGTACCCTAAAAAAACATACTATAATAATACTGAAGCAACAAAAAATTCATATACAAGCCACACTACATTACCTACTCGCACAACTCGCGTATATTATGTTAATGTGTTGCACAAAACGATTAGGTATGGTATCGTGTAACTGTATTAATTGCAATTAAAAAGCCTTACAGCCTTACCGTTGCCGTTATCGGTTTTCGATTATTTATCTTAAGGTTTCCACAATAAAGGTGTCTTTTAACAAATGGCCAATTTATATAAATGACGTTCCGTAACCCTATGCTTATCTTTTGATAATTATAAAAGGAAATTATGAGGTTGTTGTGAAATTCATTTTTGATAAGAAAATGTAGGGCTCCACGCACAAAGTTTGAGATGTTTTGAAAATATTTCTATTAACTATTATTTATTGTTAGCTATATTATAAACTAACACTTTTATTGTATTTACCTAGTTGATCGATATATCGTTTTTTTTTTCTTAAATATCGCATTTAAAGTCATAAAAACAAGGTAGATAGTTGAAATTCCTTGAAAATAATAAACCAAAAACTATTTTGCTGACCCGCACTCTGGGGCATCTCTAAGAAAATGAAATAACAAAAACCTCCAAAGATTTTCAATGAAACCGACTAAAATTTCGTGGCTTAGTTGGTTAGAGCACACCCGTACTGAGGGTGTAGAGATGTTTGGGGCGGGTTCGAGTCCCACCGCAATCAAGAATTTTTGGGATCTTATTTCATTTTACTTAGAGATGCCCGGAGTGCAACCGCACTCTGGGCATCTCTAACAAAAAATGACCACCATGTCAAAAAAACCTTAGAATTGCGCAAAGGCAAAACACCTCACGTCAAACGAACTAAATGTAACTTTGAAATGAAATGATTTATTTGACACAACACATTAGAATTACCATACATTTCAGGAGGGAACTAAACTAGATCGAGTTTAACAGTAAGACAGGTGAGTGCAACTTTAGTCTTTGAACCGGTTTGGTTTAACTTTAATGTTACCCCTGTAGGTGGAGCTACTTGCGATACAGTCCGTAAGAGGTCCCAAACACCATTTACTTTAGTAATGAAATGAAAGAATCGAAATCGAAAAAAAAAGAAATGAACTTTATTTGCGCGCTTACTCAAAACGCATTTTTTCAACTTAAAGTGTATTAGATTTACACGGTAAACAGCCTGGGCAGTGAATGGGTTAATAGCGGTCAAAATGATTGCCAACCATCTCATTTCATTTGAGCACAGTTACAGCATCACAAAACGGCAGCTAATCGCGCGATTATACCAACCAGTGCGTTAAGCTCGAAACAGAATGTGTTAAAAATAATGTTTCTAAATATATTTTCAACACAATCTGTATAACCCGGTGCAATAACCCGGGCTGGTTTATCCGGGTACGAAGCCGCGGGCAAGAAGTGACTTATCATTTTATTGTTATTAGGGTAGTAGTACTCGTATCTACTTACTCCAAAAAGGTCTCCGGCTTCAAAATAGCCTAATGCGTGAAGGAGAGTCAAATTGAATGAATATGTGTCACATTGTTGTTAATTTAATTCAGTAGAGGCCGTGCACGCGGTCGAAACGCACTTTTAGCAGTCACTCAGACATTTAGATTACGAAAAGTAGGGAATTCATTTTACGGGCAATTGCGTACGCTTCTATAACAAGCTTCCATCTGAAGCAACTGAGCTCCCTATTCGTAAATTTAATAATAATAATAGTCATTTATTTCAGATAATCACAAATCCATATTAGTTAGTAACAATTGTCTTATTAATTATGTTAGTTTAACTTTGGCGATTTCGATTTTTTTTTAAACAGTACCAAAAACTAAATCTTCTCAAGAAAGCCTTTTACGCCATAGCAAAACTTTACGCCGATGAGTAGGTACATCAATGATGTTAATGCTTGACCAGATGATAATTTAGTAAATCGGGTTATTAAAATTGTAGATCTGTAGTTTAGTGATAAATTTTGAAAGGCTTTATCTGAAAAACTGTTAAGTCTGCAGAGATAATTCTAATCTCATATTTTAGAAAATTTAGTCTACTTTAAAAACGTTTTGAAGAAGTACCATCAATAACTAGTCTTTTAGGCTTATAATCTCGAAAATATGATAATAGCCGAAATTTTCGCGGTTTCTTCGATTTTTGACAAAGTTGCGTTTGGCGCTCGAGGTCACAAACCTAGATTATTCTTTCAATGCAATTCATATTTCAGTCATATATATTAACAAAAACAAAAGCAAAATAAAAACATCTTAAATTAATGGATCTTCATAAGCGCATGGCACTACATATGTGTCCGCGTCCATTGCTTCATGAAAGCGCAGTCCGTGTCCAGCCTTCCAGCTATAATTTCAGATAGCTACTGGTACCGCCCCTGACCCGACGCATTAGGGATGCTGTTCTGTTGCATATGATTGCGTAAAAGTCATCAACGCGGAACTCTGCAAACATCCCGGACGCGCTACAGAAGCGGAGCAGTCCTAGTAGCACTCTGAATCCTTTATTATACTGGATGCGCAAGGCATTCCAGCATTTCTTTGAGTCAACATCATAAACAAGTCTACAAAAAAGAGAACTACCGGATCTGACGCAAACTACCACCAGCTTTCAGGCGACAAGGATACTGAACTGTAATAGTACTGAACTGTAATAGAGAATATTAAAAAATAACCAATTTTATAAATAAAATATACTTAACACTAAACTGTTATGGTCGATGATTGTAAAAGCTTGGTCTTGTCTCATATACTACAGGGTTCTTGTACAATTCCTCATAGTGTTCTCTATTGATCTCTTGAAAAGATTTACCGGCGTTCTCTTCTGATAGTATAATAATTGGTTTTCCATTCACATGTATTGGAGTTCCAGGTTTTCCATTATTTATTGGTATTCCAGGTAGGTCCTTATCTATGTTACGTTTAACATCTGGATACCCGATCGGCTTGAGTCCTGCGTAGGATCCTCTTTGGCAAAAACACGGTGCAATGAAGAGTAATAGTAGAAGGGTTTTCATTTTCTGAAAATAACGTATAATAGGGTAGTTTAATAACTAATAAGTCAGTTAGATTATCCGAAAATATTGGACACGTATTATTTCTTTTATCAATCAAACAAAAAATTACAAAGATACAGCGCGTCAAAGATCAGGAGTGGGGGCTCGTGACGTCACAAAGTCGCTGAAAAGTCTCGCCCGACGTGACGTCACGCGGAAGTTTAAGTATCCATCTTTGTAGTTTTTTGTTTAATTTTCAAAAGAAAAATACAACAATAAAAAATCTAATTAGTCCGTCAATTAGATCATTGACGGACTAATTAGATTTTTTCGGGAACTTGCCTATTAGGAAAATAAATGAAAATCACGTGCACACAAAATCAACAGTGTTTTGGCATGTCATGTCATGCATGACATCCGCAAAAATTAATTATTTTCTCAAGCTTAAATTTTTTATTGCTTACTTGTTGTTACATCTTAGAAAATAGTTATTGATCAACATGAAACCCTAGTAAATTTATATATGTTTTTTATAATATTTTAAAGTTAGAGTGATGATTTTATAACTCACCGACACAGCTCTGTTCAATTTAAATAAATAAAATTGATAAGAGAAACAAAAACGCCTTTCACGCCAATATCCACAATAATAACGGAAGTATAAATAAACTCACAATTACTTTCTTTTATTAAATTTTTTTACCTTATCAAATTGCTGAAACAAATTGTTAAAGGCAGACGTGGTAAACCTTTATTACAACTCGCACTTGTGTTATATTTTTTCGAACATTTGTGGCGGAAAATGAGATATTGTTTGTTAACTCTACCTCCTTTTCATTAGGGATTGAATTTTTTTATTTCAGTGATTTTTCTTATCGTTTTGTAAGTCAGTGCACAGCACCGCATAAAAATAAATTGATGGAGTAAAACGTACGTTAATAAAACGTCCAGTGACTATTGGAAAATCGGTTATCATTGATTTTTGCAACCGAAGAACGAGAAGATTATTTGTTCGTAGTCAAATAAAAAACATTGATTGGTCACTGATCAGTCAGTGTCAATAGATATTGCTAATAAATTTAATCTCTTCTATTGCCTTCACTAAGGAGCTCTCGCAACGTTATTTCTGTATTTTTTTTAATAATACACTGAAGTGGGTAATTAAGGAGTCCCTGACTGAAATAAACGATCTCGTTCCTTTCAACAAATGCTCTACATGATAGGTACTTATTTTTATCAAAAAAGCACTTATTATCTATCATTTATGTAAGAAAAGCGACCAAAAAACAAGTTTATACTAACTACTCATCTCATCAAAAATGTCTGTAAATCAATAACCATAATCCAAAAAACCCAGCGACACCGAACGTGACTCTAAGATCCTAAGATCTAAGGTCTTGTTTTATACATCATATAGTTAGGAATGTGCACCTAGTGTAGTGTAATTACCTATGAATGTCTTTTGCTGTAATAAATATTTTTTACTTTACTGTATTAGCTTGATGAGTTTTTGCTGTAAACTAATTCTACAGGTATATAACTTGTAAAAGTTTAGTAGCCCTGAACTTGAGGCATGAATAACGACCTACATACCTACTTACTGTATAACTAAGTATACTTGTTATTATCGAAGGTACTTTATAAACTGGAGCACACACTGTATATCGCCACATACACAGTAGAAGGTTCAACTAACAGTAAAAGTAATGCGGCCGCAGGACAGCTTGTGGCGAGCTGTTGGTGAGTAGCGACATCACGGGTGCCAAATGGTCCCGGAGAAGTTCCTGGTTCTAGTCCTAGCTTGCGGAAAATCAAAAATGTACACTTAGAAAAGGTCAAATTCTTAAAATAAAACACTGACACGGTAATAAAGTGGTATTATTGATTTCTGTCGCTTCGGTATGTAGACTAAAGTAAAGAAACGACTAAGAAACCGCCTTTTAGTTGTTATTTTTCGAGTAGCATCTCAAGAGAACCAGATCCCCACCTCTTGCTCAGACCGGCCAATGAATTCATTGGCCGATCTGAGCGGAGTCGCAAGAGATGTATCTTAGGATGTAGACTCGGGGGTGGAAGTGTCTAATGGCGTAATAACGAGGAAACCCGCTCACGGGCAGTCTTCGTGATGGTGAAATCGGGGCGTACCTCTCGATACCCCTCAGTCGTTTGCGCCGATGTTGTTCCTTTCCGCCTTTTACGCCGGTATTTTGAGGAACTCATCCAGCATTCGGCAAACCACCGTCTGTTGCTTGAATAGTATTGCGACCATGTTTATGACAGGCGTCCGCAGTCTCCCCATTGTTTTGAATTTCACAGACTTACTTTTTTTAGATACTATCACGTTTTCAATAAATATTAACTAATTTAGGTAAGTTGAATCTTTGGCAAAAAATTATTATAACCCCAGACAAATCATTTTTTTAAGAAAATAAGAATGAAAACCTCTTTAAACAAATACGTAAAGATTTATTGCGATTACGAAACATTTCAATATACCTACCTCGGCTTTAACAATAATTCTAAACATTTATTTTGTATGGCTTAAAGTCTTGGTAATGCAAAGATGGGTTGACAATACCACAAGGGGATAGGACAAGGGGCACAAGGGGGCTAGTTACCCCTTGTGTGTAGTAAAAGTAGGCCCCGTTGCCGCTTTATTCTCTAAGGCTAAGCCACACTGCAAAGAGCTTCGCTTTTTGCTGAGAACCAAGCGATTCGCTTAGTGACGGGGTATGGCAGAGCCTAAGAAAAATTCATTCATTAAGGCGCTATCTACGACGCCATTTTGTGAAAAGGATAGGCTATCTATAGGATAGGATTTCGCGTTCATCGGAGCGGGACAGGGCAGCGCAACGCAAGCCCAAAGTTCAAGTTTTTGCTTATTTATTATCTTTTATTAGGACATTATGTTTCGAGCCTCACGTGAGTAAAACTATGAAATATCACAAGGGGGCGAGAAAAATTATGTGTATCATTATTTTTTCAATGAATCCGCGATTTTATTTAATAATATTAAAAATATAACAACAGCGATAAACTACTTAGTCAGTTTGTTCTAACCAAAAATTTTATTAATTTGTTCGAGGTAGGTTATTCAGAAACTCAGACAGATTCTCGCAATTTGCGGATTTAAATATTGAATTTTGAGAATTATAGATAAGTTGTATGTAGAAAAAAATACACCATTATTTTGATAGGGTGTTAAAATTGCTAAAAAACATCATGTGATTATTGTAAACAACCGCACTGCTGTCAATAAATGAGATTTTGACAAAAATGGTTTGAGATGACGTTTGAGATAGCATGGTAGCACAAGCAGCAAAAGGTTTCAAACTCTTTGGAGAGTCTTGTCATGACAAGACTTTTTAGCCTATAGTCTGACCATTTTGTCGATACATAACTTTAATTACAAAAAGGATAACAACATGCTTAAAGGTTTTGGTTATTTCTAACCACATTAAATCCTATTAATGTTATTTGTATTTTCATTAAATATGCTAGGCCTCTGAGGGTAAGTCTGCGGGTTCTTCAGTGCTTCCTCGTACTGCTTCCTGTTGATCCACCAGATCGGCTGCTGGTCTATCGGTAGAGTGTCCAGCCGGTTTGCTTCTTGTATGTCTCCGTTTAATTGTGGGGGCAGAGGGTCATCAGATCCGAATCTAAAGAAATAATAATTAGATTTACTATTTTTATTTATTATTTCTTATTTGATTTAAAAAAACTAAAATTGACATCAAATTCTTTAGTACCTATTTTAAATGACCCGTGGTTTCGCACGCGGTTTTCAAGTAGCTGCGTCCCTGGGATACCATTTATGTCCCTGCTAAATTTCATTAAGATCTGTCCAGCCGTTTAGGCGTGGGGAGTGTAGTTCTTAGTCGTCGCAGCGTCAGGCGATGGAAAGAGTAGTTGGTCAGGACCTCGCTGCCAGGCTTGGTGAACGCCATGCTTGACAGTGTGAGGTCCTGAGAAGCCATAGTTATCTTATACGAAGATGTCGATTCGCAGAAGGAAGCAGCAGAGGAAATCAGTGAGGCCTCAAGCTGAGCCGCTCCGCCGGCGCAGGACCAAAAAGGCGACGGCAATTCATCACCTTCTTCCGTTTGATGGAGACCAGCTGAGTTATTGTACGAGAAGAACCACCGCAGTATTGCCCTGGCCTCCAACAGGGAGGGTAGCCCTAAATACTCCGGGACCTGACTCGCCCTATCAACTAGACTTATCCGTCCAAGAGGGTTCATCGCCGATAGGGTATAAGTCGAATCCGACCGGAAATCTGCAACCCTGTCAAGTGCAACTGTGCCGTAAAACGAATCGTCTGGCGATTACGCCTGGCCCTAAGGTGAGAGAGGTAGTATCGATGGATTTTTAGTTGGTATGCCACTAACTGCTAACACTCTATATAAATTTGACTTGTCTATGTGCTTATTTTGTAAGCCTAAAGAAATAAAGTTATTGAATTTTGAATTTCTGTTAGTAGACCCCAACATACCCTTCACGGGCAAACAGCATTTTCCCATCGTAAAAAAGAAGCCCTCTATTTTTACTGTAAGTTTAGCCCAAAAGACATTTTCAATGTCTTTGGTTTAGCCTCAATAAGACAGACGGGGCCTGCGATGGCGGCCAGTACAATTTGCAAGCGAATAAGTGCAACGTAAATCGTTCTATGATCGCCATCGTAGACCGCGTCTGGATGTAGAGTACGTCAACTTTGAAAAACGAACGAAATTGACAGATGACGTAGGTTTGATGAATAGTTTTTCTTACTTGTCAATCAATCCCGTGTTGGCTTGAGGGATGACTACTGGGTATCCGATAGGACGGGAACCCGCGAACGAGGGTCGCTGGCAGAGGCAGGGCGTCACGGCCAGGATGAGGAACAGTGCTGCTGATGCCATGGTTACTGGAAATAGGAAAAAGATGTTATAAGAATTAAAATAATATCCCTAAAATTTATGAGAGAGTACTTGAACCCGCAACGCGCTACCGATTGCGCCACAAAGTAGTTTTAGTACTACCCACTAGTAGTGTGGG
Source organism: Eupithecia exiguata (assembly GCA_947086465.1). Lineage (NCBI taxonomy): Eukaryota > Metazoa > Arthropoda > Insecta > Lepidoptera > Geometridae > Eupithecia > Eupithecia exiguata. The sequence continues at coordinate 3,814,255 of OX352245.1, read as the reverse complement.
TGTAAATAAATAAATATTGCCGGACAAACCATACTGCTTCATCTAGCCCTAAGCTAAGCAGAGCTTGTTTTATTAGTACTACACTCTGATTACAAAAACATGGATTTTTGTAAACAAAACAAAAAACCCAAGGAAACTGGGTGGAAAATATTTTAAGACATTGGTATCATAGAAGCAAAGCACAGAAGCTTGAAACAATTTTTGTTTTGAAAGATTTCATTCATAATATTCATCTCTCGTTCGTTTTCAAATTCAAATGTAATCATTTTTCGCTGCACATGTGAAATTATGCGTTGTAGAAGTTTGTGTTTTACTTTTTAGTAAAACGTAAACTTATATCGTTCGTCACATAGTTAAGCGATATAAAAAGGTTAAAAAAAATAAGGTCTTTCGTTATTCAATTCGGTTTTATCGCTCAAGAGATATCTCTACCAGAGAATCTTGAATGGATATGATAGTATGATACAATACCTATCTCTATATTGTAACACGAAATAAAATAAAATAAAACTACAATGAGCGGCCTTATCACTTAGAAGCGATTTCTTCCAACCAACCTCTGGATACTTGGATAGTACAAGGAGAGGTGTCATATGCTTAGTATTAGAAATATAATTTGATAGTTTTGAAAAAACTGAAGAACTACTACATTTTTTTTTTATTTTACTAAACACAGGTGAGCCTGTAAATTGTTTGCACCAGTCTGTAGTTAGGGATCAACTCACCGCCTCGGGACCAACTCGGGATCAACTCGGGATTATACTCAATACTATTGTATTGCGAATTTAAGAAAACATTTTTCTAATCGGTGCATCATTGACGGAGATATCGATGAAAATACACTATGTAAGTACTAATAAAAAAGCATAAGTTGGATTAGAAACATCAAAAAATTTATTCAAGGTAGGCTTGCTTAGTGTTAGTAATATTACCTGATAGACACACACTAAGACACTAAACACTGAATCGAGATTTTCGCTTGAAGCGTTCGCTTTATCACGCATGAAAAATGGTAATTCGAACTGCAAGGAAGGGATAAGGCTCTTATAGTAAACCGTTTAACAGAACAGGTGTGATAAAACTGGATATGAACTACATACTTGCCGACTGGGAAACCCACGAGAACAACATTAAGTACAACGTACTTACGTTGCACCTTGTGTACAAGGCACAATAACAGACAGTTGTCCGTATGCTGATAAAATTCCATTGAGGTAACTGGTTGTATCCCCGGAAGATTATTTTCCAGACACTAGTTACCAAACAGTTGTGTAAATAGAAATAATTTAGGAAACTGAGAAATAATGGAAACAAATTAGAACTAGAATTTATAATTGAAACAATTACGCTAACTGCAGACTGTTAGCAAACAATCTACAGGTAGCTCAACTGATCCATATTAATACCAGTCGGAATCGTCCCAAAGATGCTGGTTGCATTGCCCTGTTTATGGCAATGCTGATGCAATGCACCAGATACTCACCAGCTCTCGGGTCACGCGTCGCTTTGACCAGTCGCTCAGATTTTTTTTTAAACCCGTAGATCCTCGGTTTCCTACGGACCTAGGGTTTTAGTGTCTGTCAGAAGGTGTTTATGAGTCAGGAAGCCTATGTTCTTCGCCGGGATACCATTTACCTCCCTGCCAAATTTCATTACACGTGAAAAGATAACAGACAGACAGACTTTCGAATTAATAATATGAGCATATTTGGTACAATTTTATTTAAGAGATTCGTTGAGAGCCTCATTAATTATTAACTCATCAATCAATCTTAATTATTGTGCCATGTTTATTAAAAATAAATGTTGTGGTAACATGGTGATTAGTGCCTGGGTATTAAAATAAATTCATATTTACTTATCAAATGAGCCACTAGCAAAATTTTGGTTACTCTTTTTCGGTGAAACAAAAATTAAGTCGTCATTCTAAATTATCCAAAAATTAACTAATGATACAAACCCAAATTGTCAAATTTAAGTAACAAAAAAATATAATTTTTATGTTTTTTATTCGTGTGATAAGTAAGACCTTTTAACCCAAGTAAGAAGCAAAAAAAACTATATATTTATTTGAAAAAATATACGTAATATACTATGCCCCTGAAGACCGAAAATTCTTTCTATGCCCATAATATTAAAATATGTTTTAACAGAACGCACTATGATCACCAGAAAAATGGCCAGTGCGTATTTTTTTTGTCTGCACAAGCCTCTATATGAACAAGCGGGTAAATCCTGAAAAAACTGCATTAAAAACGATAAACAATATAAAGTCTTACCTAACGTTATCACTTGAACACGGCAATGTTGTTCAGTTATCACAGTATGAATGTACCGCAACTGAGAAATGCAGTGATTTTATACTATATTGCGCTACTGCATTTTATAAGCTCTAATCTAAAGGATGAGTTCGATGCGTTTGTTGTAGAGTTAAGAATATCTAGAGAGGACATTAGATACATATTAGCTTGGACAGAGAGAAAAAATACACGATTCTAGATGTGCCTGAATCGGATAACAAACTATTTGGAATGGCTTGGTTTGACCTTGATTCTTTAAATAATATAATAAATAAATAATATATATTATTTATTTATGTAGTAAAGAAAAATTAAATAATATATATTATTTATTTATGTAGTAAAGAAAAAATAAATAATATCTATATATTATTTATTTATGTAGTAAAGAAAAAATAAATAATATATATTATTTATTTATGTAGTAAAGAATCAAGGTCAAACCAAGCCATTCCAAATAGTTTGTTATCCGATTCAGGCACATCTAGAATCGTGTATTTTTTCTCTCTGTCCAAGCTAATATGTATCTAATGTCCTCTCTAGATAATATCTGTCTATAGTTCTCCTTTATTGACAAAGGATATAATGTGTTCATAAACACAATGTTAAGATAAAGTATGAGTAGTATCATAATCGGGTATAAAGCGGTTTTATAGTATAAAATACGACTTGTCTAAGTGCTATTTTGTAAGCATAAAGAAAAAAAATATTGAGTTTGCGATAAATTTCATTTCTAATACTCCGCCCGTCTTTGCAAATTCTTGGCGAGCCTGGGCTAGTAGTAATATGAGGTCAAATATATCATCATAAAGGACAGATTTTAATGACTCTGCTCACATATTGAGAGTGAGAGCTTCCTATGAAAAGTAAAAAAATATAAGTATTTAAGTAGCAACCAATGTAATTTAGTTTCGACCTTAATAACCTCATATTATCATAAATCTCTACATAAAAGTTAATAGAAATATGTAAGTATAAAGGCTTCATACGGCTGGCGCCAAAGTAAGTACCCTAAAAAAATGTCATAAACATAATATATGTGAGTGTCTGTACAATAAATAGCTCTGCACGACGTTCCTCACGACAGACAGTTCCAGGGTATGCTCGACGTCAGCGATGCTCACATTTGCATGCCTGACTCATGTAGCACGAGATGTAGAGGCTAGGTTTCTACGACATCAGTGTCAGCTTAAATTCTCTACAGTACGGTGGCAGCACAAATAGCTAGTTTAGGTTGTACCTACCGATACAGAACTCACAACAAATTAAAAGTAAATAAAAATCGTAACTTAAACTAGACACTTTAATAAAAAAAAAAGCTTCTCTTCTATTCTATTCTATACATTCCCCACACGTTCTGATAACGTTATGAAAAAATAAAGAAACTATTCCTGCAACGTCATTAAAAAAATATACAAAAAGAAAATCATAAATGAGAACTAGTATTTACAATTGAAACAGTTCAGCTTACTACAGATTTTTGCAAACTAGTCGCGTCCCCAAGACCTAGGCTGCATGGCAATATCTCAAATAATTCCGACGAGTTATAGGTTTTTTCAGTTAGTCTATCATTTCAGTAAGTTGGTATCTGGTGCAAATGTCGTAGTAAATGGTAAATCAACTCCAAAACTATACGGTTATCCTTATTGTCAAATCTTGGAACAAAGGGCAAAACCACCAATGTTTGCTGACCTTCAGAGATATATTCCATCCACGACCTCTTGCGGTCAAATGATTTATAAAGGGACTCATCGCTAAAGTGAATAAGTACCTCATGTATATTATTCAAACTTGAATAAAGTTTACTGTTGTAGCAAAGGTTACTACGCATTCTGCGTAGTAACTTTGCGTTTCGCGTAACGAAGACACAAAAAACTAATATCAGTCAGCGCGAAATTTCTGGAATGCCATCAAGCGAGACTGAATGGCACAGAAATAATCAATATGATTCTATTTACCTGTTGCGCATCACATGAAATATGGTATTTTAAGATACGACAAATTCGTAAAGTTAAGAAGTAAAATGTTTACTAAAGGCAAGTTTTGATTGTTCTATTTTCTCACACTCGAAGTGAAAAGTATTGGTTTTCACGCGGGTGAAAACCACTAACACTACTACACACTAACTATAACTCACACACACACTACACACACACTAACTATAACTCGGTTTTGTCAGTCTCTTGTCTATAATGAAGTTTAGTCCCTCGTTAAAAATATACTATTACTTTACTTTAAGTCCACCAACCAACTATAAGCGGACATTTTACACCCAGACATTTTACAACATTTCATTTAGTTCATCCAACATTAGGTCGCCTTCTATAGTATAGAAGGCAATCGTATAAAATCTATACGATAGATTTCTTGTGGGAACGTTTAAGTTAAGACGAATGTGACTTATTACCTGACTAAAAATAATTTTGTAAGGTGATCTGCCAGCACTGCTATCTACTAGTTTTTGTAATGAAAATATATTCAACTAGATTTTGCCTGCGGCTTCGCACGCTTTCTAACATGAAATTTGAAACAACGAAAACATGAAATTTTGATGAAATTTGGCATACTCGTAAGTGCTGTTCTAGACCATAATGGTCTAGAACAGCACTTATGCCAAATTTCATCCTGATCCGTTGTATTTTTTCCGTGACGAGGTAACAAACATCCATCTAAACATCGAAACTTTCCCATTTTTAATAGAACTGTTGCAAAACCAGACGACAGGTGGAGTAAAACGCTAACTGAATGGCATCCAAGAACAGGATACAGAAGCGTCGGACGTCCAGCCGCAAGATGGGCGGACGATATAACAAACGTCGTGGGGCGAACCTGGATAAGATTGGCACAGGACTGTGTGGACTGGCCCAAGAGTTTGGAGGCCTATACCCAGCAGTGGGTGAACTCGGGTTGCGGATGATGATGATGTTGCAAAACTTGTAACAATAAATAAGGATATTCCATTCCCCCATTAAAGAATTAAATAATCTACCCAGGCAATTGTTTCCCAAAAACTTTTCAAAGAGATTTCGCTTTCTCGTCGTGTCGGTCTTTGCTTTAAAATGTTCATCGTTCTGACAGAGAATTTAATCATTTTCTGAACTTTCCCAGTTCAATTAATATTCTGTTAATCTTACCTTGAAGTTAAACTGCCTGGGGTAGAAGGTAGATTAGTATTCCTGAAGAGTTCGATATTTTCTTGCTTTATCAGTTGGACGGTAAGTATTTGTTGATATTATTTAATAATAACATTTTATCTGATAGTTATATTTGTCTTCCACTTGAACATGTGTGTGCTATTTCATTTTAAAGCAATTTCTTTGTGTCGTTTTGAGCCAATCATTTGATATCATAGTTATCACACTAATATTGTTTTTGACGACGAATGTTGTTTGACGACCTCTGTGGCGCAGTTGGTGCAGGCCTGCCTGCGACGCAGGAGGTTGCGGGTTCGAGTCCCTTACTCCATACATAGAAAAACGACCAGAACACCCTGAACAAATGTCTGCAGATCGTACACACATTGTCCCGAGGCGGGAATGGAACCTGCAACCTCCTGCGTCGCAGGCGGACCTTCGCCCACCGCGCAACAGAGGTCGTCAGAATGTTTATCGAATTTTTATCTTGTGTATTGAGCCTGAAATGTGTAAAACTATACATTATAATAGATAGTACACTAATACATCGCGTATTATGATCTGCATGCTTTTTTCTTCTGTTTGAATTAAAACACTAAAATGTTCGGTTTTCTCATTAATTTGAAAGCTGTATTACCAATTTTTAATTATTTAAAACGCACACTTAAGCTTTGTAGAATAACCAGACGTAATTATTATAAGGGGAAGCACTCGCTACCAAACTTTTATTAATATTTATTTTCAATATAACATAAATTGGTAATGAGAGGCCTAAATAAGTGTCGTGTACTTTTTATGCAATAAAGAATTTTTATTCTATTTTTATTCCCGCGACCTTCACTAGGTCGTCGGTCCATCGCGAAGGGGGTCTACCCACACTCCTTCCGGTAAGTGGTCACCACTTAAGGCCTTGCGGCCACAGCGGCGGTCAGACCCGTCGGTCTTACGAGCTATGTGCCCTGCCACTGCCTCTTGAGTCGCAATTCTGAGGGCTTTGTCAGTAACCGTGGTTCTTCTGCGGAACCCCTCATTTCTGATTAAATCTCGCAGAGTGACTCCGAGCATACCCTCTCTATTGCTCTCTGTGCGACCTTGAGCTTACTATTTAGGTTTTATAATTTTCTAAATATAATTGAAATAAGTTCCCAAAAATTATCGGTTTCGGCGGGATTCGAACCCGCACCAACTAAGCCACGAAACCCTTAGTCGGTTCAACCGAAAATCTTTGGGACCTCTTACGGACTATAGCGCCGGTGGCTCCACCTAAACTTAGCTTGGGAACTTATTTCATTTTCTTAGAGATACCCAGAGTGCGGGCTAGCACTATAACAAAAAACCTTAAATATAATTGATAAAATCTCAAACTAAACGTTATTACTCATAGAAATCTATTAAAAATCATTATTACTTGATGATTTGTCCGAAGCCTGGTAAAGAGTTAAATTCAGAAATGTCTAAAAATAGACACATCTGTTTTCTAAACTTTCTCAAAGCTTCACAAGCAACCTTGTGGATCTAAAAGCTAAATTGTTTTGGGATAAAGGTTGACTCAAAACAATGTTCCGTGAAATCATAGTGTGAAGGCGACGTCTAAAAGGGTCCCAGTTCCGGGACATGCCCAGAACCCGTATCAAATGACATTATGGGACCATTAAGGCGTGATGTGGGAAAAATCGGGACATTAATGTCACTACCAGTATCGGGAATTTTGTCTCGGCAGGTCTGGAAGGTGGTGAACACGTTTTCGTAAAATAAACAAGGGATAATGTTTTTGTGGTTTCAACAATTTCGTAGCTTTTTGTAACCGATATTGGATTTGTAATTGGTTTTTCATATCTTCCAGGGATTTTAACGTAATACTAGGTACCTATTACGGTAATATCCCAGGAAAACTTTATTAACAAAGGAAATTACAATCAAATAATAGAAACAAATTGGAACTAGTATGTTAATATTAGTAGCTCAATGTTTCAATTGTTAAATTGAAACATTGAGCTAACTGTAGACTGTTGCAAATAATCTACAGGTAGCTCAACTGATCCATAATCAATACCAGTCGGAATCGTTCCCAAGACGCTGGCTGCATTGCCCCGATGTATGGCGTGCATCCTGCATCGCAGGCGGACGCTACGCCCACCGCGCCATAGAGGTTGTCAATAATTAATCTATTTATTTACAACGTAAAGGACTCAGCACAAATATCCATTGTGTCCATGTTTTAATGCTCATTTTTGTGCTCTGCCGCGCAGTGCAGTCCATAGCCCCGAGTCCGGTTGATGATATCGAGACGTGATATATGTCTCATTTTCCGTAGGTTGTGGTACAGCGCCTCTATCGAGCGAACAGGGAATTAGGCACGCTAATCCCATACAAAAATGAACGATCACGTCTCGAGAACATCGTCAACCAGACTCATGACCTGCGACAACACTCCTATCTTTGCTCTTTACTATCTTTTACATCTCTTCCATTATAAAATGCAGAAAAATCTGCACGAAATTTTTGGCAGAAAATATAAGTCTCGCTAAATTTCAAAGCACCATTTTACATATCGACTCGAAGAAATGAAAGTGCGGGTGAGCACTATAACAAAAAACCTTAGATATCGACTCGACTCTGAGAAACACATTATGTACAGTCAGCTGCTCAGATATGTATACACTGCAAAGTTTTCACTGTTATTTTACTCGGAACTTATCATATAAAAGTCTTCGCACACATTTTTCATACTAAGTAGTCATCGTTTTTGTCAGAATACGATATATAAATCTCACAATGACTTTACACTTACTATTCAGTCAAGTTTCAAAACATGGGAGTGTATACATATTTTCGCAGCTGACTGTACATACCAAGTAGTAGCCGAAGTAAGTACCTACCTATCTTAGCAGTAGTATTATTATACATTCTCTACCAGTAGTTTCAACTTGACAAAGTGGATACTACCTATGCAACACCACCACCCGGTGTGAAGTTGAACTGAAACTTCGTCATGCAGTCGTGATGTCGACTTCTCAAAGTTATTTTTGAGGGCGTTCACACACCAACCGTTTCACAAGATCTGTTGTGTCCGTTTTTACTAAGACTCCGCTGTCCGTCTGTCACCAGGCTGTATCGCGTGATGTGATAGTTAGACAGTTGAAATTTTCAGAGATGATGTAGGTATTTCTGTTGCCGCTATAACAACAAATACTAAAAAACAGAATAAAATAAATACTTAAGGGGCCCATACAAAAAACAAGTTTTTTCTGCCGTTTTTATAGATAATGGTACGGAACCCTTCGTGCGCGAGTCCGACTCGCACTTGGTCGGTTTTTTTAGTTGTAACTACATACGCCATCATGGAAAAAAAACGCAGGAGCGAGTTCATACACTCGACCATATTCACTGACGTCAATTTTCATTGCGACGTCTTCAAGTGCTGTTCGCCATTTTTGTTACAGTATTGTCTTAGTCCTGTTAAAATCATGAAATTCTAAATTTCTAATTTTCAGCTGTAACTCCGAGTACATCCAGTCGCCCCGTGACCACGATCGCTGTAACGCGATAGAAACGTAGGGGATTATAATACAAACGGTATGCTATAACTAGGTGCCAGATAGCTTGGCCATACAGGTCGTTTGTCTTTCCGTCACGAAATCAAAAACGGGCACTACATAGTCTTGATTTTTTTCGGGTTTTTTAATTTTTTTGGAAACTAATCATTACTGCGCATACAAATAAAGACCTGTATTACTTTGAATCATAAACAAAATACAATTTAGGTTTTTGTTATGTGCACTCGGGGTAATTTCTTAAATAAACTGAATACCCACAATAAGTACATTACCTAGGTACTTATTTTTTTTTATTATATTACCTTCATAGAAAACCCCCAGAACTCCCGGAACAAATAGTTGCAATCTGCAAATGGCACAAACATTTATCTCGAGGTGGGAATCAAACCCGTAACCTCTTGTATCGCATTATCCCATTATCGGGTTGGTAAAACCATTTTATTTATGGTAATGCGTATATTTCGCGCCAATCACGTCATAAAACCAGTGATACGTGAAACGAACGATCGCTGCGTTCAATCAATCATGTAACATATTCTGGAAACGGCCAATGGGAAATAACTAAGGGTTTGTGATCACAGCTGTGGCATAAATTAAGTGATAATTACCTATAGATTTGTAATTCGTTAGGTAGTAAGTTACTAATGATGATGATGATGAAATAAGGAGGTTACTACTAGTAACCTCCTTATTTCATCATTACTGCTAGTAACCGAGTAAGGAGGTTACTACTAGTAACCTCCTTATTTCACCATTACTACTAGTAACCGAGTAAGGAGGTTAATACTAGTAACCTCCTTATTTCATCATCATCATCAGCCTATATTAGACATAGGCCTCCCCTAATGAGCGCCATAGCGCCCTGTCTTCAGCTTGCCGCATCTAGCATCTGCCAGCAGTCTTTCGCAAATCGTCATCCCACCTTGTCGGAGGGCGTCCTACACTACGTTTGCCGAGTCGTGGTCTCCACTCAAGAACCCTTACCTTGCGGTTATCGAATCTTCGCGAGATATGGCAGTGCACCGGCCCACTGCCACTTCAGCTTGCTAATTCTTAGAGCTATACAATACAATACACTTTATTGCACACCAAAAAATACAAAAGAAAAGAATACAGGAAAAGATAGATAATAGAGTTGCACAATGGGCGGCCTTATCGCTAAGAGCGATCTCTTCCAGACAACCTTGGGATGGACACGAAGCAGTTGTACTCGTATAGACGGTGGCGTATTATTCAAAAAGCTATGTCTAGGACATTGGTTCTCTGTCGGATGTATTCGTTTCCCCCTCTATGCGAGTTAATTAACTACCTCTAAGCCTACTGTGTATAGCCGTGTGGTGCCGGCTTAGAATTTGCACCACCCCTGCCCTCTTCTTCCCGTGGGTGTCGTAAGAGGCGACTAAGGGACATACACCAGGGGGCAGGTAGCAGCACCTTGCAGAATAGATCTACCACCTAGAGATAAAAGCTAATAAGGCGATTATCAAGAGGAGGTCTGCGTCCAGCCGTGGACCATTATAGGCTGTTGAGGTGAAGAAACGTTTGCCGAGTCGTGGTCTCCACTCATTGAACAAGTTTACCTCAGCGGTTGTCGGTTCTGAGTATCCTAGCGTTCTTCTAATTTATGGACCTAACTTTTAGAGGGAAGGTAAGTTCAGTTAGTTGATAGGTACTTGATAAGTAGTTGATTTCTCTTCTCATTCGTAGCGTTCTTGGCAGAACGGTCGTGGTCGTCATGACGAATGTTGTTGTAGGTGTCGCTGTGTCGCTTGCCTCACGATATATCGCCATCTCTCCCTGTTAGTGATCATTCTGGAGCATCCATGCAGGGGGACTCCTACGGCAGATTTTATTGATAGGTAAGGCATATTTGTGTAGAGGCATCAAATAACCCTAAAAAAAGAAATGAACTCGTTTTCATTTTTGTTTCCTGTTAAATTGGGTTGGAACTTTATTAATTTTAATTATGTATCCTCATAAATAATAACAAGAACTGCGCTTGACAGTTGGGTTGAAATCTTTTGTGTACGAACCCATAAAACGAAATTGGTAAGTACCTAGAACGTAAGTAAGTAAATCTTTTATATGTCACATGAAACACACTCATACAATTTGGTTTTATCATATGAAAATTTTAACTTAATCTATATAGTACCTATCTATACTAATATTATAAAGAGGAAAGATTTGTTTGTTTGTTTGACGGGTTTTATTTTTCTTTCACCATTATAAACCTAGATAATAAAACAAAAAAGTAATTATAATAGTATCTAAAGTCACCATCATCAGCCAATATTAGTCCACTGCTGGACATAGGCCTCGCTTAGCGTCTACACTACGTAACGTAAAATATCTACCCTGATATGAAATTTTCTATCAGAAAGATCAGTAATTAATATATTCTGAAAACACAGAATCCTAAGGATTAGGCTATAGCATGCTATACTAACTACATTAAGACCGTAGGTAAGTATTAGCACCCCTGCCTTTCTTAAATTTTTCAAATTTCTTTCCATCCAAAGGTTGCCTGGAAGAAATCGCTGCTAAGCGATAAGGCCGCCCATTGTACTATTATGTTTAATGTTTATATCTGTTTCTTTTAGTTTTATTTTGTGGTGTACAATAAAGAATTTTGTATTGTATTAGGAACATGAAAATGCTCATAAAATCAGTTTTTCCAAGAAAGGCCTTATCCAAACTACCTACTTCACTAAAAGGACAATGGGTTTGCAAAGTAAGAATCATAGCTAATTTTATTATCACACTATGAACACGTAGGCTCTTAAAAGGATATTGTAAACGAGGTTGCTACGTACAGATAGGTTAAGTACCTATTTTTAGGGCCATAACCTTGGGTACTATAAGGGACTGATCCTACGTATCTGTTAAACTTGACTTGCCTGCTATGTATATGGCATATAATTTAAACTGAAACCACATTCTATCTAATATACATAATTTATTATTTTTAAAGCAGAAGTGCCTTAACATTTTTTAATGCAACCTTCATAGGCATCATTCCGCCCAGTTCCGCACCGACAATAGTATTATAGGAGAACAATCTTAAGCTTAGTTTTATATAAATATTGACCTGTATCTAAATCCCATTATATTTAGACTTAGATAGGCGAATAACATTGTATTAAATTTTAAGCGTTATACACTTACTAGTGGTTTATTTTTCGCTTCTTCCACTAGTGGACAAAAAATTGAAGCGAACAAAATCAATAACATTTTGTTTCTTATTTGATTATAATTACTATTATCAAGCTGTTTATGTATAAAATTTGACTTGTCTAAGTGCTTATTTTGTAAGCCTAAAGAAATAAAGTTATTGAATTTTGAATTTTGAATATTTGAATTCCTCCATGTTTATTGTTTATGCTACTCTAGTGTCGGTAAGATTTTTTTTTTGCTGTTACATGGTACCTACTAGGATTCTGTATAAATAAATAAATAAATAAATAATGCTGGACAATTCACACAGCATTATCAAGCCCCAAGCTAAGCAGAGCTTGTGTAATGGGTACTAGATAACTGATATACAATACATTACAGAGATAGATATTTTTTTATTATTCATAGAAAACGACCAGAACACCCGGAACAAATATCTGCAGATCGTACAAACATTTGTCCCGAGGCGGGAATCGAACCCGCAACCTCCTGCGTCGCAGGCGGGCTTTCGCCCACCGCGCCACAGAGGTCGTCAAATTAGTTTAATTTTGTATGTTATTGCCATTCAACGTGGCAATGCTGCCAGCATTCTGGGCACTTTGCCTTTTGGTGATAGCTTAGATTTTTAGAAAATAGAGTTAAGTGTAAATATAAGTTGTAATTACTATTGTATTGTACATTGTTATTTTCCGTAAATAAATAACAAAGTCAACCTTTTTGTATTGTAATACCTAATTATAAACCTTATTCTATAGCTCGCAAGATAATCTCAGCTATCAATTTGTACGACACATTGATAATATTTACCGCCTTGAAAACGAGCCTCTTGTTTACGTAGATTGATGACGCTTCCGTTTCCCTTCAGGGAAAACAAAAATGGCCTGATTTAAGCTTTGAAATTCATAAAATCCATGACAAAAACCCACTCAGATCCTTCGTTATAAATATTTATAACATACCTACGCATCATGTCACAATAGCTACAAAAGAAAAGCATCAGATTTTCCATGAATATTGTAAAAATAACAAATGAAAAAATTTGATCAGACCGTAGTACGTATAATAGAATTACAAGTCTAACAGAAAGGGCACATCGTCGTTGATTGATCAAGAAAGTTCAGAGAACATGACTTTTCATTTACTAGAATGGAATAATACGGGATTGAATTGAAAGAATCTGAGCTGAGGCTTGAAATATCGTTTATTCTGACGTTTTCTGATATTTTTCAAGAAAACTTGAGTTTTGTGATTTTTTTGTTGAAGGAATATTATAGTTATTTGTAGGTAACCTCTTAAAGCAAAAACTAATGAACGGATCAGACTGAAAAACAGTACAGTTGATAGCTACTTTTAGACCTTGAAAAACTTGCTTAGGCTACTTTTCTAGCTTCAGCCTCGCAACGCATCGGTCTTGGCATAAATTTGGATAAAACCAAAGTCATGATCAATAGCCACATTGATCTAATACCGGTTGTCGTACATGGTCCTTCTCGAAACTTCTCGGAATCGTTTCGAATATAGTTACCTTGGGAAGATTCTGCTTCAGGAGGCCAAGAGGAGGATTTAGCTAGGCTGGGCAGCGTTTGGGAAACTACGCCGAGTCTTCTTGTCATCCATACCTACCGAGATTCTTGAAAACGAATGTTTTCAATCAGTGCGTCCTACCAGTCATGGACCAGTCAACGAGCTACGGAAAGAGCTATACTCAGAGTGTCTCTGAAGGAAAGGATTCGTAACGAATACATCCGTCCGACAAAGAATCAAAGGCAAAGGATGAGGCTACTTTTATCCACAAAAAACGCGCGCGAAGGCACGGACAGAAGCTGGTGTCAAAAATTGAATGAGCCATTTTGCCTTGTCCTCTCTCTCTTGATTCAGAAATCCATCATCCGACGTGATGTGATTAAAAATAAAATACGTAGGTATCCACTTTAATCCTGTCACTCACGCATGTTTGTTGTTGTAGCAACGGGGAAGAGATTTTTCGCATGTAAAAAAAATTGCCCGTAAATTTCGTAACATTGACTAAAATTATACCATAAATAAATAACTAATAACTGGCAAAGGGAGCAGATTCAGCATTGTGCTGTGGTCAAAGAGCATGCTACGCTGATTTTAAATTTACCCCTAGCTTTGGCAGAGGCATCCTAGCTGAAAAACGTCTCTTTTTGTCTCCGCTACGGATATCTCCGCACATCTCCGCTTTGGTGGAGTCTGGATCTTAGGCTGTTCTGGTCAGATTAGATATGAACAACGAACTTCATTCTCAATTAGCTTTTATAAGTACCTACGCAGGTTGCACGTACTAGGTCAGGGGTCGTCCATTAATCACGCGAGGTGCGAAAGAGGGGTCTTAAGAAAAATCGCGAGAGGGAGTAGTGAGATACTACGTGTGTCGTGTATCTACAAAAAAACACGTGATTTTGGTTGGCGGCAGCCTAAAACCTTATATCACCATTGGGAATAGGGGTTAAAAATTTGCTAAAAAACATCACACGATTAATGAACGACCCACTTGTAAACTTAAACACTTCCTAAAATGAATTTTGCTTGTTAAATTTCATTTTAAAGTAAACAATCATGCTGGTGAAAAGGCAAGGCCTTACGCCTAAAAGCCGCTTAACTTTTCACAGAAATTATCTTTTATTAAACAATTTTCACTGATGAAAGGTTTGTGGTTTTTTGTAGGAACCTTTAAAAAGGAAATAACAAGATATTATCCCATTTTTTCCACAAAGATTTAATGGGAAAAGAACATTTTATTTACAATAAATGCTGTAGACTATTAAGTTTTTTGTTGTTCGATAATCTAATTATGCTGGATAAGTCTATTTCAAGGTATTTAAATATAACAAAAAATAAACTTCAAATAGACGCTCACAAATAGACACCGAGAGGGAGTGATTCTCGGCTGATCATTATTATGACTTTTTTCTTGCCCTGTTCATTAACAGGCACTCTTTATGATTGTAAAATATTTCACGAATATTTTTAGCTTGTTCTTTTAGCAAAAATAGTCATCACACACGTCCACGGCTGGACATAAACCTCCCCATACTTCACCACAAATAGCGGTCCTGAGTCGGTTTTATCTATCGTCTCCCTACGACCGCTACATACCTCATAATGTCGTAGGTCCATCGCAACAACGTGAAACTCTGTTTTCCTTTGCCATTTCTAAGTCACGCAGGTACCTATACCTACTTAGTTTACCACATAGTCTATATTCAAGATAAAATCCCGAAAAGCGAAGCATTTATTTATTACGTTCCTATTTTATAGACTCTTTTGTCCAAGCTGAAGGAATAGCCTTTTGTTAAAGAATTTTGCGTTTCAGCACTTACCATTCAGAAAGTTTGATCAAGAGTCACGACTTAGGCCGGGTACAGACCAAGCGAACTAGAGCGAGCGAAGGCTAACGAACGAACGCAAAAGTACCTACCAGAGTGGACGTCATTGCGAAGTATGTCGCTACATCAAAGCAATATGGAACGAACATTCCAATTGTCAAATCCCGGTCGTTTAAATGCTCGCTTTTGCTCTCTTGGTCTGTACCTACCATTAGACGAATGTTTTCGATGTTTTGGTGACTTCTTCCTATTAAAAGAGAGAGTTGTAAAAGTTCTGCTTTTGAAAAGAAACCCTTCGATCATGATTCAAGTTAGATTGCGGAATCTGACGACTTCATTCATCCGACTAGAATTCGGATGGATTTTTAGATAGATTTAAAACCAGCTGTTCCTCGTGGTTTTGCCCACGTTAAATTCGAATTTCTAGGGCGATAAAAATCGCCCTAGAAATGTGAAATCGTGAAAAAATTGTCTGTTTTGTGTCACTTCACGTTTTTTCAACTGTCGCTATGTCAAAAATCAAGTCGCTTGGTAGCTTTGTTCGGACGTAAAGGAAGGACGAATTTTCGAATAAAAATACGATTATTCCCGTAAATCTCCCATAGGAATTTGGTGTTTCACCAGGACAAAAAGTGAAAAGCCTATGTACTCTCCATTTTTTCAACTGACTCTATGCCAAAAATCAAGTCCATTGGTTGCTTAGTTAGGGCGTGAAGGAAGGACAAACAAACACACTTTTGCATTTATTACATTAGTTAGGATAACAATTAACGAGGATTTTCTTGCATTCCACGCATTTCTTAAATCTTTTCACTTATAGCTAGCTAGAGTAATCTCTTACTTAAGTTTAAAATAGGCGGAAGATCAGCGTCGCAGGAGCTAGCTTGCTAATCATTGAACTCATGCTGAGTTAGAGTAAATTTTGTAAATAATCCTAAGTAATGAGGTGTTTATTCTATTAAATTAAGCTTTGTGTACGTTTGGTACGAGTGCCTAAGTTCTGAGAGTGTATAAAATAAAGATATTTTTTTCTATTATTTTAACTTTCCATTATCATCACACATCATCATCCGACAACCGCTGGGGTAAACGTGTTCTTGAGTGGAGACCGCGACTCGGCAAACGTAGTGTAGGACGCCCTCCGACCAGGTGGGATGACGATTTGCGAAAGACTGCTGGCAGATGCTGGATGCGGCAAGCTGAAGACAGGGCGCGATGGCGCTCATTAGGGGAGGCCTATGTCCAGCAGTGGACTGATATAGGCTGATGATGATGATGATGATCATCATCATGTTCTGGAATTCTATGGTCATGTTAAAAGTAACACTTCCAGTGCCTACGAGACGTTCATGACCAGCCATCATACTTGAGCAAACTCGGCAGCCTTAAAGAAATAAACAAATAATGGATCCGGACAGCTACGGCCACATGTTTTGAACGGCCACCTCCCATCAAAGGCCAGTTCTTTGTACGGCCACTTCAATGAGTAGGTTACAGGATCTCTGGATCCCACTCTCCAAAACTTTATTTCTATTTGCCTCATAGATACAATAATCCCTGGGACAACTAACTATACAGGATTTATGGAACGTAAATGACAAACTGGCAAAAAGCCCACACATGCCAGTAACCCAGTATCTAGAGCGGATGCTTTGCCAAAAATATCTTATTTTTCCTGTCGCCCTGTATCTTCTCAGTTACCGTATTAGTAGTTGCAATGGTGCAACTTTATATAGAAGAAAAAAAATGATGGAAAATTCACACAGCTTCATTTAGCCAGCTTCAAAGTAAGCGGGGTGCTGGGTATCTGATATAACTTTTAATATAATTTTCATCCCCATCTCAAAAGGAGTATTTTTGCTCCTAAGTTTTGCAGAAGTCTTGATAGCAGCCGTTTTTTTCATGCGCTTGTTATAATTTGACAATAATTTAAACTTATATTTTATATTATTATTTTAACCAATACTTAGTTCGCAAAAAATACAAAATCCAGCATTACGCAGAGGGACTACACTCCTATAAAAAGCACTAATAAAGCATATTATAGCACTTATGCTGATTAAGTTTTGTTTATTTGTTTTACGAACCAAGTCTTGGTTTCTCTACACACAAATTAACACACTAGAGGTTAACAAGAAGTTTAAACTATTGTCAAATTTTAACAAATGGATGTAAACTCGGCTGTAAATCTATTCGTGCAATATGAACATTCCCATCAGATGGACAAAGCTTTTGTTATCAAGAGCTTTGTGCTTGTTACGTAGTTTTGTCAGTTACTGGAGCTCAGATGGTAGAGCAGACTTTGTAGGTTATGTTTAACTGGAGTTTGGCTGTAGTTTAGTTCACAGTAACTTAGAAGACATGCTTTAACACTTTTACTGCCCAGCCTGGAACGGCGCACGAGGAGCTGCACATGGATCACGTGAGTCCCATGAAAGTTATAGTTAAGTTTAGAGTAATTATACAAGGAACTTGAGGTTGTATATTAAAGACAATAATGATGATTTTCCTAAATCCGTTTACTCCAGGATGATTTTCGTACATAGTAAAGTAAACTTGTAATTGAAGAAAACAGGAACGTGAGATAAATCCTTACTTTACAAGAAACAAACCATAAAATTATCAAAGAGCCCTATTAACACTTTCATTCCGTGTGTACACCTGCGAGGAGGCTGGGCAGTGAATGCGATAATACCATCTAAGGTATATTAAACTTCAGCATTTCGGATCGTTAGTAGGTACTACTATATTCTAGTAGTACTATATTCCGTGGTCGCTTGTTTCGGTTTTGGTATTTTTTTTCAGTGACATTTTAGGCTGGTACCTAACCTTACAGTTGACAGTTTAAGGCTATAACTCACGCACCCGTACGTGGCTGGATAATTCAATGTAAATGTATGGAGGTTCCTTAGCTTTACACCCTGTTGAATAAAGCAAAGAAATACCAAAAACACCAATGTTTTTTGTTTTGTAACCAGTTACACCAATCTGATTTGTAATAAGAAGGTAATAAGCAAAATTTTCCCCTTGTTTTGAATCTGAAGCGACAAAGCCAGAGAAAACAAAAGAGATTGCTTTCATTAGTTTGGATCGTATCCAGGGATAGAATATCCAGGTTCTGGCGCAATTTCACTGAACAATACCTGCATTTTTTTGAAATAGTAACTTTTACACGCGGTTTTACCCTGCTTCAGAAGTTCAGCAAGCATTGCGTATCTCTATAAAAAGACGTTCTCCGAAAAACAAAAAACCCTTTTTACCGTACATAGCAGCGTAAGAATAAAGGCTGTGGTAGTAAGTGTCATGTCAACCTGTACAGTGTCTATGCCTTTTAATTTCAAACCAAAAGCTCCAACTTGATGGTGATTATGATGATTCTTTGGTAATGGCAATATATGTCTGATTGAACACATTTATGCCAGTGTCAAGTAATTGAAAATAATTGCAAATATATGAGGTATCAAATTATGAAGATTGATTAAGTTTTTCACCAGAGCCTAGTATGTTATCTTGCAGGGTGTACCACGTGCAGGTTAGGTAGGCTTGGGACACGAGATGTTGGAGTCCCCCTTACACCCCAAGCTCCATCTGTTCAGTCTGGTCAAACAATTTTTCGACATTAAGAAAACGCCTCATTATCTTATCTCACTAATATTATAAACGTGAAAGTTAAGATGGATGGATGTTTGTTGCTTTATCACGCCAGAACGGCTGAACGGATCTGGATGAAATTTGGCACAAAGATAGATTATAGTCTGGAATAGAACATAGGCTACTTTTTATCCCGGAATTCCTACGGGAACGGGAACTACGCGGGTGAAACCGCGAGGCGCTGCTAGTATATTATATATATTATCTTATCAACGGTCTTATATCTAGTCAACGTCAATTCGATAAGATATAACTATTTGACCAGAAAACTTAATCCTGGGGAGGGTGATTTCATTCGTCCAAGCAGCGTCCGTACGCTGCTACCTAGAGCAAGACCGGCGCGGCCTATGACCGGTGGCGGTCAGTAGTATTGGTACCACCAAGGAATCGTTGGGAAAAAACAAACTTACTTGCACGAGTATATCGTGCGACAGACATACCGGCAAGCTGAAATAAAATGGAAGTAGATAGAAGTCTACTGAAGCCTGGCTGCGAGCAATTGCAACTGTAATCTAAAGATCTGGAATTTTATAACAATTGCACTCTTCAGGGAATTTCTTCGTGTAACCAAGGAAAAGTATGAACAATGCTGTCCCAGTTTCAAAGTATGACAGTAGCAAACAATACTAGTTTCCTTGAATAGGCCCACGAAATTGAATTCAGTTGTTGTTTTTGTTTTGGGTACGCTTTTAGTTTTTGATTATTACTTTGAGAACTAGACATAGCCAGAGGAATAATATATAAAAACGCGACGTAATCACATCTTTAAATTTGTTTTTATAATAAGAAAATTTCAAAAGACTAATTATACAGGGTTATTGGTAAATTAGTGACAATACGTGAACTGCAGGTCCCATCATCACAAACACGTTCGTGAAGGCGCCAAGTCTAAATTCGACAAAACTCTCCAGATTCGACAAATCTCTTCCGTGATCTGTATCGTACGTGTGGGGCATAATCTTATGCATTTCACTTGAAATCTGTTACAATTTGGACCTTTGTGCACTGAGTTTCATTATATCAATGAAACCCTTAGGGGACATTATGATAACAGGGGTTAATTAACCGATTTTAATTACCGATACGAGGATTTAAATGAATTCAACATTCGATTCAACTTTCGTGAACAAAAACTATGTTTGCGCAATTTTCTCCGATAAAAATTGACATACTGGTATGATGAATTGGACAAAAATTGAATCGGTCAGCTGATACCAATACAAAAAGTTTTCTTTTTTATAATACCCATTAAAATCAACGCGACCGAAACAAATCCGATAATTTTCAAAACTTCGCAATTGAAAGAGCAGAAATCGGATAAGTTCGGAAACACCGTATATTGCTAGCAAGAGCAGGTTTGTTTAGTCCAACCCAACTCACCTGTTTCCGTTTCATGGACTCTACCAAAACATTTTGCGTTAATTTGCGGTCGGTGCCTGCTAACTAGTGCGGCTTCTGAGTGGAATAAACTTACGTGACTGATTTAAATTTATTTGGATTTACAGATTTAACTAAGTGTTTGAGTGTAAAATTTTGATGGTCAAAGTAAAAGTACCTATCATCATCACGAAATTTTATTTAGATTTTCGTTTGGACCCTAATCAGGGGTCGGTTTTACGACTTGGTAGACTTTGATTAGTGCTTTATGCGAGTCTACCGTTGTCGTAAAACCGAGCCCTGATCAGGGTCCAAACGAGTGGTAGGAGTAAAGTAATAACTAAGATGTATGCTTGTTTACTCAGTTCTCTCTTGTCTTTATCAAATTTGGTTAGTATTTGTACTTATACACCGATTTAGAATCCAATATATTTAATGTCAACAAAGATATTTATGAATTAAAATTTAACAAAAACTGATAACAGAAAACAACAAGGGCCTGAACCTCTAAGCTCCGATACAAACGTACTATTCGATTCATTTGGAAACTACGTCCCCGATTTTAATGAAATTTTGCATACAATCGGATAAGAAATAGCTATGTTTGTATCGTTTTAGTTTTTCAAAATACATAATCATCATAAAATGAGAGTGGAAATTCATTTTTATCCATGTTCAAGCGATTTTATTACTTGATTGTGTGTTTGATGTTTCACTTCATTAATAGACAGTAGGTATGGTGCTAAATCATCATTTAATAATGATTATAATCATGCATATTAGAGGCGACGACTTGTTCCTTCCAAATATTCTTCATTGAGTGGTTAGGGCAAAACTCCAGTGGTACTTCAACGTAACCTGTAAAAATATCAAAATTGTTTGATACCAAGCCCATAAGAAGCGCTCATTCATTACGTGAGGTTGATTGGGGCAAAAAATCACTAAAATCACCTTACGTAATTTATGGATGCCCCGGGCTGTTTCGATATTATCGAGACGTCATCGAGACGTTCCATTTATGTAGGGGGTGGTGCAACCCCTCTAATACGGACATAGGACGTGAAAATCTCACAAGATAATCTGATTGTTTTAAAAAAGCTAAAAAACGACTTTAAATTCCATAGTATTAATTAATCTATGACATGCGTCGACACACTCGCACCTTTCCATTCGCAGCGGAGGCGTGCTACCGGACGTTTTGGATCAAAAGCTGTCTGTAAATTTAATTAACTTTTGTCGATTTCTTACTTGCTGAATCTTCATCACCCCTGCAGTTGAGCATGTCCAAATAACATCCATTGGTAAAAGTTCTGTAAATATACATCTTCTGCTTGTTGGCTCCGCATACAGGCCGGTAGTGGTTCGGACAGAAGAGCGGACACGATTCCCCGTACATCCGCCTCGCAGATACTGCGTTTATGATGCAGTACTTGATGGGAGTTTGGACGAATTCTCGAAAAAACAAATGAAGGTTGTGAAATTCTGATATAGTAATAATTGGCAGGTAACACAGTAATGCGGAAAAAACAAATGAAGGTTGTAAAATTTTGATTCTGAGCGTGTCTGCGAGGTGGCCAATTATAAGCTGATTATTTTTATTTGTATTCTATATTAATCATTGAAATATTATATCTGTATTTTTGGTACTAAAAGCATTGTAAAATTATAATTGAAAGATATTTTATGACTCAACCGAAAAAAAATATGCGTTACGTCACCGATCACCGTATACGAAGCTTAGCGGAATATGTTTTTTTTTAAAGAAAGAAAGAAAGAATTTTTTTTTTGATTGAAGGAACAGAAGCACTTTGAGATGACATCTGAACGGTGACGTTACAAAAAAAATGCAGTAGTTTTGTCACCCGAAACTGAGTGCTGTTTTATTTTTCGTTTTAAAAACTTGTGGGTATTTTTTTTTCAGTACTGAAATAACGTTTAAATACTTATTTTAAAAAATTAAAAAAATCTATGCATATATTGCGAATATCTCTGCAATCTTTGTATGAGCAACTGGTTTTATAGCCAGGTTTTTTTTCCTCGAGTGATTCAATGAGTTTTACGAGTAGTGTAACAAACTAGAACATAATGTTTTTTCTTTGGAAGAGAAGAAGATTTATGTGATTTGGTCGCAATTTGGTCTCTACACGACAGAATTATCCGTTATCTCGAGTCGAGGGTAAGATATTTTTTAGTGCACTTCACCAAGTGTATCCTTTAAACAAGATTAAAGTCGTAAAATGTTGAATTAGACTAGATCGCGTGGAAATTTTTTGAGCAAAATCTAGTTTTCTGAAATCTACTACCTACCTACTTAAGGTCTTAAAACATAGTACACACATCTCACACCACTATTGTACAGCTCAAAAATGAGTTTCCAAATATAAAAATTAATAATATTGAATAATTTATTCAACAAAATAACTTAGGATTAAAAAGATAACACAAACAGTACCTGTTTTTCAGGCAAAGAATGTGCTGACAATAAACAATTAAAAAACCAATAGACCCTATTAATAATAATTATAAAAGCAATGCATAGGTGAAATGAATGTAATATATAATGAAATAAAACTATGCATATACAAAAAAGTTTTCATGACAAATTCCAATTCGTTTTGCTACAGTTGGCAGAACAAATTATACCTTTTTTTCAATTTGGGAATTAGGTTGAAATGAAAAAATTGATAATCCCTCAGACCACTGTAACTACACCGGCCCCGTTCAAAATATCCACCCTGTTATATGATTTAACCTTAACAGTCATGTAAAATGGTCATGGGACATAAGGCCAGGGCAAAGAAGAAGAAGAAGTCATGTAAAATGGTTTAACACTAGTATGTTATACCATTTTACATATAGCACAGACAACATTTTGTTCGTCTAATATCTACCAATATAATATTTTTTCTAGAAACTTATCGCAATATTGTATTTATCCAATGTTTCCTATGATTGCATTTCTATAAAGTGCTTTTGCTAGCAAAGTTTATAACAAGCTTGTTTCTCGTTTGTGAGATACTTCGTTAATAATTCCTTCCGGGAATTGCTTTCCAAGTGCACTTCTACCTTATTTAACACTACACTAGGCCACGAGTTTAGATTCAAGCACGTGTATTCGCGATTCACTTTTTTTTTATAATTTATATGTCTACTTAAGAGTCTATACTACCTCAAATTGCTTATTTTCAACTACGTCGGATGTCCTTATCTTCCAAACTACTGCTTATTTAAAAATGTATATAATGACCTCTGTGGCGCGGTGGGCGAAGGTCCGCCTGCGACGCAGGAGGTTGCGGGTTCGATTCCCACCTCGGGACAAATGTTAGTACGATCGGCAGATATTTGTTCCGGATGTTCTGGTCGTTTTCTATGTATAATAAAAAAACATGTATCTCTGTATTGTATTATATCACTCATCTAGTGCCCATAATACAAGCTCTGCTTATAGCTTGGGGCTAGATAATGCTGTGTAGATTGTCCAACATTATTATTATCATTTTATAGAATCAAACTGAGCTCCCACAGTTTGTGTGGTTTTACAATTTTATTGACTCTACCTAGAGCTTTGTTTCTGTAATCAGGCTCTATTGGTATTAGGTATAATTTTTATCTGAATAGGGAGAGTCTCTAAGGTATTTAGATTTCAAAGACCCTTTGTTGCGAGCTTAATAGAATTAACAATAAGATCAGACAGCGCAATTTGTAGAACACTGAAAAACATTTTAGCCAGAGGATTTTTCGAATCATTACAGCGTAAGCGCTAGCGGTCAAAAGGCGCGTGGTCGGAACGGCACGGTTGACTGCTTTTCAATTATTTCAGGCAATCAGTTACACAATAAAGCTGGTCACCTCTTAAGCGCTTAACCGTTGTCCCACCACCACGCACGCTGTGCACGGCCACACGGCGCATTTTAGCTGCGTGGGTTCGTTTTTTTACAACATTGGGTCTACGTTTCCACTGCAGCACTCATTATACACGCACGCTGTGCACGCCCACGTGGAGCATTTTAGCTGCGTGGGTTCGTTTGTTTAACAACATTGGGTCTACGTTTCCACTGCAGCACATACTATACACGCACGCTGTGCACGGCCACGTGGTGCATTTTAGCTGCGTGAGTTCGTTTGTTTTACAACATGGTTCTTCGTTTCCACTGCATGCACGCTGTGCGCGGCCACGCGGCACATTTACCTAAGCTGCGTGGGTTCGTTTGTTTGGCAACGTAGGTCTACGTGAACGGTTTACGTATACCGCGTGCTTAGCGTTGATAGTGTTGAGCTGCGTGGGTGCCATATTCGAGCAAGCCACGCGTGTAGCTATGACGTCAGTAATCTCGTATTCAGGCGTAGCGTGACCCCACAACAAGCTATTACATCAACAATTGCATGGACTTTAACACATACATTTTCTTTCAAAGCGAAGCTAAACACACATGCGTAGCCTATCCGTGCTCGGTGGGACAGCGGCTTTATAGGTATGCTAGCAGCACGAGGGGGTAGAAGTGAAACAAAACACAGGCTGATTTAGAACAGTGAGGGACAAAAAATAACGTTACGTGTGCAGTTGTTATATTTTTTTCGTAACTCTGTTTTCACGTAAACAAACAAAAACTTGATTTTCGTTCCAAAAGCTTGTGCTCTGTCCCGCATTGCGCCGAGAATATTTCTCTTATGTTTTACGCTACACGGTGACATTTACGCTACTCGACAAATCGCTATCTATGTTGTATGTTTGCTAACCGCACTACTCTAGAATTGGATAATAAACAACGCAACTGCAAACTGAAATTTTGTACGCATTCTGCAGTTTGTCAAAAAAGAGCATTAGGGTAATGGACCGGCTTGCATCGCGTCGCCATCGGGAATCTGGGCCAAGTCTCTTCTGGAAACACTCACTTAGCCAGGGAGTTAATGGAGGCCTATTCTGTTACTAATGAACTAAGATAAATAAAGGTTTAGGTTAACGAGAACTTGAACATTAAGATGTATTTGTGAGAGTTCATATATTGCATTTTGATTAACAAAGAGAAAAAACAAAAATCTCACTATATATATATATATATAATACTAGCAGCGCCTCGCGGTTTCACCCGCGTAGTTCCCGTTCCCGTGGGAATTCCGGGATAAAAAGTAGCCTATGTCCTATTCCAGACTATAATCTATCTCTGTGCCAAATTTCATTCAGATCCGTTCAGCCGTTCTGGCGTGATAAAGGAACAAACAACCATCCATCTATCTATCCATCTAAACTTTCACGTTTATAATATTAGAGATAGAGATTATAAACGTGAAAGTGTAGATGGATGGATGGATAGATAGATGGATGGATGTTTGTTCCTTTATCACGCCAAAACGGCTGATCGGATCTGAATGAAATTTGGCACAGAGATAGATTATAGTCTGAAATAGGACATAGGCTACTTTTTATCCCGGAATTCCCACGGGAACGGGAACTACGCGGGTGAAACCGCGAGGCGCTGCTAGTAATTAATAATGAGCGCAGAAACAAATGAATGAGGTAGGGTAGCTCACCCCGAGACGCGACGCGACGCTATGCACACTCACAAATTTGCCGCCCCATAGGATCGCTATTGTGGCATCGTTTGGGGTAGACTCTATTCAGCTAAATTAAGCTAATAATGATCATCAAAGCTAATACAGATTGAACCTTGCAATATTTACCAACTTTGTAACAGTCCGTGTAAGCAGCCAATCCGCAAGTATTGGGAAACAACTTGTATGTTCTAGTCTTCACATCAAGGCCGCAAATCAATGGATCGTGGCTCTCCGGACAAGTTACTGAACACTCTTTCGAGAATGCCATGGATAGTGCTGAAAATTACACACATTTTATAACTATTTTTCGACCTTAGCTGCGCAGTGAGAATAGAATAGAATAGAAAATCTTTATTTGTGTAACAGAGTTAAATTATGACATACTAGCAGCGCCTTGCGGTTTCACCCGCGTAGCTCCCGTTCCCGTAGGAATTCCGGGATAAAAAGTAGCCTATGTTCTATTCCAGACTATAATCTATCTCTGTGCCAAATTTCATCCAGATCCATTCAGCCGTTCGGGCGTGATAAAGGAACAAACATCCATCCATCTATCCATCCATCTAAACTTTCACGTTTATAATATTAGTGAGATGTACCTGGGTATTACATTGCTCTTATAACTAGTATTAAGTTTAATGTTACACAAAAAGGTCACCGGCTCAGCTTAATGCTGCTGTGGCACTTATGCCACAGAAGCGCTGGTTTTCAGCGGTGCCAGGATACTAAGTGCAGCGGTACTCGCAACACCAAGTGAGCGAGTCCATGTAATGGAGGAGACGGGTTCGATCCACGCCACGGGACCAATGTTTGTACGATCTGCAGTTGTTGTTCCGGGTGTTCTGTTCGTTTTCTATGTATAATAAAATATATCTATCTGTGTATTCTATTGTATTATGTATATCAGTTATCTAGTACCCATAACGCATGCTCTGCTTAACTTGGGGCTAGATAATGCTGTGTGAATTGTCCAGCATTATTTATTTATTTATTATTTTTATTATTTATTCAATAATAAGCAGGTGGGTTTCAATACGCCTAAATTAGGTACCCTTAATTCCCTAGACCCCAATTTGTATAAATGCGATTTGTCATCATCAACAAAATTTTCACAGAATCGCTTCCACGTTTTCATTAAATTGCGGTTAGGAATATCCAATATTTCTACTTGCCAACATCCGTAAGGTAATAAGTTGGTAGGTGCGATCAAAATCCATATTTTTTTCGATTAATTTTATTTTTCTAGGTTGCCTGAAAGAAATCGCTTGTAGCGATAAGGCCGCCTATTGCACTGGTTGTCATAATTTAGATATAAGGATTATTTAAGTTATTTTTTTTAAGTGCAATAAAGTATTTATTCATTCATTTATTTAGAATTAGTATACCCTATCCGTTTTTTCCCCAACATTCTCTGATAAGCATTAATTACACAGAATAGAACAAAAATACCATGTAATTCTCCTCACTTGAATATTTTTTATTCATTTCAACAAACTTCTGATGTCCTACACAAACCAATGTTTTTTGTTATCAACTCATACTCACATATCAAGAAAATTGCAACGGACAAGTTCATTTCAGCCATTGCACACAATCCAATCGTAAATACTGAGGCACCTTGGTAGGTATTTATTAAGTCAAATTCAATTATGATAAGCCTTATTTCAAATCAGGGAAGGCCTTATACAAGTTAAGGCCATCACCAACTGTGAGCACACGAACGTGACGAGTGAAGACGCAGGTAAGGGTCAGCTCACACCGAGACGCGAGGCGACGCGACACGAGGCATCTTGAGATATACAGCGCTGCGTAGCGCAGCGTCGCGCAGTGCAGCTCGGTGCCGTAGGGAGTTTTAATATTATGTCATTAAAATTTGCATCTGTTTGTGCAGTAAATAAAGTTATATTTTGAATCACTGATATAAAAAGTGCGGACTGCATCGCTACGCGTCAGTTGTTATAGCGGCTACCGAAATACATCATCTGTGAGCATTACAACTGTCTTACTATCACGGTTCATGAGATACAGCCTGGTGACAGTCGGACAGACGGACGGACAGCGGAGGTTTATGGGTTCCCGTTTTACCCTTTGGGTATGGAACCCTAAAAACGGCCAAAAACAGTTTTTATGCACGTGTCATGTTTGTTAGGCAAATCCAATTTAGCACGCTTAGCTACTAAACCATGTTCCTAAGTTGTAATTTTTAATTATACAAAACACTCTAATGAACTAATGATTCTTACCTTGTCAACTACCCTGGCAATTTCACGGTTGTTTTTCCAATTTAAAAACTTTTTAAGGTTTTACTATGACGTCTTCATTCCAATAAAGAACCGTCATTACAAAGGTGAACCTTACGATATAGGATTTTAATTTTACTAAGCCTTACGTCTTCACTCTTTTTACAACGCCTTTATTAACTTCTTTTACGGTGCAGTTGGTGGTCGCCTTTAAAAATGTTAGATGCAGTCAAGTCAACGCAACAGAGTTTTTATCGATGAGATTAAGTAAAACAAATTCTAAATATAAACTCTTTTGGCCATGACGAAAACAAATAATCTTGAAGACGATGTGTAAATGAAAATAGAAAATTTTAAAAACAGAAATCCGGAGAGTTTATTATGTTGGTACTAAGTGCCACAAATAACTATCCATACTGCCATACTAATAATAAATTCTAAAGTAACTTTGTCTGTCTGTTAGCTTTTCACGCCTAAACAGCTGAATGGATCTTAATGAAATTTGGCAGGATATAGAATAGAATAGAATATACTTTATTGCACAAAAGTTTACATAGGCGAGCATAATGCTAAATAGCATTCTCTACCTGCTACTACCTTAGGGTAGTGTGGACAACAATTATAGTAGGTGGTGCTATATTATAGAATTTTGGAAAAACCATAAGAAATATATAAATGTGTACAGCATAAATAAATATAAACTAAATAAATATACTACTCACAATAATACTTACAAATAAAGTATATTATATTAGTATATTCTAAGGTTATTTTCGCGAGAACTCAGAATAAAACACTGTTTTAACCGGATTGATCGCGTACATTTTATATTTTGTTTATAACCTGCTTCCATGGTCTAGTCTACTAGACTAGACTAGTCTGCCTGTTGTATTTTCAGCTTCCTACCATGGAAGCTGAAAAGCCTCCGAAACGTCAGGTTATAAACAAAATCTAAAATATACGCGATCAATCCGGTTAAAACAGTGTTTTATTACATTATATTAATTATAATATATATAATAACGTACCGATTTATTCTTGCGAAAGAAAATAATTATAGACTCTAGATCTGAAGACATTTATTGAGGATGGTAAATAGTATACCGGGGATGGACGTAGGATCGCGTGCGAAGCCGCAGGCAGCCGCTAGTTCTACATAAAATGCTTATTTTGACACAATATGTACGCAATAACGAAGGAGTTAGTATGCAAATAGTTTCGCTCTGAAATTCTTGGTGGCATCAATGTCTGCAAAATATTTAGCTAAACTTTCACAAAGCTCTTACCGAAAATTCAGAATTTAAGACCATGCATAAACTAGTCTTGAAAATAAATAGTATTAAACTCGACAAAAGTTTGCGGTAACACGAAAAATAAAGAGAAAAATGCATTCCGTCCAAAAAATTGGTTTCATATATCAAGATTCGATTTTAAAACTTTAAAATAAAACTCGCATTTGTAACCCCTTTGTTATATTGTAAAGTTTTCCTAAAAACAACTCTATAACATTAACATAAAGTTCATGTTATCTTGGAATTCATATACGGCACGACGTAGCTGACAAATCTGGTAAATTGAAAAGTGTTTCCACAGAAAATGGAAAACGAGAATCACATAATTTCTCTGTGGTTTCATAAAATTTACGGAACGTACCTACTGAAGTTGCTCTTCTTTGTTGAGATTCGAGTTACAAACTTCGAATCAATATTGTTTTTTAGAGATTTTATTGTGTTATTTTTTAGACTTTATATAAGACTAGCAACGCCTCGCGGTTTCACCCGCGTAGTTCCCGTTCCCGTGGGAATTCCGGGATAAAAAGCTTATGTGCTAATCCAGACTATAATCTCTGTGCCAAATTTCATCCAGATCCGTTCAGCCGTTCTGGCGTGATTGGGTAACAGATAAATAAATATCTATCCATCCATCCAAACTTTCACATTTATAATATGAATGGGATTATTCTGTCCAGCATTAAAACAAATGCAGTGGATTTCAACTTGCCAAGACATAAATTAAATGATGTAAGAACGTAACAAATTAAAATTAAGAACAGCATTGCAATACGGTAAAATATCCCAATTCCATTGAATGGGCCTTCCAGGGGGAAAAAGGGTCATAAACTATTTCGGTTGCCAATAAGTTACTAAAAATACACACTACTTTCTGGCGGGATGGAGCCGATCGACGACGGAATTTTCAACGTCATCGTCAAGATACAACATAATTAAAGTCAATTGTTACACTACTCACACTTGACCATTTTTGCTTCATTTCAGCAATTCTAATTCCAAGTTACAAACAGATAATACATTGCAGTAATTAAATCTAGTCGAGGTAAAGCAAAGCCAAGTGTGAACAACCTATACTAAATAGGTGTAAAACATTACATTTGAGTTTGAAATTTGAGTTATTTTGACGTTCTCCCTACGTCATCAATTCGTCGAAAATTGTATGTATTTTTTTTGTACCAAATGTGATAGGAAACAAAAATCACTTAGCCCAGTCTGGCGTGCCCCGGATGGCGATCCATTTGAATGGGATATTTTACCGTAATCGCACTGCAGAGCTATGAAACATGGCAGTTATCTAGATCTCAGCTCTTTTAGCGGTGAAGCCACTATCTGATCGAACTCAGCTGAAGTTCACATTTGTGTTTTGATTATGTAGTTTCTTCTCTTGCTGAATTGACGTTGATACGAGATTTAATCCTTAATTAGTTAATGAAAGAGATGACCAGCGTTCAAAAAACGGGCTTTGTAGGATTTGGTTCTTCCTCAGATTGCAATCGGCCATCTTGCCTGAATCCGTCTTTACTTAACCATTTAAACATGAGAATGTAACTAAGTATCACACAAACAAAGGAGGATCCAGCTAGGTTGGGTAGCGTTTGGAAAACTACGTCGAGTCTTCTCGTCATCCATACCGCAATGCTCGAAAACGATAGTTTTCAATCAGTGCGTCCTACCCGTCATGACTTACAGAGCTGAGACGTGGACACTCACGGTAGGGCTTGTCCACCAGTTTAAAGTCGCCCAGCGAGCTATGGAGAGAGCTATGATCGGAGTTTCTTAGAAGGATAGGATTCGCAACGAATATATCCGACAGAGAACCAAGGTTATCGACATAGCTCAAAGGAGCTCAAGCTGAAGTGGCAGTGGGCTGGTTATATCTCGAGAAGAACCGTCAACCGCTGGGGTAAACGTGTTCTTTAGTGGAAACCGCGACTCTAGACTAATATAGGCTGATGATGATGATGATGATCACACAAACAGAGTTCTTTCGTATGGATTTCGGAAAAATAACGACACGTCTTTCAAATGAAAGTAATAAAATAGCTGAAATCAAGTTTTACGGAACCAAGAACCATTAAATTGCCAATAACATCTTTAGGATTATCCTCAAGAGTTTTTGGTGAAATACAACATCTGTAAATAAAGATTTCTGAGGAATGTAATAATGTCCTTTTGCCTCTATTTATAGATCGTAAAACCTTTGAAAGGTCAGCATTTTATTTTGGGTTTGGGAAAAGATTACTTGCTGTTTTAAGAGTTCTTATGATGACTTGATGATGATGAGAAATAAAATGTATCTGGAAAACTGTTGTACGTGAAAAAAGTTGTAACTTCTAATCTGGTCCTGTGTTAGGGCGCATTGACACAGCAGATCCGTTTTTACAATACTTTTTTCAAGGAAACAATCTAATCAGATTTGGATCCGGAATACTGTTGGGTGTGTGAACTCGCTCCTACAACTACATACACCATCATGGAAAAACAGATCCTGTAAAACGGATGCTGTGTGACTGCGACCTAAGGTTAACCCCCTGCGCGGCTTCACGATCTTTACCTCTATATTAAAAATCCGTCATCTTTATACATACAAAAAAGGATAAACGATGTTTTTATCTTATTCTGGCATCAGAAAAACCAGATACTCTTATGGAGTCTATACACCAAAGCCGGTGGACCACTCACCAGTTGAACAAATCCATCATGCATGTATGATGGATATGATGTATTGTATTGTACCATTGGTTTACCACAGTCTCATCTGATGGTAACACTTTACCATCAGGTGAGACAGAGAAAACAAAAACACTTTATTGTACACCAGAAAAAGAACATTACAAAAAGACATTACATGAGACAAGTACGAAGGGACTATAAAAAAAACCTTATCGGCTGCCTACAACATTCAAATTTCATGCACTAAAATAATATCAAACCTACAGGGCTTACATTTAGATCTAACAGAAATTAAAGTAGGAGATACATTGTATCTTGGGACTTTGTCTTCTTATGTTCCTAGGTACTACTTTACAGGGTTATTGGTAAATTAGTGACAATACGTGAACTGCAGGTCCTGCCCATCATCACAAACACGTTCGTGAAGGCGCCAAGTCTAAATTCTAAAAAAAATATAAGTCACCTTTGATGATAAATGAAAAAACATCTTTTCACTTCTCTTGCTCGAAAAGTGTATCATAATAGTGTAGCTTAGCAGGCCTAAAACTCGAGTTTAATCCCTCGGGCTAAAAAGTAATTTTTCTTTTTAATTTTTGTCTAAAATCATCAGCCAGTACAAAGCATTCGTTCTCTTACATAAAAACTCGACTTCTTGGTGCTCCGTCAACCTTTTTTTTTGAAAATAGAACCGTCTTGGTGATGTTTTATGAAGGTTGATTCTTCCCTTCACGGTAGAATGCGAACTCTTTCGTTGCGGGTTAAATAGAGATTTAAAAAAAAAGATGGTATTGGCGCTAAATCTCTAGAATTTTCTTCATTCCAAACATCGATCAAAAATGTCCGGCTTTGCCGGCCCCCCTTAGATTCACAATGCGCACGCCACAACCTTCAGTAGCAAAAGAGAAACATTTTGACATGTTAGGGAAGCTTTTCAACTAGTGTCATTTTAGCGTTCAGACAAAAAGCATGGGTAAGTGCTCGTACAAAAAATGCAAGAATCACTCGTCCAAAGTGCTGAAAAAGGATGGAATTTCTTATTTTCAGTAAGTTTATATATATTTCTTACCCGTATATTGAGATGTGAGTCATATACTTGTAAAATCAGCATAAAATATTGTTGTTTGGTTTGCCTATGTTAAAATATTAATTTTGTTCTAAATTGATAAATGGAGAGGCTATTTCTTCTAAAAAATTTTTTCATTTTTAGTATGTATTAATATATTTTTCATAAAAATAAGTTTAATATTACTAGTTGATGATTTTTAAAATAACTAGTTGGCCCGCCCTAAAATTTCATTTGCGTAGACTTTCTAATAAAAGAAAGACTAGGTTCTGTAGAGCAGAGAGCCAGCCAGGCGGTGAGGCCTAGCTTTGGATGTCGATCCTACGCAGTGGTGCACAGTGATAGAAGGTAGGTTAGGTCGGTGATGCAATCGGCGAGTGAAAATAAACGAACAGAATCACATAGCACAATAGTTATTATTGTCTAGCGAAAACAATTAGGAATTACATTACATGATTAACACTTAAATTAGGGATACAGAAAATTAGCTTTAGATGGACATGTTGTGTGGGCTTATTCAGAACAGAGAGAGGTAGATACATGCGTTGCACTAAACACAGAACGGTTTTTAGAGTAGAGTACTGTCAGTGTCATCGAGACAACATTGACAGATATAAAGCATTGATTTAATCATAAATCCTTACTATAATCTCAGTCCCATAGACAAGTTGAATGGTGTACCAATACATAGCATGGTTCAATATTCCAACAGGTTCTTACCTAGGTAGGTAAGAACCTAGTCTTTCTACCAGAAGTATGAATTTATAAAACGTTTATTTTTTGTCCCGTAAAAAAAACTCGTGCAAAGCCGCAGACAGGAACCAGATCTTTTTAATCTAGAGTGCCTGCCTGAAATTGTATTGTAGGTTAAAATTGTTGTATGTCTGAAATGACCCTTTTGTATAAATACCTACTGTTGAGACACCAATTTATAGTTTCATCAATAAATGATTCGTTATCTTTACCTGAATTCTGTTAATTAATCCTTATAGAAAATAAACTGAGTAGGTAGGTATATAATTCTCAGGAAGGTACCTACCTACTTACAAAATAAAATAAAATGAATTCGACTCCACCAATCTCTTGTTCCGTATGGAAAAAACTTGTCAGGCTCTGCGCAAACTGTCTGCGTCAAAACAAAACGTAGACAATTTTGATTGACATTTTTGTAAGGCTCTAGGAATCTACGGGGGAGGCCGCGAACTACTTATTTTTGATCGAAGATTCCAAATCACAAACTTTTACGTTTAACTTCCTGACTTTTACTTCCAAATTGTGAACGTGAAAAATGTCATCAAGTGATAGTGAAGATGCTAATATGCAAATGGAAGAAAAGGGCAAAGAAATAATTATGAATCTGTTGCCGACAACACGACACAAGAAATCGAAACATTTTTAAATAACGCTCCAAATAAACAATACTTGGCAACAAAGGTAACCTACTACTTATGTACTCAACTCAAACTAAATAAATAGATACCTACCTACATACCTAAATTATGTACCTAGGTTATTACGATTAATAACACACTTATTTTTTTGTTCAACAGGTTGCTTTAATTTATGGAATCAGCGGTGCATGCAGAGGAATAGAGCTTGCTAATATAACGCTAGAAGACGTAGAAACGGATACAAACCTACAAGCTGTGAGTCTGCCGAACACGAAAACAAACAAAGAGCGTAAATTTGTCATCAGTGGAGAATACCTTAATATAGTTAAAGCCTATCAGGAGTTACGTCCCACTAATGTTTCAACGAGAAGATTTTTTCTAAATTATCAAAATGGTAAATGCACAAGGCAAGTCATAGGCAAAAATAAATTTGGTAACATGCCTAAAGATATTGCCACTTATCTAAATTTACCAAATCCGGAACTCTACACGGGCCATTGTTTCCGCAGAACATCCGCGACTCTGTTGGCGGACTCTGGTGCGAATATAACGACATTAAAACGGCACGGTGGATGGAGGTCCGATCAAGTGGCTGAAGGTTATATAGAGGACTCTATACAAAACAAGTATCACGTCACGCAGCGGATTACGGAAGGAATCAATATTCTACCAAACATTACAGAACCCCAAGCATCTACATCGCGGGATTGGATGAATATGTCAACTCAGCTGAAGCCGCACTCAGATCTTAATAATGCACGAAACTCAAGCATGAGTCGAGTCTCTCCAACTTTTACTCCACAACAATCAACTCAAAATATTACACACACATCCCAATCACAGAGAACCGAAATAAAATTGCCCGGGAAAAACATATCACTAAACATTCAAAATTGCTCTAACTGCACATTTAATTTTTAATAAAATTTCTGAAAATTGTCTAATTTTGAATTGTTTTATTTTCTCGCAATCGAAGTGAAAAGTAGAGTGTTTTACTCGGGCCAAAACCACCCATTATAACTCGGTCTTCTCATCCTCCCTCGCTACGCTCGGGAGTATAACAACCTCGTATATAATGGGATGGTTTAGTCCCTTGTAAAACAATCTACTATTGTTTGAAACCCAACGAGTTAGTAAAGACCGAATTTCACTCTCGTATCTTCTGTTAATTCAGGGCAGAGCTGTTTTTAAGTTGAGTTTCAAATAAAACCTCTGTAACGAACGATTATGGAATTGCGGGTTGCCCATTACCAATACCAAAATTCTTAATTTTGGTATTGGTAATGGGTACCCACCCATTACCAATACCAAAATTAAGAATTAAGACCTGGCGTCTTCACAAACGTGTTTGTGATGATGGGCTGAACCTGCAGTTCACGTATTGTCACTAATTTACCAATAACCCTGTATACAAAGAAAAACGCACACGAAACCGGCGCGGCGATAGAAGTTAATATGTTATAAACGTGGCAAAACCGAGTATAAAATTAAAGCAGAACCATCTCTACATTCGTACTAGTTTAAGTCCGTGACAGAAACAGATGGAGCTTGGAAGAGAATATAAATGGGGTAATTCCGACCGCTGGGTAATCTCATTAATGTTGAGACAATGTGTTATTGCGTGAAATTAGTACTTAATGGGCACCTGGGTGGGCTAGGGAGTGGGCCGGGTACTTTGTGGTGGAGTGTTGGTTTGAGTAAACTAATATCTGTATGATCTGTATATAGGTACAAAAACATACTGCCATGGAGATATTAGTTTCAGCTTGCACTTACTTAACAGCCTTACTTAAGCCAGAATACACAAACGCATCTCAGATTTAAGCACGTCTCAAGTCGTCGTTTTTTGACAGTTTTCAATGAAAATCTGTCAAAAATTTATCGCTCACGGTTGGTCACGATTTTTGACGGTACAAAAACATACGAGTGATAGAAGAAGTTATAGTCTTCCTTCTCGATTTCGATGACGGCAATCCTAGATGTCACGTATTTCATTTAAAGAATGACATACCCTTAGCGCCGCCCTGTCCAATTAAAATTTTCACAAACAATCTATAACTTCACACTTAATTTAGGAAAAAACCACTAAACTAAAGAAAACTAAATAAAAAGAACAAAAATCAACCCGAGCTAAGAGCTAATGCGGCAAGTATATCACGGATTGTAATTTCCATCATGAGCCCTAATATGGCTTGCCAGACTGAACTTGGTCTTTATGGTCTTGGTCAAGTGTCGTAGGATATATTATAATAAAATACGACACGGTCATATGACAAGCATATGACCGTAGAGTTGTTGACCCGCGGAGTTTTAGGTGTATGTGTAGGAGGGCTTGGGCCTCGCTTTTCGTAATTGACGTTCAATGTCTAGCGCCTCAAGGCGATGTTCCTCAAACGTTATAAAATCATTATTAAAAAAAAAACAAAAACAGGAAAAATTTGTTCCTGCTAGCGTAACTAAAAGAAATATAGCCCCAAATTACTCAAACGCAACTCAAATTTACACATCTTTTTTCTTCGTGATTTTTTTTAAAGTTTTAACTGAAAATCTGACAATAATTTGTCTGAGTTTCGGTTGTGTCATCGG
Source organism: Eupithecia exiguata (assembly GCA_947086465.1). Classification (NCBI taxonomy): domain Eukaryota; kingdom Metazoa; phylum Arthropoda; class Insecta; order Lepidoptera; family Geometridae; genus Eupithecia; species Eupithecia exiguata. The sequence goes on along the minus strand of OX352245.1, from coordinate 3,776,914 downwards.
AGGTTATAGTTCTTTCGATGCATGTTGCTTCAAGCTCTGCGCTCATTTATCCAATACCGCTGTCATCCAGCACAAAAATACATTCAAATTTTGACGTAAGCTCGTTAACTTAATGTTCATTTTACAGTGCCAAAATGACTTCCCACATGCTTCAAACGAGTGATTCGCGAGCTGTCTGTCATTTGTTTTCGTCAATGTAAAATTTATTCTAATCTTACGAATTAAAGCCCATATTTGGACGTTTGTGCTGGGTGATAACGTTACCTCAGGTGTACCGTGTGCGACAAGCTTTAACCTGCCGCGCCGTCGTCGTGTCAGTTGCACGGGGTCTTAGGAAGCCCTTCGTTTGGAAAAACAAACAGTCTTTTACAAAAAATCTTTTAATTTGAATTATTAGACGTTTCCAAGAGTCCAAGAGTCGAAATAAAGCACTTTGATGTTTGTTTGAGTAGATTGGAGAATATTGTCTAAGACAGACGGACAAACATACACACGAGTGATCGTATATGGGTTCAGTTATTATTCGGATATACGGAACCCTAAAAACTACCTCATCATGTATCTCACAGCTGGACTAATAAAGCCTCCCGTAAATATGTGTTTCTTGATAAAAACATTCTTTGAATTTTCCCACATTCATAGTTAAAGTTATTTCCTACTAAAATATATGGGTGAATAGATAGGAATTTACCACGAAAAAATATTTTCCTGAAATACATCTTACATTAACAAGATACGAAACTTGGGCATCGTTACGCACCATGTACTACGGCTAATTTTAGTTCATCAGTGATGAAGGTCAAGTTTGGGACGACACGTCTCAAAGACCGCTAAATGAACCTATGTCCATAATCATATGGAGCTATCTACGTAATTATACGTAGATAGATACGCTAAGAAATTAATATATTCCAAAAAAAAATCTATTTCGGCAGGATTCGAAAACCCGCCCCACCCTCAGCACAGACGCAATAATGTAACTTCACGGGTGTGCTCTAACCAACTAAGCCACGAAATCCTTGACAATTTCGTCGAAAATTTTTGGGACCTCTTACGCCGTTTAGAGATTGCTCAGAATGCGAGGGCTTACGCACTATTATACAAAAACCTTATGACTTACACGCTTTACACGCTCTTCGGGAACTGTGAGGAAAATTGAAGCCGTAGGCAATACTAAAAAAACGACTAAACGAGAAATAATAATTATATAAAATAAAAATAATATGTATAATAATGCTGGACAATTCACATTGCACCACATCATCTAGCCCTAAGCCAAAAAGAATAATAATAATAATAAGCTCAAGAATCTACAAGCTATAAGTTGCCCACTGCTCCTAGCGTTTATAAAATAAGAGTTTTTTTTATTAATTTGCAATTAAGGACGTCGCTGCTGCTGACTTCTTAGTTTTATGTAACAGCCTGTGATTGACGGGGCTCCCAAGATAACCGAAGAACCTACCTCTAACCTCTTTAAGTATGCATCCCAATTCTTTAAAAAAATTTGAATTCGAATGTAACTCTGTCTGTCTATCTGTCTGTCTGTCTGTTACCTTTTCACGCCTAATCGGCTGAACGGATCTTAATGAAACTTCACAGGGAGGTAAATGATATCCCGGGGACGGACTTATGCTACTTAACAGCGTGCGAAACCGCAGGCAGCAGCTGGTATAGTATATTTTACTCTCCCGCTCCCGTCACTGATGACTGCAAAAGCCACACTAGTAGATATACCAAATTATTGTACGGCGCTGGGTCGCCTCGCTCTAATGAGCTTTTTACGGTCTTGTGGGGTCCCGAGATTGCTGTTTCCGTCAGGAAAGCGATCCTAGAAATTGTCACACCCTTAATAGACAGATTATTTATAACTTACGCCTGTATAATATTGGTAAAATATCTTCCTTTACTCGCTATCAAAAGTCTTGGTTGATAACGGGTTCATTATCCTCAATATGCTGCAGAAATGCGAGAAATTAATGACATAAATATATCTTTATTATTGAAAGAAGCTTTTATTTGCGTATGCGAGTTCCACAAGAAAGCCTGAGTCTCGCGGTCAGAATGGGACCTCATCTAAATTAATATTTTATGACTAATTTGACATTAATTTAATCGCGTGGTGTCGATAAGGAATGGAACCATGTCAAAGTCCGAACACTTTCGTTTCCTTATGTTTCAGATTGAAATCTTTCAATCCCATTCTAAATGCTCGCAGAATATAGGTACCTACTTCTGTGGCTCAGCGTCCTAAAGTGGATTTTTAGCACACTAAGGTTAAATAAAAGAAATGTAAATAAAAAAGTTTAAATAAAAAAAGACGTTCTCTATAAATTTCACATTTCCTAATAAATGTGGGTACACTAAACATTACAAAATGTTACAAAAAATCAAAGATATTATAAAATACAAATCCAAATTCACACGTCACAATCCAAAAACACCTCGAAATCACGACTACCTTTAATTTACTGCTTACCTATTATCATTATAACATCCAAAGTAAGTGTAATAAGAGGCATTCTGTAGATCATTCTAAACAAACACCCAGTCATTTCGGTGTTAGTCAGATAAAAAAAATGCTGACACTGTAAATTTAGAATGGATGGAAAAGCCTAAAATTGTTTTATTAACCCTAGTGATTTAAGAACGGAGAACGCTTACCATACCTATCTAGAACCCTTTCTGTACAAAGGCTTACATGTTAAGGGCCCTAGTATCTATTATATTATGTTTGCCTTGGAGCTCCGTAGTAATTTCAATATCGGATCAAAGATCTCATTGATCTGTTATCATAAGCCTTTTACAAAGCATTAGATATGATAGGCATACCAATCGATTCAAGAAAGAGTTGTTTGATGTAACTGACCAAGCTAGTTGTGATTCGCTAACATATAATTTCGCGTGTTCTAAAAACTATAAAAGGACTTCAAATCCCTAAATAATGATACTCCGAAGTTTTCATCCATCGACTCCATCGTCTATCAGTGTAATCTGGCTTGGTGAGTGGTGTATACCTCACTAATCTCTGAGCTCTAAAAGGACCTGATCTCTATACCTTCTTTTGGTTTCGTCTTTTGAGACAAAGATGGCGAATATAATAGAATATAAAAGCTTATTTATAACAACAATACAAATAGTTAAAATCAGACACATTTAGATATAGGATAGTACATTCATACAGTTGTTATAAAAAGGGTCCTTACTCAGCACAATGCTGGTTAACTCTCCTTCGTAGACCGAGACACGTTCTCGGTGACCCCATTGACCCAATCACCACGCTAAGCTGGAGTTGACGGCATAAACTACCGATCCACTTCACTTCCGCACACTTCACCCGACCAAAACCCGAGCCCGTCATATGCGGGGTCGAAAAATTCCCCGCTTCCATCCATAGGTGCATTCATGTACCTGGGCAAAACCCCCATTGCCCTCTTGAGCATCTGGTAACAGCCCAAGCCGAGGTGGTGACCATTGTGCGTGTTGCCCTAACCTAACTTTACAGGTGAGGCGTCTTCTGCGCCCGCCAAAAGTCCGGTAACGCCGTCATGGCCATCTGCAGTCAACAGCTTAGCATGTTTAAGTTTTAATTAGCTAAAAGTATATTCGAAAAAAAAACTGATTAAGCTCCCGTAAGAGACTAAGTCAGAGCTGGTCTGGAATCATTACCAAAGTGTTTAGTGAGAGATATGCATCTGATGGAATAGATCATCGAACTAGTATGCTATCAACGTCGCATCTGGTGGAAAACCAACCTTATATGGGAAGGAATGTGTGCTTGGGGTAGATGAAAGGGGAAGAAAATATCTAAGCATTATTGTTCAATCGTGGAAAGATATTCTAAACTTAATTGAGTTTGAGACTTCATACCTACTTCATTAAAAATATGGGGTGTTTGGGACTATATATATATAATAACAATTATAACCTTTATGGTTATAATTGTTATTTCAGAGAAAAGGGAAGCGCTATCTATCGCTATCGCTAGTCTTTAATACGAGACGCAATTAAAATAAAATGTATTTGCACTAAAAAATATAATTATAAGTGGATTTTTTGGACGGCGACGGCGGCGCAGTAAGGATCCATAACCGTTGTAGCAACAGGAAAATGGCTTTAAGACTATCCATATTTTTTAGGGAAATTTTCATAAATTATCACAGATTTAAAAAAAATTACTTACATTTAGCAAGAAAATAGGCATTTAGACAAGTTTTTTTATGCCAATCGATCCTGTTTCATAAACTGATAAAAACTTTTATCGGACCAACTGAGGTTAGAGTACTAAAAAAGTCAGAAATTGTAAAAAACTTTTCCCATAAAACAAGATAAATAATAATAGAAAATAATTCTTGCTTCTATGCCAAAAAAGCAAAGCATTGGCATTGGTACAGTTGTTCACTTCAGATGTATAAAATAAAATACATCTTCCTGGATATTAATGTAGGTAGGTAGGTAATTGTAGTAGGTAGGTTATGTACATACTCTTGCTCGCTTATTAGCTGAACGATGTTGGAACAGGCAAGACAATTCCCGCTAGTCTAAATATTAATTAGAACATACATAATCTGGGTTGTAATTGTTACACGTTGGGACATTGACTTGCTACGACAGTCATAATTAAAATAATATACTTACAGCCGGCTTTTCATCTGCTTGTTATAATTTGACAATAGTTTAAACTTTTTGTTAAGCTCTAGTGTGTTTACTTGTGTGTGGAGAAACCAAGACTTGGTTCGTAAAACAAATAAACTAAACTTTATCAGGATATTGCTACATATGCTATATTAGTGCTTTGTATAGTCCCTCTGCGTTAAGCTCGATTAGTATTTTTTACGAACCAAGTCTAGGTTAAAACAAGATAAAGTTAAAAACTACAACCCGACTACGTGAAAGTTATAAAAGTTTGAAACATTTACATTGACAAAATAGAATGACGTATCGGTCATATTTGATAGGCATAGAGTTGAAAATGAAAATAGGTCGTAGGTATTGTAATTTTTCTCTATGGGGCCTGCAGCCTGCGGCTACCTAAACTTTAATACGCGTTTTGTTGGCTTATTCGGGGTCAGAGCCCTAAATCCTATAGCCTATAACCATCGGGGTATTGAGACGAATCAATCGATACATAATTTGTTGAAATCGAACCAGTAGTTTCAGCGCTACGTGGGAACAAAGAAATCGGCCACATACATACAAACATACAAATATACAAACATACAAACATACAAATATACAAACATAGGGTGCTAACCTCATAACCCTCCCCTGTTGGTAGTCGGGTAATAATGGGTTGACTAGATTTTATTGGACAAGATAAAAATGGAAATGTGCCGAGTAAGTACGAAAATTTCTCTCTGAAAAGAGATTTAGGCGTCAGGGGTAGGCTTGACGCCTAACTCTTTTCTGTCAATCAAGACCGAGTTCCATCATTTAGCCAACTGCCTTCATCTTCTATCCTATAAATCATAGATTTAGATAACAATCTAGTGGTAGATCCACTGATCCAAATCAATACCAATTGGACGCGTCCCCAAGATGCTGGCTGCATGGCAATGCTCATGCCAGATACTCACCAGATTCTCACCAGACACTCAGCAGTGCTCGTTGGGTCATGCGATTATCTTCTCTCTTCAAATAGTAGTACCTACCTAAAGTTTCATACCCTTTGCAAACATGATTTCCGATATTTGGGAAATAAAAATATCAGGATATCGTGTCCATGATTGAATCAAGTAAGGAAATACCCTAGTGATTTAATTTGTCAATACGTCAAGATGTTTGCCTTTCTTATTCTGAAAGGGTTTTATTCTGAAACTGTATAAAGAGCTTACTTTTCACATATTTCACAACTTACTTTTGCTCGCGGCTTCACTCTCACTCATGCGGTACCTAGATGAAGCATAGCCTACGTCAGTCAGAGAATATCCCTGCTAGCTACCTTTCTATTGAAAGAAGAATTTTAAGAATCAGATTTTTCAATCCAGAGGTAACCCATGCAAAAGCTTATAAACAAAATAGTTACTTCTGAATATTACCTAGGGTAGACAGAAAAGTCTTTTACAACGGGATATTTAGCATGATTTGAGTGTTGAGCTTTGCATTATTTTGGCACCAGGCCGCGTTCGTATACCATCGCCGGTGTTGTGTGTCGTGATCGAGTTGCGTTCGATAATGAAACCGTTGGTTGTGGTAGCGTTCGTATAAGAAGACGAAAAATGAGGGTAGCTCGGTATCTTCTTCTTCTTCGTAACACTCTTGTTGGGTTGCTTGTAGATCATTTTGTCTGCCAATAAAAACACACTCGCAGTGCCTTCAGTTATCCCGTGATCATGGCGCATGAAACTTTGCCGAAATATTGGAAAGCTTCAAACTCAAATCATGGTCTTGACGTCCGCGTCGTAAGTTACATAGGAACCAAGTTCCTAACTGTGTTACTTTGATATCTCTCTTTCCTGACAGCCTTATCACAATGGTGATTTGCCAGTGATTTCAAAGCGATGCGATTGTACAAGTAACAGCCGTAGCTACCTGATTTTGTTTTGTCCACAGGGTCGTTACGTCCGTAAGTTACATAGGAACCTAGTTCCTAACTGGGTTACTTTGATATCTACAGAAGTACTCGTTTCTTACAGCCTTATCACAATGGCGATTTGTTAGTGATTTCAAAGCGATGCGATTGTACAGCGAACACGTCGCGGCTATGCAGCGAGCCCACCGCGACGACGACGACACGCGACGATTTTGAACACTGTATAGGATTCTGACTTATATTAAATGTGCACGGCCATCGGATGTGCTCGACTAACAAGGGTGTATATCCCGCGGGGCACGCGGGGTATGCATTCGCACAAGGTGCGGCTTATCGAGTGGACGTGTGTCACCGAACAAATCTGTTTTTTATTGGCATAAAGTAATTACCTTTACCCAAAACATTACTTGGTATATTCCAGACACTGGCATCGAAGGCCCGTCGCGACGTGATCGCGGGGTGCTCGCTCCGCAATAAGTCTTTTACGAATGTCCTGTCTCCAAGCTCGCAATGCAGCTAAGTACCCAATATTATATCATTTCTAAGTCTAGCTTACGTCATGAAGGATTCAGTCGCTTCATCTTCATATTAATGTCACTGAGAGTGGAAAAGTTGTGATAAGTTATTACAGCGGGGCAATGTAGCCAGCGTCTTGGGGATATTTGAGCTTCCTGTCTGCAGTTAGCTCAACTCTTTCAATTGTTCAGCTCGGTTATCATAAAATGCTGGACAATTCAAATTTGACGTTCGACATGGGGGTGTACCGTGACACGCTGCACACAAAACATTAAAAAAGTTGTTACAAAAACATGTCAAAAATAAGATAGGTTGTTCCACCATTCCACAAAACTATATGATCCGTTTGCTCTGTTTCTCAAAAGTCAATTACTTTATTTCTTTAGGCTTACAAAAAAGCACTTAGACAACTCAAATTTTATACATAAACAACAACTTTATAAATAGTAATTATCAAACAAGAAACAAAATGTTATTGATTTTGTTCGCCTAAATTTTTTGTCCACTAGTGGAAGAAGCGAAAAATAATTTCTCGTTTGTAAACTTTTAATTTGTTAACCTTATAACATCCAGAACGGCTAGAATAGTATAGCTTTAGAAATGCATTGGCGGAATTGGTATATGAAATACCTTTGAGTGAAACTGGTTGATCTGGGTTGTTTACCTTGTTTGGTGCTGTTTTGTCTTTGACAGGGCTAATGCGCGAACTAACTGCCGAAAGTTATTGAAGATGCGCTTAGGTGCACGAACAACCTCAAAACAACGCTAAAAGTTAAGGTTTTTTTTGTTATAGTGCTTACCCGCACTTTGGGTATCTCTAAGAAATGAAATAAGTTCCATAAAATTTTCGGTTTCGGCGGGACTCGAACCCGCGCCCCACCCTGCCTACCTATCACCTTACCTAACGCTAAAAGCTATTGATAAGAGTTCAGAGAGGCTTGTAAGTGATCCTCAAATACCCAACGAAACATTATATTTAATCAGGTGTTAAGTCGCAGATTTTCGACAGTTTATAATGTACATTTGTCAGAGGGTTAGGATCTATTTTTTTTTAATTCAACACCCATTTCATCTTTCCTCTAATACATAATGATGTCTGAGAGCAGTAAATAGTAGCTCGTTCTTTTTTTTTAATTATAATTTTTTCATTAATTACTCATTAAAACTGCGTTCACAAACTATTTTTTCTTCTAAGTATAAGCGCATAGTCGTAACTCCGGTGCGCAGAGAAAATTAGTTTGTAGTCTCATTTTGTTCGTTAGCAAGAAATTTCCTGATCGTGTATTTATTTTGCCTATTCAACCGGATAATGGGAGTGTAACGTGCAAATAATGGAGAAGAACTAAACGAGGAACGTCAACCTAGCGGATCTGAAATAGCTAATGAGAGATTAAATAGGTTAAGCTGCCTCAAAGAGAAGAAACATAATTATTTCACGTCTCTTGCTCAAAAATAGTGTCGTTATAGCGTATCTTATCAGACGTAAAACTAGAGTTTATTGTTATACAAGAGTGCAAAGTTGCTTTTTAACCGCGTGTTCAATTTTGATGACCGAGCAAGCGAAGGATTCAAAAATTAGAATCCTGAGCGTTAGCGAGGGAATCAAAAGAGCACGAGGTAAAAAATCTTTGCACTCGAGTGCAACACGTAACTTTTCATCCCACCTCAGCGAGGAAAAAGTATTTTTGCTCTTCGATATCTGAGTGTAAAAGCCGTTTTTAACCGCTAGAGGAGAGTAAATTGAATTTAGATTATCGTGCGCACGATAGCGTCTAGCGGATAAAAGCGGCTTTTACACTCAGATATCGAAGAGCAAAAATACTCTTTCCGAGATGGGGGGGGGGGATGAAAAACTACTTTTTCTTTTTTGTCTCAAATCATCAGCCAGTAAAAGACATTCGTCCTCGTGCTTTAGGACTTGACTTTTTCTCTCAAGATTCGAAATCGCCTTTTTGGTATTCGTTCGATGTTTATAGGAAGAACAATTCTTTCTCTTCTTTCTTTCTCCATAGCCGAATGCGTAGGCACTTTGCGCTGTGTGTAATGGTGAAAAAACAAATCTGTGTAAAACCAGCCTAGTGCGAGTCGCACTTAACTTTGTACTTTAGTTAAACTGTTGAAAATCGCAATGTAAATATTAAAGAAGAGCTTAAACGGAATGTTTTAACGTTCATCTAAAACGACAGTTAACTTCCGTTTCATGCTCAACAATAAAGCGTCGAATCTGGGAGAGCTATTAAAACAGAGATGTAACAAGTCAATAATACAGGGTGCCATAACCTTAATAAGAGAACAAAATGTAGAGCCAGGGAATGTCTACAAATAACTGAGGTTTAAATTATCTACTACTGCCACAAAAAAAACAGACCAAATCGCGATCACGTTTTGATACGCTAAATATGTAGCCCGGAATTTAATCTAACACCATATTTAGATAAAATTCCGGGCTACATGTTTAGAGATTTTACGATATATTTATTCATCCTTATCTTCAGATGTAAGATTGAAACTACAGAGGCGACTATCTCTACTTAACCTTAAACTTTTTTGAATTCACTAATCGAATTGATTCGAGCAGAGCAATTCAATTAGTATGAGTACCTTAGGGTACTAGTGGACAAAAATCTTGATAAAATATTAAGTAGGTAGTCTTTCTTTTTTGTCCCCAAAGAGTAGACGTTTTGCGATCGATACCTATCGTACCAACTCTCAATGTACCAACAAACGCAAATTCAAAACGTCCTAACGACGACGTTGTAAACCACGTGAATACAACGTGAACAACACAATAATTTCCGGATTCATCTCGCTATTATTATAGCTATTTAAAACTCACGTACTTTATCAAATTATTAATTAATTATAGTAATGAATGTGAGCGGACTTAGTACGTTTTTATATCGGAAGAACACCAGCGTACATTTTATAACGATCGAGGGACATCTTCAGGGTGAGTCCTAAGTTCGTTCGCGAAAAGTTTGAGATTCTTGGGTCAGCTCACACCGAGACTCGAAGTGAGGCATCTCGAAACGCAGCGCAGAGAGTTTTCATGTTATGCCAATAAAATGTGTATCTTTTTGCGCAGTAAATAAAGTTGTATTTTGAATCACTGTTATGAAAAGTATACTTTTCATACATACACGCTGCGTCACGCGGCGTCTCGGTGCGCAGCGAGGCGTCGCGCTGCGAGGAGTTTACGTATTATGTGAATAAAGTTTGTATCTTTTTGCGTAGTAAATAAAGATGAATTTTGAATTACTATCTCAAAAAGTGCGCGCGTCGCGTCACGTCTCGGTGTGAGCTGACCCTTGCATTGACATCTTGAAAACTGGATCATTTTACATTACCGGGGCACTTTAAAGTTGCAGTTTGCGAAATGTTGTTTCCTACGCTCTTAATGTTATTGCTGGATGCCAAACACTTTATAAAGAACCTACAAAGAATAACAATGAATAGAGTGGAAGTACAGTCTTGGAGGAAAACACTATTGTTAAGTTATAATATTATTTTCGAGTAACTTTTTACTGCTTAGTTTGAAGTCTACCTTACTAAAAGAAAAAAGAGTAGTAAATCATTAACCTAGGGGATAAAGTAATGTCTTACGTCACAAGGGCTAGGTACATAAATCTAGAGCACATTTCGAAATTCTAGAGGTAGCGTTATCGAGCGTTATCCACCAGTGGAATGGGGCTGGCCAGGCTGTTGATGTGATTTGGGCAATATTGTGAATAAACAACATGCAACTAAAGAAAAATCTACTTAATCATACCTTACTAAACTTGCAGGTAACAAAATTTTCATTTTCAGATAATTTCAAGGATTTGTTGAAAATTATTGCTCAGAGAAACCGCCATTTTATTGCGCAGTCTTACCCTGTATGCAGGTAGCGTACATTATTTACTGTTTTCGTAGTTTAACCCACTGGGTGGGGGCGATCTATGGCGCCATTTTGTGAAAAGGATAGGCATAGGATTTCGCTTTCTTAGGAGTGGGACAGAGCAGAGCTGCGTAAGCGCAAAAATCAAGTTTTTGTTCATTATTTTAATTAGAACAATATTTGAAAAAACGCAGCATATAAAATGTTCTTTACTTAGTTCAATTACCATGCTTACTCTCAAGATCTTAACTTCTGTATTTACTGAGTAATTAATATTTTAGTAAAATTAAGAGGTAACTTCACGTTTTTTTTTCTATCGAGAGAATTTTATGGCATCGTGTTGTCGAAGATTATGACGGATAGAGTAAGTAAGTTCTGAAATTTACCATAAATAAATTTCAAAGTTTAATATTCAGCGGCATCCGCCGGAGTTGAAAATAGGCAATTTGAGGTACTATACCTATACACTTTAACTGTTATATTTTTTCAACTTATAAGACATTTAATTTTACTAAGAAAATTACAATAACAAAACAACGAGTAGTACCTATTTGGACTTATATCTATTTTCTAAAAACCTAAGCCATCAGTGCCCAGAATGCTGGCAGCATTGACATAGACAAAGACGAAAAATTTATTTGCCACTTCATTTCTTTTTCTTTTCAACGATAATTCGAGATCGCATTGCTTTGCTAATGCATTGCCACGTTGAATGGCAATGCTAATTTTTTGACCGAAATAAACAACAATAAACGATAATTCGTTGAAAATAAAAGAAATGTAGTAAAGTAAGTATGTAAAGTATCTACTTTACACACTTACTAACTTAAAACCACAATTCCAATCTCCTGTGGACTTCATTAGGAGTTGTATTATCTATAATATCAATAACTTAATATACTCTAAGTATTTCTGAAGCCGAGTGTACGGACCAGTGTGAAGTTGGCAAGTTGTTTCGTGTTAATGTTGATGTAGTTGGCAAAAGAAGCAGTTTTAATAAGTTTCAATGCAGTTTTGTTCCATTTACTGTTTCAGCAACTTTAATCTTTTGTCTAGTAAGCCTGGTTTACACTGGGCTTGTCATTCAGCCTAGTAGTTACTACTACAAGGCAACCAAACGGCCGATAAATATGAAAAGAAATAGAAATTAAATGATTGAAAAAAGTACATTTTGCCGTAAATTACACGACTAATTAACAATTGTCTTTAATTTGACTTCGAGATGTCAAAAAGCACCATCGAACCGAAAATAACTCGATAACGAAATCCAATAATTGTTTGATTCCATAATTTAATAGATCGAAATTGCCGTGACGTCAATCGAATTAAATACTGAAATTCCGAGTTTCCTTCCCCTGAATTCTGAAGGCTTATTCTCGATAAACGGCTTTTTCTTTATTATTTATTTCCTGTGGAACTAATTATCATTATTAGAAGCCTGATTTTGATCACGGTTGGATATTCTAGTCATGCATCCAACCCCTTATGGAGGTACAGTTAGCTGCTCAGATATGTTTACTATCATATAAAAGTCTACGCACACATTTTTCATGCTAAGTAGTCATTGTCAAAATACGATACCTACATATATAAATTATCACAATGACTATACACTTACTATTCAGTCTTTCAAAACATGGGAGTGAATGCATGTTTTCGCAGCTGACTGTACTTATAAGCTTTGTCTCTTATTTCTAAATAATGTATTATCTGTTGATGGAGTTACAAATAAATTATATTCTATTCTATTATTTTATTCTATAATAATGTGTCTTTTTTAAACAGTTAAAAGAAAACAAAAACCTACTTCAAATTCCTTAGTATTTTTTAGTAGGTAATTTTACTTTTCTTTTTATTAATATACTATTTTTATGAAAAATTCTATGCAATACTTTTCCGAATACCTACTTTTACTTTTATCCGGTAGTTTTGGCGAGAGGAAATAACAAAAAAGACATCGATACTTTTACATTTGAAAACATAATTTTTGTGTCAAAAGAGATCATTCAGAATAAACCTGTTTATGCGAAATACCGACAACACAACGCCCGGAATCGGTGGCAATAAAATATACTTAATAGGATATTAAATGGTCTTTTTAAGTGGATAGGATCGATTCGATTAATTAATCTTTAGGAAAAGAACAATTTATTCAGCTCTGTCCTGCTCAGCTCAAAAAATAAGTAAATCCAAATCTAACTTAAGGGTGGTGTTCTAAGAAGACAATCGGGCAATTAGCAGCTTCTTCGCTTAAATTTGACGTTTAGCGTATGAAATCTTGTCTCAAAAACTTAGGCTGTAGCCAAACGAGCGTAATTTTTTGAGTTGCGAGTCGCGTATTTTCGGTCGCATAAATTCTGCCCAGCAGAAATTTGTTGGGCTGTCAGACGGGCGCAATTTATTCAGTTGCTTTCCAACGTTTCGCTCAATCTGTACCTGACGGACGCATTCCTGGCTCCCCTCACCCCGCGAACACAATTCGGTTGGAACTATGCGTGTGAGTCAGCATATAACTCATTTTGCGTCGCGGTGTTAATCAAACAGGACTTTTCAATGAAACTAAATGCAGCAGAAATTACGAAACCTTCACGAATGTGTCTGTGATGATGGGCAGGACCTGCAGCAGTTCACGTATTGTCGCTCATATACCAATAACCCTGTATAGGTATTGCAAACAAATTACTTTTTTACCTATGTCTTTTCCTGTGAACTCTTTCTGTTGCTTAAGACAAACTCACCAGCTTTCAACCTTATATCTAGTTAATAAATATAGAAAATCACGTTCACTCACAAAATAAAGGTATCATCTTACGAGAATCAAATACCTGAGACTGGGTCAAACCCTTAAAATGAATGACAAAAGGAAGGCTAAACCACTTTTTCAAAGAAAAAGCTATTTCCCTGCGTTTCGTGAACGTATAACAGCTATTTTCTACCGTATTACACTTGACCGAATATCATTGAATGAGGCTATAGCACAAGAGTCCTGAGAGAAACAGAAAGTAAACTTAAAAAAAAATGTTTTTACCCTTCTTGCGCAGTAGCGCAAGAAGAAGGGTATTTTTTAAACTTTTGCGATCAGCTGGCCACTCATACAATAAGGTTTTACTCCATGTGAGTAAAAATTAAAAAACATATTATTGAGTAATCAAAGTTTTCACCAAAATTTATTTGGTTTTGTTTCCCCTTTGTTTACAAAATATATCTTGGATCGTAGAGTAATAATAATAAATAATATACCTAATAATAATGCTGTACAATTCACACAGCATTATCAAGCCCCAAGCTAAGCAGAGCTTAGCCTGAACACCCCTAACAAATATCTGCAGATCGAACAAACATTTGTTCCGAGGCGGGATCGAACCTGCTCCTGGGTTGCAGGCGGACCTTCACCGCACCACTGTGGTCGTCAAACCAATAGAACCAAGATAACCATGGAACTGCTTCAGTCGTAGGTATACTCGTGTATTAAGCTGTGGGCAGGAAGCATTATTGAGATAACAGAACCTTTGTCAAACCTGCCTAACCCTTTTGGCTGAGAAATGAATATTATAGGCGTTTGGTAAGTACTTATAGGTTTTGTTAATCCAATATTTGGGATATTTTATGCTTTGTGAAGGAGTTCGTTTGGTAGTCATTGAAGGTAGATTTTATTGGCGTGTTGATGTGAAAAAAAGAAAGAAAATCAATTTGTTTTCAAAGCTACTAACAGTAAAATACTTTGCAGTTATGAAACATAGTCGAGCCAAACAAAGTCAAGTGTGACTAACGTAAGCATGGTGCATGACGTTTAACGTTAAGTAAAATAATATAAAAAAATCTTCGATCAAAAATAAGTAGGTAGTTCGCGCGGCAAAGCCGGAAATTTTTGATCGAAGAAAAAAATAAAACAATTGGGTTTGACATTTGTGATATTTTGACGTTGACAACTTCGTCGTCAATTCGTTAACAGTCTGCAGTTGCACCAGTCGGAAGCGTCATAGATGAATACTAATAAACGTGGGAAGCGTGCCCAAGACGCTGACTGCATTGCCCCTCTGTATGGCAATGCTGATGCGCTGCGTCAGAAAAGTGAAAAGCGATTTCTGAATACAAAAGTATTTTCACAATGCGTTGAACTCACAATCCATCTTCGTAGAAATCGTTTGCTATCAAGTAACTCTTTATGCAGAGAAAATATTGGTATTGCCATTTTAAACGCTTTTCCTCTGAGCACTTAAAGAGTAAAGTGCAGTAGCATTGTTGTTATATTCTCCTTTACGTTAGTTTATTTTCGTGTTATTTTCTCTTTGAATGTCTTGATAAACAGAACAATTCAAAACCACAGGATGTTCATGTGCAGACTGACATACGGCAAGTGTCGTATGTCAGACCATTATTATGCTATTACGGTAAAATGTCCCATTCAATGCATCCGGGGAGACTTGGTTTAAGCGATTTCGGTTTCTATCACATATAAATTATGTTACAAAAACAAGTACAACTAACATACAGTTTTCGACGAATTGATAACGAAGCTGTCAACGTCAAAATAATATAAATGTCAAACACAAAATTGTTTAATTTCTATTTATATTATGTTATTTAACATTAAACTTCATACATCATACTGACGTTACTTGTGGAACACCAGCGTGACATCACACCACAATGAGACTTTGTCATCGATGCGGATGCGCTGCCGGCGCGGGCGACCGAACAGATGACTATGAAACCAGTTAGTTACAATTGGACGTATGTTAAGAGATCGAAGCACAGCAAGAAGAATGTCAAAGTCGACATTGTTAAAGGCTTTACTAAAATCAAGCAACGACAACACAGTCACAAGCCCACCGTCCATGCCCCGGCGAATGTCATCCGTAATTTCAGTGAGGGCTGTCATAGTGCTGCGATGAGACCATGACGGATGGATGTTACCTCTTGACGTAAAACTTACTAATCGGAGGATCGCATCGGGATGAACTTTTTATTATCTCTCGTCAAGGGTAAAAGGTGTTCTTTCAACACAAACAACACACATTATATGTTCGTAGTTAACCCGCTTTACTTGCTTCACAACGAAATCTTCTTACAAGTTTGTATTATCTTTCCCCATATAGGCACATTGCTATCGGCGCACGTAATAAGGCAATCGGTACCCAAGTTATAAAGATCGCGGATGATTTTCTACAAAAGTTGTCTTTACATAGCAGTGAAAGGCATGCAACTCCGTTTTAGTTATCAGTCGAGTCAAAGTAAAATATATTTAATTCACTTCTCTCAAGGATCAGTTTACAGATAAATCAAGTTGGGAAAATGAAGTTGCAATTTTTGTTTTTCCTAATCGGATTATGCTTTGAACTCGGTGGAACTTTCTTTTTACTGGGTGAGTGAGCCATTTGTGATTTAAGTGAACCGTTTTAAAGTAAAAGGATATTTCAGAGAGAAAAGATTTGTTCAAATTTTTCGTCTGAATTTTCTATTTTTTTATTAGATGGCTTATATAGGAACTATATGCATAAAAATTAACTACATAATACTTCATTCATAAGGAGAACTCAAGTTAAAATCATTCATAAGGAGAACGCAAGTAAAAATCATTCCTAAGGAGAACTCAAGTTAAATGGGCTTAACTTTTATTAGGTACGTTATTAAACCACCTCACGGGCGCTGAAAGTTTAGTTTTGATTTTACCTGGAGCAAAATTTCTTACATCCTAAATTTAATTTAAAGTATACTAGCTTCTGCCTGCATCTTCGCACGCGTATTTTCGGTATAATAAGCAGCCTATTAGCTACTATTATAAGATAGATAGATAGATAGAAAATGCTTTATTGCACACATAACTTAAAAATAGCAGACAAAGATAAAATGGAGTAAATAAGAAAAATGTGACAATTGGCGGTCTTATCGCTCAGGAGCGATCTCTATCTAAGTTGGGCAATTATGTTCTAAATGTACTCCAAATGTCATCTTGGCCTGTTCAGTAGTTTAGTAGATTTCGGGTAGCAAAATAAAATTCACATTTCAGAAAATTTTCGGCGATAAAATATTTATTGGATATTATATTCACTTAATATTGTACATGATGCTCAGAGTTCTTATAAATAACATTTATTTTACAGCGAAAATAAAGGCTCTAAGTCTCGATTTCAGTAAAACTATTACGTTTTTTTCGTTGAAAATAAAAGCTTCATGTTTCGATTACAGTAAAACTATTACGTCGATGGCCCTTTCTAATATTAACAGAATTCAAATATTTATTTCAGAGGCAAAAGCGATATATTTCTGCGTAAAAGTGTGCCCTTTGTACTGTTCCAAACGAGAGAAGAGGGATGCGGGTAAGTTTACAAGAATAGGGTTTTTTCATCTATTTTAGATGACTGTTGTCGATCTATCGACAAACGCTATTTATTTTTGCGGATCCTCGTTTATCTCAATGTGTTTGTCCAATGAAGAGTTCGTATTTTGTCTAATGATTTTTATTGTTACATCAAACTCAAACACAATTTTTATTTATTTGTGAGAGTTTTTATTTATTATTAATTACAATCCATTGATAAAGAAAATACAATAATAATTATTACAACTAATATTTACACTTAAATCTATTTTCTAAAAATATAAGCCGTCACCAGAAGGCAAAGTGCCCAGAATGCTGGCAGCATATTTGTGAGATATTTTTTTTTAAATTTTCAGATATTTTTTAGCATGTTGTATTCAAACCCGAAGAGATTTTTGAGAAAGATTTTGGTTGCTATTTGATTATTTTTAGGGTTCCGTATTGATTGATAACGATGCTTGCCTCCTAGCTGAATTTCAGCCACGGCGGCAGACACACACAAGTGCACAAGTGTGTGAGCAAACACAGTGACAATGCTTTTTGACAAATTTTGATTTCATTCAAACATCAGTAACGTTGTTGATGTCGAGTTCCAAGTATTAATAAAAAAAAAACTCAAGTGCACAGTTATTCGTAGTCGTAGTCGTCGATCGGCTCTTTCAGTTGGTGTCCATCCAAGATGAGATAGAATTGACATTGAAGATCTAATATTTAGTAACACCAAAATTTAAGATTGATATTGGGGTTAGATAATGCTTTGTGAATTGTTCAGTTTTTTTTTAATAAAATATATTTTTTTTTCTTTAATTTTAGGTACCAGAGGTTAGTTTAGTTTAAAACCTAGATTAATTTGTTTCTCATTTATTTCATTATAAGTGAACCACGTGTTTGCATTATAATAAAGTTTGTTAAACCTAGTTTTGGAGCGCTCATTAGGGGAGGCCTATGTCCAGCTGTGGACTGATAAAGGCTGATGATGAAATCTAGTTTTACAATTTGACACCGATACAACATACATGTTCAATATTATTCTCAGGACCTCCATATTGGGACGATGAAGATGACGACACCTACATCCCCTACCACCCATACTACGACCACGAGCGATCCTACGTGTATGATGAACCACCACACTACCATCAACACCATCCTCGGTTTTACCACTGCGATAAGACCACTACTAGTACCCCTACTCCTCCTACGACCACGATGAAACCAAAACCGAGTGGTATTTGTGAGTTTTGTAACAAAAAGTGCGGTACACCGTTGCAATAACTGTTTAAACTGAAGGCATTCGTTTCCGAGTTTAACGCGATAAAAGGAATCAAATAGAAAAAACTTGACTGTTATTCGACTTTGTGCTAATGAAAGATTTTCGCCTACAAACAGTGACGTCACGCGGATTTTTATCCGGCTATAACTTCATAATTTTTTGTTTATTTTTAATAAGAAAAAATACGTGTCCAATATCTTCTGATAATCTAACTGACGGACTAATTATGGAGGGAATAAAAAAATTGAGATAGATCTTTTTAGTAAAATAGCCTATTGTGTAAATACTAAGGAATTGGAATTCTGTTTTTAGTCAAATCTAATTAGAGTAGAGAATCTTTGATCAACTCCGCGAAGCTCAAACTTTCTGACATATTTTTAATGAGAATTTAATATTGTTCGTCCATCTTCCAAGCAAGAGGTCAAAAAGGAGACGAACTTCATGAACTTGAGCTTTCAGATTTGGTTTTGACGTATTGCCTAACGCCATCTAGCGAGCAGCTCGTTATATGGCAATTAACAATTCGAGCTATTTGAAACTAATCGTCAAAAGCAAATCAAAAACAGCTCATTAGGTGAGGTTTCATTTATTCCTAAAATTCGAATCCGAATTCGACTCACAAATTTCCGAAGAGCATATATATATTCAAAAACTGAGTTTGACTCGATAAGGTTTGCCTTGATCTTATAAGACACCGAATAAATACTATGTACTTTACTTTTAAAAACAGGTACTATGGTACTATTAAGTAGTGTTCTATTTATTCCCAGTTTACTCTATGTTTGTTAAAAGTTAGTCAAATATTAATTAAAAATAAGAAATTATGCAACAATGTTCACTTTCACATATAGTATAGGTACTTACTTATATTTATTTGAGTTAGAACCAATAAAATAGTGCCAAGTATACCTACTTTAGTAGAAAGTCTCATTTACCCCGTGATTTACGATGTATTGTCGAAGCATTTTGTAATGGAAATGTGAAAACATTGAAACAAACAACGAAAGTATAATAAATTGTTCGGCAAGTGCCAAATGCTGCCAATACCAGCTTTAGATTCTATAGAGTACTTATACCGACACAGAAGTTATTTTAGAGCAGGAGTTATTGAGTCGAAAATGTATCGAGGACCAAGTCAGTCAGAAAATCCTTCAGTGCCTAGCAGCTGTAAGGGTAAGTGGCGAACTCTGAACGCCGCTGTCCTAGGGGTGAACACATTAAAGTGGCGATCACAATAGGCCTATCATGGCCGTAGTGATAAGAAAGCCACCAAAAGCAAATAAAAAAAAAAGTCAGTCAACTTGTGGTTCTAAAAATGGTTTGGGTACATATTATTATACAGGTTCTTTCTAAATTAGTGTACAATACTTGACGACCTCTGCGGCGCGGTGGGCGAAGGTCTGTCTGCGACGCAGGAGGTTGCGGGTTCGATTCCAGCCTCGGAACAAATGTGTGTAAGATCTGCATACATTTGTTCAGGGTGTTCTGGTCGTTTTTCTATGTCTATTAAAAAATATCTATCTATGTATTGTCTTATATTATGTATATCAGTTATCTAGTACCCATAACACAAGCTCTGCTTAGCTTGGGGCTAGATAAATGCTGTGTGAATTGTCCAGCATTATTTATTTTATTTATTGATTTTAATACTGAAGAAGGTTATACCATAGATTAATATTCAGTGCACAAACCAAGGCGAAAACGATTCCTATTTTTGCAGATTAAAAAAAAATCTTTTGAACTATGCCTTTTTTGTAAACTTGGCGACCTCTTTGATGCGATCCTTTTCTTTACGCCCTACCAGAAGGTGACACGATGCGGCCGCAGTCAATGACCACCGTATATATAAAGACCCGAATACCGTTTTTGGTCTAAATGGTCATTGATTGCAATACAATTAAAAATATATAAGTAGATTTGTTTGCGGCCTGGTTTGTTCACTGAATTTTAATCTGTGGTAGCAGATGAATAAACTCCTTCAGTTTTGTGTACTAATTTGAAAACACCCTCATAGATGGCAAACTGAAAACTTTCAGGGCAACGAGTATGACAGTAGATGACCTGACGCTGACTTATAACTATAACAGCGCAACGTGCAATGAACTTCTTAGCCATTCTTACATAAATAAGTACAGTCATGTTTAGCATTAAACAAGCGGTGTTGTGTTCACTTACTTTGTTTTGACATCAAATATATTAAAAGTAAGAAGTAGTAAGAGTAGTGGTAAGTGATATACCTACACAGTTTTATAGGAATCATAGGTATGGTAGCATATGGTATGGTACCGCTGGGGTATACGTGTTCTTGAGTGGAGACCGCGACTCGGCAAACGTAGTGTAGGACGCCCTCCGACCAGGTGGGACGAGAATTTGCGAAAGACTGCTGGCAGATGCTGGATGCAGCAAACTGAAGACAGGGCGCTATGGCGCTCATAAGGGGAGGCCTATGTCCAACAGTGGACTACTATAGGCTGATGATGATGATGTAGGAACTACCTATGCGTACCAACAAACTGTGCGAGAAACCAGTTTCAATCAAATACCAGGTTAATATGGGGTTACTTGCAAATTGTCCTACAATTTTAAAATGATTATCTAATATAAATTTGATACTGTGTAGTCTGCTAATATCTTCTGTGCTGTAATCCAAGACTGGATTATCAGGTATCTCAGGTTTTTCTACCTAGGTTTAAGTGAGAGTTGAATATTTACATATGAAGGTACCTTGTCGCATAAGATGACCTATTAAGAATTAGTACTAAAGTCTCTCTCTAAAAAAGTAAAAGAAATACTGTGTAAATAAAACGAGAGAAAATGTTTACTGTAGAGTCCAAAATATCTCGATTCTCGACGCAGAAGGACTCGATTATCGTATTTGGTTTAAAAATGGCGTGGGTTTGTTTAGTTTAATAATTATTGCACACAATTTATGAAAAAAGTACACAAATGGTGGAATGGTAGGCATGCTGATGGAATTTTGTGGCTGCTTCTGTCAATCTAAGAAGCTTGACCAATCAATCAATCAATAAACGCTCTTTATTGATCTATCGCCAAAGATTCCGCTTTTCCCTTTTTGAAACATTGTCGCTTGCATGCAGTTAGCCAGCTGACCCCACCTACTTCTTTTGTTCTCTTATTTTGACCGATCGAAGACATACGCAAACATCTGTTTTGTTTTGTGCCCTTTGTTTTTATGACTTTTACAATTATACTAAAGTTACAAAAGCAACGTTTTTAAGCGGGGCAATGCAGCCAGGGTCTTAGGCACGCTTCCAACTGGTATTGATATGGATCATTTGAGCTACTTTTAGATTGTTTACAACAGTCTGCAGTTAGCTCAATTGTAAATACAAGTTTTAATTTAATTCTATTATTTGATTGTGATTTTCTTCATCACAATTCAATGTTTAGGGATTAACAGTTTTGCACTTAGTTTTACTGAGGGGCTAGATAATGCTGTGTGAATAGTCCAGCATTATTTATTTATTTGTTCCGCATCTCGTACTACGGACAACGTCATTGTGAAACTCTTGCGGCACCGCACATACGGTACCGCGCGGTAATGTGAGAGTGCTCTGAAGCTGTAAAGCCTCCAATCCATGTTGGCACAACGTTGCCGAGTGCCAATGCCAACGTGTAATTAAATAAATAATGCTGGTCAATTCACACAGCATTATCTAGCCACAAGCTAAGCAGAGCTTGTGTTATGGGTACTAGATAACTGATATACATAATGTAATACAATACATAGATAGATATTTTTTTATTATACATAGAAAACGACTAGAAAACCTTGAACAAATATCTGCAGATCGTACACACATTTGTCCCGAGGCGGGAATCGACCGCCACCGCGCCACATCGTTCGTCGTAGATGGCATGTTTGCCTTACCTTGCCATCGCTCGGTGTGATTTGCCCAGCTAGTCGAGTGAATACAAGCATATGTATTTACAGTTTTTGCTGAACGTGTCATCATAACAGATGAGATGATCTTAACTGACATAAGTCTTACGGTTTAATTTAATAAATGTACGGAGATTGGATATAACCCTTATCAACTGGACAGAATTAGATTACGTGGCCAGTGTAGCCACTTTAATAAAGTACACTAGGACGTCAGTGATGGGCTCCAGTAAAACATGACCTTAGGACAGGGTCAAACAGCGCAGCGGTGTAAATTTACAGGACCATTGTTGCATTTGTTGATGGTGTAGGATAAATAAATAAATAATGCTGGACAATCCACACAGGATCATCTAGCCCCAGATAAATTTGTTGTAGTATGAACGAGCTTACAGAACACACGACATCAAATGAAATCAAAAATTCTATATTTCCATAAATACAAAAATGTACACTTAAAAAAGGTCAACTTCTTAAAATAGAACACTGACACGGAAATAAAGTGGTAAGTACTTTTGATTTCTGTCGCATCGGTATGTAGACTAACTTGGTGTTTTGTTTTGTTTTTAAGTTGAAACACTTTTCAAAGGTACAGCAGGTTAATAGGGTGTATACCCTATTAACCTGCTGTACGTACCCTCTTTGAAGCTTTAGACTTTAGGTTCTCATCCTCAAGTTTGATTACTTTGAACGTAGGTGGTTCGTGCTTGGACAAGTTTCGTTTGCGTCACGTAGTTGCACTGCATTTTGCGGTCTTCTTCATTGAATATTGTATGGGTGCTGTACGTCATGTCATGAGTCATGAAAGACGTTTATAGTCTAGACTGGAAACTGGAAAGTAGGACAAAATGGTAGACGTGCATGACTGGACATATTCTAAGAAATGTTTACACCATGTCTGGAGTTAATAATATAAGCTTTCTACTGCTTCTGGTAAAGTAATACAAGATTGTTTTATTATTTGTTTTATTTTGGGCTAATAGAACCTAATGGTTTTAGGAATTTATTTCTTAATTCTTATAGAATATACCTATCGAAAATTTTTGGTAACTTAATTTTAATTTCTTGGACAAGGTATTTTTTCTTTTGTCAATCAAACAAATAATTACAAGAAACAATGCGCGTCAAAGTTGAGATAAGTGAGGATGTAGCCAAGTGAGAGCTCAAGGCGTTACACCGCCGCCGTGCTTAAAAATGTCTTCATCATTATTTTGTTGTTTAATCAACAAAATATAAATACGTGTCGAATATGTTCTGATAATCTAACTGACGGACTAATTCGAAAGGAAACTACTATTCCCATTAATTGGCCACTTAATAAAAAAACCGAAATCAAGCACTTTTATTTCTATGCTCACAAAATAAGATCTTAGTCAAGTCCAAGTGTTTGGTTTAAACTGAATAAATTATCAATTATGAAATAAATAAAGATGGTCAATGTAATTGATTTTCTCTTATATATTTAGAAGTGACTAAGGGACTTTCATAAATTTAGCCTAATTATCTCTATCTTGGGATTATAATTAGGTATGAAGGGTCTACACCTTTATACCTAATTATAATCCCAAGATTCCTAAGGCCCACATCATAAGGGCTGCCTATAAATAAAATAATTTCCCGGAATCGTAAAGCTAATAGGCATTTCGCTGGATTTAGAGGAATCACGGCTTGTTCCGTAATCCTTCAGTTATTTACGATGGACAGCTTTTACTGTCCGTTGCCATGACAACCGTGACGTCATATAACACACTGGAAAACATAGCTATACATAGCTATGCCTTCGAAATAACTGTTCCCTTCATACGGACTCCTCAAAATTCGATTCCAAAATCAAAAGAAATGATCTCTTTTAAAAACAGGTCGTGTCTGGAAATCATTTAGAACGGGATATTTAACATGATTAGATTTGTGAGTTTTCCAATATTTCGGCACAGTTTCATGCGCCATAATGTTGATTGAGTTCATTCCGTAATCTCTGTGCCGAAATATTGGAAAACTCAAAAATCTAATCATGATAAATATCCCTTTCTAAATGATTTCTATGTTAATAAACAAGATAGTTTCAAAAGTTCGTGTCTATTTGATAACACTGGCTAGATACAAAAGACGAACTTCCTAAGTGTAAAAAACATAGACTCGGCACGATCGGACGGCAGAATCTAGCACGCACGAACGGAGACCAGAAAACTCCAAGACATTTAATTGGTTTCCAAGGATACACAAAGAAAATAGAATTATTGGGTGGATTTGGGTAGACATTATTACCAACCTTATAAGTAAAATTAGGTAAATCTATTTCTATAGTATGCGAATAAAAGTAAATTAGGCGCAGCTGATGATATCAAGTTTTTTCATCATCTTTATTTTCATCAGGGATAATGAAGGATACTAATGGTAAAAGAATTTTAAAACGGTCCAGTAGTTTCGGAGCCTATTCAATTCAAACAAACAAAGAAATCTTTCCTCTTTATAATAATAATATATAATGTGATTGACGACCTCTGTGGCGCGCTGAGCGAAAGTCCACCTGCGACGCAGGAGGCAGCGGGTTCGATTCCCACCTCGATACAAATATTTGTACGATCTGTGGATATTTCTTCCGTCTCATATATTCTTTTATCATAAATAGAAAACGACCAGAAAGCCTTCTGGTCGTTTTCTAAGTATGATAAAAAAAAACTATCACAGATAGAATAATACTATACTCGCTCAGGGCTAGATAATTGCTGTGTGAATTGTCCAACATTATTTTTATTAAGATTATGGTTTTCGTGAGTGTAACTAAAACAAAACTTATTAGGAAAATTCGGCACGAATCGGGCGGCAGAATCTAGCACGCACGAACGAAGACCAGACTACTCTAAGACATTGATGGGTTTCCGAGGATACACAAAGGAAATAGATTTGGGTGGATTTGGCTAGACATTACTACCAACCTTATAAATAAAAATAGATAAACCCATGTCTAGAGTACGTGAATGAAAGTTAATTAGGCGCGGCTGATGATATCAAGATTTTTCATCTTTTATCTATTAGTTATTCATTTATTTAGAAAATTTCAAGAATAACACGAAACATTTGTTTTATTTACATAAAATAGTGTTTCTTATCTTCGGTACAGGAAGAAGCCCATCCATAGACTAAATCAATTAATTCTTGTAACCAACCATAAACACGACTTCACTCTAGTAGTTCAAAGACAAACTGAACGATGTCATCACACGTGTAATAGCCCAATTTTAATACTTGCGTTACTGTTAATATTGAATGTGTAACACGCCCCAATACGTGCATGATAATCAAATTTTGCAGAAAAATACTTTCTAAGAAGTGTCACTAAGAAAAACATACATCCGCGTACCTACTCATTCGGAACATAATTTGTCATGACGTGTCTGATTACTTTTCTGCGATTTTATTCATAACGTAGGTTAATTTATACTTAGAATGATTTCAGGTCGCCAGCCTTGCGTGTGTAATCACCACTCTAAGCCACTTCAATTCACAAGGCATCAATCAAAGTCCGAACAAGTCCAGACTATGTTCTTGGACTACAAAGTAGGTTCTATGAAGTTTATTCTTATAGTTTTTGTTCGTAATGTCTGGAATTATTTTTATGTAATTTAGAGTCGATACAAGGATAATGTTTTAAAGTCACTTCGCTATGTAGACTTATACATTAATTTCAAAAGATGGGAGTGTATACATAATTTCGCAGCTGACCTCGCATGTACATCTCCGACCTAATATCTCCGAAGTTGCTAACTGAAGTAAACCACCAAAATTTACTCATGAAGAAAATGTTCCTTAGTTATACTATCTTTACTATTGATACAGTCGACTTTTCTGATTGAATGTTTATTAGGGTTACCGTTATTCCTACTGGGCCCTTCCCATAACGAACCCTGAACCTACCTGCAGAGAGGATCTCGTAAAACAAAGACTCACGTTTTACAATGGCTGTAAAGTGTTGCTGACTTTGTAATTACTGTTACAATGTAGACACGTCATTTGTTTTCTGTATTGTAATCACACCTGTGTTTAATGTTAAGTATTTCTGGAGGAAATTTGGTATTTGACAAAATCTAAAAATATATTTACTTATTGAGATAGCTTAGGCAAAGAGCACTCGGAACTGTTAGTTTTAGTTCTAAAAGTAACAAAATTAATTTTAAATTATTTATAACGTCATACGGCTGATTGTCATCGGCATCATCAGCGCATTTCTGCCGTCCAATCGCGGTGATCGCGATCCCACCTGGAAGCACGGCAGACGCGGCATTCCCTGCAGTCATCGAATTGACTGATGGTCGAAGGTGCCGATAAGTGCGCGATGCTGTATATATGCAGCATCGCGCACCTATCGGCACCGAGCGCGCGGCATTTCAGTAAAATGCCATGAGGAAATGCGATGACTGCCGGTAATGCCTGCCGGTAGAGCCGATAGATGTGCGTTCAGCTTTGGAAACCGTTACGTGACATTTGGGTAAATTTTAACAAATTTAAAGTGTGCCTTGAGATAAAATACTGTACAAGAGAGATAATGCAAAAAAACTTAATGTTCTGTTATCTTATAAGATTGATGAAAAGTTTGGTTACAGACATCTTTTTTCCTTAAATCCCATCAATTTCGACAAATGATCAAACGACTCAAATATAGATTAATCAGAGATTTAACCTATTCAGGTGCCAAAGGTTCGGTTTATGAAGATTAATTCGAAAAAGATTTACACGCAGTTACTATCGAAAATGTTTGACAGCTACAAGTACTCAGGTAGATGATAAACCAAAATCTTCTAATGATCATTCCAAAAATTAATGGGAATTGCGGAAAGTGACAGGGCTCTTTTAATTTGATAATAATAACACAGAGTAAATATTTTATCAGAGGATTTGCAAGCTGAAGTGGCAGTGGGCTGGCCATATCTCGAGAAGAACCGACAACCGCTGGGGTAAACGGGTTCTTGAGTGGAGACCACGACTCGGCAAACGTAGTGTAGGACGCCCTCCGACCAGGTGGGATGATCATTTGCGAAGGACTGCTGGCAGATGCTGGATGCGGCAACCTGAAGACAGGGCCCTATAGCGCTCATTAGGGGAGGCCTTTGTCCAGCAGTGGACTAATGTAGGCTAATGATGATGACGATGATGAATCTTAACAAAACTCAAATCTCAAAAACTTCGTTTATTTCCGACATAAAAATAAATAAAACAAAGAAATAATGCTGGACCACCCACGCAGCATTTAACCTAGCCCCAAGCTAAGCAGAGCTTGTGTTTTGTTACTACATAGATGACTGTTATATATAATGCTAAATATACCTACATAGATAGATATTTTTTATTATAAATGGAAAATGACCAGAACACCCTGAACAAATATCAGCAGATCGTACAAACATTTGTCCTAAAGCGGGAATCGAACCCGCAACCTTCTGTGTCGCAGGCGGACCCTCGCCTGCCGCGCCACATCATCGGTCGTCACAGTAAATTTATGGTAACAACAAATAAATTAAGGTGTCCATATTTGAGTCTTTAATAACAGATATACTTAATTAATTACAATTAAAATCAAATAATCATAATAATGTTATCACATTTCTATTTAGGTAACTTTGTTCGACCAATCCTCCACCGAAAACCTGATCTCTCTCATCGAAACAACGGTGTAATTGATTGTTCGACCAAAACCTACAACTTAGCACATAGGTACGTTGACTACTAGGATCTTTGCCTAGCACCTAAGTAATTGATCTGACAACTTAACGACAATCCCTAGAACCCACAGCAATCCCCAGTATTTGTAGGCCATTACCACCAAGTGTTTGGTCATCGTTAGTTTTCGGATAATGGGACACAATTGACACGAATCTTACAGCGAGTGGACACTCGAACTGAATAATACTTAGAATACGGTTATGAACAAATACTTTTTGTGCTGCTAGGCGCTAGATATCTAGGAAATTCATAAGAGACGTAAGGATTGACCTCTTCTACTCGAAGAACAGGGTTATTGGTAAATTTGCGACAATACGTGAACTGCAGATACTTTTACGACTTGGGTTGTAGTTTCCAAATGATTCGGTAAAGTACGTTTGTTTTGGGGCTTAAAGGTTTGCACCCACCTTAAACACCAAAACCCGGAACATATTTACTATCTCCACGGGCATCAAAAAAAGTTTTTGTTTAAAATTCCCATTTTCTTGCACCTGTAATTTTTTTGATGACAACTGCTCTAGAAAATCTTATAGATTGTCTCCTATGACCATTTTCCAGTAGCTACACCGGATAAGTTACCTCCCCTTACAGCCCCATCCAAAAAATCGACCAGTTGTGTTACAAAAATGTATTACAATACAATACAATACAAAAATGCTTTATTGTTCACCATAAAATAACATTACATAGAGACATCGCATAAGATAAGTACAATGGGCGACCTTATCGCTAAGAAGCGATCTCTTCCAGGCAATCTTTGGATGGAAAGAATTGTGAATTTAAGAAAGGCAGGGGGTGTACCAAAGATAATCTAAAATACATAAACTACAAAGACCAATGATTATGGATACCTACATTAAAGACATCCAATAAAATCAAAATAAATAAATAACCAAATTATGTTACGAAGAGTATTATGTTACGAAGAGATTATAGCCACATGTTTCAAAGCTTTACCGGATAAATAAGTAGGTAAGTACATTCCAACATTACCCCTTTTATACATTTTA
Organism: Eupithecia exiguata; assembly: GCA_947086465.1. Lineage (NCBI taxonomy): Eukaryota > Metazoa > Arthropoda > Insecta > Lepidoptera > Geometridae > Eupithecia > Eupithecia exiguata. Next base: position 3,747,765 of record OX352245.1, on the reverse strand, counting down.
CTTAACATTCAGCCTTATCTTATGAAACTTTTCCTGAAAATATTTACTAAATCGCTTGCCATTAGTCTTTTGCCGATTGTGGAAAATGGCAGATAATTATAGGCCTTGTTATCTGTTGCAAGTTCATTTTTAAAAGAAAAATAGAGTTTGTCTGTTTCATTTTTAACAGACTTTAAGAAGCGGTTCTATGTTCGGCTGTATGTATTTTTTTTATGAATTAAAGACAGGTTTTGAAAATTCTTTCACTATTTTATAAAAATATGGGTATCATTTAAACGGTCAGCAGATAAAGACGGTTTTGGTCAGCCGAATAATTGATTTGGCAAGCAGAAAAACTAAATTGAGCTGCAACTAGTGGTCGGCAGAAATGACTTAATTGGTCAGCAAGTAATGTGACACTGGGCAGCCTAATGGTCCCGTAAAAAAATCTTCACGGCGAAATTGTATTTATCCCGTCAAGCGAAAAAATCATCATTCATAATTTTGAAAAATCACAACTAATTACAACAATCGTATTATCTTCACCAATTCTTATATTTTGATGATTCTTTCGTATTTTATGTTATCCCATAAAAGTTTGATCCTCGAGGATGTGCGCCGTAAAACGTATACAGTATGTGTAACATCAACATCAACACATGATAATTTTCACAATCACATGTAACAAATTTAAATGGTTTCCATAGCAACGAGCGTAAACAAGTGTTTACGCCATTTTTTTAGAGATTCGAACCAAAACTTGTAAGTAGTGACGCGTCCGAAGCAATGCACGTTTGCGCCTTCAGCTGGTTTCAGCAGGTTGTCGCTTTAATGCGATCCGGCAACCGAAAAATTTGATCTCACTATCAAACTGTTGCGGGCTTAAAACTACTTCTAAACCATTTTCATTAATTGAAATTTCTTGGTTTATAGTTTTTTTTATCCATATCTAGATAATTAGCGACCCCATGTCTGGGTAGTTGAACATAGTCGATTCAATCGGGTAATTCGGGAATTATAAAATACTAGCAGCGCCTCGCGGTTTCACCCGCGTAGTTCCCGTTCCCGTAGGAATTTCGGGATAAAAAGTAGCCTATGTCCTATTCCAGACTATAATCTATCTCTGTGCCAAATTTCATCCAGATCCGTTTTGCCGTTCTGGCGTGATAAAGGAACAAACATCCATCCATCTAAACTTTCACGTTTATAATATTAGTGAGATATACAAGAAAAAACCTCTTTATTCACTAGTATAGCTTACCGATAAGAATCAAAGCAGCGGTTTATCAATAGTCGAATAGTAAAGTATATAAACAGAACGAGGGCCAGGAAACAATAGACGTACAGCCACAATGAAGATCACTATTATTGCTATTGTAGTCCTGTTGGCCTTCTCTGTGGAGTCCGGTAAGAAATATTACTTACATTCCCATATTTTATGTCTTTCTGATAATAATAGGCCTTCGCATCTGTGAGAGCAACTGTAGACAGGCAATGCTTGGAACACAATTTAAGACTTGTTTACTTTGTTTGGACTGGTTAAAAGGTGATCATAACAAAAGTCCCTGCCTGTAGCCCCTGAGCCGTTGGGAGGTCTGAAGGTCCCATTTTCGGTTTATCGCTTATATTGTGGAAACTATGCGTTATAGTTATACCTATCTTAGAAAGTACCTATGTGTTCTAGCGACAGGACCTACCAAATGAGAGCTGATCAAATTTGCTATAAGTTTAACCCTGTCAAGTTTTTCGATATCTTATATGTTTTCGAGATATCTGCTGTGAAAGTCTGTAATTTTGAAAAAAAAAACATGTTTGCCTCACATTTATTGCTCTTTTTGACCGTATAGTTATCCGGTTCCGGTTTCAGCGATGCACCCAAAAAATTCATGCTTGTCAGCATGAATTTTATTTAAAAAAATCGTTTGCTTATTGTATAGAGAATGATCGCGAAGTGGTCCCATATTTTTTTTATTCCTGGGTAAAAGTATTTGTCCGGAAAAACTTATATAACTGTGTAAAGATAAATTACTAAGGTGTTAGAAGTAGGTTTTAAGTACAACCAAACTATCAATTTGCTTGTTCCTAACTAGCAATATGCTTATTGGTTTCTTTTCTTTTTTATTCGTAATGGAAATGCAGCCATAGAGCGATGAAAATAGAATACAAGATACACTAACGAATGCATCTTAATTAACCATTATGGTCTAAGCTGCCTCGTGTTGGCACCTTCGTTCTTGGTGGTTCTTGTCTAAAGAGCCGATACGAGAGACCTTTTCTTTTATGTCTTTCAGATTACTGTATCCATACAAAGGTTGTCAGGGAGAGGTCGCGGTTAAACAGCAAGTTGTTTTCGGACTTATTTTCCGAAGTTTCATTTAAACCCATGCGGTTTTTGTACTAAAGCTCATGCATAAATTCACTTAATTTAACGACATAGACACAAAACGACGCAAAGTTTATGTGCAGTTGTGGCAAAGGGCGTAAGTTCATGCCCTTTCGAAATTAAACTTAGCGCCAACTCGCTCTAAAGTCAATGGGGCAAAAAGTGCCATCCACCCCATTGACTTGTGTAATGGGGCGGATGGGATTTTTTTCCCAACCGCCCCATTGATGGGGAGGTTAATGGGGTGGTTGGGAATATATCTATGTATTCAGTGTTCAGGGGCAAGTATCGTGGTGAGCGAATGAGGCGCTCTCTGAATTTGAAGAATAGTTCAATAGACCAGACTGAAAAAAGGCGATTGAGTTCATCATCATCATCGTCAGCCTATTTTAGTCCACCGCTGGACATAGGCCTCCCCTAATGAGCGCCATAGCACTCATCATCGGTCTGTATATTACTTCACTGCTGGACATAGGCCTCCCGTAATGAACGCCATAGCACCTTGTCTTCAGCTTGCCGCATCCAGTATCTGCCAGCAGTCTTTCGCAAATCGTCATCTCACCTGGTCGAAGGGCGTCCTACACTATATTTACCGAGTCGCGATCTCCACTCAAGAACACGTTTACCCCAGCGGTTGTCGGTTCTTTTCGCGATATGGCCAGCCCACTGACACTTCAGCTTGCTAATCCTTTGAGCTATGTCTATAACCTTGGTTCTCACCACTGTACTGTAAACGTAAGTGTAATCAGCCCCGTTGTCCACAAATTGTAACAAAACCATTTATTAACACATAGTAGGGCAAAAACGGTAATCGTTGATACTGCTGGTTATGCAGGATCCTACATGTAGTACCTACGCACTACATGAGGTTCCAATCTATAACAATACATAAACAAAACACAACAAAAAACCTTAGAATTGAGCAAAGGCAACACCTCTCGTCAAACGAATCAAATGTAACTTTGGTCGTTGAGCAGGTTTGGATAAACTGTAATGTTACTCCTGTAGGTGGAGCCACCGGCGCTATAGTCCGTAAGAGGTCCCAAAGATTTTCGGTTTAACCGACTAAGGGTTTCGTGGCTTAGTTGGTTAGAGCACACCCGTACTGAGGGTGAGACGCGGGTTCGAGTCCCGCCGAAACCGGAAATTTTTGGAAACTTATTTCATTTCTTAGAAATACATAAATAACATAGAAAACACTCAATAATTGTGGTTGGCAGGCAGAAAATGCCATCGGGATTATGCCCTATTATTATTATTATTATATTATTTATTTATTTATTTATTAATAAATAAATAATCTTTTATAAAACCTTGTCTGAAATAGCATAGAAGCAACACCACTTTAAACCTACGCTTAAATACCCATAGCATACTCCCTTATTGTGATTACGCATTCAAAACTCATCAGGGTTCTTAACTTCCTCGAAAGTCAAACCTTAAATTACTTTTGTTCGCAACATCATACAGTGGGCTAGGTACAGTTACCGACAAAAATAACGTATAATTTTCAAAACCACTTACTCCAGCACTGCTCCACGATTAGCGAACGCGCTTCGTAGTATAACTACAATAACCTAAATGAATTTTCTGAAAAGTTACCTCGCTCATTGATTTCTATTGTTGACTGTACCTTCATAAATATGTGTGTAGGTAGAATATTCGACAGACGCTTTGAGACGTACAGTACGCGATAATTGATGTGGCACGTAGAGCCACTCAGCGCCTGTGAGGCTAGATTCTAAATGCCGCTATTACCTGCACTAGCTTAACCGCCGCGCCGTGAGCGTAAAGAAGTTTGTTAGAAAATGTGCCGCGAAAAATATAAAGCAAGACACTAAAATTCGCCTTGCTCTATATTTTTCGTAGTTGAATCCTTACGTGAAAAATATAAGGATGAAAATATTTAGTTACAATTCCGCGAAAATTATTATATTATTATGTATTTTTTTCGCGGAATTGTTACTAAATATTTTCATCCTTATATTTTGCAATGGATTTCCGCAAGGTAACGCCTGAATCTATTATTTATCCTTACGTGAAATAAATATAAAAGTTTTAGGTTAGGAAAATAGATGTCTGTTAGATACTACTCAACGCAGAAACTAATGAATGGATTTCGTGAAACTTTGCTAATAATGTAGCAAATGGCTAGGAATAGCGGCTGCACAGTGGGTAGAGAGATCTACCCACTACTACTAACAATCTACATTAGTAGATTGTTAGTAGTAGTGGGTAGATCTTTGAATCTTGATCATTGATACAGTGCAAGTCTGAAATTGACGCATCAAAGAAGAAACTTCGTATAAATCCGCACGCGATCAGAATAGGATGGGATTTGATATTTGATATATTAATATCAGAATAGGATGGGATTTGATATTTGATATATTAATATCAGAATAGGATGGGATTTGATATATTAATATCAGAATAGGATGGGATTTGATATTTGATATATTAATATCAGAATAGGATGGGATTTGATATTTGATATATTCATACCTATTCTGATCGCGTGCGGATTTATACGAAGTTTCTTCTTTGATGCGTCAATTTCAGACTTGCACTGTATCAATGATGTTCCCTTTAACAGCACGTCGAGTGATAAGAATGTAATTACTGTTTAGAACGTGAGCCTTCGCAACACCCCAAACTCGATGCGAAAGCGAAGAACTTGATAAATATTCATATCTGCCGTTTCTATGCTTTATTCATAAGATAACAGTTTTAAAATAATAGGCATAATGTTAAGCTATAATTCGTGTGGTTTATTCATAAGTTATGGAATACTAGCTTCTGCCCGTGGACTCGCATGCGCTTTTCCAGGATATTAAGTAGCAATGTCCGTCCTCCGGATACAATGTACCTCTGGTTGCCTGGAAGAAATCGCTTTAAGCGATAAGGCCGCCAAATCCATTGCTATCTTTAATTTTATACAAACTGTTTTTAGGGTTCCTTACCCAAAGGGTAAAAACGGGACCCTATTACTAAGACTTCGCCGTCCGTCTGTCCGTCTGTCACCAGGCTGTATCTCATGAACCGTGATAGTTAGACAGTTGAAATTTTCACAGATGATGTATTACTATTGCCGCTATAACAGCAAATACTAAAAAATTTAATAAAATAAATATTTAAGGGGGCTCCCATACCACAAACGTGATTTTTTTGTTTTTAAAGATAAGTAAGTAAGGAAAGGAACCCTTCGTGCGCGAGCCCGACTCGCAATTGACGTTTTTATTTTGGTTGAAATTAAACAGTATGTTGTTTAAATCACTCACTGCAAAGCACACATAGGAAAGCTCGGGGCACACTGCTGATCCGCGCAACAAAAGCTCCGCGAGTTGACATTTACTGATAACCGCCTGGCTGACAGTGACGTGATACCTACTAGAACAAGTTACAAAGATGAACTTTTATCTGATCGCCCGTGTTTTCCAAACATGTGTATGACGAGAATTCTTTACTATTTGTTGGATTAGATAGGTATATCATCCAAAACATAGGGTGCTAACCTCATAACCCTCCCCTTTCGGTAGTCGGCTAAAAATGATAAGTTAATGCGAGCAACCTTAGTTAGCACTATGTATACTTATATTATATTATAAAGATCCTATCAGATATTCTATCGGAAACCTGTATTCAGATCCGCGCGATACAGACTACGCCTAGTGCGCGGATCGTTTGATATTTCAATATTATAACATAATATATCTTCTCAAACTTGTATGTTGTACTAAGACAACTTTAGGTTTTAGTTGAAAATGAAAAAAAAATATTTCTACTCAAATTTTATAGTAGTACTCAATCTTAACAATCAATCTCAATCTTATAGTACTCAAATCTTATACAACTAAACAGTAGGTGTTTAGTTGTGTAAGATTCGAGTCGAAATAAACATTTTTTCATTTTCATTTTTTCATTTTCATTTTCAAAGAGGAAGGATATGTATTTTTGTATGTAACGAATAAACTTTAAAATCTAGTGGACCGATTTCAAAAATTTAAAATTAAAACCATTAGAATTTTTTCTTTTCAGGGAGTGACATAGGCTATGTATCACGGGAACGGAACTACGCGGGTAAAACCGCGAGGCATTGCTAGTAATATTATAAAAAGAAAGATCTGTTTGTTTTTCGAATTCTTATGGCTCCGAAACTACTGAACCGATTTGAAAAAATATTTTACCATTAGAATCCTACATCATCCCTGATGAACATAGGCGATAGAATATAATCCGTGCAAAGCCGGGGCGGACCACTAGTTTAATATATATTAAGATCCAAGTATACTTGTCAGCTCTGGTTTAAATACAAACGAAAATCGTACAGTACCATAAGGGTGCAATACAATGACGCTTTTCGCATCCTTATGAAGAAACTACGTTTTTGTAGCGCGTCAGGCATGTTCGCTGATGAACGGGTTCCGGACTTTTTCGCTATAATAAGATCTCGTATTGCGTCATTCTGGGGCAATATAAGACGATCTAAAAATAGCATTCTCAGCTAACAACATCTGCAGCCCTATGTACAGGTTCTGGCTCTCTGTGCACCAGAGTGGGAACCGTAAGTAGGTAGGTACGCATTTTAATTTTAATTTATTTATAAATAACCGATGGGTTCCTGTAATAACCTGAAATAAATGATTTTATTTATTATTATACTTTTTTTTTTTTTTTAATGCTGGACAATTCACACAGCATTATCTAGCCCCAAGCTAAGCAGAGCTTGTGTTATGGGTACCAGATAACTGATATACATAATACAATACATAGATAGATATTTTTTATTATACATAGAAAACGACCAGAACTCCCTGAACAAATGTCTGCAGATCGTACACACATTTGTCCAGAGGCGGGAATCGAACCCGCAACCTCCTGCGTCGCAGGCAGACCTTCGCCCACCGCGCCACATCGGTCGTCATTTTTTATACCTACTATACATAAAATAATAAAATACATATAGTATACTTTTGACTATTACTTTACAGCCAACCAAAAGAAGCACAAAGCCATGAAATCTTCAGGAGCTAGCGACTGGCCCCAACCTGAGGTCATCCGCAACTTCGACGTGCCTCCGGAATTCACTGCGCTTCCAACACCAACCGATGGAAATGATCAGGTGATTGATTATGCAGGACCCTTTTACCTCTCTCTATAACTTGACACGTGTCACAGCCATCACGCTAGGCAAGGGAATAGGTACTCTTGAGTAGTTTTAGGGTTCCGCGTCTAAGGAGGAAAATACGCCCTTATATTGAACGAATTTAAATATTCTACGAAAATTTTATAATGTCCCAGAAAATTTTCGATTTCGGCAGGATTCGAACCCGCGCCTCACCTTCAGTACAGGTGCGCTCTGATCATTGAAGCAATGAGATCAACACGTGCCTTGTCGAAAATATCTGGGACCTCTTACGACTTAAGACTTTTGCATTATTTTTATCAGACAATACGTTAGAATTATTTCCCAGTAGTAGTCAAGTAGCCTATTTTAACAAAAAATACTACTAATTTACTGGGTTTCTTTTTACGTAACAATACTACCTGAACTTAGGTACATTTTGAAGTTACAGATGAAGAAGTTACATAACTTGGATTCTACTACTTAATAAACCTAGAAAAACCTACATGACCTAGAATGAGAATGTTTATTTAAATTGTTCAATATAAATCAATAAACGTCACCGTTTCTTTCAGGAAACAACAACTCCAAGCGGTAGACATCACGGAAAATCGCATAAGTCGCGCACCGATTGAAATATTTGTGTTTGCTAGATTTTAAATAAACAGTTCCTTTGAAAATCTACCTTTTTTATCACACAAGTAAATATTGTCTTTAATCACGCAAAAGGTTCACACTCGGAATCGGTGTGTACGGAGCCAAAACTACTGAATGGATCAGGCTGAACGTTTCCATAGGTGTAGCCCGAAGCCGGGATCAGACAGAGGCTTCTTTTTATCCCATAGGATAGAAATAACCATAAAAATAGAAACAACGTGTACAAAACCACGCGCACTTTCTGCCCGTCGTCCGTCAGTCCTCCATAATTAGAATCACACCACCACAAGCGCGGACGAACTCGATTGCTTTGAAAATATTTTATTCCCGATGCAAAAGTTGAAATCAGTAGACGCACCCTATCTGAAAAATCAAACCAGAAGTTCAGGTGTAGGTACTATTGCATTGTTCGTTTAATTATTGCGCTTCAAATTCTCAATCAATGCAATACTCTTTATTGACACAAAAAGAACACTAGAATTGTGAATTCAGTAACGAACTAACAAGTGCAGAGTCTATTGGAACAAAGGACTGCAAGCTTTTAAGCTCCCTCTTTATTTTGTTGATTTTTATCTGGAATCTTGAAAGAAAGAATGGAATATGAAGCTTTTACTTGACTCTGTAACTTTGATAACAACTAAGACGTAATGATAGTTGAGCTACCTGTTGATTGTTTGCAAAAATTATATATTCTGCTGTTAGCTCAATTGTTTTAATTGTAAATACTAGTTCTAATACATTTCTATTATTTGATTGTAATTTTTTCGATAATAAAGATTAAAGATGGTTGCAGAAAACAGAATGCGGACAGATCAGGTGGCGATCTTTGCTAGCCTTTGTTCGTAATACCTAGTATCCTATCCTGTGCAGATTATAAAAGTAAGGTCATAGAGGGTGCCCCAGTGTTTGCTCAAACACATGCGCACTATAATAATTATGATCCGCGCATTATGGCTTTACTCTATTGAGACTCGCCGCCGTTGTCGAATGAAAATCACATCACTTGACACTGGTAAAATTGCGTAACCAGACACAAGTTGCCATTAAAAGAATTATCATTATTAATGTCCGCAGAAACTTTTCAGCGTGTTTCTAGATGTAATATTTATTAAAATGGTTGCAATGACATAACAATAATTTGTAAAGAGACAGCGTGAACACGGTTTTTCATTTACATTGTCTATTTACCTACCACATTTGAAAACTGTGTCAGCGAATTCATTATTCAACGAAACAAAACAGCAAAGTGACGAAGGTATGTTGTGTGGCTTTACAGTTATTCCCGTAGTTTGAACAGAGAAATAAACTTATATTACAAAGTCCGGATGGATGGATGTTGGTATGATTTTTACTACTTCACAGCTAAACGGATCGGCATAAAAATAGTCAGTCTAGATCTGGAATAACGCATTATGCTACTTTTATGTCATAAATCAGTTCCCATGGAATATATCATATTCGGGCATATTTTGGGTCATAAAAGTGATAATAGATATCAAATTGTTAATTTGAAAAAACGTCTACGAGATGGACGATATAGGCTGGAGAGACAGATGAATATGTAGGTAGTTAAAAGAGTACCTAAGTACTGTATCCTATAATGAACGTATGGCACCAGGCGACAGCTTCATCATCCTCACAATGATGATGATATACTCGCAGCAATAGAGCTCCATAATAATGTAAATTGCCCAGGGAATTGTTATTTATGAGGCAGCAAAATTAATGTTTATCGCCCACCATGGTTTTCATACAATAAAATGTTAGAGACTTTGCAAATTTAATTTCTTACCGCTTAAGAAACCATTTGGGGGAGTAGCTTGGAAGGTTATTATTATAATGATGGGTTATTTAAGTAAAGTTAAAATAATATTTTTATTTTTAAACAAGGTAAGTATAATAAAACACTGTTTTAACCGGATTGATCGCGTATATTTTATATTTTGTTTATAACCTGACGTTTCGGAGGCTTTTCAGTGTGTGCAGAAGTGTTTTATTATGAGTTCTCGCGAAAATAACCTTAGATGGTAAGTATATTTTACTCAGGTGTTAAGATAATCCACATAATTTGACAAGTCGTAGCCTGTACACTGAAATTTTGTAAACCAAAATTTTTCACGTGTTTCACCTTTGACAATAAAGATTATTCTATTCTATTCGTAATTATTTCTATTTTATTACAAAACCTCGAAAAATATTTCATATAATAAAGGACTTGATTTGACAAACTTTAAACGATGAAGAGCATTAGGTCTCTTGATCGGACCGCACAACGCTGCGGTAGGCGGCTCCAACGTTGCGTGACCATGCGGCGTCGACTATCTGTGCGGAGAAACGGTCAGTTGATTTTGCCGCAGCTACCAAAGTAGACGTCTTCAAGCAAATCCACTGTCGAGCCGTGACGTACACTGCATCACTATGAACGATACGACGACGCGCTGTACGCAAGGGAAAGTTCGGTGAAGTGGGGAGTGGGTACTACCACTCCGCACTTCACCGCACTTGCCCCTCACCGCTGACGCAGTCTTCGACGGAACAAAATACCACTCTAGCTAGACGATTTCATACGATTATGACAATGTGTCTGGCACCGCATCCCGCAGCGTTGTGCATTCCGATCAAAAGACCAAAACTTTAGGCCATCATCGTTTTGTATCTACTTAATGACAAGCGTCCCCCAGTGAACTAACATTACCTAATCTGTGCCCCAGTGGGGGACATCTAGGTGGTTGACAACGGGTGTAATCCAAAAACGATTTTTCCAGTTGTTCTCCAATTATTAAGAAATGGTGGTGTACAACGAAAATCATCACACCTTTTCGAGCATGGTCAATATTCGAAAAATAACAACAAACATGCTAAAGGTTTCTTAGTCGCTACTTTACTTTAGTCTACATACCGAAGCGACAGAAATCAAAAGTACCACTTTATTTCCGTGTCAGTGTTTTATTTTAAGAATTTGACCTTTTCTAAGTGTACATTTTTGTATTTATGGAAATAAAGAATTTTTGATTTTGATTTTGATTTTTGAGACGTTTACTAACGAAGAAGTAGCATGCCCACTTCTTCTATAGATACAAATTACTTTGTTTATTCTTGTTCAAATATCTCGGTCGTGCTTTTTAGCGTCGTCGGGGCCAGAGTGCTTGGCGTCGTCGACTCTACTGTCGGTGAGATCTTTGTCGTCGCAGTCGTGGTCGGCACTGTTGGCGCAGGTGTCGTCGTGTGCCAGCATGAGTAGTGAAAGCCTTTGCAGAAGAGACAATGAATCTGAAAATAAGACAAAAAATTATTTGAACTTGAAAGTCAAACTTATATACAATACTAGCAGCGCCTCGCGATTTCACCCGCGTAGTTCCCGTCCCTGAGGGAATTCCGGGATTAAAAGTATGTCTATGTTCTATTCCAGACTATAATCTATCTTTGTGCCAAATTTCATCCAGATCCGTAGAGCCGTTCTGGCGTGATTGAGTAACAAACATCCATCCATCTATCCATCCATCCATCCAAACTTTCACATTTATAATATTAGTAAGATTTACACTAATATTATAGAGAAGGAATGATTTGTTTGTTTGAATTGAATAGACCCTGAAACTACTGGACTGATATGAAAAATTCTTTCACCATTAGAATTCTACATGATCCTTAATGAACATAGGCGGTAGAATATACCCGTGCGACGCCATAAAGTTCTAGATTGTTTGCAACGTCTAGAAGTCTGCAGATTCCTTGAATTTAAAATATAAACTTGTGGGCAAGTACTTTGTTACCCGAAGTTGATACTCCTTGGAAATAAATGCATTTCCTTAATTGTAGAGCGTTGATTATCTGGATATTTTAAATATACGCAAAACGTCCCAACAAAACGCTACCTGCGTGATCATTCAAACCAAAGTTTCACTGAAACAGTAAATTTTACGCCTTTTGTCACCCGTAAAAGTAGAGAAGATAACTTTACCGATTTACTGAAGACATGGTTCCGGGTGCTGGCACAGAAGTTCACCAGGAAAGTTGGATCTGCCACTTTGACGCCATAAAAATCTGTAAAATTCCATACGAATTATATCAAAAATATAAACATGAATACTAAAGGTGTTTTCTTTGATTTATTTACCAACTTAACATATTATTCAATAGAAAACTTTTAATAATAAGACTAAGTAAACCACAGAGGTTTGTAAAGCTGCAGTTTGTTTTTAAAGCCCAGAACCCAATAATTTTGGTGTAGGCTCAAGAAATAGAGGCAATGAAATTTGTAGCTCTCTTGTAAACACGCCTTTATGGTACATCTGAGCAAGTAGCTTCTTTTTGGTGTGCACTAAAAAAAGATGGGAAATTCCTTGGGGATCACAGGTCCCCTCAATACCAATATTATAAATTCGAAAGACCCCGGGCGAAGCAATTTGTAAAAAATAAAGAACGAATTCATTTTACGATCGCTCTGAGCCGACGAGCTCACTCGCGAAACTTTGATACTATTTCTCTTGAAACCAATACGTAGCTGAAATGAAACAATAGAAAAAGAACTCAATCTGTATGCCAACAAACCTTGATTTCCAATGGGTAGAATGGATAACGATACTGAAGCTGAGAAGAGCAAAAATGAGCAAAGTAGATAAGAAAGAGACATGACTGCTTGTGGTCGATTTGCTTCTGGTAATGACAAAAAATCTGAAATACTGCTTTTTACTTTTTATGACGTGCTGTGGTTTAAGGCTAGGTTTGTATGGATAAGACCTCATGCCTTATGGATAATTTATGGGTATTTTCAGTGTTTGATAAAAAAAATGTGTATCCAGCATATCAGCTTATCAAGTACACTTAATACAAGCTATGCATTAATCGGCATAAAAAATAAAATCGGCCAAGTGAGAATCAACTCGCACACGGCGGGTTCCGTACCATCGTTAAAAATGATTTTCGGAAAAGGAACTCTCAAAAACTGATTTTTTCAAGAGAAACAAGTCAAAAATCTCATTCAATGCCTTGCGTTCTCGTCAGCGCGATTTAGAGTTCATTATCAGCAACATCTAGTTATAAATTCAGGCAAAAACTTTTAAAAAAATTCATGAGTCTACCTAAATTTCAACTTTCTACCTTTTAAGGTTCATGAGATACAGCCCACTGACATAACGGACAGGCAGACAGCGGAGGCTTAGTAATAGGGTCCCGTTTTCACCCTTTGGGTACGGAACCCTAAATGTAAGCATTTACTTTCTGGCCAAATTGTCCAACATTATTTATTCATTTAGGTATAATTTTTATCTTTTATATCATATTATATATTTACATTTAAATGTATGCCTAAGTATCACTGTGTTATTAATAAAAGTTTGTTTCCTACTCAACAAAATCAAACAAAGAAGTTACAAAAGTTTTTTTTTTTTTTTTTTATTTATTTGAGGGCTTTATCGCTTAGCGATAACATCACCCATAGATACATAAAATAAAATTACAGACACACAAACAAATCAACAGAAACAAACTTATTGCTAAACTAAACCTAACTCTAATAAACTAATCAAAAACAAAAAAAAAATATTCGAGACTTCAGTCAAATAAAATGTTTACAAAAATTTGAAGACAAGCGTTTTCCCGTCGGATTTGTTTATTCCTTTGAGTTGTTCAAAGGTGAGCTCAGGATTTCAAGAACCCTGAGGCGAGAATATTCGATATAGTGAAAGCGACGAAGTGGTTTATTGCTTAAGAAAACTTGGAGAAAAAAACACAATGTGACAAGCACCCCCAACGGTGTTTTGGAGTCACAGATGAAAGGCGTAAGAATCGACCCCCTAACTTAGGCCATAGATGGCGGTCGTAAGGCTATTAAAATACACTACCAGATGAAAGGTTGCAGCTTCCTTTATGAGTGCTGATATGTTGCAGTTACAGTAAGCCTCTAATGTCCCACTGTTGGACAAACCCCTCCCCTGATCCTGATAGGTATGGAATAAAATAATTTATAGCAAATAAAAAAAAGAGATATAATTGTCGGTGTGAGTCTGCAGTAAGCTCAATTGTTTCAATTGTAAATACTAGTTTATAATTTAAATCTATTGTTTGATTGTAATTTTCTTTGTTAATAAAATAAAAAGACACTGAAAAAAATCTTATTACCTAATTTAAAAAAAACCCTGTACACCCTATATATAGTCAGTGCATTGTTATTATGTCATACGGCTGTGTAGACAAACCAAAATGTATTAACTTTCATCAGCAACATCACTGCATTTGGTTAGGTACTACACAGCCAACTGACGTCATGACCACAGAGCACCACGGCGTGCCTGCGTTCAACGTTTTCGTCAAGTTACGCGTGCAAATAAGGCACACCGATTGCATAAAAAAATTGTGTTTTTGTTTAGTGGTTCATTAGCACTTTATACTTATAAAGAAATTTTCGAAAAATGGGTGTAAAATACCTTATTATAGCTGTGCTTCACTTAAATACGACGAGGTATAATTTATAAACTGAATTAGTACCTACTGCAAAAATGATTTATTAGAAGGGTCTAAAGCCGTTCACCGGTCTAAAGGTCCTAAACCTAATGGGGCAGATCTAAGTGCGTATTGCCTCAAAATGTAGGTATCAATCATCGATGTCCTGACCTTATACCACTTTAGGTTGTAACTTACGATTTCCGAGAATATTTTGAGCCTTTTGACTATTAAAAAGCTTTTTGATAGTGACTTCATATTATTAGTTGAGATAATTTTTTCACGGGGTGAAACTGGTAAAAAAAAAATTGTAATCCCTCTAATAATTTTAGTTTAAGGCTCCAAATTTTAAACCACGTAATTAAATATTCTAGCGCAAAATAATATTGCGCACTATTTGAAAATCCGATCAAAAACAGTACATAATGTGTGAGCTAAATAAATCCATACTTTTCAACCTTCGAAACACTAAAACCTTAGAATTTCAGGATTTCCCATCCCTTATCCTTTTGCTTGTTATCTATTCAATGTTTTACGCCTTACGGTGTGTTGTTAACGTTATAGCTAAAAGTAATTTGCCTAGTATCTTTAGACATCTTCCTTCCAACGACTAACAGGATACAAGAGGTCTTCTTGAAGTGGGTGCTGATAATGATACATCCATTTTCATATGAGACGTTACTGTCATGTTGGTATCAAGTGTAAGCAGGTCTTCCTTCGCTGGTGGTTATCAGTACAATCTGGAGTGAAGTCCTACAACAGGTTGGCATGCAGGTATAGCTATATAGTTTTATTTTAATGGGATATAACACAGGTTGGAATTAGGTTAAGACTTGCAAATGATGTTTTAAGCACGTTTAAAATATAAAAAGACTACAAAATGTATATTCTTTTATATAGTTTTTAATATTAGTAATAGTAAGTAGTATTATAGTGTTTTTGAGTGGAGACCGTGACTCGGCAAACGTAGTGTAGGACGCCCTCCGACCAGGTGGGATGACGATTTGCGAAAGACTGTTGGCAGATGCTGGATGCGGCAAGCTGAAGACAGGACGCGATGCGCTCATTAGGGGAGGCCTATGTCCAGCAGTGGACTGATATAGGCTGATGATGATGATGAAATAGTATTATAAAAGACCGGGGAAAGATCACCAGCATAAAATGGTATCAAAAATAACAATCAATAATGCTGGAAAATTCACACAGCATTATCTAGCCCCAAAGTAAGCAGAGCTTGTGTTATGGGTACTCGATAACTTACATTACATACATAGTCAGAAATTTTATTATACATAGAATGAAGAAATATCTGCAAATAGTACAAACATTTGTCCCGAGGCGAAAATCGAACCCGCCACTGAGGTTGTCTCAACACAGACGACAGATGTTGTACATGATTGTAAGATGACTTGCGGGGATTAAAAAGCCAGTTCCATGCAATTATCTATAAGTACCTTTTGTACTGGAATTAGGTAAAAAAAAACATATACAAAATAATAGTATACCTTTTTACACAAAAAAACGAGGGCCAGAGCACCGAAGCAAGTTCTTTCGCAAAAAACTATTTACTTATCCCTATTAGTGGGAAGAATGAACCAGATTCCTCTCAAATAGCTGAACATCGGCCCCTAGCAGGAATAAACTTTGATTGCGCCACTACAAACTTCTGGGAACCTACAATCAATCACTTAGGGCGATAGGTAAGCTTAGGTGGTGTTCTTCTTTTAATAGGCGCGTCTCTCGTGACGTGACCGAATGGATTTTGTTTATTGTTTATTTTGCTCACATGTACATGTATACAGCTCAGATATTAATGTTAGCCTAGGTCAATAGTACATGCACCCTGTAGGGCACTGCAAAAGAATTTATATAAAATGGCAAATACTGTAAGTTACAGTATTTGCCATTTTATATAAATGAATATGAATCGAGTGACGAAACTTACAGTTTCGTCACTCGATTCAGTTCATACGGGTTGATATAAATCGTTGGTTGGTAACGGGGTAAAGAAATAAACTCGTGTTTTTTTCGTATTAGTTATATTTATTTTTAATTGGTCGTACAATTTTAGGAAGCGTTAAATACCTAATCACGTCGAATAACTGGTGTGCTTGCCGCTAGCTAGGATACTTAGTATATCGCATTCACTGCCCGATGCATAGAACTCCGGATGAACGAGTGCGTCGAAGGTCATGAAAATGTTAAGCTGTTTTAAATCGGGTTTTTCCTCCAAAACATCTTTGGATAATCAATTTTAAAATAAGAAATTTAAATTAAGAAAATCAGTACGCAGTTATAATTTTTTTTAATAAATTGAGATCATCACTCCTTTCACGACTTTTCTTTAAATCTCATGGTTTCGGATTTGGCCATCCACTCCCATCTCCGCACCAGAGCTGTTCATAGGATAAAATTTGACTTGTCTAAGTGCTTATTTTGTAAGCCTTAATAAATAAAATTAAGTATTCTGATTCTTTGTTTCTTTAAAGTACTTATTATGCTGAAATCCACAGAAAGTAGGTACCTACGGCAACTGATTCATGATAGTGGTCCTGATCTCAAGCGTCTAAAGTGGTACCAAGTAGTTTTGCTTCCACTAATGTAGAATCCTAAACAAATTTGGTTTGATGTAGAAGATCAAGGACCGTCCTAAAGTAATTTTCGATGTGAATTTAGGGACAACACATTTTACTATTTATTTATTTATCACCAACAAAGTATACACTAAATGATCATGAGCGATTAACATATAATAATTATTAAAACAGAAAAATAAAACTTAAAAATTGAGATAGCTCAGTCTTGGATTTAATAACTTAAAATAAAAACATCAATTATAAAATACAGCAAAACACAAAAAAAATTGCATTAAATTTCGAAATAAAATCTCGTTTTTTTTTTCATTTTGAGGAGAAATTTGTTCTTTGTGGACTGATTGGTAGGAATAGGAAAGGCAACAAACAATCACAAAATTAACAAAACCTCTGGGACCGTGCAAAAGCTTTCGATGCAGTTGCAAAGAAAATTATAGACACAGGCGACGTTTTTATGAAAGGGTCGAAAAGCATTTGAATGACAGACGCGACACGAAACGAAAAAGGGACACCTTTAAAAGCTTTTAGGATGAACAAAGTTTTGTTTGCATTTGGTTGGAAGTTCTGCTCGTGAAAAAGTGTAACCTGGGTAGGCATTTATGATGAAAAGCCGTCATTTAGGTAGAGAGAGTTAAAGAGTAGGTACCAACCACCAATATTTGTGTAAAAAAGCGATCATTTTAAATTATAATTAATCGACTGTTTAGTATAGTTTAAAGTGTCTACTGGTAAGTGTAAGTAGGTATTAAAAGTTACTTTATTACGGAGAAAATTTCATTTTTTTTAGTACATAGTTGTTATTGTTTCATTCTGTTATAGTAATTTTCTTTGTTTCTAAATGATTTCTTTACTAACAAAGAAAATTACAATCACATAAAATAATTAAATTAAAACTAGTACATATTTACAATTGAAACAATAGAGCTAACTGCAGACTGTTGCAAACAATCTACAGGTAGCTTAACTGATCCATATCAATACCAGTCGGAAGCGTCCCCAAGGCACTGGCTGCATTGCCCCGCTGTATGGCAATGCTAATGCGCTGTGCCAGATACTCACCAGTTCTAGGGTCACGCGTCGCTTTGACCAGAAGATTTTCTTAAAAATCCGGAGAGCCTCAGCACCCCACGGACCCCACGGACTCGACTTCAAGGAGAGCAAATGCGTAGGCTCTTGCGATTGTAATTTTATTTTGAATATTTCTATATTAATTTACCAATATGCATACAAAATATTAACAGGCTCGTTTTTAATTTAAATTCTAATGCAATTCTGCAGTTGGCTCGTTTCAATTGTAAATACTAGTTCTATTTGTTACTATTTAATTTTAATGTTCTTTGTAAATAAGCAAAAATCAAAAGCCTTCAGCCCCTCCTAAAATGACGTTAGTCTTTAAAAATCAATGCTATAAATTTTACACCTACATGTAAAAGGAACGGTATTTAAACCAAGCACAACCCTAATAGGCAATTCTCCTTTATACCCAAAGCTTTTACGAAGGTAAAGTAAATTTTAGAGTACAATACAGTTCAATTCAGTGTTAATTCTTCGGCTTTTCCAGCCCCCAACAAATACAGTTGAACCTTTTTTAGAGGCTCGTGTAGGTAAATCAATTATCAGTTAATGTGCAATACGTGTGACTTTTACGTGGATAGGCTGCTTGGAACGTCGAATAAGATGACTCTAGGTGTGATGGTTGTTGTTAATATCAATGATGTTTAAAAGCAGTAGTGAATGTTTAAATTTTTTTCCAAAGTTCTGTTGGTGAACCTTCTTTGATTCAAACTTTTCGTATAAGAGGTCGAAGCGACACATGACCCGAGAGCTGGCGCAGCGCATCAGCGTACAGCGGGGCAATGCAGCCAGCGTCTTGGGCACGCTTCCGACTGGTATTGATATGGATCTGTTCGATTGCTACTGGTCGATTGGGATTGGGACGTCCCAATCGACGGAAGCCTCTATTATTTACAACTGTCTCCTTTTAGCTCAATTGTTTCAATTGTAAATACTAGTATTTATTTAATTATATTATTTGATTATAATAATAACTGATGAATAAGAAAGGTATCGATTCCATTTAATATCATAATAAATTACACATACACTTACATCGAAACTCTGAACTCTTCAAAAACTGCTGACTGTCCAAAACTTAAAAGGCCCGTACGCAAGCAGTCGTTAATTTTAAGTCGAGAGGCGATGGGGAGTGAAGTCTCCGTCTTGCCAAAAGCTTCGAACGGTCAAGTGTTTTCAATGGTCACTCGCATATTTGGTGCAGCTTTTGTGCTTGGAGACGTCGTGTCGGCGTCGGTATCGACGGTATCGTGTTTGGAGCGAAAGCTAATTAATACTGAACTCAAGCAAAGCGTAAAATGATACAATCGTATAGGCTTAAAACCTTTTTGAGCCATAGAAGTGAAAAAATATTTTTTTTCGTCTATAGTCCATGCGTAATACGTCACTTGATCTTTCAGGTTTGTTTTCCTGCAGTTTGACATTGGTAATAATTATAACTACGATTTAGTTACACAGTTACAACGATTAAAACAAAATGATTTATGATATTATGATGATGACTACAAACACTAACAGTTACTGTTAAATCAACGTCTGGATAAGTAAACTTCAGTTTTTTTCTATGTGTCGAGTGTTGGAGCGGTATTTAGCAATTAAAATACTAAATTCATAAATAAATAATATTTATTTATGACGTGTGTTAAAGGAATTCTAAAGAAAAGTATTCCTTTCATATTTTCCAAGGTAATTCAGCTACCATAACAGATGATTTTTTTTGCTCTTCAACATTCGCAACATTTGTATGAATTCTTGGGAATGAGAATGCGAAAATCCTGCGAATATTCGTTACATCCCTAGTTTACTGTAGTTAACAGAGGCCCGATTCTGCAAACCATTCGCTTTACTATGACAAGGGTATCGTTGCTGAATCGTTGGTATTATTATATTTCTTTGGTAGAATGGTCACCTAGAATTCTCACATGAAATAAACTCTAGAATGTGCGTGCAAAAATGTTAGATTTTGCGCGTGTTACCTACGAGATAATAGCTCACATTACAATTTACTACAAATAGGTCAAGCCTTTAACGAATTTCACGGTTGAACCATCATAATAAATTGATAGCCAAAGTGATGTCATAATTTTTCGAACACGATAAGATTACATATTTTGGTGTGCAATAGATTATGTTTGATCGAAAGCTGCATCAACTTATCATAACAGGAAATAGACACTTGTTTTTCATTTAATATTCAATATAATATCTTCAGTAGAGGTACGAGATATTGCTTGAAACTAATTGACCCAACTGATGTCGTCCCGTTCTAATATCTCGTACAAATTACGTTTAGTAGTGTACGTTTGGTAGTGTGGTATAAATATTTTCCCCAATTTAAATTTTTTTCCAGGCATTTTTTCCTATTTTTCTTCTTCTCAGAGTAATCTAAAATGATGCGTTTACCTACTAACAGTATCACGTATTTTTTTTAACCGACTTCAAAAAAGGTGATTCTCTATTCGGCTATATGTTTTTTTGTGTGTGATACTTGATGACTCCGCCAATGGCTAAACCGATTATGCTGATTCTTTCAGGATTTTATAGAATGATCCCGATGTGGATTTGGATGATTCTAACATTGTGTACACATAGGTTGATTTTGAGATAGTCCCAAAAATATTTGAAACTTAAGAAATTTATTTGTGCACCGTGAAACGTTTTTACTTAAAGTAATACTTTAAGTAAAAACGTTTATTACGTACGTACGTACCTATTCCATGAAACTATTTTAGTTTTGGTAGTTCGCCTGATAATAAAATAGTCAATATCATATCTAATGCTTTACCGATTCGGTTTTTTTTATTATTTATATTATATATTATTTATACTGGCTGCGCAACCTGCGGCAATATGGACTGAGCAAGAAAACAGAAGACATTGATGCTAGGCTTTTCAAGAAGATGACTGCCGAGGTGCCGCCGACCCTATTTAAGTGGTATTCTATTTATTTTAATCTTTGATTTAGCCTTTCACCACACATGGACTAGTAACTATTCTTAAAATACAAATACCTATTTTAAAAAAACATAAAATCTCGAGATCTGTTCATTGTATTGTTTAAAAAGAAGAGCTGTTTCATTGAAAATATTTTCAAACTGAGAAATCGAACCCACAGAGCCCGATACCGGCCTGGCCGCGGTTACAGTTACATTGTTACTATCCACTAAAAGAAACCTAACTGTTTCGTTAAGAAATCTCCATTACTTATAATACCTACACACTACAAACGACATTTTAGTTCATAGCTTCAATACAGCACCGACTTTTTCGTCTAAGTTTTTTGTGAAGAACGACACACACTTTCAAACACCCTAAGAAAATGACACATTTTACTAGCGTTGTAGATTATGCAGGAAACGTTGTCATGTTTTGTCCTTCGGGGAACACGAGCGGCGAGAGGGCAGGGAAAAAATTGTACATTGTACACCTAGGCGAGAAAGTGCACAGTTCCTATTGAGTGTGTCAGTTGAGGGCCGAGGCAAAGTCGAGGCTTTAAAACACACTGTAAGAATCGCACTTTCTCTCTAGAGTAGTGATACATAGTGGTTAAAAATATAATACACTTACGAAGAAAATCATCGTCTTAGAATCTTCAAAATCACTTGATTAAATTCATATTGTAAACTCAAATTAGGCGCATTGTGTATTTTTTGTTTCACTTCGCGCCGCATACGGTTTCAAGGTTTCTACTTTGAAAGACTTTTGAAAATATTTGTTGCTCCTGATAAATTATTTATGTTAAGTACAATATGCTTGCATATTGTTGTAAACCTTGTGTGGTTAGCAGGCAGAAAATGCCATCGCCATTATGCCCACCATTTTTGTACTCTTTATAATTATGTGCAATAAAATATTATAGTAACAATAAAACATATTTTGTTTGATTTCTTTTGAAAAGTAGCTCAATAAATAACAGATTCAGGCGTTACTTTGCGGAAATCCATTGCAAAATATAAGAATGAAAATATTTAGTAATAATTCCGCGAAAAAAACCTTCTCCGATAAGTTCTAACAAAACGTAGTCCGCGTTGTAGAAGAAAACGACGCCAACTACAAAACTGCTCTCAGTGTTAAGGTCGAGTATTGTGGTCTCCTGATGATGTCTCGTGGAGAGACGAAACTAGTTGACGTCTTGCTGTGATAGGTATTTTTTCATTTAGTAGTTGGCGTCGTTTTTTTCTACAACGCGGACTACATTTTGTTAGAAGTTATCGGAGAAGATTTTTTTTCGCGGAATTGTTACTAAATATTTTCATCCTTATATTTTTAAGTAGCTCAATGTCGATAACTTATCGACATTTAGCTACTTTTCAATGGACTGATGACCTCGATATCGTTTCTCTAAGCAAACAGTGTGCTAATCCCCACGGAGCCAAGCCAGCACTCGTATATTCATTAGGGAGATACTGATAAGCGCATTAGCCGATTCAATATGCTCCATAATCATTAGTTGGATTGGATTAGGGGTCCACATGGAAGAGATAGGAATTATATTTCATCGCAAAGCTGGTTGGTTAACCGATGAGTTATGTAGGATACCTTCAACGTAAAGTTACGGAACGTGATTGAGTCGTTGAGTCGTAACTGCAATTAAGCAAAGGGTATAGTAGTTTTACACGTTTAGCGTGTTAGTGTCCTGTATTGCGCCGCATAAAGACATCTGTCAGCGTTCTGACAGAGAGTTACAAACAGAAATGAACTTTTTTTGCATGGAAGCTTGAATCAAAGTTGTATTTTTTCCTGGCCCAGATAGATAGGCCAGAAAGAGTCAAATGACCATAATAATTCGTCCCTATGACACTGTGGAAGAAAGGAACTTTTCTTGATCATTTATGAAGAGGTTCAACGAGGCAATTGTTGGTACAATCAGCGAATATTTTATTTTGGGTCGTCTATTGTTAAAGGTACAATACTTAACTTTTAAAAGCTATACCTCGATTGTCATTTGTTTTCTCTCTTTTTTTCTGTTTGGTAGTTCGACTGTTAATCAAATAGTCATGTCCTACTGCTAAAGCAGTAATCCGATTTTTTATGACAAACGATGCCTATGAATAAGTTTTAATCGATTTTGTTGTTCAACTGTTGGAGGTATCGGGTACTGATTACTCCAACGATGTTAATTCGAAACTGTATATTTTTATGCTATTTTTATACTCTTTTATGGAAATCTAGAATCATCATCGTTTCATATCAGCTTGATAAAAAAAATTTTTTTTCGCAAATCCCCTTTATTCGATTCAGCATATTCGCATCTCTATCTGTCAAAAGTAAATGTGTCTAAAAAGTTGAGCAACGCGCTGGTTTTCTGACATGAATGACAGAACAAGATCGAGCGCTCTGATTTCTCAGTGCAGTCCTATGAACTCGGAACAGTGAATTATGCTGCCACGAAGCACCTGGTGAAAAGTTTAGTTACTGTCATGTAATAATAATGATTTCATTTATTTTACCCAAAACAAAAAAGCAAGAACAAAAGAAAAACAAGTAGGTACTAAAACTATAAAAAAGTGAACACAATAACAATTAAGGCTAAAACTAACATAATAATATATTATAATAAGCACAACTAACAACTTTTTACCCGACTACCAACAGGGGAGGGTTATGAGGTTATGTTTGTATGTTTAAAAATAGGGTATGTAGTAATGCACACAAACCTTAGGGTTTGAAGCAGACAAATGTGACTTTTTCACCAGGCCTTTTGATTTCAGAGCGGTTAGACTTAGGTCTAACCGCAAAAATCAAGAGGCCAAGGGCCCAATTCTGCTAACATAATGTCTGCTTCTAATCGCATTACTATGATATAGGTATCCTCCATGAATCGTCACGTATTCGGTCACGTAGAATTTTAGATGAATGAAACTCCAGATAGTCCGTGCGATGCTAATAAAGTGAGATATTTATAGAAAGATTTCGACCTTGACACTTCAGGTGCACGTCCATCTGTAGTTGTTTTCATCTAAGGTTGCTAAAACGTGTCTCTGTGACGATACCACTGTCATAATGAAACGATTACCATAGCAGAATAGAGCCTCTGTACGCCCACGTTATTGATAAAACTCGTAGGTAGTGATTAGTGAACGACTGACACCTCTCCAATTTCATGTGTGTTTATTCAAAATATGAAAGTTTCCTTCGAAAATAATTATGTTACAAACTTCTAACGTTATAATCTTATATAAGGGGTTACTTGTTGTACTTGGTACAACGTTATAAAGTTATATAAGAATTCAATTGTGAAACTAATCAAGTGGAAATAGGGATGATGACATTAAACATCATCAAAAATAGGTATTTATCAAATTATACATAGGTCAGCTATTGATTACAAAACCCGTATTATTTTTTTATTTTGTTCGAGACGTATTATTATTTTGATAAAATAAAACTACAAAATACAATAATCACCTCGTTTATTTAGATTTTACGGTCCCGTACCTCAAAAGAATAAAAAGTAACCCGTAAAGTAACCGTAAGTTTAAAATTTTAAACTTAGATTCAGTGCAAGTACCGAGTGAGACGTTTTCCGTGTGTTCTTATTAGGATTCCGTACCTCAAAAAAAAAAGTAACACTTAGAGGATCACTTTGTTGTCCGTCTGTCCGTCTGTCAACCTTCTTTTCTCAGGAACATGGTATCGAGTTGAAATAAACAATATATCAACTAATAATAATCAACAGTCAACGCACTCAAAAGTAATAGCCGATAATGTCAATTTTTTTTTAATTTCCAAAGAAATAAGATGCACACAAAAACTATAGGGACTATAACTATAACTATATGAACTTCCCGTTCATCTAGAACCAGAAAATTTGGCAAGAAGCACCAACAGCAGAACAGCACAAATGGAAAAACCGAAAATCGTAAATTCGTAGTAAAACACCAAAAAATATTTAAAAACTCGCTATGGAGCAAAATTTGTAGAGTACCTACTACCCTTGAACTAGAATCTATATATTTGGCAAGAAACAAGGTCTTTTAATTACCAAACCCTCGTTGCGCGAGTCAGACTAGCACGTTTTATTTGTGTTTTTATAGGTGTCTATCGAAAAAATTGTTCGTTTCTCGAACAAAAAGTTAAATACTAACAGATACTTACCTTCATAAAACAAAAAAACCAAAGAAAAATCATCTAAGTCTCCAAATTTTTTGAGTGACTGATTCGCATGTCCATCTGTCAAAGTAATTGTATTTATGAAATACTTAATTCTGTCATTATTGACTCACCTGTCAACAATTAGGGAACTTCATAGTCGTATTGACGGTATGTTTGTGTTTATTGTTGTTTTATTTTTAAAATAGGTTCTTTTCTCGAATAAAAATGAAAATTCTTGTAGATGTTTACCTTCATAAAACAAAAAAGCAAATATCAGTTTTACGCTACACACCTAGCTTACTCTCACAAGTAGTTTGGTGTAACCCAACGGTAACCTATAAAGGTAGGTACCTACACAAAAAGGATCCCTTGGACATTACCGTAAAAACAGGAAATTTTCATAAAAACCTGTCTGTTATTGCATCTTATATTTCAGTATCCATAGACCTTTATGGTTTCCCTAAAGTAGGTTACATGAAATGAGGTTCGGTGTTATACAGATCAAAACAAATTTTCTTACCCACTTTATTGGAAAATACGGACCTTAAAAAGAGCAATAGTCTTCAGGTATCGGTAAAAGTAAGGAGAAGTAGGTTTATGAGCAAAGTTTTTGGTAATGGATTAGTAAAATCAGCTAAGGGCGTGTACAAGAACACAAGAAGAACTCATTGACACTGTAATCTCTAGATGTGTGACGTCACTTGCGATCCAACCAAACACATAGCGTTTTCGGTCACGTGACGACATGTATAAAAAAATGTGTAGTTTTAATCCCATTCTTTTACATAAAAAAACCCTTGCAGCTTGCTGCTAAGAGGAAATTAGGCTGACGAGATCCATGGGAGAAGTGTAGCCAACTTCTCCCATGGTTCTCGTCAGTCTAATTCCCTCTTAGCAGCTGCAAGGGCCAGTGGCGAATGGGCTGTTTGACTACATTAAAAATAAATTCCAAATTGTTTTCACCCTAGTCAGTGACAACGTAACAAAGCGTATTCACGTGATTTTTATTAAAAATATGCCTTTTTTATGTAAAATTCAGATTCAGATCATTATAATGTTCCATCCAATGTTCCATTTAATGGTGGAAACTTTGCTGGTTTAAGTGTTACTTTAGTAGTTTTTCTGTTTAGTTTATAAGAACTGTTTGTTTCCCAAATAAAACAAAATAAATAAATAAATAAATAATCCGCAGCCGGATTTTGCCCACTGCTGGGAGTAGGCCTGCAGAATTTTGTGCCCTCCACCATTTTGCAAGTTATTCCTTCATCAGCCTACGTTAGTCCACAGCTGGACATAGGCTTCCCCTAATAAGCGCCATAGCGCCCTGTCTTCAGTTATTCCATAATCCAACCAAATTTCTAAAGGGTCAAGGGTAAGTCAAGTAGTTGGCTGACTAACTAAATCCTTTGAAAACTTATGAGAGCTAAATCAACATACGCGAAACATGAACTGTGTTCCGAATATCCTAAGCTAAGCCATTAAACAACGCAAACAAAGGACCAATACGGTTATATTGGATATTGGCAGGCTTAAGGACGATTTACACATATCAGTGAAGTCTCCGTTCCGGCAACGTGTCCGTTCAGTTCAGTATCAGTGCAACTGGCTACGAAACATGGCTACGAAAACGGCAAGAACATTCCGTTCTCGTAACTGGATATCAAGCATGAAAAAAATTCCATGTTCGCGTAGCTGGTTATCAAAGATCAGCTACGAACGTGGACTAAAGGAAATATTCTTGCAAACATTCTCTATGAACGCATCCGAGTACTGTATCGTGACTGACACTGATAAGTGGGAATGCGTTCATAGAGGATGTCATCATCATCATTATCATCAGCCTATATCAGTCCACAGCTGGACATAGGCCTCCCCTAATGAGCACCATAGCGCCCTGTCTTCACCTTGCCGCATCCAGCATCTGCCAGCAGTCTTTCGCAAATCGTCATCCCACCTGTCGGAGGGCGTCCTACACTACGTTTGCCGAGTCGCGGTCTCCACTCAAGAACACGTTTACCCCAGCGGTTGTCAGTTTTTTGTGCTTACACCGCTCTGCCGTGCGATTACGGTTAAATATTTTATTTTTTAATTATCCTTCTATATCGACGTTATTTCTCGATACAGTCTAACACCGTTAGATAAAGTGAGCAAAGGTCCGCCTGCAACGCAGGAGGTCGCTGCGGGTTCGATTCCCGCTTCGGGAAATATGTTTGTTCGATCTGCAGATATTTGTTCCGGGTGTTCTGGTCGTTTTCTATGTATTATTAAAATATCGATCTATGTATTGTACTATAGTTTATCAGTTATCTAGTACCTACCCGTAACACAAGCTCTGTTTAGCTTGAGGCTTTGTTAAAGTTGTATGAATTTGTCAAGCATTATTTATTATTATTTATTCTCAAAAATCTATTTCCTAAAGCGCATTTGCTCTTAAATCTATCACACTAAAAAATTATGGCATACAAAATCTCATTAGCAAAGTTCAAGAGAGAACATTGCTCTGCTAATTAACCTCCACAGATGTAAAGAGTTTCAGCGACAGCGCATTATTTTCACGGATTTTTAAAACCTAGCGCTATAAGCCCGACTAATCACCCTCTGCACTTCCATTTCTCCACAATAGACATTGAAAGCTACTGTACCCTTTTTCTACAGATGTTCGTGACGAACCATGCGCGTTAGTGTTCTCCCATCGCGTCCAGAGTTTCAAGCACAAGTCCCAGTCTATCGCGAGATACCGCCGCGTAGTCGCGGCGAACGCGCTGCCGCCAACTTTGAAAAACATTCGATACTTTTTCAAACTTCGAATCCTGCTATTCGAAATTGAATTTGAATTGTTTCTGTTTATTTTAGAATAGTGATGTGCTAGTTTGGTTAAATATTATCGATAAAAAGTTTGATTGACCAAAGTTGTTGAAACGCTATTTTGGTTGGAGTGCTAAAAGTTTGTTAGCTTTACGTGATTTATGATGGTCGCCGGAGACGCGGCAGCTTGGAAAATTTTAATGCGGCGTAATTGACGTGATACCGTGAGTGCCTAATTTACTTTGACTTTTATTTGATGAATTTGGCTTTGCAGGTCATGAATTTTAAAACGAGTTGGTTTTTCTGGACGTCCATTATAAAAAATCTGATAAAGGTTCACTTGTAGAAGGACCTATGTATTTCTATAGACATTTTAGGCAGCTATTTGCTAATATATCCTTACCTATTCATACATTATGAGCAATAATGTGAAGGAATTGAAAACTAATTACTTTGGCATTCGAGTGTATAACCCTTTCATTTTCGTATGACAAAGACCAACACGTAAGCCCCATGTTTCATAGTAATTTGCCATGAGTTTGCGGTTATCGGGTACGGAATAGAGCAATTCTAGCCATGTGATATAATTTCCGAGACATTGGCATTGGCAGTAACAGGGTGGCGGTACCAGTCACCAGATGGTATCAACGACAACTCTGCGAGATAATGAAACCTTTTCAGTTTATACCGCTTTAGATTTTATCTTCGAATTTCAAAAACGTTTTACTCTGTCAGCGGCTTTATAGGGTTTTCTACTGAACTAAAAGTAGGTTAGGTTAGGATATTTGTTTTTGGAATTCAAGTTCAAAAATGGAAGGTCATGAATTCCTCTAAAATGCTTTGATTGTTTGATTAGATAAGGTTTAGGATGCGGAATTCCCTCGCACTCTCGCACAATAAGTCTTTGTAATTTTAGGTTGATACTTATTTGTTTTTAGTCCATAAGATTTAGAACAAGAAATAGTCTCGATGGATTTTGATTCACCAATCAGAGTCTACATAATGACATAACTAAACAAAAGTGTAGAGTTATCCTAAGAATAGAAAAAAAGGAAGTCGGTTTCCACGTTGGTTGAATGTCGCGGTGATGTTCAAAAAGAACCAATAGCGTCGTGAATCATAACTAGAATTCTGCAATAACGTTAATTTCTGTAGTTAAGCTTACGGAAACAAAGTTACAATAATTTTGTCACATACGATTCAGCGATAAGGCCGCCTGCTCCATTAACTTGCATAGATTCAATCTTAATTGACAGAGAGACGTTTTTAACGAAGGTTTTAAAATTATTATACTTTTGCATTTTTTTTATTAACTAATAAATTCCAATAAAAGAAGAGTAACCAATTAGAACAAGTATTTACAATTGAAACAGTCGAGCTAACAGCAGACTGTTGCAAAAAATCTAGAGGTAGCTCAACTGATACTATACCAATATTTTATATAACTATCTTTATAACTATTTATTTATGTGATTTTATCTTTTAACTGTATCATAAATCCAATTATCTCATTTTTTTAGAGCCAATTGTCACATTTTTCTTATTTCTTCATTTTATCTTTGTCTGTTATTTTTAAGTTATGTGTGCAATAAAGCATTTTCTATCTATAGATAGAAAATGCTTATGATTTAGACTTATGATTTAGATAGATAGATAGATCTATCTATCTAAATCATAAGTCACTACTAAATTCTTCGCTATGGTTCAAAACGAGCGTACACTTTACTCTTTAGCCCGACGCGTTGGCCTAAATAATCCAGAGACAACAAAAGCTAGTCCTGTCTAAAACGTAGCAGGAACAACACAATGCATTACCTTACAAAGAACATAATTTATTTATTTGGACCACAAACAAGAGCACTACAGAAGGTATGTAGGTAATACAACCAGGGACAAACCGTAATTACACTAAATGCTAAAGTTTGGATGGACAAATGTTTGCTTGTTAAAAGTAGCCTATGTTTTGTATGTAGTCATCAAGTCACGTTGAGCGTCAGAGCTGATGCACACCGCATCCGGGCCGTTTTTTTCGTAGAGCTTCACACCGCATCCGTTTTACAGAATTTGTTTTTTTTCTTGATGGCGTATGTAGTTGTAGCGAGTTCACACTCCCGACAGTTTTCTGGATACAATAAACTATTGTTTTCAGTAGCGATGGATCCGTAAAAAACGGTCCAGTAAAAACGGATCCGTATAAGTAACCCCCTGACTAGTTTTCCAAGTCTCGTAATTACATTATTTTGTATAATATTAAATAAGTTATTTTTATTTCAAATAAATGCTATGAAATATTTTCTGTTGTTGAAATTTCTGTAAGTAATTTGAAATCAGCATTGCCATACAGCGAGGCAATGCCACCAGCGGCGGCGTCTTGGGGACGCTACCTACTGGTATTGATATGGATCAGTTGAGCTACCTGTAGATTGTTTGCAACAGTTTGCAGTTAGCTTAATTATTTCAATTGTTAATACTAGTTTTAATTCAATTCTATTTTCTTGATTGTAATTTTGTTTGTTAATAAAGTCTGTTTAGTTTGCCTAAATAATAACGGGCTATTGGACGAACCATAATAGACGACTATTATCCTATGACCCTTTTTGCTCTATAATAGCTACCTTCACGAGTAAAGTTCTTTCATATTTTAGTAAGCCCCTAAAACAGGAGTAACAACCGTTCGTTATAAATTACATCGACGATGGTCGAGAATTCAACAGCTGTTTCGTTTATTTACTACTCTACTATTTTTTGATGGCCGAATTGCTTTGATAACAAAAGATTTATTTTATCTAATTCCGATGTTTTGTATTTCTTGCTTAATCAACGAAGAATACGCTTTGTCTATGTTTTCTTTCCTCGTTTTGGGTGCGGGGGTGGTCTCCGTAGATGTTTGATCCAGGTTTTATGTAGTAATACGCTCCAAAGTCAACATCAAGTTAAAAAAAAATGAAGATACATAGATCATTCTTTATTGTATCACACAAACATTAATCAACGTGATTCTTTTTTACTTTATCCGTTTTGTCTATTTTCTTTTGTCGTTTTTGGTGCGGGGTGGTCCCCGAAGATGTTTGATCCAGGGTTTATACACTCCAAAGACAACATCGTGTTGAAATAAAATTTAAATAGATAGATAGATAATTCTTTATTTTATTACACAAACACAGAAAACAGAACAGAAATAAATGCTATGAAAACATTTATTGATATATTAGGAATTCCACGGGGAAACTAAAACCGGTGGGAAATGAGATGGAAAGACGGCAAGAAAAAGAAAGCGGGCGTAACTGGACATGAATTGCCTATAGCGGGCAGCAACTGGATATGAATTGCCCATAGCGAGCGGCAACTGGAAATGAACTCCCAAAGAGGCCTCCCTTGTCTACTGGTTGACAAAGCTAAAAAGAAGAAGTATACAGAATCCAGGTTACAAATTACCATCGGTCTACGCACTAGGTAAAGCCTGTATCGCGGAAACCTGGACAAAACACTGTCCACTGGCTTCCAACAATTACTATTCACTAGCAGTGCCTCGCGGTTTCACCCGCGTAGTTCCCGTTCCCGTGGAATTACGGGATAAAAAGTAGCCTATGTCCTATTCCAGACTATAATCTATCTCTGTGCCAAATTTCATCCAGATCCGTTTTGCCGTTCTGGCGTGATAAAGGAACAAACATCCATCCATCTATCTATCCATCCATCCATCTAAACTTTCACGTTTATAATATTAGTGAGATTATACAGTTTTTTTATACCTTCGTATGACCACAATCTCACCTAATGGAAAATGAAGATGTGGCCAACGCAAAGATGTATCACGAACATCTAGAAGATACCTATACTCTTGCCTTGAAAAGACCCATGTTGTAATTGACCGGAAAAACAACAGCAGGGAGAGTGTTCCAAACCCCTGCTTTCCAAAGCTGGAACTGAAATGACACACTACCCCGCCGGGTACAGCTAGTTATATAAAGCCCTGTCACTTGAAACTTCTCTTCATCATCATCATCATCAACCTATATCCGTCCACAGCTGGACATAGGCCTCCCCTAATGAAACTTCTCTGGGTAAAAAAAGGGACTCTAAATTTGGTGCTCTAAACGGGAATACTTCGTATCGCCGATATGGTGAGTTGATGAAGACTCCATTAAAGTGGAAGTTTGTGTCATCTTCCACAGTCCGTCAACTCATTGAAGTCCATCCTATCGGTCTAATATCAGTAACAGGCAAACCTTTTGTTATTATTTTTTTACTATAAAAACTATCGTAGTTTGACAAATTCATTACGGATGTAAGCGGGTTAACTACGAACACTATTTGTGTTGGAAGAACACCAACGTTTCATCCCTTAACGAGGGACTTCTTCAGGGTGAGTGCGGTTCTAGGCGCGCGCGTTCCGCGTCCCTCCGAACACTTTTGTTATTATTTCCTCTACGTTTCTATTGCGTTACAGCGATCGTGGAATGTAAATCGGCTGAAAAGATTTGAATGAAACATGATGCCAGGTTCGTTCATAATAAATTAATAAATAAAAACATTTTATTTTGGATAATCATGACCTACATTTTTATTAGTAATGATATTATAAAAGGACTTAAAATTAAGGTCAGTAACAATTGCTCACTGATACTAATTTTAAAAACATTAAATTTCACCTATAAATTACCCTATGCACCCTATAAACAAATCCTCATAGGAGAGGATCCTATTAGCAATAGTTTTTAGGATGCTGTTCATACTATCCCGGACTCTGCGCATCAGGGAGGTGTTCTTTTTGCGGAGAATAGCTGTAAAGCCGTAGTCTCTCGGATTACTACATACTTGAATGAATGAATGAACACTTTATTGTACAAAAAACATGAATAAATAATCTTATATCTAAATAAAACATAAACAGTACAAAAGGCGGCATACTTTACTATATCTTCTACTTTCATTCCGTCATAGTGCAGTGTTCCTGTGGAAGTGAATTTATTAATCGCGAGTAACACCGCGGGGCGCAGTTAGTTTAATAAGCCTGTTAGGTACCTAATGAATCATGCGTTCTCATTAATACAACGTTAATATTTAATAAGTATTATAAAACGAAAAAATACCTTTCTAATATTGACTTCTTGTGTGTTCAAATTGGTGAAAACGGATTCGAGACCAATTCCCTTTTGATCCTTGTTTATGAAGGTTGAAATTGAATGAAATGTACTAAAGGCAGGCGTACCCACGATCGCTAATTTAAAAGTAATGCCTATTGGAAGTTGAACGCGGAAACAGTTAATAAAACGAGCAAATAAATTGTTTTCACTCTGTTTTCACACGTTTTCTGCTTAAAACAAATGCGTTCAATCCAGTTCGTGCCTTCAATATTTGCTTCAACAGCAGAGTTGTTTCTTTCTATTTTTAAATTTACTGGAATTGTGCTATTTGGACGAATTCGATCTAATTTGACAACAGGAAGTGGTGATCGAGATAAAAGAGGATGTTAAAAAAAACTCCACTTCTCCTTTTCGCTTCTTCCACAAGTGGACAAAAAATTTAAGCGAACAAAATCAATATCATTTTGTTTCTTATTTGATAACTAGCAGCGCCTCGCGGTTTCACCCGTATAGTTCCCGTTCCCTTGGAATTCCGGGATAAAAAGTAGCCTATGTTCTATTCCAGACTATAATCTATCTCTGTGCCAAATTTCATTCAGATCCGTTCAGCCGTTCTGGCGTGATGAAGGAACAAACATCCATCCATCTATCTATCCATCCATCCATCTAAACTTTCACGTTTATAATATTATATATATAATATATATATATATATAGTGAGATAATTACTATTTATTGCTGTTTAGGTATGTATAAAATTTGACTTGTCTAAGTGCTTATTTTGTAAGCCTAGAAATAAAAATATTGACTTTTTGACTTTTGACACCATATTTTTTTCCCCGACTACCACAGGCGAGTAAGTGGTTAGAGCGATCTAAGCGTGTCTATGGGTCTGTAGGCAGCTGGCAAATGTGTACGTATCCACGTTAAGGCAAAACGAATGTCCAATTTCACACCTACATACAAATGTCTGGATTTTGCCACATCATCAGAGGATGTTGCAAAGGATTACAACCTGGGCTCTATCAATCATTTCCAACTGCAACATCAAACGTTACTATAATTAGCTCAAATTGTTTGGCATCTCTCTGTTTGTGGAGCTATAATAGGAAAATAATTATATAGTTCTACAAACGGCTGCTAAAGTTGATCACACATAATAGTTTTTTTTTATTTGGTAGGTACTCTTCAGAACTACCTATCTGTCTGTCTGTCTGAATCTAAATCAGATGGCTATACTTTTCCTACATTTGGCTGTTCCTGTTAGGTCTTTGGGTCCTAATTCTGGATCTGAATATCTTATTTTTCGCTTCTTCCACTAGTGGACAAAAAAATTGAAGCGAACAAAATCAATAACATTTTGTTTCTTATTTGATAATAACTACTATTTATAAAACTGTTTATGTATAAAATTTGACTTGTCTAAGCGCTTATTTTGTAAGCCTAAAGAAATAAAGTTATTGAATTTTGAAATAAAACGTAGCCAAGGACCTAGCAGGGACAATCATCATCATCATGACGAAATTTTCCTCCATTTAGGTATTGACCTTTTGGAATTATCAGTATATTCTGTGGTTGCATTATCTCTGATTGCCTTGTTTTTTTTTCATACCAATTAATACCAGAAAAGTCACGGCAATGGCGAGCTAACTCTAAAAGAGTCATAAGTGTGGCTAGAACAGTTCCCTGTTCTCTTCTAGTAAACCTTATGATGACCTTAAACCATGAACTTTGACAGCAATAAAAATTTAATCACAGCAGAAGTGCAGATATATAAAAACGCCCCTCGTAATCGGATCACACTGATGTAAACTTTTTTGCGCGTTTGTAACACAATCCTCCGTTTCTGCCAAAATTCTGGCGTCGTCCAACGATATCTAAATGGAAATAAAAACCAGTTAAATGTAGTGCTTCGAAAACTTTCTTTGTAAAGAAGTACTGTAAGTGATTCCCTTGATATTGAAAAAATAAAATTTCTTAATAAAATTTCGGTGCCAAAAACGCTTCGCAATGAGAATCATGGGAAACTCTGAAGGATACAATACTAACCTTTAAAAAATAATATATTCCATGATTTTTAGTTAGTTGTATAATCGATGTTTACTTACTTACGTACTTTTTACGCCATCAAATATTTTTATGTTTTACGATGATAAAACATAAAAATACTGCAATAAAATTTCTAGTGTAATCAACTGAAATTCTGCGCTGGAAATAGTATGGCTTAGATTCATGAAAAACTAGTGTTTGCCCGCGGATACGTTTCTATAAAAATATTTCAAGGTTATTTCTATCCAATGGGTACTGTTTTATAGGGTCAAAACATTTTATTAATTCCAGGCTAAACCTACATCTGTGCAAAATTTCAGCTTGATTCGTTCAGTAGTTTTAGTGTGAACTACTGAACGAATCAAGCTGATCAGTTTTCATTCGTAGTCATCTCTTTTGACATCGACGGGCTGAGTTGGCGGAGTCTTCATTCTTAGTAATCTTTTTCGACATCGACGGGCTGAGTTAGTGGAGTCTTCATTCTTAGTAATTTTTTTCGACATCGACGGGCTGAGATGGCGGAGTTTTCATTTTAAGTTATCTCGTTTGACATCGACGGGCTGAGTTGGATGAGTTTTCATTCGTAGTTATCTTTTTCGACATCGACTGGTTGAGTTGAACGAGGTTTCATTGTTAGTTCTTAATGTAACAATACAATACAATACAAAACCGCTTTATTGTACACCAGAAAAATAACATTACAAGTGGGTGGCGCCAACGGCGCTAGAGCCGTAAGAGGTCCCAAAGATTTTCGACGAAACCAACTAAGATTTCGTGGCTTAGTTGGTTAGAGCACACCCGTACCTACTGAGGGTGGGGCGCAGGTTCGAATCCTGCTGAAATCGAAATTTTTGGGACTTATTTAATTTCTTAGAAATTACCCAGAGTAGTGGGTGGGCTTATAATACAAAAACCTTAACATTAAGATTTGCCAGCATCATCTGTCTTGCACATCTTGCTATAGATATTAAGCCGATATACATAATACATGTTATTAGGTATATATAGCTCGCTTTCCCATCTTACCTCTCTAGCCAGATGCTGAGTGAGCTGTTAGTACCAATAAAAACAAACCACTCAGCATTTTGTGCGCTGCCAAAATCGATTTCCGATACCGAAGGTTACGAATGTTTCGATGTGACTAAAGTATCTACCACAAAACTTGCTCATCGAATGTTGTAAATAAGGTCTATGTCCACCTCAGGATTGGCTATACGTAGCTATTGACAGTTATGCAAAGCTAGCCAATTAAGTCATAAACTCCGATTCCAAAACCTGGATATTTTTTGTATACAAAGGGGTTACAAAATTCAAGGAATATTGGTAGCATCATTGAAACAAAGCATTGATTCTAGAAACAATTTTTTTAAGTTTTCGCTCATCATATTCGTATATTTGTTCTCATTCGTTTTTGGTTGAGGAACAATTTTTTTTGTGGTTTTGTTGTTATTTTTTTTGCGTTCCACAAGCGATCGGCCTAATAGATAATAATAGATAATGACTTTATTTGTAACTTCAGACACATACAAAATACAACAACTATACCTACAACATATAAATATAATATCAACTTGCATTTTAGCTGGAAAGTGGGAGCGGAAGGAAACACCGCGTGTGACAGGTAAACATTATATGGAAGGCTGTCAAAAATACTTATCCGGCCTTACTCTCACATGTTTCCCGAATAAACACAGATTCCAATGACACACAGATCGCTTCGCTGCTTAGACTGCTGCTCTAAAGCCGCTGTCCCACCCCGCCACGCACGATGTGCGCGGCTACGCGGCGCATTTTAGCTGCGTGGATTCGTTTGTTTCCCGAATTAACACATCGCTGCTTAGACTTTCTAAAACCGCTGTCTCGCCGCCACGCACGATGTGCGCGGCTACGCGGAGAATCTTAGCTGCGTGGATTCGTTTGTTTCCCGAATAAACACAGATTCCAATAACATACAGATCGCTTCCTTTGCCTGTTATCGAACCCATAAAAGGTCACCGATCGTTTGAGTCGCTTGAGTCATCAAAGAATTGAACAAGAAATTTCAAGCACAAATTATGCGGTACAAAAAGCTAAAGTTATAATATATAAATCTCTTTGAGTTTGATTATCTCTTTGAGTGGAAGACGCCCAAAACCGCATCTAATCTATTCCTGTTGATTTATTAGGAGTGAGTTATTGCAAAGTGCATTAATCATGGATTGGACAAGACTGGGTAAACGGAGCTGTGTCGATCGTGTGCAAGATTGATGGGGTTCCGGTATGTTTACAAACCAGATTTCATTGTAAAATACCTTGGCTTCGACACGTTTTTGCCTACAGTGATTTATTTTATTTTTAACCATGGTGCCACGTAACTAATGTATTAGCCAAAAAGGGGTGATTCTGGATCCTGAGGCTAATACTTACGGCCGTAAAAAATGTTAAGATCTCGAGAAGAGCCAACTCAGCCGTTTATTACCTTTGACTATGAAGCTGGCAATTAACCTACTTGAAAGTAATCCTAAACTACCTACTAATTACTAGGTAATTTGCCAACTTCACAGTCGAAAGTATTGAAATGGCTGACTTGGCTCTTCACGTATTTGTATTATTTGAGTGAACAGATAGTTCACTGTATACCAAGTCTAATCTCTCAAACACACGAGCAGAAGTTACATAATAGTAATCTATGTACCTAATACGGATTCTTCTTACAAACGATTTAAGTAAGTATGCATCTGACATGAAAGTGTGCAGTCGACAGTACTCTTGCCTGCCTTTTAAAGTGGGACGAAACAAGAATGTTTTTGGCATAAAATTTGAGTTTCTCGACTCGTCCCACTTTGGTCCGAATCCAGTGGGACGAGTCAAGAATAACTCGCTCAAACTAGGGTCAAAAGATCTATCAATTTCAGATAGAAGCAATCTATTTTATTAGCTTTCTGCCGTCAAAAGAAACTCCCTCACAAAATGTAATGACATTAATTCTCGAAAAACTAGGTCGGTATCTTTGTTGTAGAAAATGAGCAAAGTCGCTTTTTCCACCCAGGTAATTTGAAGCCACAACAATTCGATAAAACACGTTCAAAGACTAGAACAAATTCTCAACGCAACAATAACAAGAAATCTTCGGGATCTACAAACTTATTGTAGCATTCTTCTAAACCAATTACTTTGTTCAGTCTTTTTCCAGAAATGCTTTGAATCCAAATAAATAAAATAGGTACGTGACTAGGTACTTTTGAAATCTGGATGATTAATACAGGCTGTGAAATCAACACAGACAGGGACATCAATGCGCATTGATTGCGTCAATCTTAAAAGATTTTTTTGGCGTCTTCATAGTTAGAGATGATGATGATGAGAGCTAGGTAAAGGTTGCCTGGAAGAAATCGCTTCTTAGCGATAAGGTCGCCCATTGTAAAAAAAAAAAACTATCTATGTATTGTATTAAGTATATCAGTTATTTAGTACCCATAACACAAGCTCTGCTTAGCTTGGGGCTAGATAATGCTGTGTGAATTGTCCAGCATTATTTATTTATTTATTGTACTTTTATGTGTAATATTTATGTCTATGTTTCTTTTGATTTATTTTGTGCTGTTCAATTAAGAGTTTTGTATTGTACTGTAACGTCTGTACTGTAAATTTTTCAGATAGCCAGTGAGTATTTCGGGCAAGCCCTTCAAAGTTTTGTACAAGTTTAACTAAGTTTAAGTTTGTAGGAGCTTAAATAATTTAGTTAGGTTTGACTTCTAACTTCTTGATGCTTTTCACGTTTCGGGACTGACGGAGGAAACCCCAATTAGAAATGACGTGATGACGAGAGGTCACGACTTGCAGTGAAGAGTAAAGGCACGGAGCTAATAGATCCAACTATTATGTAGTTTGAACACAATAGATTTATTTTTATACAACTGTATGCGTAGAAGGCAAGCTGAAGACAGGGCGCTATGGCGCTCATTAGGGGAGGCCTATGTCCAGCTGTGGACTGA
Source organism: Eupithecia exiguata (assembly GCA_947086465.1). Taxonomy (NCBI): domain Eukaryota; kingdom Metazoa; phylum Arthropoda; class Insecta; order Lepidoptera; family Geometridae; genus Eupithecia; species Eupithecia exiguata. Next base: position 3,708,502 of record OX352245.1, on the reverse strand, counting down.
TATAGGCTGATGATGATGATGATGATGCGTAGATAATCAAAATTCTATTCGTCTTATGCCTTATGGCAAAGTTATTTTAAAAGTATTCAAGCATAATATGGTCTATACTTATAAATCACCATTGTATTTTTTGAAGAACCCAAGCACTTTGAATGGTTAAAAGTCGTTTTAGAATTCAAGCTACTACGAAAAAAAATGTAGGTAGTTTTTATGAAATTGACGGTATAATAAATAATCTTTTTATTTTATTTTAATTGAATAATGCCTACGAATAGTGAATAATAATATTTAATGTAGATTTTTGTTGAATTTATCTTTATACATCCCCAGGTAACAGTGATGTAACAACAGAAAAAATTGGAAATTTCACAATATCAAACAGAAATCACAACACAAATCACCATCATCATCAGCCTATATTAGTCCACAGCTGGACATAGGCCTCCCCTAATGAGCCCAATAGTGCCCTGTCTTCAGCTTGCCGCATCCTGCCTGCAATCTTTCATCCCACCTGGCCAGAGGGTGTCCTATTCTATATGGGTGCTTGCCAAGTCGCAGTCTTTACTCAAGATTCGAATCATACAAACTATACAATACAAAAATGACAATTGATAAAATCTGTCCTCGACTTTTTAGGTATCTAGGTAGTTAAGTTATGCGTCTCGAGCACCAGGCCTCAAGTTATTAAAAATGTAGCCACAATCTTCATAACTTGTGTAATTTGCGAACCATACACGGGACAATAAGCCATTACTCTGTCTGCGTTGTATCTAACCGCTTAGTTACCGAAGCACGTTCTAACTCAAACTCGATAACTTTGTTTCTTTAGACTTACAAAATATGCTAGATATGATAGCAGAACTTCGATAAAAGTAAAAAAGGTAGATGAGGCATTACCATCTCGAAAGTGTATCCATGTTAGGTTCAACTATGTTCACTTACCTCAGTCATAGTCGAACCGGCGCGGCGGCGCGGGCGGTGGCGTTTGTGTTGCGCTGCGCGTGCTTGCTACGACGTATAATTTTGTGTGATTTCGACTAAAACACCACGACAATGCCCTCGTGTTCGTTCACCAGTTATACAAATAGCTCCAAAACAAAAAACAAAGCCCAAGGCATCACATATTTTCCCGCGTAATATTTGAGCGCTGGTAGAACGTACCGTATCTTCCTTTTTTACTTTTATCGAAGTAGCAGAATGATAAAATATTGTTTAGTATAAAATTTGACTTGTACTTAGACAAGTCAAGTCTCTCTATATACCAACAAGGTCGTGACATACCTTCCTACTTATTAATTTTACGGGGGCTGTAACCTTTCTTAACGTTTAGTTCACTTAGGCTCTTTTATTTTGTGGGTTGAAACGAAAATCTTAAAAGCAGCCGGTGGGACACGAAACAATTACTATTACTTTTAGCTTGTGGTGCGAAAAATTTGGTGCGAAACAGTGCTACACCGTATAATTTGATTTAAATGCATCGACTTACAAATAAATGACGCCATACAAACAGACGATACGAACGACATTACGACATTAGGGATAAAACTTTGAGATGAAGGCTTTGCACAGCTTTTACGAATAGCCTTTTCGGGCACACCAAAATATGAAAGATGCCTATCCAATTCTTTAAATATTTTTATATGACAATTATTATTTCTATGGGCACTCTGGCGCTTATTAGGCGAGGACTATGTCTAGCAGAGGACTAATATAGGCTGATGATGATGATTATTATTTTTATGGCGATCTGCTGGTCTATTCTGACGTACTTGTTTAGTGACGTATTTATGTTTCACCGCTCATTGTTTTATTTTCCTTTGTTTTTTTTTGGAATCAAAATATCTTTGCATCCAAGGACTGATACACTACTCGCTTATACATTACGTCAGAATTGATCACCGGTATCTAGGCTTCTATTTGTTAATGTGAGAGGAAGATCAGAAAAAGATCATTGAGTCTATAAGATACCTAGATGAATAACAAATTACAATAAAACTATCGTAGTCTGACATATTCATTACGAGTGTAACAGGGTTAACTACGAACCTTATTTGTGTTGGGAGAACACCAACGTTTCATCCCTTAACGAGGGACTTATTCAGGGTGAGTACGGTTCTAGACGCGCGCGTACTGTATCCCTCCGAAGGTTCGTAGTTAACCCGCTTACATTCGTAATGAACAAATAAAATGTTTATAAATTAATTGGTTATGAAAAACACTAGAAACCGTCTTTAAATTCCTTTTCCCTTTTTTATGTTTTTCGGGACAATACTCATATATATGGTAATGAGACCACCTCCGAGGTGGTCTCATAAAAAAATTGTTCCCCCGAGTCCCGAGTCGGGATTATTCTGCATACAATAGCGAAATATAAAATCGGTTTTTAATTGTTGGAGAAATCGACGAACATACATAAAGCCGAACGTAAAAACTCCTCTGAGGATTTTCTTTTTTTTTTTAATCGTCGGTAAAAAACCTAAAAACAATGTTATACGGTTTTGAAAGAGGAAATAAGAAAAAGTTATTGAATATTCAATAGCCATTAGATAAATTGATTCAGTAGATGAGTTTAAAAACGTACGCAGCGAACGCATTTATGCATAAAATATTTTAAGAAAAGCTCTTAAATCAAAACAAGGGACTGATAAAACTTAGCGTGTGAAATGTGTAACGTTTTTTTGGAATTTTTGTAATTTATCTTCAGTTGGTATTTCAGAAGTTTTTAATCAGTATAAGAAACGGGATCGATTGGCATCAAAAAAGTTTTCGTGTAAAATGCCCATTTATTGATGCAGATGTAAAAAAAAATACTGTTACCAAACTGTATTTTTTTTTAATTTTGATTAAGGATGATAATTCCTATTAGTCTCCATATTATATCCATAATTTTTAGAGAACTTTTCATGAGACCATTTTCCTGTAGCTACAGGTTAAGGTATAATCTCTCCTGTTCCTCTGGACAGTAGCACCGTTCAAAAAATCCACCCTGTTTCATGATAATCTAAGTCTAAAACTACTTACATCTATGCAATTTTAACTCGATCCCTTCAGTAGTTTGGGCGTGATGAGGTAAAAACATCTAAACATCCAAAAATACAACTAAGTTTCGCATATTTTGCGCAAATTGTACTTAGGAAGTGTACACTAAAACATTAAACTCTTAATTAACTAAAGCCATGAGGCTTACGTGATCATTTCTTACAAATTAAACCATCCAAGTGCCAACTCAATTACAGGTACTAACCAAACTTCATCTTACAAGAGTTCATCAGTAATAGGTACAAGATTTCTGGTTAAAAAAGGTTAATATCCTGTTAAAACATCTTAGTCAAATTCCTTTTTTTCTAAGGAGAATTCAAGAAGTAAATGCGTCTTCAGTTAAAAAATGCTATTGGATTAAATTTCCGCATAATAATGTAGAGTTATTCAGCAAAATTGGAGATAAAAGTGACATCCAAGGAAGAGACAAATTGGCAATGATGAGGAAGATACCATAATGCCATTATCATCACGGACAGTCATCATACTTACTCCGACAAAGGTTATTCCTGGACCCTTTTTCATCATGACTTGGCCTTTGTAGTGAATATTGACTAGCATCTGCCCTCGTTTTAGACGCGCTTTACCCGAAAAAGTTAAGAATTAGGGTAACCTTCTATATATTTTCGGGTGTTACCTTATACCTGTTTGTTAATATGAACTCTGCACATTTTATAGAAAATGTGCCCATAAATTTGCGTATAAATTAACTGAAAGTTAAATTCCTTATGTAACACCTTGATATTTCTCACTCTGTCTTCTTCGACATAAGTTAGAGTGAGAAAAAAGACTGTTTAGCAGCTGTTTAAAGTTAACAGACCATTATGAACAAGGGCGATAGTAAATATAAAAGTAATATGCATGATACGGGTAAGCGTCATAGAGACTAAGAGGCTTACGGACAAACCGAATTACGGTTTAAGTTAGCTTTAAGATAATTTTAGTACTTAATGTGAAACATAAATATATGAAAAAAAAAAAAAAAAAAAAAAGCGATGTTCAGCGAAACAAAATTAAACGTTGATTTCAGCCCTCGTGCAACGATCGCCCTAGGCATTTAATGAATGTCGCCATTTTGTATGCTGCCTAACCATTTAACAAATGTGCTTATTCAATGATCCGGCGAATTAAAATTATTTTTACGAGATTTTAAATCAATGAAGTGTTAATAACAATCATACATTTAAGAAATGAAATAAGTTCCCAAAAATTATCGGTTTCGGCGGGATTCGAACCCGCGCCCTACCCTCAGTACGGGTGTGCTCTAACCAACTAAGCCACGAAACCCTTAGTCGGTTCAACCGAAAATCCTTGGGACCTCTTACGGACTATAGCGCCACCGTATAGGTGGCTCCACCTACACTAACTAACTACTGACTAAGGGTTTCGTGGCTTAGTTGGTTAGAGCACACCGTACTGAGGGTGGGGCGCGGGTTTAAATCCCGCCGAAACCGATAATTTTTGGGAACTTATTTCATTTCTTAGAAGATACCCAGAGTGCGGGTTAGCACTATAACAAAAAAAACTTAGAATCATACATTTATTTCAGACCACATAATAACATAGATCCTATTTAACGAATAATTTTATTTTTATGTTCCAATCCCGTCTACGACGTTTGAGAACGCTAGCCGTCTACATCAGTAAAAACAAACAACGAAGTTTTATTGAAGACATTTGGTTGTAACAACCGTTTTTAAATCGGGATTCTCTGACTGAGATGTATGAGTACCTATGGTTTGTTATGCAATAAATTTGAATGTATTCTTAACCCGTAGAATCGCATCCTACTATATAATATTATAAATGTCAAAGTTTGGATGGATGGATAGATAGATGGATGGATGTTTGTTCCTTTATCACGCCAAAACGGCTAAACGAATCTGGATGAAATTTGACACCGAGATAGATTATAGTCTGGAATAGTACATAGGCTACTTTTTATCCCGAAATTCCCACGGGAACGGGAACTACGCGGGTGAAACCGCGAGGCGCTAGTTTTATGCTAGTTTTATTTATATAAACTAAACTCAATAACTTTATTTCTTTAAAGCTTACAAATAAAGCACTTAGATTAGTCAAATTTTATATACTATATGTAAAAGCTTTTTCATCATCATCATCAGCCTATATCAGTCCACTGCTGGACATAGGCCCCCCTAATGAGCGCCATAGCGCCCTGTCTTCAGCTTGCCGCATCCAACATCCGCCAGCAGTCTTTCGGAAATCGTCATCCCACCTGGTCGGAGGGCGTCCTACACTACGTTTGCCGAGTCGCGGTCTCCACTCAAGAACACGTTTACCCCAGCGGTTGTCGGTTCTTCTCGCGATATGGCCAGCCCACTGCCACTTCAGCTTGCTAATCCTTTGAGCTATGTCAAAAGCTTTTTATTATCAAATAAGAAATTGGTGTTATTGATTTTATTCACTTACATTGAAAAATAAGCAACTAGTTAGTTTATATTATATCACATGTGTCAAATACATGTTTTTTGTTTTGCCCATCTAATTCCAAATATAATATGATTTAGATACGTATGTCAATATTTTTATAAAGCTGAGCACAGCATTGATTTTCTTACATACTATTGTCGGTGCGGAAATGGGTGACATCTGGCCACCGTCTTCAAAAAAGATCAATTTCCGGCTGTAGGCATGTCGTTTTTTTATCGATTTTCATCGATTCCTTGTCAATGGTCAAACTCGGTCCGAGTTTAATAGTTCTTTCGTTATAGCAGATGATCTCAACATGGTCCCATACAAAAAGGATTTCCGAGGGATCAGTATTTATCCCACAGAACTGAAAAAACTTCATACTGTTTTTTTAAGTAAAATTGTAGAAGCGCCGTCAACACAATCCAGTACAAGATAAAACAAAGGCTTATAGACAAATCCCATTAATTTTTAGGATCAGCACTTTTTTATCGACTGCACTTTCACGGTAATGTTAATAATATGCACTTTAGTTTGTAGTCTTTTTGTTGACCTTGACCCGGTCTAAAATTTTTGTATTGGACTGTACCTGATGGGTAGGTATTTAATGGTTGTTACTCCTTACATAATTCTACACAGTTACAGTAGATATTTATTAGAGTAACTGATTTATGTTTTCTGATATTACGACTACAGTTTGTTTAGCGTACGTTGGTTCTTCGAATTTTTTCATAAGACTTCTGTTTGGAACTGTTTTTCACTCTTGTTTGAATGGTTCTCCAAATTAGTAAAAGCATGTGCATGGCATTTGCATGCGCTTAAAAAACTGAAACAAGAATTCCAAAATACATCAGAAAAACCTAGGTATATTATGTGACACTTTAGATTTAGTCAACTAATAAAATTAATATCTACTACTAAAATTATAATATATGTATAACTAGCGATCAGCCCCGGCTTCAGACAGACAGTTGAAATTTTCAAACAATATGTCTTTCTCTATAAAATCGCGCCTTGCAGTTTCACCCGCGTAGTTCCCATTCCCGTGGGAATTCCAAGAGAAAAAATCTATGTACTATTCCAGACTATCTCTGTGCCAAATTTCATCCAGATCCATTCAGCCGTTCTGGCGTGATTGAGTATCAAACATCCATCCATCCAAACTTTGACATTTATAATATTAGAGAGATTTTTCTGGATTCCTTTTGCGAAATAGTTATGTACGTGTTACGGTACCCTCCGTTTGCGAGCCGACTCACACTTAGCCGGCTTTATTATAGTGAAACATTATTTTGCCTTTACTTGCTATAATGGAAAATATAATTGCTTGCAGCGAATGTTCCTTGTTTTATAACCATGTGCAGTAGAAATTTTAAAGCAGAGAGCTAGTGCTATTAGGTTTTATCCATGGATAAGGTTGAAATTAGCTCTGTAATACGGAACCCAAATAACTTTTCTTTATGACCATTTTATGGCTTATTTTATAACAAAGCTTTCTGACTCTGAAATTAAATGAAAACAGCTAACCAGCATTAACTAATGGAATATTTTTAATGTACCTATTGTGTGTGTGCCAATAAACGTATTTTCTTTCTTTCTTTCTTTCTTTCTTTCTTTCTTTCTTTCTTCTTTCTTTTGATTAATTTAGTGGAATCGGGGCCCTGAAGATAAGGTACTTCACCCATGTCAGGATAAGGCCCACCTAACGAAGTTTCCTCTATAAAAGGTCCTCTAAAAAAATATATAACTAATAAGAAAGAAAAACTCAACTTGTCTTTAGGTACTTCTCTATTTTTTTTTTTTTTATTTATTTATCAACTTAAAGGTTAGGTGATACAAAATAATAATAATAACACCCAAAAAACCACAGAGGTTTGTAACGGAGCGCTATAAGTGAGTCAATCTTGCGATTTAACAAAGTGTGATTTTTGTATTACAGAAAAATATATACATTAAAACGACAGGTAGGTATTGTAAGTAAGCTATAAATTATCTATTGTTAACATACATTTAGTAATCTTTGGAAAATCAACAGTTTCGACGGTAAAAATCACTAACAGGAGTTTTAAAAAACCTTCCTTTGGGTCTTAATTAGACCATACAGTCAAAATAAGGCCGTGCCTTAGCCTTGGCCGTGACTTTATTAGGACAAACGTTTTAAATCTACAACTTTAGAAATAGCTCGACGACCTTTGTGGCGCGGTGGGCGAAGGTCTGCCTGCGACGCAGGAGGTTGCGGGTTCGATTCCCGCCTTGGGACAAATATTTGTACGATCTGCAGTTATTTGTTCTGGGTGCTCTGGTCGTTTTCTATGTATAATAAAAAATGTCTATCTATGTAATGTATTGTATTATGTATATCAGTTATCTAGTAGATACCCATAAAAAATCTACTATAACCTTTGTCCCGCGACGAGAATAGAACTCGCAACCCTTTGCGTCGCACCTTTTACGCGCTGCGCCATCGCACCGCGCGTGGGCGTACATATAAGTACCAGTTCCAAATAATAAGTATAGGTAATTCTTATTTGAAACTCAAGTAGAAACCGGTATGTTATCATGACCCGTTAGTTGATAAAAGTTAAGTTTATAAATCCTTCCGAAATCTCTTAAGTTTGCTCACAGGGTCGCAGGTGAAGTGAAAAGTTTTGTTATTATGCCATTCTTGACTTTTCTTTTGTTACCTAAGTGCCACGAGGGATTCAAAACATTCAGAGAATCTTCTCTTTAAATAAAGAGTGTGGTTTCAGTGGGTTTTCGGGTAACATTTGTAGCACCATTTTAGTAATGGTCGTAATTTTGACGAAGGTGCAATTTAACCCTGGTACAATCAGACTTTTGTGTACCGGGACCGTATATTACCTAACCTAACGGTTTAAAAATCGCTGTCTGCTTCTGTTTTCCTTGCAAAATACAACCAAGAGACAAGAGTGAACAAATAAATAATGCTGGACAATTCACACAGTATCGTCTAGCCCCAAACAGAGCGTGTGTTATGGGTACTAGATAACTGATATACATAATTAAGTTTAAACGTAAAATTTGACTTGTCTAAGTGCTTATTTTGTAAGCCTAAAGAAATAAAGTTATTGAATTTTGAATTTTTGTCTTATACACCTAGTCGAACTCGATGTAGAATGTTGGTAAATGAACCACTACACAAAAAACTAAAACTCACTTGCTGGCGTCAAGTTTCAGATATAATTGTATAAGCAATATTTTGTTGAAGGAAGGATCTCAAATCTACAAGTTATGTGAATTGCGTATAAAACGCTATTTATATACATCGATACCAACAAAGATAGGTAGGAACTTTATTAACAAAGAAAATTACAATTAGATAATATAATTAAAATAAAACTAGTATTTACAATTGAAACAAAGTGAATTTTAGGTTGAGTATTTAATTGTGGTTGGTGGGCGGTTTGTTTACAAATGTTCCACATTGATTTTGGCTAGTGATCAAACATGAATCATTATCGATAAAAAAGGCTATCGAATTTTTACTTAGCTATTTGTGAACAAAGCTTTAGAGCGAGCAGTCGCCGAGGCAGACGAGGTATTTCTCCAATTTCGCTTCCTACCAAAAACACAGCATGTTGGGAACCATTCAAATATGCAAGCAAGTGACGCGTTTAAAGGAAGCAGTTTTTCAAACCATTGAGAACGCCCAGCACTGGCTTCGTATTTGATTCCGGACCCAGGATTCCCTTCCCTTCTTCCATTGGTCCGCCAGTCTGGATAATAGATGTCAAAACCGTCTTACCACCACCTGTATCTGTATAATCTTTGCAATTGGCTTCGTCAGTAATTTTAAAACAATATTCCAAGTCCAACCAAGTTTCATTTTATCTACAACTGTAGGATTCATCAGAAAGCCTGGTTTTATTTCAGTCACGTAATAGAAAGTTGGCTTTAGTGCATCTGACATGCGGGTCTCTCGCGAATTGCAAACCGCATTCAAAGCAGCTTTTAGGGTTATAACTGAACCCGGAACCTTCGGTTTATTTACGTAGGTACCTTTTACAATTATCACAATGGCTTAAGAATCCGACGACAGCTGCCCGCAACTTCAATTCGTGAATTATTATGTTCCGTAATACCAAAAATGATGACTGAAAAGTTGTTGAATCTTCGACACAGTGTTGTTATTCTGTAAATAGACAATATTAGCTATGTTCCTTAATTAACAAACGCACGGTATTATGGTTTTTAATACAAAGCAAATAGGACGAAAACATGTCATTTTCGACAGTAGAAAGTAGTAGTAGTAGAAAAGTGTTCTATTATTAAGAAAAAACCAACCAGGGACTTAGATATATACTATTCGAATACAAAAAACAACATGATAGGGTAGAAATATGCTCGAATTACAAATCATTTTGGTAGTACGTTTGTATGGGCAAATCATCATCCGCAGGCCCCTTAAGCATTTCTCTACATATTTCTTTTTACAAGATTTTATTTAACTTGACCTGAATAGTTATGTATATATGTACGTACACACATACTAGTAGTATGTACGTAACGTACCTACGTATGCGCGCAACGAATCTTGCAACAAAGCGGCGAACCCAATAACTACTAACTAAGCAAATTAATAAGAACTATGAAGTTCTCGAAAGTCGTCTAAGCCAACACGAGATCGTGAAACTAATTGAAGTTTTAACTAGAATTTCTTGGAAGTTTCGCTTAAGTCAACCTCTTTTTGCTCTCGTGGGGGCTTGATTATATACTGATTTATATTTCTAGTTTGAATAGGATATAATGAAACATGCAAGGGAAACTACCGCGAAACGGCCTGTTAGGCGACTATCGATGGTCCGACACATTGTAGGGATCGCAGAGAGTCGATGAATACAGGTGGCACATAACAACTACTTGTGATGTCGCATAAGTAGACTGCCTATGGACTTAGGGCTCCACCATACAACGCGTCGTATGGCGGAGGCCTAAGTCCAGTAGTGGACGTTGGTATTCTGATATTATGATGATGACACAAGGAAAATAAGGACCGTGTTATGAAAGCCTCAATCTATGCTTAAGTGACGCTTTTATATGGCATAAACGATACTCAGGCATAGATGTATGATTGAGAAAGCTTTAGTACCTTCCACGGGTAAGTATGCCTATAGGGTGTAACACAAAGGGTGAAAAATGTATTTCGCCCCAAACTGAAACTTTGATCCTTACATCACACACATACACACTTACCCGTGGGAGGTACTCTAAGGCTCGTATGATAAAAGCTTGCTCAATAGATCTCAAGCCCTTTACCGGTACATGGCAACCTACATACATATGTTTGGAAAGTACAACCATCTGAGTTTGCTTTAAGAAAATCCTGATAAATTAAATAATTTCGTGATTATCAAAAGCACTACAATTTATTATTTCAAGAACAAACTAATAACAGATGTCGGCCTGAAAGATCTTCTAACCCGGAGGTATAACGTGTTCCATAACTAGTAAAAATTTATGTTCAAAATGTGCATGTAAGTTTTTACTTACATGCACATTTTGAACATACATTTTAGCGTTTAATTGCGGTATTTGAACTTCGGCGTTATTTTTTGTTAAAATTATCTGTATTATTGTTATAAATAAATGTATTCCTCTTGTTCTTGGTGGTAACCACAACTTGAGTATAAGAGTAATAAGGTACACTTATAAGGGTATACAACTTCTTGCTCTTAAAACTTCATCCCACTAAAATTATAAAACCGAACATCTATAATATTATTAATTGAAAAGTCTAAACTCTATCTGCCCGTCTGTTACCTATTCACGGCTGAACGGATATCAATGTAATTTGGCATGGAGGTAAATAATATCCCAGCTGGACATAGGCTATTTTAAAAGCGCGTGCGAAGTCGCGGGCAACAGCTAGTAGCTATATACATTGTGCTAGTACTGATTACGGTACATAATTATGTTACTATTTTTCCGAAATAAGATGCAAGCATTTATCCTTAGAGATACAATAATGCCCGAAAGTTTATGTCATGGTAACACAAATAGGTACCCTTATTCTATTACACCCTATACGGACATCTCTTTATTAATGAGGGTCTGAGTAAATATTTGAGATGTGACTCGCTCGCTAGAACCTTTTCAAAGAACACCCTTTATCTTCCGCCCTTAGGGTCATTTTATTTACTCACTTCTTTTGCTTTTTACTTGTACCTACTTACTTACTTACTCCTATGGCTCAGCGACCCGAAGTGAGTCTTGGCCTCCGATACGAGAAGTCGCCATTTTTCCCTGTCCTGCGCAGTTTTTCGCCAGTCTTCCGCTTGTAGCTCACGCAGGTCCGCTTCCACCACATCTTTCCAACGCTACCGCGGGCGTCCCACGGGTCGACGGCCGACGGGGCAGCCGAGATAGGCATTATAGACGCTTCGATCCTCTCCCATCCTCTCTAGGTGACCTAGCTCAGATTAATTGACCGAGCGAGCGAAGCGAGCAAACAAAGCGAGCAAAGCAGCGGACGACCACTAGTTTAAAAGTTTAGCTCTCAGCTATTCCGTAGATATTTTCTGCTTTTTCGATATTTGCCCTCCTTAGTTTAACCACTTTACCAATTCAATCAATTTGTAGGGTGTCCCATTTATAGAACCATTACCCGGAAAACGGTTGGCAAATAAAAGAGCTAGAAATATATCTGAGATCTTTGAAAATAATTAAAGATTTGTAAGGTTTCTATTCAAACTTAATTGTGAGAATTGAATAGATTCTCATGGAGCTTCCCAAGGGAAATCCAATTCAGACAAATTCCGCTCACATGTGGATTTGATCAGTTATAGCCGACTGGGAAGTTTTGTAGGTGCTGACCAGATAGATTTTAGAACGTGGTAGTATGTTTTTAGCCTAAGGTTTGGTGAGGAGAGTTCATTTTGAAGTTTTATTTTTTTTTGTTTGCATCTACATTCAATTTTAGGTCTAAGGTGAATGGTTACTTCTATCTGGGTATATGCACCCTGGAAGGGCACTGCAAAACTGAGTTACGTTATTTTCACAATAATTGTCAATTTAAAAATAAGAAATTAATAAAGAAATTAATAATAGAGTACTATATACTATATAATAGAGATACTATATAATAGAGTACTATAATAAATAAAAACCTTAGAAATTTAAAAATAGTTACATAAATATAACAGTCACATAAATTTAATAAAATAAGTTAAGTATCATGCAAAAATAAATATAATTAATTTAATTTAGAAGCCAGAATGGTCAGCTAGTTATTGTTTCATCATAAAGTTCATGTCATAGTTTATCTGTTGCGTGTTGGTCAACAGAATAGTAACATTTTTCTACTAAAAAAACCTTTAGCCTATTTCAAAAAGAAGTGTATCTTTTCCTTCATTTTTTAAATATTCAGTTAGTTAAGTTATTTAATCTTTTAAAATAGGATTTTTATGAGGCGTTATTGAAAATTGATGGAGCATTTAGAAGCTAGGTATGTACATGTGTATAACCTTAATTAATATGTGATATTACGTAAATCATTATTGCGGCGGACGTGTAAGCTACGCTCCCAACTTGCTCCGACCATCGACTAAGAATCCCATCCGAAGTAACATAAGCAAATAAAGAGCTCTCAGAAGGAATTTTCAATCAAGACTGTGCAGTAGCAATACCTCACGGAAGGATATTGGGAAAGGAATGATTAGTTTAGATGGCTGTGAGATGAAATGGCAAATTTAGCCAAATTCTCGTGTAATTTTATTGTTTCCGATCGAAAATATAATTTACTGTGACATATTGATGTATTTCTAATGAAGGGAAATGAATGGGGTTATTGAAATGGAATGTATCAGATACTTTAGTAAGTAGATAGTTAATAGGCTAAAATATAAAATTATCCAAATATCGGCGTAATTTTGTTGCTTCTGTTTTGAAATGTAGGTAACTCTGCGATATATTGCCAATTTTTTTAATGAAATTAAAGGAGTTTAACTTTATTAGATATAAACTTCACCTGCTTTGCTTGATTGAGACTAGATATCAATACGTATAACTTTGTATTACTTATATTAATATATTACCAAAACAATCTTTGCTCGAAGACAACAGAGCTTTGTTCTTAACTGAAACTTTGGGAATGCTAAGTAATGAACAGTGTTTACCAGTTTCAAAGCATATGCCGCTAACCGCATTGTTTACAGGGTTTAGTTATGGGGTAGAGTTATTATCCTGTATTGTATACGGAACATTGTCAAAGTAAATATATCAATTACGTCACTTTTTAGCGGACTAAAACTTATAGACTAAGTACTCTACTCTTGGTCTTTATTTCTATATGCAATAAAGTATTAACTTCTCGAAAAACCAAAGGAGGAGTTATTTTGTTCTCAATTTTTTTTGTGTCAAAGTTACTCGAAATTTTTGCCATTTGCTGTCCAATGTTGATTATCCATTCAATTATGTAGATAAGGAAGATTCTAAGGTGGTCCCATTAAACTTTTATAGCCAAGGGTTAACTATTTGTTCATTAAAACTTAAAAATCAGTATACATATATTCCGAAATCGGAAGTCTGTTTTCAGTTTGACTAAAACTTATTTTATTAAAACTGATACAGTCAAGAGATGGCGTTAAATACTTTGATCATTCATTACGATTATTCCGCTGTTCCACCGCTGCTGCTTCGCACGCTGTGCACGGCCACGCGGCGCATTGTAGCTGAGTGGGTTCGTTTGTCTGACAATCTTGTATTCGTGCGTAGCGTGTTTGTGGGTTGCAGTGGACGTTATCACATACATTTTCTTGCAAAGCGAAGCTGGACACACGTGTGCGCTGTAGAACAGCGGCTTTAATCTCATGCAATCCAAACGTAGGTCAACCTGGTATGACCTGAAGCCTTTTCAAAGTTAAAAAATAAACTATCTGACCTCCTCTGATCGTGCTTGGACTAAATATAGCCAGAAAATAATTACAATGCTAAGCTAATACATAATTACGACGTAGTAGTTAAAAGTACAAATATTTTGTGTCTTCAGTTAGCTTAACTGTTTTATTTGTAATTACTCGTTGTTTATTTGTATCTAATAAGTACTTGTAACTTTCATAATGACTTTTAGTCACGAACGTGACAATTATTCAAATTGATATCAAATTAAAACAGTCTGCGCTCCAATCCAATATCAAATAACGTGATTGTTAACTATGTTAATTATTCGAAGTTTTATTCATACGAATGTTGACATAAACCTTTAATTGTAAGGTACAAAGCATTTCATTAAACAACTTCTCTATCAAATTCTGATTAAACAACTTAAATTCTAAGGTTTTTTATTTATTATAGTACTCTGTTTAAACAACTTAAACTTCAAAAAAAGAACTACATTCTTTGTGCAATCAGGTGTGTTACAATCAGACCAATACATTGTGAAATGTTGGCTTACCTGGGCCGCAACGCGAAACACAGCACGAAAATGATCATTCTGATAAAATGGGCCATATATTATCAATTAAATAAGAATCTCGTATTCTCCCGTCCAAACTTATAATTTTCATTTTATTTTATTCCTCTATCTTCCTATCTTTTCTCGAAATTCAATATTTTGGATAGAAAATTACAGTGACTGCATAAAAAAACAACTCTTTATTAAAAAAGAAACCTGTAGATTGTTTGCAACAGTCAGCAGTTAGCTCAATTGTTTCAAACTTTGGGAATGAAAAGAGAAAGAGCATAGAGCTTTATACTGACGCCGCGTGGACATCGTGTATTCCATAATTTGAGGCAGAGTCGCCCGGGAGCTGTGCTCTTCGTGTTTTACCTACATAGTTATTTAAAAGAAGGAAATACACAAGACGACCTCTGTGGCGCAGCTGACGAAGGTTCATCATCATCATCACTCTGCAGATATATGTTCCGGGTGTTCTGAATGTTTTCTACGTATAATAAAAAATATCTATATAAGAAGTAATCAATCACAGCAAAAAATACAAAGAGAGACTGAATATAATCACATCAACTCACTAGCTAAAACCCTTCTTCAGGACAAAGACCACATAAAACGCCTTAAAAGAAGGCACATACCCGAACTTGACCAAAGGAACTGAAGTGTTCAAACCTAAAGATGGTGCTTTTCACTGGAACGGCAACTTAATTTTCCGACCAAGATCAGATTCAGATTCAGATTTTTTATTGGCAACACAGTTACAGGTCTCTTGTCGTAAAACATTCTTACTTAAAGTGTGATGTTTACAAAACAATATTCATTAAAAAATTAAAATAATTAAATTAACAATAATATTACATCTTATAAGATTCAATTTTAACAATAAATAAAAAATAATAATTGTATGGTCACTAATCAATTCATTTTCATATTAACACACACATCTAATTATGGCTAAACAGCCGATTGTAGATACAAAATGGAACAAAAAAAATCTATATCTATCTACAGTACTTATAATAAAAACTATATCAGTTTTAGTACCAATAACAAAAGCTCTGCTTAGCTTGGGGCTAGATAATTCTGTACGTATTTTGTTCGTTCGTTTCATCTAGAATTAAATAATAGCAAACTGCCCACATAAACATTTTCCGAAATTGCTTTGGTTATTTCAAGACTGGTCTCGAGAAAGCGTTGAATAAAAATGCAAATGAAGCTCCTAAAAAGGCATGCGTTTTTGCTCTCTTATGGTTGTTTAGTGGATTATCGTTTTAAGAGTAGGTAAAACGTTTTAAAACCTATGAAGTACCTACTATAATTACTCAGTAAGAACCTTTTAAGTTGACTCAATGAATGCTTTTCAATTCAATATAAGAACTACAATAGCTAACAAATAAAATATTTGGATATGATGTTCAAGCCGAATTTTGGATAGGGCGGCCAGTCTTAGCAGATATTATATATTACTAGCAGCGCCTTGCGGTTTCACCCGCGTAGTTCCCGTTCCCGTGGGAATTCCGGGATAAAAAGTAGCCTATGTTCTATTCCAGACTATAATCTATCTCTGTGCCAAATTTCATCCAGATCCGTTCAGCCGTTCTGGCGTGATAAAGGAACAAACATCCATCCATCTATCCATCCATCTAAACTTTCACGTTTATAATATTAGTGAGATTATGATTTATTTTAATAATTAATTGACATATAATAAATAAGTTAATGGGCGTGGTAAAATTTTATGTTATGAGAAGTTAAAATGTTAATTAATGTCTAATTAAGTATGTACACTATTGAATTGGGTGCCCCTGTCGTAATAGTTGTACTTTTTATGAATGAATAAATAAATATTAGCCGTTGCGGTGTGCGCAAAAGTGCAGGATATAAGAATAGTGCGATTGTTTGTGCACAAATACAGGTGCACTCTCTCTCTCCTCTCCCTTTCTCTTTTTATCTACTCCCATAATCCGATCGGACGACGGTAGACCGACAGGACCAACGGAGTACCTATAGGTCAAGTAAAAAAAATACGATAGGTAGAAGCAGGTAGGAGTAGTAGGTAGAAGCAAAATAAAGAAAAAGAAATCTTTACTAACAAAGAAAATTACAATGAAATTATAGAAACAAATAAGAACTAGTACTTTCAAGCTCAAACAATTGAGCTAACTGCAGACTGTTGCAAACAATCTACAGGTAGTTCAACTGATCCATATCAATACCAGTCGGAAGCGTCCCCCAAGACGCTGGCTGTGGCAATACTGATGCAAAGTAACTGATTTATTCTCCATGTTGGTATTTTATTTACCTAGTTATTTCTACGCCTGTGGCGTTTTCTTCAATTGACTTAAAACGTCTACCTTCCAGCAAACTTTAGTCTGTAGGACGTCCGGCGGGCAGCGCAAACTGTGCGTCTTGTCGCTACAAAAAGTCACAGAGAGAGTATGCTCCTGCTCGCCACTGTGCGTATTTTTCAGGGTTCGTTTTTTTTCTTTTTCTGTTTAATCTTTTTTTATTATGTATAGACCTTATAGACCTTTATTTGACCACAATACTATATACTTGATATTAAGACGATACTCCGAACCCAACTAGCGCCACCACCTATTTTATCTTATTATTTCGTTGAACAAAGGTAATTTCAAAATGTTCAATGGGCAGTTTGTGATATATATTATAAGCTTTTTTAATGCCTTTGTATAATTTTGATTTTTATAGTTTAAGAAGAGATACGAAGTTGCACTTTGTGGCCACCAAACTCTATTTTCGCATCTCTGCCTAGTAAATTAAAATATTACAAAGGCATTAAAAAAAAGCTTACAATAGGTATCACAATCAGGCCTTAAGAGACGATTTTGCCGACGATGTATCACGAAGTTTAAGAAAGCACTTAGGAAGACTATGAATACTTTTATCCGCAGCCTGCCGTTGCGTCTAGTCGCCGAGCTGTCGCGTTCGCATGTCGCTTAGTGTGCGGTGTCTGTAAAGTGAATTGTGTTTACTTTACTTTCAAAGGCGCTGTGACGCACCATGTGGACTTTTACTTTATTGTCGCTTGTCGTTTGTCGCTGGCCACTAATGTAGTACTAATATTCTCTGCTAACGGCGACAAGAACACAAACAGCGACAATGGCATATAAGCTTATGTTTGTAAGAGATGTAATTTAGGTTTCTGTGTAACTATTTAGCTTAGGCAAATGTTACTGAAATGTTTGCAAGTTTTATTAACTTCGAGGTTGGTAAAATGGATGGAGTTTTTGGAATATCAAGTAGTTTTATTAGCTTTGCTCACTTCAATGGGGTAAAACATTAAACCTTAATAGGCTGAGCGTATATCGAGAAAACGGACTGAAGACTTAATTAACATTTACTGCAATTCATGGATCATGGTTCCGAAGATAAAAAAGAATTAAATTTACAGAAATAAAATATAATTATTAAAAAACACTCGAAAAACCTGACCTTAACATTATAGTATTATTATATTTGTGCCTGAAGTAAGTACAAACTGTTTTATATATTTCTGTATCATTTACTTGCTCCACGCTTCGATTGTTTTGCTACGCGTGTAGCAAAACAATCGAAGCGACGCGTAGCACTGCTTCTGCTACGAGCGTAGCACCGCTTTTGCTACGAGCGTAGCACCGCTTTTACTACGAACGTAGAACTGCTTTTGCTACGAGCGTAGCACGTGCTACGCGTAGTACTACTGTTCCGAGCTTAGCAAATCCACAATCAGAAAAACGTTTATATTTTTTTCCTCAGGCATAATTTAATTCTGAAACTAAAATGTACAATTAGGAAGTTGATTCTTTTCGCTTCAAATTTTCGGAAGTGGAAGTAGTAAGCTTTTGTTGACTATAAAGTAGTTATAGAAATATATAATATATTCCTACGTGACGATTTATACAATACAATTTAAATGTTTTATTTCGTTCACAAAGTACATCTTTATCTAACATAATGTTTTGACCTCCTGTTAAGAATAGAATATTTTTGCTAGGAGGTTCCACTCTTTCTAGGTTACATTAGCCAGAATTTAAGCGTATCTCAGACTGACTGACTGGTATTGTCAAATTGTACTGACCGCCATGCGCCACCGCAGGCCGCGTTAGTCTGTGAGACCCATTAACAAAATCTTTTTACGATAAAAGATGTAAAACGTACGAATGGTAGATTTATTTTTGCTATAGGATAGGATTTGCTATTAGGAATTGGTGTTAAGTGTAAGTTAAGTTACTACTAAAAACTGCAAAAAATAACAATGTTTCGTCATGCATGATGACCGTCTATTTAAACGATTAAACTTTAGAATAATTTCCCCGTTTTATTTGGTAAGTAGGTTTAATAAACATGTTGTTCACGTTATAATACCTTCGTAGAGAAAGTTTCACAAAGAAAACTGAACGTGCGAAAATTTTTAATGAAAACCTGAGATCAGTATGAAACTTCAAGTTTCTGAGCTTTAATGAAAGGCGCTTCTGTTGCTATAATTTTTTTCAACGTTTCACTTTGTATCATAACATTGGATGCTATTCATCTCGCATGAATGAGAAAATTAATTTAGTTTTGTATATGGGGATAATTTAAAAATACAAGTTACTTTACTCCTATGGTTCATCGACCCGAAGTGTGTTTGGGCCTCCGACGCGAGAAGTTGTCATTTTGCCATGTCTCTCCATGTTCTGCGCAGTTTACCGCTAGTGCTCCGCTTTTAGTTCAGGTAAATCCGCACCACTTCATTCCTCTCATCCCATTTTTCGGTACGGCTGGCGTCCCACGAGGGGAGACGGGGCAACCGAGATAGGCGTTGTAGACGGTCCTCTGCCGGTCCTCTCCCATCCTATATAAGTGGCCGAGCCAGCAAAGACGATGTGTTGGTTCCTTTCACCTTTGGCTTGGTGGAAAGCCCGACAAAAACTGGAGGTCGAAGAGCTAGTGAAAAGTACAAGTTAGCACAAGGCAACTTTGGTCAGTTTTTATTTGTCAATAGAACCATCATATAAATATCGCGGGAAATAAGTTTAAATGCGTAGATTTGGATGTTTGTTACCTATCCACGCCAAAACGTCCTAACGGCTGAAATTTTGTAGAGCTACTAAACTTAGATTAAAATTAATTATCTCGAAGAAAAGAGTGCAAAGCCTAGGGCAGAAGCCAGTTTATTATAAGAAAATAAGGCTTAAGATAATTTTCCCCTTTGATAAATCCCCCTTAGGGGAAAAAATTAAAACTTAATTATAAAATCCAGTGGGTATTCCCCTCCTTTTTTGTCTTATTCCATTTCTCCCCCTTGAGAAAATATACCTACCCTGTAACGTTCGAAAATTTTGATTAGTGGCAGTAATGATAGTACCTTACCTTTTTTTTATCAAAAAACTTTTAAAGGCGTCCCGTAACCTGTTGAGTTATTTATTAATTTGTCTAGTAATTGGTTAGGTTCTAAGCAGTATCTAGTTAATCTACGTTTGTAAAACTTTTGTGTTAGATAAAGAATTTTAAAAAACAAAACCTAGTGGATAAAATCCGGCTGTAACGATTTTGATGAAAACACACAACCTGTCAGCTGATCAATTCAGGATCGTGGATATATTTTTTTTTATTGTATTTTGCCGCTCAGTGGCTGTATTTGGATATCGAATAGAAAAACCATATAAATTATCTAATAAGCAGCGAAAATAGTATGAGTGAAGTATAAGTATAGTAGTATAGTGTATACACTCACGAACTCGTCCGAATCGACCACCTGGCATGTTGTCAGAGTTACCCTAGAGTGTCATATATCAAAAAAGGGCAAAAACACGGTATATAACATGTTCGCAAGTAAAACTCATTTTAACAAACCGCCGGTAAAATAAAATTGTTCGCTTTTAACAGTCCATTTGTTTTAACGTTCCTTAAATATTCCCCAAAATAATACTTGTACATTAAAAGTCGTGGTATTCTGTATTTTTGAATATATTTTGCAGTCCATTTGTTACCCGCAAGCTTTTCGTTAATGATATACAATTTCAGTGGATAATCAAGGTTCGGAACACAATTTCAGTTAAAGGTATAAAATATAAAGGTAAGTTTACACATCATTTTATATTCTATAGACGCTTACGAGTACTATGTAGAAAAAAAATCACACCTACATAAAATCTCGTTACATAATGAATCGTCTGACAATGAAATGTATTATAAATGAAGAAATTTTGGATGTTTATCTTCACGCCAAAATTTCCGAACGGATCGCGCTGAAATTTCGCAAACAGGTAGTTTTAAGCCTGGAATGAAACTTAGGCTACTTTTTATACCTTAAATCAGAGCCCGTGACGATAGTCTCGTGACGTGATATTTTTCTATGGGAATTGGCACAGCGCCTCTATATCGTGGATTACGGAACTACGCAAATCCCATCCAAAAATGAAACGTTACAATCTCGTCTCGATTGATATTATCGTCAACCAGGCTCAGTACGCTGCTGTTCTATGGGATAGAAATAAACTGAAACGTTTCCATTTAACCACTACCGGGACGCCGCCGATCCAAATCCGGGCCTATCAACATTTTAGCAATGGTTGTTTAGCTATTCCTGCAAAAGTACAAGAAATCTGTGAAAGAATGCAACATGTCCCACTTTCGCGCGGGGCGCGGGGCGGTACTTGACACACGCCATATTGCCAGATCGTGCATGTACCGCCCAGGGAGTGTTTAAACAACGCGTGCGAAACCGCAGACAGAAAATAATAGAAATTATTTTACAGCAAAACGGCCTTCGCCAAGGGACAAAAGTTGAGTATTTGAGTTTGCGGCGTTCATCTGCTGGAATTTTAAATGTGCTACGACCACAACACAATTTAATATTCTATGTGTGTAAATAATAAGAAAGCAGAAAATGCTGAGTCCTAACGGGTTTTTTCGGTTTTTTAAAGGTGGAAATGTATCTATGTAGGTTTTTTTTTCTTTATTAGAAGACAACTTTTTATCTTTGAACCTACCAAAAAGATAAATGATACCTACCTGTACTGCGTATACTATTTTTACTCGACTTACCGCAAGAGCGGGTTATGTTTTTCGAGTGTGTTTGTGGTTATCTGACACTCTATTACACCTTGAAGCATCCACCGGCAGAAACGATTGTGATAAAGTTAAATGAGGTATCAAAATATCCTGTCGTCTGAAAGTCTGAACTCCTTTATGGTTCTAATAGAGTGAATAGTGAATGCACCTGTGTTTGCATACACACATGTGCACTACAATTATGTTCTGTGCCTAAGAAATAGCTTTCTTATCCAATGATGTATGCAAAATTCCATTGTAATAAAAGGTCTAGTTTCCAAATGAATCGAAAAGTATGTTTGAAAGGTTCGCACCCACCATAAGTTATTGCAAAAGTAATAAATAATAAAAATAAATAAATAATGCTGGATAATTCACACAACACTATCTAGCTCCAACATAAGCAGAGCTTGTGTTATTGTACTAGATAACTGATATACATAATATAATACAATACAAAGATAGATACTTTTTATAATATATAGAAAACGACCAGAACACCCTGAACAAATGTCTGCAGATCGTACACACATTTGTCCCGAGGCAAAGAAAGTTTTTGTTAATGGTTGCAATTGCGTTTTACTTTCCTTGTAAAACGTAATTCCAACCGTGGACAAAACCTTGTACTTTATTATGCTTATTAACGATTATCCACGACATTAGAAAGACCACATCAAAGTGTGATATGCATCAGAGGCTAGTTAGCTTAGCCAATAGGAAATTACGTAATTAACATGCAACGGCAGTGATCCGGGTGGTGTGCCGACAGCTTAATTTCCTTTAGTTGCGCCACTACGCTTACTACCATTGTCAAACGCAGACGTGCAATGGATTTCCATTTTAAAGGCTGTTGGGTTGTTAAGAATGATAGGAGACATCTTTTAAACAGAATTCAAAAAACGGAGGGGGGTATACGCGCGGCTGTATGACGTTTTTTTTGTATGTTGTATGTCTCGTGAATCGAATCCACTTACATGTCTTGCGGCGTCGGCGTTCGTGCGCGTTCGTCATAATAAGCTATTTCAAAACCAAAGATATCAAAACGATACCGTGTAACCGCAAACAATGTTCCAAATCGGGACGGTTTCAAATCGGGCCGGGCTATGTTATTGGGATCCCCAATAAGATAAATAGATAAAAGACTGCGGTGTTACCAAAATTCCGCTAGCAGAACATGGTTAACATTTGGTACGATATACCAATATTGTAGCCTATATCTACACTATAATAAAAACTCGAGGTCCGCGCGTCCGCGGCAGTTTTGCATCTGTTCCGCATCTCGTACAACGGACAACGTCCTAGCGAAACTCTTGCGGCACCGCACCTACGGTACCGCAGGGACTTCCCTGCGAGTATCTCTCTCATACTTATGAGAGAGCTACTCGTATATGAATTTTAAAAGTCTAGCCCATTCCCATTCTGTGACAGCGCATTAGCATTGCCATACAGGCGGGGTAGTGCACCCAGAGCATCTTGAGGATACTTCCAATTGGTTCAAAAAATGTTTTCGATTTGCTTTCGGAGTTTTAACCCTAAACAGTTTTTAAAACTAACTAATCGTTGACTTAATAAACAAATCTAAAATAGTGAACATGTCTGACAACAATAAGGAAAAAGGAAGTTATCATTTACGTTGGATTTAACTTTACTTTTATCCTCACATTAAAAATATTAAATATAACTTTATTGTATAGTTATAAAGTTGAAAATCAATTTGATTTATCCTTTTCCCTATAATACAATAGGTATGATAGATTGACACAGGACAGAATACTATATTATTCAGTATTCACTAAGATATTTACGTAAATAGTCATGTAATTATGCAAAATGTTTGTTTCTGTAGTTTTAATTTTTGTGTTACAAATATGCTGTGAGTACTAACTTTTTATTCCGATTTTAAACTAACCTTGATTCTAAAAACATTCTTGAATAAAACAAGATATCGAACTTATATTACTCAAGAAAAACAATAATATGCTTCCAACTGGTATTGATATGGATCAGTTGAGCTACCTGTGGATTTTTCGCAACAGTCTGCAGTTATCTCAATTGTTTCAATTGTAAATACTAGTTTCAATCTAACTCTATTATTTGATTGTAATTTTCTTTGTAAATAAAGTATTTCAAGAATATACTATTTGCATTGGCCACACTGCTCAATTTGCTCAATAGAGTGGCAACAGGAAACTTGCGTGTATCATTAAATTATCAACACAGTGTAGATAGTAGTAGTAATAATCTACATTGTAATGTAAATAAATAATTGCACTCAAAGCTTGTTAAATCAAGTGATTAAAATTGGGTTGTTGACCGCTTTGTCAATATATTTCTACTAGGCCTACGCTTAAACCAATCTACTTATTGCAGATTCCTCGGCATTGATCTGCCAGTGCTCCTGTCCTGATCAAATAATGTTGCCCGTTTACGGTGGCTTTCTTCTCGGAATCATCACACCCACCTTGTTTCTCTCAACAGTGATTTTAGCAGTCCTATTGTATAGACATAAATATGCAAAAGGTGGTGACCATACGGTTCTAGGGGCTGAAAGACATGTATCTCTTAGCAAATACGAAAGACAAGAATCGGGACCCTCATACAAAAATAACAGATACAGCTTGACTGATGAAAGGGCTCAACTTAAGCCCAATGAAATCAGAGAAGATTTATGTAGTGACAACGACGATGATGATTCTGACATAGATCATGTTGATGCCAACAAAACGAAAGAAATAAAAGTTGAACCGTCCAAGAATGTCGCAAGAATCCCTCATCAAATCAGCCAATCAGTTTTTCCACCGCTGAATAAAGAACAAATGAATCAGTTATTAAAAGGCGTGTTAGACAAAACAGCGCCAAAATCAACAAGTTTATCCGATCTGGATAAAATTGTAAGCGATGCTAAAAAAGAACAGGAAGAAGAAAAAACTAAAGCTTTCCAAAATAGTGCATCAACAACTGAACTAGATATTGATAGAACGCAACCACCTACTCCGGTCATGAAACTTCCACTGTTTGAAGCTAACTCCATAGGATGTAAGCTAAATGAAGAAATGAAAGCAAAATTTTGCAAAGGAAACAAGTTCAAATTTAAAGATAGTGAAATCAAACCAGATGGTGGGGCTCAGAATATTGAGACTAAACAAAATGATAATATCTGTTCAGTGCTCATTCATGAAGAAAAGTCACAGAATTACTCAAGTAAAGCGGTAGTTCAAAACAATGACACGGGGACAGATGAAGGGTTAGTAAAAATAGAACAAATAAGTAAAAATATCGATTCCGATAAGGGTGATGACCAGGACGATTTGTATGACAGCCCTCCACCGCCAAGACCTCAAGCAAATTTGAGTGACAATCCAGTAACAAATGAGTTTAAAACACCTTATAGGCAAAGTGACTTATACGACTTTCCTCCATCACCCAGGCCACACGATGATTTATATGACTTCCCACCTATACGGAATCAGAATGAGATAAGGGACTTCTCCCCAAGTAACGATAAGTTGTATGACGTTCCATCATCTAATACTAAAAACAATGAAACGCCAAACAAGAATAGAATCGTAAGCGATGGTGATGCGTCGGGGTACGTGTTTCCGGTTAGTAATGCAGATTCAGATCTTGGAAGCTCAGAGTACACTAATGCTAGGTTAGTCCACAGCCCTCATTTCCTTTGAATATGTATATTGCTTTTTATGAGTTTTGTATTCAGACAACTTAGTCTATTTTGTTAGTAGGTTAAAAAGTAACATCCAGCAGGGATTTGATCCTTTGAACGAGTTGATACGTCAGAGGACATTTATATTTAGATTTAGGATGCTGTTGCTGCTTCCGCGGATTCTGCTAAGATAGCCTTACTTACTTGTTAGCGCCAGATGAAAGAAGGTCAAAGAAGAGAGATTGTGAAAGGAGTTAGTGTGAGCCGCAGCGAACCTACCTGAGGCGCTGCCGAAGCGTGGCAGGCGCAGCAGCGACTAAATGTATTATGACGAGTATATTGGTTACGCAAAGTTTTGTATGCCTTTTGGGTATAGCTCACCCATAATGCTCGCTGTCTGCAAAGATGTACAGTTTGCTTTGAAAATTGTGGTACATCGTGCAACCCTTTAGGCCAGAATGTTTGCCCTGACTGACAATGCTCTGCGTTGCCTTTACATATCAGCATCGTCCTCCAGGAATACCTTAACTTTAGTTTTAATCCTAGGTTTGTAATTGTGTCGGGTTGTGAGTGGGAATCAAATTTCACTAAAAAGTATGTGGTTGAATTTAATTGTTGTATTTTTCGTTGTATGGTATAAATGTATTGGTAAATTTTTCTTTGTTTTGTGTTTCAAAAAGTTTTTGTCAACATTTTCATGACATTCGCCGCATTTGAGCGGTTTCAGTGAATTATTGGAATTTCATAAATTGGGAGTTTGAAATAAATACTCGTAAATACTATTTATCCATAAATTATGCTCGTGCATGCTTATGGTAAAACCCACCACAAAATACGTAGGTTGGGGAAAATTCAAGATTTAATTTATTTATGTAAGTATGTATCATAACTGTGGTACTAATGCTTATAATTAAAATGCAAAATTAAACGCCCTACCTAGTTTTATTTTTTTTCAGAATTAAGAACCTTGACTTGTACATTATACAGGGTTACTGGAAGGTAATTCACTTTTTTATAATTTTTGGACAACTTAACTTTACCTTTGTAACCTCATCGAGTTTGGGCCCGTTGGATTTATCTTCCCAAGCACTTTGGTAAAAGCTTGTTTTAAAAAGATTGAGTAAAATATTAATATTAATGAAAGTTTATTGGAATTTATTAGGTACCTACTGATAATTTTTGCAACTCACTCGGAGTTTTGTTGTAGAAGCGTATAATCTTCCTTGCCCAAGATATGTACGGTTCCAAATTTATTATTATCTGTTGCCCGCGGCTTGGCACGCTCTTTTTCTGGATAAAAGTAGCCGTTGTCCGTCCCCAGGATGCCGTCTACCTCAATGCCATATTTCTTTGAGAACCGTTTTCCCGTTTATGTGTAAAAAGTAACAGACAGACAAGAGAGAATTACTTTTACATTAATAAAATTAAAAAGTATGGATTTATAATACGTAGTGAGATGAGGTCCATAGACTCTGTTTTTAAATGCGGCCTAATTTATTCCACTTTTCAACGTAGTAAACGTTTACTACTACGTTGAAAAGTGGAAGAGATTAGGCCGCATTTAAAAACAGAGTGGGTACTATAATATGATAATTACTTTAATACAATAATAGGGTACATGCATGCATGTGACTTCAAAAAAGCTATATTTTATTCTATATTGAAAATTAAACATAATCTGCATATTTATTTTTGTTGTTTTTGTTGTGAAATTGAATTGAAAAGTAGATATTTTAAGACTCAGTCGCTAAATTTCTAAATGTGATGTCACCGTTCACCATAAAGCTTAAGCGGGATATCTATTTTTAAGAAAGAAAGAAGGAAAATTGTACATTAGACACAGCACGCAAATGTGATAGTTTTATCGTTTATTTGTTTCTAATTTTATTATTATTTAGCTAACTGTAGATTGTTTGCAACAGTCTGCAGTTAGCTCAATTGTTTCAATTGTTAATACTAGTTTTAATTTAATTCTATTATTTGATTGTAATTTTCTTTGTTAATAAAGATTCATTTTATTTTGATTGAAGGAACAGAAGCACTTTGAGTTGACATACGACGTTGCTCTTTTTCTTCACAGCAACGTTTTTATCGCACAAAATTGTGGTTTTATATTTCGTTTTTTTACTTATTAAAATAAAAATTGTGGGTGTTATATTTTTTTTCGATAATGGAATAACATAAGAAATCGATAAAAAAATACTGTGCCCTGAAATTATAACCTATTGCGTACCTGTCAACATTTATCATTCATTATTATGAACAACTTTCTCGCTGTACAGTACACGCGGTACAACCTCCAAACAAAAACTGTACCAGTTTTCAACAGAGAAAAAATACGTCAGTGCACAGCATGATGTCACGACAGGCTGTCTCATTGTGACGTCGAATTGACAAACGCCTCGCACATAGCTGTCAGTTTCAGACTGCTATTTTACTGAACTAGAGTAGAAGCTAACTTTATGAAAATGCAAGTAAATACAAAAAGGAAATTAAAAATGTTTACTAGCGATACAGCGAGCCTTTAACAATTTGATGTCTTAACATTTTACTTTACAATAGCCTTGTTGTCAGTGTACACTTTGAAAATAATTTGATTGTTTTGAAAATACTTCATCATCAGCCTATATCAGTCCACCGCTGGACATAGGCCTCCCCTAATGAGCGCCATCGCGCCCTGTCTTCAGCTTGCCGCATCCAGCATCTGCCAGCAGTCTTTCGCAAATCGTCATCCCACCTGGTCGGAGGGCGTTCTACACTACGTTTGCCGAGTCGCGGTCTCCACTCAAGAACACGTTTACTCCAAAAAAAATACCAGTGTGAAAATACTTAAAAACTACAAATTCCTAAATTTAACACTGTTTTAAGGTTTTCCAGGACAAAAACGAATTCCTTGGAAATAAAATTTAAATGGGATCATCTCGGGATCATCTATTACAATAGCAAAATACCTAATCATCAAAATCAATCCAGAAGGTGACGAAGAAATCGGCAAACACAACTTCATAAAACAATCATACCTAGAAACATACTTATAACCTCCTCGAACTCGACTAAAAACAGATGTAACTTCTGTGTGGGATATGCACCCAGAAGGGGAAGAGTGTTTGGGACAAATTGCGTAGGATTTGTAGTCATGAGTTTGTGGCTCTTTTTTTTTTTTGAAGTGAAGATTATCGAGAGGACAATGGGAAGGTGGAGGGATAAAATCGAATCGTTTATTTCTGACACAATAAAATGTTTATAATATATTTTGAGTCCGCAGGATCCTGCACTAGCCTACGCTGAATTACAGGACCCTTAGGACCCAACGGCTTCTATTAATTAACAAAACTGTGTCTTGAATAACAATTTAAAAGTATATATATCTAAATATATCATCATCATCATCATCATCAGCCTATATCAGTCCACTGCTGGACATAGGCCTCCCCCAATGAGCGCCATAGCGCCCTGTCTTCAGCTTGCCGCATCCAACATCTGCCAGCAGTCTTTCGCAAATCGTCATCCCACCTGGTCGGAGGGCGTCCTACACTACGTTTGCCGACCAAATATATAGTACCTATCAATTACCCGATCATTTCATCGATTCAGCTTAGGCTAGTGCGATCCCGATCTAGCCTAAGCTGTTAGCTAAGCTAAGCTGTATTAACAATACAGTATCTTTAACAGACAATTTAAAAGTATATAATATCTAAATGCCGAGTCGCGGTCTCCACTCAAGAACACGTTTACCCCAGCGGTTGTCGGTTCTTCTCGCGATATGGCCAGCCCACTGCCACTTCAGCTTGCTAATCCTTTGAGCTATGTCGACAGCCTTAGTTCTCGCGACTCGGCAAACGTAGTGTAGGACGCCCTCCGACCAGGTGGGATGACGATTTGGGAAAGACTGCTGGCAGATGCTGGATGCGGCAAGCTGAAGACAGGGCGCGATGGCGCTCATTAGGGGAGGCCTATGTCCAGCTGTGAACTGATATAGGCTGATGAAGATGATGATGAATATCTAAATATATAGTACCTATAAATTACTAGTACACATACAATTCCTTGACTGGGTATGAATTTATACATAACAAAACAGACATTGTCAATTCCCTACCCACATTTAAATCTAAAACCGGCGGTTAACCACCAATGTGCCTATAACAAAGCCTCCACAGCAAACATGTCGACGACAGAAACAATAGCCTGTCGTCAGCCGATATGAGGCTTACGTTTATGTAATAAACAGATTTATGAACACACAACAATTAAATACAATTGAATAAACTAATCTGAATGGTGGATTATTCGTGTGAAACTTGCTACGCGAATATTTATCATTGGTAGAAATAAATTTACCGAAACAATTAGCTTGTTTTCATATTTTATCATAAGTATATCGATTTGTTGATTCTGAATTCCACGTTTTATAAGTACTAGATACCTACTCGAGACCAAACTTTGGATATCAAGCTGAATTAAACATTAGCTACCTAATTACTGTTCTTCTGTTATGGAAGCAACTTACCTTCCTTTAGAACTTTTATTGAATTAATTTCACCTCTTAACATTTCCTTAAATTTCACCTGTCAGGTATGAAAGGTCACGGCACGGCTTTAATCCTCAACGTTCAATTTTCGAGGTGCCTGCCTCTGCCATATTCGATTTAAAGTTGAACTAGCACGTCTGTAACAGAAATCTAACAAGATATGAAACTCCATATAGTATTGAAGAGCTTGGAGAGTGAAGGCTGGGTGGGCCAGTTATTGAGAACCAAACGCGTGGAAAAAAGCTTATATACCTACGTTTTTTTCTAGCTTCGGTTGCTAATGACTTTTCTCGTTAACAGTAGAATTTATAGAATACTTCTTTCACACTTAGGACAGACAAAAATGTACCTACAAGAAAATGAATAAAATGTGGACAGCGAGATTCTTTTTTTTTTTAGGTTTTTTGTTTTTCTGCTTTCCACAAGCAGTTGTACTAGCGAAAAATTAATTTGCCGTAAATCGTAAACCTTATGCTCTGAACTTATGTTAAAATCACTTTTGATTTATTTGTATTTTGGGGGCATTTGGGTAAATGTAAAT
Source organism: Eupithecia exiguata (assembly GCA_947086465.1). Taxonomy (NCBI): domain Eukaryota; kingdom Metazoa; phylum Arthropoda; class Insecta; order Lepidoptera; family Geometridae; genus Eupithecia; species Eupithecia exiguata. The sequence goes on along the minus strand of OX352245.1, from coordinate 3,677,847 downwards.
TTTTAGCACAAAATTTCGTAATTTCCCAAATGCTCAATAAATACCAATGAATCGAAGTTGGTTTTATCACGAGTTGGCGGCAAATTACTGTTTCGCTAGTTTCATTGCTTGTGGAACGCAGAAAAAAGTAAAAACCACACAAAAAAAAAATCTTGCGCCAACGCGTTTAATCCGCGACGAATAACTTTAAGGCACCTACTTAGATTGAAAATGCGCTTCTCATTGTGTTATTCGTGACTAACGAATTAGCATTGCCATGTTTATAAGATAAGATACTTTTAGTTGAATGGCAATGCTAATTTGATGAACGAAAGAAAAGACAGAATTGGACTCTGAGTAATTTGAAATCTTTAAACATTGCATGTGCCCCAGGATCCCAAGGACCAAATTGTTCCACCCTAAGAGCGCTTGTAGATGTCCGTTTTTTACACTCGATGACGGACCGTGTCTTTTACCGCATTTATTCTTTTGTTTCCTAAAGAGCAAGTGCAAGGGTGTATAAAAAAAATGGCAAATACCAACTAACACTAGCGAGTCCAAAAAACAGTGCAAGGTTGTGAGATAAAGGTCCGGTGTATGAGTGAGCATATGCATATTCTAGTAGAATATGATTATTTTATGATATGAGTATAATTAGTTGTTTGCAGTATCACATTTCCAAGTTTAAAGTGGTTTCAGTTAAATATGCAAATTTTCAGAGTTGGCAACGGCATTACAATACCCGAGATGCATTATACATGCATATAGGCTGCACTCCCTTATCTGTAAACTAGAATAATCAGGTGATTCCTTGAATGATGGAGTAGATGATGCATCGTGATACTTTAAACATACCTACTAGCCTTCTCCCACGGCTTCGCATGCACTTTACCGGGATAATAGTGCTTATGTTCGTCCCTGGGATACCGTGTACCTTCCTGCCAAATTTCATTAAGATCGATAGAAAAGATTATATACAGGCAGATAAATAATAAATAATATATAAATAATAATGCTGGACAATTCACACAGCATTATCTAGCCCCAAGCTAAGCAGAGCTTGTGTTATGGGTGCTAGATAACTGATATACATAATATAATACATTACATAGATAGATATTTTTTTATTATACATAGAAAACGACCAGAACACCCGGAGCAAATATCTGCAGATCGTACAAATATTTGTCTCAAGGCGGGAATCGAACCCGAAACCTTCTGCGTCGCAGGCGGACCTTCGCCCACCGCGCCACAGAGGTCGTCAAGACGGTAAGATAGACGGACAGAATTTATAACATAACCATAACCAGGCTACACAAAATTATTGTATCTTAAAAAGGGCGATGTTACCTACATTACCCTTTTTAAGACTGTATTGGCCATTATACGCTTCTTCAAGTAAACTCCTAGTGAGTTGCAATATCTATCAGTAAATAAATTCAAACAAATTGCTAAAAAATTCCTTAGCAAAACGGCATAAGATAAAATAAGAAATTATCTAGAGGATAAAAAGCTTGGGACTACCAATTCGCCTGGTGGTGATTATGACGAAGCCCCATTGTTGGGGGATGCACGTGCAGTAGTGGACAATTGAGTGCTTACAGATAGGTAGGTATATATACGCAGTAGTGGGTGACTCAAGGGTTGTTATGCTGATAATGGTTATCCCTGTTTCTGTTTTCAAACTTTTTAATACTACAATTAATACATTTGCGAAACAAGTCCAGTCATTTGGGAGTTTTACCTGAAAAGTTTTCCGGGAGTGCTTGTTAAAAAATAAGGAAAAAGTGCTTGTTGGTGGCAAAGTTAAAATTCAGAAAGAGCACATTAGAAATCTGTAGTATTGCCCATTTTCAAAACTCTCGCAAAACTTTCCAGGTTTTTAAACCTCCGGTATACCCCTTTTTGCCTGCAGTTCACGTATTGTCACTAATTTACCAATAACCCTGTATATGTAGATTGAATAAAAATTTCGTAGTGTTTTTATTCTTTTATTAGCACTATAGAATCTACATTTACTACGACATTTTTCTGTGGGTGTAATACCCTTATAGCAAATACTATTCCTAATGTGTTTCCATTCTCGTAATTTTCAGTCTTAAGACATTATTTTTTGTTACAGACAATGCTAGACCTGAACTACACGACCATCGACCCTGATGACATATCAAGGGTCCTTCTCGACGACAACAGTACAGACTACACTCCGTATGGAGAGAGATTGGAGACGTATTTAGTGCCAGTTCTCTTTGCTATCATCTTCATCGTCGGAGTTCTGGGAAACGGGACCTTGGTGATCGTGTATGTCCGGCATAGAGGCATGAGGAATGCTCCTAACACGTAAGTTATTTTATTTATCTACTTCTTACAATCATATATCTTTTTATTTATTGGTATGCAAAACATAAAAAACAATCATAACATAATCTGGCGCAGCGCATCGTATTGCTGTACAGCGGGGCAATGCAGCTAGCGTCTTGGGCACGCTTCCGATTGGTACTGATATGTATCAGTTGAGTTACTTGTACATTGTTTGCAACAGTCTGCAGTTAGCTCAATTGTTTCAATTGTAAACACTAGTTTTAATTTAATTCTATTATTTGATTGTAATTTTCTTTGTTAATACAGATTTAAAAAATCATAACATAATAAACACATAATTCACAAATTTGACCTTTTTTATTTTATGGAATCAAAAGATTACAGATTTTTCAGAAACGGGTTGATTTTTCTGGCTGAAATCCAACTAACTACATATTTGAGCCACTAAAGTTAACCAACATAGTTTTAGCCGGCCTAATTGGTCGAGTGAAAGCCCTCCAGAGCCAGAGGGAAACGAAGGCTTTAAATCTGAATGATTGTACTGATCAAAGAGCTATCGTTGGGAAAAATCCATAGACTGTACAAGTAGTTCATAGATTAACCTAAAATTAAACATATACATTCATAATATACTTTAATTAAGTTTACCTCTGTAAGGCAGTCAGCAACGAAAGTCGCTGAAAACCAGTTGACTTTTAAAGTAGTGAAAAAGTCAACTGGGTTTCAAAGATTTTTATTTTCGTTGATACAATAGTAACCTGCCTTATCAAAATAAAATAGATGTGCAAATAAATCGGTATTTTTAATATTGATATTGGTTAAATTAAACTTTAATAGCCCATAATTATTACGGTACACGATTTTCTACTTTTATTTTATTAAAAACGCCATTATTAATTGAAGACATTATAACTGTTTTTAAATCACTTTTATCACATTTAAAACTGTTTTCGTCACTGACTGTAGCTACGGTGAAAACATCATAGGTATCTAGTGGGAATAGTGGAATAACAGCGTATAACTTAATTAAAATGTCATACTTAATTATTATAGCTGACCCTCAAAATGGCCCATGGGATGCAAACTTTCGTTCATTTAGAAGTTGGGGTGCTCTGATTGTAGTGATTGTGTGATGGTAGAGTCATTTTGAGAGGTTTTACGAGCAACTACAAACAGAATTTGGCTTATGAGTTTGCTCAAGATCGTATCCTTACGACGTCTAAACTTGTTAGGGCCAGACCCCACAAAAGCTGAGCTGAGCGGAAAACAGTATTATTTTTATGATTCGTCAACTCACACCAGTTGGGACGAGTTGGATGGTGTGAGTTGACGAATGACTCAGAATAATAATAATAATAGTAATCGTTTGTTTCTGAAGGTTTTACTTAATACATATTATGTATATTGGTACAATGTCATATAGTGTTTACGACCTATTTTATCATTAGGTTCAACTCCGCGCTTCTTCTAAGTTTAGAAAACTTGTGTCATAGACGCGAAGGATCTCTTGGCAAATATCTTACAACTGTTTTGGCTTCGTAAAAGTACTGATAAAACGATTTTTATAAAAGTTAAGCAATTAAATTGAGAAACAAACCAGAAATATGTATAAAAAGAAAAAAACGAAACGAATGATATGTGTTTTAAACAACCAAACGTCGTTATTCACACAAATCGTCTCCACTCAGCTTCTGTGGAAACCACCGAGCGGAAATGGAGCATATTTTTGGACATTTAAGCTGTGCCTCGCAAACTGGCGATGTCACGCCGCCATGGAGACGAGAAGAGATTAGCGGAGATGTGAGCTGTACCTCGCTAGTGCATCCATCTCGACAAACATCCATCTCTCGCCGCACGCAGCTAAGCGGCTCTCACCACACATCTCCACTTTACCCAGCACCGGATACATCTCCGCTCCAGTCTAGCCAGTACGCATCTCCGCACCGCTTCGGTGGAGACACCTTAGTTGAAAAATTTCTCTTCTCGTCTCCGCTACGGACATCTACGCTTATCTCCGCTTTGGTGGAGTCTGGGCCTTAAACTGAGGACGTACCTACACTTCGTGGAAGCCACAATGTTGGTTCGGTATGGCCTAATAAATGTTGATGGCAATAAGATATTTTCAAACTTTATTTCGACTTTGACCTCGGCTCAATAGAAATATTTATCTGCAAGTAAGCCAAAGAAATACTTTTCCCATCCTTTCAAGCTCAACTTCAGACCCAAGGGGATTATAGTCTCTTCAGGAGCTTATGAATGTGCGCCGTTACTTTACGATATACCTGTACCTAGGAACTTCTAAAATTGTCATCTCCTTACGCTACTTTGAGTTTAACATCAGAGAGGGTGCGATTTTTTCAGCATTGAAACTCACAGTTTGAGGTTTTTGTTATTACCTATAGTGCTTACATTCTGTGTAATTTCTAAGAAATTAAATCACAGTCGAAAAAAAAACGATTTATTATTTATTTATTTTGTTATTTTACTCTTGAGTTTGGATAAAAATTATAATCTCAGAAGGTTGAAAGAAAAAAGGTCGATTTCATTTAGTTTGATGAAATTCATTAATTGAAAAATCTAAATGAATTTCAAATGAAATTCATTAATTTTGCGATTGAAATTGATATTTAACCAGTACGCTTAGTATCAGTGTCCACGGTTTTATTACAAAAAAGTTATCGAGAGCTCGATAAACTTTAACTTCTATCTCGCTTACACGTAAAGAAAACGAATGAGACACAGAGACAAATGCAATATTGCGTGAAAGTAGTCTCTGACAAATTTCAAAATCAATCAAAACTAAAATCGAGTTCGTATGAAACAACAACTCTAATAGCCTACGAGAATAAAACTATTCAACCGGTATCAAACTACGAACATAAATTCATCTCTATCCTGCTGTGGCTCTGCAAGGCGCTAAATATATTGAAACAGACAAAAACTTTAGTTGTTGAAGTGTACGAAAAAACAGTTTAAGGCCCAACGGGTGCTAGAGACTATTCGAGAATTGTTTTATATACCTTAAGTACAATTTAAGATAGTCTGAAAAAAAAATGCAATGATTATTTTGTCCTCAGATACATCTTCTCCCTCGCACTGGCTGATCTCCTAGTCATTCTTATTTGCGTGCCTTTCGTCTCCACCATCTACACCCTGGAGTCCTGGCCTTGGGGTTCGCTGATCTGCCGGATATCAGAGACCGGCAAGGATGTCAGCATAGGCGTGTCAGTGTTCACGCTGACAGCTTTGTCAGCGGAGAGGTACTGCGCCATCGTGAATCCGTTCAGGAAGCTACAGGTGAGTGAAAATCTACCAGGGGTGCATGTACGGAACGATTCAATGAGATTCGATTCAATAAAAGTATCGAAAATTTTCAAAATTTATCGATATGATCCTTATCGATCGATCTATTCGAGTTCGATTTCTCGATTTCGCTAAACACACTGGCACAGTGTTGTTCAGTGTTGAAATGTATATCGATAAATTATTTGATGTCTTTTTATTTTTCAAAATTATTATTATGTCATTCCTTTTATTGGTTGTTAGTGACACGTAAAAGATATGTTACATAATGTTTTAGAGATGTGGAATTTGTTCATTAACTTAAAAAAATCTTGATACCGCTCCGGATGCCATAGCATGACCACTATTTTTTCGATAACAAACTTAAAATGTTAATTTTATCGGACTTCGATACTTATCGAGTACCTACATGCAGCTCGGATTCGTTAGTTAGAGGTTCAATCAACTTTATTACCGTCGAGGAATTCAGAAACGGTCAGAAAAAGCTTTGTCTACGACTTACAGGCATACGGGTGTAAGCCGAATTGATGCCAGCAACGTCATAAATCGTAGACATAAACATTTTTCTGACCGACTTATGTGCTTTAGCGAGCGAAAGAAACGTCGCAATTTTTCAAGAATCTATGGTATCACACTTCTTTCTACTTAACAGAATTGCGAGCATCCTAGAAAAATGATAATCAAGTAAGGATAAGTGTTTTTGTGCAACTTTAGCAGTGAGTTTGTATTAGATATTATTCAAATACCTATTCAATAATTTATTTTGTAAGTCTTAAGAGTTTCACAAGGGGCTCCTAATAACTAGTATATAGGTAATATACTAGTTATTAGGAGCCATGTGAGGGCGCCATGCATCTTTAGAGGTAGCTAGGCACTTATCACAACTGAAGTTAACTTAGCTAATTTCTATACATATAAATATGGCACAGAGTTAATCGGGTATCTCAAATCTAGGCTAATGTCTTTTTAGATTGCTTTATGGTTAATGGGATTTTATTATAAGTTTTAATTGACCGGTAAGTAAGGACTTAAACAATACAATAACAACCTTATTAGTTCTCGAGAACCCTTGTTCTCGAGAACTAATTGGGAAAGAAAGCTAATTTTTCACTTGTGGTACACTGATTAGTTTTTTAACCGACAAAACGAAAAATAAAAGAGGAAGAGGATCTATGTTCAGCTGTATGTATTTTGGTGTAAGTTTGTCGATTTTTCCATCAATAATAAACTGATGTGGATTTTTCAACGTCATTAAATGAAGAATAATCCCGAGGTGGTTCCTTAAAAATTTTAAACCCAAGAGTTTAGTATTAAGAACTTAAAAACTGTGTAAATAGTAAGGAATTTGACGTCGGTTTTAAGTTTTTTCTGAACCATCAAATTATAATAAACATTTTAAACCTGTGAATTTCAGTCACAGACTTCCGCATTCCTGTGAAATGCCATAAATATGAGAAACTAGCAGCGCCTTGCGGTTTCACCCGCATAGTTTCCGTTCCCGTGGGAATTCCGGGATAAAAAGCTTATGTACTATTCAAGACTATAATCTATCTCTGTGCCAAATTTCGTCCAGATCCGTTCAGCTGTTCTAGCGTGATTGAGTAACAAACATCCATTCATCTATCCAAACTTTGACATTTATAATATTAGTGGGATTAGTGGGATAAACCAAATAACAATGCCTAATAACTAAATAACAATGTGGTAAAATATCCATTTTCCTGTATATTTCTTTAAAAAGTTTATCTCACTCATGTGTCTAAGGTTGTTAGCAACCTGAGGTAGAACGATCCTAATAATCAATTTGTGTTTGCTAAGATTTATTTTCATACACACAATAAATTTACATAACACGGGATAATCCTTAAATAACCTACGTAGAAGCCTTTTGGGAATGTTTTAACATAAATCACCACAATTAGAGAACAAATTTAAAGGAAAATAATCATCCTAATTTTATCTTTGCCGTTTTAATTCTAAACGACGCAACGGCAGAAAGGGTTAGGACCTTTGTTAGTACAAGTTTTTCTCGTCTGAATCAATCAACTTTATAACGTCTAAAATACTTATTTTAGCTGTGTGGCTAAAATAAGTAAGGCTTAGAATTTGCTCCACCCCAACTGTTCCCGTGGGTTTCGTAAGAGGCGACCAAGGAACATACACCGGGGGGCGGGCAGCAGCGCCCCCTGAAAAAGAACCCAATCAATGAACTGCGATCCCCAACCCGCATGCCCAGCGTGGGGATTATGGGCATTAACCCCCATGAGATAAAAGCCAATAAGGCGATTATCAGGGGAGGCCTGCGTCCAGCAGTGAAACATTATAGGCTGTTGAGGTGTTAAAGTATTTTAGGCTTTGTTACCTTACCTTCATTATTGTTCTAGTAGTTCTCTAAAAAGAAGCATCAATCCCGCAGAGGAGCATGGGCAAATCTGATATTGAAAGCATTAAATAGAAAACATTCAATTCCCATTAACGTATGCCCTAATAAGTTTTGACAGAAATGGGGCGAGCACGCCCATCCGAATTTAAATTAATTGATGAAGTTTGCCGTGAAAATCAGTTTGATTTAATTTCATAGCTTCGAGTTTTTATCATAATTGGAATCAAAATGCTTGGAACACTAAAATTAATGATCTTCTAATCGATAAAGACTATTAGCGATAAACATTGTGATAATTGTCGATTTTCCTGCGTTACAGGATTTTCCGCCCTTTAAATTGCTCCAAATCCTATGTTACAGGTACTTATTTTATTTGTACTAATAATTAATTTAACGAATTAGGTGTGCATTTTCTGCATCCTATGTACTTACCTATAAGTATATAAGTTTAGAAAGTTCAGCCTTCCTATCTACTAAGCGTCAGCTTAGTGAATCGGAAAGGTATTCAGTCGAGTTCTGTTTGACAGCAGAGCGACTGAAAAAAGGTCACCTTTCCGATCACCAATTTCCAGACTAACATAAAAACTACTACCAGTAGGTATCAGTAGGCTCATGATAAGAGGTGTGTGAGTGAGGCTCTTTTTGTTACAAATTATTTATTTCATTGTGTAAAATATTTCCATAAGGTAGGTAGGTGACCGACTGAGAAAACCCCGGGCAACCGCTGGACCCGGGTAGCGCAAGACCAGTTATTGAGGCGATCTTTTAGGGAGGCCTATTTACAGCATTGGCTTTCGGCTGCAATGACGACGATGAGCTTTAGCTAATCGCTTGAGGCATAGGCCTCAAGCTCCCCACCTCTCCTCCGTCTCGCACCCGGTTCTCTCCTCTCGTTATTTGCTTTATATAACTGTTATTAAATTTCTTGTTACAGCTGCGAAAACTGCCTCTAGCATGCGCCACGTTCATCTGGGGCGCAGCGCTACTATTCGCGACCCCAGCTGCTTTGTTCACGAGCACAGTGACCATGCATCTCAAACACAACGTCACCTTCGTGTACTGCACGCCTTATCCGCCGGATTGGAAGGAATACCCTAAGTATGGAAAATAATTCATCTAACCTAAATTTTATAGGGAAAAATATTGTATTTCATGTCGGTATTAATTATTTTCTAACGGCTATAACCATGGCAACACCAGATTGAAACAAATACGTAGGTATGCAAAATAAGGTATCTACCAAAACCCAAAACGAGAGGGATAATTTATAACCTTGTTTGATTATGGGTCATAAGCAGTGATCGGAATTAGACGGCCTAAAATACCTAATGTTCGAAAAATAACAGAGACAAAGTGGAGACGCCTTAGAACTAAATATATTTTCGGGACAATCGTCTCGGTTTTCGAGACATTACTAAACTAGGTACTAAGTACATCTAAAATTAATTCAGTAAAACAACTATAGAATTCATTTCCTGTTTTTGTTTTCAAAATTACAGTACGCACGATTTGTAGTATTAAAAATAACCTTTTCTTCGTACATCGTCTTCGGTGGTACCTACAGTTAACTGAACCTCAAGAATTTATTTTCTGACCAGCTGAATGGGATCACGGGAGGCTTATCATTGCAGGCATATGTCCAGCAGTGGAATATCATTGGCGGTAGATGTACATCATTTGACTTGTAGATCCATCAGAGACCTGCCGTGCTTATTATGAAGGTAAAGCAGAATTTTTAGTTCGACACTGTGGTATATCGACCAGGTGCGGGTTGTATTTTTCTGTGCATCTGCTGGTCCTATGGTGGAACTGAGAAGATGGGATAAGGTCGTGCAATGCCTGCGCAGAATCCCCAAATTGGTACTTGTAGAACACTGACAGTCTGGCAACGCGCCGTCTGTGTTCAAGGCTTTATAGATTAGCCTACGCGAGCGAGTTTAAGCCGAACAGCGCATCTCTCAATCAAGTCGAGGGCTTCAAGCTGGTATTTGGCCTAGCCGTTCCAAAGGTGACAGCAGTACTCCATGCAAGTTACTTTTGATCCGACAACCTACCGTATCTAAAGCCGCAGGCATATCATTGTAATTTAATTAGGTTTCTTACCTACCTACCTATCAAAATAGTTGTGAATACTTCCGCTTGAGATGATCACTAAATAAGCCTTAAGGTTAAAATAGCCTGACCAAATATGAAGAGCAACTTTGCCAGAGCTTTTATGCCGAGTTCGGGAAGCTTTTTATTATTTATTTGTTATGAACAAAAACTTTACAAATAACTTATTTTAGTTTCATTAAAATTTGAAGGACAAAGTTACATTGGAAAGCTCAAACTATGTTGATAACTGTGGCACACTTTCCAGCGCCCAAAATTACCAGAACTGGGATACTATAAGGATAAGACCGGTTTAACCAAACATAGTAAAGTTTAGTTAATAGATTTAGAGTTTTTGGTGCAACCTTTCGTTAAAGATTATTGTATTTTTGTTGGAAAATAGGAAGGAAATTGATCAAAGTGATAAGTTTACAATGATAATTGGTATCTTGTATCCACCAACTTCATGGGAAATTACTATGAGTTTTCTGATCAAACAATTCAAGCGTAAGCAATCTACGAGTTAGTACTTGATAAGTACGTGACAGCAAACAATTTTACGGCTTGACTCTAGTGTTCTGCAAATCTAGAGATAGGGTTGGTGAACAAAATTTACATCGAAAAATTTAATTTTGACGTTTTTGTCTGAAAATTTAGAAGGCTGCACCAGCTACCTCAGCAATCTGCTAGCAATCTGTGTATTTGATTCAAACCATGTAATTAAATAAATGAAATTCAAGTAAAATTATTTAATTTAATTTCAGATGTAAAGTAATTTAATTGGATGTGGTCATGACTATCAGCCGGTTTGTCATCTTCTTGTTATATTTTGACAATAGTATAAACTTTTTGTTATCCTCTAGTGTGTTTACTTGTGTGTGGAGAAACCAAGACTTGGTTCGTAAAACAAATAAACTAAACTTAATCAGTATAAGTGCTATATATGCTTTGTTAGTGCTTTGAGGAGTGTAGTCCCTCTGCGTAAAGCTCGATTTTGTATTTTAACCAAGACGTCGTTCATCATCATCATCATCAGCCTTTATCAGTCCACTGCTGGACATAGGCCTCCCCTAATGAGCGCCATCGCGCCCTGTCTTCAGCTTGCCCCATCCAGCATCTACCAGCAGTCTTTCGCAAATCGTCATCCCACCTGGTCGGCCCAGACGTCGTTCATACAAAATACAAAAACGAGCTTTACGCAGAGGGACTCACTAACGATATAAAGAAGTTATCGTTATAGCTTACTTTGAGAAGAATCATTACATTTATTAAATCTAACACCTAGGTGGCCATTGAATTGTTCAAAGAACATTAATGAATTTTCTATATTGTAAGTTATTTCATTTCATTTTAATCTATTTCATTTTAATTTAATTTTAGTACCTAAGGATACTAACACTAATATAAGGTCATTTTAGCATACGAACTTACTAACAAATTATGGATCATTGTAGTCCGAAATAAAGGATTTTTTTTATTTTTTATTTTTTTATTAAAAAACTGAAATGAAATATATAGATGCATCATAGCGCTACAACCCTACCGAGTCCTTTCTGATTGATAGCCAGATGTGTAAATAGCCTGATTGATTCGGGCACATTCATCAGCGATGTGGCAGGTTCTGTGTTGTTACCTAATTTAGACCATCTCGCCAGCACTTTGTATAATAAACCTTTTTATTTATTGTTTTTGCCCGGCGATTGCACAAACAAAAAAGTATTTGGCAACCAGATAAAAATAGAAACGGAAGACGATATTAGATTTCGTTTCCAGCTTTTTTTGATGACTAATGGGGTCGTCCGGTAAATAAATATCAGAAAACTACTAACATCATAAATTATCTGGACGGAAATTTGATGGATGTTTAGATGTTTTATAAATAGGGCGTTTCTGAACTAGTTTTTCTAAGAGTAATAGGGAAACTATATACAGAACATTATTTTTCCCGCTTATTATGCAACAAGCATTTCACGTTTCACGTCAGCGTTTTTGATTTCACAATTTGCCAATCAATACGGTTTATTATGCATTTTTTTATCGATCATTTATGTTTTTTTATTACCGAAAAAAATATGACACCCACAATTTATAAAAAAAGAGAAATAAAACTGGACTCAGTTTCAGGTGATAAAAACGCTGTCTTTTTTCTGTGACGTCACTGTTCAGTTTGTCAACTCAAAGTGGTTCTGTTCCTTCAATCAAATTAAAATTAGAAACAATTAGGAACGAACTCCTAATTATCTGATAAAAACCATCATGTTTGTTGTTTGTTCGTAGGGTCAAATAAATAATTTTCTTTCACTCTTAAACTTTCGCGATTTGTTAATATATTATAGATTAGTTATCGGATATTTATCGCGTACCTTTTGTGGGGAAAATAAAACAAGGTACGTGATAAATACCCGGTAAATAATCTATAGTAATTTTCTTTCATTCTTTCTTTCAAAAAAGATATCCTGCTAAAAGCTTCATGACAATAGATAGTCTTAAAATATCTACTATTCAATGATTAAATTTCACAACAAAAATACAAAAATATATACGCAGATAATGTTTCTATAATAGAGAATACAAATAAAAATAATCAGTTTTTTTAACTCGCATGCATATATCTACCCTATTACTATAGGAAGTATATTTTCTATAGTAATCGACGAGTGACCACAGACGCAGCAATAACGTAGATTTTTATGACGTCACCAATATATCTCGACAGATATAGCACGATATATTTAGCACGATATATTTTGCTGTAGTAAGACATGGCAGCCGCAGAGCTAGTGTGCAAAAATATATTATTATCGCATAGCCACCGTCTGTGGCAGCTTGCGTAATATATAGTTTACTATATTAATATTATATTATAGCTCCGTCTGTTGTGGGCTTGAGTCTGAAATAATTAAATCAAAAGTGAATTCGAATGAAGGGACCACTTTTGCCGATCTCCTTTGATACAATTAATAAGGTTACTGGTTACTCGGTACTGTCTGAAATTGACACTTCGATTGAATTTAATTTCCCATTATTGTATCCTCACCATCCTGATCAGAAGAATTAAAATGATTGCTATATGTTTAGTTTTTACTAGCCCGATACATCATTTGCTTGGTTACTAAATCAACATATTAGCAATGATCAGAAATCCCATTTTTTTTTTCATGTAAATCACCCCTGTTTTAGAGTCAACAATGCCAAACAAAAATATTCTAATTGGTGAAGCCGTTTTTGGAGTTCCGTACCCAAAGGGTAAACGGGACCCTATTACTGAGAATTCGCTGTCCGTTTGTCCGTCTGTCACCCGGCTGTGTCTCATGAACCGAAAAATTGAGAAGTTCAAAATGTTATACATTTTGAAAAGCTTTATCTCGGAAACTATTGGGTCTACAGAGACACTTCTAGTCACATATTGTACCAATTTCAGTCTACTTCAAAAACGTCCTGAGTAGGTGCTATCAAAAACTAGTTTTTTATGGTTATAATCGCCAAAATCTGAAAAAAGTTGCGTTCGGCGCTCGAGGTCAAAATTGGATTATTCAGTGGGTCAACATCATAAACAAGTCTACAAAAAACTAGAACTACCTCATTTGACGCAAAGTCTGAAGTATAAAGTTACTGGACTAAAGAGCACATTTACACATCATCCGTTTTACAGGGTCCGTTTTTTTCGGTGATGACGTATGTAGTTGCAGGAGCAAGTTCACACACCTGACAATATTCCAGATTCAGTAAACGACTCTTCCCAGTAGCGAAGGATCCATTAAAAACGGTCCTGTAAAAACGGATCCGCTGTGTAAATGCGCCTTTACATGACAAATTCCTCTTCCAGATGCATGACAATATTCAAAGCGGTGGTGTACTACGCCATACCCCTGGTCGTCATCACGATATTCTACGCTCTCATGGCACAGCGTCTCATGGCCAGTACGAGGGAAATGCCGGGTGCCTTGCAAGGAGGTCAGGGCGAGGCGCAAGCGAAAGCCAGGAAGTCTGTCGCTTGCATGGTGCTGGTCTTTGTAAGTGGTAAGTACTCGCATAAACTTAAACAGCAGATATTAACCTAAAGCCGTTGCGCGAGAGCTTCTATACGCGTTGAGAATGAATGCGCGACTTGTCCCAAAAATCTCTCGCGACGCATTGCTTTTTGTTACTTACATTTGTTTTTCATTATTACATATATTATTCGAGCTTTGTAACAGGCTCTAGTTAACAAGAGGACTATAGCTTTCGTAGTCGAGTTTTAATATTTAGCTTGATTTTTTATTGATTGCTTTTCCTGATTGTTCCTAATGGTGATTGACGCTCACAAGAACATTGAATAATACACCCACCTGTGATCAACTCAATGAAATTCGCTACAAAGTCGTAAAGTACCTTAATATAAAACTAATATTTCAAAAACAAGTTAATGGCTTTCTTGTAAAGTCTTAACCGTTTCGTTTAAATTTCCATAGCGACTGCCTTGGTTTAAACTTGAGCCAAATTTTAAGTAGTTTTGACTCAAATTTAACTTTACTGGATTATTTCCGAAACTTAAATTTATAGCCTGTCTTGAGGATTTATTTACATTTAAGCAAGACGGCCTTTTAGAGTTTTCTGAGAATTCAACAGCCTTAAAATAAATGACTGTTTAGGAAGTCGCCTTAGTTTAATCGTAAAATCGGGTACTGAGTATTCAATATGGCCTGTACGCATTATCTTACGAGTATTTCCATAGTTTTTGAGTCCTTACAGCTGATTTATCATATTGTTATTTTGACAATAGTTTAAACAATGTGTCAACCTCTTGTGTGTGGCCAAGATTGGGTTATTGCTTTTGTGTGAAGGAACCAAGACTTGGTTCGTACAAAATACAAAATCGACCTTTACACAGAGGAACTACACTCTATTAATATACGAGTAGCATATATAGCACTTATCCTGACTAAGTTTTGTTTACTGTCTGCTGTTAACTTTGTGTACTAACTTTTTAATTAGGTACCATGGAGCTTCATCATCATCATCATCAGCCTATATCAGTCCACTGCTGGACTGATATAGGCTGGCGTAAAGCTCGATTTCGTATTTTTACGAAACAGGTCTTGGTTCCTCCACACACAGGAGGCCCAATAAAATAATAAGCGGTTGAAAAACCGTCTATTATCGTCTTGTAGCGCCCCTACCGGATCGAAAGGAAATTGTTCTAATTTGTTTCTATTTAGGTGTTAGTTTCTTTGTTAATAAATAACCAATTCTTCATTATTGAATTGAATTGAATCATTGTGATTTTAAGCCTAATGAAAAGAGAGAAATATAATTCAAAATTTACCATCAAAAGTCAATATTTAGAAACTTTTAATATTTTGCAAATGTGAAAGCTTTTTAGGCTGTCTTATTATGAATCACTTTGTTTCTTTGAACAATGTAAAGTGAATTCTCCATCAAGATCATTGAGCCTTAATAACGGCCAAAGTAATAGAAACAATAATAAACTGGTTGTTTTATGACAAAGCGACGCCATTTCAGTTTTCTTGTTATTTTCACGGTCTCCGTAATTTGGTTTCCTAATAGTATTAGGGATTTGGCTTATTTTTTGTCTAGTCTTATTCTACTTTGCTCTGTAGTTTCGGCACAGATTACCTAGATAGGTAATGTTTGGTTCCCGCTTGACTTAAATGTATGCAAATTGGTATTCAAATATGATTTTTGTTTCAAGATTGAAAAGGACTTCCATTTTTTTTCCGGATTCAGGAGGAGGTTTTATGTTCGGCTACATTTTATTTATATTTTCGTCGATTGTTCCTTCAGTTACGGAGAGATTTAAAAAAATTATGTCTCTATTGTAATGGAAATGATCCCAAATTGGTCCTATAAAATTTTTATTCCCGGTGGATTTATAATTGTCCCGTCAAGCTTAAAAAGCAACATATTTCTTTTGCTTTAAAAAATCACGACTGGCAAAAATTTACCAGTCTTTGGTAAAGTTTGCCACTAAATAGATTTTTTTGATTACCTATTTCGTTGTTGCTAATATAAAGGTTGAGTTTGAGGCAATCCCATAAAATTTAAGAACATTAATTCTCGAGGAATTGATAAGTGCAACGTAAAATGTATCTAAAACATTGTCACATGATAATTTTCACTATCATCATCATCATCACCTATAGTAGTCCACTGTTGGACATAGGCCTCCCCTAATAAGCGCCATAGTGCCCTGTCTTCAGCTTGACGCATCCAGCATCTGCCAGCAGTCTTTCGCAAATCATCATCCCACCTGGTCGGATTTTCACTATAGTTTTTTTAAAACGCGTCAAATTATTCTTAGATATTTTTTATATGAAATTATACTATAGCGAAAGAATTGAGTTACCTACTAAATGTATTTTCCAAATAAAAAGTAAAATTAAGATGAGATAATGACAAGTGGATTTTATTCACCTCAAAAAATGTATACATATAGAAATAGTAGTCTCAAAATACACAATTCCATTGTTTTGACAAAACTTGCAGTACCTAACTCATTGAAACTATTCCAGAAAAACATCATAAATGGAATTTATGGTGTTTTTACACTGCATGTTTTTACGACATAAAACAACCAACAAATTATTGGGAAGCTTTTATTGTTTTTGTTATTCGAGCAATACCCGGATTCAAACCTGTTCCAGTTTGTATAAAACACACGGAGACATTAACATGAATAATTAACATTTTGTAAAAGATGGAAACAAAGGGATAAGATACCAATTGAATCTTACCTAATCTTAGCGGTTATAAAAAGGTAAAAAAAGGTAGGATATTAAATAAAATAAATAAATAAATAAAATTCCTTTATTTCGGACTACACTGATCCATAATTTGTTAGTAAGTTTGTATGCTAAAATGACCTTAAATTAGTGTTAGTATTCCTTACAATACAATACAAAAATTCTTTATTGTACACGAGAAAATAACATAACAAAGAGACATCACATAAGATAAGTACAATGGGCGGCCTTATCGCTTAGAAGCGATCTCTTCCAGGCAACTTTGGGATGGAAAGAATTGTGCATTTAAGAAAGGCAGGGCGCGCAATTTCACTTTTTATTTATAAATTTGTTATTGCTCTAAAATAATGCTCTTTCGTAAATGACACCATAATCATCTAAAGTATTTAGTTTTTAAAAGACATTTCATTAAAATATGTTGGGAAAAAAATTGAAATTTAGGGGAAACTGCGATTTATTTGTATCGAGTGAAATTGAGTCAATCGTGTTTCGACTCCCATAACTTACTAACGAAAATCTAACTTTGTCTAACTTTTGATGCTCATCAAAAAAAAAAAAAATAGTGTTTTATTGCCCTCAAATTGATTTTCCGTACAGTCAAAACTTGGGTTTTGGGACTCATTTCACCATAAAGAACCATTAGGATCTACATAGTGTGTACGGTGGCTAGACTTTGCACGGAGAGATAGAAAATGGTTTCAACCTTGACTCTTTTCACGAGCGTTCCTGCCTCTGCAGTTTCTTTCAGCAACAACTTCAATCATGCTAAAACGTGCCATTCTGCGACGGTAAAATTGTCACCAGAGTGAAGCGATCAGTTACACCTTATCAGAATAGGGTTGGTTCACGACCATATTGTGTGGGTAGCTCCATATTTTCGCATGCTAATGATGATGTGTTGTGTTCCAGTATTCTTCATCTGCTTCTTGCCATACCACACGTTCGAGATCTGGTTCCACCTGTCGCCGACTTCAGAGCTGGACTACAATGACTGGACGCATGCCTTGAGGATATTGGGCTTCTGTTTGAGGTCAGTGTCGTTGTGTAATTTAATCAACTAAACGTTGTACTTCTACAATCATAAGACGCATTCACATTGCATCCATTTTACATGATACGTTTTTTTTCGTGTTGGCGTTTACGCACCTGACAGTATTCCCGATCCAACAATTGTTTCCATTAGTGAAGGATCCGTAAAAAACGGTTCTCGTAAAACGGGACAGCCAAGCGCCCTTAAGGGTCCTACACACCGAGCGCCAACACAGCCCGGCATTTTGGTGCGACATTTCAGACTTTTCAGTATATGAATATTGTAGCCGACAGTGTTTTGTCAACTTGAGGGCTGCGCGCCGGCTTTGATGAGTAGACTGTGTTTTTTTTCTGATTCTGACGTACGTAATGTCAAAAAAAAGAAATGTGTTGCCAACAATTTTTTTCTGACTATATATATACATCGACGTTTTTACGCCTATCAAACCAGAAATAACAGTTACTACTAGTTAAATATTAATTGAAAACCATAAAAAACCCAACTCGCTTTTTCACCTTCTTCATAAAATGAGAGCGCAAGTTCGTAAGTAAGTACAGCCAAACGGCTAAAGTGATTTTGATGAAAGAGTTATCAAAATCACTTTAGCCGTTTAGCTGCTTCGATGTATTCAAGAGTTTCAGTTATTCTCAGAGAAATACGGAAGAATAGAAATACTGAAAAACATAGTCCGTCTGGCCGGGTAAAAAAAATGGTGTAAGTACCTAAAGCAAAAAACCTTCATATGTGAAATACATAATTAAATAGATACGTAAATGTGTCGCAGTGTGTCCGGTGATGCATGTTCTAACGTGGGCTTTATGCGTCATGTCATGAGTGTAGGACGCTAGGGTGGCATCTTTAAATCTATAGGTAACAATAACAATGTAAAAACAACAATGTAGGTTATTTTTTGTTTTAAGTTAGTTTTTGTGTTTGACTCATGTCTATTGTAAAGAAATGTGTTTATTGGAAAGAATTGTGTAACCTATAACCTAACCTAACCTAAACGACTTCCAATAACCTCTTTAACTACACAAATACTAAAACAGTTGGAAGCAACGTGTATTCCATAAACGCCGCGCTTCCAACAAGATAACTCAATAATTTAAAAAAAAAACCTAACCTAACCTAACCTTACCTAACCTAAATGCCATGCTTTTTGAAAGTATCTTTCTCAAAAATTACTGAATGAATAAAAAGCAATTAAACAAGAATCACGCGGACGTTTCTTGTTGACCCATTGAATGCCAAGATTTTAACTAAGAAATGCCGTTTTAAATCAAATGAACAATTATATCCATGACTGACTGCTACTCTCATTGAGTAAGGCATTTTACGAATTCGTACCTTATCTGACTTACGTTTTACGTTTTGTAGCCGTAGAAAAACAAGGTTTTTTCTAAGCCTATACCTACGTTACTAGTGTTGGTAGAAGATAGAAAACTTTTAAGTTTGACTTGAAATCGTCATAGAATTTCCGTATGAATGAAAGCCCACAGTGTTCCAGGCTTAACAAACCTTAGGAAACTTGGTTAGGTGAGGTTAAAATCGAAATAAAACCTTAGATAACAAACCTTTTAAAAACATTATGTTGCCAAATAGTAACAGACTAGAAAACATTCAAACCTACAGCACATTGTTGTAAGTATTTGCTATTGTAACAAAATTATTACTCACGTCCTGGCAACGCGGCATACAACAAACAAATAGGGTACTATTCCAAGAAATAAAATAGGGTATTAGGACCGATAATGGTCCGCTAGAAAGGCGGTGAGTCGTAATAAACATGTTTAATGTCTGTCGTTTACCTTTGCTCTGACACATCATGCTTGAATGTTTGACACAAATAGCGCGATTTTTCGGGAAGCTTTCTAGATTCGGATTTAAGTTGTTTTTATCTGAAAGAAACTAAGCCCCCTTCCCTTCCTGATATTGGCTTTTATCTCATGGGGTGGATTATGGTGCCCATAATGCCAACGCTGGGAATGCGGGTTGGGTATCGCAGTCCGGGGATCTAGGTATTCTGCAAGAGGCGCTGCTGCCCGCCCACCCGGTGTATTTCCCGAACATAGAACCTTCTCCTGCAGTCGGTTAAAAATTAATCATCATCAGTCTATTTCAGTTCACTGCTGGACATAGGCCTCCCCTAATGAGCGCCATAGCGCCCTGTCTTCAGCTTGCCGCATCCAACATCTGCCAGCAGTCTTTCGCAAATCGTCATCCCACTCGGTCGGAGGGCGTCCTACTCTACGTTTGCCGAGTCGAGGTCTCAACTCAAGAATTAGCCCAAAATTTTTTTTTTAGTTAAAAAAAAACCTACTTAGTCTAAATTTTACTTTAGCCTTTAGCTCAGCACCGTTTCCAAGAAATGCCTAGACCAGAACAGGGATTTCCCTTATGTTTCCCTGGAAGTAGCTTTTACCTTTGAGAAGACAGACAGAGGTATTTAGAATGATGACAATAGCTTACGCATTTCGCAAGACCTTTCCTAGATTCACTTTGGAGGCTGTCACACTAATTTCAACCCTTGTCTACTCCTAAGTGCTAAATGAGATAGCAATACAGGTCGTTCACGTCCTCTATAGGAAAATGAAAAATACATTGAATTTATCGCTATTCTGTCGCTTTTCATGTACCTATAGCGATACCGGTGTCGCTAGAGTATCGTGGTACAAGCACCTCCTAGCAAAAACAACCTAACCCAAAAAAATTCAAAATCGGGAATAATTACTGACTTTTTACTTTTTAAATGCATTCATACATGTTTTAATTTTCTACAATACCAGAACCTTTATTATTTTTATAAAAAAGTATTTAATGAATAAAAAGTAAGTATTTAGGTAATTAATAGAAAGTATTTAATTAATAAATAAGGCTGGACAATTCACACAGCATTATCTAGCCTCAAGAGCACACAAGAACTTGTGTTATGGGTACTAGATAACTGATATACATAATATAACACAATACATAGAGAGATATATTTTTATTATAAATAGAAAACGACCAGAACACCCTGAACAAATGTCTGCAGATCGTACACACATTTGTCTCGAGGCGGGCATCAAACCCGCAACCTCCTGCGTCGCAGGCAGACCTTCGCCAGCGCCACATCGGTCGTCAATTTCTATTATGGATAAAGGTACCATATTACAACTATGTATTACGAATTGTGTGTAACATTAGTACCAAGCTATCCGACACCGACTACAGATTCTGTACGCAGTTTTACGCGCGTTATTTTCGAAAAAAAGTAGCCTATAGATACGACTTTCTAATAGACAATTCACAAGTACCACACAAAACACAGTTACCTACTATTGCGGACTAACGCGTGGCGTACACAGGTGGCGTACCACAACCAAACGACAACGACAACACGTGTAGTCAGGTGTTTATTTTAATGAAGATTAACAGTTTAATTCACATGGACCACATGGACCATGAAAAATGTATTACGAATTGTGTGTAACATTAGTACCAAGCTATCCGACACCGACTACAGATTCTGTACGCAGTTTTACGCGCGTTATTTTCGAAAAAAGTAGCCTATAGATACGACTTTCTAATAGACAATTCACAAGTACCACACAAAACACAGTTACCTACTATTGCGGACTAACGCGTGGCGTACACAGGTGGCGTACCACAACCAAACGACAACGACAACACGTGTAGTCAGGTGTTTATTTTAATGAAGATTAACAGTTTAATTCACATGGACCACATTTGGCCATCTAATTCAATTTGTGTGGTCGGTACTAACCACATCGCAAGCATACCGGAACCTCAGCGCAACCTCAGTGCTATAATGCTTTCGGGAACAAAAGTTTATGTACTCGTAATAATTCAGGCGCTCTTATCGCGCCTAGCGCGCTCAATAATTCATATAATATTGAATCGTTTTAGTATATTTTAGAGTTCCGTACCCAAAGGGTATAAACGGGACCCTATTACTAAGACTTCACTGTCCGTCTCTCACCAGGCTGTATCTCATGAACCTTGCTAGTTAGATAGTTGAAATTTTCACAGATGATGTATTTGTGTTGCCACTATAACAATAAATACTAAAAAACAGGATAAAATAAATATTTAAGGGGGCTCCCATACAACAAACGTGATTTTTTTGCCGTTTTTATAGATAGGTGCGGAACCCTTCGTGCGCGAGTCCGACTCGCACTTGGCCGGTATTATTTATTTCTATACTCTCAGAGATGGCTTATGGGATAAAAAGTGGCCTATGTTGTGTTATTCCTGGTCTAGACCTACATCCCACCAAACATCCGTCCATCCAAACTATCGCATTAATAATAAGTGATGTAAGTGATATTGTTTTGGACAGCGAGCGTGTCTGGGCTTAATCGAAACAAAGATTTATGAAGCAAAAGTTCTACCAGCTTTCAATTCAAAGGCACAAAACGTGAAACGGCGTTAAACTATCCGATAAGCTTCTAAGCCCGCTCGCTTGTGTATGAGAGAAGCTCACCTATATCCGGAGAATCATGAGAAATTATATTCCGTTGATTTATTGTCCATTTTCTATTTATTAACAAAGAAAATTACAATCAAATAATAGAATTAAATTAAAACTAGTATTTAGAATTGAAACAATAGATCTAACTGCAGACTGTTGCAAACAATCTACACTTTCTATTTATAGAGCTTTCTAAAGTAAACTGTTTCATGCACAGTTATGCATCTCGAGCCTGAGTCAGTTGACAGGTTAGGCTGTGTCTTACCTTATGTAATATAATAGGTACTACCTAAACCTGTAACGTTTTTTTTTATATTTTAAAAATAATCTTTAATTTTGACAATGCCCTTTTACAACAGCTTTAGTAATTAATTCTATAATTATTCTATTTTATTTTATTTTTGACGACAGCAGACATAGGATTAATTTTGTTTATTTGTGTTAATTTAATTAATTTGTCAGATATCTTTAATATGAGTAAAATGTAAATAGACGTAACCAAGTGTGCCTTGTGCTCCTACGGCGAATATATATGAATAATGAATATCGCAGGAATTCAAGCCTCAAAGCATGAAAACTAGTCTTGCTCGCTCGGTTGTAGAATCCAAGTTATTTTTTGTAAACAAAAGCTTTGGTGTATCAATATTAAACAAAAACTGATAATAATGTCAGAAAACAAACTTATACTTGCACAAGCACAGAAGCCAAAGAAGGTTATGCGAGTTCGAAAACTGACGACAGAGCAAAGAAAAATTTCACATGCGAACTTCAGCAATTTGCTCCAATGACACAAATGTCAAATAGAACGACCAGAACACCCTGAACAAATATATCTGCAGATCGTTCAAACATTTGTCCCGAGGCGGGAACCGAACCCGCAACTTCCTGCATCGCAAGCGGACCTTCGCCCACCGCGCCACAGAGGTCGTCAAATGATGGAACGTGTAAATAGCGTTTGATATATTTCATTATTTAATAATGGATTTCTAGATTTCTTCCGTATTGACGACCCTTCGGAATAATATGATAAATACAGAACGTGAACGTCCATTTTAACGTGTATTCAGCAAGAAACCAGACTAAATACTGACTGACGTAACAAATATTGAAATTGTGTCTAGTATATTATATCCAACAACAAAAACTGAACTGACGAATCACAGTAAATACTTTACGTGTAACAGGCGCCTAAGAATTAAAATGTCAAAATCATTTTTATAAAGGTCATCGAAAGAACGGATAGGTCGTCTTTTGTTTTATACAATCCGCAATCTATCAACTTGGTAATTTGTTTTTGAAAGTAGATGTCTTGTTTATACCCGTTCCTAAAGTAACCTTATTAGTAGTGATTGTGAAAATTATCATGTGATGATGTTTTAGATACGTTTTTCGGCGTACATATCAGATCCTCGAGCATCAAAAGTGTATGGAACCACCTCAAAATCAACCTGCCTGCAGGCAACAATGAAATAATCATCACAATCTATTAAGAATTGGCGAAGATATCACCAACATTTTCTGTGTAGCTAGACAAGGTTTTTGTATTATAGTGCGTAAGTCCTCGCACTGTGGGAATCTATAAGAAATTAAGATTCCCAAAAAAATTCGATTTCTACGGGACTTGAACCTGCGCCCTAAACATACCTGCTCTGTCGGTGGCTGCACACGTGTTCGTCCTTGATAAAAATAACGTTCGGTCTGAGCCCCGAGTCCATTTGACGATAGTCGAGACGTGATCGTGACGTCTCATTTTTTGTATGGCATTGGTATAGTTCCAGGTCCGCACGATAGAGGCGCTGTACCAAAACCTATTGAAAAAGGAGACGTCACGATCACGACTCGATATTATTGTTTAATACACTCACCCTAATGATCCTTTCAACATTTTGAATCATAGCAGTAGCTAACATACGTTAGCTACTGCTATGATTGAGCTACTCCAACGTTCTCTAAAAATAGCAATAAAAATACTCTGTTAACAAGGTATCCAGTTACAACAAACACAGCGGTGTCACCGCGTTGCCGACTGGTTTGTAGACTCCAATGTTATAAGAATGAGATCACAAACAAATCCATTTTCCACAGCTTCCTCAACTCCTGCGTAAACCCAGTCGCTCTGTACTGTGTCAGCGGTGTCTTCAGACAGCACTTCAACCGCTACCTATGCTGCCAACGCAGCGTGTTGCACCCAACATGCAGCTCAAGACTGTCCAGGACTGCTATATGTGAGACATCCTTCAGGACTACTCATCGGCATCGGTGCACCACCAGGTGAGTGCAACTGGTGCGGGATAGATGTTTTCTGTAGGCTTTTCACAGGTAACCTGAACCAGGAAGCGTACTTCGTGATGATCAACATCACGAAGTACGCTGTCACGTCGACTGTCTGAGCGGAGTAACGGCCATTTGTTCTGTAATCTATGTTATCTTATCACGCTGCGGTGTGAAAATCAAATGACCGCTTCTGCGCACTGACAGTCGACGTGGCAGCACACAGCGTACTGCGTGGTGATCAAGAGAAGAACTAGCAAGATGAAGTGGCAGTAGACCTTCCAAATCTCGCAAAGAACCGACAACTGCTAGGGTAAACGTGTTCTGAAACTGCGACTCGGCAAACGTACATAGTGTAGGGTGCTCTACGGTCAGGTTCGATGACGACCTGCAAGACTGCGGAGACTGATGATGATGAGGTATTTAAGGCGTGCAAAATTTATCCGCGTAACTTGTAAGGAAATAACTTGCAGTAGGCTCTTATAGTGAAAGGCTCGGCACTCATTATATATTGTATATACTCAAGGTTCGATTGCTTTACAGTCGGATCACGACACACACACTTGTTTAGCAGAGGATTCCATGAGGATAAGAGACGAGAACCATCTGTTAGATTTCGGGTGTTTCTTGATCTGAATCGCATCTCGAACCTTCCTTTTGTAGTAGTGGCGTTCACGGGATAGAACTTGGGGTCATGTAGCTCACTCAATTTAGTGGTTTCTCTCTATGAGCTCCAAAAATAGTTGGGACTAAGGAAAGCTTAGACTTTAAACGAGCTAACAAATACCGAGAATGAAAAAAAAACTTTCGTTAAATCAAAGAAAACAAATGCGTGAACGGATTATAATGAGACAAGTCGAACCCACCAAATGTCCTGTACGAAGTATAATGTGTTATTTAGGCTATGCGTGTGATGTCAAGGCTAATTAACTTCCTACATTATATTATCTTAATAATATCTAATGACGTTTGTAATTTCATTCAGCAATCTAAACAATACCTAAACCAGTCGCGAACTATCAGCGTTGGAGTATCAGTCCCATCTCTCTGGGTTACCTCTAACAGGTCCCATTATAATGTAACATTTTTGTACGTTATAACTTCCGCCTTCGTAAATTGATAAACATGTTATTGTTTCTAATGAGCTTTTCGCGATATTTTATAGTATATTATGTAGCTCACTGATAGCTTCATTGTGAACATCCACAGAAACCAAAAAGGGAAAAATGCCCGATTTAAAAAGCTTTGCCCGTGCTTTTACAGAAAAGAGTTTCCTTTTACAACAAAGGGTAGCGAACAGCGATTTTTGTAAAAGTGCGTCGAAACATTTCCCGTGAATCCTTAGGAAATATTTTGGAGTCGAAACAATTTCCTGTTCTTTGTTAGATAATACAATGTTGCTATTTACCGTTGAAGAAAGGTTGGGATTCAGAAGATAGGTAGGCTTGCAGTAAATAGTTTCAATATCTTCGTCCACCTATTTGAAAAGTTGCGAGATTGTCCCAGAAACTTAATTCCAGAATTATTATGTTGTTGATAATGTTTATGTAAATTTATTATAATCTAATTTTTGTTGGTTATGTAAGTAATATAGTATGTAGTGTACCTAAGTGTTATTGGCTTCATTTTTCATTTTTTTTAAGAGTGCCATTGTCTTTATTGTTCTTACATGTCCTGCCCATCCCAAAGTTACCTGAAAGAGATACGCTCTTAACGATAGGGCCTTTGTTTTTCGTGTACTCTAAAGAGTACACGAAAAACACGCCTCTTAATTTGGGTAAATACAGTAATCACTACAAGCTATCCCAGTAGTACCTAAGCTTGAAAATTTAAGGAACTTTTATACATATCACTTTTTAAAACGTTCAAATACTCCAAAACTGCGGCCCCTGCGACCACATAACTGTAAACTTTACTAGGTAACTCATTAAAAAAGTCTAACGCTTCTATTGTAATCCATCAGCTTAAAATTTCAGCGCAGTTGAAATTTTTCATGAGCTTAGTTTACTAAAAGATAAAGGTTTTGCTAGCTCACAGCTGAAATTGTCATAATCATTATTCGGTTGCTCTTTTCACGTGGAGAAAAGTCTTCAGGTAGAGCAGCCATGTCACTGGAAAGGTCACTTTACAGTGGTGTAAATATCGAGTCTTCAGTGTGCACTAATTTAAGTCAAGGAAACATAATACCATTGGTACTTAATTTTTACGAAGATTTTTATTTATTAATCTTTATGTTTTTTAATTTTTGAGGAGCCTCTCTTGTAAAACAAAACAAGTTAAGGAGAATAATCTCCTTAACTTGTTTTGTTTCATCAAACATCCTATACCTTTAAAATAAAAACAATTTGTAAAAACTTTAAGAACTATGATTTTCCAAACCATTTTACTACATTCTGTGGTACATTTTTCATTACATCGTTGGGTGTCATCTAACTCCAAGCAAATTAGCTAGTTAGCCAGATAAAGTTCTAACTCCACATTAAAAGTTATGAAGTCAAACGAACCAAATTTCCTCTATCTACTTTCACGTAAAAGCTTTATACGTACTCCGGTCACGTTTTGTTTGACTGAATGAAAGCGTAAATTTTATCATACTCTCAAATATTGCATTAGACATCATGGAAACGGACTACGGCCCTTCCCGTACATTCGATATTTTGTATCTTTAGTAATATATTTTTCTTCAATAAATTAAAAAATATCAGGATGAAAATATTTAGTAACAATTCCGCGAAAAAAACCTTCTCCGATAAGTTCTTACAAAAGCAAGACGTCTTGCTTTGATAGGTATTTTTTCATTTTGTAGTTGGCGTCGTTTTTCTTCTTCAACGCGGACTTCATTTTGCTAGAACTTACCGGTTTTTTTCGCGGAATTGTTACTAATTATTTTCATCCTTATATTTTGCAATGGATTTCCGCAAAGTAACGCCTGAATCTATTATTTATTCAATAAATTATGCTAATTTTTCTAACGAGTTGAGTCGCAGTCTCCACTCACGAACACGTTTACCCTAGCGGTGGTCGGATAATTTTATTTTAGATATAAATATAATGCTAGACAATAAAGACGAAATTATCTAGCCCTCAAGCACGGTAATGTTATCTAGTGTCTTTAAAACATTAACGTGCCCTGTTAGCTGAGCTTGTGCATAAAACAACACCCTATACAAATATCTGCAGATCGCTCAAATACTCGTCCCTTGGCGGGAATAGAAACCGCAACCTCTAAGTGATCCTAACAATGTCTATCTACCTCGTACCGACCTCCGCCTATACGCCAGTGAGGTCATCAAAAGTATTTTACATCTGTTATTTTCTGTGAATTCAATTAATTTTAAATGCCCGGAATAATTTCCCCGGATTAACCGGAATCCTATTCATTTCACAGTCGAGTGGATGTCGGCTCTCTCCGCATTGTTTGTAAGGCTTGTTTCCCACAAGGCTCTTCAACACATCAAGTTCAGTGTCGTAAACGTTGCACTACATACGTCCAAGTATTATATAATTAGTCCTACTTTTCTGAAAGATATTAAAACATACTTGAGGTTATTTGAAACTAGCTCCAGCCGGCGGCTTCCCATGCTTTTGTTTGTGATAAACCCAAAGAAAATAAAACATAGCAAACGACGCTTGAGTCGTAAGTCAAGAAGTCCCAGAAGGTCCCAGAAGTTTTTGACGAAGCTTGTATTTGATCTCGTTGCTTAGTTGGTTAGAGCGCACCCGTACTGAGGGTGAGGTGCGGATTCGAATCCTGCCGAAACGAAAATTTTTGGGACATTATGAAATTTTCGTAGTAAATTGCCCCAGAGTGCGGACTACGCACTTTAGTAGCAAAAACCTAAGAAAGCATAGCGTTTATTAATCCATATTTATACAAAAGTAGCGGACCGCCCCGGCTTCGCACGGGTAGATAGAGGTATTTTACACTTAATTAAGGGTTAATATTGGTTTAAAAAAGCAATGTATGTCATGTTTAATTTTGTTAAGCAAATAAAAAAAAACTATTTCTATTCTATATTTATTTAAACAGTAATTGTTCTATCAATATTACAGGCAAGGAACCGAAAGTGTGGTGATCTCAAACTACGACTACGGAAATTCTAAGAAGAAGCCCAATATATCGCGGAACAGTGCGGATGGTGTTACGATTTTGACTCTTCGTGACACGGCTGACTTGGTAACGGAAGAGGACGAGACTTGTGAGAAGAGGTAGATGTTTATAAGGGTGAATTTTGCTTGAGTCTGAAAATTTAAACGGTGAAGTGAATTTCAGTGTTTTATTTTGGGTGCGTTTTAATTTCGCGTACTTGTCGGACTAAGACCTTATTATGAAGTCTTGTAAAAATAAAAAAATCTAGGTACCAAAGAATGCGACTGTAAATATCAAAAGCATTAAATTTAATTTTTTATCGCGTAAATAGGTTGGAATATAAATTTATACTGAAATTTAAGTAAAACGTACGTGATCGCATTGATATAGTTTTCAAAGTTAAAATCTTGTAAGGAATATTTATCATTAGCAAGATTTTTTATTCACATTTAACTGTGTAAAAAGTAGGTAAAAGACCAAATATTCATTGTTAAGAAGATATTAATTATAAAAAAATTCTTAGTTATATTTTTGTTATAGCCATTATTAGTTTGTATATATTAAAAATAGTTCATATTTATGTACCTACTTAATGTTAAGATTAAGAAATTAAAAAATATTATTTGTGTACATTGAAAAGAATATTAAATTCCAGGTAGGTCAAACGTTTGACATTCAATGTTATGTTTACAAAAACTATTTTACGAATAAATTGATGTCATATTACTGCTTTAGAAGGCTTTCATTTTTTATTCCTGTCATTTAACCGCAAATTAACTTCAAAAGAAAATTACATCCTTTATGTACAAGCTAGTAGGTGCGGCGGCAGATTTGGCCAAAGATATCAAGAGGCGCAAATATGCAGGTCTCGACCGAGCCTACGCATTTGCTCCCCTTGGAGTCGAGACCCTAGGTCCGTGGAATACCGAGGCTCTCCGAGTTTTTAAAAAAATATCTAAGCGTCTAATCGAAGCGACGCGTGACCCGAGAGCTGGTATCTGGCACAGCGCATCTGCATTGCCATACAGCGGGGCAATGCAGTCAGCGTCTTGGGCCCGCTTCAAACTGGTATTGATATGGATCAGTTGAGCTACCTGTAGATAGTTTGCAACAGTCTGCAGTTAGCTCAATCGTTTCAATTGTAAATACTAGCTTTAATTTAATTCTTATATTTGATTGTTATTTTCTTTGTTATTAAAGGCTTAGCTAGTAGGTATTTTACAACCAGAACAAATAAATAAACAATTCTGTACCCACTCATACCCTTTCGTAAACACCTGTGACTGTAAATGTTAAAATAATATTATATTTAATTTAAGAACTCGTTAAAATGAGGTAAGTCGTTCTACCTAACATAATTAAGGTACCTTAAATATTATTAATGTATTTTAAATCCCACAGAAACGGAATTTTATTTGAACAATGAATTCCTGGAAGGCCCTAATCACATATGTTAAATAGACCTGTTTTGAACAAAATGGGAACGGATCGCTTTACGAACAAAAAAACTAAGCACTAAGCTTAAGATTATTTTCCTTAAATACTATTGTCGGTACTATTATATGGACCTCCGAGTGACCGATTTTGTGAAGCCTGCAACCAGTAATTTCTCGCGACCTTCACTAAGTCGTCGTCAGTCTATCGCGTGATGATCATGATGATGCATGATCGCCACTCAAGAGCCTTGGACAATGCTTGATCTACAGGGTATTGGTAAATTAGTGACAATACGTGAACTGCAGGTCCTGCCCATCATCACAAACACGCTCGAGAAGACGCCAATTCAAATTTTAAAAAAATATATAAGTCACCTCTGATACTAAATGAAAACACATCTTTGCCTGGAACCCAACGAGTTACTTGCTGATAAAATGTTTTCAACCTTGACACTTGACACGCGTCCCTCCATCTGTAGTTTTTTCATCATATGTAAAATTCAATTAACTGATATCGTCTCAGAGACGATACCATTGATAAAGTAAAGCGATCAATTATATTCAGTGGAATAAGGCCCTGGCTGATTGCTAATCGCAGGTATACTGGTCCAGTCGCCACGTGACCAAAGCCACGAGCAAAAGCCTCTTTAATAAATCACCCGTTTAATTCCAGTGAGAACTCAATTAAATTGAAACCACAGTAAAGCAAACCAAATCAATCACAGGCTTTCCTTGGAATTATTTCATTGAACCATGCAAAACATCTGGACCCAAGTGAAACATTCCAATAATAATATTATTAATGTTTAAAATAACGAGTTTTTGCCCGCGGCTTCGAACGCATTGCTTCTATGGAAGATTTTAAAGGTTATTTTTATTATATCCCAGTGTACTGATTCATATGATAAAAAAGTAGCCTATGTGTTATTTTAGGTCTAGACGGGTATCAGATCGAATTATAACTGAAACTCTTTTAATTTTCAATTCACTATTTTTATTATGGCTTCGAGTCCTCAAACAAAGCAGATACCCCTAAATACTATTTCCTATTTTTCTCTTTTCGAAAACCACTGCCGTTTTTACGTCCGGCTAACCATCTATGGAAAATTTTAGCCCAATCCATTCAGTAGTTTTAGCTCTAAGATGGCGCAATACGCCACATTTTGTAAAAAGATGAGTACATAGAATTTCGCGTCCATAGGAGCGGGTCAAAGCATACCTTTCTGGAACAGCGTTAGAGGAAAAATCAAGTTTTTGCCTATCTACAAGAAAACTACACAATTCATGAAAAAACTTCTTCAAGGATCTAATTAATTAGTAATAACCTACTAATCAAAACACAAGTCATTTCAATAGACCGCAGGACTCCTGAGATTTCGACAAAATTATGTGCAAAACAGTGCACTTTTTATGTTTTTTTTTCACCGTACTTCATTTTATAATCGTGTTTTCAAATTCAAGAAACGATTGAAAAAAAAAATATTTTTTTCAAATTCGAGTATTTGATTATGGTGACCCCGTGAATACTGAGATCTATCCCTAGATTGACAACCAAACGGGTTTGGTTGTCAAACTAGGGGGTTCGCCTCTTGAAGTAACAAACATCCTACCACTCGGGGTCAATCGACATCTCCAACTCAGGCCGAGGTTATCGTAAGATACGACTAAAGGGACCTTACCTTAGCCTTCTCCTTAGTTGAATCTCACGATATCCAGTAGGCCGATGACGGTATGGTAGGTACCATCCATCTAAAGAGTGTGATGACTATTGCTACTGTGCATAACCTACATGATGTATCATACACCACATGATCAAAAGCCTACAGCTAGCTATAGTTAGCCCTAGTCCACTGATGGACCTAGGCCCCCTCAGATAAGCGCTTTATTCGATTTCAGTGTCATAATCCCTACTCTGGAGATGCCAGTTGGGGATCGCAGTTCGGTGGCGGATCTGCCCTGCCCTACAAGAAGCGCTGCTGCCGCCCACCGGAGGATATCCCATAGTCGCCTCTTACGACACCCGCGGGAAGGGTTGGGGTGGTGTAAATTCTAAGGCCATTGGCCTCTATTTAATATGAAATTATCATACGATTAAAAATTATGTTACTAATAGAAATACTAAGCTACAAAAAAGACTCAAATTTTCTGAAAAGCAACGAATAAAACCTTTTTCGAAATCAAAAAGGTTTTATTACAGTCACATTCCGTGGACCAATTAGATGGAAAATCGTAGAAAACGGTTAATTATGAAATGGGTAATTTGAAATTAATTACGGTAGGCCTTGTAAACTGTAATTTGGCAAAATATGTTACCGCGGTTGTCTTGACACACAAAGCTTTTAAGCCTCGTAACATAGGTCCCAGGAGATTTAAAACGATGGGCAAACGCAAACAGTAGTAACAAAGTAGGTTTGTTATAATATTTTCTGTTTTTTTTTGTATATTCTGCGTTCTACATGTACTCAATGCTTAAGAAGCAGTAAAAAAAGCTTTAGCTTTAGGTCTTAATTCTTTATTTTGGTATTGGTAATGGATACCCCCCGCAATTCAATAATCGTTCGTTAGAGATTTTATTTGAAACTCAACTTAAAAACGGCTCTGCCCTGAATTAACAGAAGATATGAGAGTGAAAGATCCGTCTTAAGTAACTCGTTGGGTTCCAGACAAAGATGTTTTTTCATTTAGTATCAGAGGTGACTTATATTTTTTTAGAATTTAGACTTGGTGCCTTCTCGAACGTGTTTGTGGTGATGGGCAGGACCTGCAGTTCACGTATTGTCACTAATTTACCAATAGCCCTGTATAAAAACACTCCTATTTAGGTATATGAATGTTCTATGTATACGCTGTTGGCGTTCCTTTATTCTGCACTAATATTGTAAAGAGGAAAGATTGGCTAGTATGAATTGAATAGGCTCCAAAACTAATGGACCGATTTGAAAAATTCTTTCACCATTGGAATTCCACATTATCCCTGATGAACATAGGCTATAGAATAAACCTGTGCGAAGCCGGGGCGGACCGCTAGTAATAAATAAATAAACACTCCAAAAAGACAATTGATTCGAAATTTGTTAGCATGGGTTCATAGCCAATAGTTTCGTGACCATTTTTGGGTCGAAGAACTACTTTTCAGTTTGCTATAAAACTTGTAGAACGCAGAACATTGAAATAAAAAAAACTAATAAAAAACCGCGTGCCTGGTAACGGTCAGCCTTAATCTAATCTTTTTATGTGCAGTCTGTTTTTATCCGCCAGTCATCCCGTTCCATACTGGTCCCTACGGTGACCTTACAAGATAAATGCAAAGTTGCTGTGTGAAACTTCAACAGACACAAACTAGGATACGAAGAAAAAAAGCAACCCACTCGGAACAAATATTTGCAGATCATACAAACATTTGTCCCACATTGAGGATCGAACCCTAAACCTAAGCGTCTCAGGCCGAACTTGGATCATTGCGCCAAAGAGGTCGTCAAAAAATCAAATTAGTCAAGTTAGGCTTCTATCAAAAAGTAAAATTTATTCCGTGCTAAAGCCCGAAAGTCATTAATGTCCCTTCACGTATGCAGAATTATAATTAATCTAATTAAAACTTGGCACATGACGCGTTAAAATTGCTTTGTTTACAAAATGTTGGTAACCCCGTTTTATTTGCTTGGACAGAGATTGATAGTGACGTAACTTGACGTAAGCTATTACATCGAGGTTTAATAGTTTATTTACAATCTTCTCACTATATATAATAAATATATATATATATATAATATATATATATATAATATATCTGAGGCGTATGTTTTGGAGAGCGGAGTAAGACAAGGGGGGCTGACGTCACCCCTCCTCTTCAACATATACGTTGACGATCTTATCGTGAGGCTGAGTAGCATGCGTGTCGGATGTCGAATAGATGGCGTTAGCATTAATAATATTAGTTACGCGGACGATATGGTGCTACTCTGCCCCACGGCGGGTGGCCTACAGGAACTGCTGGGAGTCTGTGAGCAATACGCTGTTGACCATGGGCTGTCATATAATGTGAAAAAAACTGAATACATGGTCTTTGAGGCTGCCGGCAATGGTCCAGATAAGAACAACTTTAATATTACCCTTAATGGACTGAACATCAAAAGAGTTAATACATTTAGATATCTTGGACATATCATTTCCGACAGCCTCAAAGACGATGCAGACATTGAAAGGGAGCGTAGGGCGCTGGCAGTTAGAGGTAATATGCTGGCCCGCAGGTTTTCCCGGTGTACAGAGCAGGTAAAGGTAACTCTTTTCAAAGCCTACTGCCAAAATATGTACACGGGAAGCTTGTGGGTTAGTCATACCAAAAATTCACTAGCGACCCTACGTATCCAATACAATAATATTTTCAGGGTGATGTTGGGACTGCCTCGCTTCTGCAGTGCATCGGGGATGTTTGCGCAGAGTATCAAACGGATGGCTTCGAAGCCATCATCCGCAAAAAAACAGCATCCCTGATCCGCAGAGTGCGGGACAGCCACAACAACATCCTGAGGACCATAGCGGATAGGTTCTCATCGCCGCTGTGGGCAGGCCTGGTTCGCAGAGTGATTCCGTCAAACGTCTCTTCGCTATGATAACGAGGCATGCGTTTTGTAAATAATATTATTAGGTAGTTAGTATTTAAGTTAAAGCTGTACCGACTAACACTTCCTTTCTTTTTTCATTGTTTTTTCATTTTTTCATTGTGTGCTTACTAACCCAATATGGATCATAGTTATCCGAAATAAAGAGATTTTATTTTATTTATATAATATTATAAACGTGAAAGTTTAGATGGATGGATAGATGGATGGATGTTTGTTCCTTTATCACGCCAGAACGGCTGAACGGATCTGGATGAAATTTGGCACAGAGATAGATTATAGTCTGGAATAGAACATAGGCTACTTTTTATCCCGGAATTCCCACGGGAACGGGAACTACGCGGGTGAAACCGCAAGGCGCTGCTAGTTGTTAATAAAGAAATTAACAAAGAAAATTAATTTTAATTGTCTATTAATTAGGACATTATTTAAAAAAACGCAACATTTTAAATGTTCTTTAAACTTAGTCCAATTATCATGCTTATTCTCGAGATCTTAACTTCTGAACCTATTTTTTAAGAAGTTAAGGTTTTAGCGAAACTTTATAGGTAACTTTGCCATTTTTTTTCTATAGAGAAAATTTTATGGAATCGTTTTTTCGAAACATATTATGATCGATAGAGTAAGTCCTGAACTTTACCATTGCATTATATCAATTTAAAAGTTGAATATTTAGTCGTTTAAAAGATATGGAGGTCCAACAAAGTTGATTTAGGTAGTGTAGGCCCCTAAGGGCCATTTTACAGTAGAAGCTTTCCCAGCTTCACGCAACACAGTAAGCCAATGCGTCACGAACTCAACGAACCGAACCTCGAATTAATCGAACACTCGAAACAGCAACCCGTATATCTCTCATCTGTAAACACATTTATTATTTTGGCAGGAATAGCATAATGGGAATCTAGTCCTGGATTTCTAGGCAGAGCTGTAAAATATGGCTCAGTTTCCTGTGAATAAATCGACAGAAGTCAAATAAACCTTGGTGAAGGATGCGTTTGATGTGCTCTTTCGTAAATGCGAGCTTTATTCTCATTTCACATTTGTTCAATGGTTATCGCCACTTGACCTGAACTAGGCTCATGCAAATGACTAGGGAAGGCTTAGTTTAAAGGAAGATAAGGTATAAAAGTATTTTAAAGTAGGAGCGTATGACGACCTCTGTGGCACGGTGGGCGAAGGCCTGCCTGCGACGCAGGAGGTTGCGGGTTCGATTTCCACCTTGGGACAAATATTTGCACGATCTGCAGATAGATCGGCCCCCAAATATCGATCGGGACTTTACGATTGATAAGTAGAGACTGCATCCCCTGATGCCAAGTGAAGATGTGGGCGACGATAAATCACGATGGTTTTGACTAGAAAATACCTATTCACTCTTGTCTTGAAGAGACCCAGGTTGTAATTGACCGGAAAAACAGCAGCAGGGAGCGTGTTCCAAACCCCAGCGGAACGAATGATGAAGGTCGAGGAAAACCGCTTAGTGCGAGTGGAAGGTATATCCACCAAGTAGGGGTGCGCTGTGCGTCTGCTTGTCCTGGAGAGGAAGGGGGATGGTGGAATCAGGTCGTGTAGTTCCTGTGAGCATTCTCCGAAATGTGTGTAGGTAGAAGCTAGTTTTCAATAAATAAGAATGTATAATACATGATTCTACGTACATCGCTCTTGCAATAAGGCAAAGGTGCTTGCACGTGGCAACGTGGCATGCAATAAAGTACCGTCACGTCGCGCCGTGGCATTCGGGGTAGACATGTGACACAAGGTGAACCTCAAAGCTCCCATACAAACGTACTTGTCGATTCATTTGGAAATTAAGTCTCCGATTTTAATGAATTTTTGCATACTTAGTCGAATAAGAAATATCTATGTTTGTATCGTTTTAGTTTTTAAAATATATACCTAATCATCATTAAGTGAGAGCAAAAATTAATTTTAATCCATTTTCAAGCGGTTTTATTACTTTCGCTCTATTTAAATGATGATTATTATTATTTTCAAATTTTTTTCCATCCAAAGGTTGCCTGGAAGAAATCGCTGCTAAGCGATAAGGCCGCCCATTGTACGTTACGTATGTTTAATGTTTATATCTGTTTCTTTTAGTTTTATTTTGTGGTGTACAATAAAGAATTTTGTATTGTATTGTATTGTATTATGTTATTATTATTATTTAGAAAAACTAAAGCGATACAAACATAGCTATTTCTTAGCCGATTATGGATGCAAAATTTAATTAAAATCGGGAACGTAGTTTCCAAATGAATCGAAAAGTACGTTTGTATGGGAGCGCTCCCACCTAAATGTCGAGGACACAATATCGAAGCCATATCAAAGCATCATAATAATATATATTGATAGATAGTTGTTTATAGATTCTTCTAAGAACAAGGAGGAAGTTTGTGAAGTTTGTTGCGAGCGGAGAGGAAAATATAACTTTTTTCTACTTGATAATACAATAACGTTGCAGCAAAGTTGTGGTATTATACGCTAGAAAATATCAAACTGAGATAAAGAATCTTGAAACTGATGGAACTGTTCAATAGAAGAAACCCACGGACGAGTGGACTTCTCTCGTCCTGAAGAAACCTTTACCTGCTAATCTTTTCAGAACGAACATTACTTAATTAATTAAATTTACACCTTCCTATTTTAAGAAAAATTGGAATACATAAACCTTAGATAAAAGTAAAAAAAGGGAGATACGGTACGTTCTCCCAGCGCTCACTCAAAAACTGTACCGTGTCACAGATGAAATAATGATAAGGTATCGAATTTTAAAGTTTGGTGTATCTTCTTAAGCGTAAAAATATGTGATGCCTTGGGCTATGTTTTTTGTTTTGGAGCCATTTGTACACCTGGTGAACGAGCACGAGGGCATTATCGTGGTGTTTTAGTCGAAATCACACAAAAGTATACGTCGTCGTCGTAGCAAGCACGTGAAACACAAAAGCCACCGCCCACGCTGCCACCCGGTTCGATTATGAGTGAGGTGAGGGAACATAGTTGGACCTGACATGAGCCATACACTTTCGAGATGGTAGTACCTCATCTCACTTTGTTTACTTTTATCTAAGACAGAAACTACGCTAACAGTAAATTACACCCAAGTAGCTCAAGTAACCGTATGAGATACTATCTCATAACGTCATCCATCAAGTTGAATGGTTCCCGGAAGTGATGGAGATTATACCCGGGATGAAGAAGATTTTTCTTGGAGCAGACGCTAGACGGTAAGGTTCTTGGGCATAGAATACTTTGATCTATTTAAACGTCGGAAAAGATAAATAGTTGCAATGGGCATTGTTATTTCTATATAATAATTAAGATGTTTTGAAAAAATTTATAACCGACTTCGAATTAATCTTACCTACTATATAACATAATAATAACATTATAAAGAGGAAAGATTTGTTTGTTTGAATTGAATAGGCTCGGAAACTACTGGACCGATTTGAAAAATTCTTTCATTATTAGAATCCTACAATATCCCTGATAAACATAGGCGATAGAATATACTCGTGCAAAGCCGCGGTGCGGCGGACCGCTTTTAAGTAAATAATGCTGGAAAATTCACACAGCATTATCTAGCCCCAAGCTAAGCAGAGCTTGTGTTATGGGTACTAGATAACTGATAATACATAATGTAATACAATACATAGATAGATATTTTTTATTATACATAGAAAACGACCAGAACATCCGGAACAAGTATCTGCAAATCTTACAAACATTATGTTCCGTGGCGGGAATAGAACCGCAACCTCCTGCTTCGCAGGCGGACCTTCGCCCACTTCGCCACCGAGGTCATCCAATTACTGTAAAGTTACTGATAACTGGCATTCTTTTCGACGTATTCAATTAAAAATCGTTTGAATAATTCTTTTATTTGATAGTAATTTTCTTTGTTAATTTAGAAATAGTATACACAATTGAAACAGTTGAACTGACTGAAGACTGATGCAAACAATCTACATTTAGCTCAACTGATTATACTATACCTTGTTGATGTTCTGAGTTGAGCAATGGGGAACAAAATAAGTTTGATAAGAAAGGGTCCCGTTGCGCAATTTGCTTAACTGAGTTGCACAAAAGGGAACACGCGGAACAATTTGTCAAAAGTTGTTTCAGTAGTTTCGGTTCATAGCATCAATCTATCCACTCCCATCTCAAAAAGACACCCTGTATAGTTATTCTGTGCGAAAAAGGTGTCAAAATAAAAGTAATAACAAACTAAATAACCAATCAAGATAATCTGCGGAAGAAAATATGTTATCAAAGCCGACCCCAAAGTTCGGAACATCAATTCCCCGTCGGCTTAGCAATAACCTATCCATACTAATATTAATAAAACTGTTTGTCTGTCTGATACTTTTTCACGACTAACCGGCTGAACAGATCATAATCTATACTATATACTATAATATCATAAATGCGAAAGTGTGTTTGTTTGTTAGTCCTTCCTTCAGGCCATAACTAAGCAACCAATCGACTTGATTTTTGGCATAGAGTTAGTTGAAAGGATGGAGAGTGACATAGGCTTTTTATCCCATAAATCAGTTCCCATGGGATAGAAATAACCTTTTCATCCCCCTATCTCGGAAAGAGTATTTTTGCTCTTCAATATCTGAGTGTAAAAGCCGTTTTTATCCGCTAGATGATAAAGTAAATTGAATTTAGATCATCGTGCGCACGATGTTCTTAATTCCATTTACTTTAGCAAAAGTACTCTTGCCTCGCTCAGGTGGAATGAAAAGTTACGTGTTGCACTCGAGTGCACTCAGATTTTTTACCTCGTGCTCTTTTGATTCCCTCGCTAACGCTCAGAATTCTAAATTTTGAATCACTAGCGAGTGAGCGTAGCGACGCTCGTGATTTAATTTTAGAATCCTTCACTTGCTCGGTCATCAAAATTGAGCACGCGGTTAAAAAGCAACTTTGCACTCTTGTATAACAAATAACCATAGACAACGCGTGCAAAGCCGCAAGCAGCAGCTAGTATTCTTTATTTATATTATAAAGATATATTTTTCTATAATTATTTTCAGGTTACCCATTGTTTTAAGCCGACTAACACATTGGACTGTAGAATTATCTTAATAATGAAATAATGTTTTATGTCAAAAATTCATAATGAAATTTGGCAGGTAAACAATATCATTGGACGGACATAGGCTACTTAAAAACCGCGAGCGAAGCCGCGAGCAGTAGCTAGTATCCATACTAATATAATATATCCCTACAATTATAATAAATTCGAAACTAACTCTGTCTGTCTGTTACCTTTTCAAGCCTGGGTAAACGGATCTCAGTAAAATTTAACAGGAGGTAGATGGTATCCCGGCGACAGACATAGGATACTTTTTATCCCGGAAAAAAGCCCGCAAAGCCACGGACAGAAGCTAGTACGTTCACAAACCGAACTTGGGGCAAACATAGCTTTTAAGCTCACATCCGGACAAGCGGACTATGCGGCAATAATTGATATTCCCGATGTGGTATGTTCGTGTCCTTGGTGTTATGTGAAGCGATATTTCGCTGCGAGAATCCTCGCTTCAAGAGCAAAGTATTTTTTTTATGCTGCTATTTTTTTATGTGCTGATAATGAATCCTGAACGACGCAGTCTAGAGTGACTATCTAATGATATTTAGGGTTCCGTACCTCAAAAGGAAAAAAGGAAGCCTTATGTCACTCACTTTGTTGTCCGTCTGTCTACGCATAGAACGCATAGGGAGATAGAGTTGGAATTAACATCAAATACCTTCGTACCTTTTGTTGTTTTATGTGTTCGTGACCTTTTGTAGCCCTTTTGTTGTCAAATTTTTAAGTCAATGCAGTCAAAAGTTACATCCGTTTAGGTAATTTCTTTTTTTAATTTCCCAGGGAATCTCATGCACACCTAACAGTACTGGGTAAGTAAACCCTACAGTTAGGTTTGCACGATTCTAGGTCAGCGGGAAGTCCCGTTGACCTAGAATCGTGAAATTCGGTAAGAATCAAGGTCTCATTATTTAGATAATTGAACGGAACCCACGTTGCGCGCGTCCGACTCGCACTTGACGTAAATTTTTTCTTTATTTCTTTAGGCTTACAAAAAAGAACTTAGACAAGTCAAATTTTATACATACACAGCTTTATAAATATAATAATAATTATCAAACAAATAGTAATTATCAAAATGTTATTGATTTTGTTCGTATCAATCTTTTGTCCAATAGACAAACAGATAGACAGACAGAGTTCGAAAGTAACTCTGTCTCAATTTATAATATTACTAGCTGCTGCCAGCGGCTTCGCACGTACTTTTCAAGTAGCCTATGTTCTTCTCTGGGATACCATTTACCTACCCGCCAAATTTCGTTATGATCCGTTCAGCCGTTTAGGCGTAAAACGGTAACTGATATAGATAGAACTAGCAGCGCCTCGCGGTTTCACCCGCGTAGTTCCCGTTCCCGTGGAAATTCCGGGATAAAAAGTAGCCTATGTCCTATTCCAGACTATAATCTATCTCTGTGCCAAATTTCATCCAGATCCGTTTTGCCGTTCTGGCGTGATAAAGGAACAAACATCCATCAATCTATCTATCCATCCATCCATCTAAACTTTCACGTTTATAATATTAGTGAGATTAGCGCAGCTATATTTTTAGTATGGATGTATACTCCTCCGATTGCCCGGTACTAAAAGCTATAAAAAAACCTGACTCGATCCTCGTTTTTTTGCCTTTTTTGCTATGGACATTTTTCGCAAAATGACGACGAAGAGACAATAATAAGTACCTCCAAACACCCTCGATATTTAGACGTGTTTTGATACCCGGTACTTCATTCATGAAAACCGGTTCATTCGATTTAATGTTATGAGGTTGTAAAGAGTCCCAGACCGTAATATACCTGCTTTTCTTAAGGTCCTATACTACCCTAAATCAACTCCGCCGAACCTCCATATCTTCCAAACTACCAAATATTTAACTTTTGTATTTATATATGGTAAAGTTCAGGACATACTCTATCGATCATATGTTTCAAAAACACGATTCCCAAAAAAATTCTCTATAGAAAAAAATCGCAGCTACCCCAAATTTTTTACTAAAACCTTGATTTCTCAGTAAATACAGAAGTCTTGAGAATAAGCATGGTAATTGAACTAAGTACAAAGAACATTTTATATTTTCCTTTTTTTTCAAATAATGTCCTAATTAATAGATATTAGGCAAAAACGTGATTTGTGGGCTTACGTTGCAATGCCCTGTCCCGCTCCTATGAACGCGAAATCCTATGTTTATCCTTGTCACAAAAATTTGAGGTTGGATAGGCCCTTAAGTGGTGGTGGAGCCGCGAAGTTATCCTTACTAAAAAACACTAAGTAGCAGAATAGATGTTGCCATGTAGGACGCGAGGATGAGTGTATGCAATATGCGAGAGGCTTTCCAATGTCAAAGTGGCAATAACAACCGGAGACCCAGGATTGTTGCTTGGTTCCATCTCCCATTGTTTAGGATAAATCGCTGCTGGGGCATTGTGGTACTCATTTGAACATCAAAGTACCTACAAGTCGCGTGAGATTGAAAATTACATCAATGAATCTCATGAATATACTGTCCCACTCGGACCGGGTTATTTTTGATTCTATGTGATCTAAGCGAGATCATATCAAAGGGGCGGTAATTTTCAGTCTTAATAAATAAATAATGCTGGACAATTCACACCACATTACCTAGCCCCAAGCTAAGCAGAGCTTGTGTTATGGGTAGTTATCTGATATACATAATATAATATAATACATAAATAGATATTTTTTTATTATTACATAGAAAACGACCAGAACACCCTGAACAAATGTCTGCAGATCGTACACATATTTGTCCCGAGGCGGGAATTGAACCCGCAACCTCCTCCGTCGCGGCGTCGCAGGCAGACCTGCGTGGTGGGAATTGCAACTGTCGCAGGCGGACTTTCGCCCTCTACGCCACGACGGTCGTCAATAAGTTTTCAGGACAATAAATATATTCAACCTACAAAGTTTTCTTTAAAAAATCTTCCTTTACCTAAATTCATTTTCATCGAAGCTATAAGCAAATATTTATTTATGTCCCTACCTACAATATCATACGAAGCAAAGAATTCACGATTAAACGTTATTTTTAGAAAAAAGACGCTTAGGGAGTGTATTATATTTGCAATCGAGACGAAATTGCTTCGGTCGGGATTTCCCTAATGAAATCAGGGAAACGATTAGTACTACTTATCGTTTCCCTGACTTCAGTACTTACCTATGTTCATACTACAGTTATTTTTTAGCTGGGTGAAGTCTCTTACCAGCGATAAGGCTGAATAAATTATTTATTTGATTAATTTAGTAGCGAAATAAATTACTTTATTTACATAGAAAATGACACAGTTAAAGAGTCGTAACAATTTTGAGAGCTAGTATTTACACTCATCATTATCAGCATCAGCCTATATTAGTCCACTGCTGGACATAGGCCTCCCCCAATGAGCGCCATAGCGCCCTGTCTTCAGCTTGTCGCATCCAGCATCTGCCAGCAGTCTTTCGCAAATCGTCATCCCACCTGGTCGGAGAGCGTCCTACACTACGTTTGCCGAGTCGCGGTCTCCACTCAAGAACACGTTTACCCCAGCGGTTGTCGGTTCTTCTCGAGATATGGCCAGCACACTGCCACTTCAGTTTGCTAATCCTTTGAGCTATGTCGATGACGTTGATTCTCTGTCGGATGTATTTCTTGCGAATCCTATCCTTAAGAGAATCTCCAAGCATAGCTCTCTCCATAGCTCGCTGGGCGGCTTTAAACTGGTGGACCAGCCCTATAGTGTCCACGTCTCAACTCCGTAGGTCATACGGGTAGGACGCACTGATTGAAAACTTTCGTTTTCAAGCATTGCGGTATGGATGACGAGAAGACTCGACGTAGTTTCCCAAACGCTGCCCAACCTAGCTGGATCAGTTTATATACTTACCTACTGTTAACTATCTCATTGGTTATGGCCTGCAACCGCGACAAAAAAAGTTGCGGCTCGCTCCGCTCGTCGATATATAACTGTGACTGACCTACCTATTACCTGGTATTCAAATCAACCCGAACACAACAAGCTATTTTCCCGTGAACAGAATTTGGTGGAGGTTGGTAATAATCCAAAAAAAGTACCTTAGTGCTTGTACGAGTTAATCAAATTATTTCTTTGTTTTGTTCCGTTGTTTTTTGTTTTATTTGTCCTTGTTACGCTCTGCTATCTTATTTACTTGCAACAAGGTAGAATATTGTATACAATTTTCCCTAGGTCATAGGTCTGTTAAGATAAATCGAGAGCTACATAAATACCTACTCTTAGTATCAATGCCTACGTCACTTAATTGTTTTAGGTAAAACTTGGGATTACCAAGCTGTAATTAAGTTTGCAGTGTCACTTAGATTTATTAAGGTGGTTCGACGCGATTTTCATTGGATCATTTGGGAAAGTGTTGAT
Source organism: Eupithecia exiguata (assembly GCA_947086465.1). Classification (NCBI taxonomy): domain Eukaryota; kingdom Metazoa; phylum Arthropoda; class Insecta; order Lepidoptera; family Geometridae; genus Eupithecia; species Eupithecia exiguata. The sequence goes on along the minus strand of OX352245.1, from coordinate 3,633,629 downwards.
TCTTAGCACGCAATCTCTTATTTTCTCAAATGCTCCAAAAATACCAGTGAATCGAAGCTGGTTTTATCATGAGTTCATAGAAAATGGTTTACGATTTGCGGCAAATTCTTCCGCTAGTTATTAGCTTGTGGAACGCAGAAAATAATAAAACAACAAAAAAAAACTCGCGCCACCCCGAGTCGAACCACTTTGTTAAACATCTTAAATCTTGTAATTCAAAAGAGTCTTTCACTTAAATTAATACCTGAAGAGGTAAACTTCCTCGGTTTTTAATTAACGATCTTCATTAAAAAATCGCTAACTAAGCCCCGGAGCGCTAATTAGAGAAGCTTAAGCTAATGCTTACTAGGTACAAATACAATTAGTCATTGGCATTGCCATTTATTGAATACTTAGGTACATTGTATAAGTACCTTCCTCCCCGAATGTACCTTTTTATGCAATTTTGGGCATAATAGAACTAGACAAGACAGGTATAATCACTAAAAGTAAAAACGACGGGGCAATTAATTTAAAACGAATTTTTCGAAGGTCTTCAAAATAAAAATTTAATCCTATTTCAAAAAAATAGTTAAGGCTGGCAACATTTTTTTAAGCCTTTGTTAACATGTTGAGCACCGTGTGTATCCTTCCGGAAACACAAAGTGCCACCTTCAGAGGCCACGTGTTTCCATTGGGAAACTGCCTGTGTTTCCCAATGGATGTGCTTTATTTGGAGGCCAGTGTATCCGTCAGGGGGCCTCGTGTATCTTTTAGGCACACATGAAAATAAGAGGAACATCTTGGAAAGTCACGCATTTATTTCATGCCTAAGTAATATTTTAATAAGATACGGATTAGGCAAAAAAAACTTAGCCCAAAAAATTTAAAACACGGTTTTTGGGCTCGGCGGTCAACTTGCCTATTCTATCATTGTTTCAAACTAAAAAAAACCTACACATTGAGGTAATGATTCTTAATTCAGGCTAATGAACTCGTTTAATAATCATTACCATGTAATTTTCGAATGACCAACAATTACTTTTTGATAGGCAGATATCGCACGCCAATTAATAGGAACTACGAGGAAAAACCCGTTGATTGTCGTGCTTACGCTACAGAATATATAGATTTATTTTATATAGGTTTAATGTGGTTATTACGAGTAAAGTTCATGTCACTTTCAAAACAAGTAAACAGGATATTTTAATCGAAAATTCCCGACGATATCACGACTTTAGAACCTGTCGTATAATTTTGCTCCGTACAACCTGCCCAAGAACATATTAATACGGAGTGGTTCGTCCTTAGAGCAAAAGGTTCTCAGTAGAAAAACTTTCGCAAGTTCGCAATACGATTCGTCATGGGAGCAAAACGTCCTCAATTGAAAAAGTAATGTCTTTACAAAGCGAAATGATTTTTCTGAGCACATTTTATAAGCTTGGAATCTAACTGGGTCCATCGTCTTCTGACAACCTCTGTGGCACGGTGAGCGAAGGTTTGCCTGCGATGCAGGAGGTTGCGGGTTCGATTCCCGCCTTGAGAAAAATATTGGTACGAGCTGCAGCTATTTGTTCCAGGTGTTCTGTAATTATGTATATAAGTTATCTAGTACCCATAACACAAACTCTGCTTAGCTTGGGGCTAGATAATGCTGTGTGAATGGTCCAGCATTATTTATATTTATTTAATATTTACTTTACCTTCATGGACCCATTCCGAGACAACGGTCACTTGAGTAACGCAAGCCTACGTCATAACCGCCGCCGGCGGCGAATAAAAAGACGAATTTGTTTTCTTTTTAGGGAACCCTAAAAAAGCCCTAGATTAGATTAGATTTCTGTGTGATACTTTTGTGGTACCTAATGTTTCAGCCCGGGTAAATTACATCCCGGCATCGTAATTAAGACCACTTTCGTCAAATTAGAGGAGCAACTGACCACAACAGGATTAGGATAATATAGTTTACAAACAAAAAATATAAATACCAGACACGTAACATTGGGGGTGTGTGTAGCCAGTGATTTGCAAAAACCCATTGTAACAATTACTCATAAATACCCATGCCATCAATGATTAATCCCAAAAGCCAATACAACAGACCTCCTCTTCCCCCCTCTCTAGAACAAAGTTTATGGAGAGTAGAGGAAGTCAAGATCGAGATAAGGGGTCTTCTTATATTGGCATCGACGAGGCTCGGCCGTGACGTCACGCTCGAAAGAAGAGCGCCTCGTAGTATTGAATGGGGTTTTTACGTCGGCCTTAGAATGTTTTAGAATGATTTTGTATTAGAAACTGAATATTTAGACAAATAATAGAAAATTTAGTGAATTGCATTATTGTGAACTATGGACCAACTCTGATAATGAATCAAAACGTATTTTTTCAATGAGTTGATTGCGTTTCTCAGTGAATTTTTAGTCAATTGTAATTTGTGAAATGAATTAGATATGTAAGCATCCTCTGGTTATTCAAAATTGTGGCCTATTTTGCTTATTATGCCTACAATTCACATAATTTGTTCATATTTTACTAAACCACGATAAAATACAACAAAAATACCAGTGTATTGTATACCGAGTATAACGAACCTCATTATTCTACTCCAGTATCCTTTCAACAATAAACAGACCTAATTTATGAAAATAAAAAAGTAAAGCCTGTCTGTTCTTATATTGGTCTATTTTCAAACTGGCCCTGCTGGTACGACGCGCATGATTCGATATTTAAACCCACTGAGTTTAAATATCGAATCATGAACATTATAAGCACAGTCAACATTACGTTGTTGTTCAGTACAGACGGTTTTTCAAAATAAGTGATTTACTATTTTCCTTTTTGCGGACTTCTAAAAATAAGGTACATTTTCATATTTTTTTCATCATTACTTTTTCCTATCTGTCTGCTATATGTTAAATTGAGGAAAATCCTTGCAAAATTGCGAATAATTTCTCAATGTCAGAGTCATTAAAGCACTTCTAATAAAATATAGAGAATATTTTCCGGAAAGGGAAATAAACGTAGTGAATTATAATATTCTCGTGCAATTTTGATCTTGATAAATTTGTTTGCGTTAAGGAAAAAAAGATTACTGAGATACTGTAACCAAGAAATTGATATTAATGAATCTATAAGTAGTATCATCGCATACAATCATTTTTTTGAATAAACAAATTTGCAAGATTTATATTTATCAAAAAGATTTAAAATACATACTAAACTTAATTCTATGGCTCACTGACCCGAAGTGTTTCTTGGCCTCCAATAAGAGAAGTTATTTTATTTTATATTTTATTACACAGTATTATCTAGCCCCAAGCTATGCAGAGCTTGTGTTTATGGGTACTAGATAACTGATATACATAATACAATACATGACATAGATATATATTTTTTATTATACATAGAAAACGACCAGAACACCCGGAACAAATGTCTGCAGATCGATAATATATCCATACTAATATTATAAATTCTGTCTGTGTAGTACGTAACTCCTGTCTGTCTATCTTTCTGTCTGTTAAATTTTTACGCCTAAACGGCTGAACTGATCTCAATGAAATTTGGCAGAGAGATAACTGATATGCCCGGGACGGACATAGGCCATAAGGATAATATTACCGTGCTATAGGCTTCGCGTGCGAAGCCGCGAGCGCGATAATATATTATACGGTAGTAGGTATTTATTAAAAACATAGGTACTACAGGTATCTCCCTACCTACGCTACCGCTATAAATTATCTTGTGTCAATATTCGATTTGTACAAAACAAAAGAAAAACAATCACCTACTCTCAATAAAGCTTTGACAGTTTCCAAGGTCAAGCTTGGACTTAAAAATAACGAATCCTTGCCCTTTTCGTAAAAAAAACAAAACAAACATCAAGACTAATCTAAAACTGGTTCAACACTGGCCACTTCGAATCAAAAATTTTATAACCTTTTTTTTCTTTTACAGACAAAATGGTGACAGCTAAAATATTACTAGCTCTTGCTTTTATCTGCGTAGTACAAGCCCAAAGGCCTTTCTATGCTGGACTTAGTGCGATAGGATACCCACAAAATGCGGAAAATGACCTCCTGTCTAACAGATTCGGAGAAGACGTGGCCCAGCCGATAGAGCTCCAAGGGAACGGAAACCTAGCAAACCGCTTTAACGCCATGCCTATAGATAACCGACCGTTTTGGTACCTGAACTGGAAGCAATACGAAGACTACAGAAGGAACCCACAGACCTACCCTCAAAGACAGAACCCCTTCATCGACAGGAACAGGTTTTAAAATTGGAACAGAGTGTGATTGGGAAATTTATTTAAAAACAGAACATCGCCATTCAGATGATGGGATTTGAAGAAAATTGTGAAAGAGATTCTGATGGAACAAAGGAGAATCCGAAAATTAACCCGATTATGTAGAGTAGTAAAATTATTACATGTGAATTTATTGTGATGCGAACAAAGAGAGCAACTACGCAAAAACGGATTGGAATTGACCGTGTTTGAACTCCTGTTATAACTGTTATAGGTAGGTATTAATAGAAATAAAACTAAAAACAATATATAAAACTAGAAATAAAACGTGATAACAAATTTTGTTTTCTTTAATAATACTGTAGAGTCAGTTGCGGAAATTCAAAGAATCAGATCGGCAGATGGTCTGGTTTATTAGATAAAGTTTTTTTTTCTGGCTTTGATGCATCAGCAGTTCAAAGCACACAAAACATGTATCATATTTTTAAACTCTGAGTGAAGTTGAGCTTAATACAACAAAAAAAAACTTGACTAGGTTTATGTAATGGCTTTTTTGAATCAAACCAATAAAGAACAAAAATTTTACTACCTAAGTAGGTACCTTCTTCCTTCAATAACACCTTATTTATTATAGTTTGCTTATAGTTAAATACTATACAGAGTGTAGCAAAATTTAAGGACAAAACTTTAAGGGGGGGTTCAGCTTCGATCAAAGAACACGGGAAAAGTATAAAAAAACCCAACTTAGTTTTCGAAAAATAAATAAAAACAATTTACTAGTCTGATTATAAAAATGCCTAGGTTACAGTTATTTACATCCCCTTTAAACACAAAACACCTTCGAAACATCATCGCAGTGGGCGACGTGCCTGCGGAAGTAAATACCACAAATGCATTTTCCCTCGGTTCTATGACAATAAAGCACATCCATCAGTCATTGCCTAGTCAAAAGATCATTTGTTTTTCTAATAAGTACAGCGAGTACTAGGTCGGGATTCTTTTTTTATTTTTCCCGTACCTATTCTCAGATCAAAACTTAACCCCCCCTCTCCCATGAAAGTTTGATCCCTCATTTTTGTTACAACCTGTATACATAAAGCACTGTTTAATTAGTATAAAATTAACTTGTCTTAGTGCATATTTTGTAAGCTTCTGATTCTGATTCTAGTTTGTGATTTTTGGATTTTGTAGATTATGTTGTACACAATAAAATCACCAATCCAAATCCATTTTGCTGCTGCAAAATACATTGAATTCTAAAGGCATAATGAGGCAAGTCCATGAGTGAGTCCGGTAGCTGATAGTATCGAGATTTGATCTTGACGTCTCCTTTTTCTATAAGATTTGGTACAGCGCCTCTATCGTGCGGACAGGGAACTACGGAAATCACATACAAATATCAGATGTCACGATCACGTCTGCGAGCGCATGGCAACTCACCATATTTATTGTAGTTTTACGAAACTTTTCTGAAAATGTAGCCTAGCGTCATCTACCGTTAAACAGGTTCACTACTATGAAAACTGAAAAACCTCGTTCAGGGTTCTACGAGTAAGTTAGAACGCTACAAGGCGTATTTGCTACGGGGTTTTCCCGCTAGATGGAAGCTGTTACAATCAGGGGCGATTACTTGCAAAAAACGGCCCAAAATTTCGAACAAAAGCTTATTTACGGAATAAATTTTGCGCCGATCATATTTTTTAGTTTTCAATTCAATGTCAATTCGGTAGCATGCAAATAAAAAACTGACATGTCAATGAAACATTTCACATGCATATTACACAACTGGCATGTAAATATAACACAAAGAATGGTCTACCAAAGTCTGTCCATAATTCGGTCCTACCTATAGTATTATTTCCAGATTATCAATACTTATGCCCACGTGGGGGTGCGTGGGGATTATGTGCAACTATCAGAGAGAGGCCTGCGTCCAGCAGTGGACCAATAAAGGCTGGTGAGGTGAGGTGAGGAATCAATACTTTGGTCTAAGTATTATAGGGTTTGGCATCTTGTTGTTGTACAATTTATCGGTCCATGTTGTACCTACAAGATGTCAATAGCATGATGAGATTGGAACGTTATCAACGTCCAGGCTTCGTGGTATATAGCTCTGGTTAGTTACTTCCACAACAAAGAAGCTATCCCATCTCGTTCAAGAGACAGAACATAGAGGCATGAAATGTGGATATTGTAAGGTTGGGGTTCATGAAAATACGTTCATAATTGCAATAAATGTTATTTTAATTGGCACACGAATTACGATACAAAATGGATACCAACATGACAATGGCAGTCATTCAAAACCAGTGTAGGTTCATAAAGTCGACACCAGATGTCTCTACTTTACAGATATGCTATTTGAATAGGCTACTTTTAAACTCCAACGCAAAAGAGAGGTGTTTTATGTTAAAGGAACATGTGTGTTTTGTCTGTTTGTCTAACAGCCGGTTTTGCATACGCTTGTTATAATTTGACAACAGTTTAAACTTTTTGTTAACCTCTCTTATGTTTACTTGTGTGTGAAGAAACCAAGACTTGGTTCGTAGAACAAATAAACAAAACTTAATCAGCGGGCTTAGCATACAACGTTAATCGTATAAAATTTGACTTGTCTAAGTGCTTATTTTGTAAGCCTAAAGAAAAAAATTATTGACTTTTTGACTTTTTTGAATGAGGCCCAGAGACACATAACCACAAATCAACACAAACTCAGCCCGATAACTTCAAGATGGAAATTCGTAGCTCCATGACGTTCCACGCTGACTGCGCTCCAATCTTGGACGGAAGCGTTTGATTACAGTTCGACATAACTACACCCAGACTTGAGCTAGTGGGTACAGTTAGTACCTAATACCGTAACTGGACTACCTTTGATGTTCCTCGGAAGCGTCTTAAAGCTTAGGAAGCTAGCTAGATGACTACGGTACCGATGGGTACCGATAAGTAATAGGGTAACTACTTTCAATCGAAGCAGATTTTAGTACACAATTTGACGCGATTAGTAACTACGGTTTAATATGTTTCCACTGCAAAAGATATAAACAATCCAGCAGTACTTAACCTCAAATTAACTAACTTGTTGTTGATATTTCAACACATTATAAAGTAGGTACCTACTTTACGATTAATGATCCTTTCTTCAATATTGATAAGTATACTATAATATTAACTTTTTCCTTTTTTACATTCTCTCCAATTGTCTGTAGGTCTTGTTCGGATCCATCAACTCATCTGAGTTTCTCTGGCTTCCAGACGTATTTGGTCATTAAGTTTGCTTTTGTCAAAAAAAAAATTTTTTCTCTGTTTTTTTCGCTTTGTCAAATGATAAAGCAAAATTTGCGTGTATTGGCAAGAGCGGTGTCCTCCCATACAAACAAATTTTGCTTAAACGGGGACTCCAAAACATGTATGCTTAAATTATAAGTTATCGAAATAAACATTTATTTATTTATTTATAAAGAAAATGCACGAACCTACTCGACCAGACCAATCTCCGCCCACGGCCACATACGGTTTAGACTAGACTGACTATGACATAGAAAATTTTCTTTATCTACCCAAATATCATAAACCCTCTTTAATGCATTCAAAAACCATAGGCAATGACCAGCATTACCAACCAACAGAAATAAACGGAACTGTAATGAACTCATAACCTACTGAAAACCGTAGGTTATAGAGTTTAAATTTGGAATAGGTGTCGAATTCAAGTGAGTGTGCTATACTAGTATCTACATTCTAACTATAAATCGCACGACATTTTGATCTCGAGTGACACAAGAATAGTGACTTTGTTTGTTTTTCTATGATTTAAAAAAATACAGATATTCGAAACGCCGCCATTTCGAGCTGTCATTTATTCGTTAGCTTTTTATTTCCAGTTACGAGTAGACAAATTTTCTGAACAGTTGAATAAGTTCTTTATTTCTGTCGAAAATGAGTGATAGTGACTCAGAACAACTGTCAATGTTAACTACCATTACTATAATAAATAATTTGCTTCTGTATGTGTTCAATTTATTTGTTATTGCATTACACTGGTAACAATGCTGGTCATTTCCCTATGGTTCCTGAACCCATCATAGAGCCCTTATGATATTTGGGTAGATAAAGTAGTGTATGCAACTGTACATAATTAGGCATTACAACACTCGTGTGATGCTATTAAGAAACTCGCCTTCGGCTCGTTTCTTAAACCCACACTCGTGTTGTAATGCCCTCCATTATGCACAGTTGCATAAACTACTATTTCTTAACCAAATGTACCTTAATATGTACATTGATGATCTAATGATCAATTTACCCAAGTACCTTTACCGTAGCCTCGCTCATAGATAAATTAAAGTAGGAACTTATATCAACTCTTTCCCTCGGGGTTTCGCGAAGGAAAGAGTACCTAGATAAAGTTTCTACTTAAATTTTTCTATGAGAGAAGCAACGGCAAATTCACTTGAACGACCGACTCTAAACTTTTATTTATAACTAGTGGTTCACCCCGGCTTCGCACGGGTATATATCGCCTATGTTTCGCCTCTGTGTTCATCACTAGATAGTATAAAACAAAGTCGTTTCCCGCTGTCTGTCCCTCAGTATATTTTTAAAACTACGCAACTGATTTTGATGAGGTTTTTTTTTAATAGATAGAGTGATTCAAGGGGAAGGTTTATATGTATATGTCACCGTAGGATAGTAAAACCCGTAAAATTATAAAATCAAAATATATAATAATATAAGCATTGCAACCGTGCGAAACCGGGCGGGTCGGTAGTCAGGAATAATGTAGAATTCTAATAGTGAAAGAATTTTTCAAATCGGTCCAGTAGTTTTGGAGCCTATTCAATTCAAACAAACAAACATAGAAATCTTTCCTCTTTATAATATTGGTGTAGACATGGAAACAGGTGACGGGCCATTCGTTTTTACCCGACTACCAACAGAGGAGGGTTATTTACCAAAGAGCCTGCGTACAGGTAAAAGTTAAATATTACAAGAAAACACGGTTACCAGGTATTCCTTCCAATAGTCTGGCTGTACATTACAACGTGCCACGTTCTGTGCCTGGGGTGCTTCGACGAAATAAGCAATTTCAACTCCAAGATCGAAGGATTCGCAGAAGCGCTATAAGTAGTTTCTGTGCTACGTCGGGCGCGGCCTCAATCCGAGGCTTCTTCCAATATAGGCTACTAGTTCCAGCTCCCGGCTTCGCACGCTTTGTTAAAAAGTCTGGATAAAGTCAACAAAGATGTTGTGATTTTTCTATGTTAACGTTTTATGGTTTTTTCTATACCATCTCATGGGAAATGATATAAAATTAAAAGTTTAAGTACCTACTTATGCCTATATTTTATACCTACATCTATGCTAAATTTCAGCTTTATTAACAAAGAAAATTACTCAAATAATAGAATTAAATTAAAACTAGTATTTTTAATTGAATAAATTGAGCTAACTGCAGACTGTTGCAAACAATCTACAGGCAGCTCAACTGATCCATATCAATATCAATTTCAAAACATCCCATTAAAGACAAGGTTGTTTATAATCCCGAGTAAAGCGATGGAGGATAAGACCGAGTTATAATGGGAGGTTTTGGCCCGAGTGAAAGACTCTAATTTTCACTTCGATTGCGAGAAAATAAAAACAATTCTACCTTCAAATCAATTTGCAATAAAGAAAATTCTAGAAACGCGCCAATACCAACTTTTCTACATAACGCGTTCTACCGTTAAACGGTAGAAGGGTGATTCTATAAACATCTAACTATCACCAAGAAGGCGCTTTAAGTTCCATTTTCAAAAATGACATCGAGTAAATTGTTGGTTCTTTGTTTATGGAACACCAAAAAGACGAGTCTTTATGCAAGACGCCCTCTTGCATAAAGATTCGTCTTTTTGGTCAATGTCTTTCATTGGCTGGTGATTTCAAACAAAAATTAAAAAGAATAATTACCTACCTTACAACCCTATAACTTAAAAACGCATTTACCACCCGCTAAGCTAAGCTGTATTGACACACTTTTTGAGCAAGAGAATTAGTGAAAACTAGTTTATAATATTTGTGTGATGGAATGTTTGAGAGAAGTGATATTTAGATATATGTGTGATGGAATATTTGTGTCCTGAACTATTCTGGGAACATTAAACATGTATTTAGGATCCGTACTTGCAAACGCAGCGTTATGAAGCTGGTATGCGTTTGTTACTGGACCTTTGAGTTGCCTCAATGAATGGAGAATTCCTATACACATGCCCGGGCGTCACACAAGTACTTTTCATCATTGCAAATACCTGTGACGCACAGGGCTGCCGGTTTGATTCCCACCTTTGGACGAATACAGAACTAGACAACTGATATAAAAACAGTATTAGAGATATGATACTATGTTTCTCCATGATTTGACACATAGATAGGTAGTTTGAATTATACAGACATAGAAAGAAGCAAAACACCCGGAACAATTATTTGCAATATTTCTGAGCGTATCTGGTAGAAGCGAAAAAGAATGACCTACCTAACACAAGCTTCGGGGCTTGAATGCTGTGTGGATTATCCAGTAATTTTATCTTGTTTACTGTGAAGTTTCAAAACGTATCTGAATTTTTCCACCTTACCTTACCACGTTTTATCCGTTTATCCAAGCGTGCTCTGCTTAAGGGTTAAATGGCGCTGTGTGGATTGTCCAGCATTATTTATTTATTTCATAAATTATTAATACGATTAATATAATTTACTACATAAATTAACGAAAGTTCAAGTCAAAACGTGACTGAATTATTATACCACTCTTTCCACGTTTTATTCAACGTGACCCTTGTAACATAATGATTCCTTCATTCCTCTTAATATTCGAAAAACATTCTTTCAAAAGTTATAAAAAACTCGTTGCAAGACTTCATCAGACTTCACATAATTTCCAAACGCATTCAGCGATAAAAAGGAAACCCTGCGAATACATCTCGCAAATTTCCACTTGGAAAATTAATTTAATACGACGAGGTTGGGTTAAAATGAGCTTTAGGTTGGTAGATTTAGGGTTGGGTTTGCCTTGTTTTGTGTGTAGGAGTTGTTTCTAAGAAATAACTAGCATAGTTAGTACATACTGAGAGAGATGTCGGTTGCAATCTTGTCGGATACGTAAGTCGAGCATCCCTGGCTCGACTAAGGGGTTCGTTACACTACTCTAACACAAGCCCGAACACAAGCAATGCTTACTTTGGAGCTAGGTGCTCCAGGTGTTGTGTGGATGTTCCAGCATTAAAACAAAAGGAGGGGGAGTTTCTTTGTACCTCTGGGTGTATTTTTTTGTCGTTGATTCTCCGTCAATTATGGACCGATTCGGAAATCTTTCGCTTTTGTATGTTAAATGATCCCGAGGTAGTCCTATAAAATGTATTTCCGAGGGATACGTATTTGTCCCCAAAAAACATAAAAAACAGTGTAAGTACTAGTGTTTGAAGTCAGTTTAAGGTTTTTTCAAAACGCTCAAGTTATTTATTTATTTAGATCACAGACTAGCTTTGGCTTGCAACTTCGCTCACGTGTTAGAGTCAAAATCAAAAGTAGGTAGGTGGATCAAAAGCCGACTGATGAGCATTATTTGCCGAAACAGGCCGTTTCGCCTCAGTTTCGCTACTATGCTTTCGTAGCAGATGTGTGTTACGGGCGTTAGGCTAATAGATTGTATAGTGTGAAAAAAACGTTACGCTATCCTATCTTATAGTTATGGACTGAATACCTTGCGTCTGACGGGCGTAACTGCTTTACACGGGCTAATACATCCTGAAGTGAACTTCAGAATGAGAGGAAATTCTGTTTGCGAGTAATATTCATCGAAATCAAGCCTTACTTCCTGATTATACCTTGCGGGTAGCTTGATACACTTTGTCTATAGAATTAACGATTGAGTCTGTAACAGTCCAGTAAGTGATAACACTGTTCTTCTGCAAATATACTAACATTTGGCGTTTACTTTAAATCATATTGAACCCTAAAAAAGATTTCAATAACGAAATAGTTTTAAATTGTTTTATATAACCCTATAATATGAAAGCTTTGATTTGAGAGGGATAATTTTAAATTGATCGCTTTGACACAAACGGAACGCGACGGAAAGGTTATTGGGGTTTGGAATGACGGACGGAACAGTTGACTTGGAAAATCAGGTCTGAAATTATGTACGAACTTCAGACCTGATTCCGGAGTTATTTACTTCCACTGAAATGAGTTAATTCTAGATCCTGTTCCTTGTAAATCTACTGAGCGTAGTAGTCTCCCGTAGGTATCTCGACTTGATTTCAATCCGTTTCTATATTCTGAAAATTATTTATTATCTAAGTCAACTTAGTCACACAGACAAGTCAAATTTGATAGGAAAAAAATATTATCAAATAACGTGTTTTTGATTATCTCTTCGCTTAAATTTTTTCGTTACATATAAGGTTAATTAGGTACTTACTTACTTTTATCATACCGAACGGGCAAAGCCGCGGGCAAAAGTTATTGTTGTGTGTTTCTATAAAATCAAAACCTTTGGTTTTTTTTTCTACCAGATCCACACATTTAATATAGATAAGTCCGAACCTACTTAAGTAACATAATTCTAATGTCTTTATAAGCATAGTTCCATAGAAAAGTACTCGTAAATAACGTGGTTTGGGTAAATAGAACAGGCAGCTCAATCCCCGGGACTCCAGTACATAAGCCAGTATTGATTTTTGCGTTTTACATAGCTGATATGTAGGTAATACATAGCGGCGATCTCTCCGCAAAATGTTCGCTCGCAATTTTTCGATGCAATTACCGTGATTTAGGCTTGGGAATCTCATTAACTGTAGTGTTCATGAGTACCTACTTAGTGTGTTAAATATAGCCTACATTTAAGTTTATGATGGTTACCTAAAAATTATCTACATAAAAACAAGTTCCAATCAAATATTGAGAATATTCATAGCTAAAAATTCGAAAAACGAAATTCATGTTAAACATGAAAATCGAACTTGTCATCTGTCGTGATCTGTGTGGATTTTAATGTCGTAAGTTCCTTACAATCTTGTCAGTAACGTTGAAAATTAAATCGTTCGGTACTCTGTCAACTTTCAAAGTTACAAATCATAAACATACAAAGTCAAAGGTTTGTTTACTATTTGAAGCTCGCTTCGGTCGCTCCTCAGAGCCTGTGCAGCGGAGCACCTGACGGCAGATGCGAGTCAGCTGCCGGCCGGGACGCTTCGCCCCGCGCTAACCGTTTTATATCCCCGTATAAAGTTTATAAACTACGCGAAACTCCCCGCATCTGCTCACAGCTGCAAACCCTAACTGAGTATCCCCTCTCTCTCGCACACTAGCCGGCGACAACGACACATCCCGCTCTACGTAATCGGTGGTCCCTCGAATTCCCTGAAAGCGGACCATTCGCTGTCTGTCCTTCGATGCAATCAGTTTCGGGTTGCGGTGATAAGATGAGCACCAAACGCAGTGCCCCGGAGTCTTCCGATGAAGAGCCGGAAGTGCCGGAGAACCACTCGCAGCATCAGAGCTCCGGCGGCGAGTCAAACAACGGCTCCGACGACGCAAGAAATTTCAGCAAAAACGAGGGTTCCCAGAGTGATGAGCCCTTGGGTGATGCAAACGAGGAAGAGTTCAAGGAGGATCCGTTGCTGATGGATGTGGTGCCGGAGAGTTTGGATCCGGAGCAGCTTGGTTTCTTGCTGTGCGCGCAGGAGACTCTTTGTTTTCTGCGTGCGACTGGTTCACAAGGCCAAGAACTGTACGTGAACCTTCACGGCCGTTTTATGGAGGTGATGGAGGAGCTCGGGATTGCCTGAAGGCTGCTTGGGCCGGAGCCATGCTTCCGGCCCTACGCTTGAGCATCTTGGATGCTGGCCATTTCATTTTCCTGTGATCGATGTGACCCTATGTGAACCTTCCTATGCCCATGTGTGTTAAGTGTTAATCTTCTTGTGAACTTGTAGAACTTTCCAACTCGAAAATGACGTTTCGGCCGTACTAGTCTAGTCACTTCTAGTCAAGAAATGTACCTATGTTATGGAAAACCGTTTGATGTAATCAACCTATTTAATTAGATGTAATCAACCTATTTAATTAAATGTGAAATAAAAATGTGTTTTTTATTTTATAATCCCTTTGTGATAAGATAAATAAGGCAGGAAGAAACTATTAATATATCATATTATAACCAGAAAATATTTTATAGCAAAAACCTAAAATTAGGTACCGTAGGCTTGCGATACACTCGTACATATTTAGTAGTACAAAGTTATTTCGGCAATTCCTATACTAGGCTTACGATAAGAATTATTAGACCGAGTTATAATAAACCTGTTGAGCCTATGGTGAACTTTGCCTGGCTTGCCTAGCGTTGTTCTCCGGCTATTCCTACTTTCTCGTTACAATCCCTTTTGGTTAACAGATGAAAAATTATTTCACTGTTGATCCTAGAATTCGTTCAAAGACGTTCACTGCTGGACCCTACATTAGCAGGCATAAATAATGTGCAAAAATAAGGAAATATTCAGACATTCTATACAAAAAAATGATGGAGGCTTGGGACGATACCCTGATCCAAACTAGCGCCGCCAACGTTGAACAAAGGTAATTTAAAAATTTTCAATGGGCAATTTGTGATACCTATTATAAACTTTTTTTAATGCCTTTGTAATATTTTTACTTTACTTTTGTAATACGCCTTTGTAATGCAAGAGATACTCATGTATGTAGTGTACCTACCTATAAAAGAACGAATATGAAGTCTTCAGATTTAAAAACAGGTTTTTTTTTTTTAAATGTTAGATTTTTAAATTGTGGGAACTAAGGGGGTCAAAATCGAACCCCACGTTTACTACATGGATGTACTGCCGAAAGGAGCCGAAAGGAGCCGAAAGCCGACTTCAAGCTCGTTATTGGATTACGAAGCACTGTGCCTCGTATAAATCAGTCAGCCAAATCTCAAATGACTTCTACCTATTCCACCTAGGTATTTCAGTTCAAAATACGACCTAAAGAGGGATAGCCCGAGTAGATCAAAATGATCATGTCAGGTCCGTGACATTCAGCCCTGGCCGAAATAACCGTTAAGTGCCGCCGTGCCTGTGACATCGTAAAGGCTGACGTCCATAGCCACGTATGGAACAGAGTGATTAGGTATATTGAAGCGGATTGTTCTGTGATTGGTTTATTATTTAATTAACATAACAAGTTTATTAAAAACTATATAAATACAAATAAAAAATAACATATAACAGTCAAACACATGCAGAATGTCAATAAATGAATTGATACGATGTAGGTATTCTTTCATCATCATCATTATCTCATCCCACTTATGGGCCTCGACATGTTTCTGCCCACAGAACTATATGGAGAGAGAAGCAAAATCTCTCGTGGTGAAAGTAGAGGCTGGAGAGAGCCTTCTCGCCACAAACCGTCCGCCCGCTCCCGACCGTTTTCCGCGTACGACGTCAGATAGGTATAATTTCTCTGTTATTATATCCGTCTCGATATAGTTCTGTGTTTCTGCCACTTTTTTCAGTTCTTTGCTTTGCTAGTCTTATTTAGGTCAACCCTGCTACATTCGCGACAGCGTAATTCCTGTAATAGTGGTCTTTGGTTGAATCAATTAATGAAAATAGAACGTTCTCTTCAACCTACATCGCCAGACTGGGCTATGGCGATCATTAGGGGAGGCCTATGACCGATATACAAAAAAAATTTAGCAGACGCCACTTTTTCTACCACTGAGAATATAAAATCTGTTCGAACAGACAGATCCTTATATAATCCTTCCACAGCCATGTAGGACATTCAGCACATTATACTTCAGTACAGATTTGTCCAACGCGAACATGTGGACGGTTCCTTTATGACAGGCGCGCTGAAAACTAGTGCTGGAAATAAACAGAACAGACTCAATCTGGCTATCAAAACTAGAATATCTAATTAGTGGTGACAACTTTTGGCAACGAATTTAAAACACTTCTTGAGACATGCCATGCTGCGAAGAGAAATATTATTAGCTGAATACACAGCTAGACGGTGGCCTATTTTGACTTCAGAAATATAGCCGTTTTAACACATTGTTTGCCACCAATGCACACGCTGTTCTAGCTTGGCAGTGAACATGTTGGCAAAAAGATTTACCGCTGACTAGTGAAACAGAGAAATAAATAATGGTGGACAATCAACACAGCATTATCTAGCCCCAAGCTAAGAGCTTTTGCTAAAGGTACTAGATTACAATACATTACATGGATATATATTTTTTATTAATTTTTTTTTTGTTTATACGTAGAAAATAACCAGACACCCAAAAACAAATATTTGTCCCAAGGCGGGAATCGAACCTCCTCGCCGCAGGCGGACATTCGCCCACTGTGCCACATCGGTCGTCTAAAATCTTAATGAAATAAGATCAAGCAAGATAAAGTAAATATTTTTACTCTTAAAAATACCTTATCTGGTAAACTAATAAGTAGGCACTGAAAGAGTTAATATTGAACAAGTTCCTCATAGATTTTTAGTCGACGTCAATTTCTCTCTTTACTTTTCGTCGATATGAAAAGGAAAAACCTTTATAAAACATTGAATGAGGGTAAATTTTACGGAGAAATTTTACTGAAGAGTAAAATTTAGCTTTTCTCATTTTAGGTAGGTACCTCCATACTCAAAGTTTCAAATAAACGTTTTTATTTCATCATCATCATCTGCCTATAGTAGTCCACTGCTGGACAAAGACATGGTCCTTCTCACCTAAAAAGGATAAATAAGTGTCTTGAGAAGTATATTGACATTCACTTTGGGCCACCGACCGATACTACACACTTCCTGTTCTACGAATACAGCTCCTTATACAGTTCACCATTTTTCATTTATAAATCTAATATCGAAGGTTACACAAAGACACGAAGAGAAGAGGTTTTTATTTATTACTAGCAGCGCCTCGCGGTTTCACCCGCGTAGTTCCCGTTCCCCTAGGAATTTCGGGATAAAAAGTAGCCTATGTCCTATTCCAGACTATAATCTATCTCTGTGTCAAATTTCATCCAGATCCGTTTTGCCGTTCTGGCGTGATAAAGGAACAAACATCCATCCATCTATCTATCCATCCATCCATCTAAACTTTCACGTTTATAATATTAGTGAGATTATTATTATATATATACTACATACCTGTGTGTTGCCACAAATCTACTACTAGGTATGTAATAGGTAACTACCTCACCTTAGCACTGACCGTGCCTCCCCCTAAAAAGGGGGATTTTACCATAATCACTACGCTTGGGAAGCGGATTCGTGTTTGCAGAGTAGATGGCCCCGATGCACACTAGCGCCGCCACCTATTTTATTGTAATAATAGCTGTTCCCCGAGGCTTCACCCGCGTTAAATTCTAATTTCACTTTTCTAGGGGAATTATTCCCGTAAATCTCCCATTGAAATTTAGGGTTTTACTAGTACAAAAAGCCTTTGTTACTCTCCATCCTTTCAACTCTATACCAAAAATCAAGTCGATTGGTTGCTTAGTTAGGTTGTGAAGGAAGGACAAACAAACACACTTTCGCATTAATAATATTAGTTAGGATTACGTTAAATAAAGGGAATTCCAAGAAACCATTAGGGAGTTTGTCATACTTATCATACTTATCAACTTTTTTAATGCCTCTGTAACAGTTTTATTTTTTCTAGTTTAGGCAAAAAAAAAAGCAAAAAAAAGCAAAAAAGTTTATGATAGGTATAACAAACCACTCAATGGTTTTTAAAAAAATCCTTTGTTTAACGTCATAAAAAAAAGATGGCGACCGGCGCGGCGCTAGTGTGAGTCGGGTTAACGTAAAGTAAGCTGCTATCTTCCTCTGTTAGGTTCCCTAAGGGCGCCTTTCCAAGGTGTCGTGACCGTAAATTATCGTCTCTAGGGGCTCTCATTATAACGACAATCTATCGTCACTACAAAAACAAGCCGTGAACGATCGTTAATCGTGTTGATCCTATATGTGAACACCTCTATTTAAATGTAGCAAGCCACTATGCTTAAAATCTTTCATAGCCACAGTTCATAGCTACGACGCACATGTCCCTCGCGGGACCAGCATTGGGCGGCGGCCGGCGGCGTGCCCGTGCGGGTCGCACCGCCGCCGCCGAGGCTACATTTAGTGAAATGGATAGGCATAGAATTTCGCATTCATAGGAGCGGGATAGAGCAGAGCGGCGTAAGCGCAAAAATCAAGTTTTTGCTTATTAACTAGGATATTTATTTGTAAAACTGAGCTCTAGGTTTCCTTGGTACTAACTAAAAAAACAGATGGTACTTTGCACAATTATTTCTGTTTTTTCTTTTTTTGAACAAAGGGGATCTGCCGTGTATCACACAGTTTATTTTGTACCTATTTCGAAGGTTTTTCGATAAAAATTACGGAGAAAAAAGGTTTAAACGTAACCCAATTGATGTCAATACACATAAATCCACGTCATAATGCGATAGACTAACACTTGGCCTACGACGCGCATGTCCCTCGGGACGGCGGCGGCGGCGCGCCCTTGCAGGATACACCACCGCCCCACGCTGCTGGGCAGTTAATGAAATAGATTAAGCGACACGTCTGTCCTCACTACACAGTGGGGACGCGCCCTTAGTGGGCTCTTACGAGATTCACGGGCTACGTTGGAAGGGTCGATATTCTTACGCCGCGAACCCACTAGCTGGTAGGGTTGTATTGGTACACACACATACATAAACAAGAACTCAGAACTCGTCGATCATCGACGACAACATTGATCGATGACTGAACTGATTTCGGTTTTGACAACCCAGTGGTGCAGTGGGTGAAGGTCCACATGTTCGTACGATGTTTCGGGTTCGATTCCCGTGGCAACTGTTCGAATGGTCTGAGTATTTGTTCCGGGTCAGATTGATAGATAGAAAACACCGTTTTATTAAAACACAAAGACAGGAAACGATACAGAAATACTTAGAATGGAGGAAGTATAAGGGCGGTCTTATCGCTGAGAGTGATCTCTTTCAGATAATCTTTGGATGGACTGGACATGAAGGAACAATATAGATGGTAAAGGGTGTCTCAATGTGCACGATTTAAATTAGACGCTATTTTTATACTTCGCATGTTGCAGCTCTGAAATTTGACAGCTGCCATCAACGATTGTTCCGATTATTAAAATGGAGCGCTAAACAACTTAGCAACCCGATATCATTGTGAAAACCAACAAAAATGGAGAAAGTTACACTGAAACCGCTCGCAAACTTCACGAATATGTCGTTTTTTTTTTTTGACTCATTAGGTTCACATCCACGACCGATAAATTCGTGAAGTTTGCGAGCGGTTTCAGCGTAACTTTCCCCATTTTTGTAATGGGTTTTCACATTGATACCGCGTTGTTGTGTAGTGCTCCATTTTCAATTATCGGAACAATAGGTGATGGCAGCTGTCAAATTTCAGAGCTGCAACATGCAAACTATAAAAATAGCGTCAAATTTGAATCGTGCACTCTTATTGAGACCCTTTAGAACAAAAGCACTTCGATTTGACAAACTGAACGTTGTCATCACAGAAAAATGGCAGCGTTTTTATCACCCAAAACTGACAGAAGTTTCATTTTTAGTTTTTTTTTACTAATAATTTGAACATTTGTGGGTGTTATATTTTTTTTGTTGAGGCAATAACGTAAATAATGGATTTTAAAAAAAGACTATGTATACCGTAATCCAGCCAAAATTTATTGGGATACTAGCAGTGCCTCGCGGTTTCACCCGCGTAGTTCCCGGTCTCCTCGGAATTCCGGAATAAAAAGTAGCCTATGTGCTATTCCAGACTAAAATCTATCACTGGGCCAAATTTCATCCAGATCCGTTCAGCCGTTCATGCGTGATTGAGTAACAAACATCCATCCATCCATCCGGCAATCGAAACTTTCACAATTATAATTATTAGTGGAATTAATTAGATTACCCCCCGGGCGAGGGCTTACGCATTATTAATAACAAACATCTTTGCTACTGTCTTTCTTAAGCAAGAATATCAGATTATTGTATTCAAGTACCAACAATACACCTACTTGTATGGGTAGGTACAATATCTGATCTCATTGTCTATGAAATCCCAGTATCATTAAGTGATTGGATAATCTTTATTGCTTGCTCGCAAATTGAAAAGAGCTTTTGCTAAAATGATTGCAATGCGATCCCTAGCTGGAATCACTAGGGTGAAGTGGCGTAAAGCAAATTGTCAGAGAAGGTCGGAATATTGCCAACTGATTGTAAATTTTAAGCAGAAATTCCTCTTTCTCAACTTGTTCTGTTGGTAACTCGGTTAACAACATGTCCAGAAGGGAATTTAGGTCGCAACTCGTAAAAGTAGGTTTTCAAGGAAAGGAGAAAAAGTTAACTGTAATTTTGAAAGCTGTGTAAGAATTCTGGATTTATTATAAATGAAATTCCAGTTTTCCCTCTTGAATATATTTTCTCAAGGGGGAAAGCTGGAACGAGAAAAATCGTTGAGCGGGAATTCTAGACTTTTTAAAAATGAAATTCCAGTTTTCCCCCTGAAGGGGGATTTTTCAAGGGGGAAAACTGGAATAAACCGGTACATACTTACATTACTTAATTACATCACATATTTTATGTTATGATTTGGTTTCATTAGACAATGTTAAATTTATGGAGGAAAAAATAAGCTGCTGTCATAGCAAAGGGTCAAATCAAATGCGTCATAAACTTTTTATTTATTTTTTATTTAAGAAAATTCTCACTCAGTCGTTATTTTTCCTGCCATTCAACGATTTTCGTGTGAGTTCACAAGCTTCAAAGTACCTAAATTGAGTTCTTTTACGCACACAAGTGCACGTTTACGAATAGGAAAAGAGTCGCCTAAAGGCGAAGTCAAAAACTTCGCCTTTTGTGTCTAGTGCCTTCTATCATTCTAAGCTTTCTTCTTTTAAGGCAATAGGATTATTAACCTACAGCACATAATAATTTTCTCGGTCGTCGAATTTATCCAGCTATTAGGAACAGCAAAATAAATATAGAATATTGTCTATATACAGGCCAGGGTACAGAACAGACTCACGGGAAACAGAAAAGGTAGAAGAAAATACATGAGTTTTTAAAAGTAAAATATTTATGTTCATTTACGTACGACTAGTATACAATTTCTAAAAATTTCATTAAAATACAATACAAATCTTTGGCTTGAAACTTCAAAAGCTTAAAAAGTCAAGGCTTTTTGCTCCTTTGAAAAAATGGAGTTTTGAGTATTCTTTAATTTTCTCTTCGTTCGATTGTGACAGTGTCGTGGTGTCGATTCTAAAGGTAAATAAATAAAATATACACAACTACTTTGACAGCACAAAAATTTCACTGTGAGACAAGAAAAATGAAAGAGTTCCTTTTTTTTCAGTAAATGATTTTCAGTTCTGTCAAATAGTATACCTATTTGACAGAACTGTAAATCACACCTACCAATACATACTTACTTAATAAATTTGACAATACTAAAGTTTTCATAGTGAGTCAAGCAAAATTCCATTTCTTTTCGATGGAAAAAGCAATTCCGATCGAAAACAAAGGAACTTAATTTCACTTCTTTCACAGTTCTGTCCAATAAGTATAGAGTTCAGAGCCTCAAATCCATTTGACGATAGTACCGTGACGTAATCTTGGCGTACAGCGCCTCTATCGTGCGGACAGGGAACTACGCAAATCCTATACAGTTATGAGACGTCACGATCACATTTCGTTACTATCGTCAAATAGACTTAGCCCCAGGTTCCTGGGGCTGAGTCGACCAACCATCGAGCACATATCCAGACCGATATGTGTTCGATGCTACCAACCAATGTATGTAATCAGCGCTACGTGGGAACAAAGAAATCGGCCACATACATACAAACATAGGGTGCTAACATCATAACCCTCCCCTGTTGGTAGTCGGGTAAATAGGTACATGTTTAATAGAAGCGCGATATCTTTTGTTTTCCTTATATAGAGGCCTGGATTTGTGACGTCAGCAGTGTGGATAAATGTATGGAAAAACAAAAGGCAAACGCACTAGCTCTTAAAAACTATCAATAACAAACAAATGAAAATCCACCTAACTAAGATTCTGAGTACACTTGTATCTCAAACCGGCTCCTTTATAAGCAAACTCCTTGAGCACTCTATCGATTTCCATCAACTGGCTCTCGGTGAGGTTGTTTCTGCTCAGCATCACGTGTAGTAGAGCTTTGTACACTTCCTGAGCGGTTTGAGAGACCTGCCTGGCTTCTTTGATGGTAGCGGTCTCTGGAACCATTCTGGAAAGAAGATTTTTTGTCATTAGTCGGTGTAGCCGATAGAACGGTGAAACTGTTCATGGGCAAATGTGGATCTATGCAGTTTTTTTTAATAGTCGTTAACTTAACCATACCCTTACCTTACTTTACCTTATTTTTATATTTATTAAGTTATTTATAATGTTTGTAGATTACGTAGGTATTTAAAGTATGTAGTGTAACTAAGTATTACTGTTTTCTTTGTTTTTTTTGAGTGCTACCGTCGTTCCTGTTCTTACATGTCCAGTCCATTCCAAGGTTGCCTGGAATAGATCACTCACTAGGCCGCCTTTGTACTTCATCTACTCGTAGCATTTATTTCTGTACAGTTATCTGTGTTTTCGTGGTACAATAAAGTATTATCTTTCTACCATAAAGAATCGGGCTTTTTGTATGATAACTAACATAAAGGTACCTATATTTTAGCCTCTATCGTTGCAAAGCAGGTACGGCATCCCTATTACCCCTTCCACTTTTCGCGATGTTTTACTGAGGACGATCCTTCCGTAAACGAATAAAGTTCATCCCGCAACGCAATCACGGCCCGGGTCTGCCACGACGAAGTCTCATCATTCGAAAAAGCGACGTTTTTCGTAAAATTTTGAGGCAAATATAAGCAAACTAGTGCCTGCTCGCGGCTTCTTGTTTCATCGAATATGTTTACGTTATTTCTATCCCATGGGAAGTGATTTATGGGATAAAAAGAAGAGCCTGTTTTATTCCAGTCTTTGCAAAATTTTAACCTAGTAGTTTTGACGTGAAAAAGTAACAAACATACATCATCCATCAGTCTATCCATCCATCCATCCAAACTATCGTATTTATAATACTTGTTAGTGTAATTGTCAATTGGTAGAGTTTGTAATTATCACAAAATCTTTCTACTGTAATTTCTACAAATACATGAGTTGAGTATGTAGGTAATAAATAATAATTACAGTAGGTGAAGTTTGTAATAATTACAAACTCTACCTACTGTAATTTCTACAAGTACATGAGTTGAGTATGAGGTAATAATCCTGGTACGGCCGCATTTACGGATGTGACCAATTGGTTCGTCAGTCTTCATGATTTGATAACATACATATAGCACATCTGGTAAAAATGGTCCGGCCGCTGAAGTAGGTACTATTTACGTAGCACTTTATAACTCGATCGGTCCGGCACAATTTATTAACGACACTGGTTTTCATTGAAATCAATAAAACCACTGAATGGACAAAAAAAACCGTTTTATCTTTTTAAAAGCAAACATAAATTTCAGTGTAGTTTGTTTACGTTGAATGAAACTAAACAAAGAAATACAAAATTATTTAGATCTGTTCTACCATTATTGGATACAGGCTTCCCACTTTTTGACTAGAAGGTAGGTAATATATCTATTACACGGTCCTTAGATAAAAATTAGAAAACCCGATCACAAATATATGTGGAGTTGTGAAGCTCGCGCCATACAAAATGTTGGGCGCGAGGTCGCGTCCACAGATTATGTTGTGACCGGGCTACAAGTTTGTTTAGTAAAACAATGGAAAAGTCCCCAAGAATACATGACTCAATCTTCTTCAATTCTTATTAAATCTTCCATCTAAAACTAGCACCAATCTCGAACACAACGCGTTTCCATTCAAACAAATCATGAATGACTCACTTGTCCGTTTCCTCGAAGGGCACACAAAGGGCACGAACAAAAAACAGGTAGCACCTTGCGCCAGTTGCGCCCCTTGGCCTATATCTTGCGCAAAACCGAAGAACACCTTTATTTCCAAAGAAAAAACAAAGAAACAACGCACGAGCTTCCGACCTCTCCCGAACTGACGACCAAATGCGATTAAAGACCCAACTTCATTCAAGAACACAATTAAACAACCGGACTCAGTTTCAATCCAATTTAAACCTGATTTGGTTATGAATAGAGTCGGAGTTTGAATGGGAGCGTGTTTTTGAGGGGTGCATATGGCAGCCGTCTGGCGTATTCGATGGTTCACCCTAACATGTGGCTGTTTCGTTGCCCCTAAACTACAGTGTGTTGTAGTGATTGCTTTGTATTCCATGACGTGGAGTACTAAGCTTCTAATAATAATTATGTCCGTATCGATAGGTCGACCGTGTCCTGCCACCCCTAGTCGCTAAAAACGGCTTTTTATTGATTTTATCCTCATAGAAATAGGGTCAACAACTTACAATTCAATCATTTCCAACCAACACGCGCTTTGAATTTTAACGACTACCTAACACAGAAAACTAATGACTTCTAAATAACAATTAAAAACAAACTAGGTAGATCATAGACGATACTGTGTGAATTGTCCAGCATTGTTAGTTAAGTATCTATGTATTTAGGTCTACTTTCTGCACGCAGAAGCTAGATGTTAGTCTAGGTCTCAGGTCTAGTTAAGAGAGAAACATCCAAAAGTCTACAATCTTACTAAACATCCAAACAATCGTATTTATAATATTAGTGACGTAAGACCTTCAAGCTATTTTGTGGTAAAAACCATGAAAGCCTTGACCACCGTCTGTAAAGTTTCTGTACTACAAACTAATTACAAAACGCCATTTTGGCGTTTTGTAATTAGTTTATCACGACCCTCGGCGATAGACCGACCAGGATTTGTAGCCTGCAATATTCCAACAAAGTCCATCCAAGTTTGCTAATCTAAAACCCACAGGCGCAGCCGCCTACGTTGTTCGGGCAACCACGAGCCAGCGTCAACCGACGCCTTCGCTAAACATAAAATTGAGCTCAGCTGCAGCTACTTACATAGTAAGGTATAGCAACGATTTCAGCGCCAGTGACGTCATGTTCGTCTCGATAGAACAGTGTGCCCCTGAAAGACGCAGTGGCACTGGAGGGGTTATGAGCAGGAGCGCTGATCGCGTTTATCACTTTCGCAGCCGAGGCGCACATTTAAACAAGGGGTTCCTTTTGTTCTCTACCTGATAATCTTTATTAGAAAGTTGACAGAAGTTTTAAGTATGAATTCTACAACCTGGTGTCTACAACTGTTGAAACTAAAATCAAATGTATGTTATTCATTCTCAATGAATAACATACATTTGATTTTAGTTTCTTAGGCAAGTAAATGAACATTTTATTCGAGGTACACATTATAAATTATGTAGATATTTATAAGTAGCGTTCTGAACCTTAACCTCTCACTTAGGTAATTTATTAATTAAGTTTACTGGTTTATTTCCAGAACATGATAAAAACATACATAGAAAGGCAAATGCAGATAATTAATGAACAATCGATAAAATTGACAGCAAAGGCGAACTTTATCCTATTAGCCGGCCAGTGGCAGGGCAAAGCTTTACTTAATAAAAGTTAATTAGTGCTGGACTCTTTCGATTCACCTACTTTCTGTAATATCTCTAATAAGAGCCTTAGACCGCGCGCGCGGGACGGTGCGGTCTGGCGCGTTACCCAGCGTCGTGCTGTGCTCGGTGGAATGGAAGCCACTTTTTTTGAATTTTTGTCCATTTTTAGGGTTCCGTACCTCAAAAGAAAAGAAGGAACCCTTATAGGATCACTTTCTTGTCCGTCTGTCCGTCTGTCAACCCTCTTTTCTCAGAAACGCGTGGAGGTATCGAGTTGAAATTCACATCATATACTCAGGTTTGTAACCTCTTAGAGCCGCGATATAAATCAAACTTCTAAGATAATGATAATGGCAAAAGTCTCCACGTTTTGCAGGTCAGAGAGTGTTATACGCAGAACGAAAAAAACAAGAGAAAATAATCAATTTCCCGCGCGAACGTACGAACCACCTTTATTGCATCCATTTTATCTAGAAATCCTTAAACCGCCAGGAACGTCGGAATATTGGAATACCTACAGAATATCAGAAAACAGCATGTACATGTAAAAAACATTCATTTCCCTGGATAAAGCGTTCCGTTTCATATACAGTGATATTTGAGTTGAAGCTTCCAACAGTTCGTTCCAACTCAGTAATTGGGATAAACCTGCATTCATATACCGTTGCAGTTTTGTTACGTTCCTGATTCATATTGTAGGTAAATAAAAAATTAAAATCTACGTTACCAAGATGAAAAACTTATTTTACACAAAATTAAAAGACAATTGAGAATATTCAGCGGGTTGTCTTTTGGTAGAGTGCTCATACAGAAAGGTAAATTTAATATGATTTAAAAACATATTATTGACCTGTATAAACTAATTTTGGGAATGTGTACGTAAATACTTTTGTAATATCTTTTGTTAGAACAAAATGAAGCTCATTATCATGCTTAAATAATACAAAAGTAAAATAAAATTCTTAAATAACAATAGTTATTTGTTATACAAGAGTGCAAAGTTGCTTTTTAACCGCGTGCAATTTTGATGACCAAGCAAGCGAAGGATTCTAAAATTGAATCACGAGCGCAGCGGGTGATACGAAAAATAGAATCCTGAACGTTAGCAAGATCATCCCACCTCAGCGAGGAAAGAGTATTTTTGCTCTTCGATATCTGAGTGCAAAAGCCGTTAGCGGATAAAAACGGCTTTTGAGATGGGGGATGAAAAGAAAATTAAAATCAAAGAATAGAAACAAATTTGAACTAGTATTTACAATTGAAAAAATTGAGCTAACTGCAGACTGTTGCAAACAATCTACAGTGAGTTCAACTGATTCATATTATAGCAATTAGAAGCGTCCCCAACTCGCTGACTGCATCGCCCCCCTGTATGGTAAAGCTGATGCGCTGCGCCAGATACTCAACAGAAAAAGTAAAAATAAATACCTTATTAAATAGTCCATTAATTACCGTTTTAGGAACAAGTAAATATATCTCCTAGTTAAACAGAGTTTAACTTATCATTATTATCGATTTATCGATGGACGATGACGCTCCACTCGACCTATACTTACTAATTTGATTAGTGTAAATGCAAATTTTGTAAGCCTAAGGAAATAAAGTTATTGATTTTGAGTTTGACCGATTACTGCAAATAGGCTTTTTTATGCCCAGCGATCAACAAACTGATTTTAAATTTCGCATCTTACGAGCTCTCGTCAATTTCTCTTTAATTTTAGTTCGAGATAATTGAGCGCGTTTAGGAGATTGGAGAAAACGGCCCAAACAAAGTGACTTATTTGACTAGACAAAGATTTTTTTTTTAAATACTTAATTCTTATTCTTATATTTTCACATTACAGCACAAGACTTAATGAAGAAGCGGCCAAAACTCTCCTGAATGACTTGCTATAAAAATTTGTAAAAATTGTTATCTGAAGTTTATATTGTGTTAAGTATATGTTTATAAGTTTACTAACTTGAAATTGTATAATATTTGATGTTTAAAATGTAATATGTACAAAAATCAATTAAATCGAAAGAAAACTAAATCAAACACCTCTGTTGACAGTAGCGTTATGCTTCCTGAGAGCTCTATCTGAAAAAAAGCCCGTCTAGGGTACGGGACCTTAAATCAATACTACACTAGACAGAGATAGATATAGGTACCTCATGCCCTAGATGCTAGGTACTTCTAGTGCTCAAGCTTGGCTACTTACCGAATAGAGCGGCGGCGGAAACAGCGGCCGTTTAACTTGTGTAAGTAAATGTTCTTTTATTTTCATAATCAAAAACGTTTATGTATGGAAACTTATGAAAAACTGATTATTAGATACTTAAATAGATAATACTTTATTATACCTCACAAACACTGAAAACAGTTCAGAAATAAATGCTACGCGTAGACGACGTACAAAGGCGGCCTTATCGCTATGAGCGATCTCTTCCGGTAGGTAAATGGGATGGACTGGACATATAAGAACAACAAAGACGGAATCACTCGAAAAAAAAAATTATAATAGTTACACTACATACCACGAGTTTCCTTTTGCGCAACTGAGGTTTCTCAACTGCGAAAAGTTTGGCAACGGGGTTTCCCTTATGTGCAACTCATTTTGTTCCCTACATATCCTACAGACATTTTAATAAACTTACTTATACATAAAAATAATGCTCATGAAGCAGTTATTAAAACAAATACTAAAATAAAATAATGCTGGACAATTCACACAGCATTATCTAGCCCCAAGCTAAGCAGAGCTCGTGATAAGGGTAGGTACTAGATAACTGATATACTTAATACCTACCTACATAGACTGATAATTTTTTACTATAGGTACATACACAGAAAACACCCAGAAAACCTGGAACCAGTACCTATCTGAATATCGTAGGTACAAACATTTGTCCCAAGGCGGGAATCGAAACCTTAACATCCAGCATCGCAGGCGAACCTTCGCCCGCCGCGCCACAGAGGTCGTCAGTTAATACAAACGTTCAAAACTCTAAAAGACTAAATCAAATAATTCGGCGAAAGAGTCCTTTGAACTCTATCTAAGGAAAATGCCGTCTAGGGAACGGGACCTCAAATCAATACTACATTAGAGGGAGACAGATATAATGAGCTAGATGCTATTTCTAGTTCTCAAGCTTGGCTATTCTACGGGCTGAACCGAATACAGCGGCGCTTTCGTAACTTATGTTAGAAACGGGAAAAGCTTATGACCACATTAAAACTGTGGTATGGGTCAAACTAGCGCCGCCACCTACTTTATCTCATTATTACGTTGAACAAAGGAAATTTCATAAATCCATCGTACAGTTTGTGATACTTATTAAAAGCTTTTTTAGGGTTCCGTACCCAAAGGATAAAAACGGGACCCTATTACTAAGACTTCGCTGTCCGTCTGTCACCAGGCTGTATCTCATGAACCGTGATAGTTAGACAGTTGAAATTTTCACAGATGATGTATTTCGCCGCTCTAACAACAAATACAAAAAACGGGGCTCCCATACAACAAACGTGATTTTTTTACCGTTTTTATAGATAATGGTACGGAACCCTTGGTGCGCGAGTCCGACTCGCACTTGGCCAGTTTTATTTTAATGCCTCTGTAATAGTTTTAGTCTTTAGTTTAGCCAGAAAATCGAAAATAGATACTGGTGGCCACCAAGGGCAACATCGATATTCTGCCTAAACCTAATAGAATAAAACTAATACACAGGCATTAAAAAAATGCTTATAACAGGTTATCACAAACTGTGCGGTGGATTTTTGAAATTTTCTTTGTTCAACATCATCGATCAAAAATGTCAGGCTTTGCCGGCCCCGCGAACTACTTATTTTTGATCGAAGTTCAACATAGAGTTTAAAATTGCAACAGCTAATCTACTGCTAAAAGGCCAGGAACAATAATTTCAACAACGCGTATTTGCACACGCGCAGGAAAATGGTGCAAATTCAAGTTCGAAACTGTTTGAGAAACAGGACCAATTCGTGTTTTAAAGCGGACGAGACAGGAATGAAATTAATGATACCTGTCGAAACCAATGATTGCTCAGTAATTCTGCTAAATGCGTCAATGATACAGTGTCTTAAAATATTAACTACAACTAATTCTTTGTTTATGTTCATAAAAAAATGTCTGACCAGAATCACATTAGGTACTAATACACAACGAGACGAAACGTTGTCGAATGTGCTTATCATCATGAGCCCATGTCAGTCCACTGCTGGACGTAGGCCTTCCCTAATGAGCGCCATAGCGCCCGTATTCAGCTTGACGCATCCAGCATCTGCCTGTCTTTACCACCTGGCCGGAAGGCGGCCTACACTACGTTTACTGAGTCGTGGTCTCCACTTAAGAACACGTTTACCCCAGTGGAGATCGGTTCTTCGCGAGTTCGCCGTCCCACTGCCACTTCAGCTTGCTAATCCTTAGAGTTATGTCGGTGACTTTGGTTCTTTGTCGGATGTATTCGTTGCGAATCCTATTATCCTTCAGAGAAACTCCGAGCATAACTCTCTCCATAGCTCGCAGAGCGACTTTAAACTCGTCGACCAGCCCCATTGTAAGTTTCCCTGTCTCAGCTCCATAGGT
This sequence comes from Eupithecia exiguata, assembly GCA_947086465.1. Classification (NCBI taxonomy): domain Eukaryota; kingdom Metazoa; phylum Arthropoda; class Insecta; order Lepidoptera; family Geometridae; genus Eupithecia; species Eupithecia exiguata. The sequence goes on along the minus strand of OX352245.1, from coordinate 3,603,160 downwards.
CACGACAATGTAGTTATAGTTATAAGGTGAGGCGCGGGTTCTAATCCTGCCGAAATCGTTTTTTTTTGGACATTATTGAATTTCCGTAGAATGTGGTTATAGTTATAGAAAATTGGTACAAATAGATACACGAACTCAATACGCATCGCGTTTAGTCTGGTCGGGTAGCGTTTTAATAGTGTGAGTAGCCCTTTAAAAAGATATGTAGCTACCTGAGAGAAATTTTGCGTTGAAATTTCCTGGTAAATGTAAACAGGGAAGTTAAATACCGTCTTTTAACAAATATAACAGTTATTGGAACAGCTATGATTCAGAGAAAATCTCTTATTTTATACTGCAGTGCGCTGAAATCGAACATTCGCAAATAATCCGTAGATTACTAGAATGGAAGCACACAATAGCAGGTTACAATGAGTAGGACCGCTAAGACAAAAGTCAAAAAGTCAAAAGTCAATAACTTTATTTCTTCAGGCTTACAAAATAAGCAATTAGACAAGTCAAATTTGATACATAAACAGCTTGATAAATAGTAGGTAGTTATTATCAAATAAGAAACGAAATTTTATTGATTTTGTATTTACTAATCAATAATAAATAACGCTGGATGATTCACACAGCATTATCTAGCCCCAAGCTAAGCAAAGCTTGTGTTTTGGGTACTAGATAACTGATAATGTTACACTTACATAATACAATGATAGATATTTTTTTATTTATACATAGAAAACGACCAGAACACCCGAACAAATATATTCAGATCGTACAAACATTTATCCCGAGGCGGGAATCGAACCCGCAACTACCTGCGTCGCAGGTGGACCTTCGCCCACAGCGCCACAGATGTCAAAAAATAATCACCCAGTGGTATCGTCTAAGAATCACAATTTTTTTAGCATTTTACCTTTGATGAAAGAAACTACAGATGGAGAAACGCACAGAACCCATATCTAGATAAAACTTTTACCTAAAAAGATTAAATGAACAAAAAACAAAGTGATCACTTTAGGTATTTCCTAGTTTTACTTATGTAATTTGTGACGTGTCCAAGAGTTCTTTATGGTCTATTTTTTATTTGCTTTTGGTGGTTTAACTAAAGGATATAAAGCAATTTGGTGTTTTATATTTAAAAGGCGGGGATTTTTTATTAAAATTAGATTGAATGTGTATTGATAATGATAAGACTTCAAAGAAAAGGAGATAGCAAACATCAGTCATAAAGTTACTGACTGATTACCAATTTTATCGTAATCTCGTCGGATCTTATCATTTTTTTTTTTAAACCCGAGTGTGGTGCCACTGCTGATGCTGCCGTATGCGAGTGGTACTTAAAAGATTCACAATTTTACTAAAACAAATATGGACAACCCACAGCCTAAACCACTGATCAGACAGACTTGAAACATGCACTTAGAAAGGATTTTTTTTAATCACACCTTGAGGTGTTTAAGAGAGGGGTTGAAAGTTTATCGAAAATTCTTTGTAGTATTTCAGTAACCGTTAGTAATACAAACCTACAAAATTGTACACGTTGTTCACCTGATTTACGTATGTAAAATATTATGAAAATTATATTTGTATTTACGTATGTACGTATTATGTAAAATATAAAACAAATTGTCTATATAAATCAAATTAAGAACCGCTAAAACAGTTTTGAAAAAAAATTACAATTATTACGATTGAATAAAGCCACAAATAAAGTGTGTCTACCGTATCAAAGTATCTCTATTGTGCTCTTACATTCCATGAATTTTGAAGCTCCAAATAATAACCAGCAGTTTTTGCTGAACCAGATCAATACACAGGCATCGGTGAAACAGGCATCACTCTTTTGATCTTTTGTAAAATGTTTTTCCAGCGATTTCAGCGCTTTCAGGCTAAATGAAAGGTATCAAACACGGGTTTACTAGCTCATTAGGCATCAAAGACTTTTTGAAGCTGCGCTCAGATCTCCGACAAATTTTACCCGGTTATATTTTTAGTTTGTTTTTTTAGTGTGGGTATCCTATACTCTTTACGACGTAGCATCCAAACGGCTGCATCTGTTTCCCGTATTAGGTCTTACAAGTCACGTAACTGCCGAAAAACGAACACTACGTCTTAAACTCATAAATCATCCTTCGTGGATGTAAAGGCCATTGATGATGATGATCACAGATCACTATAAACTAGTATGATGATGATAATCAGAATGGGATGGGACTATTTCTAATGGACACAAACGTGGTTGGGCATTTACTTCGACAAGGTATCATCCCGTTTTGACTGCTCGCAGATGGTATAGCCTGCGTTAATAAAGAAGGAGGTAGAAAATGACATCATCTTATGCTTGAAGATTCTAGCCGAGCAGGAAAGGGACCCTCATTCAACAACGAGGGCTTTTCAATGCAATCTTTAAAAAAACAATCACGCTTTTTATTTTGGCACTAGATGGCGCTGCACAAATGTCAAGTGTCATAAAATATACAACGAAATAATTTTCTATTTCCACCGTTTTCACTAGATGATGGCAGATTTTTGATACATGAGTTTAATACAGCGCCAAGTTTCTTAGTCCACTTATTTTTAAAGGTCGCATTAAAAACCATCATTGTATCGCCTTAGAATAACACATTTTGGCATTTTACCTTTAGTGAAAGAAATTACTGATGAAGAGACGCGCGCGTGTCGACAGTTTCAAGGTTAAAACCGTTCTAATCAATCTCTCAGTGCGAATAGCACCGCACGCTATCTAGAGTTTTTTCATCTATGGACATCTTCGATAAAAGTAAAAAAGGAAGATACGGTACGTTCTACCAGCGCTCTCTCAAAAAATGTATCGTGTTACAGATGAAATAATGATAAGGTATCGGATTATCAGAAAATTTGGTGTAGGTATCTATTTACGCGGGAAAATATGTGATGCCTTGGGCTTTGTTTTTTGTTTTGGAGCTATTTGTACACCTGGTGAACGAACACGAGGGCATTGTCGTGGTGTTTTAGTCGAAATCACACAAAATTATACGTCGTAGCAAGCACGCGCAACACAAACGCCACCGCCCGCGCTGCTGGTCCGACTATGACTGAGGTAAGGGAACATAGTTGAACCTAACTTGAACCATACACTTTCGAGATGGTAATACCTCATCTCCCTTTTTTACTTTTATCAAAGATGGACATAGAGAATAATGATCTAGTCTCTATGGAGAAGTGAATGATGCCGTGATACCACAGAGATTTTAGGGCGCCGCGTGCAGCTAGTTTATTGTCTGTGCGTGATACGGATTTTGGTTGATTGACTAGTGATTGACATTGTAGGCGTAACCTAGTTGACGTAAATTTGCTAGTGATGTAGTCACGCTTACAAAATGACATCGACATGGATGAAAAATGTTGGTCAAACACTACTTTTAAAACGTTTATAATGTTACGCAAAATAAGTAGGTACATAAACCTTATTCATTATGCTCTAGAGTTTCTTTCATATCGACGACTTCTGTGGTGCGGTGGGCGAAGGTCCGCCTGCGACGCAGGTAGTTGCGGGTTCGATTCCCGCCTCGGGACAAATGTTTGTACGATCTGCAGATATTTGTTTCCATATTTGATCTGGTCGTTTTCTACGTAAGTATAATAAAAAAATATCTATCTATGTATTGTATTATGTTTTCTTTATCAGTTATCTAGTACCCATAACACGGGCTAGATAATGCTGTGTGAATTGTCCAGTATTATTTATATGGAATTCGGCCCCAGTTGGAGAGACGATGTCATTCCCAATCTATAATTACGCAGATTATGTGAAAATTTGTACGCAAACTGCTTACTTTGACAAGGTTCCGTCCCAATACGATCGCGAGGCATTATTCAATTGCATAATACGTAGCGAACATTCAACACTAGCGCAACTCTGACGTCGCTTCGAAAGTTTTAACGAAAACTCCAGCTTGCATTTTCCGAGTTGTGCCTGAATTTGCCGGGTTTAATTACTGGGCATTACTTGATTTTCCCGTAAGCCCCGGCTCCTCATCGCGTTACATAAAGCGTTTAACGTCAAGCTACGAGTGTCACACTCGGTGGACTAGATTATTGTGAAACAACTGGAACTGAGTTTATCTTAAACCAGTGCACAGTACATTCTTAAATACTGAAAAGGGGTTTGGAAGGAATACTTCGATAGCGTGATGACATTTTTATTTATTTAAAGCTGTTACCTGCGGTTTCACCGGCGTTAAATAGGTAGGTACGAGATGCCGATCAGATACAAAACTGCCGCGGACGCGCTGTGAACCTCGAGTTGCGGCTCCACAAATTCGATTCCGCGCGGTAATGTGGGACGGGCGTGAATACGATGAAATACGAAGTAACATTATTTCATCTGTGGTACCGAGTTTGCAACGAAGTGCATTTCATTATGTTTTAGAAATACGAATTCGCAAAATACCGCATTCTACAACAATCTTCCTATTTTTAGTGACCCTTTACTAGGTTTACTACTACACTTTACTGTTTCTTTGGTTGGTTCTTGTTACTGTTCTGTTTCTTTTTTAAATTATATAAATCTGTGTCATAGGTAATTTACTAATCATTTTATTATTATTATTGTATGCATGTACAGTCAGCTGCTCAGATATGTATACACTCCCAAGTTTTCACTTTTATTTTACTCAGAACTTTTCAAATAAAAGTCGATGCACACATTTTACGTACAAAGTAGTCATCGTACTTGTCAAAATGCGGTATAATAAATTATCTAAATTACCATGCTCTTACTATTCAGTCAAATTGAAAACATGGCAGTGTATACATATTTTCGCAGCTGACTGTACTATGTTAGATTTGCACGCACTTTGAGGCAGGATGTAGTGAGACTATAATAATGTAAGACCTACTGTACCTACATTTCAGCAAATAAAGAGTATGATTATGATTATGGATTAGTAGGTAGGTATACCTTACCTTTGTTTTTCATGATGATCTGGATTTGACTGCTCTGGACTAGGGTAGACTAGACTTTAAATTTAAATTCTCACGACGATATGGTTAGAGGCAACATCAAGTTAAACATAGGTCAGGCTAACGTGGTCTAACTAAGTATAAACTCCTTTATCTGAGGCAAGGGTGGCTTTAGCGAGCGTGCTGGTGTGGGGCACACAGGCACCCGCCGCCGCCGCCTTAAGGCGAAATGAGTCACAAACCCCACGTTTTTACCGTTAGGAAAATCGAGGCAATAAAACACTAAATTTGGTATTATTTATTGATGAGCATTCAAAGTTAGCCCAGATTAAGCATGGGCCCAGATGTGTACAACAGGCTTCCTAGTTATGTCAGAGAAACCCACAGTCTATCTGCATTTAAGATTAAACTTAAACGCTGGCTTATTGGGCAAACTTTTTATAGCTACGATGAATTCGTAGCTTATAAGAATAAGAATTAAATTATACAAATTCTCTTATTTATTCATTTAAATAGATATTAATTAGCAGTTGCCTAATTTATTTTATTTTTTGTATATTAATGTTATTTCAGTTGACCAATGTATGAATTGAGTTTGAATGTATTATATTTCATTAATTTTTAATCGATTTTATTTTATAAAATGTATTCCAAGTGTGGTCAATTTACACAAATATTGACTTGTTATAATTATTATGAATACTATAATATATATAATTATATGACTATTAAGATATGGGAGTCGAAACGAAACCTATGACCATGTCGAGGCCTATGTCCAGCGGTGGACTGATAAAGGTTGATGATGATGATGCAGCAGTAGATGTATTAATGCTGTAGAGGAGGGTTCTATTATGCTCAGAATCAATATAATCAAAAACGGCTGTAGGTGATTTAACTACAGAGGTGATAACAAGGTAATACTTGTATACTCGGTTCTAAAATACACGGTAATTTATGTCAACAAAGGCATTCTAGAAAAGAAAACATGATGACAATAACTTTAGGATATTACGGTTAGATGTTTCCTTGTAAAACACGGTTTGAGGATTTTATAATGATTGAATTTATTATCACTTTAAGTATGGGGTAAACGTCTGTACTGCTTCAAGTTATACAGAGAAGTAAGAGGTAGGAAGAAAAAACTAAAAAAGTAAGCTACTAAAAGCTACCAACCTACCATATTATACCATTCTGATTATTTCTTTTGTAGGTACTTTAAATTAACTAAAATCAACTTTAACAACAAAAACTGATAACAATTAAAGAAACCAACAACATAATGAAGTAGCAGTAGCATAGTAATTAAAACAAAAACTTCAACAACGCATATGCAGTGGCGCAAGCGTAGCCAAAAAGGTTCTAATTCGAGTCCGAAACCGGACCGCAGACTAACAAAATGTTGAATGAAAGCTTTTAAAACTAAAACATGCCTGGAACTTCGCGATTATGTTCGTTTACGACAGTCTCGCATTACCGCGCGGAATCGAATTTACGGAGCGCGGCTACGCAAACTCGATTCCGCGCTGTCTCGACTCGACGTCCGCAGCGTGTCCGCGACAGTTTCGCATCTGTTCCGCATCTCGTACAACGTCATTGCGAAACTCTTGCGGCACCGCACCAACGGTACCGCGCGGTAATTTGAAGGCGCTCTATACAGAGTGCGGATCGATGGACGGATTGCAGGAGCTGTATTCACTACATCGTTCCGCCTGAACAAGAGTACCAATGTGGTAATTTTAAACCACATTTGCGTGTTATTCGTTAAAAAAAAGTAGCGGTGCTAATGCTGCTCCTTCGATCAAAAATAAGTAGTTCGCGGCCGCAAAGCCGGAAATTTTTGATCGAAGTGCTGCTCAGATAATTTTAAAAACTAGTTTTGCTAATAAAAAGTTTTCATAACAAAGAAAACTACAATCAAATAATATAATTAAATTAAAACTAGTATTTACAATTGAAACAATTGTGCTAACTGCAGACTGTTGCGAACAATCTATACAGGTAGCTCAACTGATCCATATCAATACCAGTCGGAAGCGTGCCCAAGACGCTGGCTGCATTGCCCCGCTGTATGGCAATGCTGATGCGCTGTGCCAGATACTCACCAGCTCTCTCGTTTTGCATAAGGCCTTTTAGTTAGATATCACCGTAGATAAATTTTAGTTGGTCCATGATATCACTTACGCATGCAACTGCTTGTGATAATGTACAAAAATTGGATTCTCGTGACCGGGACCGAAAAATCCCGTATCAAAAGTAAAACAAAGTTTTGATACGAACTTATACACCAGGACACGTTTCAGCATAGTGTGACGAGTCCAGCATAACTCTGGAAAATGTGATATAAAATTATGACCTAGGTAAACTCAATCAGCTCCTGCAACCCCTACATGGTTTCGCCGAACAACCTGTATGTTTGGCAGTATCCTTTTTTCAGAATGTCCGTCTACTAGGCTACTTGACTACTACTGGGAAATAATCCTAACGTATTGTCTGATAAAAGTAATGCAAAGTGTTATTAATACTTCTTCAAGGCCAGTCGTATTAAGTTATAAAAACTAATTTTAAAGTTTGAATAAAATAATGGCGCGCCAAAACGATATTCTCTGTCATGGCTCCCCTGCTCTGAGGAATGACGTCACACGCCACACAACACCTAACAAGAAGAACTCAATAGTGTGACGTCACCAGCGATCCTACCAAACGCAGAGCGTTTTCGGTCACGTGATCATTATCAAAAAATGTGTAATTTTAATCCTGTTTTTATACCTAAAATAGGCATATTTTTTACAAAAATCACCTGATTACGCTTTGTTACATTGTCACAATTTGGAACTTATTTTTAATGAAGTCAAATAGCCTATTAAAAGACCTTGTTTCTTGCCAAATATCATGATTCCTCAACGAGAAGTAGGTAAGGTACCGTACAGGTTTTTGTGTATGGCGAGGATAAAAGATTTTTTTTTTGTGATTAAACTATAATATATATATATATATAATAGATTTGGATTTTTTCCCTTTATCTGTGCTTTAAGAACTTGCTTGTTGCGAATTTTCATGGTTCTAGGTCAACGAAAAGTAAGTTTATAAGTTTTTGGTCCACGGTGAGATTAAAAAAATATTTTTTTCTGTGAATAAACAACAAATTTACGATTTTTGGATTTTTTCCTTTACTTGTGATATAACCTTGTTTCATGCCAAATATCATGATTCTAAGTCAACGGGAAGTACCCTACAGGTTTTAAACCCATTTATAGTTTTTCCAATAAACTACGGCATCTGGGAGAACAATTGAGTGAGTTGAATGTAGCTTTAAGGAATTACAATAAGTAAATGTTAATATTTTAGTGGGGACCAACGGGAACTTTACTTCCCGTTCGTCCCCATATTAATATACATGGGGACTAACGGGAACTTTTATTCCCGTTCGTCCCCACGTATGTAAATGTGGGGACGAACGGGAATAAAAGTTCCCGTTGGTCCCCATCGGGGACAAAGCGAGGGGACGAGCGGGAATAACCCCAGGTTTTGTGTGCTTGTGATTCCCTTGGAAAATTCAAAAAAATTGGGCATTAACTGGCTGTAACAAAAAGGCTGTAACTTTTGATTGCGTTGACTTAGAAGTTTGATTTATATTGCGGCTCCAAGAGGTTGCGAACCTGAGTAGGAACCTATATGATTTGAATTTCAACTCGATACCTCCACGCTTAGACTCACGCTTCTGAGAAAAGAGGGTTGACAGATTGACAAACGGACTGACGTACAGACGGACATCAAAGTGATCCCATCAGGGTTCCTTTTTTCCTTTTGAGTTAAGGAACCCTGAAACCAGTGTTAAACTAAGGGTTAAACTAAACTAACTATAAAATTATTGATTGTTCACAAAAAATATTTAGGATTTGTTCAACATAAAGGTGCGAAATTAGCGTGTCGATTGTGTGTGTATGACCATACACCGTGTCCATTTATAAAGTTTTCAAGGATAAATATTCGTCATTATACGACGAACAGTGAACGACTTCACTAACATTACAGTTTCTTTTCGAAGACACCAGTTGCAATTTTATTGAATAACGGTTAATTAACCACTAGATATCCATCCATCTATGTAACAACAGAACTTCATTGAACTAAAGTTCCAATGTCACCGTTAGCTGCCAAAACTAAAATTAACAAAACTATGATCAGCAGTGATCGGAAATTCGGGCGCTTATTTACCTAAAGTTTGTGTAAGACACAACATGGAGCAGTTAAAACCATCTTTCTCGGGAATACTTTCCCGTAAATTCCTGGGATTTCAGAATATTCTAAAATAATGATTTTTCACCGGAATCTTATTTATAGACGAAATATAAGACACTTTTATTCTGAAGTGTTTTTCACTAAAGTCAATATTTCTGAAACAAAAAACATTTTTAATTATATTTATGATTTTATGCCAAAATCCTTTTTCTACACGAAATTTAAAACACTTATTCATACGCAATTATAATTTGTTTGATAATTGCGTAAGAATAATAGAAACAAATATTATTAAAAAAAAATAGGTATATAATTGTCTGTTTTGTGAGATGAACCCAAACTTGTTTTATTCCAAATGGGAATTTTGGAATTTTCTAGAATGTATTTTCACTGAAATCTTATTTATAGACGAATTATAAGACACCTTTTTTGAACGCGTTTTTTTACAAAAATCGATTTTCGCGCCAGAATAAAAGTGTCTTATATTTCGTCTTTAAATAAGGTTCCGGTGAAAAAATTATTATTTTAGAATGTTCTGAAATCCCGGGAATTTACGGGAAAGTATTCTCGAGAAAGATGGTTTTAACTGCTCCATGTTGTGTCTTACACCAACTTTAGGTAAATAAGCGCCCGAATTTCCGATCACTGATGATCAGTTTAATAGCATTAAAATTCGTAATGCCTATTGTGTGAGATGACAGCAGTCTTAAACTCTTTAACTCCTAAGGTTTAGCCTTTGAGCCGGATCAACTTTATGTCGGTAAAATGCACTGAACTCGTTTTAACCGCCGTTTTATTATTAGGTCGCCTGGAAGTGATCGCTCATAGCGATAAGGCCGCCTTTGTACTTCTTCTCGTAGCTTTTATTTCTGTACTGTTTTCTGTGTTTGTGTGGTACAATAAAGAATTGTCTATCTATCTATCTATCTAAAGCGCTTAACGGTGTTTATCTTATATTGAACGCTTTTGATTGCAATGTGAACGCGTTCAATTGTAATGGGAAAATTGGACCTTAGTTTTAATGTACTAGAGCACCACAACATGGCGTTGAATATACAGGGGAGACCGGGGACAAAAGTTACAGTTTGTACTTCTTGTCTGATTTCTCGTTAAGAAGTTAGACGGTTACTTTCGACGTCATAGTCAGGGCGGAAGTAACGAGGCGTGGGTCAAAGGTAACTTGTATATTAACTATAAGTTCTGCCCAACGTTAAAAATACAATTAAAATAGACACGAGATTGAACGAAATCATTTATTTAAAAGCTATACAAAAATAATTACGTTCTTATTAAGTTTAGCTCGAGATTCATGTTTCTGTTCAGTGAAACATTGAGCGAATTCGCTTCATGATGTTAAGTCAATACCTTCTTGATAAATCCAATATCTATCTATGCATTGTATTATATTATGTATATCAGTTATAGTACCCATAAGACAAGCTCTGCTTAGCTTGGGGCTGGATAATGCTGTGTGAATCGTCCAGCATTTTTTTTTTCACAATAAAATAACTTCATAACAATCAATAAAACAAACAAAGTAGGACTTCTTAATGATTAAACTTTTGATGTGAATTAACACAACAAACATTTTTTTTAATGATAAGTCAACTTTTGTATGAAATTAACAAGTTACTTTTGTCTTTAAATGAAGTGCTAGTTTTGTACCCAACAGCGTTTTCGATATTTTATGCAAACTCACCTTAAAACAGAATATATTATACGAAAACAAGTTATACCATGTGTAGTGTCCGAAGTCCGATGTTAAATACAATTACCTAACCACTGGCTCGTTACTGTTCACATATCGCCCAGCAGCACATCACCCGCCCACGGCGGCCCCAGATCATCTGCCCTTCACGCGCTCCGGGCTTGTCTGACACTCACGTCATCCGACTGTCTGTCACCTGTCAATGACGTATGACAGTGACAGCTTACTGGCGATATATGGACACACGAGATAGTGAATGTATGCATGGTATATTGAACCTGCATACACTACATCCCTCCCTTGTGAATAAATTCGAAGTAACACATCTTTTCCCTAGATACTATTTTCAGGTGTACGACCTCTTCTTTAATGCTTGATCTGTTATATGTTTTCCCATTGTGACCTGCCTATACATATGCTTGTCTTCTTCCAATAAGCTTGGCTCAGTATCTTCTCTTCTTTCTTTCTTGTAATTATTTGTAATGGTTCTTTTTGCAATAAACATCTTATCTTCTTTTAATTGTCTTCATACTCTTCTTTCCCCTCTTCCTCTGCATTTTTTTTTTCATAAGTGTCCATAATTTTCTGTTGTCTATCTTGCACCATAATTCATGTAGTCCATAATTCATGTAGTAGATACCTACTTACATAAAATAAGTTTGCCTTCTTAGTAGGTACTGATATCAAAATTTCTTGCCCAAGCAGTAGGTATGTTAAAATCTTCCACAAAAATGGTGAAGTTTGGGGGAAGAAGGTGGTATTTCCCCCGAATAGTGCAGAGGGAGATCTCCCTGCTCCGGGCTAACCCATCTGGTTCACTTGCCCGGTGGTCTTTCGACCAACAGTTGATGTTGGATTGTCGCATATAGGCAGGTTGCAACTGATTCAAGCGTTTGCGCGATCTAGGAATCGTTCTCTTTTTGCACTCGGAGATTGTTGGAATTTTATCCTAACGACATCTAGCGGTTATTCGTTGAAGCGCTTAGGTAGGTAGATAGCTTCTGTTCTCTCGTTGTGAAGTCATTGCGCACCTCTATTGACGTTGGCTTTGTGGTTCAGCCAGTGTCTCTAGAGGTCGCTACATGAAGTTTTCGGTGTTGACCTTCGGGTCACCAAAATTGTTATAAAAATTATGTCTGATCTCTGTCGTCTAGATAGGTGTCAGACTTTCTGAAATGTATTATTTTTATTGGTTTTACATGTAGAGAAGGATTGGACTGCCTTCATCAGTCAATCGCACAGTTTACATTATAGAGAAGGCCTGTACTGCCTAAAACACGTTATACGTACGGTTTATTTATATAAAAGGCCCGTACTGCCTACAACAAGCCAAACGCACAGTTTACATAATAGAGAAGGCCTGTACTGCCTAAAACACGTTATACGTACGGTTTATTTATATAAAAGGCCTGTACTGCCTACAACAAGCCAAACGCACAGTTTACATAATAGAGAAGGCCTGTACTGCCTAAAACACGTTATACGTACGGTTTATTTATATAAAAGGCCCGTACTGCCTACAACAAGCCAAACGCACAGTTTACATAATAGAGAAGGCCTGTACTGCCTTAAACACGTTATACGTACAGTTTATTTATATAAAAGGCCCGTACTGCCTACAACAAGCCGAACGCACAGTTTACATAATAAAGAAGGCCTGTACTGCCTACAACACCTTTGACGTACAATTTACATTATTATGAAGGCATGTACTGCCTACACAAAGTCAGCGACAGCATAATTATATGTCTAACTTTTATATTTAAGTCACAAAAAGTAGTTATTATTATTATTTTTTGACTAGAAGATCAACCCGGAAGGGGATTAAAATAGTAACCGCAGGTAACACCGCGGGCGCAGCTAGTTGTATATATATACATTGGAGTAAGTAAAATATAATATATTTTAATAATTACTTTGGTACTTTGGTATTTATGTATCGAGGTGTTCATCAAGTAATTTCTCCAATTAAATTGAGATTTGAACTACATATTAGACTACTTCAAATTGAATATCAACCAATCTTAATTTAATTTATGTTATTCATATGAACTACCTGACAATTCCCATTTGATGGAGGTCTTGTCAACCAATACCAATTTAATGGTCGCATCCCATCCTCGTCGCCACATGTAGTGTCCGAAGTCCGATGTTAAATACAATTACCTAACCACTGGCTCGTTACTGTTCACATATCGCCCAGCAGCACATCACCCGCCCACGGCGGCCCCAGATCATCTGCCCTTCCCGCGCTTGTCTGACACTCACGTCATCCGACTGTCTGTCACCTGTCAATGACGTATGACAGTGACAGCTTGCTGGCGATATATGGACACACGAGATAGTGAATGTATGCATGGTATATTGAACCTGCATACACTACATCATGTTAAAGACAAGTTAATCAACGAGCTAATACTGTAACAGTCACATTGCTATCAGCATCATGATACGACCGTAGAATTCATTCTACGTAAAGCATTCTACAAAAATGAGCAACAAAAACATTACTCTCCGTTACCTAACCTTGCAACTGTGAAGGCGTGCGGAAACTGAACTCGTGCGCGAGAGGCGGTGCAAAGTGATAACCACGAGTCGCTCGGGTCGTTTCGGTCATAAGACAAGGCTACTGTGCGTTTGTTACTTTCGCTTTCGACCCACCGTTACTATTCTCCCCGCTCTCCTCTACCTACTTCGTAATCATCATCACCTACTTACATCAATTATAAAACAGTAAGATATCGATGCTAATAACATTTTATCAGTCAGAATTTAATTTAGAACATAACATCGCACCGCACAACTAAATCGGTAGACAATTATCTTACCGCAGAACAATAGTTCTTATCACTGAGCAATAAAAGAGACATAATCGAACGTCCTTATAACGTTACATTCAACTTTAGTTCTTGGCTGTATAAGTTACTGAGAGCTGGCACGATAGTCTTTTATTTTTTTAATTCAATAATTCAAGTTGATGTCAGAAATTTGTTGATACTGGAAGCCAACAATATACACTAGTTCTTTTCGTCTGCAGTTGCGAAGTACGGATGCAAAACTCAACGTGTTGCTACTCTCGCTTACGAAGTGTCAAAAAAAAGAAATTTACTTTCATCATTCCAAAAACAGAAATCTTCCATTATCCATTCCAGTGGGGCAGTAGCCCCACTGCCTATAAAATTTCCGATTTCGATTAGAGTTAAACCAAATGATACAAAATTTTATAATGGAAGATTTTTGTTTTTGGAATGATAATGGAAGCCTCCACTATACGAAAAACAAAATACGCGCCAGCTTTCAGTTATTCACCCATTCACAGGCTTCGCCGTCAAACGTTTACAAACTGAGGTGCGGTACAGTCGCACGCGCAACGCTAATTGAATAATAAGTGAGAAAACCTCGTGACAATGATGATACAGTGATCTCAGCTAACTGTTCTAACATCTAAACAATACACGAGCTGTGCAAACTAACTGATAAGATGTGGAAATGTTTGGATTGAGTGAAATAATGGATTCGCTGGCAAACAGGTGTTTTACTGGCTGTTACAAATTATCACGTAAGTTTTCTCTACATATATTTGACCTGTCTTCTCAGTTTTATAACGCGGTTTGAATATTTTGTCTCTAACATTCCATACGGTTTTTTTCCTGGCACAATGAAAATTAAAAGTACCTATAGAGGAAACAGACAAATAAAAAATGTCCCATGATAAGCATAGGATTTCGCGTTCATAGGAGCGGGACAGAGCAGAGCGGCGTAAGTGTAGAAATCAAGTTTTTGCTTATTACCTAAAATAATGAAGACCAGAAAATCAGTAATTTCGGGAAAAGTTCTTTTTGAAGTACGTACGTTATGTAGATCTAATAGTTATTTTGAAAATCTAATACACACACGGTCTGCTTTATATCCTGTTTGTTTACTGTACAAAGTACCAAGGCTTATTTTAAAGTATTTATTGAATAGCGACGATTTATTTTAGTACAGTTTAAAGCCAAATTGGGTTTTTTTTGTATCAAGTAAATTTTATGTAATCGTGTTTGAGCATTCTAGCATCAATCCTGAAGTAAATGCTTCAGTATTATGGAAGACTAGCAGCGCCTCGCGGTTTCACCCGCGTAGTTCCCGTTCCCGTAGGAATTTCGGGATAAAAAGTAGCCTATGTCCTATTCCAGACTATAATCTATCTCTGTGCCAAATTTCATCCAGATCCGTTTTGCCGTTCTGGCGTGATAAAGGAACAAACATCCATCCATCTATCTATCTATCTATCCATCCATCCATCTAAACTTTCACGTTTATAATATTATAATATATATATATATATTATATTATATTATGAGTTCTTTCTTCTCAGAGACTGTGGGATGAGCCGCTATGTGAGTTGGTACGGAAAAACCTTATTAATACGTCTACCAGCTCATCAGAACGCGCTCGTTTACTTGCCGTTTCCGAGTGGGAATCAGGACTTTGGTTATATGTTTTGCCTTCTAAAAATCTAGGTACCCTTTTAGACATCCACATTTCGGGTGGCCACCTCTTTGCGTTTAGGTTCTCCCTGTCTAGTTGCACACCGTTGCCAGTGCGGTGAAACCGTTGATAAGTTCGGTCACCATGCACTGGCATGTGTCTCTAGTGCAGGACGTGTGTCCCGTCATAGTTCAATTAATGACATCATCCGTCGGGCTTTTACCAGCGTCAGTATGGCAGCTACTCTCGAACCACGTGGCCTAATGCGAGATGATGGTAAAAGGCCTGACGGTATGACTCTGATTCCTTGGAAAATGGGTCGGCCTTTAGTTTGGGATGCCACTTGTGTAGATACCCTAGCACCTTCTCATCTTGCAGGGACATCAGTAAGGGCCGGCTCCGCAGCAACATCAGCGGAGTCCCTCAAACGGCGGAAATACGCTAATCTTGACCGAGGTTACCTATTCGAGCCGTTTGGGGTGGAAACCCTAGGTCCTTGGGGTCCTGGGGCACATGGAATACACAAAGATCTAGCAAAACTCCTAATAGAGTCCACAGGTGATCGGAATGCTGGCTTTTATTTCGGTCAACGAATTAGCATTGCCATTCAACGTGGCAATGCTGCCAGCATTCTGGGCACTTTGCCTTCTGGTGACGGCTTAGATTTTTAGAAAATAGATTTAAGTGTAAATATTAGTTGTAATTATTATTGTATTTTCTTTAGTAATAAAGATACGACTCCAAAACTAAAAAAAAAAAAAAAAAAATATTATATGATATATTATATTATATATTATACTATATATTATACTAGCAGCGCCTTGCGGTTTCACCCGCGTAGTTCCCGTCCCCGTGGGAATTCCGGGATAAAAAGTAGCCTATGTCCTATTCCAGACTATAATCTATCTCTGTGCCAAATTTCATCCAGATCCGTTTTGCCGTTCTGGCGTGATAAAGGAACAAACATCCATCCATCTATCTATCTATCCATCCATCTATCCATCTAAACTTTCACGTTCATAATATTATATAGTGAGATTGTATATATATAGTGAGATGAGATAGTGAGATAATGACGCTAAGCAATTTCATGTATCAAGAACTCTTAATTCCTTTGAAGTAGAGACCACGTAGTTTGTTCAGATTCTTCCGCTGAATGTTTACAAAATCAACAATGGCCTCATGCTGGAGGTACCTATTGAATACGACAGGTATAAAATACTTCTGAGTAGTTTCGTGGTGGTTTATTTTTTATTTTATTGCGACAAACCACAGTCGGTTAAATCTAGTACCGATAATACAAGCTCTACTTAGCTTGGGGCTAGAGAATGCTGTGTGAATTGATGTGATGTACCTATTTCTGTTGCCGCTATAACAACAAATAGGTACTAAAAACAGAATTAAATAAATATTTAAGGAAGGCTCCCATACAACAAACGTGTTTTTTTGCCGTTTTCATAGATAATGGTACGGAGTCCTTCGTGCGCGAGTCCGACTCGCACTTGGCCGGTTTTATTAATAACACTTGCCGGTCACAAATTACAGTGGTCTAGTTAGATCTTTGACGATTGATTTTAAAATAGTTGAGTCAGACCAACGCACCGTGAACTGCAAAAAAAACAAAGGATAACTAACACTACTAACTACTGCGAAAAAAGGCGGAGGTTCTATGTTTCGCTGTATGTGTTATTTTTATGTATGTTCGTCGGTTCCTCAGTTACTTATGGACCGACTTGGATGATTCTTTTACATATCGTATAGAAAGAAGATGATTTCGAAGTGGTCCATAAATTATAGTATTTTTTTTAATGTACGTATCCCGCAAAACTTAAAAAACAACAACAAAATTCAAACTGAGGGATTCGAAGTCGGTTAATAATATAAAAAAATCAAAATTTCTTCAATCTTATTAGTGAACAGTAGACGGGCTTCGTTCTTAAAAACGATGACAAGACAAGTTATACTTATGTACCTTATTATCAATATTTTTATTTATTTATTAATATATTTGTTTTCAGAAAAACCATAGAGCATGAACCATGTGGGAGTACTCAAGCATAGACATACCCGGCCCCACGATGACCCGCGCCGAAAGACTGAAGATCTACCTCTCAGAGTGCGTGGTCTGTTTCTGCATCGTCTTCTTCATAATCTGCGTCGCACTGCTTCTCTATCTGTTCTTCCATCTCTACTCTACGGTCAGCAACTCGGGGAAGGTCCATGAGGTTCTTATAGAGAGCTGAGATCTGTAGGCAGCAGCATCCAGCTAAATTATGCCAAAGGTGGAATTTTCTGAATATGTGAAGACGTGAACATGTTTGTTACCTTCATCTACAAAACTACTGAACGTTGGTGTTCTTCCAACACAAATAAGGTTCGTAGTTAACCCGCTTACATCCGTAATGGACTACTGAACAGGATCAAGATCAATTGGGCGTACCTACATACATATAAATCCGATTGAAATGGTAGGGTAATTTTGCCTGAAAACTGCATTTGAAGCCTTACATCATGCTGCCCGGTAGTGTGTTATATTATAACGGAATATTTACGATGATTTGTGTGGTTTATTAGGATGAAAAATATTAATTAGTCATCCGCGCAACAGGTTTTAAGCGGAACTGTTTCCTAATATTTTTAATTCTATTATTTTTCTATTGATTTTTGCAATGTAACGATCTTTTATTTATTTTGTGGTTGCGTCTCACTCATCTCTACGTAGCGATGATAATTTGTATAGCGCCATCTGTCGCAACTAAAACTAACTAAACGCATACTGAGTTAGGACGTTTTGGATAGGTGTTGCCAGCGACGTCGCCGTGGCATCCCGGTACGGTAGAAAACTTATCCAGGGTATGAAGGTAAAAATGTTAACTTATTCATAATTAAAATATGCATTTGTGCACAGAGAATTATCTGTAAAGTACTAGTCTTGTGTAGTATGTTATAAAGTTAAGCCTTGTAATAAAGATTATGAGGTAACGAATGACTTTATTGCTAATAAACTGTGTTGTTGATATTGTTATTATTAAAACAATAAACCTGGTATAATAGTACGCTGTTTTATTCAACAACTCTAGCCTTAAAAACTCTTAAGGCTTATTCAAACATAGCGCGGCGAGTGTTCGGTAGCAACACGCGGCAATCGTGAGCGGCGGCATGCCGCGCGCGATTGTCGCGCTATGTTTGGACACGCCTTTACCTTACGTTAAATAGGAATTAGGAATCGTTTATTTAGGGTTCCGTACCCAAAGGGTAAAAACGGGACCCTATTACTAAGACTTCGCTGTCCGTCTGTAACCAGGCTGTATCTCATGAACCGTGATAGTTAGAAAGTTGAAATTTTCACAGATGATGTATTTCTGTTGCCGTTCTGTTGTCTGTTATATACAATAGCAAATACTAAAAAACAGAATAAAATAAGTATTTAAGGGGGCTCCCATACAACAAACGTGATTTTATGGTCGTTTTTATAAATAATGGTACAGAATCTTCGTACGCGAGTCCGACTCGCATTTGGGCGGTTTAATTTTTTCCAAATATAGACACTCAAACGGTTGACCGGATCTGAGTAAAGTTTAGCTTTAGCTTAAAAGTATCCCAGGACGGACATGCTGCTTTTTCAGTATTTTAATCCCGGAAAAGCGCGAGCTAAGCCGCGGGCAGAAGCTTATGAATTCAAATACTGAGATAGAGATAGAGTATATACAGTTTGTGTCTGGGTCGGGAATAACACCCGCAACTACTAACATTGATTTGAAATCGAGACATAACTCTTTATTGACTATTTTGGTGCAGAATCTGAATGCAGTTACTACCTTGACATTCTCAGACAACAATCAATGTTGCCGTCTCTTTTTTTATGTTCGAAAATACAAGGGACCGCAACAATTGACGACCTCTGTGGTGCGGTGGACGAAGGCCTGCTTGCAACGCAGGAGGTTGCGGGTGAATAAAAAATATCTATCTATTTATTGTATTATATTATGTATATAAGTTATCTAGTACCCATAACACAAGCTCTGCTTAGCTTGGGGCTAGATAATGCTGTGTGATTTATCCAGCATTATTTATTATTCGTTTCAGCTTTTCTGTGGTTTGATCCCTCGATGACACTATCGCGTAGCGTCTCGTAGTGGTATTGTAGCTGTCGCGTAGCAACTCGTAGTGGTTTCGTAGCGGTTGCGTAGCATCTCGTAGTGGTGTCGTAGCGGTTGCGTAGCATCTCGTAGTGGTTTCGTAGCGGTTGCGTAGCGTCTCGAAGTGGTTTCGTAGCGGTTGCGTACCGGCTACGTGGCAGTTTCGTAGCTATATTGTTGCTGTCTCGTAGCGTCTCGTGCCAGTATTGTAGCTGTTGCAAAGCGTCTCGTAGCGGTATTGTACTATTATTATTATTGATTATCGAGGGATTATCTAGTATTTATCCCGCAAAATTTAAAAACTAGTTTAAAACTAAGGGATTCGAAGTTGGTTTAGCACATGTTTTTAAGCATTATGTACAACTTTGAAAAGTCAGCGGAAAAAGGTTAACGAAAATTTTATTTCATTTAGTATTTACAAACCCATTCTAGCCAGTCTGATCTATCTAAGAGTAATGGACTTGTACTTTTACCAAAACCTTATAATTTATAATACAAATAAATAAATAATAAATAAATTGAAACAAAAGTAGGTAACTTAGCACTAAAAGGATAACAATGATTACTTAATTTTATATTTTTAAGGGATATGATAATGCATGTGCCTCAACTAGATAAAAACTTGTTTTTCAGGCAAAGAAAGTGCTTCCAAAATAATACATTCAATAGACCTTGCTTTTATATGAATTTTAAAAACAATTCATACTTTACTTATGCTAACTACGCTGAACTACTTTTAATAATAAAGGTGCATACAATTTATGATTTTAAATAAATAATCAACGATCAGATATTTTAACTGCAACAGCGCCTGATCTGTTTGAAACACTTGCGGGTTAAGGTTGCTAATGTGTTTTCATAGGAAGACAGGTATTCAGTATGTTCCGTGCTTGTAAAATTGAGAAACAAAGCAACGACAGTGAGTATGCGCGGACCCCGGACAGAAATGAACGTGGCCGCTCGCAAAGTATGTATTACTTGCTTATAAATAATGTTATATGGAGACGCAGTCAGTAACTGTATAATATTAACAATTTTCTCAGCCACCGCCCATAAAATCTCAAAATCTTTCAAGGCTCGCTCTGCTCGCTGTTAGTTATTTTTTCATATTCTTCTTACTTTTCGGGTGGTTACAAACTAGTTAAGTTTCTGACCACCGTAAAATGTAACAAAAACTTTGGCAGTTTACTCCACTCGCCGTTATATTTTTTTCGATTTCTTTTCTGTATTCCTAATTTAATTAGGGTTCCGTACCCAAAGGATAAAATGGGACCACATCATCAGCCTATAGTAGTCCACTGTTGGACTTAGGCCTCCCCTAATGAGCGCCATAGCGCCCTAGGGCGCTATGGCGCTCATTAGGGCAGGCATATGTCCAGCTGTGGGCTAACATAGGCTGATGATGAGGTACCTACTTAAGTAGGTATTACCAAATGCACTAAAAGTACCTACCATTGAGTCGAAGTTTGTTTAGCATGGATTCAGAATGGCTTAAGATTTGCGGTAAATTACTTTTCCACTTTTACAAAATGAAGACAGCTGAAGTCAAGTCAAGTCAAGCTTCAGTCAAGCTGAAGACAGCTGTCTTCAGCTTGACGCATCCAGCATCTGCCAGCAGTCTTTCGCAAATCATCATGCCACCTGGTCGGAGGGCGTCCTACACTACGTTTGCCGAGTCGTGGTCTCCACTCAAGAACACGTTTACCCCAGCGGTTGTCGGTTAAATAAATCATAATTTCTTTTGAAAATGTAGAAAGGTACCCTAGGTCCATGGGGTACCGAGGCTCTCCGGGTTTTCAAAAAACTATCTGAGCGTCTGGTCGAAGCGACGACGTGTGACCCGAGAGCTGGTGAGTATCTGGCGCAGCGCATCAGCATTGCTACACAGCGGGGCAATGCAGCTAGCGTCTTGGGCACGCTTCCGACTGGTATTGATTTGATATGGATCAGTTGAGCTACTTGTAGATTGTTTGCAGTTGTTTTGTTGTTTTGTCTGCAGTTAGCTCAATTGTTTCAATTGTAAATACTAGTTTTAATTTAATTCTTTTCTTTGATTGTAATTTTCTTTGTTAATAAAGAATGTTTTAAATGTAGAAATATCGTAGGTCAAAGTATCGAGTAATGATAACCCACCCCCACGTCCGTGTATTTTCATTTTCCACCCCCACGACGTCGGGTTAAACAATTGAGAGACAGACAAAAATAATTGTTTCTAGAACAATGCTGCACCACTCGTATTAACCATTCGTGTTTTCTGAATTTCTGATTAATGATTAATGAAAACGAAAACACATTCACTGCACATTTTATAACAACGTAGGTATTTGTGTCAGAATGAATGAAGTCTATTCTAAAACCTCCTTGATTTCCAAGGCCACCATTAAAAGAATATCGCAAAAGGATGCGCGCGCGCACTGTGACTCTTGCAGGACCGAAATGTTCAGTTGTGGATCAACTGCCTTCATTGGCACACGTGCTAGCCTGTGCAAAAATCTCTCACCTCGTGGAAAACCGCGTGCTGGCAACCATGGTGAGTTTCAATGTGTTTTGCATAGACTCAAAACTCGCTGCTTGCAAAGTTTTTATGGTTTATATGGATAAAAGCGGCTTTACGACGAAACAGCTAGTTAAACATAAAGTAAAAAACATGGACTATACCTACAATTCGGGGAATTCGTTAATCCTCATTTCGAAACAGATCTAACAGGCTCTCTTCTGAGAAATCCTCCAATAAATCGACTTTTAACAAAAAAAAAGAATACGACATCGAATCCAAACATTTTGACCTTTGCGAGAGTCACCTTGCGCGATCGACTTCCAACAAAAAATATGAAATAACTAGCCCACTCTTCCCGTGGCCTCACTCAAGTTGAAAAGAATCGCTCAAGCCTATATTACCTACGTACTCAGAGATAGTGTAGCAATTAAATGTAGGCCAGTAGTTTCGGATAATCTTTGCATTATTTTACATCCAACAAAACTTGAAAACTTCGTCATATTTATTAAAAATTTAAACGACATTCGAGATTCGCGTTTGATATATTTTGCCAAGTGCCGTCCGATCTGGTTTGAAGCGTGTCTTTTTCTCGTTCGAAGGTAGGTACAATACATAATTACCTTTTCTAAGAATCGCAGTCTGTCTGCCAGATCGTTGGTGGAGAATTTAGCAGTTCAATGAACGAGCAACTATAGAATGGCATTGAATGTTGGTATAAAGAAGTTGAAATATAATACAGATTGGTCTTTGATGATTTGAATAAGTTTTGTCACTAAATAGGTTGGTTGTTATGTTGGTGTCTGACAAATCACTTGAGAACCGCTGGACCACATCGACGATTAAAAGGTCGGCATAAAGTAGGGCATAAGCATTTCGCTTATGCCTTTGCTGGTCAAAAATTAGCTTTAAATGCCATCGTACTAAAAATTCTCCAGTCTTACGAATCTTACTCCCATAGCCATGGGAGTAAGATTCGTAAGAACAGTGATTTTTGTCGCGTATGCCCAAGCCAATTACTGCGTTATTGAAGTGTCTTTTCGTTGTAACCGACCTAATTTTAGGCCGTTTTAAGCCTAAAAGCGCCCCCTGTAAAAATGCCATTAAATGTGGTTTATAGTCGGTAATCGGTTATAAATGGAAGTACCACGTTATCTTTTTTTTAACCAACTAACGGTGTCTCATCCTCACGATGTTTTTGCCAAGCACTGTATCTTATGCTCCATTAACCATTAGGTACCTTTTGTCATATTGACTTATGAATCGTCATTTAACATTCTTTACTTTAAATTATTCTACAGTTATGTGACTTATGCCCTATTACTTCTTTGTATGAGGATATCAAATAGTTAAGTTTTTTATACTCTTTGTAGGTACTCCTACACTTTCTGTGTAGATGTAGCTTACGCCGTACCTATTACCGCATAAGGAATAAAATAAAGTTAAAAACTAAAACCCGACTACGTAAAAGTTATAAACAAGCGTTCAAAGATGTTCCAAATAAATATTACCGATTGAATATTATCCATCGTTGCATTTTCATACTCGGTAGTCGGAGGCCTTTGTAGGTACATACAGAACTCCTAGCTTGGGGCCTCCGACTACCGAGTATGAAAATGCAACGATGGATAATATTCAATCGGTAATATTTATTCGGAACATCTTTGAACGCTTGTTTATAACTTTTACGTAGTCGGGTTTTAGTTTTTAACTTTATTTTATTTGCCTCTTTTTGGTTATGTAGTAGCTACCAACATGTGAAACTTTAGTACCATAAGTCCGCGGTTTCTGAGGCGTTTTTCCGGACTTAAAATTAGTCAATATCCTCTCCATAATCCTTGACTGCCTAGTTTGTTCAGCGGTAAATCCCGAGTTGGGCTAAAATTGTACCTAATTGATATTTCACTATCAAGATAAAACCACAGTAGCAGCTAGTAGTGATATAGGTACCCCCATGCCATCGGATTATGAGAGTGAGGGAATAGAGAGTGCACCTGTGTGGATAGTCTCCGATGAGACTGGCCCCGTGGCCGAAATTCGGCTAGTAGGACATCATTATCTATCTCCTTGCTATATCCCCTTGTTATTTATTAGTATAGAGTATAATAAAAACTATTGTGATGGCATTCGAAATTAGAGGGGGGGGGCTCCGCCCCCCCAACCCCCCGTCTTTCTGTCTTACAGGGACGACGCTCTTAAGTCTCCCGATTGCTAGTTCATCTGTGTAATGTGCAACTCTGTTGGCTAACATACTACCTGTTGTAAATATTCGTTTTAATGTTTTTAGAGGGGGGCTCCGCCCCCCCAACCCCCCGTCTTTCTGTCTTACAGGGACGACGCCCTCTTAAGTCTCCCGATTGCTAGTTGATCTGTGTAATGTGCAACTGTGTTTGCTAACATACTACCTGTTGTAAATATTCGTTTTAATGTTTTTAGAGGGGGGCTCCGCCCCCCCAACCCCCCGTCTTTCTGTCTTACAGGGACGACGCCCTCTTAAGTCTCCCGATTGCTAGTTGATCTGTGTAATGTGCAACTGTGTTTGCTAACATACTACCTGTTGTAAATATTCGTTTTAATGTTTTTAGAGGGGGGGCTCCGCCCCCCCAACCCCCCGTCTTTCTGTCTTACAGGGACGACGCCCTCTTAAGTCTCCCGATTGCTAGTTGATCTGTGTAATGTGCAACTGTGTTCGCTAACATACTGCCTGGTGTAAATGTAAGTTGACATGTCACAAGTAAATATTTTCTTTCGACCCCCGGCTTCGTTTCTTAACGTGTTTAGTGTTGTTTCCTACTAAATCCTCCGATAGCCAGATATAAATCTGTTTTGCTTTCTCCTGCAGCTTTCCCTTGTCATTTTATATCTATAGTTTCTCAAGTAAAACAATATTAGTATCACACAATTTTACTAGCACATTAACTCTTTATTATAATAATAAGTCTAGTACTTATGTTTGAAATTATAGTACGATTTGCGGTATTTACTAGTATTTTTCGATTGTGGTTGCCTTGTAAGGTGCTCGATGTTCCTCAATCTTCCATATTATGTTTTCTATTTCAACCGCACACAATTTATTACATATTACATGCTATAGCTTAAGGAGGACGCGCAATAAAACGGCCACAACCCAAAACCCATCCACAAGATCACACACCGCATACTGGTAGCACTGGAAAAACTTTTAGTATATCAAAATCGCAGTTGGAGAAAGGTTCCAGTGATGCCGCAACGCAAACCGCGTTGCGGCATCACTGGAACCTTTATCACTGTTGTTCCAGACGTTCTGATGACTCTTTCATCAATATGCCTCAAAGGATATGGAGTAAGGTTCAGGTGATGTCGTAACGATTCACCATCGCAGTTCGCTGATGTGTCCCACGAATGATTGTTTGTTCAGTCACAAATTATAGAATTTCAAATATTTTTATCCAGTTTCGGGTTCATATTAAATATCTGTTAAGATATAAAATTATCAGATTTTGTTTTCCTTCATCTCTTGTTTGAAATATTTACATTTACATTGACAAAATAGAATGACGTATCGGTCATATTTGATAGGCATAGGCATGATGAAAATAGGTCGTAGGTATTGTAATATTTCTCTATGGGGCCTGCGGCCTGCGGCTACGTGAACTTTATTACGCATTTTGTAGGCTTATTCGGGGGCGGAGCCCCAAATCCTATAGCCTATAACCATCGGGGTATTGAGACGAATCAGTCGATACATAATTTGTTGAAATCGAACCAGTAGTTTCAGCGCTACGTGGGAACAAAGAAATTGGCCACATACATACAAACATACAAATATACAAACATACAAACATAGGGTGCTAACCTCATAACCCTCCCCTGTCGGTAGTCGGGTAAAAAAAGATCAATTGATCTAAGCGACATAAAATAACGTCGAATCAAATAAATCTGCCCTACTAATTGCAAATGTAGTAATCGACATTTTTGGGATTTTCACTTTTTTGCATAAATGATATCCCAAGGGGCTAATCTACACATAAAAATAATTTTCATCATATATTTTATTCAAAGTATGTTTTTACATACCAACAAGATAAAGTTAAAAACTACAACCCGACTACGTGAAAGTTATAAAAGTTTGAAACATTTACATTGACAAAATAGAATGACGTATCGGTCATATTTGATAGGCATAGAGTTGAAAATGAAAATAGGTCGTAGGTATTGTAATTTTTCTCTATGGGGCCTGCAGCCTGCGGCTACCTAAACTTTAATACGCGTTTTGAAGGCTTATTCGGGGTCGGAGCCCTAAATCCTATAGCCTATAACCATCGGGGTATTGAGACGAATCAATCGATACATAATTTGTTGAAATCGAACCAGTAGTTTCAGCGCTACGTGGGAACAAAGAAATCGGCCACATACATACAAACATACAAACATAGGGTGCTAACCTCATAACCCTCCCCTGTTGGTAGTCGGGTAAAAATTGCAGTACTTGCATGAAAATCTTACTTTTGCTAACCACATCAGCAGTATTCAACATGTGCTAGGAGATTATGCAGCACTTGTTACTATTACTGTAAAATCATTTATTATAAAAGTATTTTGCATATGATATTAGCTAAAGCCAAACGTAGTATTCAGCAGTTGCTGGGTCTGAGTGTGGCGAAGAAACGCATGCGCATGAGCGAAGCGAGCCCCAATGCGACCGCGGGGAATGGCACGGCGAGCGAAGCAACCCTGTGCCCCGTATGGCCTCCTCTAACTACTTCCATTCCTCTCTTGCTCGTGCAGTTCTAGTAGTATCAAGTATTTCCTGCAGTCTCTTATTTCATCCTCCCATCTTTTGTATTGTCTCCCGCGTCTGCTCTTTTTGTCTCGAATGCCAGTTTGTAATGGTTTTGCTCCTTTTATCCAAGCCGGTTAGAGTGTGTCCATTTTATTTTCTTTATTATATAAGTGACATTCTTTATTTTTGTTATTATATTTCTGATGGTTGTGTTGCGTATTTTATTTAATTTCCTTATGCCAAGCATACTTCTTTCCATTGATCTCTGGCAGACTTCTAGTTTCCTGTTGTGCGCCTTCGTAAGAGCCCATGTCTGACATCCGTATATTACCGGAAGCACACACGTGTAAGAGCGGCCACTTACAGTCGGAATTCCGTTTCGGGATTTCGATTCGAAATATCGGTTCCAGGCCTAGAACTACCTATAGGTATACATAATTTCAGCCCGATCTATTCAGTAGTTTCGGCGTGAAAAGGTAACAAATATCCAAACGTCTAAACATCCAAACTTTCGCATTTATAATATTAGTGTGAGCTGGAGTGATAGTGTGACGTGAAAGCTTTGAAGTCTCAATGTCTTCCAAACTTTCTTTGATTGCTTCATGATGAGAGATCAAGATTTACTACCTATGTGGTCTTGTTAATTCCGTGTTAGCTGACAACAGATCCAAAATGTTTCGAAAAACCCGTAGACTGAGAATGGGTAAACCTAGATTCTAGGTCTACGGAAAAACCCAAGTTAGCAAGTTAGCAGTAATGACAATGAATGAATTGTTGAAAAACACACGATGTGATAATGATAAGGCTTTGAAAAAATGGCAGTTAGAGTGAACCCTTTTTGTCGTTTGATCTCTGTATTAATAGAACCATTACTACTGGCTAGTAGGTATATCATAACGTAAAAAACAACATGTTAGAAACGATTTACTTTACTCGTCGCGCAACCACGAGAAAAGCCGAGCAGCAACCAATTACCGAGTGTGTACCTAATTGGTGCGCTCGGGCTCTCGTTCGGTTGAATGTTAACGAAATGATTTTATTTTCTTTGGACCTAGACGTCTCGACGAGACATCTCGATGGGTTTTTTCTTCAGACAAAAATCGGACGTGTACGGCTGGGCTAGCGATTGACGAAAAAGGTTACCACAGATAAGATATACCTACATTTCAGATACACACTAAACCATTCACGTGATGAGACGTGACGACTATTGGTGCTGGATGTTAGCATCGGTACCATAGTGTTTATATAGTACATAAACTCTATGATCGGTACCTATGTAGATAAATGGAGATGCCGTCACATTTCACGAGTTATCGAGACGAAACAAACTTTTCGTGGCACGTATCCTAACCGTGCAGACCGTTTTTACTAATCATTGTAAAAAATGGCATTTTATGGTCTGTGAATAAAATATAGAGATAGTAAAAAAGTGTGGCTAAGTCAAAAAGCCATGCAAACCGGGACCTCGGCTTAGAATTTGCAACACCTTAACTCTTCCCGCGGGTGCCGTAAGGGGCAACTAAGGGATATCCGACGGGGGCCGGGTAGCAGCTCCACCTGTAGAATAGATCGACCACTGAACTGCAACCCCCAACCCGCTGGCCCAGCGTGAGGATTACCCTCAAATGCTAAGTGCCAGCCAATGAGGCGCTTGAAAACCAAAAGAGACCTATGTCTAGCAGTGGGCTGGTAAAGACTGTTGATGTGTAGTCCAGGGGTCCTAACATTTGATATAACTTTTCAGAACCGTCTGACAGTATCGATCCTGCTGTCCACCATAGCGCTATGCGCAGGCGCCTTCGTCAAACCACCCGAGAAGGGCCACTTTGAGCTGCTTATCCTCCACAATAATGACATGAAGGGGAGATTCGAGGAGACCTTGGAACCGCTTTACTGCACTAGAGATCGTAAAGAAGCAGGACAGTGCTACGGTGGCTTTCCGAGAATCGCTCATGTGTGAGTATTGTTTTAACTAGCCATGGGCGTTATCGTTGCATTTCCAAAACGATGCGCATCGTTGTTTTCAAAATGGCATCCATTGGGTACAACCTTAGAGGATGAAGGCACTTCTCCATCTACGGGTACAACGATGTTGCCGACAACAACGTCGGCCGGGGTTACTTCAACGTTTTTTGAAACACCAGACAACGTTAGGTCGCACGTCACCTACCAAAGTACTATTGGCCTAGTTCTGCAATAAGGAACCAACCCACACATGAGCCAAAAATGAGTAAAGTACATAAAAAAAAAATTTATTGCGCATTTTAGTAACCCTGTAAATTTTATAGCGATCTGACAATTTTCTCCTAACCGCCAAATTGATCATGGTAACTAGTTGGGCTTGCGGTACTCTGCCCTGTCCCGCTCCTATGAACGCGATTGTTTTTACCGGCGGCAGGAACGACCTAATGTTTATTAAGTAGGTATACCTAATATCATCGTAAGCAATGGTCCAATTTTGATATTATAGAAAGATATATTATCATTCTTAAGTCAGAATAACGTGGATACAAGTTTCATTGAATTTGCTAGAACTTTACTGATCCTTAATGCACGACTTTCACCTTCTGCAGCTGTGACGCGCCCTGCGGGTCGCACTACAGAGACATGGCACTTGTGATAGTGATGTGCTCCTGGTATAAGGCTGGTGTTGTAATATACAATTTTGGTTTCCAGCGTGAAAGAGGCCCGGCACGCCGCACAGACCGGACAAGGCCCCCCCGTCCTCTACCTGAACGCTGGTGACACTTACGCCGGCGGAATTGACTTCGCCATGCACAAATGGAAGATCTTTGCCGGGTTACTCAACGCCTTGAAACCCGATGCCGTTGTAAGTAGATGAGAGTTGTCAAGTAGATTAGAGAGAGTTTATAGCCGTTTTTTTGTGCTCGTCCTTTTTATAAAATGAAACATTTTGTATACCTATGTTACAATGAAAATGTACTTTTAATGTACAAAATGGTGTAAACATTGTTGTGGCACCTTAGTGTCTACATTATTTGGGAATTGTCACTATTTCGTTTAAATATTTATGACCAATACTTTATACATTGGTATGGCACTTGATGTATACCTTATTCAGTCTCGGTCATGTTTATGACGACTTGTAGGATTCAAAGTGAAATATCCTTTTTGTAAAATTAAATAGGTACACATTACATTAGATAAATTTTTTTGTGTGTTTCACTTTATTGTGTTGACATTATGTAGGTTGTCTCTATTGATTTTCGTAAACACATTTATGACCATAATCTGTATACATTTTTAAGACACTCTATTTTGCATACTTCCTTAATGGCATTCATTAATGGTCTACCTACTTATGTACCTACTTATGTTGGGTGCCTATCATATTGTGAAAGTGACACATTCAAGTGCTAATTTAGCAGAGGCTTATTTAAATTAATCAGGAGGTATTGTAACATAATGTACGTAAATACCAACCTGAAACCTTTGAATGGTAATAATACGCTAGCTCAGCGCTACCGACATAAAATGGAGAAAAAAACGATAAATCAATACCAGAGTAGACATCACTGATATTTACCGTCTACCTTTTTGATTTGAAATCTGATGACCTATCGGATGAATTTACACAAACTAAAATTGACCTGTTTATTTGCTGTTGTTGAATGTGGTTCATCATCATTAAACGAAAAATGTGATTGTTTCAGTCTCTCGGCAACCACGAGTTCTACAACAACGTCAGAGGTCTGACACCATTCATAGAAAGCCTAAGCAGTCCAGTTTTATGCGCAAATCTTATTTTAACAAAGGTCCCAGAACTAGCCAATGAGGCAAATCTTAAGAAGTCAATAACGATAGACATTGACGGACATAAAGTTGGCATAGTTGGGTATCTCACGCCAACCACAAAAGTGATAGAAAAACCCAACGATGTCGAATATATTGACGAAGTAGTAGCTTTAAAAGAGGAAGTAAGGAAACTCCGAGACCAAGGAATCAAAATCATCATTGCATTAGGACATTCTGGATATTTGAGAGACCAAGAGATAGCTAGGGACGTTGAAGGTCTGGATTTAGTTATCGGAGGTCACTCAAAGACTTTCCTCTGGAATGGTACCACTCCAGACACGGAAAATCCAGAAGGCCCTTATCCAACCTACGTAACGCAAGCTTCCGGGAGAAGAGTACCTGTTGTTCAAGCATACGCTTACACCAAGTATTTAGGAAAACTTCACTTGACCTTCGATGACGATGGTGAAATTATTGAAGCGGACGGCCTCCCTATCCTACTCGACAAATCTATACCCCAGGATCCTCATGTGTTAAGACTGATAAAGAAATTTAATGATTCCTTTTACTCAGATGATGTCATCGTCGGTAACACATCAATAGTTCTGCGTGGAGAGGCTTGTTTAAAAGAGGAGTGCGTTCTTGGTAATCTGATCACAGACGCCATGGTCGAATGCTATGCTTCAGACTACAGAGGCAAACACTGGACGGACGCACCTATAGCGGTCATACAAGCCGGATCTATGACAAATTCACCGCAGCTTTTCCATGATATACCAATATTATATGTAATGTCTCTGATGCCGGTTGAAGGGAATTCAACAGCTGTAACTATGAACGGATCTGTTCTCTTACAAGCTCTCGAAGTTTCAGCAGCCGGTTACAATACAGACTTCAAGATGAAGTTTCTACAGTTTTCTGGTTTGAAAGTTGTTTACAACATGAAAATGCCGGTAGGGTTTCGTGTAGTGAGCGCCAAAGCCAGATGTTGGATGTGCTCCGTTCCTTCGTTTACAGAAGTCAATAAGACGACAATGTACAAAGTTATAATGCCAACCTTTTTAGCGAAGGGCGGGGATGGATACTCAATGCTGGTAGGCCTGGAATCCAAACGGCTAGGTTATAGTGAACTAGAATGTACAGAAAAGTATGTAAGGCAACACAGTCCTGTATTCGCTCAGATCGACGGAAGGATAACAATTTTAAATGAGGATATAAGCAGTTCCTCTGCTATTATTGCAATATCTGTGCCACTTTTGTTTTTACTGCTGAATTTATCATTTTTTTTCTAAACGTGTTCATTTATCATCATCACCTAATCCCACTCTAGGTGAAGTCGGCACGATATGTATTTTCCTTCCACTTTTCTTTATCAGCTGTCATCTGCGTACTTACACCTTTCTTAACCATGTCCTCTTTTACAGAATTTATCTATCTTTTCTTCGGTCTTTCTCTCCCCTTATTTCCCTCCACATTCAAACCCTTCTCGTCACATGAACTTCTTCCCTCTTTATAACATGTCTATACCACGGCAACCCATTACTCCTTATCTTTTCCGTCCGTGGCGCCACTATCAAACTTCCTCTGATGTATTCCTTCCTTATCTTATGCATCCTTGTCACTCCACACATCTATCTCAACATTCGCATTTCCACTGCATGCCCAGTGCGTTCATCCTTCCCTTTCGTTGC
Source organism: Eupithecia exiguata (assembly GCA_947086465.1). NCBI lineage: Eukaryota > Metazoa > Arthropoda > Insecta > Lepidoptera > Geometridae > Eupithecia > Eupithecia exiguata. The sequence goes on along the minus strand of OX352245.1, from coordinate 3,570,963 downwards.
CCAACATTCAGGTTCATACAGTACGGCCGGTCTAATCACGTTCTTGTAAATTTTCCAATGTGACCTGTTGCCATTTCATCCATCCTGCTCTTACCCTGTTCTTGACGTCCTCGTCTATCTCGCCGTCTTTTTTTGATCACTGAAACAAGGGACCGGAAATTGGAGCAGACTGGGATACACCATTCCTGTCCTCGGAAGATGGGAAGGCGCAAGTTTTTCGACGCATGTAGCGTCCCACACAATAGGCCTCCGCTACTCCAATGGGACTAGAGTCATACCGTCGGGCCTCTTACCATCGTCACGCAACAGATCATTCAGTTCGAGAATAGCTAGTACGTTAGCGGTGGTATGGCGAGATATCCGGCGGGCGGCCCCAATTCACACAGCATTATCTATCCCCAAGCTAAGCAGAGCTTGTGTTATGGGTACTTGATAACTATACATAATATCATATAATACATACGTAGTTTTTTTTAGTATGCATAGAAAACAACCAGAACACCCTGATCGTACAAGCACTTGTCCCGAGGCGGGAATCGAACCCGCAACCTCCTGTGTCGCAGGCGGACGTTCGCCCACCGCGCCACAGAGGTCGTCGAGATTCTAGTTTTAGTTTTCGAATGATTTTGAGTAATTCGTTGCATTTTTAACCGACTTCGAAAAAAGGGGAGGTTCTTTGTTCGACTGTATGTAATGTATGTTCGTCGATTTCTCCGTGATTTATGGAACGGTTTGGGAGATTAGTATTTGTCCAGAAAAATTTAAAAATACAGTGTAAATGCTAAAGGAATTTGAAGTTAGTTATTCGTTTTTCAAAACAAACAAATTTTAGAACTACAACTTTGACCACTTGGACTGTTTAGCGGAAACAGGTAAACGAAAACTTTATTAAGATTTGGCATGCTAGCAACTCTGACATTATATCTCAGAGGAACGTATACCTTTGTATACTCCTACCAAAACCCATCCAATAATTTATATAAAATAAATAAATAATTTATTACAATAATACATTCGGAATAAAAGGATGACAAAAACTCTTATAGTTTTATGGGAAAAAATAATGCATGTGCCTAAACTAGGTCAACTCCTGTTATTCAGGCAAAGAAAGTGTCGACGATAAATAAAAAATAAAACCCGTTAGACCATATAAATTATAAAACCAATGCATACTTTAAAATTACAGACACTTACTACGCTAAACTAGTTTTATTAACAAAGATGCATACAATTTGAAATTAGATATTGTAATGGCAACAGCGCCTGATCTGTTTGTAATACCTGAGCTTGCTAACGTGGTTGCTAACGTGTTTCCATAAGGAAACAGATATTCAGTATCTAACTACGTACGTATGTAGTATATCCATAGAAAATATTAACCGCCCAGTTGGCAACCATGCCTAGAATGGAACCATAAAATCATAATGTCTCTTCATCTCACCAGGGAAATGGGAAATAGACGGCAGCGTCCTCCAGCGAATAAATAGTAACAAGCGAGCTAAAATAAGCTAGCTAAACAAGGTATTTGCGACCTACTTCTCTTAGGTTACACCTCGAGTACCTAGCTTGTATGGCTAAGTTGAAGCTGCTGTCCCACACTGTGGCACACGCTGTTCACGGCCACGCAACATATTTTTGCTGCGTGTGGGTTCGTTTTTTGGACAACGTGGGTCTACGTTTCAGCACACACATGAAAATTACCCCTCGACTGTGTACAACTGGTAGCGCAGCACAGTTTTTACGTACTACTTTCTACCTACCTACTTGTTTTTTTATCACGCGTAAGTCACCACCTAAAATGGGTTTTTAGCAGTTTTACATAAGACCCTTTAACAATCAGGATTTTGGGCTATTTATGTTAGAATAATCAGCACATTATCATCCAAACCAAACATGGGCTACTTTTTATCCCATGAATCAATTCATGTGGGATAGAAATAACCGGCGTGTAAAGCCGCGGGCCGACGCTAGTCACCCAATACGAGTGGAAAAAAATGATCATCATACCCACCTTTTCACGATCCACATCGGGTAATTAATGTTTCCAACGAGGACTTTGGGTAAAAACCGAAGCCTATAACATCAGAGACGTTACACGCGCGCTGCTCACGAGCTTGCGAGTTTTGAAGAAAGCTCATGCCCAACTGTGGACGTAAGTGGACGTAAGTACATATAAATAAATATATGTGTACATTGTTGATATCTAAGGGTTTCGTTAGTATTTAAACTAAGTAGTAGTACTAGTGCGTAAGCGGTCACATTCAGGGTAATTTCTATTTCCCCAAAAAATAACGGCTCTAGTGTACATAGGAAGTACCAAAATTTTCGACTCCTCAGTTATTGACCTCGTAGCCCAATCGGTAGTGCATTCCCGAACTGAGAGAAGGTTGCGGCTTCAAGTCCCGTCTAAGTACAATTTATTTTTTAGGGTTCGAAACTGGACCCTAATATTAAGACTCTGCTGTCCGTCAGTCCGTCTGTCACCAGGCTGTATCTCATGAACCGTGATAGTTAGACAGTTGAAATTTCCACAGATGATGTATTTCTGTTGCCGCTAGAACAACAAATACTAAAAGACAGACTAAAATAAATATTTAAGGGGGCTCCCATACAAGAAACGCGATATTTTTTCCTTTTTTTATAGATAATAGTAAACCCATGGAATGTGGATAATGATAATGATAATGATGGTTTTCTGTAAAGCTATTACTATGTACTTACCTACTAGTTACCTCAAAGGTCACCAACCTGCTGAAAGTTCGATCACAGAATGTATTGTCACCTGATTGTCAGGAGCGTACTAGGGTGGCACAAAGGTGCTATTTATTCGTCGTATTTCAACAATAACGCTATGTAGGTACAAAACTCAAAAACTAAAAGTTCTTAATTTCTTTTGGACCTTACAGGACTCTTGGACACGTCACAAAACACAGTGGTGACTGGCGACGATTTCATGAAGAGATTAATAAAAAATATTACTTAGTAGTAGTCAACCTAGATTTAAAATTATTATTTCTGTGCAATTAAGGATAATTAATTAGGTACCTACTATAATTGTGATAATTAATTAATTGATAAGCTAAGCTACCTCTCAAGTTACATTGCGCCCTGACAGGGCTCCTAATACCTAGCATAAGTGAATTTTGTAAGATCTCTCACATTGTATTAGGTTTGCAAAATAAAATACTTGAATATTTGACGTGAAAAATTGTGTTCTGGAATTACCTACTGTGACAAATAACCTAATATTTTTAAAACGCAAAAGTTAGTGAAAATGAACGTCCGAACTACCGAACCACTCGGGCTCAAATACATCGCTGTAGTTTTAGACCTGGAACTACATACACAGGCCATTTAGCAAGGGTTTTTATTTCGGATATTAGTATGCAAGGCTGTAGAACGAATGAAGAAAATATCGTATCAAAACAATATGGTAAAATATTCGTCTGCTATTAATTATTAGCTGTAATGATTTTGGAATACATACCTACTTACCTATATATATTAAGCACAAAAACATTAAAATATAGGCTTGAACTCGTTACCTTTAGATACATTTTACAGTGACAAAATGGCTTCCTTTTTAAGCGAGTGGCCCGCGAGCTGTTGGTCATGTGATGCCGTCAATAGAAAATACATGAAAATAGAAGAAGTAATGTTTTTGAATAAATAAAAAATAAAAAATGTTACGAGTTAAAGCCCATATTTGAATGCACAATTTTGTGCTGTGCTGCAGCGGTTTTTCCAGATGTGTGACAAGCTTAACTTATTCGATGTTTTGTTTCGCATTTTACTGACAGAAATGTGCTTGTCTCGCAGGTGTCTTTCTTACATGATCATGATGACATCACTTTTTAACCGACGAAACAAAAAACAAACGAGGTTCTATGTTCGGCTGTAGATATGTATTTTCTTTGTATGCTCGTCGATTTGTCCTCTATTTTCCAAATTGATCCATAATTGATGGCAAGTATGGACCAATTTATAAAATGCCCAAAGAAAAAGTATATCCGAGGGATTTATGTATCTCTCTCGAAAAACTTATAAAAACTAGTAAATGAATACTAAGTAGGTAAGTGTTTTTAGTTTTTTTTAAATAATCAAATAATTCTAAACATTATGGTGAGTACCTAGTGTCCGGCCCTGACTTGGCCCACGCGAATATCTTTTTTGCCTTCCTGCCGCCGATCGTTCACCCGCTTGTCTGAAGACTGACAAGACGAAAATACTTCGGTATTGCTAGATACACTGTGACACTATTGCGAAATTTATCTGTCGGCGACGGAAGTTCCTAAATGTTTAAAACGTTTTATGTGAATCTAAACGTTTTGATGTTTTAATATAAGTATTATAATAAACAGAGAAGCGACGCGTGACCCGAGAGCTGGTGAGTATCTGACGCAATTGCTACCTATACAGCGGGGCAATGCAGCTAGCGTCTTGGGCACGCTTCCGACTGGTATTGATATGGATAAGTTGAGCTACCTGTAGATTATTTGCAACAGTCTGCAGTTAGCTCAATTGTTTCAATTGTAAATATGTACTAGTTTTAATTTAATTCTATTATTTGATTGTAATTTTCTTTGTTAATAAAGTATATTAATAAACAGATCTACTTTATTTATAATAAAAATACAATTTAAGAATATTCTAAAAATCTAGGTACCCTTTTAGACAATAACACATTTCGGGTGGCCACCTCTTTGCGTTTAGGTTCTCCCTGTCTAGTTGCACACCGTTGCCAGTGCGGTGAAACCGTTGATAAGTTCGGTCACCATGCACTGGCATGTGTCTCTAGTGCAGGACGTGTGTCCCGTCATAGTTCAATTAATGACATCATCCGTCGGGCTTTTACCAGCGTCAGTATGGCAGCTACTCTCGAACCACGTGGCCTAATGCGAGATGATGGTAAAAGGCCTGACGGTATGACTCTGATTCCTTGGAAAATGGGTCGGCCTTTAGTTTGGGATGCCACTTGTGTAGATACCCTAGCACCTTCTCATCTTGCAGGGACATCAGTAAGGGCCGGCTCCGCAGCAACATCAGCGGAGTCCCTCAAACGGCGGAAATACGCTAATCTTGACCGAGGTTACCTATTCGAGCCGTTTGGGGTGGGAACCCTAGGTCCTTGGGGTCCTGGGGCACATGGAATATACAAAGATCTAGCAAAACTCCTAATAGAGTCCACAGCCCAAGTAACACAGGAAGCATTTTAACAAACGAATTGTAAACGTATGTAGAACTTAAGGTCCATATAAACTCTTATATAAGTTCACCGAGCATCTTGACGCATTTTACCGGCATTTCAAAAGCATTAAGATGCTTTAGACCGTATAACGCTAGGATAATGGCATATCAAAATGCTTTGGTAAAGCCTTTAGTTTTAGTGCAGCAAACCTTAACGGAGTTGTACAGCTTTCAGCTGTTTTTAATGCCTAAAGGTCTATAATAGCATTTTAAAGTTGTAAAATAATGCCTAATGCTGCATAAAAGCATAAACTTTTACCAGTATAATGCACCTTAAATCCAATGTACAGCTTTGAGCCGTTCTTAGTGCCATTTGCTGTTTAGTAGCACTTTTAAGTGGTAAGTAAAAGCCTAGTATTGCTAAACAGCTTATACGTGAGTCAATGTAATGCTAGAATATATAAACACCAACTGAATTCTGTTGTACGGCTAATAGCTCTTCAATCAAATACACGTGACTTATTGTAATGCGCAAAGCTGTTTAAACATATTTATTTTCTCTTTATTCTGTATTCGTAAAATATTGTGACAAAAAATGCAAATCTTTAAATTTCAATTTTGACGGTTTGCCAATTTTTAAAAGCTCGAAGAAAGAATTTCGGCCAATACTCTGTAACATTTCAGAAAATCCAAACATAAAACCTTTAGTCATTGGAATTTATTATAGAATCGGAAAACCCAAAAATTTTACAAAATATTTAAATAGTTGTTTAAACATAAGTTCAAAATTCATTTCTTCTTGATTTTGAACTACGGTCGTCTGAGGTGCAAACATGCCTGTGTCATTCACGTCTGTATCTGAATTTTCTTCCATTATTGACAATTCAGCTTCGGCAAGCCGATAAGTTCGAATATTGTTCCTTTTTAAAATGCAGTCCATTAATCATCTGAAATCTGAAAATAAGAAATAGTTATTTGTTATGCAAGGCTGCAAAGTTGGTTTTTGGTGCGAGTGCTTGTATTGAATTGAATCCTGAGCTTAGCAAGGGTTTCAGAGGCTCACCTTTGAAGCAAAATAGAAAAAACTACGATTTTAATCTACGGATTAAACAAAAAATCTGAAATTGGTTTTTTGTTTTGCTCAAGGATCCCTAAAATTGCGTTCATGTAATGGCACAATTTCAATCTACATCAAGTCAACTGGTATACCGGTGAACCCGTACAGAACTACTATATTGCCAATGGCACTACAGTGGTTCATCAAAAGCCTTCTCTCGGACCTCTGGCTTAATAATTGTTCACGTCACAATATTTATAGTGCAGGGGGCATTAATTAGCCTATCAAATGGCTCACCGGGCTGCTATAGACTGACACCATTTTGTAAATATATTATAACCAAAAAATATAATCATTCGGATCCATTTACAAAAGCTATAAACCTATGCAATCAAAAATATGACTTAGTTTAATAGTCGACAAACAATACTATTATGTTAATTATGCAAAATTCGTTATCTACTAGGAATACACATTTTTTGGGTTATTTCTCACATATTTTTATCCAACAACTTATATCAAAACCTTGAAATATCGAAGGCGCGTGAAAATTTTCAATGAAACTGGTATAGACATTTACAGTAAACTACATTGCGCAGTAATATTTGATGGCATAAATAGCAAAAGAGTCAAAAACTTACCAGTATTATAAATTTCCACACTGTTGTCACTCACTCAATCTTGACCGTGATCGTCCTTATTACATTGCAAGACAAAGTCGTTGAATTACCACGATAAATTATTATATCATTTGTACCGTGGTATTAGAGATGTTTTTGCAATGGTGTAGGGTTTACTTTAGTTCTAACTGTGATCACTTAAATAGCTCCAATCATTCTTTTACTACACTCTAATGCTAGTCTAATGCTTTTGTAATGCAATTAACATCTTTATTATCAATAATATTGCTAGAATAATGCAACTGTAATGCGATTGGCAACTTCATTGACCATAATAATGCTTCTATAATGCGATTGATACTATATTTGACCACAATAATGCTACTTTAATGCGCTTGTAATGCAATTAAACAACTATTTGTGAACTTATTTAGGATCTAAAGCCGTATAATTTGTGCCCAAATAAGCATTACAGTAGCCGTATAAACGTTTGTAATGCTACTAAAGAACTGACTCAAAATGCGAAAACGATACAGAAATGCTGTAAGTCGGCCGTTATACTGCTTTGATGTGTTACTTGGGAGGTGATCGGAATGCTGGCTTTTATTTCGGTCAACGAATTAGCATTGCCATTCAACGTGGCAATGCTGCCAGCATTCTGGGCACTTTGCCTTCTGGTGACGGCTTAGATTTTTAGAAAATAGATTTAAGTGTAAATATTAGTTGTAATTATTATTTTATTTAAGAATACAAAACAAATTAAAATTACATTTACAATTGAAAAAGTTGAGCTAACTGCAGACTGTCTAGCTAGATGCAGCTCAAAAAGTCTATCAATACCAATCGGAAACGTCCCTAAGGCGCTGGCTGCATTACACCGCTGATGGGCTTCGCTCCGCCAGATACTCACAAGCTTCGCTTCGACCAGACACTCTGATGAATTTTTAAAAACCCGGAGAGCTTCGATACCCCACGGACCATAGGTCTAGACTCCCAGGAGAGCAAATGGGTATTAATATGGTGGTGGCTATATCGAGACCTGCATATTTGCGCCTATTCAGATCTCTAGCCAAATCCGCACCTGCGGGCTGCGGCAGCTTAGGTACGGATGTCCTTGGAAGATAGGAAGGAGTAAGTGTGTTGTGTGTTGTGTAAGTCGCCCAGCGAGCTATGGAGAGAGCTATGCTCGGAGTTTCTCTGTAGGATAGGATTCGTAACGAGTACATCCGACAGAGAACCAAGGTGGTCGACATAGCTCAAAGGATTAGCAAGCTGAAGTGGTAGTGGGCTGGCCATATCGCGAGAAGAACCGACAACCGCTGGGGTAAACGTGTTCTTGAGTGGAGACCGCGACTCGGCTAACGTAGTGTAGGACGCCCTCCGACCAGGTGGGATGACGATTTGCGAAAGACTGCTGGCAGATGCTGGATGCGGCAAGCTGAAGACAGGGCGCGATGGCGCTCATTAGGGGAGGCCTATGTCCAGCTGTGGACTGATATAGGCTGATGATGATGATGATGATGATGAAGTGTGTTGTGTCATATTTTTTATTTACAAAGAAAATTACAATCAAACAATAGAAAGAAATTAGAACTAGATAGTATTTACAATTGAAACAATTTGAGCATACTGTTGCAAACAATCTACAGGTAGCTCAACTGATCCATATCAATACAAGTCGGAAGCGTCGCCAAGACGCTGGCTGCATTGCCCCGCTGTAAAGCAATGCTGATGCGCTAATGTGTAATATTAAAGAAACAATAAAAACGTACTCAACTAACTCTACGTAGAGTTGGTTGAGTACGTTTCTTATTTTGCTCTTCCACTCTAATCTTGTGGAAATGCAAGGTTGTCTGGGAGAAATCGCTCTCAGCGATAAGGCCGGGCCGCCTTTTGTACTGTATTATGTTTGATTTAGATACAAGATTATTTATTCATGTTTATTTTTAGTGTACAATAGTGTTAATTCATTCATTCATTCATTCTTGTGATCATTTGATAGAAAATCCTTGAAATTCATCAAAAATCTCCTCAGTTTTAAGTTGATTTATCCGAACTTGTATTACAGTTCAGGAAGAACACGAAAGCCAATTAAAACCTCGCGGAAAAAAGTGTAAACCTTTTTCGCCCACATTTCTCGCCCACATCCATTCTAGAACGGAAATAAGCGAAGCCTGGAAGCAAGTCTCGAGGAAAAACTCCATTTTCGCATCCTTAACTCGATAGCGTAAAGAGCGGTGACAGCTTCAGCTACCTACTCTTTATACAATGTTTAAGCACGTTGTCGCATACCTGAAAATTACTACAGTAGCGCACCACAAAATTCTGCATTCAAATATGGGATTTAATTTAAACATTTTGAAGTAAAAAAAATTGTCCACAGGTGATCGGAATACTGGCTTTTATTTTGGTCAACGAATTAGCATTGCCATTCAACGTGGCAATGCTGCCAGCATTCTGGGCACTTTGCCTTCTGGTGACGGTTTAGATTTTTAATTATTATTATATTGTATATTGTATTTTCTGTAAATAAATCTACATCACTTTATGGAGGATCATGTTTAGAAGTATTTTATATTTAGGGCATCAGATGACAGCAGGGTCTGATACCGTTACCAATCATACCGGTACAATAGCGATAATACTTACTTACTCCACAAGGGTCAACATAACACCAGCAGCGCGTAAGCAAGTAAGTATTTTTGACTTATCTACCCAGCAACAATTTGAGTTGATACCTTTTTGGCTCAACACTGAGTGGTTTGCCAGGCAGGCTGCGGAAGTTACTAGGTATAGTTAACCAATTCTTTTTAGATTTCCGACAATTTAGTTTGTACTAAGTAGTTAACCGATATTGCACTCACCTGTCTTACTGTTAAACTCGATCTAGTTTAGTTCCTTCCTCAAATGTATGGTAATTCTAATGTGTCATGTCAAATAAATAATTTCATTTCATTTTCATAATTTCAATACCTGTTATTTATTTTCGATAATATCGAGTACTAACTATTATTAATACGATTTGCGAAAGACTGCTGGCAGATGCTGGATGCGGCAGGCTGAAGGCAGGGCGCTAGGGCGCTCATTAGGCTCCCCTAATGAGCGCATAACCACACATACATATACACATGGATACAGGCCTCCGCCTGTATCCAGCGGTGGACTACTAAAGGTTAATGATGATGATAAAATGATGCATAAGGTTATTTATAATAAGTTTAATACGACAATAAATACGTTACGTATTTTTCTTTACGTTTACTACACGTAAATCTGTATCGCTTTTTTTGTGTCTTATCATTACTGAAGACCGTGTATGGACTGACATTGTTTTCCTTGAGTCAATCAAACTAAGTTCTGCTGTGTATTTCTTAATCTTAGCTAACCACCTTGTTCCGAACAAGATACCCTAGCTTAAATAAATAAATTGTCCAGCATTGGACAATCCACACAGCATCATCTAGCCCCAAGTTAAGCAGAGCTTATGTTATGGGTACTAGATAACTGATAAACATAATACATTATATTGCATAGATAGATTTTTTATTATACATACAAAATACCCAGAACACTCAGAACGAATAATAATTTCAAATTGTACAAACATTTGCTCCAGGGCGGACCTTCGCCCGCCGCGGCCCAGAGGTCGTCAACAGATTATTAAAACTGATCTTCTGAGAACTATTTCTGCCATCTATAAACAACAGAGATAAAAATGAAAAATAATTGTTTCTAGAACAATGCTCTACCACTGGTATTATACAATAGTATTTTCTGAATATCAGAATAATGAAAATTAAAACACAATCACTGCTACCAACCACAGCACTGTTTATAGCGACGTAAGTATTTGTGTCGGAATGAATGAAGTCTATTCTAATTAAACCTCCTTGATTTCCAAGGCCACGTTATCATAATATCACCGAAAGATGCGTGCGCGCACTGTAACTGCTGCAGGAGCGAAATTTATTCAGTCGCGGACCAGCCGCCTTCTTTGGCGCACGTGCTAGCCTGTGCCAAAAAATCTCACCTCGTGGAAAACCGCGTGCTCGCTACCATGGTGAGTTTCAGTGGTTATTTTTATGTGTTTTGTGTCGTGATTCATATTTTACGAGAAGGTTATTGTCGTGAAAATAATATAGCAAAAGTAACGTTTTCCCGCTGTGTCAGCACGTGCTGCATTTTTGCGACAGATTTCTAATTCGTTTTTTTTTGCTGACGCTGGAGAACAAGTGCATGTGAATCCATTATTATGTACAAATTATGTGTTTGCGGATTTACCTTTAATTTTCCTGTAGTGGAACAGTTTAATAGCTTGGTTCTTTTTATCTTACACTTTGTACCAACAACAAAACAATTAAATGATGTATTAAGAATCTATCCCTAAACGTTGTTACGCTTTCACTATAACTGATTCTATAAAAAAAAAAAATCAGGATTCACAGAATCCTTTGAAGTACAGAATTGACCTGGAAATTCTGGGATTCTTGGGACCTAAGCCAATATGCAAAACTTTTTTCTTATGTTTCTAATAACAAGATACCATTCTAAAACTAAATTATGGCTTTATTGGGTTAAGAGGAAGCACTTGAAATCTTAAGATCTTTTTAAACATATTTACAAAACATAAATCAATATTTAGGTATGTTCACGGACCTAAGAGATAGACTTTGGCACTGTCTCGGTGAGCATCTTTTATTATCTGCGCGTGTATGTTTTCTCTTCATGTACCTATAGTTTCTTGTATTTTGTTTGTGAGCCCGGATTTTGATAAAGAGCATACAATATTTGAATCAAAGTTTTGATTGAGCTAAAAATCTAAAATGACGACATATAGAAACAAGTATGTAGGCAGGTATCAACACATTACAATATACAGTTTCACTTGTTGTAAAGAAGTGAGTAAACACTTATCTTCAAGTATCAAATAAATTAATATCGCCAATAAAAGGCACTTGATTATTATTTGCCGTGTATTGATAAACATTATCCAATGATTAAGATTAATAACGTTGTATTGACTTGTGTTGAGTCCAATTTACAGTAGGTAGTAAGTACACATTTTTAATTAAATTTCTCGTGGATGTCGTAAGAGTCAACTATGAGAAGCTATCAGGAGAAGACCAGCAAGTTCCCTTTGTGTACCTTCAACGCTCATAGTGCGTTCACCAATCCACCTGCCAAGCGTGGGGTCACGACAGAACATGGGGTTTCTATCAAAACTACCCCTACGTTTCATTGAAACCCCATGTTCTGTCGTGGACGTAGGCATGAAGGCTGGTGAGGACGACATTGTTAACTTACTTTTGCGTCGGAATAAAAAGTCCAGTTCGAATCTACGGGCTTGACTCAAAGGTACAAAGGCATACTTTCACAGGCCAGGCCACTGAAATCCAAATCTCAGTTCATTTACAACTAGTTTTTTATTTATTTATTTTTAGGGAAACCACCAGCACACTATACTTAATTAGGTGATACAATCGTAGTTTTGCCCGCGGTTTCGTAAACGTCGTTTGTATGGAATTATTTTAAGGTTATATTTCTACCCCATGTGAACTGAAGTTGTTGGATAAAATGTAGCTTAACTTTTATTCCAGGCCGAAAACTAACTGTATGAAAATTTCAGCCCGATCCGTTCAGTAGTTTTAGAAGTAACAAACATCCATCTAAACATCCAAACTTTCGCATTTATAATATTAGTGTGATAGTGCTCATCCGGAGAATGGGGCCGCGGTCCCAATACCTAGCGGTCCCAAATGACGGAAGCCTCCAAATTCGACCCATAGGCAAATTCCAGACCAACTTCGCGACTCTTTCTTACGGGTATTTTATTTGCTAAGATACATTTATCTTGGCTAGCCTAAGCACTATCCACTAGCACTAGTCCTAGTCCTAGGACTTACCATTGTAATTGTAAGGCCTATTCGGGTCGCGTTTCGTCGTCCCGATAGGACAAGAGTGTATAAAAAACTTAAGCGACTATTTTCTAATCCCCTATCCACTTAAAACACCGCTCAGGTAGGGTAGACCCTTGCATAACCCAGCACGTGTTCGTTGCGTCAGTCTGTCAGACCATACCGGTCCTGCGCGCGGTCCTTCTAGGAACCTCCGAGTCACGTTGACTTCCATTGATGGTGTGGTGAACTTACCGTTCGTTACATACCAGCGACATCCTTGTCCTAATTATTTTATTACATAATAACTAATAACTAGCTTCAACTGCGGCTTCACTCGCGTTTTTCCGAGATAAAAAGTAGCCTACCCCCGTGATCGGTCCCTCGGATAACGTCTGTGCCAAATTCAGCCGTGTAGGCGTGTATAGGTACAGACAGACAGAATTACGTCGTTTTTATATTAGTATGGATGCGTAGTTTGAATTATTATGAAGCCAAAAATAACGATATTTCTATCTTCTTTCTTTTTAATATTGTTAATTGTGTTCTTGTTGTACATAAAGGTCATAAATAATATAAATTTGTAACTCCAACTTGAGCCCTAGTGGAACACAATTTTAGATTTAAATTTATTTATTTAGATTTACTTATTTATTTGTCTCACGTCATATGACTTAAAAGGCTCTTAAGTCAATAGTACTTGCACCCTGTAGAAGGCACTGCAAAAGAGTTTACATACAACTAGCAGCGCCTCGCGGTTTCACCCGCGTAGTTCCCGTTCCCGTGGGAATTCCGGGATAAAAAATAGCCTAAGACACTCCCTAAAAAATAAGCTTTCTTATGGTAAAATAGTTTTTTAAATCGGTCCAGTAGTTTTTACGTTTATTCGTTTCATACCATTTTTTCCTCTTAAAAACTTGAGTTAAATTAATAGATGGTATCAAATATTTACCTCCACTTTAAATTGGCTGGTTTTCCGGTTGTTTATTTTATACTTGTGTGTACCTGGGGCCCTAGTACGACTGGTACGCATTATCTCTCGAATACTTCCATCGAATTCGTGTCCCTCGTATACATTTAGCGCCCAGTCGCGTTTGCGGCATTGATGTTATAAAAGTTAGTAGATAGAGCACCTCCAACATAGCTTGGTCACAGAAATGACTTCAATTGGTGCTTCAAGAAAATGAGAACACACGGGAAAACATTTCACTGGGTAGGTACTTGCACCGAATCTAATTCTAATTTCTATCTTTTGCGTCCTATGAGCGTATCAAGTTTAACCCAAACACGATCATAGAGGCAAAACACGCTCACTCAACAATTTCTTGATTTCAAAGATAAAAACGAATCTATGTATGTGTGAGTTGACAAACATAGTTACAACTTCAGTGCTTTCACGCATAGCACTAATACAAATAAGAAAATGAGACTCATTTATCGCATTTTTTTGGATACACTTCGTTTGTCTACTACCATTCCAAGCCTTTTTCGTGGAAGACGAGAATGGTTCTCGAATGTTTTTTCTATAAACTCAGACTGTATTTATATTCTATTGAAATAGTTATTTCAAGGTCAGGTAAATTATGCAAGTCAATCATGGACGGAGGCATTAAAAACGTTTTTACCTTAAAAACATGGTATTTGTATAATTTACGAGTATTATACATCTACGAGTTTCTCTGATATTGTTTCCTGGTAGGGGAACATTACGACTGGTATTTTTTATGCTCTCACGTGCGCTTTTGATTTGCCTTTTCATTTGTTAATCGCGACAGACTGTGTCACAACCATCCCCGCGGCAGTCCTTCTAGGAAACTCATTGTCACGTTGTCTCCCATTGATGGTGTAAAGTAGTTAAAAAAAGTTAAAAATCATTTATTTGACACAAAGTAGAGTTACAAATACATAAAATGAATCCATAGGCTCCCGAACTAGTTATAAACTATGTTTGAGGAGCCAGTGGCTTATTTCATTCAAGAAAAAAACATGTTCTGTCCATACAAATAAACATAAAGTGACTCTATAATATAAAACTTTATATTTAGACTATTTATTTTTCTTTCATTTTGAGTAATGTTTTTACTTAGGTATATTTAGAGTAACTAAGTACTATAAATCACAATTAAATCATTAATATTTACTATGAAATGCTACCTAGTAATAAAACATTTTCATGTACATTGTGTACCTTTAAACACCTGATCAACGGACCATTCAGAGATATGCTGCCTAGGATATCCTTACCCCATTATATTATTGTCTAATATTTATTATAAAGGCAAAAGTAACGCTTTACCTAAATTTAATAGTATTGTTTTTAGGACGAAATAAACGTATATCATTCTTTTTTCACTTTACGTTAAAAAAAACTAAACGTCTTGAGTTAATAATATAATATATCTCTGTTCTTTCATAACGTGTTAATTGCGCTAGATCTGTGTCTTCCGTCGTCATAACCATCCCCGATTCTAGGATACTCCCTGTTACGTTGTATTGTATTCCATTGATGTTGTTGCATTGTTATGTCTGATATATGGTCTACTAGTTTCTGCCCACGGCTTCGCATGCGTATTATTATATGGAAACGACAAAACGTTATTTCTAACACTTGGGACTGTTTTATAAGACAGTCTATGTTTGATTCCAGTATATAACTACATCTATATATTATTTTTCGCTTCTTCCACTAGTGGACAAAAAATTGAGGCGAACAAAATCAATAACATTTGGTTTCTTATTTGATAATAATTACTATTATTAAGCTGTTTATGTATAAAATTTGACTTGTCTAAGTGCTTGTTTGTAAGCCTAAAGAAATAAAGTTATTGAATTTTGAATTTTATGCAAAATTATAGCCTGATCCGTACAATAGTTTGGGTGTGGAGAAGTAACAAACATTCATCCACTTATCTATCTAAACTTTCGAATTTAAAATATGAGTGTCATATGATTTAAAGATGCGCCTGATCTACTAGGACATCACGATATTATATAAATGAGAAAGTTAGAATGGATCAGACTTAAATTTTTACCCGACTACCAACAGGGGAGGGTTATGAGGTTAGCACCCTATGTTTGTATGTTTGTATGTATGTGGCCGATTTCTTTGTTCCCAAGTAGCGCTGAAACTACTGATTCGATTTCAACAAATTATGTATCGATTGATTCGTCTCAATACCCCGATGGTTATAGGCTATAGGATTTAGGGCTCCAACCCCGAATAAGCCTTCAAAACGCGTATTAAAGTTTAGGTAGCCGCAGGCTGCAGGCCCCATAGAGAAAAATTACAATACCTACGACCTATTTTCATTTTCAACTCTATGCCTATCAAATATGACCGATACGTCATTCTATTTTGTCAATGTAAATGTTTCAAACTTTTATAACTTTCACGTAGTCGGGTTGTAGTTTTTAACATTATCTTGTATAGGTACTATTCTTGTAGGCGGGCTAACTAGACTTTAAACGGTATTAGTACCCTCTATTTAATTTTTATACGTCTTTTAATTTTGTTTATTTCCATAAATGAAGTAAGGATGAATAATTCCATATTTCCACAAGTGAAAAACTATAAAACGAAACCTTGTCAACGAAATTGGTAACACAATAATAGCTTGTTTCGTTTTGTTACGTAGATCAATTGAGATGAGCTAATTGCTGGCTATCAATTGGTAAATTGCCGATTCTGTGTAGAGCCGGTTGCCAAGATGAAGAGGTATTTTATTCACTTTTATCCCGTGAAAATATCGGTGAACTGAGGTTTACATGAGTTGTCTTGAGCTTCCTAATTTACCGTGCATGAACAATGGACAATTAATTTGCGATCGTTTATAAATCCACGTCCGGTTTAAATGGCACTTAAGAAACCTAAGTGAGAAATAAACGTGCTAATTGTTCTTCCACTAGTTGACAAAAAATTACGAGAAAAATCAATAAACACTTTATTTCTTTTGATAAAACATTCTAGCTAAAAAATTTAATTGTTTAAGAGTTTATTTTGTAAGCATAAAGAAATGAATGTTATTTATTTCTGATTTCGATACGGTGCTTGTTTACTTTAGCTATTAGATTATCTTTTGGGGAATAAACTTCTGTATTATGGTATTGGTAGATTGGTTGATGAAGCAAGCATGACAAGCACTGCAAAAAACCTACCTTCTTGGAAATCTTATCAAAAATCCGATCCTGATATTGAAAATACTTGAAAACAAAAGACAATCACAACCTACGCTTCTTCAGTTTTGGTTTATTGGAGAATAGAAACACCCAGAACATAAGCAATAGTATTTTTTTAAGAACACAATCATAAAAACAGGGACTACAACGCGCTCTTCGAAGTAAGTAAGTACATTATCCTATGTATTATACATATATAATATCTTTAAGCAGGCTTTGTAGATACAAGTGGCGACTCAAGAGCTCAGTGTCCATAAAAATATACCTACAAGAGGTTTGGCAGACGGTGTAAATAAAATCATAGTTAGTCTTAAAGCAGAACTGCAGTTCTGCTTTTTTTACCTAGATCTCACGTAAACATGTAACTTATTTTAATAGTAAGGGCTAACACGCTGAAGTCATTAAAACAAAATTGCATGGCATGTTATTTTGTACAACGTAAACATGTAACTTATTTTAATAGTGGGCTAACACACTGAAGTCATTAAAACAAAATTGTATGGCATGTTATTTTGTACAATAAAGTTACAGCACGAAATGAACCAAATTTCGATAAAAACCTTAAAAAGTCCTAAAACTAGCCGAGTGGCATTTCAGGGTTAAAAAATCAGTCATGCTCAAGCTATTGCACTTGGTTCAACCTACCCCCAGTTATGATTATGGCATACGGTCTGCCGAACACCGTGTATGTAGTTCCGTTTAATTGGTACTTACAAAAATAATTTAAGTTATGTTTATGCTACCGCTAGAGTGAAATTGTTTTTGAGGTACTAATTTTTAAACGACATCGTCAAAGTGTCCGGACACACTAGGATGCGAGAAGACGAGGAGGCTGGCAAAAGCAAAAAAGACTATTCCTAGATCAAGACCTGAAATAAATAATAAATTCAGGCGTTACTTTGCGGAAATCCATTGCAAAATATCGGAATGAAATATTTAGTAACAATTCCGCAAAAAAACCTTCTCCGATAAGTTCTAACAAAATGTAGTCCGCGTTGTAGAAGAACACGACGCCAACTACAAAATGACACAAGACCTGAATTAAGACCTGGCGTCTTCACGAACGTGTTCGTTATGATGGTCAGAACCTGCAGTTCACGTAGTGTTACTAATTTACCAATAACCCTGTATAATAGCCGAGATCGTGGAAATGAGAATCATAATAAACAAATAATATACTTAAAGCTGGACAATCCACACATTTTTATCTAACTATATATCTCTTAGACCTACTAACCTCCTAGTAGATGTTGATTGTTTATATGTAGGTACTTTAGTTCCCAGGGTCATGCGTTTTATCGACCCGACAATCGGGGACGTTTCGGGTGGAACACAACTAACGTTGAGGAAAACCAAAGTAAATAATAAAACGCGAATCTCACTAATATTATAAACGTGAAAGTTTAGATGGATGGATAGATGGATGGATGTTTGTTCCTTTATCACGCCAGAACGGCAAAACGGATCTGGATGAAATTTGGCACAGAGATAGATTATAGTCTGGAATAGGACATAGGCTACTTTTTATCCCGGAAACGGGAACTACGCGGGTGAAACCGCGAGGCGCTGCTAGTATTTTATACATATACTCGGTTTTTTTGCGAGTTCGGACTACTTTAGGCCGAGGTGATTGGGACGAACGCGGAACACCACGGTTCACACCATGGTATGATTTTTTGTAAACCAAGACAAACTTAACAATAACAGAAAACAACAAGGTAACAGCAAGGTTACCTACTACTCAGACAATAAAGCGTAATTTCCTCAAGTGCAGTGAAAGTGCAAATTCGCGTTCGAAAAATGCAAAGACACGTATATTAAATTATAAATGATACCCGCTGAAACCAAAAATTGTTGCGAAATTCTGCGATTTTTTTCCGATGATAAATAGTCGTAAAATATTTGCCACCAGTATTTCTTTGGTTATGTACCCTTTGTTTACAAAAAATATCAGGGGTTCTGGAGCCACGTGTCAAACCAGCAAATGTCTGGA
This sequence comes from Eupithecia exiguata, assembly GCA_947086465.1. Lineage (NCBI taxonomy): Eukaryota > Metazoa > Arthropoda > Insecta > Lepidoptera > Geometridae > Eupithecia > Eupithecia exiguata. The sequence continues at coordinate 3,552,036 of OX352245.1, read as the reverse complement.
GCTGATGAAAGCCAACATGATATTATGTAACAGATACCTATACAATAGGAGCATTAGTGAGAGACGGAGATAGGTCGTTATTTTCTAGGGTTCCGTCCTAAGTGTTTTTTTTACTGGATATTGTGTGATATTATTAACAAACAATAGATTATTACTCAAGCTTTTTTAGGGTTTCGTACCCAAAGGGTAAAAACGGGACCCTATTACTAAGACTTCGCTGTCCGTCTGTCACCAGGCTGTATCTCATGAACCGTGATAGTTAGACAGTTGAAATTTTCACAGATGATGTAATTCTGTTGCCGCTATAACAACAATTACAAAAAAACAGAATAAAATAAATATTAAAGGGGGCTCCCATACAACAAACGTATTTTTTTTGTCGTCGTTTTATTTACTAGATATTATTACAATTTTAACATACTTTCAAATTGTTACCAGCAATTCACCCATAGCCAAGGTTAGTATGTACAAGTACTTACCTACTACCAAGGCATTATTTATTACGGTAGAGCGGCTCTATATTAATTTTGATCGCAATTTTGCCTTTTTGACAGATCTACTTAGATATACATCTAAGAAACTTCTAACGTCGAAGACCTGCCAGTATTAAATTGCCTACCGCACTCTTAATATTAGATATATATATATAGATATTATTACAATTTTAACATACTTTCAAATTGTTATATCATATCGTTATAATCTATCTATTATACAATTTGTCCGGTAGGATGGCAACCCTAATGCTCAATTGGGCATGAACGAGTGTCACTTGCAGGACAGTAGGTAGGTACCTTATTGGTCGTTATCGTGTCAACTGAGATTGGGCCGAATTACGTTAAATTAATGGCTTCACCATAACTATGGCATAACATAGTATCGTCTCAGAGTAATACATTTTGGCTTTTTTCTTTCATGAACGAAACTACAAATGGAGGGACGCTCATCAAAAGTGTCAAAGTTTAAAACAATCTATCAATCTCTCCGTGGCATCGCCATCAGTAATTAAGTATATTTATTCACACAAGACATGGTACAATAAACATTGGTGGAATAATACAGTAGAGCTGCATATCTCGCCCGAGTACAGGCACGTTAATATGTTAGGAGTATGGGTACTTACTTAACTAGTTATAGAAATTACGAACATTAAAATTAGATGTCATTGGATAAGCGCAAATATTAATAAATTGTCTGTTGAACTCACTAGGTCAAAACTTAAAATTAAGGTCGCATCGGACGCACTATCTAGACTTCTAAAGTTTCTTTCATCTATGGAAGATTCACGATACCACTGTCATAGTTAGTGTCAAGGTTGTAACCAATCTTTCAATCTCTCCGTGCAATTTATATCACCGCACGTACAATATAGAGTTTATTTCATCTATGGACGATTCTTCGACGATACCATTGTCATAGTTAAGAGATTGGTTAGCTGAATTCGGCCCCTTGGCATGGCTATAATAATCCTTGGGTCAAATTCTATAACATACATTTGTCATAGTTAAGAGATTGGTTAGCTGAATTCGGCCCCTTGGCATGGCTATAATAATCCTTGGGTCAAATTCTATAACATACATTTGTCATAGTTAAGAGATTGGTTAGCTGAATTCGGCCCCTTGGCATGGCTATAATAATCCTTGGGTCAAATTCTATAACATACATTTGTCATAGTTAAGAGATTGGTTAGCTGAATTCGGCCCCTTGGCATGGCTATAATAATCCTTGGGTCAAATTCTATAACATACATATTGAAAGTCCCAATACTTGATGTGACGAAAAGATAGATAGATATATAAATATTATATATATAAAAACAAAACTTGTAAAAAATGCCAAGTCTCGTAACTCCGTTCTTCTACCGTAAAAAGTTGTGAGATCCATGTAATACCAAGTCTTGACTTGGCCATCGCATGAAAACACAATGTATCTCACAATCACAAGTAATTCATATTATATTAATTATGATTGTTTAGTGCGATTGCCAAGTCAAGACTTGGTATTACATGGATCTCAGAACTTTTTACGGTAAAAGAACTGAGTTACGAGACTTGGCTTTTTTTACAAGTTTTGTTTTTGATGGCATTCGTTTTTCAAAGTACTATGATTTGGAACACTAGTTTAGTAGATAACAGCTGATTTAAGTAAAATGTATGGGTTACCGGTACGATTTATAGGTATTTATCAGATTCGGAAATGATTTTTATCAGATTGGAAACAATTACCTGGAAAATAGATAAACAGTTTCTTATCCAAATCCACGCGTCGCTTTATATCTTATTTATTTTAATATTAACCTAGGTCTAATCTTGACCGAGGTTACCTACTCGAGCCGTTTGGGGTGGAAACCCTAGGTCCTTGGGGTCCTGGGGCACATGGAATATACAAAGATCTAACAAAACTCCTAATAGAGTCAACAGGTGATCGGAATGCTGGCTTTTATTTCGGTCAACGAATTAGCATTGCCATTCAACGTGGCAATGCTGCCAGCATTCTGGGCACTTTGCCTTCTGGTGACGGCTAAAAATCTATTTTAGAAAATAGATTTAAGTGTAAATAATGATTGTATTCTGTTCTTATTGTTACCATATAAGTGGGTAGGTTCTAAATACTACCAACCTAACACATATCGGATCTATATCATAATATTTCTCCCCCAAAAAGGAAAATACTATATGGGCTTTTCAGCTACTTACCAAGAACCAATGAAGTATTATATTAAACTCACAACGTTGCCAAGAACTCTACAAAACTAAGTACGTACCTAGGTACGTATAATATTCTCAAAACTCAAAATTCAATAACTTTATTTCTTTAGGCTTACAAAATAAGCACTTAGACAAGTAAAATTTTATACATAAAGAATAAATAGTAATTAGTATCAAATAAGAAACAAAATGTTATTGATTTTGCTTGCTTCTCGACACTCTCGACATTGATTGTAGGTAATGGTTCAACAATTTACTACAAAGTATAAATCCAGTTCGCAGACGTAGAAAAAGCGTGCCAAATTGAAGGACCAAACAATAACACTTACCTACTACGTACCAATAACAGGTAATACACTGGTTGGTAGTGTTATCGTAGAGCATTTCGAGACTCGATAATATGTTTTTAACTTACCTACCTTATGTTGATTGACATTTTGACCATGAACGTACATTTATAATGATAATAATCTTTATTGAAAATAAAAAATATCTGAGACTATAAAAGGATTAGCAAGCTGATGTGGCAGTGGGCTGGCCATATCGCGAGAAGAACCGACAACCGCTGGGGTAAACGTGTTCTTGAGTGGAGACCGCGACTCGGCAAACGTAGTGTAGGACGTCCTCCGACCAGGTGGGATGACGATTTGCGAAAGACTACTGGCAGATGCTGGATGCGGCAAGCTGAAGACAGGGCGCTATGGCGCTCATTAGGGGAGGCCTATGTCCAGCAGTGGACTGATATAGGCTGATGATGTAATGATGATGATGATAAAATGAAGCCCTGACTCCTAAACTAGGGTTACCTGTGCCAGGAGTCAGTTCCTTCCCTTAAATAGAGCAATTATTTTGTTTATCAATAGAATATAAGTAGACGAAGTTAATTAATGAATATGGACCTTTCTGCAAACATGAATAAGTAAATAATGTAATTTAATGAATAATCTAATTTAAGATTTTTGTGATTGCAAATAAATAATCTAATTACATAATTAATAGATCATTCAATTAAAAAATTCATTGAATGTTTCTTATCGTCGGCGTCTCCGATGTTAAAAATAATGGAGGGATTTTTTAAATAAAACAAGAGCTATTATATAGACGCTGCCAGACAATTAAATAAGATATATTGCAAAAAACATATGTCCCTGGCGTTACTCTACATTCCTTCATTCAGTAGGTACGTACCTATACATATTTTTACGTTCTCTTTTCTATAATTTTATATGTATCTATGGAACCACCGAAATAAGTTATTTATAACTTTACTTTTTTTTTTAATAACACAAGCTCTACTTAGCTTGGGGCAAGATAATGCTGTGTGAATTGTCCAGCATTATTTATTTATTTACTATTTATTTATTATTATTTGGCAATGATATGGATCACTTGAGCTACCTCTAGATTTTTTGCAACAGTCGACAGTGTGCTCAACGGCAGTGCAAATACTAGTTCTAATTTGTTTCCATCCTTTAATTGTAAATTGATATTTTATTATCTTTAAGGCTAGTAAAGATTAACTATATCAATCAAGGTAACGCCAAATACACAAAGTTATAGATCAAAATCACAATAATATTATAAATGCGAAAGTTACTACAACGTAAGTATACAAACATCCATCCATCCAGATGGATGTTTGTTACTTCTTCACGCCGAAACTACTGAACGGATCGGGCTAAAATGTTGCATACAGCTAGTTCTAGGCCAGGAATAAAACATGCTTTATATCCCATAAAACAGCCTTAAGAGGCGAACCTAGCGTGTTTGCTTGTCTAATCAAGACTAGATCCCAGTACTCACGGGATTCCCGTGGTTAAAAACTTGAATTACATAAAACTCTACATGTTTTCTTTGGTTCCTTCAACGTGAAAATACAATTAAAAAAAAAATACGTTCGAAAAAATCATGAAGTTGCACTTTTATGCACATAATTTGGTCAAGATCTTAGGAACCCTGCAAAAATTGAAATGATTTACGTTTTGATTCGTAGGATATTACTAATTACTTGGTTCCTTCTGACAGTTTCTTTTCAAGTGTTGTGTAGTTTTCTTGTAAATAAGCAAAAATTCAATTTTTTCACTAGCGCCGTTCCAAAAACGCATGCTCTGTCCCGCTCCTAGGAACGCGAAATCCTATACCTATCCTTTTCACAAAATGGCGCGTATTGCGCCCTCTTCTTCATAACGTTTACTTAAAAACAGCGCGTGTGAAGACCTGTGAAGACGTGTGGGCAGAATCTAATTATTTTTAAAGCCAAGAAGTCGTCAACAAAGTGAATTAAAAATTCAGTACAAGAATTCAGAATCGTAATGTGAATTTTAAATCATAGATAGAAATCTCGCCTTACCATATTGATATTTTTATTAGGAGGAAAACCAAGCTAGTTAAATCGAGGGGTAAACACCTAGTCAAGGTTCTTGCTATTGTTTTATGATAATGAAAGAATATTCCATCATGATGTAATCAAGGAAGAATCAATCGTAAACAGAGAAAATTACAATCAAATAATAGAATTAAATTACAACTGGTATTTACAATCGAAACAATTGAGCTAACTGCAGACTGTTGCCAACAATCTACAGGTAGCTCAACTGATCCATATCAATACCAGTCGGAAGCGTGCCCAAGACACTCTTAAACCAATAAGAGTATCTAAAATTAAGAATTGCAAATACAGGGTGAACCAAAACATTTAAAAAAACCTACTTACGTTTTTGAGAAACGATTTGAAATTTTTAACATTTACGATTAAATCAAAAATATATTATTTACTATAGTAATTTATTTTTTAGTTTTATTGTCTTAAAATATAATTTGCTCAACTGAGTTGCACAAGAGGGACCTCGCGTTAGGTAGGTTAGGTACTACATATAACAGTTATTACGTACCCATAACACTCTGCACTAGCTCTGTTTAGCTTGGGGCTAGAAGATGATGTGTGGCAGTCCAGCATTATTATCTTTTCGTAGTAGGTACTCGCATAGTGTCTCAGATATGAACCCAAAGGGTTGCTCAGCTTAGTATATCGCATTCACAGCCTTGGCGGTGCGACCCGCAGGGGCACGCCTCGCCGCCACCGCACCGCCGCGACACGGAACCGCAGATCGACTCCTGCGTCTTGGGCCATAAAAGTGCCATGAGTCAGTTTTTATCTGTTATTTACTTTAGCTGTTACAGAAAATAATTAAAGCATCACCTGTATATATGAATAAATAAACCAGTAAAAGCAAAACATGAACCGCGATGTTAATTAATTCAGCTGTAACAGTTTATTGATTATTTAGCACTCGATTCACAAAGGCTTTCAGTTTTAATTAAAAATATTATTCAGCCTCCATATTTGAATACTCTATGAATACCTGCGTGCTTACTATAGAAGCTTTTATCGTATATCTATGTGTAAACCGAGTAACAGGGATGTCTACCATTTGATGTTTTTTTTTCTGATTTATAAAAGCATATCTTTAATTACCTACCATATTATATAAATATCAAGCTGAAGACAGGGCGCTGAGGCCTATGTCCAGCAGTGGGCCGATATAGGCTGATGATGATATAAATATCTTACTTATTGGTAACATTCATTGTTTTCATGGTTACAAACTCAAATGTGATTTAAAAACTAAATATTTTTTAAAGTAATCATGGATTCGCGAATGGAATTTAAAGAACTAAAATTTGAATAAGAAGATAGGTAGCTCTATTTCATCTATTTTATATTGAACCGGTAAATACTATTATCACATAGTAATATTATGACAGTTGAATAACAGTCCGCTAGCAAAATATTCCTCAGAAAAAAACTCACACTCTTTCCAAACAAATTGATGTAAGTACCTTGTACAACCCTAAATTTAACATCACTATTGAAATTCAACGCAAAGCCCACGGTAAAATAGTCGACGCAAAAACCCAGTCAGCGTCAGTACGCAAATGTAAAGTACCTACCTACCTACCTATATGTATAGTACAACATACATAGTACCTACGGTGCTGCCAGCTCGCTGAAAATGTATTTGGAAATGACAAAGGCAATGATGCTTCACGTGTTTTAACGGATTTTACTTTGCGATTCCATTAAAAACGCTCGTTGTTAATCCTACCGTATTATCGAGTGAAACTGACGTGTCCACCTTGGTGATTCTAATCCTCCTTAGTGTTTCGTAGAACGAGAAGATGGAGGTATTAAAGGATAACAGGACACTCACCATTTAATATTTAGTATCGAGTGAAACTGACGTGTCTACCTTGGTGATTTTAATCCTTCTTAGTCATTTCGTAGAACGAGAAAATGGAGGTAGTAAAGGATAACAGGCCACTCACCATTTAATATTTTAGTATCGAGTGAAACTGACGTGTCCATCTTGGTGATTCTAATCCTCCTTAGTGTTTCGTAAAACGAGAAGATGGAGGTAGTAAAGGATAACAGGACACTCACCATTTAATATTTTAGTATCGAGTGAAACTGACGTGTCCACCTTGGTGATTCTAATCCTTCGATACCGGTATTTCCTTTTCGATAAATTTGAGCACCGATACTTTAGAAGTATCGATACTTTGCTCTAAAATATCGGTATTCAAAGCGATACTCGCAACGTTGCATATTTACCGATATAATTTATATTAATATCAAAGATGTACTGGTACCACGTCAAGATCAGTCGAACCGGTATTTGAAAATACCGGTATTCCAAGCCCTGCCGATAGGTAAGGCTAACCGAGGTGGTCGCGGACTTAGAATTAACCCCTCCAACTGAGCCCATGAATGTCGTAAGGTAAAGAAAAGTTTATTAAATAAAACCGGCCAAGTGCGAGTCCGACTCGCACACAAAGGGTTCCGTACCAATATCTATAAAAACGGCAAAAAATCACGTTTGTTGTATGGGAGCCCCTTTAAATAGGTATTTTATTTTATTCTGTTTTTTAGTATTTGTTGTTATAGCGGCAACAGAAATACATCATCTGTGAAAATTTCAACTGTCTAACTATCACGGTTCATGAGATACCTACAGCCTGGTGGTGACAGACAAACAGACGGACAGCGAAGTCTTAGTAATAGGGTCCCGTTTTTACCCTTTGGGTACGGAACCCTAAAAAGCAATATGGCAATAACATTGTGGATTATAATTACAATTATTGTATTTAGTGGGTTTTTAATAACAAAAAAAAATAAAAGAAACAAATTAGAAATGCTATTAAAACAATTGAGCTAATTGCAGACTTGCAAATAATCTACAGGTTGGTCAACTGATCTATATCAGTACCAGTCGGAAGCGTGCCCAAGACGCTGGCTGCATTGCCCCACTGTATGGCAATGCTGATGCGCTGCGCCAGATACTCACCAACTCGGGTGACGCGTCGCTTCGACCAGACGCTCAGAAATTATTAAAGTACTAGTAGCGCCTCGCGGTTTCACCCGCGTAGTTCCCGTTCCCGTGGGAATTCCGGGATAAAAAGTAGCCTATGTCCTATTCCAGGCTATAATCTATCTCTGTGCCAAATTTCATTCAGATCCGTTCAGCCGTTCTGGCGTGATAAAGGAACAAACATCCATCCATCTATCTAAACTTTCACGTTTATAATATTAGTGAGATTAAGCGTTTTTTGCCGGATTATCACATCGCTACGAAAGTAGATTGAATGAGATTTTACAAACTTTGTAAAATCTCATCCATGTATTTGGGAAATTTATTTTGTGTAGGTACCTATTTAATAGGTATACAAATTACCCTAATATACATGCATGCGAGAGGTAGGATCCTACAGCTCTTGAAGAGAGGTTTGCACCTATCAAGGAACCAAGACCTGTTAATCACTCTGAGGCATCTTTTTTTAATTTAAAATGCTCTTTCGACATCTACTTAGATATTACGTTACGTTGGTACACAAATTCCTTGGGAATCTATTAAAAATAAGGTTAAAAACATAGACAGTAAAATTCTGGGAATTCTTTCACCCTTTGTATATAAAAAACTCGAACAGCTCTTCCATCTGAGAAAACCTCCAACGAATCGACTTCCAACAAAAAATATAAAATACGCCATCGAATCCAAACATTTTGTCCTTTATTACAGGAACGAGAGAAATTTCTCTCGTCCCTGCTTTATTATTCCACATTACGATTGAGAGTCACCTTGCGTGTTCAACTTCCATCTCCCCCCCTCTAAGAGGGGAGTAGATTTTCAATATTTTTTACTTCCCGTGGCCTCGCTCAATTTGAAAAGAATCACTCAAGCCCAAAAGGGGCGCGAGTAATCGCCCGTCGCATTCGCACACTCGCTAATAGGCCAGCGAGAAAATGATCGGAACTAAACACTCGCTTCCCGCTGCTCGCCGACTCGTTTCTATTTCCTAGCTCTACTTGCTTCTCGTTCATCGTCGGCGGCGGTGATGGGACAACTGCCTAAAGCACCTAGGTCCTCAGGGATAATGTAAAATCTTTCATAAATAATAAATTTTGGATTTTTTTAATTAGGCCAGTACTTTCGTAGAACCCATTTAATTTCAACCAATATTGAAAACTTCTTCATAATTATTTCGCGTGTGATTGCCAAGTGGCGTCCGATCCGGTTTGAAGCGTGTCTTTCTCTCGTTCGAAAGTAGGTACATATAGTACTTAATTCGTTTCCAAGAAACGCAGGTACATCTTTCTCAGAGATTTTTGGTGGAGAATTTCGCAGTTCAATGAACGAGGAACAATATAATGGCCTTAAATCAAGTTGGTCCAATTAAAGCCATGGATAAATGAAACACAGTTGGTCTTTGATGTTTTCAATAAGCCTGTTGATTATTTAGGTAGAATGTAAATTAATTGCTGATTGTTGATTTCTGAGCAATCACTTTAGAACCGCTATATGGTATAGCGGTGTCTACAATTAACAGCAATTAGTGATCATTGAGTGCTTTTCGAGGTACCTGCGAGGTTGTAACCGCCAATTTCTTGACTCCGGGCGACTATTAATTTTTCTTGCTAGCAAAATTTTAATAACAATTTTGACCCGAACCGGGATGTCAACCCCTCATTATCAAGGTAAAACCGCTGCTAAGGTGCATGCTGATCGGTGTTACGGGGCGTAATGTAATGTAACGTATTACACAGCGTGCGTTCGTCCAGTCGTCGCGTCAGTACCACTCAGTACGGGGAAAGGCGCTCTATTTGAATCTCGAAACGAAAAATCTTAGTATTTTATTGTTAGATTTTTACCTGACTATCACCGGAGGAGGGTATGCGGTTGGCACGGCAGACCGCAGACAAAGAATTTCAGGCCAACACGAAATGAAAAATCTTTCTAACATTAAATTTACATCAAATTATCTACGTGTTTTAAAAAATTGCACGTGAGGTAAAAAAGCCCGTGCACTGGCAGTCTGCATCCAGCATCTTCCAGAGAGGTCAAGATAGCTGTGAACTAGCTGAAATGATGATGATTATAAAGGTAATTTGATAATTTCACTAGCATAAATATTATCGATAAAACGTATCATGTGTATCCTATAGACTTACCGGTTCGACCGTTATTATTAAAACAAAGAACACCTTTCAACCTTCTTTCAACTCAAAGATTGTATGAATGGAACACATTGAGTTTAGTGATTTCATCAAAACCTTCTTTCTAAATTAATACATAACTCATTCATTATATTTTAATTAGATATCTTGAAATCAATGGGTGCCGTGCGCAGCTAGTATACCTAATGTCTGTGCCCTGTAAGGCCAAGGCCATGACATCGGGCGATGCGTCTTGCGGCGCGTCCTGCGTCTTGCGGCGCGTCCCGCGTCTTGCGTCTGGCGTCGCTATGTCACTTTTCCGCAAGTCGCACCGCGGCGACTTATGGCACACTCAAACCACTTACTGACCGCCACCGCAGGCCGCGTCAGTCTGTGAGACTCTTAAAGTTTTCTTCTTCGTCTTACTTACAATGTAAATGCATTGATCTCTAGTCCATATACTAGTCCAGATACACCCTAACAGGCCTCACCCTAAGGCCACGACATGCCCGCCCGCGGGTATTGCGTCTGCGTCCGCGGCGAGAACAAATCTAAGAAGTTGTTTGAGTCGCCGCGGTGCGACTTGCGAAAAAGTGACATAATGACCCCAGTCGCAAGAAGCAAGACGCGCCGCACGACGCATCGCCCGATGTTCTTAGGCCTAGGCCACGACATCGGGCAAGACGCAAGACGCGCGGGCGGGCATGTCGTGGCCTGGGGGCATAGAGTTACTACAGTATGGTACTATAAAAACTCTATGCCTGGGGGTAAGTGTATCGCAATAAAAAAAGAGATCCCCTTATGGTGTATCAGTCATATAATAGTCATAACAAAAACCTTGCTTAGCTCGGGGCTAGATGAAGCCATGACTTCATTGTTGATGGTTTCTCGATGGTTGATGGCAACAATAAACTATCTTCTTTAGGAACTCTAGAATGTCATTATTTTGTTGTTGTCAACATCAAAAACCTCCCCCCATTGACCTCCCCGTTTGTTTTTGTTTTGGTTTATTTCTCACGGAAATGTAGGATAAGTTTTTTCTATTTTAATAAGTTTTAGATTGTGATAACAAAGTTTAACTGTGTGATGAAGTAAAAGGAATGCGGTGTGAATATCAGAAACCGCTTAATACCAGATACAATAAATGATTTGGTCGTAAAATTGCAGATACTTATATGACTCCTGTACTTAAAAATTGCGGATACTATATTAATGAATACTTGGATGATTCTAAAGTCACTTAAAATACCTATCTATCCGGTCTGTTTGTTTAAGGGTGTCATCTAGTACCCATAACACCAGCTATCTATTCGGTCTATCTTTGTTTAAGCGGTGTGGCCTTAGGCTTAGCAGAAAAACGAGTTATGTTAACTCATGTATTTACAAACACTTTACCAGGTAATCCTTGATCGATATCCTACTGATAATATTAAAAAAAAGTTTGTGAATGGAGAAGCTGTGAATGTTTGGGCCGTGAAGCTAGACAATTAGTGATTGGATTGAGCTCTTTGCATAGATGAGATTTTAAATCTGGATTAAGCTACTTTATAAAGTCAAATGCGCGAGAAGCCGCGGGTTGGAGCTAGTTACTCATTATTACATTTATATTTAGTTGGTAGAGATAAATTTTGATTAATTTATCAAAGAGGCTGAGGTGGTAGCGGGCCGGCCATATCTCTCAAAGAACCGACACACAACCACTGGGGTAAACGTGTTCTTAAGTGGAGACCGCGACTCACACGTAGACGTACGTACGTAGAGACGTACACTACGTGTAGGACGCCCTCCGACCAGGTGGGATGACGATCTGCGAAAGACTGCAGGCAGGTACTGGATGCGGCAAGGTGAAGACAGGGTGCTATGACGCTCATTGGGGGAGGCCTATGTCTATTATAAGCTGATGATGATGAGAGATGAAGTTTGAGTATAAATTGGAGAGGTAATCGCCGGAACTACTGTGCTGATTGCAGCAGTAGGTAACTAATTGCAGCAGTTACCATAATTTGTCAACGTGATTGCTCAATCACTTGCATGAAGTTAAAACGCAAAGAATTTCATTCATTGTTCGTATTTATATCGTCATCCCTCCTGAGGCCTGACGGTCATTTTATGGAACATAAAATGACTCTCATTATTTTAGCATTTAACTTATCAAGATGGACGATAACGCGGACAGAAGTTATTTAAATCTTGAATTATCATAACTGAAAATGAAAATGGGTTTGGAAGTAATTTCAAACCCGGAACAATTCGATGAAGCGTTTTTAATGGCGACATTAAATGTCAAACGCTAAACTTAATCAGCGTCGAATTATAACAAAATTTTAGTTCAAAATCGACTGATTAAGTTTGATGTTATGTGAGTGATGGATGACACGTGGATGAAACGACAAAGACTTTACTACGTTGATTACGCACGTCATCTATAAATTAATTGGTCTAAATTTAGTGGTTTTTACATCAATTCGAGATGGAGTTATAGTCATTTTTCAGGCGCCGTATTTTATTTTTAGTCTCAAAATATTTTAAAGGAATTAAAATATTTTGTTACTAAAAAGTTGACTTTGTCCTTTATTATGTTAGTAGGTTGATTCTATTTGTACCAAGTCGCTGCAGGAACTAAGCAGTAGCTACTATTTTTTTTACCATAAATGGAGCTACTTAAATTTTTATATCTATCTTATCTAACTTAATAAAGTATAACTTATTATTAGTCAGTTTTTAGAGATTGTGTTACCACAACTATTTCTTATCTTACTTTTATATGTTTAAATCGATTATTTTAGGCCAATAATAAAAATATGGTAAGTGAGAAATCCCAATTTTCCAATACCTACTCTATTATCCCACTTATTTGTTAAAATCGAAAGTAAGCCCGAATGTTCTAAAAAAAGGAACAAATAATTTTGAGTATTACATTGAACTGTATAGGTATACGAAACTCTGAAAAGTATGATTTAAAGTTTTAAGTCCTATTAAACAAGACAGAATTTCAATTCTCAACTAATGTTATCAATTAATTTGTTCCAAAAAAGGTACATTCAAACTCAACGCTAAATGCGATTTAAAAATTTTTGAAACTTTTTGAAAATCGCATTTTACGACCGAGGTTAAGTTCTAGATGTACGTTCCCCGTGTAGCTTGGGCTCCCCGGGGCACTTCTTATAACTTAATTAAACATTTTGGGAAATTAAAACGAAGTGTAGGTACCATCTGAATTATCTTTATTTCCAAAATAACCATCCAAAAAATTCACGGTATTAAAAAGGTCAAAAAACATCTAGTAGCTAGGTAGTACAAAAACTGAAATCAAAAATAATAACCACACAAAAATAATCAATATCAAGAACATCATCTTCGGGTTTTCAAAAAATTATCTGAGCGTCTGGTCTAAGCGACGCGTGACCCGAGAGCTGGTGAGCATCTGGCGCAGCGCATCAGCATTGCTATGCAGCGGGGCAATGCAGCTAGCGTCTTGGGCACGCTTCCGACTGGTATTGATTTGATATGGATCAGTTGAGCTACTTGTAGATTGTTTGCATCAGTCTGCAGTTAGCTCAATTGTTTCAATTGTAAATACTAGTTTTAATTTAATTCTTTTATTTGATTGTAATTTTCTTTGTTAATAAATATTATTAATGATTATTAACATCATAATATATTAAACTATATGATGTTCGTGATAGCTAAATGACTTAACTACCTAGTGCTGTTAAGTTTTACAATGCAATTAGGTACTAGAAATTCGAGGATACAGATTTTAGACCTTATTAGCATATATATAACAGTTACTTTTAATGGCCTCTGTGGTTAGTTGGGGAATTTACAACGGAATCGACTTTAAATTAAACCAAGTGTGTGACTAATTGCCGAATTTAGCACGCTATTTCTGCTGGCAAGGTAGCGCAGAGTAAGGTTACTAAACTAGCAGACCACGTTTATTGATCTTTGTAAAAAAATGGCATTGTATGGTCTGTTGAAAACGTAAAAATCAGTAATTATTCCCGATTTAGTATTTTTTTGGATTGTTTTGTTTGTCTGATGCTTACTAGTACGCCTGTTCCATGATACTCTAGCGACCCCTGTATTGTTTTATGTATGTATGGAAAACGAAATAATAGCAATAATTTTATTGCACTTTGCGATTTCGTTGAGTGGTGTCCGACCTGTATTGCCACCTTATTTGGCACTTACTACCTATAGTAAAAAGTGTGGCTAAGTCAAAAGGTCGTGTCGTGCCGACTTAGAATTTGCATCAACCCAACTCTGCTCGCGGGTGTCGTAAGAGCCAGATAAGGGATATCCACCGGGGGGCGGGTAGCAGCGCTCTCTGCAGAACAGATCCACATCGTACTGAACTACGACCCCCAACCCGCATGACAAGCTTGGGGATTATCCTCAAATGATAAGAGCCAGTAAGCCGCTTATCAGGGGAGGTCTATGACAGTGGGTTGGTGAAGGCCGTTAATGTGAACTAACTAATGGTATATCTTTTCAGAACCGTCTGACAGTATCAATCCTACTGTCCACCATAGCGCTATGCGCAGGCGCCTTCGTCAAGTCAAACGAGCAGGGCCATTTTGAGCTGCTTATCCTTCACAACAATGACATGCACGCGAGGTTCGAGCAGACGTCGCGACTTAGCGGCATCTGCACTTTAGCTGATAGAGAAGCAGGACTGTGCTATGGTGGATTTCCGAGAGTTGCTCATGTGTGAGTATTATTTCGAAATTTCGATTAAGTTTCCATTAAGACTGGCCGCTGCGCCGTAGTCGAAATTTCGCTAGAAGACATTATTGTCATATCACACTTATATTGTAAATGCGAAAGTTTGGATGTTTAGGTGGATGAATGGATGGATGAATGTTTGTTACTTCTTCGCGTCAAAACTACTGAACGGATCAGGATGAAATTATGGATAGATAGCTTGTACGGTTTCACCATACATAAATATAATAATAATAACGCGTCATTTTGCACGCGCTGCATTTTTTTTGACTTCGTAATTTTAACCTACATACTTCAGGACGTAACCTACTCTGGAGCAAGAGACACTATCAAAGAAAGACTTGCCACCTTATCTTTGTACTTAACTTCGTATTAAACTTAACTTTAACTGTGATCTTGTGGTCGTGCTCATTACTAACTGGCATATAACTTTGACTAGGTACTTACCCTATCAGTGAACTAAGTGATATACTTAGTGTGGTACCATACAACTTGTGGTACCTATCTACAACTACTACTACCACCACATCATCTTTCATGTAAGGTCAACAACATCCAGACCATCTCGATAGAGCATACGCATTTGCTCCCCTTGGAGTCGAGACCCTAGGTCCGTGGGGTACTGAGGCTCTTCGGCTGAGCGTCTGGTCGAAGCGACGCGTGACCCGAGAGCTGGTGAGTATCTGGCGCAGCGCAGCTAGCGTCTTGGGCACGCTTCCGACTGGTATTGATATGGTTCAGTTGAGCTACTTGTAGATTGTTTGCAACAGTCTGCAATTGAGCTAACTGCTCAATTGTTTCAATTGTTAATACTTGTTTTCATTTAATTCTATATTATCTGATTGTAATTTTCTTTGTTAATCCAGACCCTACATAGCTCTAAATCTCCTAATCCCCCCCCCCCAGGAGATAAAAGCCAATAAGACATACGGTTATATACGGTCATTGTATCAACTAAGATTATTAAAAAATCTTACAACCAATTGTTAACTTTTGTAAAGTACGGATTCACTCCTTTTTAGCTCAATACTAACTATCCTGTCATCTATAATCAAAAAATCAGTCTGTGTCAAAATTTTAGATCCAGTCTATGAAAGGCAATGTTTTGAATATTTTGTTGATCGCAATGAGTTAAGCTAAAAGCAAAATTTAATGGCCTCTTCATAAAATCAATCACTAAAAATTTGTCAAAATAGCTTTGGCGCTGGAATCCGGTGGATTATTAACTATAGAAAATATCTATTTATCCATAAAGGATTACACTTAGGTCAGTAATCTAAAACTCAAAACCAAAATAGATAAACATTACAAAAAGCCGTATGCCTTTGTTTTACCAGTTATGAAGCTTAGCTACACACCGGGTGTGTGCCTAAGCTGAAAACTATTGGATTCGTGATAAAAAATCCCTTTTCTATCCGCTGTTTGGATGAAAACTCCCAAACCAATGTAGGCACGTTCCTACCTTTGTGGATATATTGACGAATCCAAAGCCCTCGTGAATTCCGAATGTTTCATACCTATAAAGTCGGATCTGATGGCTCCCCGGTGATAAAATCTGATATCAGGTGAAGTCCGGTAAAGGAAACGTACAAATCTGTACTACCTATCTAGATTTTGTAAATAAATGCGATAAATTGTCATTGAATGTTTATCTGATGTGCTGAAATGGTGTACCGCATTGTTCAAACGACTACACATAGCTTTTGAGCTATTTTATTTGTCGTTTGAACAATGCGGTCTGGTTTTGATAAGTGTACACCTACGTCATAGCAAGGTACATATATTACGGTATGGTATAATTATTTTCTATAGTAATCGGCGAGTGACCACAGACGCAGCTATAACGTATAATTTACGTCACCAAAATATGTTAAAGTACGATATATTTTGATATAGTACTTACGACATGACGGCCGCAGAGCTAATGAGTGCAAAAATATACACTATAGCATAGCCACCGTCAGTGGCAGCTTGCTATACCGTAATATAATTATAGCTTAAGTACTATAATTAATAAAGATATATTAATTATTGTAGCTCCGTTTGTTGTTGGTTTAATTTTTTTTTATCTGTTATTCTAATTTTCTTTTTTAATGATGTAAAAGCCATGTTTGTTAAGAATTTTAAATATGAAATTGATTATGTATAATTAAAAAGTAGGTTACTTGTGATTTTTTTAAACTATTTTTCGAAGGTAATATTATAAAGAGGAAAGATTTATTTCTTTGTTTGTCTGAATTGAATAGGCTTCCAAACTACTGGACCGATTTGATTTTTTTTCCAAAGTTTTGGTCACCAGTTCATGAGGATTATTTGGGATTATTGCATTACCTCCTAATAATGACCAATAAGGCGCTTGTTAACGCTTTCATTGCCGCCGACGTGCGACGCAATTGCACGAGTTCCACCTCCTGCAGCTGCCCCCTGCGGGCCGCACCACAGAGACACGGCACTTGGCAGTGATAGTGATGTGCTCCTGGTATAAGGCTGGTGTTGTAATATACAATTTTGGTTTCCAGCGTGAAAGAGGCCCGGCACGCCGCACAGATCGGCCAAGGCCCCCCCGTCCTCTACCTGAACGCTGGTGACACCTACACCGGCACACCCTGGTTCACCATCTACAAATGGAAGATCGCTGCCGAGTTCCTCAACGCCTTGCAACCCGATGCCGTTGTAAGTAGACAGTTCAGTTTTTGCTCGGTTTTTTACCGTATCGTCCTCGCTGTTTTTGTTGTGCTCGTGCCGTGTTGAAGTTGTTTTGTGATGCGATGTATTTACTAGATTTTATTATTCTAGTCGTGATATTATTATTTTATTTTCTACGAAAAAGATTTGTAGAAAAATTGTAAGTAGAACAAAGTATTATCACGTAGTATTATCTGTGGTACCTAGAGCTTTGCAGTTATGAACTAGGTAGACAGACTTTAATACCTTAGCCAAACTCCTTGTAGAATTTTTGTAAACAAACCACGACGCAAATACTACTACACTGAAACTCACTTGCTTGCCGTCGAGTTTCAGATATAATTGCAAGCAATATTTATTGAAGAAAGGATCTCAAATAGACAAGTAAAGTAAATTGTGTATAAAAAGACGCGGCAGCAGATTGAGTTTTAGGTCAAGTATGGGCGGTTTGTTAACAAACATTCTACAAGGACTTTGGCTGAGAAATAGATATAGAAATCAACTAAATCTTTGACACCGTAGCCTGATATCGTTGAAATAATTAGTATAGCTACATAATAAGTAGGTAGTAAGTCAGTAGAATATAGACCAAGACAGAGTTAATCGACCAAGATAGAGGTATCTACAGCATAGTAGGTAGGTACAGTCAGCTGCTCAGATATGTTTAGACTTCCAAGTTTTCACTTTTATTTTACTCGGAACTTATCATGTTACGTAAGTCTACGCACACATTTTTCATACTAAGAAGTCATCGTTCTTGTCAGAATACGATTTATAAATTATCACAATGACTATATAGGTACACTTACTATTCAGTCAAATTTCAAAATATGGGAGTGTATAGGTACATAATTTCGCAGCTGACTGTACACGATTCAAATCACATCAGAACAGTACCTAGCTAACTAATCCCATTGGCTTTGATCTCTACAATGGCTCTACCATTACATTGATTGCGATCTCCAGCTATAAGGTTCATTTTCCTTTGTTGGTGCCAGAATTATAATCGATAATTCATAAGTAGGTAAACACGTATACATGTAGGTAGTACGTCATCGTATCGTGTTCACGAATCTTATTGCCATATTATCCGTTACCAAGAAGCGATTTTTAAACGCACCAGTTAGGTGCAATACTAAACCAAGACTCGAGTTAAGAAACTTCCTACCAACTTCAACGTCACATATAGATATTTATTTAAAGTCAAAACCATATTTTGGCTTTATAACATAGACCCTAGAATACTATCTACCTATCTAAATTATTTAGCAATTTGTGAAGTGAAACGCTAATAATCAAAATAAAGGCTACACATCCGTAGTAAATAAATTGCCTGACGACCAAATTACCCTTAAACTAAGGTAGGTAATAATTTTAGGATTCATTACGAATCTAAGCGGGTTAACTATAAACCTCCAATTTTCATCCCATCTCGAGGGACTTCATCGGGTGAGGTTGAGGTTTTTAGGTTTTAATTTTAGGATGTCTTTTACATAGCCAAACATGGGCCTACCTTTATAACAAAGCCTTTTTACATAATATTTTTTGTTGAAACGGATGTAACATAATATCCTACAAGCTAATGTAAATATTAATAAATTCTTTGATAGCTAAAGTAAATAATGTAAACGATGTTTTATCAACATCATTATCTTTGTTATCGCGATGTTTTGTTCGTTATCATTATCAGTGAAAGTCTTGTTTGCCTCCGTTCGCGTCGGGCTTTGGTAGGTTGGTATTATTTTTAGGCTTGTATGCACTAGGGCATATCCACTCATATTATAAATTCGAAAGTAATTATTACTGTCTGCGACCTTTTGACGACTAAACGGCTGAGCGGATTTTAATAAAATTTGGTTTCATCGAAGTAAACTACAGAAGCTCGAAACAATTCTTGGTTTTGAAATATTTGATTCATCATTTAAAGGATCTCTCGTTCGTTTTCAAATTCAAAATAAAAAAAACGCTGCTTATGTGATATTAAGCGTTGTTGAAGTGTATGTTTTAATTTTTAGTGATAACCTTGTTGTTTTCTGTTATTCATATCAGTTTTGTTAAGTTTTAATTCATAAATGTAATAAATATCTTAGATTCTAAATCGGAGTATAGGCACCTAACTAGATAATTAAGAGCGTCTGTGCTTTTTATTTTCCAGTAGGTGCTCCATTTCATGAAGTAGGTAAAAGTATTTTATGTTACGCTTATTGTGTTGTCTGCTGTAAATGTATTTATGTAGAAACTGTCTTTATGTGGTAATTGGTACTGTGATCTAGCTAGGCCACTCTAGAGTACTCTAGAGTAGAATACTCTAGGGATCTCTAGAATTATAATCATCCTCATTTAATACGCCGAATTCTTAGGAAAACATCATACATAAAACTTTATTTCAGTAAATACTAAATCAGGCATAAAATTATTAGAAAATATAATTTTACAAACTTCGAAAATGCTCTCCCGTAAAATCATGATTTTTGAGTTATGTCATCGTTGTCACAAACAAGCGGTATGTATAAAAATAAATAATGCTGGACAATTCACACAGCATCATCTAGCCCCAAGCAAAGCAGAGCTTGTGTTATGGGTAATAGATATTTATATAATACAATGCATTACATAGCTAGATATTTTTTATGATAGTCACGGATATCAGAAACTTCGTGTACCTACCTACTACCATTATTACCTGCCAGAATTTCTGCAGAACATGCAAACATCTGTTCCGCATCGGAATTCGAACCAGACCCTATCAAAAACTGTTGTACCGTGCAATACTCTTTTAGACCCGACATTTACCCACAGGCTTCATTACATAGATGAAACGTTTTCATTCCGTTACTGCGCAAAATAGTATTTCAGTTGGAAAATACGAAAATTAGGGAATCCATCAGAAAATTCGAATGTCCATTGGAATTTTGCCATCAACAATAACGAACTCAATTACCACAGTAACACAGGGACCTATTCAGGGAAAATACCATGATGTAGGTAAATGTTAAAAAGAGTCCTAAAATAATAAAATAACATTTGGTATATAGTCTACTTAAGGTACACCGAAGTACCTACCTACCTAAGCCTTAAGGTTGTTGTAGATCATATGCACCCTGTTACCACGTAGCACGAAAATGTTCATTAAAATATGTGCTTTAACTCGTTATATTTAGATGCATTTCATATTGACGGCATCAGATGACAGACAGACAGCTCGCGGGCCAGTCGTCTGAAACTTGTGGGAAGCCATTTCCTCACTGTAAATTGTATTTAAAGATAACCAGTTTAAGCCTATATTTGAATGCACATTTTAATGCGTGGTAGCGGCGTTGGATTAATGTGCGCATGGCTTGACGTGCTTGCTTGACCCTGGTAGAAATAAAGGTAATATAGATCAAGTACATATATTAGCTCAAAATATGTACTATGTATATTTATGTCACCGTTTCTAATTCTTTGACGAGAACGATATATAGGTAACGACAAATAGAGAACGCATACGATACTAAACCCAAACTATATTCCAATTAGGTACCTACCTAAATCAAATAAAAAAGTTTTATACGCCCATTCAGAAATCGCTTTCGTTCCGCGGCCGAGCCTGCCGTCAGCCTACGCATTGCGTTTTTCGGCGCACTGAACAAAATGACATACCTACCTCTATATATGCTGGTAGAATGATGAACAATGACGACAGAAAATCGATACCAGACAAATTGGAGCGGCTCTAGTGTCAGTACATCCATTATCAGAACCTGTGCGTCATTTTTCAGGCTATTCAAAGTGGTTTTTATCAGGTTTTCATGGATTCAGGACTGACATACGGAAAAGTCGGATAGGGCTTAGCGTTTGCAAGTACCTACCTGCTTCTGATAACCAACGAAGACAGAAGTAACAATTTAAAAACGATAGAAGTTACCTAAATCCATGCTAAAATAGAAAAACTATAAAATGAGTAAGTTTCAAAGATTTTGGTTATTACTCTAACAAGCTAAATTATACTAACCTAAAATGTTTGACAATGCGGAAAACTAACAAAACTAACATTAACAAACGACGTGAAAAAACTAACAATGCTTTGGTTTGGAATGAACTCACATCATTATCATAATCATGCTTTTAGGTGAAGGTTGTATTGTAACACGGAAGATAAATTAATGGCGATTCCAAGATAACAGTAGAGAGCAAACTGCAGTTGACGTTATATTTAGGCAGCATTTTTCAGTTCCTTAATTTATCCACAATTGTTGAATCTTGAAATCCTAACTAGTCTGCACTAAGTCAGTAGGTATTTACATAAGTTTCACCTCCATACTAACCACCTGCCTGACTCTAAGATCTTAGGCGAAACCTCTTCCTTTTTTTGTAGTCTTTTAAAGTCAATATTTCATCATGAAATTAATGACTTTGGTAAAGTTGCCGCGCTTTGGAGTACACTACTGAATTTGCAATAGTTATAAATGTAAATTGATATATTTGTGCCCCAAACTTCCACAGCTGGGCATAGACCTCCAATATACAACCCTCCTTCCACTACTTATTTCATGATTAACCTAGTATTAAAGCAACAGATTTCCAGCCGTCTTTTTAGATTAACAAATCACAATATTGCAACCAGTTGCAACTAAACCACTAACAATTTCTTCGTAACGAACTAACCACATAAGTTACCCTTTAAAAATTAATTTCTTTTTTTTTCAGTCCATCGGCAGCAACGACTTTCAGTACGCATCTGGCGACGTCACACCATTCCTCAAAAATATTTACACAAACATAATAAGCAGCAATGTCATCCCTAAGATACAACAAGAAATCATTCAAAAGAGCCTCATTATTGACATTAACGGCACCAAAGTTGGCATTGTCGGTTACTTAGCCCTTGATAAAAAAATACTAAACACTGCTGAAATCGAATACATCGATGAAGTTACAGCATTAAGAGCCGAAGTAGCTGAACTACAATCTCAGAATGTTAGCATAATAATAGCCGTGGGACACTCTAATCTTGAAAAAGACATAGAAGTTGCCGAAAAAGTAGTCGGTTTGGATTTAGTCATCACTGGGCAAAATAACAAATTCGATGGTTTGCTTCGGTCTGTTGATACTATGTGCCCTAAAGAGGTAGAAGTTACCCAACAGTCCGGACGCATAGTTCCGGTTATTCCATCTTGCGCTTACAACAAGTACCTTGGGAAAATTCTGATCAAATTCAATAGCGAAGGTGAAATCATCGAGATTAGTTCTGAACCTATTCTACTCGACTCCAATATAAAACAAGACACAGATGCTATGGAAATTTTAAACAACGAGGTCAGTGTTATGTCGACGTGGAATGCAACGGTATTAGGGAAAACCGCCGTCGTTTTAGATGGTTCTTCTTGCAAGACCGCAGAATGTAATTTGGGTAATCTAATCACCGACTCTATAACATACTATCAAGCCACTAGATTTACAGGAGATTCACCGTGGACTGACGCATCCATTGCTGTTATTCCCAGCGGTGACATTGTTGGTTCTATTGCTCTACCAGATCGTCCAGCTGATATATCTTGGGGACACCTATTTAGCGTGATTCGTGGAGATATCAATCTTGTAGCCGTTACAATGACCGGATCTGTACTACATCAGGTTCTAGAACATTCACTAGCAAATTACAGTGCTAAAAATCCTACCGGACAGTTGCTACAAGTCTCTGGAACCCGCATGGTATACGACTTATCTAAGGATCGGGGATCTAGACTGATCAGCGCTTTTATCCGTTGCTCTAGCTGTTGGGTTCCTGAGTTTTATATTTTAGAGAACTCGAGAAACTACAAGGTGATTATGCCTGCTTCCATGGCTGATGGGGCTTATGGATACGACATGCTTAAGGAGCTTACAAAGGAAACTCTATCATACGATGTGGTGACAAGCACTGCAGAGTATATTACTCTGCGTAGTCCTGTTTACCCAGAAGTGGCTGGAAGAGTAGTTTTGACTAACTTCGAAGGTGTCGACGACGGTGTCGAGGAAAGTCAAGAAGAAAATGGTGGGAGTGAAGAGAACGGTGAAAGTGAAGAGTTGGAAGAAACTGGAAATGGCTCTGGCACCAGTCTAACTCCAACGGTGCTTATTATTTCTTTTCTTCCAGTGAAATTTCTGTTTAATTACTACGGTTGAAGAGCTTTATCAAATGCCGGCAGAATTATATCATAAACGGATTGTTTTTATTAAATTATATCTAACTTATAAAAACTGTTTTTCATTTTCATTGTTTCAATTTTGCTGCAATAAATATTTCTAGAGAAAATGAAACTAGAATATGAAAGTTTAGTTACCTAGACATTAATCAACCAAGCTGTGTGTCAATTTAACAAAACCGGTACCTCAGGAATATTGTGCCAGCGAGTCAAGGAGTAAACTAGAAATAATTATGTAAGTATTTCGCATGTGTGCCACCCTAAGTCAATCACCTAGAACTAACTGATTCCAGCGATCTTTTTTTTATATATTTTACCCAATTTTAGCATTTAGCTGGTTTTATATGGCTCACCTAAATGCTCTTAAAATAAGAATATTAGAAACAGTAAAATTTATCTTCACGTGCAAAAAAATCTTACAGTTTTTGTTCTGACATTTGGATGGGTGATTGCTGTTTTTACTTAAATTATTAGGGGAGATGTAGGCAATGGGGATCACTTAAGCGGGAATTCAAAGGAAAGCAAAATTAAAAAAGAAACATTTAATTGTTTTCACCATAAAAAAACTTAATATAATAAACTTCGATCAGGTATTCGCCGCGCCGCCGTGTCATCTTTTCCGTAGATATACCGTACTGATTCCGTAGAACCTAACAAAATGTTGTTTTGACGCAGACAGATTGCGCAGAGCCGTGACAGTTCCATGAATACGGAACAAGGATTAGTGGAGACAAATTTATTTTATTTTAACATTAAGTATAAAAGCTCACCATTTACCAGTTAGTCCTGAATTATTCTAAGTCTACACAAACTCAATATAGTAGACTTTATATCGTGAATTCTACTCAATGTCAGATCCTATGACGTCGTCAGCTATTTCTACCCTAGCTTCTATCCAAGGATTTTTATGGATTTAGAACAAACTCAATATTATAACATAGGTAAAGCAAAAAAAATTCAACGCCGATTTCTTGAGAATAGGTCGTGTCATGGACGTGGGATGTTTTTCAATTATGCTATGCATGCTTCCTGTCCGTGCTTTAAAATGACAGTAGTCTTAATCCCAAAATGTCAAATGTACACTCAGTATCAGTGTTCTCTTTTGATACGGACGGTTTCGAAGTGCTCATTGTGAATCTATGGGAGGCCGGCGGCGGCGGGTACCTTGATCGATGTTATTTAACTATAAATAAATAAATTTGCAAATAGACATTTATATCGTTTGTGGACGAACTTTCAGCAGGTACAAACAAACGGCTAAAATATACAAATCGTATGGAAAAAAACTGTTGAGAGCAATTGGAGTCATTGCCTACATAGGCGAAATGTACATACGTAAAGAAATGTTAACAAAAAGATAAATATTTAAACGACAAATAAAATGACATTTCGCAACTAAAAATGCGACGACCTAGAAAGCCTAGCTAAAAACAATTGTTTACTTACTTTCACATGTAGATAGGTACGCAATCGAATTTTTTTATCAGGAAGGCGCAAATCATACATCGCCTATCTATAGGTAATTGATGAATGCATAACGCGATCTAAATAAGACTTACGCTGCACGTTTTTCTGGCACACATCAAGTGACTGAATTCATTGACATCGCGCGCACGCGTTCAGTTTTTGTTTTATCGAGTGATCCCCATTGCCAACTGATTCCGTTAGCCTACATCTCCCCTACGCATGGAAATCAACAAAATTATATCCAATCTCATTGTAACACGCCTCCCACATTTATAATTATAACGCATGATACCTACTAGACCTAACTGCATGTGGTGTAGATAGACCCTATTAGGCAGAGCAGTAATTGCTCTTACTAATAGAGCCATTCCTTTTATCCATTATAAGTATATCTTTTAAAGGGCTATGTATGTATACGCTTCTACAACAAAACTCCAAGTGAGTTGCAAAAACATTTCAATTCATACATTCAAACAAATTGTCAAACATATCCTTTGTTTAAAACAAGGCTTACTGCAAAATGTCAGATTATCTGGAGGATAAAAAAGCTTGAAACGGGATTTGCTTAAACTCGAAAACTAACAACAATTTCTTGTTCACTTCTTTACTTTACCTTAAAAAGATTGAAGTGAACAAAAAATATAGTGATCACTTTATTTCTTAGTAGGTATTACTAATGTAATTTGAATTTAGTGATGATGATTAGTCCAAGAGTCCTGTAAGGTCTAAAGGAAATAAAGAACTGATGCTTGAATCTATCTATAGTTTCGACCTTTCTAGCTATCAAGATTCATATTTTTCTCATTTGTAACTTACTAGCTTCTGCCTGGGGCTTCGCACGCATTTTTCCGGATTAAAAAAAATAGCATGTTTATCAAAGAGGTTTCTACATCTTTGCAATATTTCAGCCCGATCTGTTCAGTTGTTTCGGCGGGAAGAGGTAACAAACATCTAAACATCCTAATGTATCAGACTAAAATACTTAAAGATGCGAAAGTTTGGATAGATAGATGAATGTTTGTAACGTCTTCACGCCGAAACTACTGAAATGATCGGGCTGAAATTCTGCAAAGATCTAGGTCTTACCCTGGAATATAACATGCTACTTTATATCTCATGATCCAGTTCCCAAACCCCCCGATTGAAAATAGAAAAAACATTTGCATAGAAACAAAGCGTGCCAAGCCGCGGGCAGAAACGATTACTTACTATGTTAGTGTGATGTGATTTTGTCAAACTTGAGAATAACTTCAGATAGCCGATGATCAAAAAGAACTTCGAACGAAGGATTGGAAATGTTGAACTCTTTGAAAATTAATTAGAAGACATAACTATCTACTTGGCATAGTCCAAAGTAAATTCTTATGGGCTTCCCATTTCCTCTGTTATACCCTCCGGTTACCGTCCCTCCGGTCCTTCCTCTGTTACCCTAGTTATTGTATTCTCTTTGATACATATCTTGCAAAGGGTGACTTGCTTTTACATATAAAAGAAAACATTATCAATCATTATTACATTTACTTGGTTTGCATCAAACAATTTCTGGCTAATCCCTTATGCATGACCTTCTCGCATGATATTTTAATGTAATGAGTCTGTAAATCTTATCAAGGTTTATATTTTGTTATCGTTTGTTTCAGTCACTCGGGAACCACGAGCTCGATAATGGCGTATCAGGGCTTACACCTTTTATTGAGAACCTCAAATGTCCCATTCTCGCAACAAACCTCATCCTAAACAAGGAGCCAGATCTACAAGCCGAAACTAATCTTATGAACTCCATAGTTTTTGATGTAAATGGCACAAAAGTAGGCGTCATCGGATACCTTACACCGGACACGAAGTTTTTGGCTATCAGAAACAACATTCATTACATAGAAGAAACCGTAGCCATAAGAAAAGAAGCGGCCAAGCTTAAGCAAGAGGGTGTTAACATTCTTATAGCCTTAGGTCATTCAGGATTCACTAAGGATTTGCAAATAGCTCGTGGAGTTGATGATATAGATTTAGTTATTGGCGGACATACAAATACTTTCTTATGGAACGGCACCACTCCTGATGCAGAACTGCCCGACGGACCATATCCCACGCTCGTAAAACAAAAGTCCGGCAGGCTTGTACCCGCCGTACAAGCTTATGCCTACACCAAATATCTAGGAAAAGTACATCTAGTATTTGATGCTAATGGCGAAATAGTCAGTTACGATGGAAACCCCATACTGTTAGACAATTCAGTACCACAAGATCCCGAATTGTTGAACATTGTTAATGTTTACAGGGGCGAAGTCATGAAAATATCAGAGGCGGTCGTAGGAACAACCTCCGTTAAGCTGGACGGACAGTCTTGTCGTCTTAGAGAGTGTAATATGGGAAATTTCATAACAGACGCAATGGTGTTTAAATACGCTACCACATACATAGGGAACGGCTGGACTGATGCCCCCATTGCCATTATTCAAGGCGGTGGTGTAAGAGCTTCTATCGCTCATTTAGATCTACCCGCCAGCGTTACAAAGGGTGATCTCCTGACCGTAATGCCTTTCGATGGAAACATGGTGCGACTATCTATAAGCGGTGAAGATATATGGAAAATGTTCGAACACTCGGTTGAAGAGTATTATCCCATACGAGCAAAAGGCCAGTTTTTGCAGTTGTCTGGATTAAATGTGGAGTACGACTTCAAAATGCCAAGTGGTTCTAGAGTGGTTAAAGTGACAGTCCGTTGCGGGGCGTGCGAGTTCCCTTCTTTTACAAATTTGAATAAAAGCGAAGAGTACAATGTACTGATGCCTGCATTCTTATCGATGGGTGGGGATGGTTACTCTGTGTTTGAGGGGTTGCCAGCAATTTCTCTGAGCTATGACGAGTTGGATTCTGTAGTGGAATATATGAAAGGGCATAGTCCCGTCTACGCAGGAATAGAAGGTCGAGTGGTAATTAAGAACGCTGATAAATTAATGCTGAACTCCTCGTGTCATAAAAGCCTGTCTTCATTGGCAACGCTGATTGCTATCTGTTCCTTATTATTTATGTAGAGAATGTGGTTTTCACGTGCTGCTATTTATGTCTATTGTAGGAACATTTATTTATTGTAACTGTTATTGAGTGTTATTGAATGAATTTATTAGAGATTTTGTTTTTAGTACAGTGCAATACTAACGTAAGTGTAAAATAAGTTTAATATTCCTTGTTACATTCCTTCCTCGGTTTATAAGTTAGAGATAGGAGGTACTAGGCTTATGCCTAAATAAATGTGATTTTAGATAACGTCGAACAAAAAAACAGTCAGGATTTAATCCAAGTAAAAACTGTGTTTTATTTCATCTTCCCATCCCATTTAAAGAATAAATAAAATTACACCCTTAGATACCTATTATCTTTCCAATGTGTGAAATGTTATTTCCCATTTCAAATTTACTGTACGAAGTTTGGTACTTCACAAAGCTGGTAGTATAGGTAGGTTAGGTAGCTTTCTGCACATTTTGTACCCATGCTGTTGTGGATATTTGCGAGTCGGTAATCCTATAAAACCATCCATTAGTGCATGTATTTTATAGACCGTAGGTACCAACAAAGTGCTACTGCAAAATCTACAAAGGCAACATGTGCGTGCAGCCGCTTATATTTTGACGTGCATGAAGCATGATTTTATGTTTGGATTGTGATAGATTACGTTTACACTGGGTGAGATTCAAGTGAGATTGGTTGTTACCTATCCCCCCTATCTAACCTGCTTATTAACATGATTAAGCAAAAGCTTGGCAAAAAATGTTCAAAAACATCAATGTGAACTATTTAGGCAGATAATATAACTTAACCCCTTTGTGAACAAAAAATATCTTGGAATCTGAGTTCCTCCGTTTCGTTCCTGAAACAGAGTATAGGTTATCATATCACATGTAAACAACTAGTACCTATCTAGTTCGCATTGATGTTGAGACAGGAGAGTTTCAGCGCGATTTGACGTGAATATTCCGGGGAAGCTATAGGTATACAAGTGTTTTGATTATCCTATTCCGCCATCTACCATTGCCGGGTTGAAAATATTAAAAGGCGTCCACAGCACAATGCATGTTATTATTATTTTGGGAATCATATTGTGAAAGTGACACATTCAGGTGCTTTTATTCAATTAAAAACAAGCAGAGGCTAATTTAAATTATACAGGAGGTATCGTGACATAAAATGTACGCTGGTACCTGAAACCTTTTATTGGTAAATACGCGGCTAGCGCTACCAACGTAAAATGGAGAGAGAAACGATAAATCAATACCAGAGTAGATATCACTGATATTTTCAGTCTACCTTTTTCATTTGAACTCTGATGACCTATCGGATGAATTTACACGAAATAAAATTGACCTGATTATTCATTGCTGTTGAATTTGGTTCATCATCATGTTAAAACGAGAACAAATGTGATTGTTTCAGTCTCTCGGCAACCACGAGTTCGACAACGGCGTCAGTGGCCTCACACCTTTCATAGAAAACCTAAGCAGTCCTGTTTTATGCGCAAATCTTATTTTAACAAAGGTCCCAGAACTAGCCAGAGAGGCAAATCTTAAAAAGTCTATAACGATAGACATTGACGGACATAAAGTCGGCATAGTAGGGTATCTCACGCCAACCACAAAATTTGTAGCAAAACCCAACGATGTCGAATACATAGACGAAGTAGTAGCGTTAAGAGAGGAAGTAAAGAAACTCCGAGACCAAGGAATCAAAATCATCATGGCATTAGGACATTCTGGATATTTGAGAGATCAAGAGATAGCTAGGGACGTTGAAGGTCTGGATTTAGTTATCGGAGGCCACACAAACACCTTCCTCTGGAATGGTACCACTCCAGACACGGAAAATCCAGAAGGCCCTTATCCAACCTACGTAACGCAAGCTTCCGGGAGAAGAGTACCTGTTGTTCAAGCATACGCTTACACCAAGTATTTAGGAAAACTTCACGTGACTTTCGATAAAGATGGTGAAATTATTGAAGCAGACGGCCTCCCTATCCTACTCGACAAGTCTATACCCCAGGACCCTGAGGTGTTGAGACTGTTAAAGAAATTTAATGATTCCCTTTTGTCAACAATTGATGTTAACGTCGGTAACACATCTATAGTTCTGAGTGGAGAGGCTTGTACAAAAGAGGAGTGCAATCTAGGTAATCTGATCACAGACGCCATGGTCGAACGCTATGCTTCAGACTACAGTGGCGAACACTGGACGGACGCACCCATAGCGGTCTTACAAGCTGGATCTATAAGAACATCTGTCACACATCCGACAAGTCGATTCCGTATAACAAAAGGAGATCTACTGTCTGTGATGCCGTTCGAAGGAAATTTAACAGCTGTAACTATGAACGGAACTGTTCTTTTACAAGTTCTCGAAGGTTCAGCAGCCGGTTACAATACAGACTCCAAGATGAAGTGTCTACAGTTTTCAGGTATGAAAGTTGTTTACGACATGAAAATGCCGGTAGGGTTTCGTGTAGTGAACGCCAAAGCCAGATGTTGGATGTGCTCCGTTCCTTCGTTTACAGAAGTCAATGAGACGACAATGTACAAAGTTATAATGCCAAGCTTTTTAGCGAATGGTGGGGATGGATACTCAATGCTGGTAGGCCTGGAATCCGAACAGCTAGGTTATAGTGAACTAGAATGTACAGAAAAGTATATAAGGCACCACAGTCCTGTCTTCGCTCAGATCGAAGGAAGGATAACATTTTTAAACAAGGACATGTGCAGTTCTTCTGGTATTATTTTAATACCAGTACCACTTTGGTTTTTACTGTTAAATTTGGCAATATTTTTCTAAATGTTTTGTTTCAATCTCTCGTCTACATAGTCGCTAGCAAAATAAAGATATAGATAGATAAATAACATATATAGCACATCGGTAACACATAATTTTAAAATATTTTATTACATTGATTAATTGCAAGTAGGTATGTCGTTTTAGCCCTTACCAGAGACGTAAAGAATATTTAAGATTCACAGATATTCTGAAGTATTTACGTCTTTGATATATTTAATACTTAGCTTAATAATTTAACCATCCCCTAAGAACAAAACGGCGCTATTAGTGAACAAAGATTTCCTTGCACAACGAAGGTATTTGTATTATTTTTAAGATTATTAATAGGGCATTTAACGCGTACCTTTTGTTTTATTTTGTACGCGATAAATAGCCGATAAAATTATATAATCCTAGCAAACCGCGAAAGTTTAAGTGAAATATTGAGAATTATATACACATAAAAAACATAGAAATGATAAACCAAGATCAAAGCATTTGTCTGTACTAAGTTTAATTAAGTTTCTTTTGTTCCTATATTTTTATGTTACGGCTGGGTGATAGGTACCATAATGTAATTAAATATAGTTAATTTTATTTATACCTATCGCTAGTAAGAGACTTAGGGTCATAAAAGGGACTATACTCGCACATATAATCATTTTTGACACATGACGTAAGCTTACGTCAAAAATCGAAGTAATGTTGCGACTTGCAACATTATTTCGGGTATTATAATTTATAAGTCGATAGGTAGGTAGGTATCACATGTTTTTGTTTATTTTTATTTTAATACACATAATTTAGGTACAGGTACTATTAGGTAGGGTACCTATTACCTATTAGGTAGGGTACCTATACTTACCGAAAACCTGTATGGCGCTCATTAGGAGAGGCCAATGTGGACTAGTAGGTATACCGACCGGACTACTAGGGTCACCGGTGCGGTGTCGGAGTTTGTGTTGGTAAAATACGGCAAAATTTTATTGACAATCCCAATTTCTGGGTTCCGTACCCGAAGGGTAAAACGGGACCCGCTGTACGTCCGTCCGTCTGTCACCATGCTGTATCTCATGAACCGTGATAGTTAAAATTTTCACAGAGGATGTATTTCTGTTGCTGCTATAACAACAAATACTATAAAACAGAATAAAATTAATATTTAAGGGGGCTCCCATCCAACAAACGTGTTTTTTTTGCTCGTTTTTGCTCGATATTGATAACGGAAACAGGTAGACGCTTGAAATATTCACAGAATATTCATTTAAATAACGCTTTAAAAATAAATAGTTGAAATAAAATAAAATAAATATTTATAGGGGCTCTCCGATACAGCAAACGTGTTTTTTTGCCATTTTTATAGATAATGGTACGGAACCCTTCGTGCGCGAGTCCGACTCGCACTTGGGCGGTTTTATTTCCCTCCGTAATACAATTGCAGCCATTTTGTTTTTTGAGCATCTGCTTGTACTGATTAAGCCATAGCTACCCATTTTTCAACCCCCAAGAGTATCGACACTGGTGACCAGACTTCCTGTACAATATAGACTGATGGTGATGACAAATTAATAATGTTTCCTGCTTAACTAAAACCCTGAACAACCTAGGTAAGGTAAAACCTTAACATGATTATGTAAGAATTGATTTAAATTCTGTTCTTATAATCGGTGAATGACAGAGAACATCAAATACCTTCATATTAATAATTAGTTGTGGTTAAAAAAATACCTACTTATTTGTCGACGTTAATTATGATAACTGTTGTAATAAAATTGTTATTAGGTACCTAAATGTGTGTTTTGTGAATGTTATCTATTAAGTTTGTTTTTCTTCTAGAAATTATTATTAAAACGTGGACATGCATTATGGTTGTTTTAATTAGTTCCTTCCTATCATCGAGCTTTTTTTAGGTAAAGAATATACCATCAGATATTATGAATGTGAAAGGTTGGACGTTTGGATATCTTCAAACTAAAGCTACTAAACGGACCGGGCTGAAATGTTACAAATACAAACAGGGGGTCCTTGGCCTGGAATCAAACCAAGGCTATATGGCACATGTGATAGAAATAACCTTTTCACATGTCTTGCTCAATAGCATAGCAAATTTCTTAGACAGATCCACTTCCACTCATCCAATATCTTATACCTTCTTATATATCTATCTTATACCAATATCTCCAATGTATATTTGATCAAAGATATTGGATGACTTCCGCCAATTTACTAACAACACCGTGAAAAGTAACAATCATCCATCTATCCATCCAAACTTGCATTTTTGATAGTATGTGATTTCATTTGAACTCAACTACGCAAATTACTTATGAATCTTAAACAAAGATATTTGTCGAGTGGAATCATCCGTCCAAGAAATTTGATCAAATCATAAACAAAGAAATTGGCCCAATTTATCGGATGAGTAGGTAGAATGGAACCCTTAGCGAGACTAAAGTACCTAGGAGTTTAATCCCTAGGTACAGATAGCTAAAACGTAGTTTTTCCCATTTAACTTTAGTCTGATATCGTCAGCCGGTAGGTAGAAGACATTGTCTTCTTAATTAAATACCTACTACTTTTTGGTGTTCCATTTACACAGAACATAGGTACATTTCTATTCAATTTATTTTTGAAAATGGTGATAGTTGGATGTTTGTCAGAAGGGTGATTGATTGAAAGCTTCTTCCATGGTAGGTACCAGTGTTGCGAGATCTACTGATTTGCAGTAGATTTAACTGATCTTTGAACAGTCTACTGATTTATTTATTAAAATTCGAGAAATCTACCTTCTTTTTCTGAGACACCCATCAGGCCTTAATAAAAATCAAACAAATAAAAAATTAAATTTCATTTGGGTGTTATTTCGATTTTAAGTCAGGTTTGAGTCTATTCTTCTCTGATGAACTAAGTCTCTTTAAAGAAAGAACCACGGAACACCAACGTAGGTAGTAACTACGTACAACCGTATGTAACGTAAGTAATGTATACTTCCTTGAAAGAAGCCTGATCATTGCCCTTAATCAAAAAATCTCGACAACATCAGAGCTGATGAGTGGCTTTAATCAATGTTTTCATGCATAAAGTTTCTGACAAAATTAGGTAAGTAAGTACGTACTTACGTACTTAAACCACATAATTAAAATAAATTGAGCTTGATTATTTTACCTACTTTGCAACTTGGTAAAATACGTCAAAGTACCTACTACTTTGACGAACGTCATCATTGAAAAATGAAACATACACGCTCGTTAAACTTAAAAAAAGACAACTTAATTGAAATCGGTTCGACTGTTCAGGAACTATAGTGAGACAAAAAAAAGTATTTATTGCCACTTTCACAATATGCGTTTTTTGCGCATAGTGCTAAAAATATTCTCTTATTCTAAATCTACTGATTTTTTTGTATATATCTACTGATTTATTACCAGACTTTCTACTTATTTTGTCAAGGTCGACCTGGTAACAAAAAAATAAAAAAAGTTATTAAAAAAAGTTATCATTAGCGCGAAATCTGGATATCTTTTTCACTAGGTACAAATTGAACTGAAGATGAACGAGGCTTAATGAATTGAAAATGTCATCAGGTCATCACATTAAATTATAATACGTGATTAATATGCAAATGGAACAGAAGGGCAAAGAAATAATTAATAATGATTCTGTCTGTTGCGGTCGAAACAACGTGATAGTATATTTTTTTACTAGGGACGAAACTCGTATACGAGTTTCGTCGATACTATCTTATACGAGGTTTTCCATACTCCCGAACGTTGCGAGGGAGGATGACAAGACCGAGTTATAATGATGGGAGATGTTGACCCGAGTGATCAACTCGGTCTTGCTTGTCATCCGCCCTCGCTACGCTCGGGAGTATAACAAAGTCTCTAATGGAGTATAACAGTCTCTAATGGGGTGGTTTATTCCATTGTAAAAAATCTACTATAATATTTTTCCATAGCAACAACGCGTGCGAAGCCGCGGGCAGAAACTAGTTTATTACAATTAAATTGGTTTGTATTATGATGACCCTTAAGTCATAGTCAGTCTAAATTACATATACCGATAAACCCCTAGTTTTAAAAAACGATAAGATAAACGATTTAAACCTAGGTACATATACCCTTCTAAGGCGGGAGATAGGTATCGATCACACACTGCCTGTAGTGTAGACACGTATCTTACTACATTACATACCATGTTTATTACCTATTTCAGTCCCTCGGGAACCACGAATTCGACAATCAAGTAGAAGGAGTGATCCCGTTCATCAGAAACGTCTCATCACCCGTGCTAGCAGCCAACCTCATCTTAGACAAAGTTCCTGCATTGAACCAGGAAACTAACTTACGAAAATCAATTATATTAGAAAGGGACGGTGTCAAAATAGGTATCATTGGTTACTTAACAGCAGAAACCAAGTTCCTAGCACCAAAAAATGACGTCGAGTATGAAGACGAGGTCATAGCATTAAGAAGAGAAGTTGAAAATCTGAAAAGGAAATATGTCAACATATTTATTGCCCTAGGTCATTCCGGGTTCACAAAAGATCTAGAAATTGCCAGAGATGTTGAAGATCTTGACTTGGTTATAGGGGGGCATTCGAATACTTTTTTGTGGAACAGCCCAAGAACAAATGAGAAACCAGAAAGGGTCGAAGGACCATATCCTGTGGAGGTGAGACAACCATCCGGTAGAATAGTTAGGGTTGTACAAGCCTATGCTTACACTAAATATTTAGGGAGTCTCAATGTTATTTTCGACCGATACGGAGAGATTGTCCATTGTGAAGGAAACCCGATTCTCTTAGACCAACAAATGCCAGGAGATCCTGAACTGTTAAAGGTAGTAGAAAAATACAGCACCGAGATGAATCGAATTAACAACGTCGTGGTGGGAAATTCTTCAGTGGCTCTACACGGAGAGTACTGCCGCCTAAGAGAGTGTAACATGGGAGTTGTCATAGCAGATTCTATAATGAACTATACAAAGGAACATTTCGACCAATACCGAGACGTAAACATCGCAATAGTTCAAGGAGGGAGAATAAGGACTTCGATAGATCGTCCTGAGAGACCGTACGAGATGACAAGAGGAGATTGGATGACGGTCCTGCCTTATACAGACACATTGACTGTAGTTACCATGAACGGTAGCATATTGTTGCAGAGTCTAGAGCATTCCGTGCAGAACTGGAGGGTCACAGATAGCCCAGGGCAGTTCCTGCAGTTTTCAGGAATGAGGGTAGTATATGATTTAGCAAAGCCCCCCGGCTCGCGAGTTGTATCAGCCAAAGCTCTTCATTCAAACAGAGGTGAACTAAGTGATATATTAGAAGGTAATGAGTACAAAGTGATTATGTGCCTGTTTTTGGCGGAAGGTGGTGATGGCTATGCGAATTTCGAAAATCTTCCTAAAGATATACTATCGTTTAATGAAGTAGATGCTGTGATATACTATTTGAGTCGATTTGGTATTTTAACACAAGGAGATACAGGAAGATTAACTATACTGAACACTGACAAAGTGAAAGAACTTGAAGTTCAATACCACACTAACACTATTAATAGTGCTTCAATGCAAATAATAAGTAGTAAATTTTGTGGAATGTTTAGTATTTTGGGTATTTTGTCATATTTTGCGTCTGAGATATATCTTTAATTAATAGGATAGATTATTATGCCAGCATAATAATCTATCCTATTAATTGTATGTCCAGACATACAATGTCAGATCGGAAGTACTTATGCAACAGTATTAAGGCAGTTAGGTAGTTTAAATTAATACTTATATTTAAAAATACACTAAAGTGGAGATTAGCATTTTTATCTAATTGTAGATCTGATTATTGTGTATAATAATGAGGCTTAGTTACCAGATATCATATGGATCCATTTAATTATAGCACCACTACTGATCTAGCGAGATATTTCTTATACTTTATACAAGCTTGATATTATTGTTTATTTTATAGGTACGTTATAAATGTTGTGGTATTTGTATCTTAAATGAAAGTAAAAAAGGGGAGATATGGTACGTTATCCCAGTACACGCTATTTCCATTCTTGTGCACCTTATGAACAACAAAGATCCAAGACCGAAGTGCGACCAAGACAACAATACGCTACCCATGCACGGCGACTCGCAAAAAGACGTGTATTGCTATCTCTTTTCACGTACGAATGTATTAGTATCTCTGACTACAATAGGCGATACTATTTATTATATACATATTATTGAGAAAATTCAAAGTTTCCTACTTAGGTACGAGTGAAAAGTGATGCCTTGGGCTATTTTTCGTTTCGGAACGATCTGTACACCTCGACGAACACGACTGCTTTGCTGTAGTTTTTTAATCAATGAAGCACACAAAAGTAAGAATAGAATAGAATAATTCCAATGTAGAGCTACAACAAAATTGTTCTTAAAACCAAAGATTTAAATCGCTTAAAACCTAGTGAGCGGCACAACACAATGGTGGGGGCTCTTCCTGCCTTCAGAAGCTCTGAAGTAATGCCGTCTTCACCGGGGGCTTTTCCATTTTTAAGCTGCCTCAGAGCCAATACGATCTCGACTTGACTGATTTCTGGAAGTTCGTTGGTGTAGTGGCGTGTCAGGGTGGCTCTGGAATCGTGGCCCTTTCGTTGGGCATGAGGGGCATGTGCAGCGTATAAAAGGCCATAGAAAACCTCTATCTCGGCAGAGATCTCCGGCTTCGACAATACGATCCTTCCATCGTGCGTTTTAAGTTTTTCACGTGGCTCCTGCCAAGCTGGGCCTAATTTGAGCCTTCCATTTACAGGAAGCTAGTACCTAATCTCCCTTTTATACTTTAATCTAAGATTATTGTGTATTTGTAGTTATTTGTTTGTACTTGTGCATTTTGATAGTGATACATCTTCATGAATATTAATAATACTACATAATGTATGTGTAATAAGTAATTTATTTATTCAAGTAGATATTAGCATTAGGTACCTATCTATAATAAAAATGAGATTATTACAGTTTATATGTAGATAGATGCTAATTAAAAAAATATATATAGCTTAATGTAACAATATAAAATGTAATAAAGATATTCTTAATATAAGTAACATTTATTCCTTAGGATACAACAATTACAATCGTAAATACCTCTTTCACAGTTTTTAGGCTGTGAAGCCTTGTATAAAAATATTCAGTGCTTAAACAAACAATATGATGTATTTAGGTTATTTGAGATTTTTTATCATCAAGTTTTTTTTTAGAGAGCCATTCTAAACTTGCGGCGGAAAAGCCTTCCACTCAACTACATTGCTGTACCCATAAGGCACCGTCCCCTCCATCAGTACCAAACATTGTTTTATCGTCTCCTGACAATCGGCCAACTCTTTACAAGGAGCATACGGTTCTAAAGCCTCCGCTAGTTCACATAAAGGCTTGAACAACTCACAGGCCAAAATTTCATCACCTTTTTGTAGCTTTTCTATTGTATCTGGGCTTAATAGGTTTTTACTCTTTGTTCTAAGTGAGAGATTATGACATAAAGAGAGATAGACATAGATAGGCCAGTTGTTGGTGCAGGCTTCACAGCAGCAGTGGAATTTGTACTGGAACTTTAAGCCTGCTCTACGGGTACTGCAGTCTTCAAGGGCATGGTGGTTCCTGAAACAAGTAAGAAGTTTAATTTAAAAAAACAACAGTAAAGATGGTTCATCTGTGAAATATTTTATCAATTTACTACACTTGAACTGTTTATCAGACCTTAAAATTATCCCAATGAATAAGGCACTCATTTGCTTAATTGAAGAGTTACAAAAGTATTTTACGGTAGGTAGGCATAGAGAGAAGTAAATTCTTACCCATAGTTATCAAAAAGCTGCTGTCCTTTCTTGATAGGCCTCAAAGCAAACAAATTCATCCTGCCAGTACCTAGAGAACTAAATCTGACTACATTTGGAGCACAGGAATGGTTCAGCAAACTGTGGAAAGCATAGGAACCGCTGGCTAAGCTGATCTCATCGACATGGCTCCCATCTTTAGTCTCTAAGTTAGAGCTTATTCCATGCATATTGGTGGGACTAGTCATCACATGGAGTAGTAATGTCCCCGCTACACATTTCCTGATATTTTCACGCTCTTCATCATTATCACTTTTCAAGAATTCTGTATTGTCCATCAATAACTTAAGGAGCACAGCAGCAGTGACTGACTTCTGAAATATATCAGATATGCTTCGCTTCTCAATGTTAGTTGCGAGTGTGTGTATCGATGGGTAGTATTGGGAATCAAACACCCATTTGTCATCTATTTTTACATGGCCCCTGTACTCAGTATTAGCATTTGCTTCAGCTTCCTCAATTGTTTTAAATAGAGAGTTCCAATCTGAGTGGTCTGTTCTTGCCCTGATCACTGTTCTTAGAGCCAAGAGCTCCAATTTTGTAAACTCCATTCGAATCAACATCGGCATCAATGGGCATTCAATTTCATGGTATTCTTTCAAAGCTTTTTCCCTGCATGTTTCACTGCAATACAATACAAAGCAGCATTTGTCACATGGAAAGAGGTTCAAATCCCTGGACAGGCAATAGCTGCAGCTAAACAAGAACTGTGACTTTTGTAGAAGTACTAAGTATGAGTCTTCTTGAGCCAATACTTCCCCTACTTCAATATCTTCTTTGGCAATAACATGTCTGCCCATTGTTTCACTGAAAACGACCTCCAACTTAGAACTGGCACAGATGAACCTTGGGTGTTTTGCTTCCTTCATGGACAAACAATCTTCCTTCATTTCCAGATAGCTAGGAGGGAGAGGAACAGTGAAATCTTCATCCAAGGCTTCATTGCACAGTTTTTGCCTTTTTAAAAGTTTTCCTTTCAGTTTGCCAGGACATTTTATAGAAAATATCTTCTCAATATCTTTCAAACATTCCTTGTGCTTTTCCATAGACAAAAATGCAGCTGACCTATTAGACAAGGCCAAAGCATAGTGCTCAGAGTTTATTGGGGCATGAAGTAATGCCAGGTTATAGTATTGCCATGCCTTGTAGTCTTCAGAATTACTGAAGCAGTCGTTACCATGGTTACGGTAGTAAACAGACACATTCTGAGACTTGGGAACATCTCGAGCCTTGGGAAAAGCCTTTTTCTCATTTATTAAATCATAGACATAGAGTACCCTTTCTTCATTAGTATTTAGTGTAAGTAAGTGTTTGGATATAGAAAGAATCTCATTCTGATTAGTGAGTTTGCTTATCATTCCTTCATACAAGGAATCAATACTCATCTTGAAGGCTGGCTATTGATTTTCTCCGGTGTGTTAAGATGTCGCACTTTGCAACGTCGTTTATAGTGGTGAACCTGGGGTGTGAGATGGTCTTCGTCATAGATCAGCGGCTGAAGGCTCAAAATATCCCACCTGATAAATCTGAAAGAGGTTAGTCCACTTTAGTACCTACTTTCTTATAGAATAGAAGCAGTATGATTATATAAGTCAGAGTTTGAGTAAAATAGTTTATTTTGTGCAGTACTTACAGACCTGGTGACCGTTCTCCTCCACCAGAAGCTCCTGGATGAGCTATTTTTACCTCAACCGGTGGCACAGCACGGGGTTATCAAGCAGCTGTTACAAGATATCTCAAGCACTTCTATAATGAAACTGGACGACTATTCTATGGGCAAACTATGGGATCTGATGACCATGATATTCAAATGGCAATTATCCGTGGCCACAAATCAAAACATTTTTGACATCACTCGCCGACATTTGCAAGGTGTTGCTACATTGATGCCACATTATTTCCAACAAAATTCAATCGAACTGACGATTTTACGATTTGAGGCACTACTTCAAAAATTCACAGATGACGATTATAAATGCCTCAGCAACACCCTTATACTCTGGTTTTCAGAGTATCATACCAAAATATCTGTACTCCTTCGGTTAGGTTTGCAAAAAAAAGATGGAACTTTCAGTATGCCTGCTACACTCGACCCTGAAATATTACAAAAGTTGGGTGAAAATATTTACAAGTATGATACTAAAAGCCCGATTGACGAGTATGAACAGCGTTGTGGTGACTCTAGTGAAATTAACTGCTTGTTATCAACAATAGAAAAAATTAATTTAGAATCAAATATTGAGTTACAGCTACCTATTCAGTTTGGAAGCAGCAGCTCAAATCAAATCTGTAGCCAAACCTCTAATACAAAAACTATAAAGCTGAAATGCGACACACAGTTTGAACACATCAATACAAATATAAAAAGCAGAGGAGGAGATCTCACTTTTAATCCAAACATCCCAAAGACGGCCAACGAAGATTTACTGGCTATGATGGATTTTAATTTGAACTAAACTTTTGCCTACATTTTTTGTACAAACTCCCGAAACATGTGGACCATCAAAACACCATGCAACATTGAGTCTGAAATTGACACTGCAATTTTTGATTGTCTATGATCGGTTCATTACCCGGTTTTTTGGACAAAAACCAACTGAAAAATTCGGTAAGCCCCGACATTTACAAAAACCGGTAGTGTATTATATTATCTGTGCCGGAAGTTTAAAAGTTTGATTCGTTGGCGGTACAAGGAATAAAATGAATAAATGTAATGGTTTACGATTTGCGGCAAATTTTCCGTTTCCCGTTACATTTATTTATTAAAAATGATAATAATATATAATTTTCACTTGCCCTCTGCAAAATATACTGTACATGTCACTGTAGAATAGTAGGTAATAAAAACCCTTGAGTAGGAGGTACTGAAAATAAAGGAGCTGCTGGCATATTGTTCAACTACCTACCAAAGATAGCCGTATTTGAAACAAATGCTTATTTTTGAAACCCTAAAGTTTTGAACACCATATGGCCGCATTTGACATTTGGTAGCATGACAAAAATATGAAATGCGGAGTGGTTTGTCCATTAGCAAAAGGTTCTCAGTAGAAAAATGTTCGCAACGCGATTCGTCAGGGGAGCGAAACGTCCTCAATTGTAATGTTTACAAAGCGAAATAACTTTTCTATCAAACGACTGCGCTGTTTAAAATAGTCACAGAAGCAGAAAACACGATTCCAAACAAATTAACGTTTTATGTTAAATTAATGTTTTTTTTTAGTTTGTTATTTAAAAAACTAAAAACAAATGAAAAATTTACTTTAAAAAACAACTACAATGCAAAACAGCTACAATGATGGTTGTACAAACAATATCATAGAAGATTGGAAAAGACAACTCAACTATATCCTTGATGCACTACGGAAAGAATTGGAATGGCAGGAAATAAAATAAAATGAGAATTTTGTGGATGTAAAAGGAAGATAAAAAATATATGC
This sequence comes from Eupithecia exiguata, assembly GCA_947086465.1. Classification (NCBI taxonomy): domain Eukaryota; kingdom Metazoa; phylum Arthropoda; class Insecta; order Lepidoptera; family Geometridae; genus Eupithecia; species Eupithecia exiguata. The sequence continues at coordinate 3,509,676 of OX352245.1, read as the reverse complement.
ATAATCCACAGCATCATCTAACCACAAAGTTAGCAAAGCTTGTGTTGTGTGTGCGTATATACTAGAAAACTATTAAACTTTAAAAGCGAATACTATATCATCCGGCGGGCCTTTGTCACCGCTAACGTACCAGCTAATCTCGAACCGAATGGTCTATTGCGTGACGACAGTACGAGGCCCGACGGTATGACTCTAGTCCCATGGGAGCTGCGGAAGCCTATAGTGTCGGACGCTACATGCGTCTTGGGCACGCTTCCAACTGGTATTGATATGGATCAGTTGAGCTACCTGTAGACTATTTGCAACAGTCTACAGTTAGCTTAATTGTTTCAATTGTAAATACTAGTTTTAATTTAATTCTATTATTAGATTGTAATTTTCTTTGTTAATAAAGAATACAATACAATACAAAAACACTTTATTCAACACTTTATTGATTGATTGATTTTGTTTTTAGAATAATTTACTTTAAAAAAAACAACCTTAGCCAGAAATGTAAGAACCTACATACTTTCCTATTTCCGTGCCTGTTTGGCAGCAGATATTATTAAAAATAACATTAAAAATAAAGAAAATAATTATGTATTACAAAAATATTTTATTCCACACCCTCTTTTGTAACCTTATACCATGTAACAGGAGTTATTAGGTTATTACAAACACATCCTTTTATTAAGCTCAGTCAACACTTATCGTTATTACTTACATAAATTACGGACAAAAATTGAAATAATGACTTAGATTTTTTAATAAAAACATGTGTCTGCTTACAGCAAAACCTTACACATTAGTTTTAATACAATGCAAGTAAATGTCACTTTAATCACGAGATCTTACCTACTTTATACAACACAAATAGCATTTACATTAATGTACCAACATAAAATACAAAAGATTCTCTAATCGAAGCCCTTCTTAAAATTCTGTGTTTTTTAAACAATGGCTAAGCAGTTTTCTTCATCATTCTGACTTATTTCTTATTTTACTAAAGAAACAGCCGTTGTTTTAAGAAAATACAGTTTTTTAAGAGGATTTATATGTATAAGGTTAACTTTATTTTAGTCACTACATTAATACAACTTATAACAACCTGATGTAGCTACATACATACAAATAAACAGTTTTGATCACAATAAATTGTTTAATTACTGCATCCCAGTCTTTTATTACAAAAGCCAGTTGCTGTTCATTACTAAGAGGTGTATACATCTGAACGATGCTTGTCCTACTAACTAATCATCAGAACAAGTACCTACACATTAGGGCGCGTTCCCACTGTGTCGTGAAGACAGTAAGTCGTGTCGTTGAAAACATTGTGACTTGTACATTTGAATGGAGGTGTTCCCGTTCACATATAGGACGACACGATTAACTGTCCACCACGACTTGTTTTTATTGTGAAATGAACTGAACTGAACGTCACTACAAATAAAAATAAATGAACCGTAAAACGTCGTCACGATCCAACACAATCACGACAAACCGTCGTTATATTGGGAAAAGCTGGTGACGATAGTCGTCTAACGATAATTTACAGTAACGACACCATGGGAACGCACCTTTAGGCGTTTTGAAGCGCGCGGTTTGGTAACGCGCGTTTTAAAAACCGTTCGGTCCGGTTCGACACATCCGTGCACACCTAAACACACGCTTTTATTCAAATGCGAGGCAAATTTTGGTCAGAATCAGAATAGGATACTATTTTTAGCTGTTGTTTGTGCAAATTTAGTTAATGTTGTGCCTGTTAGAAGCACACATTCTATAATTAAGTAAGTTTATAATTGTGTTCATTGCTAATTGTTTCATAATGTGTATTGTTAGCATTGCCTTATAAACAAATAAATAAAAAACGCTCGTGTCGCGGGCCGGCCGGAGCGGAATGCAGCGGAGTAAACGCACGCTTCAAATCACCTATGTGTACTCGCTCTTATGTTTGAAAACTTGTTATAAATGTTATAATAGTTAATATATCATAATAATTTACCAGTCTGATTTACTACAAGAAGAACACCATTCTGCCCCCCTAGCACGGGATTGTTGTCTAGGGTAGAATAGACAATAATGACATTGCATCGCCATACATTGCGTACATTATTGAAGTTGATAGAATGCATTTCAAATAGTTTACGCATTCGGTGACGAAGTGACGTAATTTTTCTCTATTTTACCCAAGTCAACCATCCCCGTGCTAGGGGGGCCGAACAGAATAAAATGTCTTAACACAACCGATGATTACAACACAAAAATACATTTATCACGCGCAGCGTTACCTATACGTTCATAAAAAGTTACCGCAGTCAACAAAAAATAAATTATTTATACGATACGAACCTTGAGTCCTCTTCCCATTCGAGGACGAAATACAAAATTAAATAGGTAAATAAATAATGCTGGGGAATCCACATACAAGCAGAGCTTGTGTTATACGAGAAGAAAATACCCAGAACACCCGGAACAAATATTTGCAGATCGTAAAAACATTTGCCCCAAGATGAGAATCGAACCCGCAACCTCCTGCGTCGCAAGCGGGCCATCACCCGCCGTGCCACATCAGTCATCGGAACAATCTAATCTTTTTATATAGGAAATGTGAGGTTAATTTAACAAGGACAAACAGTCAACTTAAGGTTCAATTTATCACAAGAACTCGGATTATGCGACTGATTATGTGAGTCTATTTGAACATTAGCAGTCAATCTAAAATTTATAAACGCGTTCGCAACGAAACAGCGTCATTGGTAGTGTGATTATTTACATTTGAAGCCACTTTTCACAGCAGTCAGTCTCCCAATTTCGGATATTAAATTTTTCATAGGAACCGTGTATGTGATTGATTCATAGGCCCGTATTATATAAGCTTCCTCAGTTATCAATCGATGCTTGAGTAACGCTTTTCTATGGCATAAACGTCACTCAAGCATAGATCGGTGACTAAGCGAGCTTTCATAATACGGGCCTTAGACTCATTTTATTGAAATTATTTAGAACGGGATATTTACCATTTACAGTTTCGGTGGTAGTGGTAATCTTCGTAGCAAAAGACAAAGAATAAGGGTAGATCGGTATGTCTGCCAATAAAAACCAACTCTCAGTGTCTTTAGTTCTTCCGTGATCATGGCGCATGAAACTGTGCCGAAATATTGGAAAACTCAAAAATTGAATCATGGTAAATATCCCGTTCTAAATGATTTCTATAGTAATAACCATGATAGTATTTTTAAATATTACAACAGAAAACTTGCTCAGTCACCGCTTTTTTATGGGATAAACGACACTCAAGCATAGATCGATGACTGAGCAAGCTTTTATAATACGAGCCTAAACGCGAGTCACAAATAGATGGTTAAATTATAAGTTATTTTGATGTTTTTGCCACAAGTTTTCATATATTAAACTTCGAAGTTATGCGATGAAGCTGCCTAATTGTTCTATTATCTTTTAGTGAACACAGACCTAAGGCAACCCTTAGGTTGTAGAATTCAACCAACGTTCTTGATCTTATATTTTCGAAGAACATATGCCTAAACACAAGCCTTATTTCATCATAGGAACCTAGAATGCGTCCGGTTTGAAGGTGAGAACGCTATAATTTAACAATAAATTAATTTATTATAATTCCCCATAGACCAGGTACTGCGAGACCAGGTCCTAGACCGCTTCAATGTTGGGGATCCCTGTGGAACCCCGAGTGACTGATACTTGTGAGCATAAACATTACTACAGTCAACATAAGGTTAAATTTATCACAAAAACTCGGAGTGCGACTAATTTTGTGAGATTATTTGAAAATTACCAGTCAACCACAACCCACATTATAATCGCGTTTACATACATTAATAACAGCGTCATTGGCAGTGTGAATATTTACATTTGCAGACCTTTTTATCCTTATATACCTCCGACATCATAAAACCTACAGACAGACTTCCAATTCGCATATTCACGAGAAACCGAGTAGTGACTGATTCTACTGACCTATTTTAGACATTACCACACTACAAACAAGCTTCATTTTATCATAGGAACCTAGAATGCGTCCGACTAGAAGGCGAGAAGCTGTTATCAGGCAACACACTGGCGTCCCCGTAGACCGGGACGCTGGGACCGCGGGACGCGTACGGACTGCGAGACCAAGTCCTAGACCGGTTCAATGTTGGGGACTCCTGCGGCAGGTGGAGAGATGGGTCAGTCTGTACGGGCTCCACTGGCAGACGGATCTGCGTTTTCCTTTGTAGACGTTGTTGAACTGAAACAAATGAAATGGACAAATGAATATTATATTTGATAACTATTACTATTTTTCAATTATTGTATTTTTTAATTTTAATGTAATCTTGATTTCTAGGGCTGTAAAGTATTTATGTAAGGTTTTTTTTTGTATTGTTATGTAAATTGTCAATTTAGGTGTTATGGTGTATTATAATATTATGAATGATTTATATTAATAATTAATTGACATGTAATAAATAAGTTAATGGGCGGGGTAAAATTTTATGTTATGTGAATTTAAAATGTTAAGTCTTATTAAGTATGTACACTATTGAATTGGGTGCCCCTGTAAAAATAGTTGTATTTTTTATGAATAAATAAATAAATAAAATAAATAAATATTCTGGTCTAGGCAGAATAACAGCGCCTACTGTTACAATATAACAGTTGGCATTATGCTGAGCCTGGGCCCATTTGGTACTGCAGCACAAACTGATTACCTACTTATTTTTACACTAAAAATTTTTTATTGTAAAAATAAGTACCTATTATTCTTATTGTTTGATGAATTTGATATTTATTTAAAAATTGTAAATGTATCTTGTGTTGTAGTAGCAAATAAATGATATGTCTATGTCTAAATGTAAAACTTAGAGGGTGTCTAATTCTAATTCGAAGTGGGGGAACTGGGATCTGCACTGACATCTCGCATGGGAGTGTATTGTGCATTGTCCCCCTGCCTAACTAGGCCCTAACCAGCCCAGCTCCTTGAAGTACCTTACTTAGAGGGTGTGCGAGTTAAGTGCTATAATAATACTCTTATATCTTGTTAACTTGTAATTTTTACCATGCACCAAATAGTAAGTAAAGAAATAGAGAAGCTGAGGGACCGTATCCCCCGGTAAACCAACAACCATAGAGGTAAACGTGTTCTTGATTGAGGACCGCAACTCTGCAATACTTAGGCCCCTATTATTAAGGCCCGCACAGTCATCAATCTATGCTTGAGTGACGTTTATGTCACAGAAAAGCGTTACTCAAACATCTATTGATAACTGAGTAAGGTTTCTTAATACGGGTCGTAGTGTAAGACGCCCTGTGGTCAGGTAGGATGACGAGCTTTTAAATAATGCTGGCGGATGCTTGATGCGACAAGCCGAAGATAGCGTGTTTTGGAGCTCATCAGAAGAGGTCGCTGTTCAACATTGGTAATAGTATAGGCTGATATAACTCAGATATGATACATACTGTACAAATAAGCCAACGCCATCAGCCCTAGCGTCACCACGATAGACAGATACGGGCGCACCAAAGCAAGCAGCGCGCCTAGTAACGTGCCGCAGGCCGCATCGCAGTCCCTCTCTACTTCCACTCGGATATCTTGCGCCGTTAGCTTGGAGACCACGGTGATCCACCCTAAGCCGCAGGTGAGGTCTTCGTTGGTTACAGTGGCTATGATTTCACCTGGAAATAGATTGATGTCGTCAACATAATCTTTTGTACTGATTACCAACTAACATCACTTCTATGTATGATAGTAATACAACGTAACAAAAATATAGCTTGGCCATTCATGTGCCTTATAGAGTAAATCTAAAATTAAACCAATAACAGTTTTTATTTTTTAAAATGAGTTGCTTTACGCTAACAGTTTAGTATAGTAGTAATATAGTAGTATACGGTTATTGGTTTACGCATCGTCAGCAGTGCGATCTGCAGTACAAGGGCTGGACATGCTAGCAGCTATACGTCACAGACATTCAAAGCGTTATTTAAACGTGCATACACAGACGACGACACTGGTCGGTCAACTATTACTTATTTTCACGAACTGGAGTACGCCAGGTGTGTAACATAAACCAGATTTAGGCCCGTATTATGAAAGCTCGCTCAGTCACCGATCTATGCTTGAGTGACGTTTATGCCATAGAAAAGCGTTACTCAAGCATCGATTGATAATTGAGGAAGCTTTTATAATACGGGCCTTAGAAAGTTAACACTATTTTATGATATTTGTTTTTTTTATAATCGTTATTAACAAAGAAAATTACAATCAAATAATAGAATTAAATTTAAACTAGTATTTACAATTGAAACAATTGAGCTAACTGCAGACTGTTGCAAACAATCTACAAGTAGCTCAACTGATCCATATCAATACCAGTCGGAAGCGTGACCAATTGTTGTTTACGTGTTGATATTTGTCGATTGACGGCACACGTAAACTCACCCGGAAGAGTAGTAACTTCTATCTTCAGCCCCGGGGACGGCACAAGCTTTGTCAGTTTCAAGGCCCGTGGGTGTCCGCTCACAGTGAACACCGCCGGCGGACTCATCACTGATACCTGAGTAATCATACAATTATTAATATCAAGTATCAAAGTGCCAAATTTCCTTTAGACATTACAGGACTCTTGGACACGTCACAATAGTATATTATGCAATTAGTGAATAAAGAACGGATTTAAAGCTAGTGCCATAGATGAATCACGAGTACGTAAGTGAAGAATTCTGATTCATGATGATTCAAGTGATAGAAATCCAAGCGACGCGAGTGATTTATTAGCCTTCAATATAAATCAGTTTTATTCAAGAGTTGCATACTGTTGTAGTTGTACTTTATACCATGACTACGAGTTTTTTTTGTTACCTCAATGTACATTCCAGCACTGGAAGTTTTGATCTGAGATGTTGTTGTAGGTACTAAGTATGGATACCTTAGTCTGAGACACGTGGATAGGCGGCAGCAGCGACACTTTACTGCAAGAGCGGAACGCGCCCCATTCCGCACAAAGTTCCACTTCTGAGGATTCGGTGATAGGTGTGGCCGGGATTATCTTGCAGCCGATTTGATCTGGAAAGTAGATAATAATAGCTATTATATTTTTGCTTTTGTTTAGAAATTAGATTTGTAGGTACTCGTATATAAAGGGTGTCCTATAATGAATGATTAGATTCGATTGAGAAATTCGTACCTTTGTTCACGTTTTATCCATAATATTGTAAACAATAGGTTTTATTTTTGGAATATATAAAAGAAAGGTAGGTTTAATGATCACCTTTTAAAATATTTCAATTCTAAGACCAGTAATTTCTAGACAAGAAGTTTAAGAATTTTATTTATAAGAATATTATTTAGTTTATAACTTTAAGAGCGCCTTCATACTACCGCGCGGTACCATAGGTGCGGTGCCGCAAGAGTTTCGCAATGACGTTGTCCGTTGTACAAGATGCGGAACAGATGCGAAACTATTGCGTACCTCGAGTTGCGGCTCCGCAAATTCGAATCCGCGCGTCCGCGAATGTGAGACGGGCGTAAATATTTATCTTTACATTTTATCATGCAAAGTTAGAGCAGCTGTGGTGTAAAATATATAAATACCGCAAATGAACTTTAAAATACATTCCATTTTCAGGGAAGTTTGAAATTGTAATAAACGATATTTAATAGAATAAATTATTGAGATAAAAACTCTTAATTTACACGGCGCTATTCTAACTAAAAATCAAAGTATGCAAACACATCAATAAATATATTTTTTTAATTACTCTCGATCGAAAATGGTCTCTATGGTACTCAAAAATGATGTCATTTTCGTCTATTCTACCCTAGACATCAATCCCTGTGTAAGTGTATGACCTACTTATGAGGAGGATCGGGTTTTTTACAACTTACTATTAATAATATCCAGCACAGGTTCAGCTGTATGCGGCGCTTTCGTCCTACATATAAATGGTAGATTGATCTCCACACCTTCCATTGCGTATCTTTGTTCTTCTGTGCAAAGCAATGGGCCTCCGTTTAGGCCAGATGCAGCAATGGACAACGGAACGAGGGAAGATGGCCAGTCGCCGCTTAGGAACTCAATCTGGAGGATAAACAATGGATAACTGTAATTTCTTAATGAAAAGTCAACCTTAGCTAGAGTTTGGCTATCGAATGTTGAGTGAAACTGGAAATATTTGCTTCTTAAACTTTTTCAATGGATATTATATTTAAATGACAGCATGACTACCACAGAAGAAATTGTCTATGATATGGTTTTGTGGTTATCTTATTTTACAATTTTACGAGTAGGGAATTGCAGAAAACGCTAAAATGTGGAGTGGCTACGATAAAACAACTCGAAATAGCTCTTTTGTATCAACAGTAGCCATAATCTAGCTATCAAATCAGATATCACATCTTCACTTTCCATCAGATAAGATTGTGGTCAAACGAAGGTCAATAGACTATAAAAAAATAAGAAAAAAATACAAATTTGTTTTTATTATTATTTCAAAATTTGCCCGAATCTCTGTTGGCTGATGCGAAAGTTTTGTGTTTTTTAAATCCCTCGCTAGCCAAGCAGTCTATATTAGAGCCACTCGCATATGGACACGTTCAACAAAAATAACTATTGCTACAAATTAAAAAAGTTAAAGGGATATAATAACAAAAGGTAGACGATTAATAATAAATAACTATGTTAAAAAACCGCGAAAGTTTGGAAAAAATAAGAAAAAAGTGTTATTGAATAATCCTCTCCTACTGAAGAATCCTCTCTAGGACCGAGATTGTATTCTGCATGCTACTTTTATCCAGGAAATATGCGTGCGAAGCAAAAGCCAGTTTTAATAATAATTTCGTTACCTTATCCACCGCTCGTTGTATAACAGTTTGCGTGTTCACCGCCCTGTCTTGCTTCAGCGTGTGTTTGGCAGATAGGTCCCGGGTTAGTAAAGCTAGCGACACACCGCTGCCCGTGAATATAGAGACGTCTGTAGGTGCCCTCCAGCCGATACCGTCGAGACAAACTCCCCAGCCGCCGGTTGCTGAAAAGATTTACCGATTTTTAAGGAAAATTTAAGGTTTCAGCTGATCTTGAGAAGCTTTTTTCCCTCAAGTCCACGCGAGCAAAATCGCGAGCGGGGCAGCTAGTAAAGGTATATTTTGAATCAAAATGCGCGCAGAGTCGCGTCTTCGTGTGAGCTGACCCTTAGAATTATGAAACTATGCTCAGTCATGGATCTCTGCTTGAGTAACGCTTCTGCCATATAAAACGTATTAACAAAATACTACCTATCGTAAGATCAGTTGTTCAATCACTTTTTATTTATCGGGCATCACTCATTTACACCAGTAATTTAATTAGGAAAAAGGAGCATCCTGTAGCTGAACTCAGGCGCAGTGGGATCACTGCTCGCGCGTGATTGGTGGATCGCCTGTGTACGGCTGCCGAGCCATGTAGCGGACGGACGGTGATGTCATTGTGCCTGTGTGCGTGAACGCCCACCGCACTAATTTCCGCTACTAGCGTAGAATTAATGAGAGTTTGAATTAGTTTTTATGAGAACTCTGGTGTCTACATAAACCTAAATTAAGATTTAAGATACTATGAACATTAAAATGTAACAACTTTTTTAAATAAATAAATATTATTATTATTATTCTGCCGTATAAATGCCGTAAAAATCGATACTCAGGCATAAATCGATGACTGAGCAAGCTTTTATAATACGGACCCATTATTTATACCTAAAATAACTTACCAACAACACGATCGCTCTTCGAGTCGGTCCCAGTGACCCAAACCTCATCTTTCACGGTGACGCCGCTGGCCGTCGCGTGGAAGGTTAAGAAAGCGCCCGATGAATCCAAACCCGTCATAACCAGTTCTGTGCCTTGTATACTGTGTGTGAAATAACAAGCTAAATAAATAATACTGTACGTTATAAACAACATCAATCAAGTTATGCCTGGGAGAAATAGCTTTCAGTGATAAGGGTGCTTTTCCACCGGAGATGTGCCGTTGTCATGTTTCCAGCCGACCAATAGGATCGCTCCATTATCGAGTAATTTTTGACAGCAATGAAAATGACGCGGTTTCCATCAGAGATGTGCTAACATCTCTGGTGGAAAAGCACCCTAAAGCCGCTTACTGTACTGTCAATATTTCAGATTTAGGTTTTAGATATCGGACATTTTTTAATGTACAAATAAGTGTTCATTCATTCATTCAATTCCTCATTTCATTCCTCCTTACTCAGATTATGTAACTTTAGATGTGACGTTAGCTTCATTAGTGATGAGATTTTCTCATTATATCTATCTGTGGTACCTATTGTATGCTATTTGTGGATAAGTTCTAGACTAGTTTCTAGTATAGTTGTATTATGTATGTAATATGTATCTTTTTGTTTTTTTTTTGTTTGATAATTTTTCGTTAACTGTTTTTTTTGAATGTGCTCTACCAACTATTTGTCTTATATCTTTTTCTTCGAACCTAGGTTGCCTGGAAGAAATCGCTTTCAGCGATAAGGCCGCCTATTGCACTGGGTATCATAATTTAGATATAAGGATTATTTATGTTATTATTCTTAAGTGTAATAAAGAATTCATTCATTCATTCAATTCCCAAATAAAGGAAAGCATGTGTTATGGATACCCAAATAACAAAAAGTTTTAGAGAAGACCGTCCATTTCATAACCGAGTCTATCTTCGTCCAATACAGGCCCTATCTCCGTAATCGTAATAAGTAATAATGTTGTTTCATAAGTTTTGATGATTCAATAAAGTTATAATCTCTCTAGCGAAACCAATTTTTCACAGAAAACGTCCTACTATGGAGACGATCAGAAATAAATATATTCGGAACTCTTAGTGCTTGAGTCTGACACGCACTTGGCCGGCATATGTACCTGTCAGCGGGAAGAGGAGACACAGTGACGTTCCCTTGCGGTGCTAACAGCTCCCTGCCTACTGCGTTTCGCATCACGACGCGTAGTGCTGAAGAATCTCCGTCTTTACTTGGCTCTGCGGTGCAGTAGTGTGGGGTGTCTACTTCGACGTGGATAGCCTGCAAGTTAATTACAATTTAACTATTGCAGCGTCCGCCGCGCAGCTGACGCTTGCGCCTCGCGTTCCGTGTGTTTGACGCCCAGGTTTGACCGAAGCTTTATTGTTATAATATTTAAGCAACAAGCAAAGAATGTCGATTACTCGTCAAGTATATAGTTCTTATACCAAGTGACTTTCTTCATCAAGATACGTGACTTTTTCAAGGGAGCTTCTTACTGACTTGAGAATATTTGAATTAAAAATTAGAAAAATAAACAGTGAGTCCAGAATCCATAAAATCTTTCTCTCTCTCGCTCACTCTCTCTCTGTCTCTTCACAACGTAGTCACACTTACCGTACAGTTTGTAAAGTGCTTGTAAACTCACATAAAAATAAGATTTCACCTTTAGACCGATTTAAAAAATACCTAGTAAACCAAATGTAAAGTCCACCTCAGTGGTGTAACAATACTAACCGTCTCCCTATAGATATTGTTCCTCTCATCTGTATGATGCGCCACCAGCACTCCATATCCGTTTCTCTTCGCCTTCAACTCCCCGCTCGCTGTCACCTCGAAGGCGCCATCTTCAAACGCCTTCCAATGGCCTCGAGGTAAGGACCTTAGACGTATTGTGGAGCCGATGACTAGGGATATCCGATCACCGGAGTGTAGAGCTTTGGTTTGACCTTCGATTGCGGATTTGATGTCGGATATGCCAAGGATTTCGATAGTGCTGTCCCAGGAACGCGTTTCAGCTACCTGGTGAGTGAAGAATATTTAGCAATTGCGAATGTGTCAACCCAAGCAGCTAGCGTCTTGGGCACGCTTCCGACTGGTATTGATATGGATCAGTTGAGCTACTTGTAGATTGTTGGCAACAGTCTGCAGTTAGCTCAATTGTTTCAATTGTAAATACTAGTTTTAATTTAATTCTGTTATTTGATTGTAATTTTCTTTGTTGATAAAGAGGTCAACCCATTATTCCCATTATCTGGTTTCATGATTTAACTGCTAAATATTAATAATAATAATAATAAAAATAAATTCTTTGTTCTTTTTTGATAAGGTTACACGAGTCGCACATCTTTCCATACAAACGTGGAAGGGTAAGTACTACACTGTTTGATGTTGACCATCCAAAACTAAGGATAATTATTATATCTCGTCATTATATGTTTGTATACACCGAAACCGTAAAAAAGTATACATTTTAAAAATAGAAGCTTTTAAACTTTCGTATTTCAACACTGATTTTAGCCCAACTTTGGGCGAAAACAAATAATATACGGAGAAAGAAAACTCTAAAATAAAGCCCGTTCCGATATAGTTTAGTTATTCAAAAGTTGTTATTTTAAAAAGATTCTCTCAATAGTGGTTCTATAATAGCCCTTTGTGCTACAAGTCTGTTCACATTTTTTTACGCGGTCGTTTTAGGAATGAGTCATTGTGCATTTCATCCTAGCGCGCGGGTAGCATAACTATGTCAGGTGAGATAGCATACATTTAGAGTTCGCACGGTTGACTCGTGTAACCTTATGCTATTTATTGGTTGGACTGAGCATATTCCGCCGCTGCGACTCTTAGTAGGTTCGATAGAAAGATCACTACAGAAGCTCTTAATTCAACTCAAGTTGATGTAACTTTTCTCTGCGTACATTTTCTGGGTTGTTCGTTCATAACATCTGTTAAGAGCGTATTGAAACAAAAGTATGTTTGCATACTTACTTGTCCCATATTCCGTACTCTCACATCGATGGTGATGACTCCAGGCCTCAAGGGAACCACTCGGACCGACAATCCTTCAGCAATGGACCGCTCCAGCATATCTGTCATCAAATCAATCATACACTTTTACAAAAGTTTATGAAAATTCTTAACAGAATTCTAGTGTAACACGGGTATAGGAAACCCCACTAGTATTGGACGTACCGTCAGCATGCGAAGTATAAAGCCTAGCTATGGAGGGCTCTCTCAAGGTAAAAGTGACCCGCGGCGGAGGATGTAGCGCAGCCAGGGACATTGCACTCAAACCGCCCGCTTCTATCCATACGGGACTGGGAGACCCCACTAGTAAGGTTTGTGTTGCTGACCGTACGCGTAGGTTTGATATCGGGATAACCTGAAAGAAAGAAAACACAAGGCTTCATCGAAAAAAATTGCTAATAGGTATATACCTGAATTAAAACCAGGTTATTTGCACTTGAAAACAGTTCTAATGGCAATTTAATTCCTATACAAGGATTAATTGTAATTTTTTTTGCCCACTCGATTTTAGCATATTTGAATGCTATGCTACAATTGCAATTGAAATTGCATTGAATGTGCACAATTGGTATTGGATTTGGATACCATTTTATGAAACTGAATGTAATAAATTAATAAGATAGAGTTTTGCTTGACTCTGTTTTTTTAACCTCCATAGTCTTGTTTGGATCCAAATCAGTAGTCGGTTTTACGACTATGGTAGACCCTGATCAGGGCTTATTCGAGTCTACCGCACTCGAAAAACCAAGCCCTGATCAGGCTCCAAACACGGGTAGGAGTTAAACTAACCATCTCCAAGTGTTTGGAAGAGAGTAATTAAGTAGAAATTTACCTCGACTTCAGATTCAGCGCTGGCCATCTCAACATTTTCAATGTCCGCTGCGACAAGTTTAACGCGCGCTTTGCCCATAGACACTCCATGCACGGAACCGGATGGCGATACCTATAAATTAAATTGTATGTTAGTAATTACATATTTTTATAGTCTGTGAAATAAATGTGAAAGTCCGGCGCAAATTTGATTCGAGCGAAAGAGGTCCGGTTAGACAGTCTACAATTATCCCTACCCCACTTGACCTCTGTTTCAAGCTGAAAGTTATTGTACGAATTCATGACAAAAATTGTGTGAATAAGGATATTTTTATATTAAGTCTCGTACCTACTGCAGGCGGCTGTGCCCCAGACTAACCGATTTTTTTCTCTGACTGTTTGAACTGTACCTCGACATAGTTGGGTGCAGTGGCTGAGGCGTAATGCAGCGAGGCGAGGTGAGGCGGCGGTCCACCGACGTGCCTCAGTTGTAGCCTCGCTCCGGGCGGCAAGCGGGCAACACTCGGGATTATTTGTAGAGGTGGGAACACCAAGACCTGGGAAATATTTATATATTTTATAAAAAAATAAGTACTAATTATTTCTCAAAGTTAAAAAAAATCAAATGCCATTAGTTATTTCAAAATTTTGACAAGGACGGTAACCCGCCCGGGAACAGCCCCACTAGGAAAATGTTACATAGACTTATGAACTTCACAGTGGTTAATAAAACTTCTTACCTCTATTTCTGGACTCCAAACACCCGCCAACGACGAGCGCACCCTCCCACTCCCCTCCCGAACCCCGCACAGTTTCCCCTCGCTGACGGTGACGTCACCACTTGTCCGCCAATCAGGTGCGCCGCTGGTGCTGAGGTAGCGATGTGAAACTCCCTTTACGAGTGCTGTGATTGGTACGCAAGCGTTGACGCCGACAGCGCGTGATGTCAGCACTTCTACGCTTAGAACTTCTTCTATGTAGACCTGTTGAAACGGTAAGTGTTATTTTGATGCTGTTGTGAGGAAATTCTGCACTTCTTTTTCTTAATAGGAAGGAAAGCTTTTGCCCTGCAATGGGCTACCCCATCCTATCGTGGGATGGGGTGGGTATTCAGACTCCGAATAATTATTTAAGTATGCCTAAAGCAAAGTGTTTTTCTGTTAGAAATACGCTGTCGACGATTTGTTAAGGTGGTACGACGGGGGTTGGCGCGAGATTCAATATTTTTTGTGGTTTTTATTTTATTTTTTCTGCATTCCAGAAGTAATTTGCCGCAAATCGTAAACCATTTTCTATGAACTAATGATAAAACCAACTTTGATTCATTTGTATTTTGGGAGAATTTGGGACAATGTTGATTTTTAGCACAAAATCTCTTATTTTCCAGAATGCTCCAAAAATACAAAAGAAGAAGATATACGAAAGACACGGGTAAGACTTTATTCCTAGTACATAGAGCTTACCTCAACATGCTGTTTCTCCCCATGGACGCACAGATCAGAGACCAATAGATCGTAACCACCCGGTCCAGGTACCGTTAGAGATAGGGCTTCGCCCTCAACCGTGGCGGATGTCCCTTTGGGCCCGTTGACTGCGTAGCGGCCACTGCCGCCCGTTACGGATACGATGTTGGCTAGGGTTTCACCTTCCCAGGCTAAGTTCACCTGTTAATTGAAAGGACAGATTAAAATCTTAACGTTGCTTGTGAAATATAATATTGTCAGGAGACAAAAGTCATAAAATAAAGTTTTCCTATCGAGCAGCGCAGTCGGCGCGCCATCATTACTTGTCAGAACATTGTGTTGTGCGGACGATTTTCTGTGTTGCTTAAATCTAATTTATGTTCTAACGATTAATTTGTACAAATATTAGAAAGTTTATGTAATGGGCAACCGTATCTTCAAACAATGCCTATGATGCTTCTTAAGTATACTTCATAGGACGTATACTACTGATTATAATATTCTTAAGAAGCAGGAGTGGAACCAATTTTTTAAAAAGAATTAAAGAAATAAGCTAAGTGATTTATTACAAGAATTTCTAATATTTGTATAGATTTTATATGTAAAACTAGACTGGCCACATATAAAACTCGCTTATTTATAAAGTGGTTTTCGTTTCAGTTATCTAGTATCCTTAACACAAGCTTTGTTTACTTAGGGGCTGGATGATGTGTGAATTAGCCAGAATTATTTATTTACTTAGAACATTGAAGCTGTGTAATCTGCAGAAAGAGGTCGATTCTTTTGAAAGTAGGTCGATTCTTTTGATAACTGTAACTAGTGTACAATTTCTGGTTGACATTCAAAATGCAAAAAAAATTAGTTCTCACCTTAAGTGGATCACATTTCAGCGGAGCAACCACTTTAGCTATAATATTAGCCGTCGCCTCAGGGATGCTAGCTTTTAGTAAACCACTCCAGCCTACTGCTTTCTCATCTGTTGTTACCGTCTGAAACAATTTATCAATCTTATAACCAAAGAGTTAATTGTTGTGTTGGTGGATTCTTAAACAATACTAGTTTGCAACTAAACAAAGGTCTTTATGTAGATGTCGCCAAAACTAAGCTAATATGTCAGCAAAACTGCTAATAGAGTCCATAGGTGATCGGAATGCTGGCTTTCATTACGGTCATCGAATAAGCATTGCCATTTAACGTGGCAATGCTGCCAGCATTCAGCGCACTCTGCCTTCTGGTGACTTAGATTTTTAGAAAAGTTGTAATTATTTTATCATTTTCTTGTAATTTTCTTAATAAAACTGCTCTCTTTGTATTTGACAGCACCAAAAATGTTGCTGTCCCTTTTATAAGATCTAAATAAAAAGGATAGCATAATATTTAGTGGGGAAAAAGGCAAATTATTTTTATTTCGGTTTGGCGATATCTGCATTTACGTCAAAGTCACATACGTACCTAATTTTCTATTGATGTGATGACCTGCATTCATCACATTCAGCGAAAACCAAACTGTTTTGTTTTGTATTAAGACCTAATTTCCTCTAACATCTACCACATACCTGATAATACTTATTCGGTACAGGCACTGGTGCATATTCCTGATTCGTTTCCACGAACAATCTGTCAGTAGCTTTGTACGTTATACCAGGGTGGTAGGGTTCAATTTCCCACTTGACTTTTGGCCCACGTTCGTCTAACAGTTCTCTACCGATCGCGTCGAGGAGTGTTGTCTTGATTGACACTTCTTGACCGGGGCGAAGCCAGATTCTGTGAAAATATAAACAACACAAAATATAACAATTGGCTATACATGGTATTCTATTCATGGAAGATGTGGGGATCTTCGAGGGTTTCATTTTGAATCAAATGGTTTTTCGTTTTTCTTTTACTTGAAAGTTAGGGTCAGCTCAATCCGAGATGTGACGCGTCGCCATATCGCCACGCTGTGTCAAGGAGTGCGGTTCGTTTCGAATATTTGTTTAAAATTGTGTTTTCTAAGGGTCAGCTCACACCGAGAAACGCTGCGACGCGACGCGACGCTGCGCGCACTTTGATTCCAAATATAACTTATTAGGGGAGGCCTATGTCCAGCAGTGGACTGATATAGGCTGATGATGATGATGATGATAACTTTATTTACTACACAAAAAGTTTTAAATTTTATTTACATAATACGACAACTTCGCGCTTACTTGTATCTTTTTGCGTAGAAAACAAAGTATATTTTGAATCAAAGTGCGCGCAGCGTCGCGTCGCGTCGTTTGTCGGTGTAATTTTTAACTCAATTTTTAAACAAATATTCGAAACGAATCGCACTCCTTGACACAACGTGGCGAGCGACGCAAGCCGCTATGTAATGACGCCACACCATCCTATTGCAGCGAGCGAAGCGTACAGCTCACACCTTGCTGCTCTCAAGCACGCACAAGACTTTTCACATACTCCAGCGGCTGCGTTCCTGAATCCTGATACAGCCTAGCCTACCATATTTTATTTTATAACTTGTTTCTGTCTGCGGCTTCGCACGCGTTGTTTCTATGGAAACGTATTAAGGTTATTTATATCCCATGGGAACTGATTGATGGATAAAAAGCCTGTGTATGATTCCAGGCTTATAGCTACATTTATGCAAAATTTCAGCCTGTTTTGGCGTGAAGAAGTAACAAACATCCATCCATCCATCCATCTAAACATCCAAACTTTCGCATTTATAATATTTAAAAAAATCTCAGGAGAATCACGCAGCATTTAAAGTCACTGATTCTGGCTCCTCTTCAGAGTGCGGGCTGAGTTCTAGGCGTCGTCGTCTTAATGCTAGTCCTTACTTGGGCCCACACGTGCAGTTCCCGGGAGTATCAGGCGGCTCCAGACGCATGCGAGAGACGTGCGGAGCGCACGCAGCCTCTAAAGTTACTGATTCTGGCTCCTCTTCGGAGTTAGAGGTTAGGTCAAGGCGGGCGTCGCCTTTCTGTGAACAAACTTAGACTGTAAAATTATGTATTCAAAGTTTAAAATCAAAAGTTCAAATAAGCACAGACGCGGTCTCGATGTAGTTATGACGCGATAGGTATTGAGTTATGTCATGATATTTAATACGAAGAGCGCGCGTGATTGTACGTACGAAGTAGGTACCTAGAAGGATTTAGGGTAGGCCCAGCTGAGGGACGAAATGAGTTGATTTAAAAAAATAGACACTTACTCATTGGTAAAACCAGGCTTACTAAGGTCCAAGATGTTACTTACCCTAATGCATTTCATCGTAAACAGTTGAACGTCGAGGAAGCGATACGGTGGGTGTCCGTCGCGTGACGTCAGTTCCGCTATACGTGTGTCACTGGTTTGAGGTGTTAGGGCTTCGCCTTCTGCTAGAACCTGTTAAGAACATGGTACCAAATTTGCCTTAATTCTTTTTATAAGAAAAACAGTAAAACGATGGTATCTGGTCTTTGGCAAGAAACTTCCGTCGCTTGCACCAACCACGATGTAACACAAAATATGTTAGAAAGTCGCTTTTTTCTTTGAAAGACCGGTATAGCTTACTATCATAATTAAGAGAATAAAAGCCATTACTCCGTACTCATAACGTCGCTGGCGTAATTAATTGTAATCGCGTACACATCTTGCATTCGGAACTAAATTTACAATCTCGCGCCGTATCGACTGATTACTCAGCAGTACATTGATCAGTTTGAGCGGGAATGCTCTCGTTTGATAGAGCCCACCATGACACAGTAGCGTGGCGAGCAAAGTGAGCCGCTAAGTGCTCTCATTAAGACACCAATATGGCGCCACCGGTCGCGCCACCTTAGTCTTGAGCTACCAAGCGAGAAACACCAACACCAACAGGTGGGGGAGGGAGTGAGGCGCCATACATATTAATGTTTTACGAACCAAGACTTGGTTCCTCCACTCCTTAGTGTATGACATGCCGTGCCCGGCTGTTTGCTGCTCTTTAGCATGCACTAAACGTTTCACGGCGTCCCTCCTCGTAATACAGCCTAAGTACCCAATATATTTTCATCATAATCATTAACCTTTAATAGTCCACAACTGGACATAGGCCTCCCCTATTAAGTACCATAGCACCATAACTTTAGCTTGCCGCATCAAGCATTTGCCTGCTGTCTGTCGTAATTTGTTTTACTCTCATGGAAATAAAGAATGTTTGCTTTCATTTTGGTGTTATGAGTTGAATTCAGACGTCCTCAAAACTAAACGAATTTGACAGCACTTCAAATATTCCCGTCCCTTTCCTAACAAAGAAATAAAAAGGATGGCATTATTTTTAGCAGTGTCAAATTCTTTTGGCAGCGTCTGACATCTGAACGTACACCTTTGTGTATACATACGGGAATGGTCGCGCCGACGAGCGCGGCCGCGTACTTGGGCCACAGCAGCGCGGGCGCAGCGCGGACCGCCACGCGCGCGGTGTCGCCCGCTCTGCCGCGGGACACTCGGATCGTCGACACTCCGCGGGTTGTGTACGTTACTTCTATTACGCAGCAAGCGCCATCTGAATATCCAATACTAATATTATAAATTCGAAAACGGATGAACGGATCTCAATGAAATTTGACAGGGAGGTAGGTGGTATTCCGGGGACGGTCATAGGCTACTTTTTATCCCGGAAAAGCGCGTACGAAGCCGCGGGCAGAGGCTAGTAGGAAATAAAATCAAACAACAGAGATTCAAATAACTAAACCTATTATAGAAACCTTAGAGATAACAAAAATCTTGACGCCAGCCAGCCTGTTTCAGCCTACGAAAAAATCGGTAAAAAGCCCGCAGTCTATCAGATATAGTAATTGTTCTGAGCTTGAGAACGTCTACTAAAACATACTTACTGAGAAGCAATCGAGACTAGGAGAGTAGCAAACGCAACAGCAATCGGAAATTGACTAGCCAATTGAACTTGTTTGAACCATAGTTTAAACCGAGGAGAGTCTGATTCGGAGCCACAATGAAGGCCCGATTTAGGCGTAAAAATAAGCACCCCGCTTTTGCGAGAGACGTTTTTAATGGTTTGGTAAAACTCCGAAATAGTTATATCGTGTTAGTTACTATATTTAATAAACAAAAAAAAATATGAATACAAGATTAATTTTAAATTTATAAGAAACCATTAAATACATACCAGCTGGTTCGACCCAAGTTGCAGCAGTTGCGTTAAATGGCTCCGGACCTTCTAACAACGCCACAGCAAAAGAGCCGCAGTCACATCTGTAAAATTAAATAAATAAAAATTGGTCGACAATTCTCACAGCGTCATCTAGCCCCATACTAATCAGAGCTTGGTCATATTTGATCTCTTTTTTATTGTTCCGTACCCAAAGGGTAAAAACGGGACCCTATTACTAAGACTTCCCTGTCCGTCTGTGACCAGGCTGTATCTCAGGAACCGTGATAGTTAGACAGTTGAAATTTTCACAGATGATGTATTTCTGTTGCCGCTATAACAAAAAATACTAAAAAAACAGAATAAAATAAATATTTAAGGGGGCTCCCATACAAAGATCGTGATTTTTTTGCCGTTTTTATAGATAATTTTACGGAACCCTTCGTACGCGAGTCCGGCTCGCACTTGCACACACACGCAGACACAGAAAAATACCATCTGTACCTGGTCGACATTCCACTGTGTCGAACCAAAAAATAACGCTCTATTTTCATAGTAACAGCCAGAGAGTGGAATAAGCCTGCGTCTGTTTTCCCATTAGAGTACAATCTTGGAGTCTTGAAATCCAGAGTGAATTAGTCCCGTCTGGGAAATTGTGCTCCATCTCAGGACACATCTTCATTTTGTACTTAAGTGAGATGGTGGCAAAATGCTTGACCATCACCAATAACAAAAACGAAAATCACACACGGGTCAGTGCTGCCGTATGCAGAGTTTTCCCACGACGTTAACAAGGTCTTTGGTCCACCTCGTGGAGAGTCAACTCACGCTTTCCTTTCCAGTATCACCCAGCCATAGCCACTCAAGATCCTTATAATTCAAATGTTCCAAATGTGCCCTGCCTTTCCCTTTTTAATAGACTGAAATGAGAAGGACGGAGATATAACACTTATTTGAACCACAAACTGTACCTGTGGAAGTTATACAGATCGCCGGTATTCGGATGCGAGGCTGTAAGGACGACGTGTAGGTGATGGGGGCGGCCGACGCGAGCGACGCCGGATGTTGAGACATGTATCATCTCGTGTAGGGCTGACCATACTCTGTGTGGATAAAGAAAAGGGTTAAAAACATATTAAAAAAGCTTTAAAATAAAAAATATTCCCAAATACGTCAATAAATGGCAATGCTTTAGTAAATAAAGAGGGCGTGTGCCAGCACACGATAGAACCGAAAACTCGCTTACTGGAGCCGAATGCTTCGATTCTGCGTAACCGACCTGAGCGTGACGGTTCAGTTTCGTTCATTTGTCAGAAAAAATGCGTCTCAAAGTGGGTGCGAACCTCTAAGTTCCCATACAAACGTACTTTCCGATTCATTTGGAAACACCATTTATTACAATAAAATTTTGCATAATCGGATAAGAAATAGCTATGTTTGAATCATTTTAGTTTTTCAAAATATTTATACTTAATTATCAAATATTCATTTCAATTCATTTTCAAGGTATTTTATTGCATTGTCTCTCACTTAATGTATTTAATAATTTTTCTTAATTGTTATTGTGCTCACTTTTTTTTATAGTCTAAGTACCTACTTGTTATCTTTTTGTTTTGGGTAAAATAAATGAAATTATTATTATTATATTATTATTATAATGGTGTTTTTTAGGGTTCCGTACCCAAAGGGTAAAAACGGGACCCTATTACTAAGACTTCGCTGTCCGTCTGTCCGTCTGTCACCAGGCTGTATCTCATGAACCGTGATAGTTAGACAGTTGAAATTTTTACAGATGATGTATTTCTGTTGCCGCTATAACAACAAATACAAAAAAACAGAATAAAATAAATATTTAAGGGGGCTCCCATACAACAAACGTGTTTTTTTGCCGTTTTCATAGATAATGGTACGTACCCTTCGTGCGCGAGTCCGACTCGCACTTGGCCGGTTTTATTTTTAACTAACGGTGCAAACATAGCTATTTTTTATCCGATTGTGAAATGTAAAATCGCGGATGTAGTCTCTAAATGAAACGGAAAGTAAATTTATATATATTTCGAGGTTCGCACCTTATGAAGTATTATTTTCCTGAATCAAAATGTATGTATTTACAATAATCTACATACCTGCCCGTAGCCTTCACATGAGGGTAATTCTTCAAGTGTACCCTCACATCGATATAGCCATCTCCACTGATCTCCACCACGCCCGTGGGTGCGAGCGAGAGAGCACCTACTGGCGTCTCGCTCTCCGACCAAACTACCTCTTCGTCGCCCCCGCCGATATACATAAGAGGGATCAATCTGTGAAGAAGAGATTACATTGGATTAATCAGCATGTAATAGTCACTAAGGTTGGTATAAATCCATGTTAATATCGTAAAAGCGAAAGTAACTATGTCTGCCATTTTGTTTTTTACCTTATTACACCTATACGGCTGAATGAAGTGAGTTTCAGTTTTTGGTATCGTGGTTGGTTTGTTTACAAACATTTCACATAGAGTTTGGCTAGTGTTTAGTTAAGAATACAAAATAATTTAATATGAATACTCACTGTGCATTTTCCGTCCAAGCCACAAACAACTCAGTTGGCACTATTTCTAAGGGATCAATAACCATCGCTGTTACTTGTCCTTCCACCTAAAAAACAATACAATATAATACAATTATATCAATACATTGATATAATTTATTGATCGCTCGGAAGAGTAGTTATGCTACTGCCCAGGAGTTTAAAAGCATTTAATACAGAAACAATGAGTAGAAATAATAATAATAATAAATAATGCTGGACAATTCACACCAGCATCTAGCTCCAAGTTAAGCAGAGCTAGTGTTATGGGTACCAGATAACTGATATACATAATACAATACACAGATAGATATTTTTTATTATTACATAGAAAACGACCAGAATCAATATCTGCAGATCGTACAAACATTTGTCCCAAGGCGGGTATCGTACCCGCAACCTACTGCGTCGCAAGCGGTCATTCGCCCACCGCCACAGAGATCGTTATAGGAGTTGAAATAACTTACAGTGAAATTAAACAAGTTCCCAAAAATTATCGATTTCGGCGGGAATCGAACCCACGCCTCACCGTCAGTATGGGTGTGTTCTAACCTACTAACCAACTTAGCCACGAAATCGACACTCGCCTCATCGAAAATCTTTGAGACTTCTTACGGCTCTATCGCCGTTAGCTCCACCTACAGGGGAAACATTGTATCCAAACCGGTTCAAAGACTAAAGTTACATTTAGTTCGTTTGACGAGAGGTGTTGCCGTTGCTTTTGTATTATAGTGTCGAACTCGAAATTTATTGGGAACTTATGTGATTTCTTAGAGATTACCCGTGCGAGAGCTTACGTACTATAGTACAATAACTTACCGTGCTAGACAATAGTTTGCCGGCAATCGAATGCAGCCTTGCCATCACATTAAAAGCCCCCGAATTCGCCGCAACCGCATCAGTCAACGTCCCGTTATCCGTCGCCTTAATCAAGTCAACATTCGCCTTCCCTTCAACAGCTAACTTAATCAACAACTCACTACCCGCTGTTAGAGCATGACCATCCTTGTTTAAGACAATACAGTGTATCAAAAACGCTTCTCCTTTGATAAGCAAACTCGATGGTCGTAAAGTCACTTTGATACTATAAGGTGCGACTATATGCAAGCTCGCTGTGGCTACTTCAGTAGTGCCAGACATGAGTTGGATGGTGGTGACACCCGTGTCGAGCGCGCGAACTGTGCTGATGGAATCTTCCAGATGGACGAAGTCGTACTTCGGGGTGCCGAGGCGGTAGAGAGTTTCTGATATGTCTTGGATTGTGAGGCGGCCGGCACGCGCTCGTACGACTCTGAAAAATAATAATGAAGTAAGTTTATGTTGAATATCAACATGGTTAAATACGAGTAGCTCGTGTTTTGTCGAATAACGCCTTCAAATACGAAATTTGTGTTTCGTCACTGAAATTATGCACGTTAAATATTATTGATAATTTAAATTATTACAATGTAGTTTAATTATGAAACTTAACATTCTACAGGATGTGTAAAATATTATATTTTTTAATCAATTCTTGTTTTATGTAACATTTATAATAACTTGTATGTTTGTACACAAAAACATTTATGTTGAAAATCTTTCATCAAGCAGAAAGTCAGGTGGAAAAAAACGCTAATACTTTAACCCTCTTACTTGTTTCCAGAGTGGTTTCCGCAACTAGGCCGAAGGTGGGCCCTTTTTGTGTGTTGGGGGCTGCTAGTCTAACCACATGATGTCCTCCAGAAAAGCCAGCATTACCAGACGAGATGAATAAGGGGGGTAAATGTCCAAACTTCGAAAATGGGGAAAAAGTTTATATATATATTTTTGTTGCATAATTACCTGTACTTCAATGTATCCCCAGGAGCAATCAAGGCAGTTGCCGGAGTAAGAACAACACTGGCCACTACATGCAAGTTGAACTTTGTGCAAATACTTGTATCTCCAAGGCACACTGTCACTTGTGATTCTCCAAGCGCCTGGCCATAGAGTAGGACTGAGTAGGCGCGGTAGCCTAGAGCTTCCAACTCTGCCACACCTTTGGGTGCTTCGTAGACAGTGTCGCGCCAGCGAACCCTAAGACAAATAAACATGACAAGTTTCAAACTTTTTTAAAACTTGGTACACATAAGTACACAGTTTTGCAGTTTTTTTTTAGAGATAAAAAGTAACTTAAAATGTCAATCCTATACACCGGAATTTTCAAAATCCACTGTGTAGTTTGTGATACCTTTTACTTTTACGTTCCTTGTAACTGTTACTGTAAAATCATTATTTAATCATGATTTAGAATTAAGACAACAACAAGTGTAACATGTGCACCTACAGTGGAATAAATACTGAATAAACTGTACACAGAACTTATAAGAATTTAACCAACTTCTCTTATTTCTTGTCAATTTTATTTTAACATAGATTAGCTAGCATTATAGTCCTCTTTTCACAACTAATGGTATAATTATATTCAAGCAATACAAGATACAAGAGCAATAAGCAACTTACGCAATCAGCAAATCATCTTCTGCATTGCCAAGGTTCTTAATAAACCAAGTGAACTGAATACCCTCAAGTGTTGAGAATTTGTTACCTGAAAATAAGTGCAATTTGGTTTATAATGAGATTGAAGACTCCTTTCTAGAACATGAAAAAAACAAGAAAAACTGCATGCAATATTTACTGATAAGGACTAAGATTAATACCAGGAAATGGTTTTAGGAGAAATTTACTTCCTCATTCTCAGATTTTCAAGGAATGTACAGGTGGCTAAAAATGAGCAATTAACACGAAAAGTTTTTTTGATGCCAATCGATCCTGTTTTTAATACTGATCAGAAAGTTCTACCAGACCAACTAAGGTTGGAGTACAAAAAAATCAGAAATTGCAAAAACCTTTCCCCAACCTGTGTACTACATCCATTAGCTTTATGAGCCGCCTTTAAATTACATATTATAGTATAATTCACCTTGTTCATCATAGGCCACTACTTCAAAGGCTTCTGGTGCTTCTTCCAAGTACAGATTCCATGTTGTAGCAATCACCTTCAATGCTTTTATTTTGTCAATGTTAACATCTCCCCGAAGAATCTAAAACAATTATTAAGTATGTATTGTATTGATCTCATAAAGTTTACATATTGTTGATCTATCTAATCAGGAAGTCCAAAAGAATCAATAAATGTACTTAATCAAATATAATAAAAAATAATATTTCATTATTGCTATCATCTTCCAGCTCATACTAAGAAATGGCGCCAATTCCTTAGAGAAAGGCTTACCTCGCCGGTACCGACTTCTTCGGCCAAAATGATGACGGAACCTGGCGGCTTGCATGATTTAGAGACCGAAACACGCGCAGCTCGCGAGCAATGGCCCCAAGTGTCTTCGTAAATAGGCTCCAAGTCGATGATGTCATCTCGAGACAAACTCCTACAATATTACGAATTGTAAGTGAATTTTAGATAACATATAGGCGTTCCCGAAAGCATAGGCCTACAAACCATGTGTAGCAGCCTCCCTCGTGAATCTCAAATGTGAAAGTCACGTACAAATCGTCGAACCAAGGGAGTAACACCCTTGGGGTGTTAATTTTAGCACTATCACATTTTAACAAAACTGTGCTCAGCAAGAGCACAGCTAAAAATGTCTTCGACATTGTAACGACTGAACTGCTTGTGGTTTACATAAAATTCGTAGAAATTCTTCGTATAAATTCACAAACAACACAACATAACCTCCAAAATCGCACAATTTCAAACAAACCAAATATTGACATGACACGGACATTGATTTGACATGACAGATGACATTAACAGACAGGACTGGGGACAGCCGTGAAGTATGAAATGCCTTAGAGTATAGGTATACTCTAAGTGAAATGCTGACAACTGCGGCCAACCAAAGAGTTTATGGATAGAGAATATAATGCTTTCGGAAATTACCGGTTTTTGCTCAGTGTATGGTGGGTACATCATTTAAAAATTCAAATAAGTGGCAGCCCGAAATGAAAAAAAAAACAGTAGCTTAAGCCTGAAAATCTGAAACATTCATCATTATCTAACATGAAGGGGATCTCTTTTTTCATTGGCCTGAAACAATACCATGGCACTTGATGGCACAGACTAGTTTAGTCTATGGCTTGAAATGTCAAAAATGCCAAATATGGCTGCTGTGTATTTGTCTCGTATTTTACGTGATTTTTACAAATAAAAACGAGTATGACGAGTGTAATAAAATAGACTTGTACGTTATTCACACTTTGTGTTCCACATAAAATAACCAAATAAGTATAAAATACACATTGAAAATGTCCGTCGACAAGGCTCCAGAAATAAAAGGCTACGAGATCGATAAATTCAAACGTCGTCATAGAACCGACGACAGTGTTGTTGCAACAGCGATACAAACTGGTAGTGAAGATACATTGCAACACTTTAAAATGGATAAACTGGAGGAAAGCGCTGGGAAGCCAACGGAGCTAAGCCTTCAAGGCAACTCTCATTTGGTATCTAGCACAACGAGCAGCTTGGCCGATACGCCTGGTGATTCTGGTGTTTTGTGCTTGGATAGTGAAGCTTCAGAGGCTACGAGTCAGGCACTGATGTCGCACAGTCTTATAGGCGCAGAGGAATTAACTTGTGACAGTGTTTACGACGCACCGCCTTCGTGTTCCCAAGACATGATTCGAAGTAGCACCAGCAGCGTGATGACCCGCAGCGACATCGACAACCAGAACATCGGAACACTCGAGGACATCGTCCCAGAACTCCTAATTGAGACCCATACCAAACCAGTGTATGAAAACTTGCCAGATGTAGTGTTAAAAGCTTTAGAAAGTGAGAAAGTGGTAGAAGAAATAAGAAAGCCCGCACTGAGAACTAATGAACCAAAGAAATCTCTGTCTGAAGATATTGTGTACAGACGGAGATGCAGAAAAAAGTCACAAAGTGGACCTAGCTCACAAAAGAAAAGGGTGTCATTTCATGAAGATATTCTAAATAATACTAAGACAGACAACATCCACATAGAAAGAGGTTTCATTTCTTATGTGCCTGATGGTTCTTACTGTGATAAGTTTAGGCAAAAAAACAATGGAGTGACAGAAAGATTTTCATGGTGTGCATCAGGTGACAGGACTCCTAAATATGCAGCAGATGTTGCTCAGCAGACCATGTCCGACATCCTGACTTATGGAGACTCAAAGAATGATAGAAGTGGTATATTTGAATATTCAAGACAAGACAATGAGCTAGAAAATGACCAAGAGATTAATAATGATTCACAAGAGACAAGAAAGCTCTATGGATGTGATTCAAACAGCTCAGATTCTAATTTCAGTTGTGACTCAGAAACCTCATCCAGTGACTCTTCTTCATCACATTCACATAAAACAGAAACAACATTATTACGGAGAAAACATGATAAGGCACAAAAATCTAACTCCTGTGATGCCTTTGACAACAACAGTCATGTAGCATTCATGAGAAAAACGTACTTTTCTGAAGCTGATATAGACCAGAATCATGATAGAGCAAAGGCACCTCTAGAAGTCACACAGAGTCCGAGCAAAATGAATGAAGTGAAATCTGTCTTGAAGAAAAAACGCTATATCACTACAAATATTGTGGAAGAAAACAAAAGGAACAGCAAAGTTTTGAATCTACTTGACACCAACAATATCATTGACTCCCTTAAAAGCTTCTACAAGAACTTTAACTTTAATTTTGCACCTGAAAAGGGACTCGCAGAAAACAGTTTGGAGTTGAATAATGTTGTTGAAGCATTCCCTTGTGATGTGCAAGAACGTAACAGAAATATATCTAAAAGCCTTGACTCAGGGTTCCAAATTGAAGATGAGGATGATTTTGTTGAGATTAATCTTAATGGGCAACAGTTAGACATTGTAAAACTTAACAAAGATACAGGTACTGCTAAAAATACTGCAATTGGAACACCAAAAGAAGGATCTCCAAGACATAAACTGACTCTGAACATGAGAGCCCCTCTAGATAAAAAGTCAGCCAACAAGGGAGATCTACCACCTCTCAGCAAATATGTAGTAAACTGTGAAAGCACTGTTTATGAACATAAAGGTGTTTCATACAGCTACGTCCATGATACATTCCAAACAGCTTTTGATGCACCCAAAGAAACATTTGTACCGATCCCCGAATCAACCCCAGTCACTGAAATGGATACCAGTGCAAGCAAAAGTGATCTCAAATCATTGGCTACAAGCATGAGCAAAAGCGACCTTAATTCTTTACCCAAAAGCAACAGCAAAACTGATATAAGATCTCTCACTGATGCTGAAACATCAAGCAAAACTTCCACTCCGAAACGTCAGTTTAACAAGAACATTCTAGATGAAACAGAACAAAAGAACGGAGTGTCTAAACATCTGTCTTCACCGAAGAAGCAAAACGTGAACCGTTACAGTCGAAAGTCCGCCTCTTCTGTCCAAAAGGTGGTGGTAGAGACTTTGCAAGTGAACAGCGACGTTGCCTCCAACACTGACAACTCGACGCTCAAAGGCGCTGAAGATTTCAACGACGAGTTTTTCGACAGCCCAGCCAACCAGAAGCTCCAATCAAACAAGTCTGCACTACTGAACAGGTACCTGAAGAATGTGTGCCAACGTAAGGACCTTGAACTCAAAATCAAAAACAATAAGTTCTATCAAAAGAAACTGAGGCTAGAAAAGCATTTTCCGAGCATTGTTTTCCCATTCAAAGACGTATCCGATACATTCCATATTTCCGCTCAGCGTATGTCGCGTCTTATTGACAAAGAGATGATTGAGAACAAAAGGCTTTCTGTGAGGTTGCTGACTGCGGACGAGCCTTCATACTTTGACAGCTTTGAAGATAACGTCGCTATTGAGTGCAATGAAAAACTGCGTCTACAGATATTCTCCTACCCCAATGAGACCTTGAATAGGGTGAGTCTATGTATATTGCGTAAACATAGGTTGCTCTTAGACCTTTGTGTGCTATCTTTATGAGCTCTAGCTATGATAGAGCTAGATACATTGTGTACTATCATAGCTGGCCTTACTCACCAGTAAGCATTTAAACTTTCTATTCAGAATTATAAAAACATCCTTTCTTTATTGTTTAAAGTTTATTGAAACACTAGCGGTCCACCCCGGCGTCGTACGTATATTTTATCGCCTATGTTCATCAGGGATAATGTAGGATTCTAATGGTGAAAGAATTGTTCAAATCGGTCCAGAAGCTACGGAGCCTATTCAATTCAAACACAAATCTTTCCTCTTTATAATATTTGTATAGATTTCAACCAGTTTACGTTTTCAGGCTAGCTATAAAATACAATTTTATAGCGCTCTAACCAAGTAAAGTTTCATTGTTCTATTTTTTGGTTCTTGTCCAAGACAGTGAAGTGACTCATACAGACTGAAGGCTTGCATAAGACGAAGCTTCTTGCCGAAGTTAGCGTAGTGAACATCGATTGCTTAAAGTACTTGTCTCACAAGAAATCGATTACGAAGTTTTCGTTAGAAAGCGAAATGGATAAACTTTTGTTAAATTAGAAAAGTTGCCGAGCCAAAGTATGAGTCATCATTCAACCCTATTTATGTAATATTAATGATAATGTGAAAAACATTTCGTAATAAGACCCTAAGTGATTGTGGGGAAAAACAGGTTCGTATTGTACTCGTAATTACGTCACTGCATTCATACCGATCTTTTCTATATGAGGGCGCAATACGCACCATTTTGTGAATAAGATAGACAGAATTTCTTTTGAAAGTTTTCTTTTTAAATTTTCCATAAGTCATGATAAATCCAACTTTGATTTATTTGTATTTTGGGAGCATTTAGGAAAATGTGCATATATTCAACATTTTCCCAAATGCTCCCAAAATACCAGAGAATCGAAGTTGGTTTTATCACGAGTTCATAGAAACTTTTTTACGATTGGCGGCAAATAACTTTTTCGCTAGCTTTATTGATTGTGCAAGTGCAACGCAGAAAAAATTAAAAACCACAAAAAATAGAATCTCGCGCCAACCCTCGCCGAACCACCTTAAATTAAACGGCGATAATAATTTACTTCTCTTTTTCTTAGATGATGAAAGTTCAGTCCCCTTACGCAATGGAAGACGGTACATGGACACCACTCCTGGTTTTCATCACCGACTATGCGCTTTACGTCGCGAGCATCAATCAAGGAGGCACGGATTACGAGATGCTGTGTCGTCTGCCGCATAATGAACTGGATGCTATAGCGGTGAGTGTATTTAATTTCACATCCAGCCCAGTGAAGATTCAAATTATGCCTAATCTTTTGAAACTATCATGGTTATTAGTATAGAAATCATTTAGAACGGGAAACCGGTGGTAGTGGTAATGTTCGTAGCAAAAGACAAAGAATGGGGGTAGATCGGTATGTCTGCCAATAAAAACCAACTCGCAGTGACTTTAGTTCTTCCGTGATCATGGCGCATGAAACTGTGCCGAAATATTGGAAAACTCAAAAATTGAATCATGGTAATATCCCGTTCTAAATGATTTCTATATCCCTAGTCTATACTCAGGCCAAAGTCAAGATACAATGCTTGTAAACATTGCCCCATAGTTAAACTAAGTTGAGTTGATGTACTAGAGTGTATTCTTGAGTGGAGACCGCGACTCGGCAAACGTAGTGTAGGACTCCGACCAGGTGTGATGACGATTTGCGAAAGACTGCTGGCAGATGCTGGATGCGGCAAGCTGAAGACAGGGCGCTATGGCGCTCATTAGGGGAGGCCTATGTCCAGCTGTGGACTGATATAGGCTGATGATGATGATGACTAGTGTCGTCATTTATTTATATATCAATACGGAGAAGTGACAGATTTGAAACGTATAGAAAAGGATATAATTATTGATTGATTATATTGTATTATATTAAAGTAAAAAGTTATGTAATTTTTTGACGACCTCTGTGGCGCAGCGGGCGAAGGTTCGCCTGTGACGCTTGAGGTTGCGGGTTCTATTCCCGCCTCGAGACAAATGTTTGTACGATCTGCAGATATTTGTTCCGGGTGTTTTCTATCTTTGTATTGTATTATGTAATGTATATCAGTTAACTAGTACACATAACACAAGCTCTGTTTATCTTGGGGCTAGATGATGCTTTGTGAGTTGTCTAGCTTTATTTATCATTATTGTTAAAATGCATTAAAATACCATTCATATTTATAATGTTTTGAAAATAATGTTAAGATAATGGCTGCCCTTTTAAGATTATATTGCAAATTAAGAGTTCATTGGTACGCGTGATTGATTAGTTTGTGGTCAGTGAACTATGTTATTGTTATTACGAGATTTTATTGTTCTTACTACCTAATTAATTCAATTTTAATGATTATAATGACATTTGACATTTTCAATCAGCCCCTCTAGCACGGGGATTGTTGTCTAGGGTAGAATAGACAATAATGACATTGCATCGCCATACATTGCGTACATTATCGAAATTGATGGAATGTATTTCAAATAATTTACGCATTGTATGACGAAGTGACGTAATTTTTATCTATTCTACCCTAGACAACAATCCCCGTGCTAGGGGGGCAGGTAAGTATTTGATTCTCTTGTTAATACACAACAAAATACAAAATTATTTATTTAGCAAACAAAATTACATTGAGGCATACAAAAAATTGCATTGGTACATAAAAAATATGAAAGTCGTAGAATTTATAATAGGTATTCGTATAGATTTTATTTATCTTATACATTACCTAGACAGTAAGACCTACAAATGTACACAAAGGTTGCAATAAAATAAATATGAATATTCCAGGTTGGCCCAGAAGCACAATACATCCAAATCGTCGACGTAGCGGGCAACATCGCATGCTCTCTTGTGACGGGCGAGTCGTCGCTCGGCGCTCGACTCGCCTCGTCACTGGAATGGAGCGCTAGGACCTCGCCCTTACGGATTCTGCGGCCTCCCGCGATGATCCCGCTGTCGTGTCGCGAGCTGGCTGCGCAGGTGGCCAGGCAAAGGCTTGAGAGACGGGTAAGTTTACATTAATATTAATTGCGACATTTGCGACAGTTAGGATGGTTTGGTTAGGGTTTCTTTTATCTCTACTAGCGGCCCGCCCTGGCTTCGCACGGATAGATTCAATCGCCTATGTTCATCACGGATACTATCCTACATTATCATGTAGGATTCTAATGGTGAAAGAATTTTTGAACCAAAGGGTAATCGTTGCTAAAACTAATTGAAAGGGTTACCCTTGCACATGTGTTTTATACTGGTTACCCGAACAAAGGGTAACCCAATCCAAATGCGCAGACGATGGAAGGGGTTAACCCAAACTCGGGGTTGTAGTGTCCCTGCATAAGACTTAAGTCTGCCCGTCTCAAAACTATCGTGACTCAAGTCTGTGCTTTGCTAATTTAGTGGAATTGTGGTCCAGGTAACATTATTTCATCTGGTCCAGTGCCCTGTGAGTATGAACGCTATTTACATTTCACTTGATTACCTACAAACAGTTACGTTTACAATATTATTGTTTTCATTCATAAATTCCCATTTGATTTTTAATCATAATGAATTTCAATGAGGTAAACAACATAGCTTAATATAGAAAAGTTGCGATAATTAATTATGCACTTGGATTTCCAATACCAAACATAGTGTTTATTTCCTTGTTTTGTAACGATTGAGTAATAGCATTCATTGCTGTACTGTTTACCTGTTTAGGTCTGTTTAGGCGTGAAATGGTAACAGACAGACAGAGTTACATTCGAATTGATAATATTAGTGTGGATTAATTTACAGAACCTAGCCTTATAGATTTATATTTAATGTTAAGGAATTTTTCAAATCCAAGGTTCAAAAATAAATATAATAAATAATACGCCATTTTTGACATCATAATTATGTAACATCATTATTTGACCAACAAAAAAAAAATCGCATGAGTACATACCTTGACCAAGTCGCAATTTAAAGAATTGCGCAATTTTCGTTAATTTTTGGGTTAAATAAATGTTATGAGTACTCGTTCTCTTGCAGGTACCACAGATCTTGTTCTACGGACGAGCTTGCTCCGGCGACGCTGGCGACCGGTTGATAGAAGCGCCGGGTGCCTTCGCCCCTCCGTTAGAAGGCTATCTCATGTGCAAGACTGACAAGGGACGCCGGTTCGAGCCTTGCTACTTCCTGCTGAGGTAAGTTAAGAAGATGATTGTTTACGAGAAAATACCTAAAGGCTCGCTCGAATAATTAAATTAAACCTATGTCAATTAATTGTCATAGCTAGGAGATTCTATTGGTTATGTTTGACACATTCCGCCGGTTAGCTCTCTTAGAAAAGCACCCTACAATGACACGTGAAAATATATGGCTTTATTGACATATGCCTGTATAATTTCCCCGTTCATGAATTGCTTGATTATACCTTCTGTTTAGTCAACCACTTGCCTCAGCAAGTGGCGATTTTCCAAGATAAAGGTCTAAAGGCCTTGATAATATTATATCAATCCCCTCAATGCCAAACCCACATTCTGGTAGAAAAACACTTAAATTGATCGTTTGTTTAGAGCTGGCGTCCTCCACTGGGGCCCACACTCGCCTGACGGAACTCCCCTCCCCAACAACATCTCTCTACGTCTGGTCGTCGGCGTCCGGCGCCATGTTGACTGGAGCCGACGGCCGCATTGCTTCGAGATAGCGCTCTGCGACGGATCCAGACTGTTGCTGGCTGCGCCGGACGAGCCTGCTGCATCCTCCTGGCTACAGTCGCTGCTGTTGCATGCGGCACAGGTACGGGTAACATCTCTACACCTGGTCGTCGGCGTCCGTCGCCATGTACACTGGAGCTGACGGCCGCATTGCTTGTCATTCCTCGTCAAAGGGAGTGGGAAAAGAGAACCTCGTTTCTGTAAAACTAAAAAGCTGTTTCAAAATCACCAAGCTAAGTCGACAGATTGCAGAAAAGTTTCTAAGCTAATTGACTTTTGATTGATTGAATTAAATAAAGTTAATTGACTTACAGAGAAGTGCAAACATTATAAGTTTATTTTTTCCAGCGATAGGCTCCATCCTTGTGCCCATTCAAGAAACATTCTGGACTTATAAATTGATCTCTTTTTCAGGCTCTAGAAGAAAAGGACGGGGCCAAAACCGACCCTCGCGCCGGTGGACCCCCGCCCGGCTGTACGGTCCTCGTGACCCCCACGGAGGTCATCAGTTTGCGAGACACATTAGACATGTCTTTTGTAGCGGGCGCCGCGGCTTATCTGAAGGATCGAGGGTCGGACGCGTTACTGAAAGGTATTATACACCTACAGCTAACGACATAGGGTTATGTTTGCGCAGTTTAGGCTGATGCCCTGCATATAAAGTCCTATCGTGATCCCAATTATTATATAGGTCATCAGTCTCCGAGACACAATGAACGCATATAAGATCATCAGTCTCCGAGACACACTGAGCAATTATTTTGTTACTCTATTGTCAACGACATAGGTCTTGTTTTGAGTCAACCGACGAACTTCCGCGATACTGTAGAATCTCATAAAAAATAAACAACTAGTAAAGAATACAAAACAATAGCAAAGAAACAAATATAATCTTCGCTTTGCGCTATGTTCACTGTTTATCTTAAAACACATTCCTAGTAAATTAGAAAGGTCCGCCAGGCAAACCCACGAACACATTCCTAGTAAATTAGAAAGGTCCGCCGGGCAAACCCACGCCCTTTTCTCTCTACTCCCTACTAAAGATTTAACAAATATTTTACAAATGACAATGTAGTTAGTAAAATACTAGGATTGCCAGATGCCTCAATTTTACTCTACTGTAGTTAATTATAATCTTTTTCTCTTGTACAGAATACGTTGAGGAGATGAGAACCGATATAGAGATTTTGGCGTGCGGGTCTATCAAGAATCTGACGGCTTTCAAGATTCCAGACACGGATGAAAACTGGTGTTGTTTGGTAAGTTCTACAGAAATATATGAAGGCTAGAGTAGATTTAAAAAGTCAAAGTAGGAACTAAATACTGTAGTGGTCAAGAAAAGAGAACGCTTTAATGTAGTTAAATGAAGGGGACTTATTTAAGAGTTTATGAATGAGATTCGAGCCAAAACTAACTTTGTTGAAACTAAATACAATTTATTTTACTATAAAAACTATCGTAGTATGACGAATTCATTACGGGTGTAAGCGGGTTAACTACGAACCTTATTTGGTAGCGCGCAGTGGTCAGAGGAACGCGGTACTTGCGCGTCCAGAACCGCACTCACCCTAAAGAAATCTCGTTAAGGGATGAAACGTTGGTGTTCTTCCAACACAAATAAGGTTCGCAGCTAACCCGCTTACATCCGTAAAGAATATAATCCTATTTAAGTTTTCACTAGTTTTCTATCCTGAAGTTTTATTGTTTTGTATCATAGATAGTTAACGTTTTGGACCAAGTAGTCTGTAAGTTAATTATTAAGCTTGAAATAAATAAATACAACCTTTTTTAATGTCACAGCTGAAACTTATATTTCTTTGTACCAATTAAGGTGAATAGTAAGGCAAATGACCTTGGGCATTTGGCAGCCGAGCGGGGACACCCCCGCGCCATCTATGCAGCAAGGAGTGCATGTTTTCTATTCAAAAAACCGAGCGCGCGCGGTCCTGGAACCTTAGTCGATATACCCTATCCAAATAATACGCTCCACTGCCGTTAGATGGCGCGCACAAGTGTAGTACGTATCACAGAGTAATGGCGAACAGAGAGATCCTTGAGAGAAACAGTTCAAAGGAGTAATTGTATCAAAATATTATATGTGTAGAGAATAAATAAATAAATAAAATAAATTTATTCAAAAACAATTAAGGACTAAATGGATTACAAGAGTCAATTATCTTATATTCATAAGGTCTAAAATAATACAATTGCCTGAACTAGGTTAAATAAACCTGTGTCTCAGGCGGAATGTGCTTAAAACGAAATAATGATAATCACACAATCAGTAGTCATAATAAAACAAAGCAACGGTGCAGATTTGGCAAATAACTTAATTATGCTAACTACGCTAAACTTAACTAATTATGAAGGTGCTTAGGTACAAAAATCATTAGCCTACTTAACTAGGCCAATGTCTTATCTGTGTCATCTTACTGGCCTACTTTGTACGATACCTACTTCGATACGGAAATTCAAAGTATTACTTTTAATTATAATAAGAATACCTACTAAATGAGAAAATATCAAATAAATAATTTTATAGTAATGATAAAACTAATAGGAGCTCATGAATAGCTGCGCCCTTAGGCACCCCCATAATCTATGGAATTGATGTACCTCTTTTCAGCCGCTAATTTTGCCGGGCAGTCTGCGGAGCCAGCGGAATGGTTAGGCTTAGGATTAAAACATTACTAAACAAAATATCTAAACTCTGTAAACTGCATAGGTCTAATAGTATTTTAGTAAAACGAATATTATTAAACTAATTTTTGTTGAAGTTTTTATATCATCATCAGCATATACTAGTTAAGTTTTTATTAATATTGATGAATACACTCTGCATGAAAATATAAATTCACTATCTTGTCATTTTTAGGGTTCCGTAACTCATAAGAAAAAAAGGAACCCGTATAGAATCACTTTGTTGACCGTCTGTCAACCCTCTTTTCTCAGAAACGTGTTAAAATTCACATCATTTATTTATTTATCATAATTATAACCACCAACAAAAGAATCAAAACCAAAATCAATAATTCTTTATTTCCATAAATACAAAAGTGTACACTTAGAAAATGTCAAATTCTTAAAATAAAACACTGACACGGAAATAAAGTGGTACTTTTGATTTCTGTCGCTTCGGTATGTAGACAAAAAGTAAAGAAGCGACTAAGAAACCTTTAGCCTGTTAGTTGTTATTTTTCGAGTTGGAGCAAAACCCATCCCAATCTTTTTTATCTTCTAAATAATCTGATATTTTGTAGTAAGCCTTTTTGCACAGAAAGGTTCTGACATCATCATCATCATCATCATTAGCCTATATCAGTCCACTGCTGGACATAGGCCTCCCCCAATGAGCACCATAGCGCCCTGTCTTCAGCTTGCCGCATCCAGCATCTGCCAGCAGTCTTTCGCAAATCGTCATCCCACCTGGTCAGAGGGCGTCCTACACTACGTTTGCCGAGTCGCAAGGTTTTGACAATTTGTTTGAATTTATTTATTTATAGATTATAATTAATATAATGTTTAGTTACGGAACCCTCGTTGCGCGAGTCCGAGTCGCACTTGGCGTTTTTATTTTTATTCATCTTTGTTTTCAGCGCTAGGTAAGAGGTTGGTACTTATGACGTGGTAAGTTGATCCGGAAAGAAGTAATTTACCGGAACCCTTTATCTTCTTTTTCTGAAAAATAAAGAAATAAATATATTTATTGGCCTGCAAGAAAAAATATTCTCCCTTAGAGAATATTTTTTCTTAGTAGTGCTTTGCGTGAAAAAAACAGTAAGTAGGAAATTAATATTTCATAGAATATGGTAGGTAAACAATGTAATAATAAGAAAAATACATGACATGGTATCCCCCGATGGGATAGGTACGATTAGAAGAGCTTAGCGTTAAAAATACAGTTCTACAGAACTTCAAGTTACCTACAAGAGGTGAGCTGGTAGATGGCTGGTCTGGGGAAAAAGAAGTTGCTGAAGCCGTTTTCTTCTTTTAGGTTCTTTCAGCTGAAAGAAGAATAATTAACAGTAATATTGACCCACGAGCAAAATACAAATAATTAAATAGAACACCCGTAATACCCGATAGGATTGGCAAAACCGTATATGTGCGAAAAATGCAGTGGGTAGGCAACATAATAGAATTTGGTAAATTTCTTACAGCTTGGACTCTATTGATGTATTGAATGACAATTCACTATCATCAATTGTCACGTTCCATGTTTCCGTGTCCACATTACGACTGCTATGTGCAACAGAATCCTTGTTAATCTCTATTGCAGATTCAGATATTTGTGGTTGCCTGAAATACAAAATTATATAGGTAGATAAGTACCTAAGTTACATTTATTAGGTAGGTATGTAAAAGTTGTGCGAGTAAAAAGTTAGTATTGAGACACGATGCTGGTAGCTAATAGGTACTAGCTAGATCTTTAGTAAAATCCCTATAATACAAATATAATATAATATCCAAGAAACGAACTAAATATTTAGGTACGTAGTAAGAAAAAATTAATGTAATTCATTTGTGACCATTACTAAAGTTTCTCCTCTCGATATGTTCTAACCGTTCTATCATAAATAAAACCGACCAAGTGCGAGTCAGACTCGCGCACGAAGGGTTCCGTACTGTTATCTATAACAACGAGCAAAAAAATTACGTTTTTTGTATGGGAGCCCCCTTAAATATATATTTTATTCTGTTTTTTAGTATTTGTTTTTATAGCGGCAACAGAAATACTGAAAGACAGAGTCTGTGAAAATTTCAATTGTCTAACTATCACGGTTCATGAGATACAGCCTGGTGACAGACGGATAGACGGACAGCAGAGTCTTAGTAATAGGGTCACGATTTATCCTTTGGGTACGGACCCCTAAAATTGAGGGTTAATTGGGATGCGAAAATCGTTATTTGAATGAGTAAAAATCAAGAGTTAGGTACTTCACAGTATTGGCTAGGTACCAACCTAAGTAGTAAAGGAATAAAAGGAATTTACATAGGTAAGTCTCTGTAACGGCACTACTCTACTCCATGCATCGATCCATCGATATTAGATTATGCCTGAGAACTTGACTAGGAAGACTAAACAATTATTTATTACAGGTATAGCATAGTACAAGATAGGTTACTTACTCAATAGCATCACCCATTTGCCGAACTAGTGCTTTTAAAGCATTTGCATGACGTGATCTACATTTTCGCAACCACTTCGATGGAACTTGACGTTTCTGTCCACGTTTATTTGCCATAATATAAATATAAGACTAAAACACAACTCCAGAAGAAATATTCGATACAAAAAATAACACTGCATTTTAGAAATTATGTACCTATACTTTTATTTTTGAAACTGCTTGAGTGAGACTCGCGCGCGATCATACAATACACATAACATAGGTACTAAAGCAAGATCTGGCAACGTCGCTCATAGTGCGAGCCGGCGGCATGTACGAGAGCTTGCAACGTCGCGTTTTCTCGCGCGCCGCGCGCCCCGTGTCGCCCGCGAGCCCGCGCCCTCGCTCGGTCAGTTTTTGGTACTACAACATTGCCTGATCATATTTTGCGAGCAAACGTTTGTGGGAGAGTGATGTTTTAATAGGCGCAAACAGTTTTTACGTTAAAACTCCTTATTTTGACTTCATTTGAAAACAAATGGACCGGGAATAGAAGCGTACGAGCTATAGAAATAACTATACTGAGTTTGGTAGTAAACGAATAAGACACACCGTCAAAAAGTGTGCTCAATTACCTGAAGATATTGTTACTTCAACCTTGTTCTGAGTGCTAACTATAACTACCGGCAAGCATTTGGAACCGGCACTAGATACTTTAAGATATGTGTTACCGGATATATAAATTTCAAACGTTCACGATCTATATTTTCGTCAGAAACATTGTCCAAAAAGACGTCGTTTTCGTCTTTTACCCCTACAATTCGCCTTAAGTATGAAATTTGTTTCACAGAATAGATACTTTAATTTTGTTTACTTTAATGTAATTTTTACTGCAGGAATGGAGCGTGTGTGAGGCTCGCGAGCGAGGTGCGGGGCTAGCGCTAGTTATGGCGAGCAGTAACGAGCTAGAGCGGTTCATTGCAGCTGTTGAACAAGCTTTTTGTGCACTTACGGTATGTACCTATGTAGATAACGCTCATAAATACATTATGAACTAGTTTCTACCTGCGGCTTCACGCGCGTTGTTTCTATTAAATGTTTTATAATCATATATATTAAAGATACATCATCACACGCGAAGAGAAAAAGAGGTGGCTTTGCCTGAGAGTCGGACCTTTCTAATTTTATTATAATGTGTTTTAAGATCAACAGTGAACATAGCGCAAAATTGAGATATATTTTTTCTTTGCTAGTTGTTTATGTCTTCTGGGACACTAGCCGTAACGTCGTGGCGTGTGGATTTTACTCTACACTTTCATTGTGATATGATGTTTAAACAACTTCCTAAATCGTAATGTAACAGCGAGAGGAGAGAAAAAATATGTGAACATATTCTCTAAAAAGCAGTTACCATATCAAAAACAAGGCAGAAATTGTTTATAGTACATTCCAAATTAATTATATTTTTTGGTTTTTGTGTTTTCTAAATCCTTCTTGTTACAAAATCATCTCTCTTCTTACGATATGGACGACACCTGCCGTTCAGTGGCAATAACCGCTACTATTAATTCCACCTTATTTCACAGTGCGAGCCATTCCCGCTCAGCGTGGTTGAAGGCGCTAAGTCCGCTTGCAGCACGGCCAACAGCAAGTACGAGGCTGCGTGGGCGCATATGTTACCGGCACAGCAGTGAGAAAGTGTTTCAACACATTCTTAGGAATGAGTGGTTGGTTTCCATCAAAACGGAACGTGAATGTCAAATCTAACAACTGTCTATTTAAATTTATTTCAAAGAAAATTACAATCAAACAACAGAAACAAATAACCAGTATTGACGATTGAAACAATTGAGCTAACTGTAGACTGTTGCAAACAGTCTAGTCTATAGGGCTTCTTCCAACACAAATAAGGCTCGTAGTTAACCCGCTTACATCTGCAATAAATTCAACAAACTACGATAGTTCTTATAGTGAATGGCACAAAAACTATACTTCACTTTACTAACTTTACAGCATGAAAATTAATGTTTTTTTTTTCGATCTATAAAAAAGGAACGGCAATATTTTTAGTGATGTCGAGTATTTTGACACCATTATCACAGAAATAATAAAACCAATAATGTCATAATATGGTTTGTCACATCAAGACATGTGAGATCCTAGATTTTACATAATGTATAAGACTTTAGTTCGTCGTGCCGATCGTATACTATTTTCGAAGTTTGTGACACTGACACAGACACTGGTAGACTTGTGGCGAAAAGCAAGGGGTGCCATAAAGAAGAAGTT
The DNA here is from genome assembly GCA_947086465.1 of Eupithecia exiguata. NCBI lineage: Eukaryota > Metazoa > Arthropoda > Insecta > Lepidoptera > Geometridae > Eupithecia > Eupithecia exiguata. The sequence goes on along the minus strand of OX352245.1, from coordinate 3,467,841 downwards.
GATGTTGATTTGCACATTTCCGCTCCGTTTTGGTGGAAAACAAGCCCTTTTTGTGTCACGCGGATTTGCGCCCATGTGCGGATCTGTTTTTCTTTTGTTTCACCCGAAACCATTATTGCATGTATGTTTTTCCTGTCACACGGGCCACACACACCTGGAATGTGGATTGGCTGGAGCAATAATTGGTTTCGTGTGGCCCGCACGCGGACGGAAATCCGCATGACTGAAAGAGTCCTCGCAGGCGAAATCAATAGCCTTGTTGTTCGACTATTAGATTACCTGTACCTTAACAAAAAATATTGTAAAATCGCGCTGATCGTTTACATACAAATCTTCCATATTACAATGCGAGTAAGAAAAGAGAAATGAACGTACATATTCAACCAGTACCCAGTATATTGGGGTTGTCTATGGTTGAATTTATCTTGAACACAAGTAAAAACTTCGTTAACGCTTCCATCGTAAGTACATATAGACAATACTAGGTCACAGTAGCTTAACTTTAGAATCACAGAACAGAAAAATAAGTGGAAGTGCTAAGTGGGCGTGGCACGCGTGTCACAATTAAGCGTAGTTACGCTTAACTGATCTCAGTCGTGTTCTAACATCGCTTTGAATTGCTTGTCTCGCGACAAATTCGTTTTTCAGAAGCTATGCCGTATTGTTCCATTTTGGAATGTAAAAATGATAGTAGGCGAAAAAATCTTAAAACCAGAGGTGTTTCATACCATCGGCAAGTAGGATTTTAATTGTTTTCTCCTAAAGTTTCAATTTATTTCAATTTACAAATAATTTATTACAACGGTTAGTCAAAATCAACCTTAAGCAATTATGATAAAGTTGATTTTGGATTGTGTCTATTCACTTCGTTCTCGAAAGTTCTTCGCTACTCGATTAGTGATGTAGTCAAGCAAATCGGCTGTTGATTTTATCGATTAATATCGATACAAGAAAATAAATATTTTAATGTGATTTTAATGTTGAATCGATTATTTACTTAGCAAAAAACATTCTATATTAGAAAAGAAAACTACAATAAATTAATAAAACCAACTAAAAACTAGTCTTTACAATTGCAACAATTGAGCTAACTGTTTTAGCAGACTGTTGTAAAGAATCTACAAGAATGATTGGTTTATTTAGTAGTAGCTTCTGCCCGCGGCTTCGCACGCCTTTTGTTGGGATAAAAGTGTGTTACTCTCCATTCTTTCAATGAGGGGTTTTCGTTTCGTATTAAAAAAAAAAAGCTAGTTCTAAATATCTCGATAGATGGCAGTGTGTCAACTGGCGATTAGGGTATGTCTATGTCAAATGAAGGGAAAACAAACTTTTTCTGAGTGTTGCCATTTACGCATTTTTTTAATGCTAAAACTGGCAGATTTTGTGATCGGTTCACCTTCTAACATCAAACCGATGACGGGGACATAATTAAGTCCCGTCCCCGTCGGTTATGGTACGTAAAAATCGTAAAAAACGGGGACATAAGTCCCAATTAAAAATATTTTGGTTTTGAGCTTTATTTTGTTCAAATGAAGAACTCTTTTAATCAGATGTATTTTTGAATGACGATGACGAGAATGAGATGAGATGAGATGTATTATTACTGAATAACGAGTCACACAATCACAAACAATCTCCGCCATCTTAGTACAACATGTCGTCCCAAACAGCTGCGCAAGGTCAGTAACCCGAGCCGGTGCGACGGCACTCGAGTTTCGTCTCAAGGCGTGAATGATTTGTTGTTTTTATAAAGTTTTGAAAAAAGAATCGAATAGATCTGTGAAGGTTATACATAAAAATGTCGTGTTTACCTGTAAGTAGGTAAGTAACTTGCATATCAGAAAAGGGCCTATTTCAGTTTTTAATAAGTAAATGATTGAAATTTAATAATTAAATGACTTTATTATATAAATAAATGAAGGCGTCACAAACACACTATACATTTTATACGTTATTTATGCCTAGTGATATTAGTTTTAAAGGTGATTACTGTTCCTATTTTCAGCTTGCAATATATCATTTTGCAGTTTTCCGGATATTTTACGAAACATCTTTTAGTCATATATTTCGGACAAAATTTAAGTTCGGTTTGGAGTTTTTTAATTTTGACTGTGGCAACACTACATTTGTTTCCTATTTTTGAGAAACCAAAATAAATTCAAGATTTTCTTCAAGTTTTTAGTGGTTTCCCGTCCTTCGTCAGTTCTGGAATCGAATGTTCTTTCTCTGGCTGCGCCGTCGCCGCGCCGCCGGTTTTTGCTGTTGGTGAAGTTATATTCTACCCGATAAAGTTATCTTGCTGTGTTCGAGTTATTGTTAATAACTGGTTGTGTTTGTGCTGATATGATAAAGAGCCTGACTCTGAGCCTATAAAAAACTGATGGTAATGAATGTGTACAAGCAGACGTACAAGAATTGGCTTAAAGGTGAATATTGGTAGCGTGTGTCAACAAAACAGCCGAGCTCTTGGGAATATCGCAAAGAAGTGGTTATAAAAGAACACAAATCTACGGGAAGAATTTCATCGCCCAAAAAAAGGTCGCAAAACCAATTTTAACAAAGTATTGACAATTTCACGTATTCTGCTATATGAAGAATCGTCCATTCGTTTTTTCGCTGAAATGAATTATCTGCTCTAACAAAGGTAAGAATTGAGTTAAGTATCTATCTCATTTCAAAGAGAAGTCTATTTAGTTATTAGTGTCTTTATTTAAAAAAAGTAAAAGGATAAAAAGCAGCCTTTGTGTTATTCCGGACTATAATCTATCGCTATGCCAAATTTCATACAGATCTATTCATATGAGTAGAGAGTAACGTACATCCATCCATCAATCCAAACCTTCACCATTATAATATTAGTGGGATAAAAAGTACTTTGTGTTTGCGCTGCTGTAAGCCACTGCACATTAAGGATTTGATTTAACGTTTTAGAGCTTCTCAAATTAGTGGTTAACCAAGCACACCTACTGCATCTGAAAAATGACTTGTATCACTCAGGCATTATAGCTTCCTGTGATCTGCATGTAAAATATTTGCTATTTTGTTGCAGGCCATACAGTAATAAAAACAAGGGTGGATACCGAGGTCAAGTCATCGAAATAAGCTTTCTTGGAACGCTTAACAACAGGCTTGAATACTCCAACGGGAAAAGGACAATAATTGATATTCAGCTGTAATTATAGGCAACGAAGAAATAAAAAACAAGAAATGTATTTGTTTATATTTATTTCTGATGTCAAATAAATAATGCCTTTGTAGGACTAAGGTATTAGTAATTTAGGCAGTGAAAACTAATACCTATAATGTACCTATGAATAAACCTTCTTTTAAAAGTACTTCTCTATTTTAAAAAATGCACTTATTTGTTTGTTTTATTTACTCTCTGAAAGGCACAACCAAATGTTGCTTTGCTTTGTTGTACAGGTACAAGCATAGTGAAGGGTGGTGCGTGAGCCTAGTATTATTATGACTCTCAGAAAAGGCCACCAGCAGCGCAGCGTGTAAAGCTCTGGACGCTTAACTAGCGTGTGCGATTGAGCCTTGTGAGATGAATGGATTTAGTAAAATAAATACCTATAGCTTTCTTCAAGAAAATTTCCTGCTCAAGCAAAGCCGAGGGCAAGAACGAATGATCCATAAAAATTCAAGGGTTTGCTTCACTGTCTTGTCACTTTCATAGTGACATTTCTTTGTTTATTTGCAGCATTTGAAAAATCAAGTTTGTTTGCCAGTTTTTTCATTGTTTAGACATAAACAATGAAAAAACTGGCACGATGGTTGTGACAGAGAAACATTCATTCTATCTGATTTCTTCTCATGCTACAAGCATATTTTTATCTCTCTCTGGTGTGAATGAGATGGGTATATGCTAGTGCATATACCCATCTCATTCACACCGGTAGAAGGTACTAGAGGTAGTCCTCTAGTACCTTGTTCTTTTAAGCGATCGACCGATTATCATTTTGACGTTTTCTTTCATGTGACATTAACATACCATAGTGCCTTGTTCCTCTAAGTAGGAACCCAGTTGAAGCCCTGCCATCTATCGAGATACATGGAACTAATTTTTTTCTTTTTAAAAATGTAAAACGAAAACCTCTCATTAACTCTATGCCAAAAATAAAGGCGATTGGTTACTAAGTTAGGGTGTGAAGAAAGGACAAACTTTCGAATATAGAACATAAGTTAGGATTTACAAACCAAGGAGAAGTAGTTCAATGTGCTTTATACAGGGTGGAAAGAATCTATGGGCCCTGGAGGGGAACTACCTTAAATCCTTTAGCTAGCTCATTTAACTGAAAGGACCCTTTATTTTTAAAAAGAAACATAATTGCATTCAAAGATTTTCTAAAAATTCCTTGTCTCACCTGGGAACCAACCAACTAAAAATTTAAAAAATAAACCCTCGCTATTTTATTATGCGAATCAGTAGGATTATTGTTCAGGATAAAAATTGTCAAATAAACATTGGACCTTTCACTCATCTGTTGTATAGGATACCCATGAAATCGAATATTTTTTACACATTCTTTATTAACAATACCTATTGTTCACTTGTAACAAGTAAATAACACGTTATAATTTTCTTATCTCTAACATTCAAAGACATCGTATGATGAAGAGGCTTGCTAATGTTATTAATTGGAAGGTACCTTGTTGCACACTTCGATAAGAAAATCGTTAAATGGTAATAATAAACCTATGCACAATTCCTTCTTACATGAGGCGTTCTGACAAAAACTTTAAAAACGGAGTATGTTTTTAATCAACTTGCGGCAACAAATTTGAATTTCGAACGATAACTTTCATCATTTTTAGGGTTCCGTACCCAAAGGGTAAAACGAGACCCTATAGCTAAAATTCCGCTGTCCGTCCGTCTGTTTGTCTATCCGTCTGTCACCAGGCTGTATCCGTAACCGTGATAGTAAAGAAAAAAAGTAGCCTATGTTTGATTCCAAGATTAAAATTACCTGTATGCAAAATTTCAGACCGATCCGTTCAGTAGTTTTGGCATGAAGAGGTAACAAACATCCATCCATCCATACATCCAGACATCCATCCAAACTTTCGTATTTATAGTATTAGTGTGATAGTGTGATTTTTCACTGGTCAACATCTGTCTACTTAAAAAAATGTTTCATATTTTGTGTTTGTTTCTATTGATGATAAAATAAAATGAATATTAGTTTTCACTTTTTTTTTCTTATAAGACATTGTTTCTTTTTATCCTGAACAATAATCCTACTGATTCACATATTAAAATAGCAAGGGTTCATTTTTTTAATTTTTAGTTGGTTCGATTCCCAGGTGAGACAAGGAATTTTTAGAAAATCTTTGAATGCAATAATGTTTCTTTTAAAAAATAAAGGAATTTTTCCTTTCAGTTAAATGAGCTAGCTAAAGGATTTAAGGTAGTTCCCCTCCAGGGCCCATAGATTCTTTCCACCCTGTATATTCACGATGGCTCGGAATGAAACCGAGGCATGGAATCGAAAACAGATACGCACGAAATTCAAATATTACGCGCGAAATCAGAAAAAGAAGTTTTCCATAAAAAGTAAAAAAAAATCTATAAGCCCATGTTTTGACAAATTTAGATTTATAGCTTCTATTTGAGCAGTTATTATTAAAAAAGTTTTACTACTAAAAATCAACATAAATTACCTGTTGCTCCATTAATTTTCTTTATTGTAATATGGGTTCATAGAAATATGTCTACGACTTCTTTTCTGGTAGTTTAATTCCTTGCAGACTGCAGAAAATTTAAAAAACCGATAAAATATTTGAATTTCGCGCGTAATATTTGAATTTCGCGCGTATGTCTTCTCGATTCCGAGGCTCGGTTTCATTCGGAGCAATCGTGAATAGCCCTGCTGGTGCAGCCTTAATCGAGTAGCAGTAGATCTGCGAACTATCAATCGAATATCAATCTTATACCTAACGAAATTAGGTTTATAATAACTATCACGGAGAATACCGCCATCTATGGTCAAGTAGCGGAATTAACTCGTCAGGCGAATGTTTGTTGAGTATAGATCGTAAATACGTTCTGCTGCTAAAGTAAAATGAATCTTATTGAGTAGATTTCAAGGTTTATTTCCAAATCTTTGACGTTGGCTAGTTTTGACTGAACTTGAACTACCAATCAAACGAATTGTTTCTTTGTATTGTATTATATGATTAGGGGTTTATTTGTGTGAGTTTGGCGACATCGGTTCCCGTAGTAATTTTGTTGCATTGCACTTCCACTTACTTTTCTGTTCTGTGTTTAGAATAAATAGTTAGTTTTCGGTAAAGTAGCAAGTTCTAAGAGTATTATTCTTGTTATAATCATCTAAATATTAATCAATTGATCAAATAAAAATACTCAAATTTTAGGTACTTAAATGATATTTGAAGTGCTTGTAAAGAAACTTATTCTGTGACTCGTTTAAGTTTAGATTTATGACGATTAAAGCACAATAATAAGGGTCTAAGATAAAAAAAATATGAAAACTTATACCGCTTAAGCCAGAAAACTTACATAACCTTAGAACAAATAATTAAATTTACCAGACTCTCAGTCGGTTTTTCATCTGCTTGTCATAATTTGACCTCTAGTGTTTACTTGTGTGTGGAGAAACCTAGACTTGGTTCGTAAAATAAATAAACAAAACGAATTAGGATAAGTGCTATATAATAATATAGCACTTAGCCTGATTAAGTTTTGTAACACTAATATAAAATACAAATCAAGCTTGACGCAGAGGGACTACACTTCTATACAAAGCACTAATATAGCACTTATATTGATTAAGTTTTGTTTATCTGTTTTACGAACCAAGTCTTGGTTTGTCCACACACAAGTAAACACACTAGAGGTTAACAAAAAGTTTAAACTATTGTCAAATAATAACAAGCGGATGAAAAACTTGCTGTCTGTCCTACAGACGCTAAGGTCGTAGCGACAGGGAGATTTCCGTTTGCTCTAATATGCGACCACGACGTCACCACAGAATTAATAGACCGACCACACCAATAGTGAGCGGAGGGTGGGTAAATGCCACGTTAAGATTTCGAATCTCATGTTCATATCTGTCTTTGAATACAGGCTGAAAGTGGATGACAAGACGTTAGTTTTTTTTGGTTGTTCTTTCCTAATCGTGGTCGACCGGTGGTTTTTGGTGGTACAGTACAGTCGACTGCACCTTATTGTATAAACTTAAGTACCTTATATAAAGAGTAACTCGCTGACCGACTGAACGCGATTGTAGAGTAAGACAACTATAAAACGGATCCCTTACTTTATAGTTAACATTTTAGTGTAGCCGACTGTACCTAAACTGTCGATATTGTGTAGTAAATGTTTCTCTTTTTACAGCTAATAAAATGTTGAATTATTATTTAAGTCACAATCACAATACTCAGTCACATTATTTCGTTTTTATTGAAATAATTGTTAAATTTTAAATAAGACGTTCGGATTTAGAATTTCTTTAGAATATATTCATTATCCAAAATGTATTACCACTATTACTCATATCTACGACATTGATTATTGAAATTGAATAATAATATTAAATACTTCATATATTTTTCATATTGTATGTACGTATTCATTAAATATGTAGTGATTGAGCTCTTGCTATTGTTATGTGAAGACGCGTTATTCTGAAACTTGATTTACTCAAAAATAATTATATTATCAATGTTCTTGAGTCAAAAAATTATAAGTTACTTAATAATTTGACTCAATAACTAGATAAAATCAGGGACTGTCAAGTTTAACAGAATAAAGCTTGTGTGAAATGGCTTGGTAGATTTTGTACGGGAAAAGAAAGTTTTGAAGTCGCAGACCTTATTTAGCTTTTTTGTTTTAAAAGCTAATTTTAATGGTTTTGTTCTTAAATTCAGTTTGATTTTAAATTTATGAAGTTTGAAGATCAGTGGTTTACGTGGATATTTATTATTTTTATTACACTCTTTTGTATTTGTAAATAAGGCTGCTCTATAGTGAAATTCGTAAAGCAATCATTATTAATTATTTGTTACCAAATATATCAAGGGACATATGATATTGTTTCATATGTGTATATGGCCATCGTGTAGGCTGTGTGATATTAATGTATATTTAGAGTAGTTCAGAAAGTTCTCTCGGACGTTACAAACAAAATGTTAAATGAGAAAATGTTTTTATACAAAATTTTGTTTGTAATATGCATATTCACTATCTAATAAGAATTGCAATGTATTCAATGTTCGCCAATCCAGTTTAAATCAATTTTAATACAATTATATTTTAAGAGTTATTTTAATTATATTGTGTTATCAGGGTGTACCCCTTATTTTTTACCAAATTGTATTTCTTTATACCAAAATTGTATTTTGCATACATTTATGAATTGTATTGCTTTTGTATTGTGAGTGGATTGCTTTTGTTTACTCAGGCAGTTATAATTTGTTGCAAAGACTGTTGGGGCTTATTGCAAAAGGTTAGGTTTGATAATTGGTAATTTTATTTATATGCTTCGCTGTGATTTGTGTTATTATTATTATTGTAAGTTGTTGTTATCGCATAATATTAGACTTCTATTTTATATAAGAATGTTGCGCATTATAGCTAATGTCACTGTCGGTAGAAACGTTGATTTATTTTATCGATAATCCAAGTTTCCAATCTTGAATATTTTACTAGCAAATATAATATAGTTGCAGGTAGACTGACTTTAATATGGTCATTGACGATTGTTTGATATTAAATTAATCGTACTCATTATATTACTACTTAACTTATCATTTTGGAGGTACTCTCTCTAAAGGTGGGTACTGGCCGGAGTTAAGCGCCGCGCCGTAATGTATTGTGTCACACAGCGAGCGTTCGTCTCTCGTAACGAGCAACGAGACGAATTTAAGCACACAGCGTAACGTATCGTGCTCGCTGCGAATGTTACATTACGCCTCGTAACTCCGGTCAGTACTCTGCTTTATATTTATAACAATTCAACCTATGGAAAATTATGATAAAAACTTACAAAATTCAACCTCACTCAATTTTCCATTTATGATAAATACTTAAAAAATGCGCTTGCCGTTTAAGTGATTTCGATTAATTTAATAGGTACCCTAACTTTTGCATGTGATGATTAAATGTATCTATTCCTCGAATATTGTATTTAAAAAAATAACTTGTTCTAATAAACTGGTAGCTAAAGTATTATTAAGTACAATAATCATTTCTTCACGCTGTAGGTAATGTAAGAGGCTACATATTTTTATGACTTAAGAAAATACGCAGTGTTTTTCTAATGTTCCTCGCTGTTATTAATCATAAGAGCGCAGCATATTACTGCGCGATGATGATAAGAGCAGACTACACCAAAAAAAAACCAAACTACCCTTACGAATTATCGTCGTTGCAAATTTAATATCTCGTATGTGTAAAATGTAACTAGCCGAAAAAAACGATAAAAACTACCCACCGTTTTTTTTACAATAAAATCTTAATAATTCATTAAGTGAAATGAAACAAGAAAATTAGTAAAACTTTATGGTACAAAAAAAACTTAGCTATACTTAATAGTTTTCTAATAAAAAGGTCTTTTTTGGAAATAATTACACATAAGTCATTTTGATTGCAAGTTTTTTTTGCCACGAGAGTTTTTGTTACAGGTAATCAGTATAAATAAAACAAAATAATAAGATACGATAAAGTTTATTAATGAATATGGCACAAACTTATATCACGTTTCAATATTATTAAGAACAAAAGTAATTGTGAAAAGAAATTAAAATTTTAAGAAGGTAGGTTTATACCTGTTATAGTTCAGCTAATCTCTAGCGAGTCTAGCAAGTCATTTTGTCACACCATCTGGGGCCATTTCATTTATAAAGATTGTTTTTTATTTCGGCATAAAATTTATCACAAAAAGGTAGCAAAGCAACATAATATGTTGCTTTGCTACCTTTTTGTGATAGGTAATAGAAACCTACGTAATGAAATAAGTTCCCAAAAATTACCTGTTTCGGCGGGACTCGAACCCGCGCCCCACCCTCCTTCACCCAAAGTGCGGGTAAGCACTATAACAAAAAAACCTAAGAAACCTACGTATTAGAAAAACACTGAGTAAATAATGTAGCATAATACCATTCTTGTAAACTTGTTAATCATAATCGCTTGACATTGTTCGTATAAAATAAACAAATTCTTTGCGGAATTATATTTTGGTTGTTTTTCCTTTTACATAAGCACAATACCCCTTTACAACCGACTAAGATCCTAATTATTAAGCTGAAGTAGGTAGGAGTCGGCCGGCCGTATCTCACGAAGAACCGACAACCGCCGTTGGGTAAACGTGGTAGACCGTGACTCGGTAAATGTAGTGTAGGACACTCTCCGACCGAGTGTGATGATCTGAAAAGACTGAGGCAGATGCTTGATGTGGCAAGCTGAAGACGGCGCTACGGCACTCGTTAAGAGGCGTACGTCCTGGACATAGGCGATGATTAGGGTGTTTCCTCGTGGTCTGACTGATCAATGTGTGTGCACCTGTTTTTATGAGAACAAACCTATAATAATTGATTTGGTCAAGAAGAATTTCTATTTTTTTTCCCCTGTGACAGCGCTGGAATAATTTAGTCAGGACTCAAAGAAGGCCATAGTATAGACATTTATCGTGAAAGAAATTTTAAGTGTTTTATACCTAAGGTACGGTTGCCGTGCCGCGCGCCACGGCTCAATCAAGCGAGTACGAGTATTAATTTCTTGAATCACAAAACCACTTGTGTAAATAACTAAAGCTGTATCTATAAGTCTATAGCCAATAAAAAACATTTTCCAATTGCAATATCCCCTAGAAACTATTATTTATTCTGGTATCACAGATAAAGCAATGAGTAATTTCGAGTCTCAGATCAACAGCTGAGGTGTCCGAGTGGTTAAGGAGTTGGACTTGAAATCCAATGGGTTCTACCCGCGCAGGTTCGAATCCTGTCCTCAGCGAAAATTTATTTTTTACCTTCACCTGTTAAGTTTCACCTCCGTTTCGGTAACGGTGCGTATCATTTTGTTGTTTTTTTTATCATAACTAATAAGAAATAATTTCTCTAATTTCAAAGACTACATGACTATGAAGATCTATCAGTATGCTTGTTGCAGGGCGTACATGATCCACCGAGCACCATTAAACAGATAGCTCAGTGGTAGGTAGGATTCAACAGGTTTTCTCAATAAAAAAGCCTATAATTTACGTATGTTTATTCAATAAGCGGAGCTTAAAATAATTCCATTAGACAATTAGCATCATATAATACCCTCGCTCGCTCAGTCGTTTCATCTGAAAGAACTTCTTTTACAACATTATTCTTCATCAATCCTAAGAGACAACCCTTTTTTTACACAACTATAAAAATTATAATAATTGTATACTCCGAAAATAGACTCTTACCTACTCAATTTTATCTACGATTAAACGACGTTTTACACTTATGTCGTTCGAATCAACAATAAAAAAGACATTTTTAAACCTTTTGGCCTTCTGGAAACAGATGTTGTTTTTGAAGACAATGCTATAAATAAACTAAACTAGATTTCATTACGGATGTAAGCGGGTTAACTACGAACCTTATTTGTGTTGGAAGAACACCATCCGCAATGAATTCGTCAAACTACGATAGTTTTTATAGTAAAATAAACTAGGTTTACTATGAAGAAGTTCTAACATGGATGATTTTAGCAGGAAAATAAATAATTCATAGAAATTTAACGGTAGTTCATTGGCGGTTTAACAAAATATCCTATTTTATATGCACAAATTTTACAAAAATATGATTTTTCATGCCTTGAGATTCTTGTGCATATAAATAAATTTAGATCCCCACTGCCTTATCCCAGACTGAAGATGTACTTAGTTAGATACTTATAATAATGTATGTACTGAACATTAATAGTCTTAATTCTATGTAGTCCAAAAACAGCAGTATGTTAGTTATTCATTGGATATCAGTTCAAGTCGAGTCTACTCTATTGAAGTAGATAAATGTAGTTTAAATTGTAGGTGCCAGATAGTATTGGGAAGTTTATTCGCTTGCATTGTTGCGCGACGATTGCAATCCAGATGTGTCTCAAGTCTACATCGTTTTGCAACACATAGCCTGACGTAAAATTGTCGACTTTGGTGCCGAGGCTTTTTTTGCTGCAGACCTATTAACTTTTCTTTTATTTCCAATATACATAATATTAGATATTTGCAAGAAAACACATGGTAAATTTTTGCAAATGTTTGTATCCAAAGATACAAATTATCAAAAGGAAACTACTATTGAAGCAGTCCTATCTATTTTTGACTTTCTACATTGAGATTTAGTTATTGGAATTCATTGATCAACTAACTTAGACATTAGCTTACAACCTATGAATACATTCATGCCGGGAAAAGGCAGCGCACACCTTCATACTTTTTCAGTATGCTACAAAAACAGAAGTTTGACTTCTGCTTGGAATATTATGCTTATAATTTAGACTTTAAACACCAAAAGGATAATAATCAGGGCGAGAATTTAGAGTACAAAAGATTCAATAAGAGTGTGGTAATTACAGTGTACGAAGAAAAAACTGAGAAAAAGATAACATGCTATATTCATTTGAGCCCTTTTTTCCAACGATGATAAAAGAAAACATTATTCGATGACAGTAGCATACAAACAAGTCATGTGCTCAGGGGTCCATGCGAATTCAGTGGGTTTGGCATGTCTTGCTACTGTCTACCCGTGGTTCACGTTTACTCCCGATTCTAGCTCCGACGCCGGCGTTTCCGGTTCTTCGTCGTTGTAAATGTTCTCCGCCATTTGCCACACCTGAAAATACGAGAAATATGTTGAGATTAATGTACGAATAACTTTAAAAAAAAAATCGTATAAACGAGCGCAATCTTGGGTTTTTAAGATATTTCCGGTGATAATCAGAAAATTACGTTATAATAACGCTTCTACATACGTACTTTTTAAATTGAAATGGGCGAGGAACGGAAAACCCCGGCGATAAAAAGAGATATCGCGAAATGGAAAGTCGCAGAAGACATGGCGCTATGGCGCTCATTAGGGGAGGCCTATGTCAAGCGGTGAACTAGTATGAGCTGATGATGATGTTGATGACTACTTGCCGACTTTAGAAGAGAGGAAGTTTAAAGGGGAGGCCTGTCGTGGGATACTACAGGGTTTATCATGATAAGAATTTTTGTAGATAGTGTCTTGTGCTGCAAGAAAAAAACCACTCCACTTTTACACACCTGCATAATATTATCCTCAGACACAGAGCAGATGACCCAGGGCTCATTGGGGTTCCAGGAGAAGTCTGAGATCTTGGCTGTGTGGCCTCCGTGGATGAACAGCAGCTCTGGGGGGCCGTCCTCCGCGTCTTCTGCTGTCTGCTCCTCGCCGATCTTGGACAAGTCCCATACATGCAGTCTGGAATAATCAGAAGAGTTTATTAGTTGCATTGTAGCATATTTCCGTCTTCATAAATTTTATCGCGATGAATTATGCGAACTGTCGAGACGACTATTATTACATTTATTACACATCGAGAATAGATGTGAAAACTTTACTACGTCTGACGTGGGTCAGATCAGACTTGTAGTCTTATACCCCATCATGCGTGTTGTCGCATGATGGGCAGCAATTTTCTATTTTGTTTTGCTGATTTATTTTGTTTGAATGCTATGAAACATGTCAAATGACACAGCCCCCAAAACACAGTGAAAATCAAACCGCAAAACAAAAATATAGTTTCCATAGAATACATTCCCTAGGAGATGTCAGTCGAGATCCCAGTTCCGGCACCTAGAAATTGACAGATTCCACATAATAATTTACCTTCTATCAGTCCCGCTGCTAGCTAGGATCGTCTCGTTGTGCGGCGACCATTGCACTTGGAAGATCTCGTCTTTATGCGATTCGAACGAATGCAGCTTTAATTTCAGATTCCGTAAGTCCCATAGCGCTACCTAAAACAATAATCAGCTGATTATTAAAAGCAGATTAGTAAGTTGGCCGATCGCAGCATAAAAATCGACACATGAAGTTATCTCTTCCATAATAAGTACCACGCTTGGACGCGTCCCCGAAGTGGACGGAATATATCGGTATTAAGGCCGATATATTACGTCCATTTGACGATCGCAAAGTGAGAAAGGGAATGGTGGTCCCAAACGTGGGATACATTACCTGTACTCATTTTCATGCTCCTTTTTAGTTAAATAAATAAATAAATAAATAAATAATGCTGGACAATTCACACAGCATTATCTAGCCCCAAGCTAAGCAGAGCTTGTGTTATGGGTACTAGATAACTGATATACATAATATAATACAATACATAGATAGATATTTTTTATTATACATAGAAAACGACCAGAACACCCTGAACAAATGTCTGCAGATCGTACACACATTTGTCCCGAGGCGGGAATCGAACCCGCAACCTCCTGCGTCGCAGGCAGACCTTCGCCCACCGCGCCACATCGGTCGTCATAAAAAAAAATAGTAGATAGAGAATAGATAAAAAATACAGGTTTTTTTGCAGTTACCAGCTTACCGTTTTATCAGCACTGCCAGTGGCGAGAATAAACTCAGAATAGGGGTTGAAACTGAGGCAGTTCACTTCGGCAGTGTGCGCGTCGACTGTGTGAGATGGTTTCGATGTGTTGTTACACCTGAAACATTAATTATGTAAGTGCTGTTTCATCTTGAAGCTTTCTGAACAGTCTATGCAAAATTAACATTTTGTTAAACAAATGTTTTTCTTGAAGGATGGTGTGTATCTTTACAAGCAGGCAACACAATAAGCTCAGGAAGAACTTGATAGATTTATTTTTTGATTGTGACTCGGGAATTTTTTTTTCAGTTTTTCACATCGAGATTAACGCAGCCCGTACGAGAAGCAGCAATATTTTCGTATTTTGTTTTTAAACACTGTGCCTAGTAACTGTCAAAAACACTGAATCCATGCATCAGAACTCGGTTTAATTTGCTCTCGAAGATGGGTATTACAAAAAGCATCAGTGAATTTTGTTAATAGAAAATGATTCAAAAATCTTAACCACCACCAGGTTAGCAACTAACTACCTTACAATCTATAACATATAAAAGATTTTCAACATACACAGACCTGGTGTCCCAAATCATCAACTTCTGATCATCAGCTACAGATCCAAATAGGGACTCGTGAAGTAAATGCCAGGCAACATCTTCGACGACGGCCGTGTGGCCAGTAAATACGGATTTCGCTTCGATAACGCGGCCTTCTTTGGGCGTTGCGTTTATGTCCCACAGACAGATTGTGTGGTCATCGCTGTTGATAAATTTTGGTTAAGTGAAATTAAAATTTGGCAGCGGCGTTTGCGTCGTGCGAATCAACGCAATTCAGCTCGTGGATGTCGTATGCCGAGGGAATTTACTAAGAGGAAGGGCAGTAGCTTCCTTCTGTACATTTTTAACACGAGTCACTACTACAGCAATCAGCCTACGAAGCGTGGTGATTACGTAAAATTCCTCTTGGTTGGGTAAGCTGTTCTCAGCAGCGGAACTCTTTTGAATGAAATCTTTTTAGTTATGTAAGTGTACATAATGTAGTATAAATAATGCTGGACAATCCACACAGCAGCATCTAGCCTCGAGATGAGCAGAGCTTGTGTTATGTACTAGATGCCTGTTATAATAGAATACATTATACGTAGTAAATATCGAGAACACTAAGAAAAAATATTTGCAGATCGTACAAACATTTGTCCCGAGGCGGGAATCGTACCTGCAAACTCCTGCGTCGCAGGTGGGTCTTCACCCGCCGCGCCACGTCGGTCGTGAAAAATAGATGAGAACATAGGAACTTCTGGAAATATTTAAAGACATACCTGGCAGATAAAAGGTACCCATTCAGGTTTGGGTTCCATGATAGACCATAACCTTCTTTTTGATGTCCCCGCAATCTATAAGGAAGAAAATAAATAATCAAAGATTAATTTTGTAGATTTTTTTGAAGTACCATTGTCATGCGTGTTCTTTTATTAGGTAATGTCTCTAATTTATGTTCATCTTATTTACTGGACAATTGTGATATTTTAAGAAATATGTTTACAATATAATAACCAACACTCTTACCTGAGGTCAGGATGGCATTCACCAGAAGGCTCAGGCTTTGAGGGGTGCTTAGTGTAATCAAATACAAGTACATCAGACGAGGGAGTCTTTGTGGCAATGACACAAGGGTTTTGTGGCATATATCTTGCTCTGTTTACTTCACCTTCATGGTTGATTTTGATCTCAATGTCAATCTTGCCAGAAACAGATCCAAATCCACCAAATTCTGGAATTTTGGGAGAATCATATGGTTTAATAGAAGAGAAGTTACAAGCCAGCACTGTAAGGATCAGATGTGACATAAAGCATGATGTAATGGTGGCCATCAACTAAATGTGTTTAGTTGTATGGAGGTTACTTCACCAGATATCAGCTTAGTTGCTTGCGCAACTAAGCTGGTAACTAATTTGGTCGCTGGTATCAAATTTGGGCAACCAAATTTGATCATCATCATCATCAGCCCTTTGACACCCACTGCTGAGTATAGGCCTCCTCTTTTACATGCCGGGGGTTTAGCCTTAAAACACCACGCTGGCCAGTGCGTCTTGGTGAGTCGCCAGAGCCTAGTTCGTTGTTCAGCAGGGTGCAGGTTAGGTTGGCTTGGGGCAAGATGTTGAGGCCCCCAAATTTGATACCAGCGACTAAATCACCTACTGGTGGACACAATAGCTCTATACATATTAATGGTGTGCCACTTAAAGTAAGCTATTTGGCGTCAGTTGGTGGTGGTGTTTGTTTAAGTGTTTCCCGCAGGTCATGACACCACCGTCGTGTGACCATGATGTCCTAATGAGATAGGGCTTTTATACAGTCAGTTGTTTACAAAAATGAAATCAAAATGAAAATAGATACAATTATTGACAAATGCCATTTATTGTGTGCATGAGCATTGACTGCCTAATCTCTGTATTGCCAACTAAAGGGGCACTGTGCAGCTACGCAAGGGAAGATCGGAGTGTATCATGTGTACTCAAAGAGATAACAAAATAGGCTTGAAAAAAAAATTACCTCCTTTGTCATTGTCATAATGACTAGCATCAAACTGAGCATCCTCATTGGGAAGCTGGACACTTGCAATCAGCAAATGGTTCTGTTCATCGGATGTGTGAGTGCCCAATATCAAACTGGATAAAAAACAAACAAATAACTACCTTAAGGAACTGGCAGTATAAACTTATTTCTAAATAATTACTTGTAAAATTGAGATGTGGCACAGGATTAGTGTGGGGTTTTGTTGGGACATAGGTCACTGAACTTGAATATTCATTGTTTACAATGGTGCAAAACTTCTGTCATTTAAGGATGACATGGAAAGGAATGATTATCGTTCTTAGTACCAAATTTTCACAAGGATCTCATCAGATTACTCAAAACTGTGATGAAGATGTTTCCTGTATTATTTGTACGCAAAGCAAGATATGTGTTACCGGTGGACTGAGTAGTCTTTCCCATCGGGCCGGGTGACGTCGGGCAGCCACTGCGCGGTCAGCGATGGCCACTCCAAGGCATGGGTCATCACCAGATCGTACAGAAATGGAGTGTTTTTCTTCCATATCTTATACTCCTCGTTTATTACGCGCTCTTCCACTGCGTCGTCGAACGTTTCTACAAAATACAAGGGTTCAAAAACCTTCGATAACCACAAAATCCAAGCTTGAAACTGTCAGAGGGATCGCTTAGTCGATTTCGCGTAAAAGCACATCACAACGCGTACGTTACCTCCGTCGCCTTTATCGCCCATTTTGTCGCCAACAAAACTTCACTTGATGTAATAGTATTCGGCTAAAATAATAACAAAATAACCGGCAGCGACCCTAGAAGGGAATGAAGGCGCCAAACAAAAATCTTTTGGTTTTAGCGTTGCTCGCGTTTCGTTCGTTCCTTCGTTCGTCGTTCGACAAGTAACATACAAACTTCCGGCTCATTACAAATCCTATTAATTTATTTAATAAAATTAAAACTAAATCCAGCTAAACAATTAATCTATCACAATTATTTTATATTAATTCACAAATTTATACATTTTATCGATAAAACCTCCTAGTAAATATTACAAGTCTGTGGATAAAAACAGGGATATTTAAAAAAAAAGTAATAATTTGATCGGAAATGTATTATAAACTCCCAAGGATGTACACAGTATACATATAGACCATAGAGCTGGTCTATATGTATACTGTGTCTATGGTGTCTGTGGTTTGATGTGAGACTGATGGATGACTGAACCTTCGTTAAAAGTAAAAAAGGTTTTTTACTGTTATCGAAGGTTTACCACGTTAATAAGTCGCATCCGCAAAATTCGTCTGCACAGAAGAGAACATTTCAACCTGATTTAATACGAATGCTAACGCCGTTAAAATAATAGACTATTGCGTTGTGTTAAGCTTTTAAATCAACAACACATCAAACAACAACAAAAACATAGGCTCATGCTATCTCGCTCACAAAAACAGAGGCTCAAGCTCTGTCGCTCATATGATATGTACCTACACGGGAAAACAACTAAGGACCAATGTATTTTCATATGGGATCTCTTTTTTCATTGTAGGTATCCCACTCAAAATACGACTCGTGACTGTCAAGATCGCGACGCCGCCGCGCCGCCGAGCGCGGACATCACCCAATAGCAACCACACATGTTTCGTGCGCATAGGAAGACCCTATTGTTAAATTAATTCTATGTATCGTCTCTTGTTTAAGAGTAAACGATACACAGAATTAATTTAACAATAGGCTCTACCTACTTTATATTTTTATTTTAGACACTTGATGTCAATCATTTCCAGATCAATGATTTTTTTTAGAAACTTTGATGGAAGTATATGGGAGTTATACCTTTTCGTGGTATTATTATTATATGTTATTGTTTACTTGTATATTAGCTGTACAACATGTACCAAGAGCCAAATGTCGTAAAGTTTATTAAAGTAGGCCGTCTCCGATGGGCTGGTCACGAAGAACGAATGCAAGACGACAGAGCACCAAAACGTCTTCTTCGTGGCAAACCTGATGGCCGGAGACCCCTTGGAAGACCGAAACTCAGATGGCTCGATGGTATCCAGCAAGACTCAAAAGCAATTGGAGTGACCGCCTCGCAGGAAAAAGCCAAGAATAGGATCGGATGGCGAAATTTACTCGACCAGACCAAGGCCCACCGGCGGCTGTAGAGTCAGGATGATGATGATGTGGTATTATTGTAGAATAATAATGCATAAAGGTCTTCGATCAAAAATAAGTAGTTCGCGGAGGGGGGCCGGCAAAGCCGGACATTTTTGATCGATGATAAAGGTGCAATGCTATGTTTGGATGATTTTCGATATTTTTGATACTGCAACCTACCACAGGCATATTCCTTGTCTTTCATTATATAAATTTCATTCGAAAAAGTCTCAAATAAAAGTAATTTAAGCATAAAACACTGTAAATACAACTCGCGTTGACAGCTTATGTATTTGTTACAGTGAGAAACTAAAATGGCGAACCGGCCTCAATCATGCATTGCTATAACGGCACGTTTCAATCATTCAAGCCAAAAATAGGTCACAAACCATAGACTTAGAATTTTCATTACTTTTCTCTACTCATGAGTTTTCTTTGTCCGAGAGTTCCAAGATTTTCAGTGACAGTGACAGTATCACCAGCATGATGTTTGTTTTCAATGTCAAATGTCACCTTAATTATTTTGTCAAAAATGGCTGATGCCGCAGAAGCACGTCGCGAAGCTCGTCGTAGAAAAATATTGGAAAATTCTGGTAACAGACTCCAGTTGATTTCCGGAAAACCAGAGGATTCTCCTAAAAGTAAGATTCTTATCATGCCTTCAAGGTATATTCATTCGGAAGTATAAACAATTTGTTTACTAGTGTTTTTTCTTTTAGTTTCACCTAGCAGCAGCTTCGGGTCTATCAGGCCTATCTGGGAGCCTGAGCACGCGATACCTGTCACTAATACCGGTAGCAGTTCATTTAAAACACCTCTGCCGAATGGCGTGTTTCACGTCCAGCCAGAAACTACTCCACTCATACCGTCGACGCTGACGAATTACGACATTGACGCATCGGGTTCAGGTGATGGGGAACTGACGAGTGGATTCCCTCCATTAGTGCATCAAACTGCTTCATCCGAACCTACGATATCGAAACCTATAGTGCCTCTTTGGGAAAGAATACTTAACCACAAATATGACATGGTTCTCCTATCCCTGTTTATTCAAATATTGAATGGAATGTCATTGATTACATTTGACACAAATGGTTACATTTTCTTGCCTGCTATTATTTACATTGTAACAAAATTGGTATGGTTACCACAGCAGAATAATTCCACTATTGCCAATGTACTACTTTTACTAAATGGCATGACTCAATCAAGAGCACGGAAGATTGTGTTTCTAACTCAAACATTAAGTATTGTCACTTGTGACATTTTTGTGTACTTGTTTACTATAATTTGCATACAATCGCTGTTGATTACTCTTCAGGATGTTCTATTTACATAGTTGAATATAATGTTCGATTTGTGGGCATTACACCAATAGCAATACTAATAGCTGGGGAGTTTTGACCTACACTCAAAATTTACTATTTGAACTCGGTAGCAATTCATAATGATTGAATGAAAGTCCATGAATTCAAAATTTATGGTGTAAATTTTGTATGCAGTTCAACTGGTCCAGCAATTTTTGACTGCTTGTGCTTTACATAGTTTTAAAAGTTCTGAGTGTCTGTTTTGACATTATGCCATTTTTTAGTTAAATATTATCAATTTATTATTTTTGTACAGTTAGGGTGATTGGTGTTAGTTGTTTGTGAATTTTTTGAACTTTTTATCATGCTAGATATCTTATTTAAAACTCTGCATTTCATTGTATTTATTTCATAGCTATACTTGGAAATTATAAGATCAAATTGCTCATACTAATTGTAAAAATAAACTAATATAAAATTGAGGACCTCATTCACCTGTGATGACAATATGGTAGAAGCAATATTATTGGCCTCATAACTAGTTTTTGTGTTATAGTGCTTTAGCTAAAGCAGTTTTCTCAGGCTCGGCTTGATGGCCAGAGCTGTCATTTGAATTAACTTATAAATCTTCCACCTTTTTGTACCTTTATTAAAAAATACAGCAGCAGTTTGCTCCAAATGAGATCTTGTAATGTTTCTATGAGTCACAATATCTCAGTCACAGGAACACTATCAATATGTACAAAAAAATATATTTTAATTTACTATGTAATATTACTTTTAATTTTTTCTGATTATTATCAATATAAGGTAAAGGTATGTACCAACTATCTGCACTATTATTGTACACTTTCTGTCAATAAATTGCACCAATATTTAACCATATTTTTGATGATATTCTAACACAACAGCCTTATGTAATTAGAGTTGTATGAAAATTCAATGGTTAATTATTTAAATACCAGTTTCTGTAATAAAGTATTTATATTTTGGAACTTGAATAAAAAATGGATTTTACTATGTTTTTTATCACTTGTTTGCTAGCTGAAATGAAAAAATAAATCTGATTAGAAAGGATTATAAACACCCAAAGATGTAATTTATATGGTTTGGTAATTAGTGTTAGTGATGATGCCCTCCTAGTCAAATTTCAGCCACTGAGACTAGTCCCAACAATGACTAGCCGGCCTAGTATCATCAGTAGTACGACCATCATCAGCCTATATCAGTCCACTGCTGGACATAGGCCTCCCCTAATGAGCGCCATCGCGCCCTGTCTTCAGCTTGCCGTATCCAGCATCTGCCAGCAGTCTTTCGCAAATCGTCATCCCACCTGGTCGGAGGGCATCCTACACTACGTTTGCGGAGTCGTGGTCTCCACTCAAGAACACGTTTACCCCAGCGGTTGTCGGTTCTTCTCGCGATATGGCCAGCCCACTGCCACTTCAGCTTGCTAATCCTTTGAGCTATGTTGACAACCTTGGTTCTCTGTCGGATCAGTAGTCCAGTAGTAGTAGTAGTGTCAGTAGTACGATGATGCTGATCAATACAGTTCATCAGACTACTGAGCCTTTTAGTCTGATATTTATACATTTCGAGTTTCCCAACCAGGTAATTTTTATTGTAGATCAGAAGTGTGCACCCAACACAGGTGCACTTTCTATTCCCTCACTGTCATAATATGATGGGACATAAGTGGTGGTGGTAGTATGGTATGCATAGTACTGGTACGGTACTGGTAGCTACTATAAAATATTACAGTTTTACCTTTCTATGTACAAATAAAATGAACAGAAAACATGCATGCATGAGACCAATATGAGGTTTAGTCAAAATAGGGGTTTTAATCATAAAAACAACAAAATGCTTACTTAAAATAATTATATTAAAACTAAAGATCTACAAAACAAAATGTATCAGAATATTCACAGAATGAGGTAGGGATACCTACAGAAAATGGATGAGACTTAACGCCTAAAAAAACTTTTAATACTACTCAATAGATCCTTACTTTGTCTAGGTTTTGTGGCATCTCTATGGCCTTGTTCTCCCGTGCTCTGACAGATGACAGACTCTTTGCTTTTATCATCTCCATCTTCATGTTTGTATGTTTCAATGACTCCATGCTTCTCAGAATCTGGAATCTCCATTGGTTTAGTCTTGTCTGGACTAGAACTACTCATAACAATACTGTTTATAGCGTCATTATGTCCTAATCTTAAGTCAGTCAGTTTGTCAGAGCACCCGAATTCCTATTGTGATTTTACCGAGCTTTTTGGTTTCTTTTCATGCACTGCTCCAGATCGAACCAGATCTGGACGTCCCATGGACACCATCTTTAGTTCCCATGCTTTCAATTCTTTTCTGTAACAAAGAAGGAATAGTATTAACCTCAGTTTTCTCAACCTGACTGAAAAATACAGGTCTTGAAAGTACAATAGTGGCAATGGCTAGCATTTGGCAGCTTAGTTGGCTCTATAACGGTATCTCTTTGCCACTTGCTGACAATTTAGAAATAGGCAATGACATTATAAATCTGGAATCAATTTCATAAAAAAATGAGCATGATACTTACAAATACTTAGTCATCAAATCTTGTGCCTGCTTTTCAAGCTTGGCTTTTTCTGTAGGAGCTAACTTAACCCACTCCGCTTTGACCTCTTGCTGGAACTCCTTTATATTCTTTCCTCCAAAGCTATCTCTTCTAGATTTTATGAAGAGGAAGTAAGAGGACATAGGTTTTTTTGGTTTCCCAAGTTCTTTGCACTCCTGAAATAAAATAGATCATGTTAGATTCCAAAAAAAAACTATTAAATTAAAGATTCAAAGAAAATACATTTTTTAGCTTTCTCTTTTCCTTAGCTGCTAACATTTCTTCCTTAACTCTCTTGATGTCTTCTTTCTGTTGATCAGTGAGTGAGCCTTCATACATTGCTTTAATTTTTCTGTAGTCCTCCAGATCTTTTGAGTATTCCTTTTTCATTTGTAATTTTGTCTGAAACATTGAAATAAATTAACCACATTCATTATCAGCCCTTTTTTTATTTATTTATTCGTAACTAGGGGTCCACCCAGCTTCACACGGGTATATTCTATCACCTATGTTCATCAGGGATAATGTAGGATTCTAATGGTGAAGAAAGAATTTATCAAATCGGCCAGTAGTTTGGGAGCCTATTCAATTCAAACAAATCTTTCCTTTTTATAATATTAGCATAGAAAAAGTATAACAATTTTTGCAGGAGCACTCAATTCAATAGTATATCTAATCTTGTTAGAAATTTGAACCACTGCTGGGCCTAGGCCTGTCTAGGTGTATGCCATTCACAATATTGAGTAGGAAGTAGTTAATTCAGAGACGGTGAACCAAAAAGTTACAAGCTGCTAGCTGGTCTCTTAAAAGTTAATATAGTAATAACTACCTTCCTAGTAGGTCTAAAATGCAATGCAGTGGCAATACTGCTGGTAGGTTGGTTAGGTATTTGCAAAGAGTATAAAGTTCAGTTACTAACCTCTTTGTCCAATTCCTGCCAGTGCTTTGAAGTCCAAACAATAGCTTCCCTAGAAGTGATGCCAGGATTCTTAGCCAGTAAAGCTGGCCTCATTTGAGACATGAATTTGAAGAAAGGAGTCAATGGTCTTTTCGGCTTATCTAGTCCGAGTTTGGATTCTGCTGATTTCTTGGTGTAGTTGCATGACTGTATGGCACCAACAAAGTTCGACCTGAAACATTTGAGCTCTAGAATTATCAACTGAGATAAACAAGATAAATTCATATTGCTGCTGGTTCTGTTTTTATTTTTTATGCATATTGGTGGTCCATTACAACGTGAAAACGTACGGAAATAGCAAATAAGCTAAAATAAACAATGTAAGGCGTCTTAACCTAAAACGTACATACCTTCCGCTTAAAACTGTTTTGTAGCTTCCTATGACGAGATTACTCAAACGATTAAGATGGGTAAATGTAGACATTTTTTCAGAAACAAACTGAACTTGAAACAATCACTTGTGCAATGATTTTTTTGGCAATTTTCGACAAACAAACAAGACTGATGACCACTGTGACCACAGAGCAGACTCGGAGGAAGTTGTTCTCAAAGAGAATAAAAGTTCTGAGCCGTGGACGGAGGAAATCACCCCCCTTTTTCTCAGCAAAGTTCTGAGACCATAGACCATATAGCGAAGAGTATACTTTCCTATCCAGTGTATGTAGTGTAGCCGGCAGTCAAAATGAAAAAGCTCCGAACCGAACGCAAATTTGGTCCGAAATGTGCCAAAAAGATCCGTTTTGTAAATTAACAGAAAAATAGCAAAGGTTGAAAATAGACTGAGTACGCACCTCTCACATTAACATTAAAAGTACGTTACGTACGTAAAATGTACGTTTGTTGTGTGTGTCTGTTACTCCTTCACACTAAAAAAACTGAAAAAATTTGAATGAAATTTGGTACCACAGGATAGCTTTTTGGATAACCGTGATCGTTACATTGGCCATAGTCATCCGCCCATGCATTGGGTTGTCGTCTTCCCGGCACGGAGGGAGGGCAATCAACAGGGATGGAGGACGTATTTGTTGTTAAAGCGGCAACAAAAATTTCAACTGTCTGACTATCACGGTTCATGAGATACAGCCTGGTGACAGACAGACAGATGGACAGACGGACAGCGAAGTCTCAGTAATGGAGTCCCGCTTTTACCCTTTGGGTACGGAACCCTAAAAATGAACGAAGAGTGGAGCTAGCCGTGAAAATTTTTCGAGCTGAAGAGTGGCACTGACAGCAAAAAGATCCAGGGTGGATATTTTTTGTCCTGGGTCTTCCTGAATGCGAAGCGCCATAGTGGCGTAAGCAAAGGAAACAATGGGTGCAAACTGGCTAACATAATCAAGAGTGCCAGTAGGGAAAAAAACAAAGATGCAATGGCGAGCGGAGCACTACTTAGGTACTTAGGACAGTCATGCTAACTGCTAAGTGTATTTGAGAGAAAAGTATTATCTCGGTAGGTAGGTACATACATTACCTACTTATAACAAGGCGAGAGTATAAATAAACGGTTCTTTGTTGACTACGGAACCCTAAAAAGCATTTATACCTATGTATGGTGCAAGGAAAGATTGACAAAAACAAGGTTTTATTTAGGTAGTAATTAATTTAATTTCTTTTTTACATGATAGGTACATATAAGTAAAGTCAGTGACAAAAATCGCTTTACACGTTTTATAAAATGGACGATTTTCAACAAACTTTTGGTCCATGACTTTCAATTTAGTTACATCCTACATATTCTTAGTATTATTCATAGTTTCTTATATTACAACAACAGCTTACTTATTTTAAACTTACCTAGGTACCTAATGGAGGCACTTACATTAAGTAGCTAGGTAGGTATAATGGTAAATACCAAGGACCTTACGTACCTACTGTAGGTACACAAATCATACTCACTCTGTAAGAAGATGGTAGGTACCCTATGATTGCTATTTAGGTAGGTACATTGCCTTCCATATCATATCTAATTAAGCAGACATTTTGGAACTTCAGTCGATATATACAATTAAAAGCTACTTGGCAAGTTGGTGGGCTTAATACAAAGGAGTCCAGGGTCCAGTACGTAGTAACTGTTTCTAGTCGATGACCTAACATATTCTTTGCCAGTTTTTGCTAGATACTTCATGGTCACTGCTATTATTTTCATAATTAGGTATAACAAAACTTCTATGTATGTAGTTTCTTCGTATTGTGTTACAGTTCTATTCATATTATATTCGTAGGTACTTTATTTGTAGGTAAAATTTAGATTATTTTTATCACTAATTCAAGCCTACACAGTAGACATAAATACTAGACTACACACACATACAAGGCTTAACTAATGGCACGAAATAACAAGTCAAACACAAGCGTATAGGTACAGAAGCTTCACTAAATCACTTCTACACTACAACCTTTCAAACTATTTACATTTTAATCAGTCTTTTACCAGAATTTCTACCTTCAATTCTGTCAGAGGATAGTTTCCCCCGCAGAATAATGGTAATGCCGAGGTTTTCGGTACGAGTGCTGTTGCTGTGGTGGCCTATACGTGGCGTACTTCTGCGAATGCAGTGTACTTCTCTGCAAGCTGTGTGCATGTGACGCATAGCAATGCAACGTCAGCGGTGTCGGAGGTGGCCCTGACGGACACTTTACCGTCGTCGGCTTTCGCGGCCCCGTCATCCGTCTCCACACGGCCTTCAGCCTCGGCGTCGCTATCCATACCGCTACCATGACCCCCAGGATTTGAGATGCGAATATCCGGAAGAGGAACACCCAGAAGGCGGGATGCGGGTGCGTTGAAGGTTCTAGGGACGGCACGGGAGCCGCCAGCCACTCATCCCGCCACGCGTACTCGTACACCCACGTGGCGAGAATGCACGCAGACGGGACTGCGTATAGAGCAGTGAAAGCCCCTAATCGAAGCACGCTTTGCTCTGTCCTCTGCTGCGGAGAACTAAGGAGTACAGACGGCGCAGGGACCGCCGCTGGTCTTCTTAGCACCGCTCGCAGTCCAGAAGAGAGAAACACGCATCCGAGTAGCAAACAAATGGCTTCCGGCACGATAACCAACGCTAGCAAGGATTTACTCGACTGGTTACCGACGTAACAAGTGCCTGCAACAAAACAAACAAAACATTAGACTGTTGAACTCTCCTGCGGCGGCTACGATTATTTTTCGAGCAGTGCTGAATAACATTCCGATTCCACTCAAAGCGAACACCTACACAAACACACGGCGAGTGAAAAGCCCTGCATTAAAATAAGGTATAAAAGGCCCGATTGAAATACGAGCGTGAGAGGAAAGGTGTCGTATTTAACGGCTCGATAATGGCCGAGCATTTCTTTCGGCCGCCATAATGGAGAATGAAATAATAAGAAATAAAAGCACAATAAGGTACTCGAGGCATGATTGAAACTGCAATATGCCTGAGAAACGGTCGTGTGGCATTCACAGCTTCGCATTTTATGTTAATGAGCACAAAGCCTTTGTTATTTTAAGTGCAGTAGAGTCCTACATAATATAATCAGAGAGAAATATAAGTTTTAGTACCTATTACTCCAGCCCTTATTCTACATCAGGTAGAGTCGGCACATAAGTAACAAGGTACCTGACGGGGCTTTAGTCAGGGATGTGGGATCATCCATCGGAAGCAAAACATATGATCAGCATTTTCATGTAAAATCAGGAGTATTTTTTCATGAAAATGCTGACACATTAAACTATTTTAGGTAACCAGATATTAGCATTACTATTATTATCTCGACGAGCCTACGCATTTGCTCCCCTTGGAATCGAGACCCTTGATATATGGGGTACAGAGGTTTTCCGGGTTTATACTAGTAAAAAAATATCTGAGCGTTTGGTCGAAGCAACGCGTTACCCCGAGCTGGTGAGTATCTGGCGCAGCGCAACAGCATTGCCATGCAACGGGGCAATGCAGCCAGCGTCTTGTGCACGCTTCCAACCGGTATTGATATGGATCAGTTGAGCTACCTGTAGATTGTTTGCAACAGTCTGCAGTTAGCACAACTGTTTCAGTAGATACTGGTTTTAATTTGTTTCTATCATTTGATTGTAATTTTCTTTGTTATTACCTATAGGGTTTTAATTTATTAGTTAAAATCCCTGAGACAGTGTGGTGTGTCCATACCCTATCCGTAGAAATAGGCAATACAACATTATAACTTCTATGCAACAAGACGCTATAAACACTAGTGCTACCTTCCTGGGAAACCTGAGTTGTAAAGTATGTACCGTATTTACAAACCAAATACGGCGAGTAACTGCAAATACCGCCTTGTACCGAGTTATTCCAGAATCGAGTCGATGCGAAGCTATCTCGTTTGCATTAATGGTTCCGAGGAATCGCTACAGGCTACAGCTAGGGGTAATGTACCTATTTCTACGTGTTTTTACGAAGCAAATGTTTGTTTTCTTTTTTTTTTTTTATTAAAGGAAAAGGCATGGGGTGTAACCCAATAGAACATAGGTACCTATGAGTTCCACCCTCACATGCCTCGGTAGAGTCTACCTATGTAGAATCAAGTCTACTTATATGAATTTGTTGTCGTGTAGCCGAGTGTAATCTAAGGAGCTCTAGGGCGGCGTACTTGAAATATAAAGTGCATTGAAATTAATCTTCTTAAGTCGACAAATGATAAGTCTGATATGGATACGTAGAGCCCTTGTTTCAACCGCTCGGTAATGGGCAAGATAGTACCTACATTACTTATTAAAATGTGGTAAGAGATAATGATATTGTTGAACAAACTCGGCTACTGTTCGGGCTTTGTTTTTGTATGATAAGAATTCCGACTTTTAAGTTAGCGATTGTTTGAATTAATTTAACGTTAGACAAAATGTAGCAGCGGCAAAAACTTTGATCTGTCGCTCTTTGTCAAAGGAGAATTTCTTCTTTGCTCTTTGTCGGTCTTTTAAAGCTACCTCGTGTCTAATAATAATAAGTACTTACTTACCTAAATAAACTATTTTTAATTTTTCGTTGTGAAATTCGTGTCTAATGTTTCCGAGGTCTTAAAGTTTTTATTAGATGTCATAAACTAAGCAACTTATGTCCTACCCGTCATGACCTACGGATCTGAGACGTGGACATTCACGGTAGGGCTAGTCCACCAGTTTAAGGTCGCCCAGCGAGCTACGGAGAGAGCTATGCTCGGAATTTCTCTGGAGGATAGGATTCGTAACGGATACATCGGACAGAGAACCAAGGTTGTCGACATAACTCGAAGGATTAGCATGCTGAAGTGGGAGTGGGCTGGCCATATCTCGAGAAGAACCGACCACCACTGGGGTAAAAGCTTGAGTGAAGACCGCGACTCGGAAAACAGTGTAGGACGCCCTCTGATCAGGTGGGATGACGATTTGCGAAAGGCTACTGGCAGATGCTGGATGCGGCAAGCTGAAGATAGGGTGCTATGGCGCTCATTAGGGGAGGCCTGTGGACTACTATAGTTAGGCTGATGATGATGATGAAGCGACTTATATACCGATATACATATGTGCTACATCACATAGGCTCTGTTTAAGTCAAGTTGCCATGTACAAGAGCCGTCAAACAATAAGCCAGTACCGCCATACCTTACAATTCCATACAAACCGAATGGCATTATCGCTTGAATGCATGCTTCTTACCAACCAGATTTTAATCGCTTTGAAAATGCCGCCAATCAAACAAAAAGGCCTATTAAAATATGAATCGCCATTTTGCCATTGTGTCCTGAATGCTCCTGATATATATACGGATGTGTATCTGAACGTTGAATGAGTACATATTGATTGATGAAGGAGCGTTGTTTGAATTTGAAAGTGCCTTTAGGATATTTTTGAGCTTTTGCTGACGTTTAGACGCACATTGACTAATACGCATTATGACCAATGAAAAAAACATCATGAATACGCAAAATGACCAATCGCAAAATAACCAATAGATACGTGAAATCACCAATACGTCAAATGACCATTAAGTCTGATATGCGATGCGACTTCCTTTTTGTTTGAAGAGTTCAATTTGAAAGAATTCGTTTGCTTAGAATTTGTTTGGTTATAGGTACGAGTATATTGAACTTAACTAAGCCTCTTCCATTTGACGAAGGTATCGATCGAGACGTGATCGTCTCATTTTTGTATTGGATTTGCGTAGTTTCCTGTCCGCACGATAGAGACGCTCTGTACCAAAA
Source organism: Eupithecia exiguata (assembly GCA_947086465.1). Lineage (NCBI taxonomy): Eukaryota > Metazoa > Arthropoda > Insecta > Lepidoptera > Geometridae > Eupithecia > Eupithecia exiguata. The sequence continues at coordinate 3,437,528 of OX352245.1, read as the reverse complement.
CCTATGGGAAAATGAGACGTAACGATCACGTCTCGGTAATATCGTATATATAAATGAACTCGGAGCTATGAGGGGTGAGTCTATTTGACGTTAGTAATGAGATGTGATCGTCTCATTTTTGTATTGGATTTCCGTAGTTCCCTGTCCGCACAATAGAGGCGCTGCGCTGTATTAAATCCTATTGAAAAAGAAGACGTCACGATCGCGTCTCGTTTCTAACGTCAAATAGACTCGCCCTCTGGTCTGGGTTCTGAACATTACAACTGCATATTTTTTTACCAAGAAAATAGCATAGAGTGAACTGTGCAAAAACGACGCGCGAAGCCACTGACAGGAACTAGAATTAGTCTACGATGGCCGTCGGAAGGCCTATTAATAATCTAAAGTAGATTTTATTTTGTGTATGATCTCCAAAACACTGAACAAAAAGATCAATGTGAAATTTGCGTTCATTTAGAACCTTAGATTACCTACTTATCAATAAGTATGAATAGAATGTGACGCCGCAAAAGCGTACAAAAAGGAATAATAATAATCAAAGTTTAGAACATAACCTCACTTATATAAATAGGCTAGGTACTTATTTATTATACAAACAATACCCGTGCGAAGCCGCAGGCAGAAGCTTGTATTATAATATAAATGTCACTTCTGTCGCCGCTCGCATTTTTTCCTCTATTTTTTCCACCTTTTTTTCGTTAAGTGTTCAATGTGGGAGGTTTTAGCCACTTCTATAGGTGCTTGCATTTCGATAAAGCGGCCATTGCTAAGACCAAGATGTCAATTAACACAAAACAGCTATGTTCTTTAAACCTACTTATAACGTATGGTTTACCCTTTATAAAGAAGAGCTCAAAAGAAACTGAAGTCAAGTGTGGGGGTTAAGCTACAGACACACTAAGGCGGACAAAGTGTCATTGTATATTCGTACCTAGTAGTTTAATAGCTTATTCTACTTACCGATCGGACTTCGGTTGGACTACAAAATAAAATATTTATCTAAAACCAGGCTCTCATGCTATAGTTTTTAACCGATTTTAGGAGGAGGTTCTATGTTCGGCTGTATGTATATTTTTTTGTGTATGCTCTTCGATTTTTCAGCGAATTATGGACGGATTTTAAAACTTCTTTCGATATTGTATAATGAATGTTGTCAAAGTTTGATAATCGAGGTATGTTTATGTGCTAAACGTATCTGAAACATCATCACATGATAATTTTCACAATCACTGGTAACGAATGGTTTCCATGGCAAATTATTGGCATAAAAAAAACTAAAAGAAATTCGTTCTTTGACAGAATGCGAGTGTCACTTGTTTTTGCAACAGCTTTCTGAGACAGGCTTACATTGAATAGGGTACCTATTCTACTTTTAGGCAAAAAGCAGTCGAAAAATTTTCGTTTTAGTTCATAAAATAACGAAAGATATTTTAAAATTCAATTCAAATAAGTTTTCAGTTAATCTGTTTTGAAACACCATGAAATAGTAGGCGCAATGTTGTTATTGCCATACTAAAAAGTAGGCTGTGTAGGCAAACTAAAAAGTATCAACTGTCATCACTTCAGCTACATCAGCACATTTGTTCAGGTCTCACATCCAACTGACGTCACTGAGTCCAGCGTTTTCGTCAAGTTACGCGTGCAACTTGAAAATATAAAATTTGGGCACTGATCGATTTTTTTAGTGGTTAACTAGCACTATACACCTAATTGACACACTTTCCAAAAAGGGTGTAATACCATATTGAACGTGACATTGTCATGACAACACTTTGCATCTATCGGCTGTAGTGTGTTCTTAGCTTTACCCTCGCTAGCTAGAACTAGTTTTATCAGCTGCCCATTACAGTCGCCCTTGTAGGTAGGTAGGTAATGACGTCGGTGCCACTACAAAGAGGGGTCTAGGTGTTGTAAGAACCCCTCGTTATGGATTATGGGACCGAACGTCGTTAGTGTAAGTGGAGTCCATGTTTCGATAAAAAGTTTCTTTATGAATATTGTGTTGGTCAACGATTGACCGAATCGGGTGTCAAGGCGCAGCTAGTGTTATGCCTGTGTGTCAACCGCTGTCTTAATTTTATTTACTTTATTACTATTTTATTTTACTTTTTTTTTGATCGGGCAATAAAAATTAAAATGTTCAAAATCGCGAAGTTCTCGTTTATCCCGATATTTTTCGAACCGATAGATTCGCATCACTAATCTTAAAAAGATTAGTGAGAGTCTTGAATGAATGCATGCGTGGACTGGACGCAGCATAGTTACCCAAAATTTGTTATAAAAGATAGCCCATAATTAGCGATTTATATCGTTGACTCTACTCGTATCGTGCCTTTAGGTAGTTAGCGATACCAACTATAATCATCTGACTCCAGTCCAGAGATATAAAAAGTCTCTTACCTGTAAGCTCATCAGCATCCACATCCCTAGTGACCAGCACAGCTGCGGCCAAGGCAGCTGGCACACCCCAGGCACAGAGCTGTAGCAGCGAGGAGTGCCTGTCATCGCGACCGCTGACCGTCGCTGTAACTGGTCGGAGGACGCTGGCCCGCCATGCACCAGCCACCACTACCCACCTAGAAAAGGAAAAAAGAGATTTTAGCCAGGGTTTTTTTTGAGATTTGCCGGCATAACATAAGTCGGCGCGTGTAATGTCATGTCCCTACTCCCTGATGTTGCAGACGTCCATAGGCTGTGGTAACCGCTTATCATCAGGCGGGCGGCATGGCATGCCCTTTTTGCCACATTAGTGGTATAAAAAATGGGATAGTCTGGATATCAATGAAGAAATAAACAATGTGAAAGTGGACATGAGTATGTAACATGTGGAGAAAGTGAAGAACGGTGTTGAAAACTGATAGGGGGAGAGAACGACAAGTTGTGTCACCACACCTCCACCAAGAATGGAATAAGGGATAGAAGAATAAGAAGCATTACGAGTTTTGTACCTACTGAAGTCTCACAAAAGTGAAGTTTTATTGAACTCCGTCATCTAGCCAACTAATTCCTGCTAGTAGCAATGGCAACATTCGTTGGTAACGGAACTGATCAAAACGTTCCGTTATCCCTTTTTCTTTGGAACTATCATTTCCCCGTTCATTACAATTTTATTATTAGTTAACTATTATAGGTAACTCAATAAACCGCCAGTTAGTGACAGTAGCTATTAATTTAATTATGTTGGAACGTGGCGTATATAATATACCCCCAGGCAGGTGTAACGAGGTAAACATTTATTTTTGTTAATGGCAATGCCACATCGCAAGTTTTTTTTGACACTAAACTTGTCTTGTTAAATTAATTAAAGACACGATAAAGTAGAGATAACGATCGGTTTGAATAATTATCGTTTATTTTATGGTTTCGCAATCCAATTAAGTGCTCATGTTGATTGATATGAGTCATCTTTGAATTATATTTTATTTGCAATGAAATGGGTTTGAATTACCTTCAGAAACTAGTGCTCTAGGATGGTTAGTTCGCGAGATATGACGGTTTGAAGTTTAACAGCTGTCATCCAAAATGTAGATCTCGACGCGTACTTTAATTTATTTTATGAAACTATAGGATGGTAAGTTCGCGTGATATCACGATTTGCAGTTTGGGAGCTTATTGAACGGTATTAGGTTATTTCCAACATATGTTTCCAAAGAGGGAAAGCCGTGTTGTTATAGGTATATAACTTTATACCTAAGTTATAACATTTCGATGCGGAACCCTAAAAAGTATGTCGCGGATGAATTGTTCTCTTCACTTTTGGACAACTCATCCGAATCAAAAAACAACATAATTTTGATATGGACGAGTTGTACCCGTACCAAAAAGTGAAATGGACATCAAAAACATCTCTTCCGCGGAAGAGTTTTTTCGCGGACGAGATGAGGATGTACCCTAACCCTATCACAAGTTGTAACAAGTTGTAACAAGTTTTAATGTACAATGTTTTAACTTTGTTTCACAAAATAGAACACTGGTCAAATATAATTCTGGGATGTGAGTCCAGGCATTCTCTACTTTAATTCTTGACTGGTAGCCTAGTAAACATGGTAAGTAACAAGTCTTCCTGCGTCGGTTGGACTTACAGGTTGGACCAGTCCAAACACCTTATATTTATTTACATAAAATAAACCCAATGACACAAAAAGTGGTTGTAATCAAGAAGAGTAATCTAACGCCGCCTGCGCCGGCAACTTGCTTCGATCATAAAACTTTTTGTTCATATTCTTAACGACCACAGCCTGATCGATAAATCTTTGTTTTATAACCGGACCCTTCAGTTTTAACAGTCAACCCGGCAAGACTGTTAAAGGTAATTATTTATGCTTTATTGCACCTACCGAAAACGCTCGCGATAGAATAATCAAAGTAGCTGGGCACATAGACCGAGGACAGTACTCCCGGACATGCCTTGCCTCTTCAAGAGAAAATAATAAGGAACCGTCCAAGAAGGATGATCGATCACGGTAGCGGTCGAATTCAATCTATACCGGAACCTGCGACTGCAGATCTGCAAATGCCAGTGTGCCGTTCAACGAATCGTCCGGTGACGTGGTTCGACGTTCGACGACGCTCTGGTGGTGCTCGGGTCTCTTTATCGATGGGTTTTTATGTGGTATGCCACTTTTAGCTCAGTAGAAAGACCCAGATGCCCCTTTAAACTTCTTCAGGCTAGAAGTAATGCGTGCCTAATCAGCATTTTCCCATAGGGAAAAAAGCACAAAGGAGACTGGCGAGAATTGAGGGAAATCCAGCGGTGGGTGACATGTCATCAACATAATATAAAGGCTTCAATGTCGATAATGATTGCAGCTTTTACCCCTACGCAAAAATCTTCATTTTTATAAATCTAACCATTATCCTATCTTAAGCGGGCCGCCATCTTTGATGACGTGATTTGGCTCCTCCACCTGTAGGGTATTTTGTGATATTTTAATCACCATCAACTCAATATTTGAAAGCTTTTATTTTTCATGCGTGTAGTCTTAACCAACCTCCGTTAAATTCAACCGACCTCTACAAACCTGTTGAACTCAAGTAAATTATAGCCCGTTAAAATTCGGACAGGTAAATCCATCGCTAAGAAAGGTGTCGCCTTGTTTTCGACCGATACCAGCCTAACTTAGACCTCTTTTGCTCATGATGAACTGAAGGAGGTTAAAGTTTGTTGTGGGTAGAGTAACGCTGGTCGTGGATGGCAGTGGCGTGTCTCTACACTTGTGCAAATAGGGATTGTTTGTAGAGATCGGAAAGTGGCGACTAAACAGTGCAGTAGGTGCACTGTTTGTCGTTGTTTGTCGGCGAGGCACTGTTGGCTAACATTTTAATGTTTGTATGATTTTCATTGTGATAATTAGGGTTCTTTGCGGTCAAAAAAAGGTTCTAAGGCGGTAGAATGCATATGTGTAGGTGACGCTGCTTATCTCTGAATGATATGGAAAATAATGAAACCTGTCAAGTGCGAGTCGGACTCGCGCACGAAGGGTTCCGTACCATTAGCTATAAAAGCGGCAAAAAAAAAACACGTTTGTTGTATGGGAACCCCCTTAAATAGTTGTTTTATTTTAATTTAATTATTTATTGTTAAAGTGAACATATACTAAATAAATATTCTGTGAATATTTTAAGCGTCTACCTGTTGCCGTTATCAACTTCAAGCACAAACGAGCGAAAAAAATCACGTTTGCCGTATGGGAGTTCCTGTCTGAGTCTGAGTAATAGGGTCCCGTTTTACTCTTTGGGTACGGAACCCTAATTTTTTTGTACAGTACACCGCAAAACGATAGGTAATGTTTTCAATTCATCAACAACAGATAAGCAAATGAGCTATTGTTAAAAATTAAGACGGGTTAATAGCTGAGTTTGTATAAAACACTATCTTGCGCCCGCGCCTTCCTTCGCGTTTTTCCGGAATAATTAAAAACTAGCCTATATATACGATTCCAGGTCCAATTCAGGCCGTTCAGATTATTTCGACTTGAAGTGGTAACAAATATTCAAACTTTTGCATTTATAATATAAGTGTGATCACCTGATCACTGTGATCACTGATCAGATACTACATTCTTACAAAAAGAGCGATACGAATGTTTTCGTCATCAGTGGCATCGTTTACGACCACACAAGTTGCGACCACTCAAAATGTCCGCCCTCGTAAACGTCAACTTGACAGTCGTAACCTAACCACTGAAGTTAGATGATTTACTGGCGGAATGGTTTGAACAATGCTTTGCCACATTTAAGCACAAATTGGTTAGAGCTTCATGGAAAGATAATTAATAGGCCATTCATGAACACGTAAGTACCTACGTACGGCTATAATCTTTGAAATCAACTTTTTACCCTTTTTGTGTATTACGCGCTTAGCGTACAAAATTTTAAATTCGGGGTTATTCCCATCTGATGGTATGGTAATCCTAATAATATCATTTATATCGGGATATTTACCATGATTTGAGTTTTGAACTTTTCATTATTTCGGTTTTGCTTAACATTTTTTTACCTGACTCGGACACCATCAAATTACTGAAGCTGTTGAGCTTCAGTAATTTGATGGTGTCCGAGTCCGACCATCAAATTACTGAAGCTCAACAGCTTCAGTAATTTGATGGTGTCCGAATCGACAATATTATAAAAATATATTAAAATCAAAAGTGTCAGTTGTGATACTGTGTCCTAATAAATTTTGTCCGTGTCGTCAGCAACTCAACTCAAGAACGGCTAGGTCGATTTTAGTGATCTTTGATCGGTTGGATTAGTCCCGAATAGCAGAATAACTAACTATAAATATGGAAAATTCGCGAGGGGAAGAAAATGATTTTGTCATATCTACGATAAAAGATAAAAGAGGCGATAAAAGAGTGAATTTTAGGATAAGTATGAGCGGTTTGTTTCCAAACATTTCACATCCAATTTGGCTGACGTATAGTCTGTAATGTAAACTTAGGGTTAAATTGCGTTTAACCTTCGCTATGAACACAACACCATCAGCATACATCCTCTTTTAAGCCACCTCGTAACAATAAAACCCACGACATTATCAGGTGAACGCACCCATTTTAAACTAGCCGGGATGCTGTTTTATTTTATGTGTGGTTTCTCTGGCTTTTAGCCTGATGTTGTTGGACTTTTTGGTGTTAGATTTAACTATCCAAGCTTAGCCGAGCAGATATCTTCTGAAAGCGAGCGCAACGCATACTTTTGTTTTTTATAAATACAGTCAGCTTAATAAATTACTAAAAGTGAACCAACAGGAATGGTGCAAAAAGGAATTTAAGTACCTAGGTATTATTATCATTTGTAGCGATACACAATTTTTAATATGTAAGTAGACAAAGGGGATACTTGCCGATGCATAAATTGATAATTACTCAATTGAATTTGTTGAGTTGATTGATGAGTTTGAGAGTGATGAAATTCGTTCACCAAAAAAAAATTTTTAGATTGTAATAAATAGTAATAATTTTAGAACGAAAATAAAATTATTGTTCAGGTAGGTACTTATTTATTACTTTTATCATATTATGTTTTGTGGAATGATATAAAAGGAAAGGAACAAGGTGGATGATGCATGTTGCGTGGAAGGGCCGCGCTATTTCTGGAGCTCGTAAAATCGATTGCCCGACCGATTCCTGCGCGTCTCGTTCTCCAGTCAGCTGAGATTAGTAACGGCTGGTTTACGGTACGTTGGCTATCAATTTACTATTTTATCATGAGACTAATAAATAAATAATGCTGGGCAACTCACACAGCATCATCTAGCCCAAAGCTAAGCAGAGCTTGTGTTATGTGTAGGTACTAGATTATTTATTACAATACATAGTACATATTATTTGGTTATGATGAACAAATATTTGGTTGTGATAATCGACTTTGTATTGTATTGTGCTTTGTATTGTAGGTTCTAGGTGTTAAGCCCGATTATCCGGTTAAGAAATGCCTCTACATCCTTTTCTTTACCTTTCATATTTAAATTATGTAAAAATTTTGATCTGTTAAAGCCAATTGTATGTGCGTGTTTCATGTGACAAATAAATAATTTACTTACTTACATAGATAGATAATATTTAATAAAGATAGAAAGACATTAGTCGTGCCAACCGTAAATACCTCGAACACCCTGGACAAATATCTGCAGATCGTACAAACATTTGTCCCGAAGCGTGAGGCTGTGTGCTGATTGGCTTAGCTGCTTCAAAACAGCTATTCACCTCGACGATGCAGTAACAGGATGCACTATTTCTGACGCCTGAACGGCAGCGATGATATTAGTGCACGTTCGCTATCTGAATGTATTGCGACAGCTGTGGCTTACATCGGTGTTGACACAGCTTATAATTAATACTGTGAATAAGTCCTTTTCGTTTATTTCATACCTACTTGCTCGTGGTTTGGCATGCGTTTTCCAGAGATTATGTTATTCCAAATATAGATCTTCGTAATGCAAGATGTCAGACCGATACGTTTGTTCTTTTTCTTTTTGATGAAATAAGTACCTACCCGTCTTTTCTATTGCAATAAGAAAGGTTTTGTCATTTTGGTAAAAGTTTAGTTGTAGGTACTTTAGTCTAGTAGATAGGTAAGTACTGTACCAGGGCCGTAGCCAGAAATTCAATTGGGGGGTTGAAGATCCTACCAAACCCACAAGAAAAACGTTATCGGCGAGCGGAGCGAGCCGCGAAAAACGGCCGATTGTCATCGGTGTGCGGAGTTGTTTGGCAAAGTTGTAAGTGTGGGCCAAGCTCTAGACTAGACCATATCCAGAGCAAGATCCTATAGGTCCCTTTTCTCCGTTTACTATAAAAAATACACGAAACAATTAATTGTCACGACTCGTTCAATTAGTATGTTTTTTGTTATTTTTTTCTTATTGATTACCTACAATATTTTTTTGCTTCTGACATAGAATCATCTAGATCCCATATCAGAAGTAAGAAATGAACCTAGTTAATATCTGCCGATGGTACCTACCACTACTTCTCTGAACCCAATCGTTAACCCTTTTGCAGCAACCGTGTGCAAGTAGCCCAGGTTGGATATGCATCAGTCAACTGACTCTACCAGCAACAAAAAACCTCCCTCTGTAATTAAGTTGTTCCAAGGAAACTACATCGCAGAGGTCTTCATACACTGGTCAAGTGTTTGTAATCGATCAGGCTGTCTAGATCGAGTGTGATTGATGATCATAAAAGAAAATAAATTATTTGAAGCAACTCCAAGTCGGTAAAAGCTTCTGAGGGACTATCAACTTTCATCCTTCGGAAAAGAGGTTGAAACGGAACTAATAAAATAAAGTATAATGTTGAAATTATGTGGCTTCAAACCAATTAGTTTAATTAATTATCCGTGTTTTATAACGGCTCGTAAAGATGAATCTGCTTAGCATAAACTACCAGTCGGATTAAAACCTAAACATCAAGGTATTATTGCTGACCTGATTGTATTAATATGACTTATACCACCATAAAAAACTAGGTATCATACGGTATCATATATATATATATTATATAATAATCCAAAATGTTTTTTCCTCTTATCGGACTATAATCAATAATTTACGATCTACTAAAAAAAAAAAAGAGTCAACTATGTGTTACTTTATATACATATAACTACTATTGCTATCATTTTGAAAGTCAGCCTCCCAATTACCGTTGATTTTTTTACCTCGATTTATTTTTTGACGTTAACCGAACGCTTTTGTAACATTCTCTATTTACATAATAGCCCGGAGGTACGCTTAACAAAACGCCTTGCGCATACCAAACTACTTATTTACATTCCCGACTGTACCTCCTGCTTTCCCGTTGAGCCCACCGCTTTGTTCCCGTGTGTTTCTGATTGGCGACATTCCTAAGGAATACTCGATGCGATACCTCATTAAATGGCCGTTTATTGCAAAAAGATTTACATAGTCGAGCAAACCGACGGACTTTGACGTTGCGATTGCATTTATTATTCAGCATCAAGTAGGTATAATAGAGGTTCGTTTCAATAAAAGATTATAATGAAAAAATCAATTATAATATTGACATAAAAAGGTCCTACCTACCATTGATCCTACCATATTAAGGTGGGGGTGAACCTCTAAGCTCCCATACAAACGTTCTTTTCGATTCATTTGGAAACTACGTCCCCGATTTTAATGAAATTTTGCATACCTTCTTAATCGGATAGGAAATGGCTACGTTTGTATCGTTTTAGTTTTTCAAAATACATAATCATCATTAAATGAGAGCGAAAGTAATAAAATCGATTGAAAATTGATAAAAATGAATGTATACAAAATTTCATTAAGATCAGGGACGTAGTTTCTAATGAATCGAAAAGTACGTTTGTAGTATGGGAGCTTAGGGGTTCGCCCCACCATAAACATTTATAGAGTACTAGCAGCGCCTCGCGGTTTCACCCGCGTAGTTCCCGTTCCCGTGGGAATTCCGGGATAAATAATAATAATAATAATAATCATTTATTTCAGACTATAGAACAGTTACAGATCTTATTTTAACTTATTCTACGGTCCATAGTAATATATACCTTAAAACTAACATACATACATATAACATACATATATAAAAAGTAGCCTATGTCCTATTCCAGACTATAATCTATCTCTGTGCCAAATTTCATTTAGATCCGTTCAGCCGTTCTGGCGTGGTAAAGGAACAAACATCCGTCCATCTATCCATCCATCCATCTAAACTTTCACGTTTATAATATTAGTGAGATTAGTGAGATTTATCGCGTACCTGGTGTTTTACAAATCGCGAAGGTTAATTTTTTTTATTGAACCTGCCAGCTTAGTAGGACCAACCAAAAAAAAAGCCCTTTTTGACGATAGGTAATATTACTACTACGGTTAGCCAAAGCATGATTTTTCCTACCGGACATGAAAGTATCTCAATCCACCGATTCTCGTTTTCCTTAAAAGTCCAGACTTAGTCAGAACAAGTCCTACTAGATTTCACAGCATCAATCGCCCGTAATTATATCTCGGAGCGATCTAAATGCCGATGCTCAATCGATGTAGATAACTCGATAATTGAAGCTCTCTACTGCTCGATAGGGAAGGCCACGTACCTTCCCAGATAGTTTGCGAAAGCCGGAGGCACAAGTACGGGACACAGGTAAGTACTAGTCATCATCATCATCAGCCTATATCAGTCCACTGCTGGACATAGGCCTCCCCCAATGAGCGCCATAGCGCCCTGTCTTCAGCTTGCCGCATCCAGCATCTACCAGCAGTCTTTCGCACATCGTCATCCCACCTGGTCGGAGGGCGTCCTACACTACGTTTGCCGAGTCGCGGTCTCCACTCAAGAACACGTTTACCCCAGCGGTTGTCGGTTCTTCTAGGTATAGATCGCGGAATTCGCCAACCCTCTAGTCAGAAATCAAATACACATCTATAGTACACACAGTACCAATGCGAGAAAAACTTTTACATGCTGAATTAAAACCTTCTTTCTGCTGCTGTAACATTGAGTTGGAGATGGATTTGACCATAGAGCAAGAAAATTTTAGTCTTTTTCTAGTCGATTATCCTATCCAGCCGTGTAGATTAGAGTCAGGTCTGAAAAATTGTTCCAAATTTAATATTTAAAATTGCGGAATAAAAGTTGTAGAGTTAGTGAGACCATAACTTACGATTGTTTATGGTCTGTTTTTGGTTCTTGAGTTTACGTATATTTTGATGTAGAAAACATAGAAAACTAGTAACATTTTTTTAATGATTCCTTTGATTTCGTTGCCAAAACATGTCGACAGCAGGATTTCCGCTATTAAACCTGTATTGGCGCCTATAAACGGCTTGTTAGCTTGTTACATTAGGCTCTGATGGTTTTCGAGAAAAACCTTGGCATTTTTTAGCCATCATCATCATTTTCATAATGATAGAAGCGTATTATATACGTAGGTTTATTACCTAAGTGAAGAGTTTTCAATTTCACTTTAATGTTGAAAAATTATGTGGTCTCCAGCAATTTTTATTATAGTACCTACCTACTAAATTATTAAGTGATGTAGGTTCTTATCTTATGTGATGTCTCTTTGTAATGTTATTTTATGGTGTACAATAAAGCATTTTTGTATTGTATTGTATTGTTCTTAGTTTTTTGGTTTATAGTGCGTTACTCGCACTGGGTAAATCTTCTAAGAAAACTTTTTAATAATATCCCAAAAAATTTCGATTTCGGCAGGATTCGAACCGGATTGGATTATTAAAAAGTTTTCGTAGAAGATGTAGGTAGGTGGTACTTATTCAATTCTTTTATGTAGTAATGTAGGTGTGCAAATGCAAGTCAAGGTTTCATATAGGGCAATGCAGCTAGCGTCTTACGCTTCCGACTGGTATTGATATGGATCAGTTGAGCTACTTGTAGATTGTTTGCAACAGTCTGCAGTTAGCTCAATTGTTTCAATTGTAATACTAGTTTTAATTAAATTCTATTATTTGATTGTAATTTTCTTTGTTATTAAGTAAAAAATAGGAAAGATTGATTCCATAAAATCTATCAACTAATCTGAACTCTGAAGCAACGAAACATACAGTCCATAACTCCTTGACTTCAAAGATTTCCCAACCACTCAGTGGTTTTTAATATAACGAGCATTTGAGTGACACGTTTTAAAATAACTCGAAAATATGTCTGCTATAACAAGGTTTGACGCATTATTCGCTTTTAGAGTTCCGACGTGAATGACGGGCGGTTCTCGAGAGATGACTGCGCTGCTTTTAGATCTTCTTTACAGCAACCGACACGACTAGCAAATTAATATTAGTAAGTATAAATAAATAAATATTTTATTATGGAAGAGAAAAAACTGGCTACCGCAGAAATTAAATAAAGTTCCTCAAAGAATTCGCTTTCAGGAGGACTCGAACCAGCGCCCCACCTATGTACGGGTGTGCTCTAATCAACTAAGCCACGAAATCCTAGTCGGTTTTGTCGAAAATATTTGGGACCTCTTACAGCTCTAGCGCCGTTAGCACCGTACTGAGGGTGAGCGCATGATTCGAGTCCTGCCGAAATCGAATTTTTTTGGCAACTTATTTAATTTCTTAGAAATTACCCAGAGTGGCTTACGCACTATAATAAATACAACACCTTAGAGTTGGCTACATGGTTAAAACAATGCCATTTGCATCGTTTTCAGTTTTAACCATGATAAGTTTTTAAAACTATGCCGCTGACAGACTTCGTGCTTTATCATTTTAAGAGATATTTCTTTTTAATAATTGCAATTTGAAATACCAAAACCATGCCTCTGCTTTATGAGGGCAACCTTCTTCGTCTAAAAAGAATCGTATCGGAAGTACTAAGTAGGAACCTTTTATTGTAGATCCAAAGATGATTTCGAAGTTATTCGAGCGCGGCTCGTTGGTAAGTTTGTAACGATTACTATTTTAAAACAGATCCCGACGTGGGCTTTACAAAACATAATCGAATTGCTTAAAATTAGGCGTCGCGTCGGTCGACCTACGGAAGTAGGTAGGTAGGTTTAGGTACAGTCGGCGCTCCAAGATTGTCAAATGTTCAAGTGAAATTATTTATATATAAGATTATTTTAAATTTTCAGTGTTTTCGCTTGTGTTAGGTATGGGTACTATACTAGATGACTGATACACTTAATGGAATACATTAACATAGATATATATTTTTTATCATACATCGAAAATACTTAGAACACTCGGAACAAATATTTGCAGATCGTACAAACATTTGTCTCAAGGCGGCAATCGAACCCGCAACATATTGTTTTGTTAGGCGAAGCGAAGAACTGAACAGTCAGGTAAATTGACATAAAATGTATTGACATCACCGGCAATAACACTTACCTAGTTTAGTGTTAAACTAGGTAAGTGTTATTTTATTATTGAAGAAATACATACGAAATAGATGAAAAACCTAAACAAAATATTAAACCTTGTATATGTCAATTAATAACAATTTATTTAATTCTGGTCGAAGCGACGCTTGACCCCAGAGCTGGTGATTATCTGGCGCAGCGAATCAGCATTGCCATACAGCGGGGCAATGCAGCCAGCGTCTTGGGCACGCTTCTCTCTTTCTACCTGTAGATTGTTTAAAACAGTCTGCAGTTAGCTTAATTGTTTCATGTGTAAATACTAGTTCAAATTTGTTTCTATTATTTGATTGTAATTTTCTTTGTTACTAAAGTACCTACTAGATGGTTAAAAACTAGCAAAGTTCGTTTAAAGTATTGCGAAGTAACAAATACTAATTTTGATAGTATTCTTTAGATTTTATGAGAGAATGTTTTTATTTTCTTTATATTCACATTAATGTTATAGTCGTAAGTCTATTTTAAGATACCTACTCTTAATATTCAAATACAATTGTAAACATTGTTCATGAATAAGCTATCTATCTATCAATATCGATGGCTAAGTTATTTAAGTACCTACTTATAGCTTCTTTCTTCAGGGCTATCCGGTATAAAATCAATAGAAATACCATCGCAGGCGCAGCAAGTATCGATGGGGCAGTAACAAGGCAATCGAGCGAGCCTTTTTCCTCTGAACATTGTTTTTTTTTCTCCGGCGCGGGAGCATTGCCTTTGCCATAATAAACAAGTAAACGTGTGCCCATAAAGTGTGGTTAAGAGAGATAAGTAAGGCATGTTTATATTTTATAAACTATATACTATAACTATATACTAGGAATGGTAAGTGTGAAACGGAAGTTTTCAAACAAAAATGATAATTTAATATTATGTATTTCGATCGTTGTTTTCAAAGTTATATGTATAAAAATGTTGTTTTTTTATTGTATCTACGCGAATAAATTGCTGCTTTTTCGTTAAAACATACTTTTTTCCTGTCTCTTGAAAACAAAACTGATCTCATGCGCCCTTTCTGTCGATTTATGATTAGATATCTCAGGTAGTTGTGGCTGTAATTCGGTTTTGGTTGCATTTTTTGGAAATAAAACAAATGTCTTATACAAATTCAACGGTGTGGTAAGTACTTTTAGGTTTGTCCTGAAAAGTAGCTAAAGGAACGGTCGCCCTACAACCCGAGACACGCTTAGTGTGAAAATGAGATAGCGCTATTACGCAAGCCGCAGGTGTGAACGGGACACGCGCGGAACATGCCGTGCAAGCCTCCGTCGGCGGTACTCAAACTTTTTTGTTCCAACAAGCTTCTTAATTTAAAAAAAATATTTTCTCAAGTACTTATCCGATTGATAGTGATAACGCCACTGAATAGTTTTCTCGTTTTTTTTCCTTCGCACATAATTTAAATCAGAATGAGTAAATTTCACCGTTTCACTTAACTTTTTGAATAGGTATCTCGCAATCTATAATGTTGTAATTTTATAATTCAAATTAGTGAAATCATCTTCTGTGTAATCATTTTTTTGTTAGATCGGATATAACTTTTATTATGAACCAGATCAAATAATTTATTCTATTATATAAAAAGTTTGACAAACACAGAAAGGCTCGTGCTTTTCCTTCGCCTCTCGTTAAGAGCTTTTAACGAGCAACCTTGCCGTAACGAGTCAACTGAGAGGCACATAGCACCTCCGCCCACGGCAGAGCAGGACAAACAACCACGCGCCGAACAATAAGCTTACTAACAAGACGGGCTACTAGTTTGAGAAAGACTTAAACGCCGCAATCACGCACTGAATTATGCATTCTATGTTTGTTTATTTAAGGTGTGATTTCCCACGATTAACTGAGAATTGTTAGTATACCGCCGACGGGGGTCGGCTGCCTAACGAGAACTCTGACTCAGGCGCAGCTTTTTGTCGTTTTTGTAAAATAAACCTTTCAGTCAAAGAGGAGAGTTTAAATTAGATTGGAGGTTGCCGCTCTACGGGGTTTTCTTGTAAATGCCTTTTTTGAAATTTATTTGAATTGGTTTCACGTTGTAGAGAGCTAATCGGAGCCATAAAGAATGTTACTAGCGCATTTTATTTGATGGTATCTAGAGGTAATGTAAAGTTGTAATAAAAATTATGAGTTAGAGCTTGGTTAGAGTAGGGGAGCTTTACTTTCTCTTGGGTATAGTAAAATAAACTTAATAACGTTATAATATTTTTTCAAAAAACATTATTAAGGCCTATAACCACAGGTGTGACTCTTAACGCTTTTTGAATATAGCTAAAATCTATTATTTTGTATTTTAATTCATTATTTTCGTTTAGACGCACATTGACTAATACGCATAATGACCAATGAAAAAACATAGCTAAAAACTATTATTTTGTATTTTAATTCATTATTTTCGTTTCGGCGCAGATTGACTAATACGCATAGTGACCAATGAAAAAAACATAGGTATAGCTAAAAACTATTATTTTGTATTTTAATTCATTATTTTCGTTTAGACGCAGATTGACGAATACGCATAGTGACCAATGAAAAAAACATAGGTAGCTAAAAACTATTATTTTGTATTTTAATTCATTATTTTCGTTTAGACGCAGATTGACTAATACGCATACTGACCAATGAAAAAAACATCATGAATACGCAAATTGACCAATCGCATAATGACCTAGACGTAAAATGACCAATAGAAATAACATCATGAATACGCAAAATGACCAATCGCAAAATGACCAATACGTGAAATGACCAAATGACCATTAAGTAAATTAACCAATTTCTTAACCTCGACGCAAAAAGATGGTAAATGAATCAGAAAATGTAACTTTACATCCTAGGTACTTTAAAAATCTATTTTGTTTGGTTCAAAGAAAGATTTATTTTTTACTTATGAACAAAAAAAAGTACTTATTTTTGGTTTGGTGACAAAAAACCCCATACAAAAGACATCAACGCGCTAAGAACATCTAAGTTTTTGTACTTTCTAGGTAGGTAACTGCGCTACCCTAAGTAAACCCTAGGCACGAATCTACTAGGCAGACAGAGTAAGTACCTATGGATTTTAGTATCTTTGTCATTACCAAACGTAAAGCGGTTTTCTTGTAAGGCAACATGACATATTATAGTAGACAGTGACATGGTATATAATAATCTATCAATGGGTCGTGCGTGCGGTACCTTGCTTATCGATACCGACCTACGATTTTGCACCACCTCAACTCTTCCCACGGGTGACAAAAGAGGCAACTAGGGATATCCAACGGAGGGGGGCAGTCCCTTTGCAGAACAGATCCACAACCGAACCTCAGGACCAGCAGACGCTGCTGGGCCGTTGATAGGAGCCATTTAAGGCACTTTTTAGGGGCCTTTGTCCACCATTGGTCTAGAATAGACTGAGTACCTAAAAGGTACTTAATGCAGGTGTACGTGTACCTCATATTATGTACTTTACATACTTAAAAGCCGCGTACTGACCCGTGTCACGGGGCGTACATACGTAATGTATAATTCGGAGCCAGCATGAGATAAAATCCATTTCGTTTCTCCTTGCACAGTGCCTTCTATCACTGTAGTGACTGCACGAACGCTCGCGGTGTAACACGTTACGTTACGCCGTTACGCCCCGTAACACCGGTCATTGCCCAGGCCTGTGCAGATGCACGGTGTATGTATAGTTTAATACCTATTTTAAGAGGGCGCAATGCGCGCCATTTTGTGAAAACTATAGGCATACGATTTCGCGTTCATAGGAACGGGACAGAGCATGCGTTTTTTGAGCGGTGCAAGTGCAAAAATGGAGTAGGTATTTGCTTATTAACAAGAAAACTACAGAACTTATGAAAAGACTATCTGAAGGAACCAAGTAATTAATAATAACCTACGAATCAAAACATAGGTAAGTCATTTCAATAGACCGCAGGGTTCCTAAGATCTAGACCAAATTATGTGCAAAACAGTGCAATTTCACGTTTTTATATCGTATTTTTTTCTTAATTGTGTTTTCACGTTTAAGGAACCAAAGAAAAAATGTAGAATTTTATGTAATTCGAGTTCTTAACCACGTGTTCCCCGTGACTACCGAGATCTAGACCTAGTTTGATAAGCAGACACGCTAGGTTCGCCTCTTAAATGAAATCTACATGTAACATTCAAAACAAACGGATTAATCATATGAGATAATAACCGACCTGTCTGTCTGTCAGCTAAGCTCAATTAAATATGGACCCCGCTGCGTTTGTTTTAAGAGGGCTTTTACTTTATCAGAGATTAACCGTTGAGACACGAATTTAATAATCTTTAAAAGAATTTAATATTTTAAGCTTAGGGCCGCTTTCCCCACTTTGTTTGTACATGAATTGTGAGCGCGTTGATGTCTTTTGTATAGATAGATAAAACATTATTGCACACTTAAAACTAAAAACAATTTACAAATTAAACAATTATAATTTATATGACAATTGGCGGTCTTATCGCTCAAGAGATCTCTGCCTGACAACCTGGGAATATAGATAATTGTTGTTTATTGTTTAATTGTAGATAATTGTTTGTTTATCATTAAATGATTTTAGAATTACTTTTTAATCAGATTTGAACATGGTACTTGTGAACTTATTTGGCTGCCTTGTTGGTTTAAGATAACAAAGAAAAAAATGTTGTTGTTATTTCATTTATTCGTAACCTTGTGACGTTGTTGTGCCGTAGTGAAGATATTTAAAATACTGAACGAATCGAGATGAAATTTTTCACACATAAAGATCTTGACATTGAATAACATTATAGGTTATTTTTATTTCAAAAAAATAAACAAAAATTTATCTTACTATGCAATGCAAACGATAAGCGTAGTTTCCAAAATTGGTAGATCAAGAAAACCATTGACACAAATGAATAATCAAATTCCAATAAAGTACATAGGTAGGTACTTACTTGTTTCATACATATACCTACCAAATATATCCGCAATTGTACAAGTATTCGATGCGGTAGCGGAACCAACCATCATCTTAGCGCTTCGTCTATCAAAAATTGGTGGGCCGCGAATGCCTTTGACGGCACCGCCTCGCCGAGATGCAAAATAGACATCAAGAGTACCGCCACCACGCTCTGATCATTATCGCAATAGTTTATCACTTGTGGGAGAGACCGGTACGTTTCTCTCCTTTCGTTTTTAACTACAGAGAGATGGAGTTGATGTGGAGCTTTTTGAACTTTGAAAAACTGTAGAGACGATTCGTAAAATGACTAGCGAGGTCTCTACTCTACGTATTTTGGCGCCTAAAGAATAATGCTACAGTTTTTTTTTTGTTAAAGCAAATGTAGGTACCTTTGCTTACAAAACAAAAAAAATACAGTTACGAAATTACGAATAACAAAAAAGTAGTAATAATAATAATAATAATAATCACATTTATTTCAGACACATCACAACACAGTCCATATAACGAGTTACATACAAAGACAAAGAGAAAAACACATACTACAATAAAACACTAACAACCAATGTGAACTTTCGTCCAGTGCTGCATAAAAGGGGAGGCTGTATCCAGCCTTCCTGCAATGACCTGCAGGTAGCTGTTGGCGCTGCCGCGCACCCTGCGCATCAGCGACGCCGTTCTCTTGCGCAGGATCGCAGAGAACCCGTCGACCCGCGCCTCCGCGAACATGCCTGATGCGCTACAGAAGCGCGGCAACCCCATCAGCCACCTGAAGGCATTGTTATATTGGACGCGAAGGGCGTTCCAGGTCTTCTGCGTATGCTTGATCCATAGGCTGCACGTGTAGAAAGACTGGCAGTACGCTCTGAACAGTGTCGTCTTCACCTGCGCACTGCAACGCGCAAACCTACGGGCCAACATGTTAGCTCGGACCGTTAACGCCCTCCGCTCCCTCTCCATGTCTACGTCGTCCGTGAGTGCCTCGGTAACCCAGTGGCCCAAGTACTTAAATTCCGAAACTTGTTTCAGCTGATTGCCGTTGAGTGTAACTGATGGGACTGTGGCGTATGTTTTTGAACCTGCCTTGAAAACCATCAGTTCACTCTTGCCCGCGTTGTACCTGAGCCCATGGGCCTCCGCATAACACTCACAGATGCCTACCAGCCTTCTGAGGGCACTGATCGATGGGCTCAGCAGCACCATATCATCAGCATAGCTGATATTGTTGACGGTGACCCCGTCGACTGAACACCCCACCTGGGTGCTGCTGAGCTCACGGATCAGGCGATCTATGTATAGGCAGAAAAGCCTCGGTGAAGTCCCCCCCCCCTGCCTCACTCCGCACTCCAGCCTATACACATCCGATAATGATCCCGCCCAGCTTACATAGTTATCCTGATTGCCATACCAGTACTGAAAGAGCGAAATAAGCTCCGGAGGTAATTGGGTCTCAGTCGCGAGCTTCCGCCACAACCTGTCGTACGATACAAGATCAAAAGCTTTTAGATAGATCTAAAAAGCAGGCGTAGACAGGTGTGCTTCTGCTCGTGTAGTATTGGACGGTGTGTTTGAGGGTTAATACTGCCGTTTCAGTTGACAGTCCGGCTCTAAAGCCGAACTGGGCATCATGCAGGTTGAGGTATTTCTCTACATGTTTATCAATCACACCGTCCAACACCTTAGCCATAACCGTGGCGAGTGATATCGGCCTGTAGTTGTTTAGGCTGGATGCATCACCAGTCTTGTTCTTGAGGATAGGAACAACCACAGTCCGCATCATCGCCGTCGGCAGGTACGAGTGCCCGACGCAGAGGGTGAAGAACATGGCGAGCACGCCCGGTAAGTGGAACCCCGCATACTTTAAGTGCTCAATGCTCAACGCGTCGTGTCCTGGGGACTTACCTCTCTTCATGCTCCTCACCACCCGCGCCACCTCCTTCGCTGTTATCTGCACAATAGGCTTGCCCCCGCGCACCCCGTCCTGCTCCGCCCCCCCGGACGCTGGCCCCAACGGTGAGCGTACACAAAAATGCTCCTTAAACCGGTTGGCGATCTGAGCGGGATCACTAATACCCTCAACACTCACTGGAACACTCGGCTTCGGGTTCAGCTTATTGGTTTGTTTCCAAAATTTTCCAAAGTCCTTGGATGTATGAAGTGATGCAATAATATCCATTTTTATCTGCGTCTGATTATTTTGACACCATTTGAGCTTCGATTTAAAATATGATCGAGAATTTTGCATATTCCTGTAAATGGGTCCAGTTGAAGGTTTCCCATACGAAACCCATTCCTGAAACCACAGCCGAGCATCCCTATGGGCTTCCTTAACATATTTATTCCAACCTACGACATGTACTTTTTTCTTTCTATTCCTAATGATAGCTATTTTATTATCACAACTCGAGGCGGAATTCCTTAATACTTCTACTATTTGACTATACAAATTATCCAATATCAGCTTATGTCCTACGTCATTACATGTACTATCACCACATTTTCTAAATTCCGATGGAAAACTTATCTCTCTCAACTTAGCTGTACACAGCTGAGTGTACTTTTTAATCTGCGCACTGTCCCTCTCTCCCCAAGTAACGGGATTGGGAACAAAATTATTTGGATTAAGTTTAGGCAGAACCATGTTTAAATTACATTCTATTTGTAGTGGAAAATGGTCAGACCACGAGATGTTATAATTTACTTTAATGTCAATAATAGTCTTTTTAGCGGCTTCCGTAGTAATTATGTGATCTAACCATGACCTAGTTCCATGCGCATCACTTATATACGTGTACGAGTCCGATAAACTTCCCAGGTATTCAATATCCGCACAAGTCCAACTTTGGTCACGACAAAAGTTCTCAAGTTGCTTACCAAACGAAGCACTCGGGTGAGCGTTAAAATCCCCCAATATAAACACTGAATCTACACAACAGCTTTCAATTACCGCACTAATTTCACTCAAGCACTCGGTAAACTCAGCTATATTGTCCGTAGAGTCAGTAGGCATATACACCGAAAACACTAACAGCTGACGATCTTCAAGCACAACTTTTATGGCCGCTACACGCACGCTCAAACAATGCACTACCGAGACCGAGCGAAACAGATTTTTGCGCCACAGTATAGCGACACCGCCGTACGGCCGCCCTCGCAGCATGCCCGTGGAAGTGTCCACCGCCGATTTGCCAGTGTAGGAGAAATTTTGGTCTATTGACCCCAGGTATCCAACGTCATGCGGCAACAACCACGTTTCCTGCAAGGCCACTATGTCAGCTGCTTGACACAGCGATCTTACACAGTCCACAGACCTCGTAACTGAGCGGCAATTGTAAGTAATAAAAGTTGTGTTACTTATTTTTTCATTGACTGTGTCTCCCATTGATGATTATGTTTTTTCAAGTCAACAAACTTTCTAAAGGTAATTCCTTCAGGCCAAAGACTATCTTCTAAAAATAGTGATAACTTACTACTAGGTACATACATCTTATATGCATTGTATCGCTTTTGGACCTTTGTATTTATTTTGTGCAAAGATATCTTAACTTGCGTTTTTTGCGCTATGTATTCAATTATATCGCTCTCAGATGTACTTGTATCTACATTATTTATAAATAATGGAACCATAATGTCAGCGGCTTTGAACTTCTCATTAACTTTCGTAGGAGCTTTCCCTTCTGAAGTGCTAAAACGATTTTTTAGTCTTTTTCGCTGAGCTAGTATCCATTCTTCCTTGGGCCTTTCTTCCTTCCATTCCCCCTCCGCTTGTACCAATCCAGAGTAGGATTTAGGTACAGCCACTGTTGACGGCGATACTTCCTTAGAATGATGAGCGCTATGGCTTATTCTGGGTATCTCCTGACATAAAGTTTGTGCCGAAGTTCCCACTAATGACGGCCTTAGGGTTTCAGTAGGTACAGGCGAGGAAGAAAAGTTATCTGTTCGTCCGCGGGTAAACTGAGTGGACTTACGAGCATCACAATTCGCTATGGATATGGGAGGAATACAGGCATCATTACTACGTGACGAGTTATCAGGTGTTCGTTCATGCGTCATACTGCCTCCGTGGTCCGTTATGTGCGGTAGGCCGGAGGGCCCGCTGTCGATACAATAACTATCAGACATACCGCCACCTCCGCGCTTTTTATTTACGTAACACTCGTAATTGTTGACAATTGACGCTTGTTTGAGGTTATAGATATCACTTTTTACTTCTTCTAATTTTTCTATAGACACATAAGATTCCTTTATTGTTTTGAGGTCGTTTTGGATCACAAGTATATCTTTGAGTAATCTCGTCGCGTCAATGTGATCGAAACTAACGGGCGGTAGTTTCTGCAGCTCTTTAGCAACAAAAATAGGAACTTCTTCCGGGTCAGTCTGCTTGAAAATGCTAATAACATCAAAAAGATCCCGCTGCGCCTTCCCATCCCTCTTCCGAGTTTTCTTTCGTTGCGTTGTTGTTATAGACTCGAACAACAATGATTTCGCACGATCGATGTCCTCCGTGGAAAAAGAAGTGGTACAAATCTGCACTAGAGACTCCTCCGACATAACATCCAACTTATTTTGGATAAAGGCAAGAACCTCACAGATAACTATGTTGCAATTATTGCATTTCACTACTTTAGACGCCATCGCGCTTGATGTGTCACTGAGTAATACCTACTTACTATTTCTGATAGAATAAATAATAAAATAATTTTATATAATAAAAATAGCTATTTTTGAGAAAAATTACAACGCTTTCATTTTTACCTTGACGACCGATGTGGCTAGTCGCGGTCGAAGGTTCGCCTGCGACGCTCCTGCGTCGCAGGTTGCGTGTTCCATCCTCGCATTGGGACAAATGTTTGTAAAATCTGCAAATATTTGTTCTGGATGTTGTAGGTATTTTCTATGTGATAAAGTATCTCTGTAATGTATTGTAGCTATTAAGTATATCAGTCATCATCATCAGCAACACTCGTCTAGTACCCATAAATAACACAAGCTCTGTTTAGCTTGGGATCAGATTATGGCTGTGTACTTTCTATGCGGCTAAGTAAATTTTTATGTCATTTAAAATTTATTTAAATTTTCCCTTACAATGATGTACCTACTTACGTCCATGAAAACTATTGTTTACTCTTTAATTAGTGCTCTCTTGACACCCAAGATACAAGCCTAGTGCTTAGTTTGGGTCTCACCTGAAATCCTTATGTAAGTCTCATACTAAGTAAGAATACTTAGTCTGAGATGTAAGTTTGTATATTTGGTAAATAAATAAATGAAATGAAAAAAAAATGACCTTGTCCAGCATTTTTTATTTAAGTATTTGATCGATACCGTACTACCGACAATAACTTTACATACAATTTTATTCGCAAGATAAAGATGCTTTTGTAATAGAATATGTTAGGCAGAGTAACTTATAATAACCACGGATATAAAAACCCAAACATTAAACTACTAAATAAAAGCCAATTTCAGCGTTAAGCTCTGAAAATAGCTCCTTTGTACTAAAATCATAAAACAAGAGAGCCAATTCAAAATGGAGGTATGTATCATATGAATACGTCAGAATGGAAGTGTAAAATTTACAGGCGGAAAAATAATAGCTTAGCCTTCTTGAAGGGTACTCCATTCGTTATGGATATCTTATTTAATCTCTTAGAATTAACTACCTACTAAAAGTAACAAACGAAACTAATTGAAGGTGCATTTTTATAGGCACTTTGAAGTTACGTATCAAGGGTTTTACGTGTTTTATGAAATGACCGTAGCGTATGGTAAAGGCGAGCGTTCACAGGTTCGTAATGAACGTGAATGATGTAGAAGTAAAGGTTAGCGTCCAGAGGATCGTATTTCGTATCATACGAAAAATTATTATAAACTTACTTGAGATAACGACATCAAAATAGTAACATGCAAATTCAAACTTGCAACATTCAAATTTGATAAAAGTCACATTTATAGTTAGGTATTCCATTTACAAAGGTTTTTATTTATTATAGTACTCTGGGTAATTTCTAAGAAATTAATAAATCCCAAAAATTTACGATTTCGACGGGATTCGAACCCGCACAAGCGCAGGGTTGCTGAAGGGGAAGGTGCGGGTTCGAATCCCGTCGAGATCGTAAATTTTTGGGATTTATTAATTTCTTAGAAATTACCCAGAGTACTATAATAAATAAAAACCTTAGAATCAAGCAACGGCAAAACCTCTCGTCAAAGAACTAAATGTAAATTTGGTCTTTGAGCAGAATTGGATAACTTCATTGTTTCCTCTGTAGGTGGCGCTGACGGCGTAAGTGCCGAAAGAACTCCCAAAGATTTTCGGGTCGACTTGATAAGATCACGTAGCTTAGTTGGAAAAAGAGCAACCCTGCGCTGAAGGGGAAGGTGCGGGTTCGAATCCCGTCGAGATCGTAAATTTTTGGGATTTATTAATTTCTTATTCCATTTACAATTCACAATTGAAGTGATTACCTTCCTACATACAGTTCCTTTGTCCGGTATTTTCTAACAAAACTAAAATATCAATATTGATATCTTTGTTTTATGTCGATCCTCTATTCCATCGTACACAGAAAGTGCGCCCATTATACATATGTGCATCAAACTAATCAGAATAAACTGAGGTAAGTACCAGATATTCATCAGTATCTTATCTTTATCTCAATCTTTCTAGAGCCCTACTAGCCACTGATAAACATTAGCTATAAAAAAGCCGTGTAAGTTTAATAGCGAGAGAGCCGGCGATGCAAATCACCTTGTTAAATGCGGTTTATGATCGCTTACGGTCACTGGTTTTACATACAATCGAACCTTTCTTATGGATTAAAACTTCGAGCTTGTGCACTCGGTACCTTTTGGTGTAGGTAAGGTCGAATCATGCAAGTGGACCTTGAGTTATATTTATTGAGAGTTTGCAAGCAGTATTATACTATAGAAAACTATAGAAAACAAAACCATATTTTTCTGAGACGATGACGATGGAGATAAAAATTACAAAACGTCAGAACTCTACATTTATGGCTTTCCATCAGCCCATCCTTTCAAATCAGCTTCTTCAGTCGCATAGTCGCATATACTGAACACAAAAGAGGTTGTCACGTCAAAAACGGGTTGTATTTTATGCGCATGAGCCGAAATGGCACATCGTTCGATTTCTCGTTATTATTTCATCGATAATGCATTCTTTTAACGAAGTAAGAAATTGAATTAAGTGAATCGAGAATAATGGGTACTGGGTAATGTTTTAAATTATGTGTGAAACATGTTTGTCAATCTTGGCCACGGCTATAAATCGATGATGGAGTATGTCAAATCGATTAATTAATAATCGAGGATTTTTTTGAGTTGTTATATTACTATCTGTATATTTATAGAAGAGAAGAGAAAACTGGGTGACACATCAAGAGAACTCTGAAACTACAAGACCTAGGAAGCTGAAATTTTGCATGGAGTTTCCTTTTAAGACGTAGACGCGATAAATCGTGGGCCAGCTAGTTTATTATATACCTTGCGTACTCATTAATGTTTTAAATTATGTATGAAACATGTCTGTCAATCTTGGCGCCGGCTATAAATCGATGATGAAGTAGGTACCTGAGTACCCCATGTCAAATCGATTAAATAATAATCAATGTTTTTTTGAATTGTGTAATTATTGATGATATACCTTGCGCAGCAGTTTTTTTTTCTGAGTAGGTAAGAGCTAAAGTACTACGAATTCGTAGGTACGTTATTGTTTTAGCTGTTGGGTTTGCGCACGAATATAGGCGCACTTCGCAAGCCTAATTTCTTGTATGAGCCACTGATGAGGACGAACTACAGGCAGAACTCGTTCATAATAAGGGCATGCAAATCTTTCAATTTTATTATCAAAAGTCAAATTCAATAACTTTATTTCAGGCTTACAAAAAAGCACTTAGACAAGTCAAATTTTATACAAAAACCGCTATAGTTATAAATAGTAGAAACAAAATGTTATTGATTTTGTTCGCTAAAATTTTTTGTCCACTAGTGGAAGAAGCAAAAAATCATTATCATTATCACATAGGTAGGTACTGTGTTTAATGATAGGAACAACGAAATAGTTGATTTTAGATTTATTTAATACCTCAACCAAGTGTCTCAAACGCTTGTTGAGTAGTTTTTATTTTGATTAGGTATATTTAATGCAAATTAGTTTATAAATTTTTAACAAAACGCTGACTTTCGTAGTTTTTTCGACTGTTATTAATAATTTCATTTAGTATTTTTTTTTAGAAACTTATATTAGCCGTCATTCACACATCATTTTTCGAATAAAGTTACCTAGCTGTTAATTTTTCTGAAATTATAAAATAAATAAATAAAACGTAGCCATAGAGAAAACATTTCTTACAGGAATTTTCTTTTTGCCTACTAGCCGGTAAGTTTGGGAAGAATACCGATTTCCGACCCCTAGCCCCGGCGCGAGCGGCAAAGAATACGAGATGGCAAAGTTGAAATTTCGAAAGATCTCTATCTATAAAATTATAATTGCTTCTAACTGCCTACTCCCAGTAGGTACAAGTTATAACCAAAAACGATATCAATAATCTACGGC
Organism: Eupithecia exiguata; assembly: GCA_947086465.1. Taxonomy (NCBI): domain Eukaryota; kingdom Metazoa; phylum Arthropoda; class Insecta; order Lepidoptera; family Geometridae; genus Eupithecia; species Eupithecia exiguata. The sequence continues at coordinate 3,410,156 of OX352245.1, read as the reverse complement.
CAGCATCCAGCAATATGGTTACAAGGTAATAAAATAATTAGTTTGTCATGCATCCATTGCATCCCTCTTATCTAATTGGGAGCATCTGTGTGTGAGAGGGAGATAGAAAGATAAACAGGTATCCTTGGTTGGACATGTGCATCTGCTTAGCGAGTTGTAGAACAGGAATAGTATAGAGTCGCTTATTTATATTTTTTTAGGTCTATGATCTTTTCGTTTGAAAGATGGGCGAATGAGTTTTGTATTCTATTAGATGAGATGTCGAACTCCAAAATGGTTGGGAAAGTTTTAGACCATAATAAGACATGAATGTATGTGAATCGATGTCAAGTGGGTTACGTTAAAACCTTTTTCTCCGTAATCTTTATTGAAAAAGTTTCGACAAAAATACACAATTCAGATTTTTCAATCACTGCATTTTTTAATCGTCATCACCGTATTAAATAATAGAACACCAAGGGAACATTGGGCTTATTTTTGCAAATAAATGTCCTAATTAATAGATAATAAGCAAAAATCTAATTTTTTCGCTTACGCCGCTCTGCTCCTATGAACGCGAAATCCTATGCCTATCATTTTCACAAATGGCATCATAAGTCGCCCTCTTAAATGCTAAGGATACGTTAGGATGTAAAGTTTATCAGTTATTGTAGTTTAGGTAGGTAGGTACCTAATTAGTTTCTTTTATAAAAACCAGAAACCTTCTTAACCGAAGCATTCATCATGCCACGAATAAATTCTTCAAACTTTACAACATGGAACCCTAACTAAACAGAATTACTATAAATAAAGCCAGATTTATTTATTCGATCATAAACGTGTCCAAACATTTCCCTGTCCAATGCAACTCCAAAACATTCCACTAGTGGTCCAAACTACAAACGGGCTTAATAATTATAAACTCTTCGTCTATTGGAATTGGATTCAAATTGCCTTAATATCATCTAAGATATTCTAACATCAATAGGTCCAGCTCTTTGGTATTTCTTTCTGTGCGATAATCATCCGTATCTGCATCAGTTTTGAGTTGATTATATTTCTATTCGATCTTCAGTTGTCTATGGTTCTCTTTTGATGGAGTGAACATTGAGATTATGGGGACTGATATTGTCTATAGTTAAGTAGAGGAGATTTCTCCTTACGATCGATAAATCAATAAATACACGGCTAGGCCTGTCTATCATTAATGGTGTTTGTTTAGGATGCGAACCTGCATGCTTGCATGTTATTAAACGGAAGTCGGGTTTAGGTATTCCTACTTATTCAAACGGCGAGAAATATAATTAGACTAATATTATACATACGAAAGTTTGGATGTATGGATGGATGTTTGTTAGTTTTCTTCACGCCAAAACTACTGAACGGATCTGTGACCTCGCGCCAAACATTTTGTATGGCGCGAGGTCCAGAGATAGGTAGGTACTGAGCATAGAGTTTATTTAGAGTACTATTATAAACTCTATGGTACTGAGTGACTGGGGTCATAGAGACAATAATTTGTCTTTTAATTTTGCATATTCTATGTATAGTTCGGTAATATCAGACATTTTTTTAATATATGGCCAGAATTTGGCACATATTTTATTGCCTGAGCGATTATATCGTAAAAATAAATACAATTGCGATTTTTTGTTATTTTATACTACAGTTCATTGTCATCCATAAAACAATTTATATCGTCCCATCTCAGTCCCAACATTTGCAAGGTCTTACATTGTTTTCGCAAAACCCGCAAAAAAAGTAGACTTTCATCGTAAAAGTCCGCAATGTCCCCCAAACTACTGTTGAAAACACCCGGTACTAATAAATTTCGGCGTTTTTTCTAACCGTACAGGGTAAGGTCGGCAAAAAAGGATACCTGCTCCAGACAATGGGTGGGTGCTCGTTTATTTTGTTCGCGTCGTAATATTTCCAGTTTTCGAATTTGGAATATAATACTGGCAAGTTGTGTCGACTCTGGTTGTCGGGTGTCTAGAGTCTGGATATAAAGAGGTTTATGTAAGAACAGGGTTTCCAGCTTACTGATTTTATCAGATCAGTATACTGTTAATGGTACTTAAAGCAGTTCCAGTTACCTTCGCATTTAATAACTATGTTGCTTAACATTAAATAAATGATCCTACAAAATGTCTAACGAGATCCATGGTTTTACTCCGTCCGTCCGTTTAATATAATGTAATATTTCATTCTCCGAAACTTATCGCTTAGCAGCAGATCAGATAATCCTGACCTAACGGGAATGAAAAAGGACACCAATTCTTGTTTTAAGGTGTTTCTGAACGAGCTCGATAAATATGGAAATGAGATAGCCTTTAATTGGGAAGCAAACGCCTGCGCACCTTGTTAAGGCCTGGTTTCCAATGTGCCATAGCTTTTTACTGGATATAAAAACGACTGATCATGTAACCTAAAGGAATGCACTTGCTATTCTTGGTAGAATGAACGAGAGAAGAAATAAATAGGTACTTACATTATATTTGTAGCCCGTACCAACCGCATGATGAAAACGAAGAAAACACGAGTTTAAGAACGATGTAATTCAGAGAATAATGAATATATATCTTTTGTGGTTATTGCACCAATTTGCCTTTTGATTATAAAGGTCGAGATGAGAAAACGAAAATTCATGACGCTAATCCGTTCCGTTGACTGTAATCTCGAATATTTATATCCTCTTTAGGTACACTACCCACCAGACACTTAAATCTCCTTTACACTACCTTCCAGGCATTCACGGCTTTATGAGTCGATAATAACACCAATTCGCACCTGCATCTTAAAATAGAATACCTTTTTGATTTCAACTCTATCCGATCAAGTGTCTTACTCACAATAAAACGAAAATCTTGCATATATCGGAGCTAGGAATTACGAGCAATTTTAAAATTCCTGTCATGCGTCAAGGGAAGAAGGTCGTTTCTCGACTGCAGATGATTATCCTTAATTACACGGCTATCCATCATCGAAAACTAACAAACAAGACGATTTTGGTGCCGGGACCGACCACCCATCGACTCACAGCAAAATTTAACGTCCTGCCTTCACTCATTCGCCACACTAATGACTCAAACGCTGTATTTAGCAGCAAAATGTATTGTAAAACAAATGTGTAAAACAATATTACGAAACTCTGTTCGTACAGAATTATTCAAGGTCGTAATATACGATGTCCTTTCGATTATGAGCTCCATGTTTTTTTGTCTCTAAAGGTACTGAAGGGTTTAATAGGGTGTAATGTATCGTGTTGCACAGCGAGCGTTCGTGCAGGCAGTACGAAGAAATCACTCGCAACGACCAAAGCAAGACGGAGTTTAGCTCACGGCGTAACGTGCCATGCTCGCTGCGAATGGTACATTACTTCCCAATACACGGGTGTATTGGAATACCCACATTTAGAAGCCGGGGAAATCCTTGAAACCACCAGTGGCAGCTGCATATCTACAAGTCGAGAAATCAATCGATCAGAACGTTGATAGAGCAAACGCCAATCAAATATGAATGCTACAGGAATAAGAAAAGCTGGTTCCGACCACATTCTTATTAAAACCCAAGCGTCGTTGTGTCGTGAAACAATGGGTGAGATTATCATCAGGTTTGCAGCAGCCTTCGAGGCAGGAACGTGGTATCTGCTGCGTGCATCGAGGCTAACGAGCAATGGACAGGGAGAAATGGAAAAACAACCAAGTTCTTGTGTTATGGGGTTTATATCTGAAAGTTTCCAAAATCCTGCGTGTTTCTTTTCAACAATGAAGTATATGAATTTATCGGAAAGCTTGTATTTCTTTATGAGGTAATTATTTAACATTTCCTGGAAATACTAGTAAAAATTGTAAGCGGATACATAATCCAGGAGTTAAGAGAATTAACAGCATTTACACCGCTTATCTTAATCTATAGCGGTGTGGCAGCCACCATAATTGCGATATGACTATCGATGGATAGATAAAAACGCAAAAAACCCGACTTGCTACGTGTGTGTCCTATGCAAAAAGTTAATTTACAAAGTAACAACGCAATGGTGCTATCATTACCCTCATTCTCCTCAACACGAGGCCACCGGAGCATGAGGTAGTAACGCATTTAATGCAGAACAATTATGAACCAATACTCCAATAGTAAACACCGCACCAATACCGTCTTGTTTTTTAAACGCTTATTTCTTAGTATCGATACTATTTGTGTCCAACAAAGCGTGTTCCAATAATGAGGTTCGTTCGATACGATCAGGCTGCGCCCGCGCCGCCGATCATTCTCCGCGATACGTAGGATCCTCGCCGCTCGGCTCCTTTGTACTCGCCAGAGTAAACATGGCTTTGTTCACCGCATGGGTTGGTCTGCACTGGCCATATTTCATAAAGCCAATAAAAAAGTTACGTTCCCCTGAAGCTCTTAATTCAAATTTCGATCTGTTATATTCCCGCTTCTTTTCCAAGATGGCCTCCGATGCCAGAACCGTCGTCAAGAGCAATATTTATAGCTCACAAACAAGTGACTTCTAAACTATGCGTCTTTACGATCGGTGATCCTGGAATACTTTTATTGCCCGGTAAAATTACAAACTATTGCGAAAGCGTTGACGGTCGAGATTAAAGATGCGTTGATGGCTCGTTATAAAAACAAATAGTAATGTTAAAATCTGAAGTATTTTCTTGAAATGGTTTGGGTACCGGGTTGGTTGTTAAAAATGTAAATTATTCTGCCAGCGCGAAGTACAGTGATTACATATCAGGCGGCAAAGCCCGAGGGAAGCGTCGCTCTTGCTTATTGCCAGATGATTGAAGAGCCGCCGCCTCCATGCAGTTCTGCTGGCGTGCGAGCGAGAGGGCTCGCCTTCTCCTGTGCATCAGAGAGGGACGGATACAGCTCAGCATCTGATTAGCATCCCAATTACGGCGCGGGCGCGCAGTGGGATCGAATCTTCGAACGTAGTGTTGCCCATGTCTAAGAAATGGTAGGGTGCTATCGATATTTTTTCCTTGAACTTTTCTTAATCGCAAAAATTATACACCGCAAATATTAAGTTCCTAAAGAGGGACTTTTTTTTCACGATTTTTCGGTATCTATGTTTAGATAGCTTACGAATTATGAATACATTAAAGTTCGCATCTTTAAATACAACAAGTATAGACAAAGCACCTTACAGCAACTAGCTGATTCCAAAATCTATACCCAAACTCCTTTGTTCATCGATAGCTCGATAAGAATCCAAGGTAGTCAGCCCTAATAACGAGGATGCCGGTTCGATGCAGGCGTGGTGTGATTACATCGGCAGCGCAAGGAAATTTTAAATAAACAAGAAATTATGACCGAACCAAAGATTATACACCTCGCTATTGAGCGGACGGAGCGTAACTAGAAGATTATGGAGCCAATTATTTGTCATTACTCCGAGAAAATGCAATCAGGTGAAATTATTCGTTGCCGGCGGAATTCACGGTTTGGTGAAACAAACAAATTTAAGTCGGTTAACATAAGAAAACTCGACTTGCGAACGCGAACACAAGGGTATAATGAATAGAAGGGGTAACATTTCCAGTTAGTTTTTTTCTTTGATGGAACAAAATTTTTTTGTGGTTTAACCACAGACCAGTTAAATCTAGATGTAACTGGTCTGAGGTTTAACTTACGAGTTGGCTTGAGTAACGACAATAACGAAAACAAAGTTAATTTTAAACCTATTCCAAGAAATACTATTATTTTTGATAGTTCGACTGACAATCAAATCTAGTCATATCCTAATACTTTACCGATTCTATTTTTTTTATGAGAATCGATTTTGTTTAAGAAGAAGTTGTATTACTTGTAATCAATTTTGTTATTGTTACTCAACATTTTGTATTATAAGAAATTAAATAAGTTCCCAAAAAATTACGATTTCGGCAGGATTCGAACCTGCGCCCCACCCTCAGTACCTACAGTTGTGCTCTAACCAACTAAGCCACGAAATCCTAGTCGGTTTCGTCGAAAATATCTTCTTATAAATTTCTTAGAGATACACGACTACGATACGAAAACTTTAGGATTTTGTATTATTTTACAGTCAGGCGTCTTAATGTCTTTATTTCTGGAATCAGCATATTCAATAGAATGAAGAAGTATATTAGAATTATGTACGTTGTTTTATTTGCTACAGGCTTCTGCCAGCACGGCATGACACGCGTTTTTCCGTGATGAAAAGTAAGACTGAATTATTATGGTAAACTATACTTTGTACACTGTTTTCCTGAGAACTGTTAAAGATTCAGTCTGATCATTTTAAAGAAAATACTAAAGTGTAAGTTCCTTCGCAGGTCATAACGGAACGTGGTCGTCGGAGCTACAGACGACGTTACTACATTATGTAACTGGCCGGGTCGCAGGCGCTTGAATACAAAAACCAATTTGACGTTTCTCATTACGCCGTGACCACAACGGGGAACTATGATTTCGTCTGTTGGATAGGGTTGCCACACTTGCCACGAACTTTGATAACATTATAAACAAGGTAGTACTATGTTAATGGTTTGCTTTTTGATAATGTCGTGTAGGTAGGATAGTAAAAGGTCCAGCTTGAATCTAACCCTCCACAACTTATTCCGTTGACGCGAGCCTTCTGATCCTACACAAAAACAACCTAAGACCTAGTTTCACCGATTGTTATGATAAAGAAAGAGTTTAAACTCTTCATTTAAAACAGTGATTTTGAATCATGAATTATAGATTTCCTTTGGGGCTTCTTTTCTACGTACAAGCGTCTTCTGGTGAGTAAGAAGTTATCGGCATATCTAAGCCTCCACCTACTATAATACTTAAAGATAGGTTGTTCCCGACCAAACATTCAAGATCAAACTCATCTCAACTCAACAATACTGGTCCACTGCTGGACGCAGGCCTGCCCCTGAAATCTCCTTCTTGGTTTTTATCTCATGGGGGTAATGCCCATAATCGCCGCGCCGGGCATGCGGGTTGGGTATCGCAGTCCGGTAGATCTATTCTGCAAGAGGAGCTACTGCGCGCTTCCCATTGTATGTCCCTTAGTCGCCTCTTACGACACCCACGGGAAGAGTTGTGGTGATGCAAATTGTAAGCCGGCACCACACAGCTATTTCATATTCAAGATCATTGCTCATCTATTTTTAAACTATTGACGAACTGATCTGTAGCAGCCCTGAGATCTCAAGATCTACCGCACTCAGATTTGTTATTATGATAATAAGTCTAGTTTAGATATGGGTACACGTTCATCGTAAACAATTAAATGTGTTTCCACCGAGGTTAGTGTTTGATTGAACCTACATAACTTTGGCTTGATGTGTTTGTAAATGGAAGGTAGATGCAGTTCATGTTTTTACGAATCCTACGATTTAATATGCTGTAAACTAATAAATAATGCTAGACAATCCACAGCATCATCTAGCCCCAAGCTAAGCAGAGCTTGTAAAATGGGTACTAGATAGCAGACTGATATACTTAATAGAATAAGTTAGTACATTTTTTTTATTATGCATAGAAAATATTAAGAACACCCGGCACAAATATCTGCAGAGTGTACAAACATTTGTCCCGAAGCGAGAATTGCACCCGCAACCTCCTGCGTTGCAGGCGGACCTTCGCCCGCCGCGCTGCGCCACTTATCGGTCGTCATATGGGTAGGTAGGTAGGTATCTGGCGGGATAGGACAAAGAAGGATAATAATCCTTCCTTGGATTGGTTGGAATCTCGGTTTAGAATCCAGCCGCAGTTGGTCTAGGCAGATACCTTACTTACACGAAAATCTGGTCATCCAAAGATTCTTTCCACAGCCAATCCAATAAAAAAATTATACTTGTCATGTCCAAATGTCGTTTGTTATGAAAGAGAGAGAGAAAATTTATTATAGGTCGACCTTAGTAAGCAAAATCAATACAAGACCGAATTGCTTCATTGCCTTGAACTTTGGAAGTAGACATCTAGATCGACTGTGTCTGGATTCTAAACTCGAGCAAAATGTGAGAAACGTTACGTTTCAGTACGACTACGACTTAGCCTCAGCAGGTCTTTTTGGTACATAAAGTATATTTATAATGCTGCGTTTGCGCATAAAAACTTCCAAAGTTTAAGGAAATAAAGCAGTTCAGACTTGTGTTGATTTATGCTCGATATGGTCGTCCTAGAATTAATTTTCTCTTTAACTGTAACAGTAGCTTGGTTGCGCACCTGAAAAGAACCTTTTGAACCAGATTTCATGTAAGTATTTGTTTTCAACTTGACATAACAATTCGTAAGATAGAAGGAGAAACTACAGTTACATCGTTCATAAAAAGTTTCAAGTAGGTAATGATTTATTAAGCAAAACATAATTATATCTCCGTAAGAGACCAACCAAACTTACAACCTCAAATATCAAAGAGCCGGCAAGCTAATAAATCTACTCTAAATTATCATAACGAGTCCGTAACTAATTCTTGCCTTTCTTAGAAATTAATAATGTCTATCATAAATCGAGGTTTATATTCGGCTGTTTATTTTAGGATTCCTAAGTTTCTTTAGCGCCCAATAAAGGTATAAACAACGTATCCAATTTTGGTACGTCAGTCATCTATAAAGGTACCTAAATTGGATTTTAGGTATTAGATGCCATGGTGCTCATTGCCCTCATCCCATATCTAGTATAGTACGCGCAAATCTTTATCAATTCACGGAAGTATACGTGCAGGTGGTGCGCAGTAGCGTATTTTAAGGTCCCAAAGGGTGCGGTGAGTCGGGCTCACTCACTTTGGAACCTTAAAATACTGCGTAGTTTCGCATTCGAGGCTATGTTCACGGAATGCATTAAGATTTGCGCGAACTCTACTAGATTTGACTAGACTATTTACGCAAATTATTTTTTGACACGGCCTAAACCAATGATGTTTGATAAAGATCTGATTGGCTAAAAGTCATGCATTTAAGAAGTCTTACCACGTTGGTACTGCTAAGTCTTTGTAATATTAAAGTCATCGACATAAATAAAAAAACACAGATTATCAAAACTTAGATGGAACAATGATACAAAGTAACAATTAGAAATAAATAAATAAATAATGCTGGATAATCCACACAACATCATCTAGTCCCAAGCTAAGCAGAGCTTGTGTTGTGACTGATAAACTTATTACAATACATTATATAGATAGATATTTTTATAGAAATACCCAAAATAAAACAAATATTTGCAGATCGTACAAACATTTGTCCCAAGGCGGGAATCGAACCCGCAACCTCCTGCGACGCAGACGGACCTTCTTCGCCCGCCGCGCCATATTGGCCGTCGTGAAAATACGTGAAGATGATGTATAGACTCTAGCAATAATTCTGTGGGAACCAAATTAAAATTTTAAGATTTAAAGACAGCACAAAAACGAACATTCGTAATCATAACGAGATCAAGTTATAAAATTATGATTCCGATGACGTATCTCGCTTTTTATCCAGCCAGAGCAATAAACCAAGACTGCGAGCCATTTAAAGGATAATCACCCTCGTAAAATTCCGGCAAATCTTTGCAGAAATTCATTAAACACCTGATACTGGATTGTATCGTAAAATTTATAACTGCAACAAAGGATTATCAGAATAAACGAACCACGAAAGATTAAGTCCACTGTCCATTATATTCATGCAAATAAAATACCTACAACTATATTCCAGCCAAATTGGATATGAAATGTTAATTGTAAACAAATAAGTGTCTTTTTATAAGGTATTACTTGTCGATTCCTTCAATAATGCTTACAATAATTATATCTGAAACACGACGCTAAACATATGAGTTTTAGTTTTTTATATCATGATTTGTTTACACACATTTTACATGGAGTTTGTCTAGTGTACAAACCTCGCCTTCCTTTCATACAGGATCTTGTGGGCCCATCTATTGACAAGTACAAGACAAATACAAGCAAGCTTGTATCATCTAACTGGAAGACACTTTTGCGATAAAGAACAACCAAATGTGTAATTACAGAGTACAAAATTGTTCAGTCAATAGTTCAAAGAAAGATATAAAAAGCGGGTACTGGGTACTTATGTACTGCATTCAGAGCAATCATTATTTAAGTATGGATCATCTTCGAACAACTGAAGAGGATGTAGATAAACAAGGGTAAAGATTTCATTTTATTGAACATTTCTCGGTTATGTACTTTGGCAATAAATTGGAAGTCGGGTTTGGCCACTGCAGTAGACAGTTTCCTTTTCTGTTTCCTTGTTATTTTAAAATTTAATTGCTAAGGATGGAACATGGTTAAGGCTGGCCGATCTAAAGTTAGCTTTGCTTCGTTTGGGTTGTTTTATACAAGACCTTATTTAATTTGGAGTTTTAAATAAACTAACGAAGCGAGGCAGTAGGCACACAGTTAAATTTATTATCACATCAAGGGTTCAGTGTTTACTATATAGGGCCCTCAAATGTCAACATGCCCTTAGTAGATACCCTTAGACCAAAACGAGATGTACTGTAAAAGGTCACTTATACAAGGGTGTAAGTACTGCCCCAATAATTGCGGCAGAACTTACACCCTTGTATAAGTGACCTTTTGAAGCAAAACTTAACACTTTAAAATCAAATCAAATCAAGTAAAAGGTACGGTGCATGACGATTTTCGTTGAATATAAATAAATAAATTAGTATATGAAGATGCTTTACACCACAAGAAGAGAAAAGTACGAAAAAAAAATCTGAAATAAACACTATTGACTCCCGAGGAAACACAAGCAAAGACAAGGCAAGAAGCTTAATATTACTACTACGCATAGAGGAATTCTACTCCTCAGGCTAAACAATCAGAAGAATGAGGTTTCGCTTTCAAAGGTGTTATGATTTCAAAAATGTCTTCATTAGAGATCAGGTTTACGAAAGAAATGTTGGCCGGAATGGCGGCCTATGTGAAGAATTCCAAGGATTACCTTACGAATTCAGAGGGAATCACGCGAGACAGAAAGACAGACAACGGTGAATGTGTTATTCATATACCGATTTGGAAGATGGTTTTTGTTGTTAAATTGTAAGCTCGGATGAAATAACTTCTTGAGTTGGACCAGCAAGTTACTATCATATCAAAATTACACATTTAAGTGAACAAAGGCACGTTGTTTTATTCAGCTCCTATCACGAGTTCGAAGTTTGTGTGTGGGAATATTATTATATTAAATTGTCTAAAAGATTCCATTTTCTTATCTTTATTTCATTGCCTAGAAATATATTGCTTGAAATTCTTGAAAGTCATAAAGCAAGTATCATAACAGCGACAGTCAGCCACTTTTGAGGTCTGCATCGTGTCTAAACTAATAAAGTCACACCCGTGACCAAAGTTCTAATTCCATACATACATCAAATTTTTACCAACTAAGATTTTCAGCCAATAACTTCTGTAAAGGAACCAGTAAGGCGATTCTAAGTAACGCACAAAAACAAAGTCCCCCCGAGATTCCAATAAGTGAATTGCAACATCAGAAATGTGAGACTTGCTACTTTTTATTGCATCTCGTGTTTCAAACCAAATGAACTTTATTCCACTGATATAAGAGCTTCTGAAACTCTAAATAGCACCATGTGTGTTCATCTAACAGGCCCGGTTTTTCATTGCTTCGGTCAACGAGTGGATATAGTCACTGGATTTGTATCTTTATATCTTTAAGAAAACGTTCACATTCCTATAAGCTCTAGTTGATTTCAGGGACCAATAACCATGTCATAGCATAAAATTTACAGCTGCATTATATTATTTATATTATGAAAGATTTTTTTAGATGTGTCATAATCGTAAGCCATTTCCTAGGCAGTAAAAGTGTCACTTAAAACTAAATGAATAGCCAAAGTTACACTCTTATTTATGACATTTCAAACTGAAGTAGGTAGTAAATGTATGGAACACAGTATGGAAACATGCAATATTCTGTTCATAATTCAGTGTCAAAGATTTATCTACAGTGCTGCTTTATACTTGTCGTATTGTATTCTATTTTTAACTTGAGATCCAATCAAGCTTTATGTTATAATTATAGCTTTTAATTTGAGCACTTAGTAAATATGGTTTTTGACATATACTAGATTTGTGTGCCATTTTTATAGCATTGATTGATGCATGTTCGTGATTGCAACATTAATAAAGAAATTTATTTGCTAATCATAACAGAACAGACCTGTTTATACTCAATGCAGAAAAAATAACAATCACGCTGATAAAGCGCAAAAGTAGACATTGAATTTGTAAGCAAAATAGCGGCAAAATTAATACATAAAACGATAAAACAAAAACGTCACTGCAAATTCCTTTGGCTTTTCATAGCTTATTACAACTTATAATATAATATAACTTCTATGACTATCTTATCATTCGCTTCGCTTAGTTCTATAGGTTTAAAGAAAGCTGTTGTTTTACCAATTACCACTTCTTCCAAATAGAGAAAGGTATTAAACTTTAACCTCGAGAAGTATAGTTTCTTATCCCCGTATCCTTGATGCACCATTTTACAGCCTACGAGTTCCACCGGCATCAACACAGCGCATGATTTATTGGACCTCGTTTATTTTATTTCCCAATTCGTTTTACTTTACGGTCGATGTTCCTGTAGCGTTTTAAAATAGTTTTCGAAGAACAAGTGTGATTTATAGTCTGATTCTAATAGAGGCGGATAAAATATTGGTGAAACTCTTTTGGATATCTTTAATTTTGGATCGGATTTTATTTAATGAGGCAAAACCTACGAGCTATAAAAGGAGGACAGAAAATGAGTTAATCATGTTTGAATTGGTCAACATACTAGGTAGGTAATCAACGTTTAAGGTTCGGAATCTAATGTACCAAGTCTCGCACAAGACTAGAGAATGGTTCAAAATAAACGATGACGGATGATTGCCGTCTCTAAAGCATGCAGTTTCCGAGAAACAGTTACGTCTTAAATTACATTTGAAGGAAGTTCCAAGCTCCAACACATAGTTATAACGAACTCAAGGCAGAACAATGGGATGTCCGTAAAATTCAAGCCATGAGTTATAGCTAGCGGTAGAACAATATGACTTGACTCGAGCTTCTGACAAGTAGCAGGGAATTTAAACTTATTCAAACACGAACGGCATTGTCTTAGCTTCAGTGGACTGACTACGAACAATCATTAATGTTCGATTTTGTATAACAAAGGAGATTGAGAAAGCGTTCGTAAATCGGTCTAGCAAATGCACCGCTGAGACTTATGAAGAGAATGCAGCGGAGTTGAGGATTCTAAGGAATTTAGTTTTACAGGCATTATTGTCAACGTTTCCGCCGATAACAATAAAAGAAGTGACAAAATGTAATGGACTGGCGACGAGTTAAAGCTCAGAAATTACAACAGAGATCGCAGGTAAAGAATACTAAGTCGCGGTATCAACAATAAGGTGGATCTTATTGTACGAAGGTGACGATTGTTGCGGATTTTTTTGCTGATGTTATTGTTAAGAAGAACATTGTCTCGTTGGCAGTACATATAATCCAGGTAGATTAAACTGTATGTAGGTATATGCTGTGAAATACACACGGGCAAAATACAAAGATATTGAAGAAAAAGACTCACCAAACTGAAGCTGCAAGACCGAAGTAGTAGAGAAGAAGGAAGACAACAGCACAATTCGGATTGGCGAGTCCATCGTGGGCCAGCAGCATCCTCGTCGGTGAGGTGGAGTCTTTAGCGCACCCGGCGGCGGCCCGGCCTGCGGCAGCACGCACGCCCCAGCCCGCCGCCGCCGCGCACCGGCACAGAGCCACCAGCACCAGCGCTCTCTCCCCAGCGCCACCGCGGTCACCACACGCCAGCTGCGCCCCCACAGCGGCCAGCGTGCAAGCAAAGCTCAGTGCGGCCCACGTCGCCAGCCACACCTCAGCGGCCTTCCGTTCCCCGGCCTCCCACAGCACCTCCGCATCGCAGAACTGAGCGCAGCGTCCTGAACCACGCACCCACACCCAACTGTTCGGCTTTATCAACCTCCGACATCGTCCGTTACCCGTCGCATCCAAGGGTACGGTCCCGACCGGCGGCGCGCGCTCACCAGGCCCTTCCATACACATGTGCTCGTGATTGTTCTCAGCGGGGAATAGCGAACAGTCTAGTTCAGGAGGCCATTGGAACCCGAATCCGCGAAGAACGGGGAAGCAGCGCGAGTACACGCTCTCGCAGAGTCCTCGACACGGGCCTATTGGAAGAGCCACTTTGTCCGTACACATAGGAACGTACACGGAGCAGAGAAACAAATGCAGCTGAGATGAGCATCCATACTGGACCAGAGGACTAAAGGTCTGGAGGGTCACATCAGCGTCTGCTTGCAGAGTGTGCCGCGCAAGGTTCGGCATCCCGGTCTGGTTGTATCCAATGTTCTTGCACATTGCCACTTTAATGGGTTCACATGTTCGCACGGAGGCCTCGGCAGCGGCTCCGGTCACTAGGGCCACAGTCAGAGCGAGTACGAAGCACTGCATTATAATATCCGGAACTTCACAACAACAGTCACATGAAAGATCTCATTGCAAGTCGCGGGAGTAGGTCGCGCGAGCGCAGGACGGCGCGTGCGTTCGCGAGCACGTCTCGAGACGGTTTGTTTGGCGCGGGAGGGTAGGGGGGACGCGCGTACAAAACAAAAAAGGCCGCAGGTATGCGCCACCGCCACAGCGAGGGAGAAACGAGCCTTGTTGCCTTGTTGTGGAGTCAGCGGCCCTTGGGAGCTTATCGCTCTTATCACGAAGGGTGGACAGCGACGCGCTGCGTTCGAGTTTGTACTAATCCCGCGTTTCGATTGATCTTACCTACTCCAAATCGATTTTCAGATAGCGCGGCGCTATTTCATATGCCGTTGATAAGATAGGTTGGGTAAGTCCTTACAAAAATATGCGCAGCGATGTTTTCATGACTAGCCATGTTTTATTTTATAGTACCTATATTGGCTTCTGTCCGCGGTTTCGCACGCTTTTTACCGGGTCAAAGAATAGCCTATCCGTCCCTGGGATACCGTCTATCCCTCAGCCAAATATCATTAAGATCTGTTCAGCTATTTAGGCGATATTAAGATTACAGACAGACCGAAAAATTTTACGTTCGATTTTATAATTACTTTAGTACTTAGTATGGATTTACCTAATTTGATTGAAATTCAAATAGCTTTTATAATATGTTTATTGTACATAATTTACTACAATATTTAAGCATTACTGTATAAAGTTTATGAAACATAATTATGTAGAATAGAAGTAGAAATGATGAACACTAATTTTAGGTAGTACAAAAATTGGACCGAAAATGTATAATCAGAGATATATGCAGAAAACGCGAAACAAATCTAAATTATATACAGATGCTGGGCTGCTCAATCGAAGTTTATATTATATGTATTCTTAGGTATAGGGTATGTCCGTTAAACAAAAGATAAATACAATTACAGATAAACTTATCACAATATAGAAAATAGCAAATTACTTTTGTAATTTCATATATCGCAGGGTACGCGCGGCATACAAAACATAAAATGTCTCTGCGACTTTACATAACCTAAGATTCTTACATGTATCAATCTGTAACTTACTCCTCCATTCTAGTCTTATAAATGTCTTTCTCATAAGTTCTTAACTTCACTTTTACACTCTTTACCCTAGTTTTATACAACATTCACAATTCAATAAATAAATATATATCTTTATTTTAGGACTTCTTCCACCATCAACTAAATTCAAAGTCGACCATAGAGAATCGTCACTATGTTTCGCATAAATTGTTTGTGGAAAACGCCCTATTAGAGATTTTTGTTAAAATATAAAGCAAATTACATTAAAATAAGGAATGCTATTCAAACAACATTTAATAGTGCCTTATCATTATAACTTATCATTATAATTATAACAACAAAATAATGTTATACATAATTATACTTACAAGCTTTCTGTACAGCTAAATGCGTTTGGATATAATTATGTTTTTGGGACGTTATGAGTTTTATCTAACACCTTATTTTTGTTTACTTATGAATATAACTAAATTAAGACTTTATAAATGGATAATTAGCAAACGCAATCTTGATCTAAAGAATAAAGGCCTATAAGATGAAAATCTGTGTTCGGAATATCAAAGACTACATCATATAGATTTTCTTAATTGTAAATTTTATCAAGGGTGGAATTGAAAATGGGATGACAAAAATGTAAATGTATACACATTTGATTTAATAGATTTTTAAACAGAGTCAGTACGAATCATTCAGTCAGTAAAGAATTACAAACAAAGCACAACCACATACATAGGACTTTAAGGATCAACTGATAACTATTATACTAAAAATAACTGTTAAAGTACAATGAAATAGCATGAAACACAAATTAAATACAAAAAATGTCATGCCTTAATGTGGTTCGATGCAGGTTGGCGCGAGTATCACATATTTTGTGATCTTTTTATTTTTTCTGTGTTCCACAATAAATAAAACTAGCAGACAAGTAATTTGCCGCAAATCGGAAACCATTTTCTATGAACTCATGATAAAACCAACTTTGATTCATTGCGAAAATAATGAGTTTTAGCACAAAATCTCTTTTTCTCCCAAATGCTCCTAAAATACCAGTGAATCGATTTACGGCAAATTACTTGTCCGATGTCCGCTAGTTTTATTGCTTGTGGAACGCAGAAAAAGTTAAAAACCACAAAAAAATTGGATCTCGCGCTAATACCACCTTAAGAAAATCGTGATAAATTTCGCAATATTTTTTCTAACTTGATATGAAAATGGAGTACTAATTTTGGCAGAATTATACATAGGGTGCACAAAAATTTGCAAATATTTTCACATATACATCGAAAAATATTTAGCTATACTACTGTTAATACTAAATCTTTATTTATGTATTAATTTCGTTTTTTTAAATATTTTTTTGTCACTTAATACACAATATCCATAATGTAAAGTTGGGAGGTTACTTTAATAAGATAATGGCTAGAGAAATACTTAAATGAGTAGGGTATGGAAAATTTTCTTTAGCCTCTTTAAATAGATGTTTAAAATGTTAATACATGGCCAAGAATTTACAACAAATGTGAAGTAAGCTATCTTTTTACACTTTTGTCCAAAAAATTGTAAATAGCTATGCATTTTCCCAGTTTCTTTAAGTCTTGATTACTAATAATTTATTTATCACTGGGGTAGGCTAGCAGGATTAAAACAACAGTTTAAATAAGAGATAGTAGAGCAGGCTTCGTAGCAAGAAAACGTTAGCAGTCGTGAAAAATATAAGGCCATGTATTCACTTGGTAAAAACCACTGTAGTTGCACTCAAATCATTTTTTTTGTGTTCTATGATCTTGATTGGGCCAGAGATACGTCTTTACCCAGCAATAGGTCGCAACGCAACAATATAGTTATTCCACAATCTTATTTGCTGTTTGGTGACTGACAACTATGGTTCCCTACTAACTATGTCCTATTTTTAGGTTTTAAAATAAATAAATTGTCACCTAAAAACTTACCCAATAAAGGTAGACTTAGATTTAAAGGTACCTATTTAAAACTGTTTGTATGTCTATTATAGATAAGCTGTTGAAACTGTACACTTTATACTTAAGATCTTTTTTGTACAACAGTTACAAATAAACATATTTCTGATTCTGATTCTGCAAAATGGTCAATGCTTTCCGATCGATCTTCTATGACAATAGATTTTATTTAAGAAGAAGTTGTAAGTAATCGATTGTGTTGTTTTGCTTAACCTTTTGAATTATTTTACAAACTTTACCTTTAACTTTCGTAAGTCCTACTATTTTTCGTGTCGACAGATTCGCACCTCTACCTGTATACATGTTTTAAACATGTTGTTTACAAAACTTGTATTAAAGATGTATGGGTGAACTTCTGGTTGTCTACATGTTTTGGACATGTAAAGTGTAAAAAGTTTTAAAGTTTTCCAACAAGGAAGGATAGAGTGTAAAACTGGTTTTTACTTGGAATATACAGACCTCGTTGACACCAATAAATAATACTTGTCTAAAAATGATTGTGTTTTGTAGTGAGAACCCTGTCAATGTATCAGACAAGTTTAAAACATGTCGTAGACATAAGTGTAAAAACAGATGTGTTTTATATACTTGTCTAATACTTGTTGGTTACACAGTGTGATCGAAATAATGTCCAATACTTGTCGTATTGGACAATTTTTGTATGCAACTAGTTGTAAACATGTTTCTTGGTGAAAACAAGGGTTATGAAATACTTCATTCTGTCATTCAGTCTTCATTTACTCACCTGTCAACAATTAGGGAATTTCATGGTTGTTCATCTACCAAACAGCAAATAAGAGAGTGGACGGGGTATAATTACAGTAATTTGTAAATCATTTACCATGTTCCTTAGATGTTATCAACAAACTAGAGGTATCAACAGAGGTATTTACCAAGCATACACAAACGGTAACAACGGATGACTAGGGCTGATCGCGGTCATCACTCAGCCGAACTCTTAACCCCTCTCTTTCCCTCTGCACATCCGCCAACTCCGCGCAAAGGGCGCGACACACACGATGAAGCACCGCATTCTGCTCCATCAGAGCTCTGATATCACCGGCCGGCTCCGGCGCCCTACGAGCGACCACCTCAAACGCGCCGCGAGCTCGTTGATCCTCCCGATTGTACCCGAAGCCTTCCGATTCGTATTCCCCTGCAGCGTTGTTACCTGGTGAGGTTCGAGGTGGGGGGATTGGTGCTATAGTCGGCGCAGGGTTAGGAGGACCTTTCAGACGGGTTAGGTCGAGCGAGCTTGATCGTGCGTGGTTGCGGAGTGGTCTTGGCGGTGGCGGCGGTGGTGGCTCCTTACGCGGAGCGAGCTGAAGCGACTGAGGACCGTCATCGTGGGGGACTGAGTCCCTAGTCGGCGGTGGGGGGAGGACACCTACACTTTTGATCGGTTTCCTCGGCTGCGGACGAGATATGGCCTTGATCTCCTGACCGTTCGGTGGCGGGTCCGGCGGCGGCTGTGAATGCAAACGCTTCGGGCTCGCTAGCTCGAACGCGTGAGATATGTCGTCTCTACGGGGAGAAGTCGCGACTCTTTGTTCATCTACGGGTAAAGAATTCGCGTCCGGAGTCACCCGTAGAGCGACCGGGTGAAAGATTTTCGGATCGCGCTCCACAGCCCCGCGTTGGAAATCAAAGTTTACAGGTTTCGGGCCCGGGCTTGATATGCTAGACGTTGGTGAGTCGACGAACTTCGTCCACTCGCGATTATTCGTCTGTGCTTCGGGTTTCGGAGGAGTCAAGGACGCTTTCCGTTCGTCCTTTTTCGCCTCGTACGGATCGCTATCTTTTGGGGCGAAGTTGAAATCGGCGGAAGTACCCGAACCGAACATATCAGCCCCTAAATCTACTAAGTCGGTGGTGACCGCGCGTTGTGAGAACCGAGAGTCAACCAAAGGTATTAGACAAGAAGGTAGTGTTTCGGGTACCGGGATGTTGTTCCGGCGCAGCACGATGAGATGCATAGCTATGCTGAACTCCTCGAGGGTTAGAAGACCGTCCTTGTTGATGTCGGAGAGCTGCCATATTTTGCGGAGATCCGACACTGATAGGCGGGACTTTTCGAAGAACAATCTGGAAATAAAAATGTTAGTTAGTGACATAAGATAAATTATAATTGTGCATCCAACACAACATTAAACCAATGGCAATGTAAGGTACGTATTATAAAACTATTCTCAGTCATCGATATATGCTTGAGTAACGCTTCTGCCATAGAAAATCGTTCCTCATAAATCGAAGACATGAGCTTTTATACTATGGGCTTTCAATTGTCTTGCTGATAGCCTAATATCGCTAATACGAGCTAAGTACCGTACTTCATTATAATCATGACCACGAAGGTGGATCCGGACTGTCTGGAAGGCGTGAGGGAAAACCATCAGGGCTAGGACTACTGACTTGGATGCCGAACTCGACGCTACTAGCTATCGACATCTCAGAAACGAGATGCCTGCCAGAGGTATCTCCCTAGGCTCGCTGAGCTACACTAAGTAAATAAGTAACCATTTTAAAATGTTTTAAGTATGGATAATTGTTTCTGATGAAATACAGACTTATCTTGTTGATTTAACTTTATTTTAATTACCTTGCTGTATGTCCTGGAAGCAAGCCGCCGTCGGGCCGCAGTTGAGCGAACTGCGCCGCGTAGTGCCTCGCTTGGGCTTCGCTGATGAGCCAAATGTCGGTGGCATCGCCGTCGCCTTCTTCTTCGGATGAATGCCGGTCGGAGGATTCTTCTTCTGTACCTAGATAGAAAGCACATTAGGATAACGATAGGCTAGAAAAAGATATCTAACTGACAGATCAATCTTATTATTACACTAGTATTATAAATAAATTTTAGTAAATGCGAAAGTTTGGATGGATGAATAATTGTTAATTCTGCACGCCAAAACTACTGAACAGATGAGGCTGAAATCTTGCATAGATGTAGCTCTAAGCCTGGAATCAAACATATGCTGCTTTTTATCCCATAAATCATGGGATAGAAATAGCATTACGTTTCCATAGAAACAATGCAACAATAATAACATAAAAGGCCGGGTCGTCAATACACTTATTTGTTGGCCTGCGTGGCCAGGAAAGCGTTGACGCTTTCCTAAGAAATTCATAGATCTTTGCGCGTGAACGTGTGGAAAAAATTGTGGTAGGTTTTTCAGTTTGTTCAAACTCACAATAAACTTTCTTGAAATGGTCAGTCAATTACAACCTGGTTCTCTTCAAGACAAGAGTGAATAGGTATCTTCTAGACCTTCGTGATACATCGTTGGCCACACCATCCATCAGGTGAGATTGTGGTCAAACGAAGGACTATTGACTAAAAATAATGTAAGAAGTAGAAGTTACAGGGAACGGCAGCATACCTCATACCTTCACAGAGATCACTGATGCCTTATTAACCACCCCATCTAGGATGATGTTCAGGAGATGAGTAAGTTACTTACCAAGCAACTGTGTATGCTCCTCTCCAGTATTAGCTGGCCACACCCCCCGGCCTGTAGCGCTGTGTTCCCAGACTGGATGGACGCGTTCAGCCACCGAATTGGTTGGGGTGGGACTTTCACTGGCTGTGCTCCATGGTGACCCACTCTTGCCTCTTCTCTGTGAATTGGAAAAGATTTGTGTTGATACAAAAAATAATTTAATTTCTAAACTAAATTTGTAGCATAAAAGTGGTTAGTTTGTTTTAATGCAGAACTGCTATTCGGACTCTGAAAATTCTTTCAACAAAACACAGAGAGATAATGTTTGAAGCAACCTGCTTCAAACATTATCTCTGTGTTTTGTTGTCAAATATGTTTTATCCAGGTATTACATGGGTAGACAGAACTAGTCACACTTATATTATAAACTGGTTTCTGCCCGCGGTTTCATATGCTTTGTTTAAGGTTATTTCTATTCCATGGAAACTGATTTCAGACTGATATGGGATAAACGAAGCCTATGTTTTATTCCAGGCTTAGGACAGTTGTTTTGGCGTGAAAAGGCTACAAACATCCAAACTTTCGAAATACGACTCGACTTACTTACGATTCGACTTATAATATTAGTGTGATGCAAAATTTGGATGGATGGGTGGATGTGTTACAACCTCATGCTAAAACCACAGAACGGAACAGATTCAAATTTTGCATAGATAAATAATAGGATTTTTATCCCATAAATCAGTTCCCATGAGATAGAAATAACCTTTGAATGTTTCCATAGAAATAATGAGTGTGAAACAAAAAGAGGCTTATCAGTTCAATTTTGCATGGTTGATTTTCAACTTGTTAACATTATTTGGCAAGTTGTCTAGAGTATGTAGATAATATTTGCATCAATTAGGTGGTTAGCAGATAACACATGTACACCGAACCTTAAACCACTTAGCATTATCTTGTGTCAACATTAAAACTCATCAAACATGCTCTCAAGAAATCAGGTTTTTTTTATGAATCTTAGATTTAGTCTGAGATTATGAAGCTTGTCAACTGCTTTACTTCCTGTAGGTTAGACCTTACAAGAATCTTAAACAAAGCAGATATTTCAAATGTAATGTAACAAGCCTCATAGGCTATCAATCATGCCACATGAATCATCTTTGTCCAATGATGACTTAGTTGACTGTGTTAAAGTAACTACAACAAACTTACCCCTCTTGAACTAGATCTCTGTGACATTGTTTCAGATTCCTTATCAGAATCTGTACTTAGTCCTTCATTAGCATCGTGTGACAGGGTAGGAGCAGCGTCGCTATCAGAGAGGTTGGATGCTGACAACCTCATCGACTCGTATGCTACAATCCTTTCACGTTTCGCACTATACTCTCTAGGTGAATTTGAAAGCTGTATGAGATCAGCACTAGCTTCAGAATTAATTGTCCATGTAAACCTAGGCAGAGGAAGGTCCAGGCAAGTGGATATCAGTTCAGGTTTTACAGCCATATTCGATTGATGTGCAGCTATCAATTTTAGCGCACAGTAAAATTGTTTTCTATTCAAGTGATTTAGAGAAGCACAGTTGTTTGGGGCTACGCTTATGTCCATGATCTGAAACGATTAATTATTATCATTACTCATCAGTGGGAAACATTAGTTAGCTCACTACACATGAAGCGTACAAAATTATACCTGTTTTAGGACCTCATTAGATGTATTAGAGGATCTGAATAACTCTGTTGCTTTCAAAATCGGTATTTTCCCATTCGACTCTTCGTCGCAACATAAAAACAAATCACCGAAATATCTCGTTTCAGTTTCAGTCAAGTAGAGGTCCTCCATTTTAACTATAAGATTTCGTGGGCTTCCACACAACTAATCTAGCTTAACGTGAAAAACACAGCTAAAATTTGCATTATCCATTCGAATAAACCATTATTCTTGGAAAATATCTGGATAAAAATTACAAAATTTACACGAAGCAAACCACAAGCAAATTAATGAAATGTCATAAATGATAGTATTCTGACATGACATTTATCAACAAGGCAGATGCAAGCTAGTGTGGCCATTTGTAAAATTAAATAGGGATATGCTATTGCCTAATTACCGGTTTTTCTTTATCGCATCCACAAATCCAATAGAACCTTTTTATTAAAATGATACAAATTGATACAGGGTCAAACAGAAACAGAATCATTTACAATAATTTTGAGATATGGGATTTATTTTCCATGACTTGAGTTTTGAACTCTAACTCATAAATAACTAACTATACTAGAACTTGAGTTGAGTTGAGTTTGTTCATAGCAAAGGATTCAATCATGCATGACTCATGGAGGATACGTGATGTGATGATGTTGTATTTGTTGGCTTTGTAGAGGCTTAGAATAAGTTAGAGTTAGCTTCATCGTTCATTTAATTTTATTAATGCCTACTACTTATACAAATTAGTTAGGTATGTAGTTTGTTATTTTATATTTAGTTGAGGTTTAATATAAAATTATATGTTATAGAGTTGTTAGTTTATAGTTTAAAATTATTAAATAAATGATTTGTTGTGACTTTATTTAGATATATTAAATTAACCAAGTAGATTTGAAACACATCATCATCTTCAGCCTATATTAGTCCACAGCTGGACATAGGCCTCCCCTAATGAGCGCCATAGCGCCCTGTCTTGAAACACATAATCGATGAATTAAGTAATTTTTTTGCAATTCTGGCAGCAGCGGCGGCGGGGCAAAACCATGTGCAATTTCATACGAAGGTATGGACAAAACATCTGATCTGATGCACTCCAAAGGTTCTGTAACCTTGGGTACACTCGGTAGGCTTTTGTTAAGTGTTACTTTCCGAAAATCATAATATCATTGTGAAGAATCCTTTGTGAAAATAACTTTTACACACAGCAGGATCATCACAACAATAATTTATAATTTACTTGCTACGGGACACCACATCGCGTGGTGTTTTTATCTACATTGGTCAGTTCAACACTACAAAGACCTAAGCAAGAAAGAAATAAATTATGCTAAGTAGTATTAGGCTAAGTAAGAAATTATAGATGGTACTTATACCGAATGTATACTTACGAATACGTAATTCGAATAGTAAAAAAAATATTTTAACTTACTTACATAAGTGCATCAGATTCCGTGGGCTAAATGAAAGTTTTCTTTTCAGTTATGTAAATATTTTATTACAACGTTTCACATACACGCTTTTTATATTGCTACGAGCAATCAACTGCTGTTTTTAACAAAATTGAATCATCCCTACTACTACTGTCAAAGTAGTAGGTACCTAGGTAAAATAATTTAGGTAACACATCTATAACTTAAAACAATAAGGGCCGATAATCTCGACAAAGTATTATAATCATCCAAATAAAATGGTAGTTTACTTAAATCTAGTTATTTAATCCTTGGTCTGGATGTACTTGATGAGATCGATGACTCGGCTGGAGTAGCCAAACTCGTTGTCGTACCAGCTGATGAGCTTGACAAAGTTGTCATTCAGAGAAATACCAGCAGCAGCGTCGAAGATGGAGGAGTTGGTGTCACCGATGAAGTCGGAAGATACAACCTGGTCTTCAGTGTAAGCAAGGATTCCCTTGAGGGGGCCCTCAGCGGCCTCCTTGACCTTCTGTTTGATGGCATCGTAGGAGGCAGCTTTGCCTAGGCGGACTGTCAGGTCAACAACGGAAACGTTGGAAACTGGAACGCGGAAAGCCATACCAGTGAGCTTTCCATTAAGAGCGGGAATGACTTTTCCGACAGCCTTGGCGGCACCGGTAGAGGCGGGAATGATGTTCTGCTGAGCACCACGGCCATCACGCCACAGCTTGCCGGAAGGTCCGTCGACGGTCTTCTGGGTAGCGGTGGTAGCGTGTACGGTGGTCATCAAACCTTCAATGATTTCAAAGTTGTCGTTGATAACCTTGGCAAGGGGAGCCAGACAGTTGGTGGTGCAAGAAGCGTTAGAGATGACCTTGAATGAGGGGTCGTATGCGTCAAGGTTAACGCCACAGACGAACATGGGGGCATCGGCACTGGGGGCCGAAATGATGACCTTCTTGGCTCCGCCCTCTAAGTGAGCGGAAGCAGCAGCAATGGTGGTGAACACGCCAGTGGACTCTACAACATATTCTGCGCCAGCCTTGCCCCACGGGATGGCTTTAGGGTCCCTCTCGGAGAAGACTGCAATCTTGTTTCCGTTTACGACAAGGTTACCATCCTGAGCTTCAACGGTGCCCTTGAAGCGTCCGTGAGTGGAGTCGTATTTGAAGAGATAGACCATGTAGTCCAGACCGATGAAGGGATCGTTGATGGCAACGACTGACGCTCCCTTCTCGATGGAGGCGCGGAGCACCAGGCGCCCGATGCGGCCAAATCCATTGATTCCGATTTTTGACATGTTTACTGCAAAGATAAAATAATAACGAGTTAGGTATGTAGGTACTTCATAGTCTTATCATAGTTTGTATGTATAAAACAAAAAAGTATAAACATTTGGAAGATAAACCTATTTTGTTAAATAATAAAATTCATAGTGTTTTAATTATGGTTTAATCGATAAAATAGAAGATCTTTCAAGGTCAAATGAAATACAGACGTTTGCCTTGAACATCATTTGGGAATAGAGCCAGTAAGAGCAATGTCAAGGTCAATAATTTTTCTGTTTCATTCGCGAATTGCATCAAATCTGCAATGTTTTTTATGATTTCTTATTCAGTACTTGGATAGTAATATGGACTTTATATGTAGTTTGTTGTTAGGTACCTATGTAATGTAGGTACATTCATCACGGATCAGAAATTAAGGTAGGTAGGTACCTACTACTGCTTCTGACAGACGTAGGTGCATCTACATACATTACGTTCCTTCTGATTTATGACTTCGCATTTAGGTAGGTATTTTCTTTGACTGAATAAAATAATGCAATATTTCCTAGAATCTTCTTTTTGAGATTAGTGATGCGAGAATCAAGATCGCATCGCAGTGGAAAAATATTGGAACTAACGAGAGCTTCGATATTTATCGAGCTGACAGACTACCTACGTGTGTACATGAAAATTTGTATCTTTTCATTAGGTCCAAGATAATAAATACGTGGATAGAGTATAACTACCTACATATTAACCAAGATACCTAGAGCTTTTATGTGAATCATAAATCGCGTAATAGATCCATTGTCAAAGAAAACAAAACACAATCAGAGTATTAAATGTAAGTGCCTAATCGCAAGATATCTAAGAGCACATTTCAAAGTTAATTTTGTCGTGCCGGTATTGAGATGGACACAGTTTGGTCGAATAATGGGACCGCGCCAATCGTACCGGGCGGCGCGTGGAGGTCATTTAAAGGACAAGTCTTAATAAAAGCAAAAAAACTGCACAACTAAAGAACACTTTATCACAAAGTTTTACTAGTTTTATTAGGTTACATACCATTTACTCATATAAAATTAGAAATGAGAACAATCCTACAAATGTTTAAATATGCGCGTGTTGTGACTGATGTGAGGTAATCATTGTGTTACAACACCTAAATAATTATTAACATAGAATACTTCATAATCCACCGCAATAATGTACATGGATGTTATTGAGCTTCTAATAATAAGTAATAAAATACGAAATAACTTACCGGTGTTAATTGATTCAAGGACTCTTCCACTACACGTATCTTCTCCACAAGATGGAGTAATGAAATGTCAGCTGAAGGACAAGGAAGCAAAGTGGAGTTTAAATCATAGACAATTCTAGAGTATCGATTATCCAAAGAGTATCCGTAATACACAGATGTGCCTGTCCTACACAAAATCACATTAACGGAATCATTGAATGAAGGTATAAAATGTGTATTACAAAAAACATTTTTTTATATTTTTATTAAGTAGGTAACTAAGTATGTACATCATTTATGAGAAGCCAAGAGAAAAGTTTTATATTACTAAAATAAATATTTTCTGACATTCGAGGTGGCTACTTCTGATAAATCAAATCGTCTTATTCTTTTATTTACTCACTAGATCAGTATTTGTTTAATACCTACGTACTTATTGCGAAACATGCTTATCTAGCGCCTTTTCTTTGACTATTGCTTGTCTATGGATAATAGTGAGGTGGTAAAATATTTTTTTTGACTAAGCACCGGTTTTTGAAATAAATATGGCTGCTCGGAGTTGCTCGGCTGTGATGAGTGATGATGATGACGTACAGTTACAGTAATGTCAGTTTTATTGATGCCCGCGAAATTCAAAATGACTTGGCTGTTGTGAAAAATAAACTCTAAATTTTAATGAATAATCCAACAATTTCCCAATTGAAATGGCTATCAAGGTGGGAATTAACGGGTTTGGTCGCATAGGCAGAGTTGTGGCAAGGGTTTGCCTTCAAAATTATGATCTAGAGGTAAAAATACTTTGACATGTTTTATAATTCGATTTCAGGAGTATTCTGTAGGTAACCTTAGGTTTTCTGTGGCTGCCTCATTATACCATCACCCGCAGCCCGACCACTCCGTCACAGATAAATAGGCCACAGAATAACTATATAGCTAATACTTGCTATAAATCTCTCTCACATGCATACGGAGGTAACCGTGGTTTTACTCGTCTCGGACGGACCAGGAAATTTTTTATATGCAAAAGAGTATGGCTGCTTTTCAACCAGAAATGTGTCATGCAGCTATGCTACGAGGATATGAAAGCTAAGCTACGAAACTATGTGATCGTTTCCACTGATGGTAAGCTATGTAGCAAAGCACACCACTCGCGACCGTCCGTAGCACGCATCCAGACAAAAACATAACTTAGTTGAACCCGTTTCCACCAGTGGTAAGCTATATGTACCTATGGACCAATGAATACGATTGTTTTTATATCAAACGCATCATAGCATAGCACATCTCTGGTGGAAAAGCAGCCTAAACCCCATCTCGCTTACGCTCTCGTTGCGAAAGTATATTTTGCGACTTCGTCCGTCGAGCAATATCACGTTACTTATGCAGATAGGTAGTACCTACGTTTAGGTACCTATTTACTTCTTCTTCTGCGCCAAGCAAGCCCTGCCTGTAGTAGGTACCAAATTAATCTAGGTTCGCCCTAGAACGTTTACAATTTCGTCCGCCCATATCTCAATTAACCATCATAATAAGGTTATAATTATAGTGTGTAACTCGCACTGAGACATTTTTTTACGAAAATTTTATTATTTCCCAAAAATTCGAGTACGACGGGACTTGAACGCTCAACCCTCGCTCAGTACGGGATGCGCTGTCAACAACGCGATGAGGTCAAGTACAGACCGCGCCAAGAAGTTAAGTGACGTAGGAGTTGAAAAACCATACTTACCATCTTACTCTACAAAATTCCATTCCGTCGTCGGTCGTCGCGGAAATGATTTTTTTAAACTTTTATTTCTAGTTATCAGCGATTAACGACCCCGCTATCAGCGTCGAATATATAAACTACTTGTTAAAGTTCGATTCCACTCACGGGAAATTGCATGGGAATGTTTCAAACACCAACGATACAGTCACAGTTGATGGTAAGGTACTAGGCACCTACCAGCAGGTACTTGTAGGATAAGTCGTTAGTTTAGATAAAGAATGTGATTGAGAGTGACAGCATGTCTACCTGTTGTTTTCAGTCCCATTATTTATCTACGCGACTTCTACACCTACCTGCCGACGTAGATGGTGCGTTCATTTATTTTTAATTATTTGTTATCGGCGGAAAAATCAATTCATACAAAGTAGTTATTTGACGCATTTACAGCCCAGCCTCAGCGGTGCGACATGCAAGGGTACGCTTGGCTACTACATGCTCTTAGTCTATTCAACCAGCACTATGTGCGTATAGGCACTCGATGTATTAACAAATAGGTATTTATCGGTTTAACGCAATCACTGCCGAGCTTGCTGCAAAGCGGGCGCACCTCGCACGACTACGTCAAGCGCCAGCTTAGAATAACATGTGCCGACTGGGGGCTCCATGTGTTTTTTTACTACTTTCAATGTCATCATGGTAGCTCAAAGCGGTCAAGCGCAAGAGTTCGAAATAGGTACCTACCTATTCATTTCTGAAAACTGGCGCGACTGTCTTTGGTTTTAATGAAATAAACCACGCTGACGACACTTCGAAAATCCTGGCCAGTAGGATAGGAAAAACAAAAGGGTGTCGCGCCAGCTTTTAAAAACTTACCATACTTACTTTTTAATATTCCCTTCATAGATCATTCAATAAAAGTGTTCCATGAAAAACTGCCTTCAAATATCCCTTGGCGCACTGCTAATGTCCAATACGTCATCGAGGCCTCAGGAATGTTCACCAACCAAGAAAAAGCTTCCGTAAGTACCTACCCACCTTTTCCGATCCAGGTGACGGTATTCTAATTCTAATTCGAAGTGGGGGAACTGGGATCTGCACTGACAACTCGCATGGGAGTGTATTGTGCATTGTCCCCCTGCCTAACTAGGCCCTAACCAGCCCAGCTCCTTGAAGTACCGGAGCAGGACTTTTGGTGATTGACAGCTTCGTTTCAGCTTTTCTGGTGTATGTAGATAATATTTTTTATTTTAAGGTGACGGTATTGTGACGGTGTTACTCATGCTGTTTGTCATGCTGTTTTCGGTGCTCATTGGACAATAGGGTACCTATATGCATGTGACATCAAAACAGCTGATTATTTTTATTTGTAGGTTTTCTCTATTGACACAGAAATATATATCTGCATATTTATTTTAATATTTTTGATGTTTTTTTGTGAAATTTAATCGTTGAAAAGTAATAAGTAATAAATAACTCAATGGTAACATTTCTAAACGTGACGTCACCGTTCACCTCATGAAGCTTTTAGCGGGATATCTTTTTAAACAGAAAGAAAGAAAATTATTTATAAGACAACACACAAACATGATGGTTTTTATCATTTATTTGTTTCTAATTTTATTGTAATTGAAGGAACAGAAGTACTTTGAGTTGACACACTGAACGGTGACGTCAACGAAACAGGGCAACGTTTAAAAACGAAACCGAAGTTTCTGATTTGTTTTTGTGCAAATGCTATCTTTATGTAAGTGATATAAGAGTAGGTTTTGCATGTCTACGTATCAGTAGCTTCGATTGTTGTTTTACGAGAAGGACCCCTGAGTGCAGTTTTCTTTTTAGTTTTTTTCCTTCGTAATAATGGATCTATATAAATAAAAAAAAACTATGTATATACCTACCCTATTTTCATGCTTTTATTAGTAGGTAGGTAATCAAAATGAAAAAGCGGTAAAATAGTGTGTTTTAAGAACAAATCAGATAGTTTTACTATAAAAACTATCGCAGTTTGACGAATTCATTACGGATGTAAGCGGGTTAACTACGAACCCTCTTTGTGTTGGAAGAACACAAATAAGGTTCGTAGTTAACCCGCTTACATCCGTAATGAAATCAGATAGTCTCGAAAACCACCTGAATCAGATATTTGTATTCGCAGATGTTATCTTCATATTGTGAATCGAACCACCTACCTACTGCATATCAGGCTCTTGATAGGGTTCCTTTAAAACCTTATTACTTATGCTCTCATAGTAGGCCGGGTAAATCCGGTGGGTGCAAGGTATTTATTTTATCATTTTATTTTAGGGTCACCTCGCAAGCGAGACCGTTAAAAGAGTTATAGTAACATCACCAAGCGTTGATGTACCGATGATCATCATCGGTGTCAACGATCACCAACTCCCGATTGGTTAGTATCAGCACCAACCTACACTTAACCTTTATACTAGACAGGTGGACTAATATTTACATTCCATTATTTATTAAAATTCTGTCGTCGATCTGCTCCATCCCGCCCGAAAGTTGTATGTAGTAATTTTAGTACCATATTGGCAACCGAAATTGTTTATGACCATTCTCCTCGGATGACCCATTCAATAAGAATGGGATATTTTACCGAAATCGCTCTGCGCTAGTAAATAAAACCAGCAGCCTCGGAGCCAAGTGCGAGTCGGACTCGCTTACGAAGGGTCCCGTACATTATCTACAAAAACGGAAAAAAACACGTTTATTGTATGGGAGCCCCCCTTAAATATTTATTTTAATTCTTTATTTTTAAAGTGAATATATAACTAAATATTTTGTGAATACCTCAACGGTCTACCTGTTAGGTACCGTTGTCAATATCGAGCAAAACTAACTATCACGGTTCATGTGAACATGGAACACGCCTGGTGACAGACGGACAGCGGAGTCTTAGTAATAGTGTCCCGTTTTACCCTTTGGGTACGGAACCCTAAAAATATGCGTCGTAAGCGAGTAATTTTTTGACGAGTCAGACAATACTTCTGGTGGACTTTTCCAGAACAAAAAGTGATGTCTTGCGCGTCTAGCACACTGTACTGCCTGGCTCCCATCATCAAGATCTTGGAGGACAACTTTGGAGTGTCTGAGGGATTCATCACCAGCATCCATGCTATGACGCCTTCTCTGAAACCACTGGACGGCCTGTGCTTGAAGGGAAGGGTGAGTTGACAAGGTCCACAGCTGGGCATAGGCCTTACAAAGTCTAGGTCTTGATGTAGATTAGTCCTTACGCCCGATTCAAAAGTGTAGAGGATGTTTAATAATAACAATAACCCATTACTTTACGAACAAACGAGCTTCCACACGCGGCTTCGTACTAAAGTACGCGTTTTTCCGGGATAAAAAGCAGCCTATATTTAATTTACAGTGAACTATGGTTGTATAGGTTAGGTACAAACGCTGTCGGCCGCTCAGAAACTAGACGATTCCGCGGTGGAATCCAACTGGAACCTGGCATCGCATACGGAGACTTAGCCACTTCCCTCTAACCATCACCCGGTTATTTCTTCTAGCATTGGCGAGACCACAGAAGCATCAACCAGAACATAATCCCAGCTACAACCGGTGCTTGCAAAGCGCTCGCCAAAATCATCCCTAACATGAAAGATAAACTAACCGGAATGGCGTTCAGGGTCCCCATTGTTAACGTGTCTGTGCTGGATCTCACTGTACGGTAAGTCTTTACTGATACTAGCTTTAGTCAGCAGTTTCGTTCGTTTAAAAACTGGTGTGATTACCTTTTTTTCACACAAATTTTTGTATACAAAGGAGGCCTGGATTTGTGACATCAGAGCGGAAAATTGCATGAGACCAAAGACAATCACGCCAGCTTTTAAAAATTTAGCTATAGGTATGGTACGGTAAAGCGCAGTTTTGTTTAGCAATAAATTATCCAATAGCGTTCAGTGATGTTGCACCTAGTTTCATTATTGAAATAATATTTACTTAGAATCGGATCAGTTAGAGAGAGAAAGATGATGAGCTGTAGTTATCCTAAGACTTTATGATAGTTTCAAAGAATTAATTGTAAACCATGTTGTATAAAAGATCTTAAATTTCAGGTGGGTGCGTACCTCTTAAGCTCCCATACAAACGTATTTTCGAATTCATTTGGAAACTACATCCTAAGGGAATCAAATATGTACCCGGCTAGGGCATCTCAATTTAAGGTGAAATGAGTCCCAAAATCACGTTTTGACTGTACGGAAAATCAATTTTAAGGCAATAAAACACTATATTTTTAAATATATTTTGATGAGCATCAATAGTTAAGGATTTTTGTTAGTAAGTTATGGGAGTCGAAACACGATTGACTCATCTTGACTTGATACAAAAAAATCGCAAAGTTCCCTCTAAATTCTCATTTTTACTACGGAAAACCAGTTTCATTTGCTAGTTATTCAACATATTTTAATGAAATGTCGTTTAAAAAATACTTTACTAAATACTTTAGACGATTATGGTTTTATTTTTTTGCGAAAGAGTATTATTTTAGAGCAATAACAAATTTAGAAATAAAAACCAGTGAAATTGCGCGTCGGCCGGTTCTTGCCTCCCTTTCTCACCCTCTCACCGCGCGGCTTCGCTCGTCCTTGTCTCGAAAATAAAAACCTATGTCGCCTTAACTAGGCTCTAGAGGTGTTGCCGATACAGTGCTATAACCTGTCCTTTTCATACCAGCCTAGTAGGTACCTCTATCAACTTCTTATGTCGAATTTTCAGTTTGAACACCAACACAACCGTGGCAGAAATTGTTAAGTGCGTAGAAATGGCAGGCGAAAACACCATGAAGAATATCGTAAAAGTATCTAGCGATAAAACAGTTTCATCAGATTTCATAGGAGAAACTTACTCTTGCATTCTGGACGCAGACTCTACTATTCAGCTAAAACCTGACTTCTTGAAAATCATCTGTTGGTACGAAAACGAGTACTCCTATGCCTGTAGAGTTGCAGACTCTATATTTTTCTCCGAAAACCAGTATTGCATGCTCTCCAGTAAATTAACGTTCGTGAAACCTAGGTTTCTGCTAAAACAGGACGTGGTTCAACAAACCGAGTGCTATAAAAAAGAGATTTCTGTATCATGCTGCGATACTGGGGCATGTTCTGTCTATAGACAACCATTTGAGTTATGCCCAGAGGAAAAAGCTCCATGTGATGAGGTTGTGAGGAGATCCTTGCCCAACAACTCTTCTCATTCACTTCCAATGTGTTATGTAAGACATGATATTTCGCCATGGGAGAACGTTGACCTTAATAAGCCGGTGGAAACGCGGAATAAAAACCCATTTTCCCTACCGGTCACGGATGCTGTACAACATGTATGTCGGGTAGACAATTACAAAAGAGACTTGAAAATGGGTTATACATCTGAAGAATTTGTGAAGAAATCGCATAGCAACCATGTGACCTTCAGTGATTCATTTAGAAATGGACTGACTAAAAAATCTGAGCAGTTTAGAATAAAAGATAAATACTTTTTACCTGACACCGAAAGCCTTAAAAACGAACCAGTTGAAATTTGCGGTGACGGTAAAGCTTTGGCTTTACTTCCTGGTTTGCAAGAAAAAATAAAACCTCTGTTACAAACGTCAACCAGAATAATCGCGAATCATAAAGGGCGCTCTATTTTCATGACAAAATATAGAAAAGAAAAGGAAAATTTTGTAAAACAAACTCAACTAGCCCTTGAGGGAAAGCGCAATCCCTATCCTGTGGAAGGTGTTGATAAAATTAATAATACAATTACGTCATTGGTAGAAAGATTAGCTAAAAATCATCGAATCCAATATATAAGTGACCGCAATAACACTACTTTCAGAGGGAGTAATACATTTGATTTAAGCA
Source organism: Eupithecia exiguata (assembly GCA_947086465.1). Classification (NCBI taxonomy): domain Eukaryota; kingdom Metazoa; phylum Arthropoda; class Insecta; order Lepidoptera; family Geometridae; genus Eupithecia; species Eupithecia exiguata. The sequence goes on along the minus strand of OX352245.1, from coordinate 3,376,009 downwards.
ACAGAACCATAGAGGAAAACTTGCATAATACATCAAAATTAGAGAATCTAGACAGTAATGACGATGACAAAGATAAGACAGAGACAAATCGGAAAGAGAACAACGAAAAGCATGAACACAGTGTTGACAAATATGCGAAGCTAAATGATGAAGATCTTAGAACACGAAATATGATACCGAAAAATATTCGACCCGTAGTTAATAAGTTTTATCTCGAGAATAAAGCTTTATCATTAGAACAAAGGCAAATTTTTACGAATGTCAAGCATAAATTGGAGGAACCGGTATTCAGTGAAATGAGGAATGCATTTCTCACATCATCTGAGACTGCATCAGTTTGTGACAGCCTCTTCACAAACACAACACTAAGCAACAGAAATGACATGAAACGCGATTTATATGATAAGCTTGATAGTGCCAGTGGGACGGACTCAAACGCGTCGTTTGAAATCAGCCAACGAAAGTCGCAAGTCCTAAATATTAGTGATTTGTCGAAATCAACGGAGGACCTGGACCGTTTGGACAAAATCTGCAGGATCATTGAGATATCTGACGAACTGTCAGACAAACTCTTTTCAAATATAAATAATACAGATAATGATAGTCAAAAGATAAAGAAATGGTCGTTTAGAGATTTGTGTGATAGAATACATTTGGATGAGTTCTGTGAAAAAGTTTTTGGGAAATATGCCGCTAATAATATCTAGTCCTGATTTCAACTTGAAAGTACTTGTTTGATAAAAAATGAGTTTTTTTAATAAATTTTAATAAAAAGTCTTACAAAAACTAAATGTATGCGTATAAATAATTGAGTATTTAAAATAACAACGTTCGATAAGGCACTTTGTTGTGTTAAGCGTTGCGGTATAAAAATAGAAACTAAAAATATCACAGGATCACTTAATTAAGAGATTATGCTGACAAACACACATTTTATAAATAATAGAATAGAAATAGAATATTAATTATTAATTTCTATTTTACAAATAATAAATTGTACTGGTCTGTCAAATTATTGATTTGCGTGCATTCTTAAGGCCACTTGTCATATTTTTGTACATAAATGGAATGGAATTAAAAATAGAGCAGGTACTTTACTATAAAACCTATCGTAGTTTGAAGAATTCATTACGAAAGAAAGAAAAGAAGAATTCCCTTGCTTTATAAGGGAATTCTTAAATGAATGACACGTTGATGTTCTTCCGACACAAATGAACAGGTATTTATAAAATTATTGCAAATAAAAAGTCGCGCAGTCAAACAACAACTAGCGAAAAACTAACTAGCATGGTAGATGTGGTTGCATTTAGTAGTGAACTAGGAGAGAATAAGGAACCGTGGAGTGAAAAACGCTGAGTATTTACGTATGTATCCTTAGGGCCTAGGTACTAGATTAAGAAAAACCGAATCAACAAAATCAAAATCAACTCTTTTGTCACTTGCTTATGGTAGCGGTTGCAAAGTGTGAGGCGACTCGCACACGGAGGGTTCCGTACCATCGTACATAAGTATTTCGCAAAAGGAACCCTAAAAAACAGAATTAAACAAAAATTGAAAATAGCAAAAAGCGATCACGATGTGGTCACCCATCCGAGAACTAATCGCGTCCGACGTTGCCTAACTCAGTGATCGGTCCTCGACTTGGTACGGACATTGGACCCTTGAATTATAAAATATATTTTATTATTTGTTGTTAAAACGGCAATAATAATCTACACCCTGTCAAAATTTCAACCTTTTACGGTTCATGAGATACTGCCCGCTGACAGACGGACAGACAGTGGAGGCTTAGTAATCTGGTCCCGTTTTCATCCTTTGGGTACGGAACCCTTAAAACGAATCTTAAACCACGATTTTAATATTTCGAGTAGTCAGGCCCTTGAATCTGCAAATAAAATATGCAGCAACCACATCATACATGAACAGAACTGAATCTCATCCATAATAATTATGGTACGCTAAATCCGTATTCCTTAGCAACTTCATGTTAAGCTGTATTATAGTTTTAGGGAACACTGCATCGTCCAGCTCCACAAAGTCCGCGATGACCACGTTAACCGGGGAGGATATACCTGCGGTTGAGCTCCCGTGTGTTGGTGGTCCGGGGGAGAATTCTGCTAGTGCGGGTAGCACTTGATCTTTCACGGGTATGGCGCACTTTTCGCGCAGGGTTGATATCCATCTGAAAATTTTAATATACTACTTTAAAAATCTGTAATTATTGTGGTGTTATGTGAAAGATGATAGGGAATTCCACCCATTTTTGAAAAGTGTTTCAGTTAGATTCCATAGAGGTAATGAACCACAAAAAAAAACTTCAAGGCTTCAAGTAGGTACTTAGCTACACTTAGAAAAGGTCAAATAAAAAAAAAAAAAAACTCGTGACGTCACGAGGCGCAGCTCGACGTCGCAAGGCGCAGCGCGCACTTTTTATAACACTAATTTAAAATATAACTTTATTTACTACACAAAAAGACGCGGGCCAAGTACCAGCTGCCCAAGAGAGCACATAATAGCCCAATCGCATCGTGAAGACTTGGACCGGTTACCGGAATCAGTGCCCCCTCAGTGAACTCTTTTAAAAATAGTCTGGACAAACATTTAGTGTGCACTGACAAGGACTATGATATACACACATCAGGTTAAGAGCTACCTGTGTATTAAAATATTAATCATATGAAAAGTCCCCGCGGCACCGAGCTGCGCCGCGATGCGTCTCGAGATGCCTCCAGTCTCGTCTCGTCGCGTCTCGGTGCGAGCGAATCCTTAGGAGTTATTAGTATCTATGCATTATCATTATATGATCATTATATCATTATATGATATTAGTATCTATGCATTATGGTATCTATGCGCAGTTAGCGCTTGCAGAGTTTAATCCGCTGAGTAAGTCAAGGTCGCATCGGCAAAAAGCAGATGCCTTTATTTAACAACATGCAGGACGGACTTGCATGTCTGATAATAAACTTGGATTAAATCGGTCAAGTTTGTTGTTAAGTCAGAAGTCGGTTAGGAGGTTACTAGAACTTCCCTCGTCAAAGCAAGTAGCCGTGATTGTAGGAGTCGAGCTTCCTCCGATACTAGGTACAGGGTGTTCGGCAGACCGTGTGCGATATGGTAACTGAGGGTGGAACCAAATGCAATAGCTTGACGGCTTTTTAACCCGGAATAGCCTCTGAGCTATTTTTATAATTTGAAATACTTTTGATGATTTGTGCTGTAACTTTTCTGGTATGAAATAACTAGGCTTACAATTTTTTTAATTAAATCTGGCATGTTAGCCCTTACTAATTAAATCAACCTTATGTGAGATATAGGTAAATAGAGCAGCTATGGGCACGCAGTGTTGAAAAGTGAAAATTTAAAACGGAGAGTTCTACTTTGGATTGAAATTAAAAAAACTTGATCTTACAATTCACTGCAAACTTCTCTAGTGCATGGCCATTTAACGATATGCCACATGCGGCAAAACCACTAACACCTAACAAAGAAGCTAACCTAACCTAACAAAATAATCGTTTATGAAAAAATCTGACATTTTGAATATTGCCGAGCCTGAAAATTATGTATTTTAGGCTTGTATTAAGAAAGCTGGATCAGTCATCAATCGATGCTTGAGTAACGCTTTTCTATGGGATAAACTTTACTCAAGCATAGATTGATGAAATAACCTTTCTCCTCTCTCGCTCTGCATTAAGAGCGGTCCTGAAGCCCAAGTCCATTTGACGATAGAATTGATACGTGATCGTGCGTGACATCTCATATTTGTATGGGATTTTTGTAGTTCCCTGTTCGCACGATTGAGGCGCTGCTGTACCAATATCTATGGGAAAATGAAATGTCACGATCACGTCTCGATTTAACCGTCAAATGAACTCTAGGCACTGATCATTTTTTTAATTAAAATTTGACATAATTCATCGTATTTATCTAGTTATATAACTATGCATTTTATAGCCGTTAGCACTCCCTTAATAAATAAATAAATCACAAAAACTTTATCATGACCATTATCTACGGCCATATTTCACATACAGCTATTGGCTTTAGGCCTACCGAATGTTGTGCCATTAACATGCCAAAAAGAACTTACCTCAGCACAATAAATGCCGGCGTCGGCGTCAGCACAGCCTGGTGCACGAAACCGCTACCCGGCTGCCGTCGGATATTCTTCAGATATGAGATCAGTCCCGATATCTTGTCCTTCTGCGGCCACGGTGATGGCAGCATCTGAGGCGTCCAGAACTCGCCGGTTGCGAATACTGACTGGTTGCGGTACACCACTATCACCTGGAATGTGTGATGAGTTTTGTTTAGTTCAAGAGTTTATATGAAATTGCACAGAACAGAACAAAATGGTGAGTTAGCCAAGAAACTTGGCTGAGCTTTAAGAGTAAGTTTTAGTGAAAGTTTTTTTTTGTGGAAACATATAATGCTGTCAGTTACACACCATTTTTGTAATTAACTTATCTAACCATGTCATGCCATGGTGCCCAATGGCAAAAAAAGTGATGCTGTTGAGGGTTAAAAATGCCACCACACTGTTAGTTTTCCTAAAATTGTAAAGTTAATAATTCGAGATTTGGTGTACGTCATTAACAGATTCAACAATTTTTCATTAGAAGTTCAGGAGTTTAATGAAACAGTTGAAAAATGGTTGTAATTACAACCATTTTTCACGGTTTTACGGTGAACACATTGAAAGTGTACAAGAGGGAATTAAACGCCACATTGCGTAAGTACATACATGTAAGTAATTTGAATATTATTTACCCAGATAGTAAGATGCTGGATGCAGCAAGGTGAAGACAGAGCGCTATAGCGCTTATTAGGGGAGGCCTATGTCCAGCCGTGGACTAACATAGGCTGATGATGATGAGTTTAGCAGGTAGAATTAGCTATCATAACTAGCATTAAAATAAATTATTTGTAAAATCTATTATCTATGAATGAGGTAGGTAATCTGTAACCAACTTTATATTTTATCCAGTCTATAAAGGAACAACATTACCTGCTGATTCAGCCTGCTTAATGAATTGAGTGTATATGTCTGAAGATCTGGTCTCCGTGCTACCAACTTGGGTCCGTACAAGTTGAGCAGATACCTTATGAGCCTCTGGTGATCTTCCGGCGTGAATCCGTAGAAATGCTGGCAGTCTAGGATGACCACCTGTAAGTAGAATGTAGGTTTTTTGGGTATCATTTAAACGGTCAGCAGATAAATGCGGTTTTGGTCAGCAGAAACATAAATTGAGCTGCATCTAGTGGTCGGCAGATATGACTAAATTGGTCAGCAAGTAATGTGACATTGGGTTGCCTAAAAATTTATATCATAATAGGTAATTAAATTTTGGTGCAGCAATATATTAGTGAGGCAGCAGCAATGATTCGGATATAATAAAATTTTGGTAGATGGGAAAAATGTGGGTAGATAGAACGTTTCATTAATTCTGCTAACCAACATAAATTTTGCCGATCATTCGGCTATTTATGTTCTGACCAAAAATAATTTAATTGCTGGCCTAGTAAATTTACTCGTTTTTTTTTACTAACATAAAGTTGCGTTCATGATAAGAGGTACTATGGCGCTTTTCAGGGGAGGTCTACGTCCAGCAGTGGGCTGGTAAAGGCTGTTGAAGGTGCGGGACGCACCGACGACGCGAAGGGGAGAATCGACTAATTACACACTCGTCTGCCACAGATTTCAATAGGTTGCAGTTTATTTGTCAGTAGCTTTTTCCCATGGATTAGCACGCGTGTAAACACTACATTATTATTTTACATCTTGAACTAACGTTTAATGCACAATTTTGCTAGGTTCGTTGCGTAAGTTCCGTAGTTATGGCGTTTTCCACGCACAACAATATACATATTCCTAAACTTTTACCTTTTTAGTACTACGTATTGAGACAATATCAGACAATCAGCTTAAACTTTGAACACTTTTTACAGTACAGTTTAAAAAAAAAAAAAAACAAACCTCTCCAGGATGCGTGTCCACAAACCTCTTGACTTCCTCCAAGCCTTTTGAGATATCTTCGGCATAAACTCCATGTGTAAAGTAGAAATTGCTTTCTCCATTCTTTGTAGCTAGTCTCAGATCAAAATACCTGAAAATAGTTGAGTAAAATAAAAGAAAGAACACTGGCCACAATATTAGTTACTTTTTTTACACAAGTTAAGAAATGTGGGCCGGAAATGTATATTATTAACTAATCTATGCAAATAAAAATTGTCAAATGTGTTGCAAAATTCGAGAAGGCCTGAACCAGCTGTTTGTTTTAAATATTCCTCTAAATCCATGGAATATTCTTATCCAGAGAAAAATTGCCCGGATAAATGTATAAACGACCTAGTCAAATTAAAAAAATATTTGTTAACACTGTTGGGTGCAGCTAGTAAACAATAAAAACAGAATAAAAAGTACCCAATACATTGACAGAATAGTACATTTATGTGGACCCTAGTACAGCTCAGTCACACTACACAAGGCAGATTGTAAAAAATTAATTACATAATGTGTGTGTGATCCCAATTAAATGTATTAAAAATTAGTGCATTTTAAGTGCATTGGTTAATATGAAGGTACCTAATGCCAATAAGTAGTTGGTGCCACGTGTCTAAGGCCTGGGTTATGGTCCACCGTAATATCGTACCTCGGAACAGAGGGTACAGACGTTTCACTACTGGCTCAGCATCAGGGGCAATTTCACTGGCCCTGGTTATGCCATAGGTCATGGAGTCATGGCTTCCTGGAAGGTTTTAAGATGATTTGGTACAATGTGAAAGGACCAGTGTGCTTATTAATTAAGTATATATATTTATTTTATTTATAGTTAACTGATAAACATAATACAATACACAGATAGATATTTTTATAAGACATAGAAAATAGCCAGAACACCCGGCACAAATGTTTGCAGATCGTACAAACATTTGTCTAAAGGCGAGAATCTAATCTGCAACCTCCTGTCTTACAGGCGAACTTTTGGCCATCGCGCCACATTGGTCTTCAAAAAATATATTATAGTGTTGTATTTTCAGGTTAAATTATGCACCTACATACTGAGCCCAACTTTCAGAGTCTAGTTTCTAAGGTCATCTGGTAGGTCATGTTTGTAAGTGATACCTATTACCAAATGATAACCTAACTGCTGATTACATGAAGAATAAAGTTCCAAGCGAATTACCCAATATTAAAACTGAGTTTTCTGTTGATGACATCACAGGCAGCGAGTTCAACTACGCCCTATAGGAACTGAAAGAGACAGTTGCGTATAGAGAGGCAACAGAACAACTCAAGGTTTTCTATAACATGTGACAAACCTGGAATAGCAAGATAAATCAGCGGAATATCTTTCAACTGGGCTGGCAGCTCACTCATCCACGATTCTAAATGCAAAGCTTTGCTGTCTTCACTCATAATTAAAGCTGAAAACAAAATATTCAACAATTTTAATGAATGACGAGGGCAATAAATAAACAAGTAATTCGTTGAGTAGCACAATTATATTAATATGACCCACATACACAAAGAATAACGTTTTTAGAATAGGCTCAAATACCTCGATCAAAGAATCAAGGCTTCTAGTTCTTTAAGTAGGACCAGTTCAAAGTAAGAACACGGTCTAACTAAACTCACGTCATCATAAACGGGTACGGGCGAGTCCCTACCTAGGTTGTTATTTTATCGAAATTATTGCTATTTACGCTTAAATCTATGTATTGACGATACCTTTCGTAAGAAATTTTAGGAGTTTTCATTCAAAAATCTACCAAATTTATTTATTTTTGGAAAGGACAAACAATGGGAAAGAAGAACAATACAAACAACAGCAAACAAATCCGATAAAATATAAAATCACCAAGTTAAGTTTGTTATTATCCTTGGGAAAATCATGGGGAAACAAGGATCTTCTGAATTTAGCTGCATTATAGCAAAATGCCAGTGTCAGGAGCTGTCACAGAAATGTCGCCTTTCTTTTTACGTTCCTTATCACGTCGCTTTCGTTCGTTCCGTTACTTCCCTCGACCAATATTAGACAAAGACTGAAAGAAGTCTACGGAACTCCTTTCAAGGTGCCTTAAAAATATGGAACCGCTCGCTGTAGACGAAAAAGGCGACCGGCAGCATTCTGGATGGCAACATCAAACTCAAGTTTAGTGGGTGTTGGAATGATTTTCAAATCAAGAGAGTACCTACGAGTAATATTTTAATGTACCTATGAACTTGGTAAGTACCTAAGTTAGCAGTAGGTATGGTAGCAGCTAGGTAGATAGGTTCGATAACAAGTTTTAAGAAATTTCTTGAACTTAGGTAACCATAGGCACTTACCCACAATCAGTACGTAATCCAGCTTCATTATCACAGTTTGCAACTTATCGCAAAGTAAACAATGCAACTTAAACCGTTGCCAACTTGATTCAGACGTGTGTGTTCTATCGGCATGAGACTAAACTAACATAATCACGCACTTGGCTGAGAATGATCTCGCTAATAAATGCAAAAAGTATGTAGGTTGTTTAGGCATATACCTATTTCATTTATCGCTGTTATGTTATTATTAAACTCTGCGATGATAACGCGTTACCAGCGACTAAAACTGGACACTTTTCGCAGTGACATCTACCCACGTAAACTACAAAAATCTCCAGATATTGAAATTATTTGTTGGGAGATAGTAAACTGTACGGTGTAGGGTAAGGTTGCTCAAGTCGTACCACGGCCTAAATCGTACCCCGGCAATATCTTGTCTGATACGTATAAAAAACACCATCTAGTGTCGTCAATCTGAACATTTTAGTCGAGCAAGCAAACGTAAACAAGCGGATCGCCGTCCGGCTTCGTGAAGCAAAAATAATGAAAAAGTAAGTTTTTTATACGGTTTTCATTAGAAAATTTGACTCATTTGTAAGCTTTTTATGGCAGGAATGTGATTCTTACCTTTTTTCTTTGTTAACATGTATTTGTAATACTTATCTGGCAATCGTTTAGGCATACTCAAACAGTAGAACTTTTTAGGATAAGTCAGTGGTTTTAGTTTTGAACTTGGAAGACTCCGCTGCTTAAGTCGTACCTGTGCAAAATTCTTTACTCGTACCGGTACGTCTAAGGTATTATGAAATTTTTTAAATAATTATATTAACTTTTTATCAGGTAGGTAGGTACTAAATAAATATGGTGAAGCGAAAGTACAATACTTGGAAGCAGGAGGATACGTATGAAGCTTTACAGAAACATCGAAATGGAGATATTGGATTTAAGGAGACATGCACGAAGAAAAAATATAATGTAAGTGAAGATCGTGAAGAAAACCTGATCCAATGTGTAAAATGTAAAGGTTGGATACATGGCCTATGTGCTGGAGTTGAAAGTAAAATAAAGAAATATATTTGTGATATCTGTATTCAATCTCAATAAGTTTTTAAGCATTACATTGTTTTTAAGATTTAATTTTCTATGTGCTATTTACTTAGTAATTAGATTTGTCTAAGTAACTAATAACAAAGAAAATGTTGTAAGTTAATATCACACTGAATTGTTTGTAATATTTAAGTTGTTTATTGTGATCTCTAGTTATTAAGTATTTTTCTATAGTTGAACACATGTGTTCAATAAAGTCCATTTTCTAAGTACGACTAAGGCTATAGGTGGTACGAATTAGGAGACCAGGTGCCTTAATCGTACCGAAGGTATGTTTTTGAAAAACGTTAAAATACCTATTTTGATAAAAGATTTTCAAGTTTCTATGACTGTAGATTAAAAGGCAAATAAATAAAGATTTACTTAATGCAGAAGATTTTGTATTATTCCCATTGCAATGAATATTACAGTTTTATTTCCTTAGGGGGTACGACTTGAGCAACCTTACCCTACCTACGTTTTAAGTTAAAACATTTAATTGATTTTTTTAAACCACAGTAGGATTTTTTTAGAGTTAGGTATTCAGAAGATTTCACAACTTTTAAACGCGATAAAAACGCGGACTCACACAAGAAAATTCGGCGGTCATTTACCTAGGAACTGAGCTGGCTAGAACTTAAAAAGTTAAATGCACAAGTGACCTAGACCAAACCACATCTTATCCGAGTAAAGTCAAGACTAATATGATGTCTGAATGTCCACCGGATTAGAAAGGAGATTAAGTTTTTTGCATGATGCTCGAGTTTAGTCCTTGGTGCTCTAATAATAAGCTTGACCTTGATTTTTTCTTATTGTCCATGGACTGGCATTACTTTAAAGTTGTCCGGCCGGTGACACCGACCGGTGCGACGACGTGCACTGGTTTAATAACTACCTAGCTAGAGTACCTACATACCTATAACTACACTTCTACGTAGCAGGTACACTCCAGCTTAATGTCATATTTTATCATATTACAATTTATTATTACATTACTCTTTCTTATCATATTTCAAATATTTTCTTCAATAAATAAGCTAACAATAAGTAACTGAACCTCAACGCCAAACATGTGTTTTTTTTATTACTTACAAACACTATAGTACACATCGAATTTGGCTGGAGTACGCGTACGTACGCGCCGTAACTTACGGGGCGTACGAATCGACCCTCTAACTTAAGCCCGTGTGGGTGCGGGGGTGCGGTAAAGCCGCATTCTGGAACCTACCAGCGGAACGGCAACAGCTTCCCTATGTTTATTTTTATTTAATAATTTATTAAATACTAGCAGCGCCTCGCGGTTTCACCCGCGTAGTTCCCGTTCCCGTAGGAATTTCGGGATAAAAAGTAGCCTATGTCCTATTCCAGACTATAATCTATCTCTGTGCCAAATTTCATCCAGATCCGTTTTGCCGTTCTGGCGTGATAAAGGAACAAACATCCATTCATCTATCTATCCATCCATCTAAACTTTCACGTTTATAATATTAGTGAGATGACATCCGCTACTACATCCGCAGACATACGTTGGACAAAGATATTGGATGAGTAGAATTATTTAGCAATCCGCATGCCTACTGCAACAGCTTCCCTCTGAGTGGCGATTATGGCAAAAGCCTCCTTGATTGGGGGAGGCACGTTCAGCAGTAGGCTGTAGGCAGTAGGTTTCCCAAGGCAGGAATCGAATCCGCAATCTCCTGCGTCGCAGACGGAAATTCACCCGCTGCGCCACAGAGGCTCGTCGTAGATATTATTTTTATATTATTATTATTATATTAACGCTGGACAATTTACACAGCATTATCTAGCCCCAAGCTAAGCAGAGCTTGTGTTATGGGTACCAGATAACTGATATACATAATACAATACAATACATAGATAGATATTTTTTATTATACATAGAAAACGACCAGAACACCCTGAACAAATGTCTGCAGATCGTACAGGGCCTCGAGGGCTCATAACTACGGCGACTTTAAGCTCACTAGTACTTGATACTAGGATTTTAACAGCATATTACAAAAAAATACTAAATAATAAATACTGAACAAATTGGTAGCGGCGCGGGCGGCGGCGCGGCGGCGCTAGTGTGACCCGGGGTAGCGGGCTAGCTACTTCATCTCTTCCACCCACCGAATGATGTCTAGCACCCACAAAATACCGCGAAACAACAGCGTAAACAACAAAAAATAAAAATAAAACCGGTTAGCCTTTTACTGTAAAGTAGAATATGCACAAGGTGCGCGTTTATGTCTTTTACTCGGGAATACGTCGCCGTAGCACAAGCTCTACGAAAAACTCCTAAAAAGAAGAGTAGAAAGATTTTTTTTTATTTACCTTAAAAACTACTCAAAACGAAAACTTATGGTAGGTACCTACTTATTAATTAGCCCTGGTCATCCCACTGCTGGGCAAAGCCTCTCCACAATCCCTCCAGACATCACGATCCTGAGTTAAGAGTATTGTATTTACTATTTATTGAGTACGCAGCAGTCACACTCAAGGTAAAGAAACTGAAATGGAAGTGGACCGGACATACAGCAAGGGGGAAAGATAAATGGAGTAAAACACTAATGGACTGGTTTACAAATTTTATAAAAGAAATAGAGGGAGACAATTCAAAAGGTGGGAGGATGAGTTAAAAACAATAGCAGGAAATACATGGATAAGGTTGGCGAGAGATAGAACAAAGTGGAAGGGGCTAGAGGAGGCCTTTGCCAAAAGAGGGCAAACAGAAAAATTATCGATGTCGTAACAATAGTATAAGTAATAGTATTTAAAAAACAAATTGTATTTTTTTTTCTGAATAAAGGCTTGAAATGAAATGAGTACGCAGCAGTCTGAGCAAATATGGCCTCCACTCAGCGTCATGCTGGATGGATAGACACTGGTGTGTCTAGTCTACTCAGCGCTGATTTTCAGTAGAGTTCAATGACGTAGCTGACGTAACGGTCATAACGTAACGGCTGACTCCAATGCGTTACGTCTAGGATTATGTCTAGAACACTTAATTAGCTAGGTAATTAAAAATAACAATAAATAAAAATTACAATCAAATAATAGAATTAAATTAAAACTAGTATTTACAATTGAGCTAACTGCAGACTGTTGCAAACAATCTACTGGTAGCTGTAAAGTGTAAGTATTCATTTGTGTTTGTACTTTGTACCTGTTTGACGTTACGTTAATAATAAGTAAAATAATAATAAATTATTTATTTCCAGACACGAGATAAGTAGGTAGTTAGGTAGGTACAATTACAATTCAATAATTAAAACTAGGTTCAATAATTTAAACTACTAAATAAGTGAAACAAAACACATCTGTACCTATTTGAATTTCATTATCAGTCGGGTGATTTGCGGCAGGAGAATAATTTTATTTGTATTATAGCCCAAAAATACGCCCACCTCTCGAAGTCAGCCGAAGCTTGCCGAACGACAATCGATGTCACCCGAACGGGTTTGTGTCGTCACAGCTCCCTCCAACAACGACGCTTTCCCCTCAACGCAAGCAACGCCAACGCGCAAGCCCAAACGGCAAGCCCACAGTCCACCACAGTCCACGTCCCACGTTGCCATTGTATCGTACCGTACGCCTGCCGTAAACACAATCGAAGAATAACTCAGCCGCGCATTGACCAAACAAACCGTATAGACAACACAGCGTGGGACATACCCAAGTGAAAATGAATAAACTTAGATCCGGAGTGAAGTAAAGACTCATACCAAGTTTCAAGACTATGAAATTATAAGTGCGTTTTCCTCGTGCAATGTTGTGGGGGAGTTTTGGCTGAAAAGTTAACATTTGACGTTTACTGGGACTTATTGCGAATGTGTATTGAAACGTTCATCGCTATCCACGGGCGCACGGCTATGCGCCACGATTTAGTTCATTTTATACGGCACACATCTTCCGACCATTACTGCGAAGGAAAAATTTAGTTGATGTGGCAGGTAAGCGCATAATATTTACACAGAAAATTCTAGTTGAAGTTGGATCCATCAAGCAAGTTAACTAGTGGCTGTAACACACATACTAATGACTGGTAATTTCCTTTTTGTACGTAACTTTGAATGTAGGTACATTTGTCACATTTGCTGCAAGTGCCAGGGAATTTAAGCATTCGGCTGCAGGGCATGTGGTTCCTATTAATACACGAGTAAATTTCCAAGCTGTATACCTAATTAAGTCTAAAGATCAGTCTTGGAACCCCGGTTTGAAATTCAATACAAACGACGACGCTCAGTCAGATTCTAAGACACGTTTCAGTGCCAATGATGCTAAAAAAGTCAACCCGAAACAGTCCATTGAAAATGATGATGTAGACGAAGAAGTAACGAAAATGTAAGAAGCTGGAGAAATTATCGACATTAAAATGTTCCGAGTGATTATTGACACACGTTTCTGGTCATAACAATGCATTATTGAACTCTCAAGTACCTACGCAGACGTGCATTTCGAAGATTTAACAATGAGATTATGAACTATTAAACACCAAACAATAGGTAATGAAGAAAACCGCAAAACAATCGCCTGGATCATAGAAATAAAACAATTGACAACCTTTACTCAAAACAAACGTACACTTAAACAGACTCAGAGAAATAACAAAGGAATATTGTTAGTTATTCTCGTCAGCCTTGTGTTCATGCTCCGTTTCACCTCAGAAACTCTGCTGTTATAATAAAATATGCTATGCAGACAATTCGCGCAACACTACAAAAGTATCCGCATTGCATCCAAGAATTCACAAGAAGTTAAATACAAAAGAACCAAGACAATGTTACAGTCAAACAGAGTAGCGTGAGAATTGGAGTCGTAACAACAGATGACACAAAACAACAAACAAACTACATAGATACAAACAAATACAGTAGGTAGGTAAGTTGGTAGTATACAAAGAATACAATTTCAGAAGGGTGATAGACAACTGTATTTTGACCTGCATTCCCTAGCAAGGCAAAAAATCAACAAACTGCTGTATCGTGGCAAAAACCTACGATATAGCATAGTGTTACCATTTTTACCAAGGATAACCTACCTACGTAATATATCCATATTGTATAAAATTTGTTTATTCAATCAGAATTATACATACTTAGAATCCTTTTTACTTATATCGAAGCTTAGAATATAACATTTAGCGTCGTTTTTAACGGTTTCAACCGGATTAATCCGAACTTTGCCAGATAGCTAATCCATCATTATATGCTTAGACGTGTCTTTTTCGACAGAATTCACTTGTGAATTCACGTGTGAATTCTGTCGAAAAAAACGGCACCTTCATTGATAGGTATCCATAGAGTTTATTTAGTACTAGTCACTATATAAACTCTGTTATTATCATATTTTATCGTTTAGTTCCCGTAAATAAATTAGCAATGTCGATATGGGTGGTCACATTAAAATGGGCTGTGTTTTTCCTTTATGAGATTGCTAGAAATACAATATTAACAAATAGCGTTTTTGGCACCATTTGCCCGCCATATGCGTTTTAATCTGGACTTTATACGTAATTTAATTGCCCTCCTTGACACTCAGATTAGAACGAAAACTTTGATCTGCTTTATTTTTACCGAGTTCTAGGAGGTTCTATATTCGGCTGTATGTATATTTTTTAATGTCACTTCTTCCGTCAATTATGGACCGATTTTGTAAATACTTTCGCTATTGTACAAAAATAATTCCGAATTGGTCCCACACAACCAATAGGTTTTTTTCCCGCAAAACTTGAAAAACAGTAAATACTAAGGAATTTGAAGTACATAGTTTTTTTAAACATTCAAATTTATCGTTCAGATAGAGTAAAACGGTCTGCTTGACGTAAAAATTACGCATTCCTAAACGTAGGCAAACAATAACAATAAACATGATAAATTGTGCAGTCCCTGCTGTTATGCAGGCAGGACGTATACTAACTACCTTGATAGAATTTGAGCTAAGCAATATGTTTGCAGCGTCTACGTAATTGAATAGCCAATAAGTAAGTTACACAAACTCGGGCTTATAGGATGCAATTTTCAAGTAGAAAATCTATTAAATGCCGATTTTGTTATTGTTTCAGGTCGCTGATGGCGTTAGTAAGCATCAAGGGCGATTGGTATATATATTTCTGGTGTTTATACTGCAAAATCTATGCATCCATTATATGGTTGTTCGGCAATCATTGCCACAGGACTGATAAGGTTCGTTCAGTGATAAGCGCCGGTGTGGTCGGCCAGTCGGCATCCAGCATTCACAGAGTACGCACGCGTAGGAAGCGAACGCCTCAGCAGCACCGATTAAAACACGTCGTAGCTTTGACTAGGAGACCGTCTTTGAGAAGAATAGTTATGGCACCTGGATCAAGCACCGCACACACAATGATGGAGGACAAAGAGAAAGCGCTACATGGAGCCCTGCCAACTGGTGAGTCCTTATCAATAAGCTTAGCTACTCTGATATCTTCACTGTCTTGTACATTACTTGCTGTCCATGAAACAGTAGTGTATTCTTTCGTATATTATTCACGGAACTGAACCTGCGTGCTGCAAGCAATACTTCATCATCATCACATCAACCCATACCTGCACGTCCACTGCTGGACATAGGCCTCCCTCATACGATGCCAGAAAGCAAGCAATACTTGCGAGGAATTATTGCTCGATCACGACTTTTGACAACTGAAAGAGTTATTGACACACATTCATGGTTTTTCTAAACTCCTTTAATAAATAATTTTCAGCCAATGACTAATCTAGCTGCTGTTGTCGTTTTCACTAAAAATCCACAGTTTGCATCATCGGCATTTTGCCATTCTCTTCATAAAATTAGCTTCCTGATATGGTGCCTATTGTAATCAGGGTCAATACAAATAATTAAGCAATGATTTTTTATACTTAATTGCAATTTCTATTCTCTACATTTCTTCTATTTCTTTTAAACTAAATCCTCAAATCTTACGCAGTTTGATATTATGTAGTACCTAACTTAACAAAAGATATAATTACGTATACTTACTTACTTAAGTGCTTTTTTTGTGTCAAAAAACAAAAAAGCACTTACTCTTGAATCTCATTCAATGAAGAATATTTATGAAAATCATTCAGATGGATGAGTTAAATCACTTTTTTATTTACTAGTTACCAGTGTCTAGGTCTAGATATAATTCAAAAGTAGATTTTTCTTTGGCATTTAGCATGAGCTAGTCCGAAGAAACTGCGAGTTCTCCGTATCCTCACTATGTCACTCACGAGGTTGCCATCATGGTGGCAAGTAGCCAATCCCTTGTGCAACAGGGTATCTTTTGGTCAGGCAATTTGCAAATACATATCAATTTTCCCACTAGCATAGAGCGTACGCTTGGAGATCAGAAGAGCTTTCGATATTGTGGTAAAAACTGTGCGTCCCTATAATCATGAGTTACTAACTAACGATAGATAGGTAAAAAAGTAATTATCGGAAATAACATCCAATGCAGATATTTACTCAACAAGGAGCTCATATGAAATAAAAAAAAATGGTGTTTATTGTTTCTTTTCGGGTGACGGTAGCTCAAGGTTCCGCTTCAACCCCTATACTTTGTTTTCCCTTTTCATGAAATCATTATTCTAATCAAAGAACTTAGAATATCACTCAAAATTTTACAAGTCATCTATACAATACCGACGTTATCGTTATAAAATACTGCTGACTGAATTATGATGACCATGTTAATTGCCTTGATTATATTGTGTTTTGGCAGCCTATTTAGAATACATTTGCCAAACCATTACGACTATTAAAAATAACCTCACGGTTACCCGAAATCATTAGGAAAAGCCAGTCGACAAACATATAGGTACCTTATACCAGACTATTAAGTCTTAAGTAATTTGCGTGTATTTTGTGATTTCTAGAAGTGGTTTAAATTAGCCAGGACAGGAACTTCAATTGCTTCGAGCGCGTCGGTCAATTGCCTTGAGAGAAAATAAACGCTGGACTTTGTACTTGCTACTAAAATAGCAGACATGTCTGATACTGAGTCCTTTGTACCTTTCAGTAACTGATCTTTTGGATTACAGTTTTAATAATTTTTATACGTGGCTCTATCAATATAATAGGCAAGGCACATTTCACTATTCGTTACAATGCTTCAAAACGAAGGACTCTAAATCGACAAAATCAATCATCAACATCTAAGCTAACAGTAATATAGAATAACAGTAGTGTAAGCTATCAGTCTTAGGTAAGCCTGTAACTGTAAGGCAAGCTAAGGTAAGGAAGGTTGACACGGGTAGGCAAAATGACAGTGATATGCGAAACGCTTTATCTGTGACGAGGTGACCGACGTAGGATGACCCACGTAGCATCACGTAATAACGACCTTTGGATTCATCATCGTCGTATCTTCTTGTTTGAAGTAGCTATAGAAAGCTGGTTAAGAATTGGAAAACTACATCGAAAACATAAGTTTCCATGATTCATGAATTTTTCTTCGTTCAGAGTTTTAGAAACCCACGAAAACATGCCGAACATTCGCAGTCACAGTTGCAAACATTTCGCACCTAGGAGATAAATGTGTAACAAAAATACATTTTCGAGAACATATCCAGTCCAGTGTTCTCATTTCTTGACCGAAAATAGAGTAGATCATAAACAATTTGTCTACTTACGATTGCATTTGAGTTAAGCTCAGCTTTCATTCTAAAATTCAAAATTAATCTTGAAAACCTTGTAGTCCAATTTCTTGCTTACAAAAAACTTCACCCTTTTTCAAACCCAACATAGCTGGTAGAAAAACATACCAAAAATGTTAATTCATCGGTTTTAGACTTCAATGACTTTATTTCTTTAGATTGTTTACAAAATACCTAAGCACTTAGACACGTAAAATTTTATACATACCTACTATAAATTATAAATTAGATATTAATCGGGGTACCTATTTGCCTATAAATCTAGAATCTTCATAAACCGACGAAGGCCGGAGCCATAGAGTTGTAGTCGAGCGTCGAGTTATAGTCGAACTGTAATCTGTGAGTCGAATGAAGGTCTTATTCAGTTACAATACTAGATAATAATAACAACAGCAGACAAAGCAAGCGAAGGGCAAACTACACAACAGAAGCATTGCGATGACGTAGAACCACGCCTACAAATTGAGGCCACTAGACTAGATAAACCTCTTTATAAAAATCCGAATATCAAAACAGACACCGAGTAACAATCCTATACTCTGATTTAGAATTCGATATATTTTATGTCAAAAAAGATATTTATGAATGGAAACTTAACAAAAACTGATAACAGTAACAGAAAACGACAAGGTTATCATCACTATAAATTCGAAAACGAACGAGAGATCAATCAAATTATGAATCACACCAATACTCCTTCTGTATACAAAAATAACCAGGTTTTTGAATCGGAGTATATAGGATTGTAACTCGATGCTAAAAGAACAATTACTATATTTTTGTTTGGCAGGTAGAAAATGCCTCGGCATTAAGCCCGCCTTTTGTGCTTTAGTGCAATAAAGATTTAAATAAATAAATACACAATGTTGAAAAACTTGATACGCTTCTATCTTACGCTCATACGAGTAGATTTAGTAAGAATACGAACCTACCAATAATAAGGAAATAATATAGGGCTTAAGAATTAAGAAAAATACAATAACAGAATAAAACAATTATAACTAGTATTTACACATATCTTTTTTCTCAAACACTAATATGTAAATATTAAGTTAAATATACAATTCACATAGATACCGAAGTTACTATAGATATGTAAAAGTACATAGCACATACAAAAAGTTGCTCTATGACCCTATTATTTATTTAATTTTATTTAAAACCCGATTGTAAGATGTTTTGAACAATAGAAACCTGATAATGATAACATATCAAATAATTAAACTCCGAACGTTGAAGTAAAGTACCTACCCCACATGAGTCCCTACCAACTAGGGTCACACACATCAGACAACAAAATTGTTGACACTTTAGGTAACTACTTAGACAATGATATATTGCGTTTGCGCTTGTGTAACCTGACCTAACAGCGTGATGACATAATAACATGTTGTTGTTGTTTCTGGTTAGCTTTAACATGCAACTACTTATTAATTATTTGTGACTGCGTCACAAAAATACTTTCAAAAGTTTTCATCCACTGACGTTTACCGTAGCTTCCACAACGATGCCTCAAAATATAAATATTCGTTTATAGTCACGTATTTCAAAACCAGTGGTCGTAAATTTTTATGTTTTGGCATAAAATTAAACAGCAACAGGCTGTCGCTAAGCATTTGAAATTTGCTTCACTATTTGCTTTGTAGATAAACAATGTTTTGATTTGAAAGTCAAATATTGACAAAAAAAAATATCAGCAAAAGATAACTTTGTTTTTCGATTGCACGTCGCGTCGTCAGATCAAGTTTTTCGAACCCAAGTGGGCGTGTTGACGTTTCTGATATTGTATCATCCAATAAAATATTAGCTATAGTTATTTAAGTAAACTATAATAACTCCATGAAAGTACGACCATTCAAGAAATGATGGAACGAATGGAAGATACTAACTAAGTAGGTACTTAATTAGTATCTTCCACCATAAACTACTTTGTTCTCAGAACTTACGCAACATTACTAATATTTTCACATAAGTTTATAAATAAACTGTTTACATTTTCTCGATCAACCTTATCTATGATGCAAAATACGGGTTCAAATTTAAGGTCAATTTCATGGAAAAGTTAAACTTATCAATAGTAAATAATGACGATTAGAAATCAATAGGTATTAGGTACTTAGTAGGTACTAATTAGAGTGCACGCTATGCATTAATGCACTGCAGTACAGACGTCATCTATTCAGTCTGGGCGTTTGTCAGGAACATACTCGTAGATGTGCTTGTAGTAGGATTTCTTTTGTGATGAATGCTTTTTGTCCTTTATTATCAAGTAATTCTTTAATATCAAATAATTCTTTGTCTTCTTTTGATCATACCAAAGAAAATAAAACTTCACGATTGTGCTCGAATTTGCTTAATTTATTATTCACAGAGCGCTATGGCGCTCATTAGAGTAGGCCTGTGTCCATAAATATTTTTAAACTTATGCGATCTGAACACATTTAATTACCTTATTTTTCCGACGTTTCGACAGGACCATGTCCAGGAGTTGACTAATATAGGCTAAAGATGACGATGACTATTCACAAACTAACTTCATTCTTTTGAATTTATTGGTTTGCTGAGTGTACATAATAGTATGTGTATGACGTAGCATTATTCAACAACAATTACAATTGTCTATTGAAAATATTTTATCACTTCTCAATGATCAACCTATAGCAGTTTCTCGTTTGACATCAAGTCTACTTCAACTTCTTTTGTTATATGGCTTGCTGTGCTTGTAGTTAGCAACAATTCTGCCAGTGTCCATGTTGCATTTCCTATGTTGCTTGATTACCTATCAATAGTCATGTTAGGTTAGGTCTATCTATGCCCTCTTCTTCTGTGACAGTTGTCAATTTGCACACATTTCTAGAAGTTTGCTTAGCATTGTATGCACTTATGATTTCATCTTGCTATTAATAGCGAGTCGAAACTGTTTTAGTATTCCTCCTAGTCGATTGTATGTAGATATGTGGTGTCCGGACTGTGTATAAATAGGTGCGATGCACGACCGCTTGTCCCCATTCGGGTCGCATGCGCATGACAACGTGACCCGTCTAGGATAACTCCACGATGCTAGCTACTACGGTAGTATTATAGATTATTAGGAATGGTACCCCATTCCAATATGACAACAATCATATTATCAATAATTTACATAGATTCGGCTTGATTTTGGTTAGCAAAATTAGTAGCGCAGTTGTCTTTTTGAACTGCAAATTTACAACTTAGATATATCTAAGTTGTAAATTTGCAGTTCAAAAAGACATTATATATATATAAAACACTGGTGGCGACTGGGATTTTATTTCTCGATTGCCACCAGCTTCATGGATATTTCAATCGTTTAAAATGACTTAGTGAATTGTTCAATGTTGAACGAGTAACTATCCAAACTTTATATATCACTAAACCTGCCTATCCTAATGAGTGGGGGAATTTAAGAAGCTTAATGAAAACTGGTTTGTTGCATGTAAATCAGCAGCAACAAAGTTACCGTAACAGCTGAGGTACATTCAATTCTAAGAAAGACTGTCTCTCTCTGGCGCCATAACAAACACAAAAACACCTGGCTATTGAATTTTGTTGGTTCCAAACCAAAAAAGAATATCCCAATTTTTTGTGTTCATTTCAAACGTCTCCGTCGGCGTCCTGTCCCTTTGCCATTAGCAACCGGCCCAGTTATAATATTTTCTGCGTGAGATCATATTCTAAAAATATTTTGGTACCGCGCCTCTCACTTGAAAAGGGAAGGTACAGTTTCAGTGTCCGTGACGGAATGAGTAATTTAAAAAAAAAAAGAGTATATAAGAGGCTAGAGAAGCTTTCTCGTTAGTTGAAAACCATTGATCCAAAGTCGTCATCATTCCAACAGGTCAAAAGTCAATGAACAACAACAACAACGTTAGGCTACGTAGGTAATGCTTTCTTGGATCGTTGAGGTTCCTATGGAACGTTGGAGAATTATGTTCTGGAACTGTTTAATGGAAATCAATTGCGTATGACAAAGTATTACGAAAAAGAAAGTGAAAGCACGTGTAGTGTTTACAAAACGAGTTTTCCAAACGTTAAACATTCAGCAACGATTGTTATGTTTATGTAAAAACGAAATTACGTTACACCTGCCAACAGTCGCCGATAAACACCACTAAATACCTTCGTTTAGTTATTTATTACCTAGAGACATCTTCAAATTCTCGAATATTTGCTGCTTCGATATACGTAAAATAAAAAGGGTTTTATAATAAAACGGTGATATCGAACGTTTATTCATACAATTTACAACAGTGTATCAAGTAGTAAAGTAATATAATACCATTCATTATCAACAGTAACTTAGTCAAGGAATTTATGACGTTACAAAACTACATAGGTAATACCAGACTCAATGAGACACACCTTCAAAAACAACAGTCAGACGATACGGTCGTGTCTACAAAACATGTTAAGAAATTCCATGGACTTGTCGTCGTGTCGATATCAACGAAGATAGATATTACAAATGTAGGTATCTAGCGCTGTTCCCTTGAGAGTGACGAGTCTAAAGTCCAATTCTCTGGCAAGAACGGTAGTACGACCGGCCAAAATAAGGTTTACAACCATTTTTGAGCTGTATTCCTAATAGATATAAGGTAATATGTGCGTTGAGTCGACTTGGAATTGGTATGCTATGCCGTTGAACTGGCCTTGTGTATTAGTTACGCACGATATTTAGTTTCTTTAGCAGTCTCTTGATTAAAGCCATATTAAAACTAGCTTCAATTTCAATTACAAAATTATGTTGTTTATTTTTTCTTATTCATTTCCTAATGTTTACTTCTTGCTTCTTGTGTAGTTGTTGTATCTCGTGATCTGCAAACTTCATTGTTTTCCATGTTTAATTGTTGTGTTAATAAAAATGATTGATAGCCGAAGAGGCTATGAATGAGTAAGCTTATCAATTAAATTGTATGTGTTTCTTATAAAATATCATCTATCAAGGTTCTGTCGGATAAAAAAAGAAGGAAGTGGGTAGAGTAGATAACTTGTTCCAAAGGGCTTGCCGAATAAATAAAACGCGGACTACAATTAGTTCACGTGCCAGTTTTAGAAAACGTGTTTTATTCAAATTTAAACACAATATATTCAGCAAACTTTTTAGATTAGGTACGTGGCTTTTCGGCATGAATGCAAAAACAGCAACTAGGTATAATAATTTCGAAATCGATTGTTTGCTAACAACAAAACTTGTTCAAAGAGGCGTACGATCGAACTTCGATTTTATTGGTAGATTCTAAATGACTTGTGGTATGACGTCAATGCATTTTTCCGCATATTACTTCGTTTTGCCCGTTGATCGCTTTGTTTGAATTATGCACATGGTTTGTTTGAGACAAAGGGAGTGGCGTATATACAAGGGCTTTGTGTATACCTATAATCGTCATTTCTTTATGTGCTTACTTAGGAACCACTTTCGAATGTTTCGATTGGTACCATTGGTGTCAATTACAGCAATTGAGACTCGAAAATATATTTACCATTTTATTACTTAAAAACTCGTAAGAGTTTTTACTTAAAAATTTAGTTAATAAAATGGAAAATATATTTTTCGATTGAGGAAGTAGGCTTACATATCTATCTAATCTACCTGTCTAATCTAGATAATTATAATCCATTAGCTTATCTCATGAGATAACCATTTTGGTTTCGCTAATGGTTTTCTGTTTGTCCATTTTATGTCTATTGTTCGACTGTTATCTTTACTTCTGCATAGAGTTGTTTTTATGAGCTTTTATTTTATTCACTTGACTTTTATTTATTCATACTTGTAAGGCTTTTTATGCATTGTAAATAGACTTGTTGGTTTCTGTTCTATTCGGATTTGTTTGAAAAGATGAAATGTCTGATGCATGTAAATTTTCTATTAATTAGAAGAATACCTACCTCCCATGTTTATAATATGAAAGAAAGAAATAAATATTTTTCTATAAGGATCCACATTTCTAAGATAGGGAAGAGATGATCAAAATGATGTGGTAATTACACATTAGTACATTGATTGTAATTTTTACTGGACGACCGTCCAAATCTTTCAGAATAACATCTTTAGATCTCTATAACTTAAACGTTATTACTTCAAATAAATAAATATTTACCTATTTATATAACACTGGGTGGTATATAATGTCTTGTTATTAATTATTGGCAACCAATAGCACTCTTTTAGTTAATCACGTTGACCCGGACAGACACACTAAGGTCAACACGACTGATAATAAATAATTCTGCTTTTACAAATACCACAGGGAATGTACCGTTTTCTCGATAAATCTTGATTGAGGGGCACGACGCTAAGACCATATTCACAAAACATAGCATCGGGAATTGGCCCCTATTTGTCACTCGACCGGCGGCTGTGTTGTTCAGAAGAAAAACGACCTTATTGCACTTAAAACATAACAAAAATAAAACCTTATAATATCTTTTATCTACTCGGTAGGTAAGGTACTCAGGGATACTTAATATGGTAACATAATATTGTGATTTTCGTTTTCGTGAGTTAAAGGTAGGCATTTATGAGAATTTAGCCATTATTTTAAAAAACGAATCTCATCCCAACACTGCAAAAAAGTTTACATCTATTTCTTTGTTACGTTTTCGTTTTTTAGCTACATAAAATTTAAATTGTCATTTTATGTATACTTTTTTATGTACGTAATTGATTCTGTTATTTGAATTTTGTGACGTGCCAAGAGTCCTGTCATTTATTTATTATTAATTAGTACGGCGGCGGCGATTGCCAATTTCATTAATTAATTAATTATATTTTATATACAAACAATAAAATTAATAACACAAAAATAAGATATTAATAATTATAACTTTTCTTTAAAAAATTACAAAAGTAAGGTCTGTAAGGTCTAAAGGAAGTAAAGCACATTTTTGACTCAGTTTTGAGTTTTTTGAATGCTGCAGTGTCCTACATACAGGGTACATGTACCCTGTATAATATGATACCTAGGCCCTGATGACCTACTAGTAATGCAAGGTAATATGAAAACCTAAACTGTACTAATACATTGTACCTACAATGACCTACATATAAGCTAAATAAATAAACACTCAATAATAATTTTGAGTTAAAGCAAATTTTGGTAAAAAGAAAATATACGAAGGGTAAAGTTCTTTGTCAAATCAAAGAAAACAACAGTTGTTATCAAAACGTTTTCTACCTTTCACCGGAATAAACAAGATTTACCGTAAATAAACATGGAAGTGATTAACTACCTTCTAAGATAAGCATTTCATACGTTTAACTAGGTACAAGTATAATTGCCAATTAAAATGCCTATGCATAAAAGCGTTTTACTAACATTTTCGCCACCTTTTGAACGTTTTAAAATTTTACTAGTTGTTGCCCGCGGCTTTTCAGGTAGCCTTTGTCTGTCCCCGGGATACCATTTACATCCCTGCCAAATTTCATTATGATCCGTTCAGCTATTAAAGTGTGAAAAGGTAACAGACAGACAGACAGACAGAATTACTTTCGAGTTTATAATATTAGTAGGGATACGCTAAATTGGTAGGTATTAAAAGTGAGGGATGTACCTTACGTGATATATCTATCACAATTATAATTTACCAATTAATAATTGAAATAAAACGTCAGGTGCGATTTAGACTCGGCATCAAGGGTTCCGTACAAATTTGTACTCATAACATAAGTAATCATTTTTTTTAATTAACAACATATTTACGGTTTTTAGATTTTTTTCCTCTACTTGTGTTATGGTACCAAACAAGCATCTTGCCAAATTTCATGATTCTAGGTCTACGGGAAGTACCGTAGTACAAATTCAGGGATCAAAGGATTCCTTTTTTCCTTCTGAGGTACGGAACCCTAAAAACAACGATTTATATACGAAATTTATAAAAAAAAGCTTCTTAATTCGGGAATGAGGTAGGTACCTACATTTTTATCGTTGTTATGTTCCAATAAGTAAAAAAAAATCTTGTTATCACCCACGTAAATAGGCTTAGTATCGTACGACATCGTCACAGCAATCATACGATAGGCACCTTCGAAACAAGCTCCAGTGTAGACCGGTTGTACGGGTTCGAAAGCCGTAAGAAAACGGATGTCCCGCTTGCCTCTTAAAGTTCTTCATTAACAGGGGGCTAACAGTAGTTAAAAGAAGTTTTAAGTAAAACGAAGTTTAAGCAATGGCGATTTTGTGACAATAACCTTTGTGATGGGTTATCTCATCTCACTAATATTATAAACGTGAAAGTTTAGATGGATGGATGGATGTTTGTTCCTTTATCACGCCAGAACGGCAAAACGGATCTGGATGAAATTTGGCACAGAGATAGATTATAGTCTGGAATAGGACATAGGCTACTTTTTATCCCGAAATTCCTACGGGAACGGGAACTACGCGGGTGCAACCGCGAGGCGCTGCTAGTTCATTTATAAATTAATCAAATTATCATCATTGTAAAAAAGAATGACTGGCCTCTTCTAAGGTTTTTTGTTATAGTGCTTACCCGCACTTTTTAAGAAATGAAATAAGTTCCCAAAAATTTTCTTTTTCGGCGGGCCACCGGCGCTATAGTCCGTAAAAGGTCCCAAAGATTTTCGGTTGAACCGACTATGGGTTTCGTGACTTAGTTGGTTAGAGCACACCCGTACTGAGGCCTCTTCTAGCAAATCCTCTCTGGCCAATCTCGTGAACCGGTTAGTTCAATTTGCAGCAGTGGACTTGGCTTCACAGACTAACAACACCATTTGTTTCAGGAACAATGCGCTCCCGTCGCATCAGCCAGTTCGCGCCTCTGTTGATCGCCCTGGTGGGTCTACCGGCCAGGGGCAAGAGTCAGCTGGCACACCGTCTCTCCAGGCATCTCAACTGGAACGGGGAGAGCACTAAAGGTAACCCTATCATAATGACTATAAAGCTTAGTCTGTTTGAAATGCTTTTAGAATCAAAAGTGTATTTAGGACAGACTGTTATGCAACAGCATTGGACGGAGTAAATCTGTTTGTAGCATTCAAGAAGTTGACAATGTTGAAAAAGGTTTTTTTATAACAATAGACTTTCGTTTGATTACAATCTTAAAGTGACTCTGGTGTATATGTAGGTACTATACTTACTCTAAGACTGCATAGGACAAAAGAGTTAGGAGAGTAGATTTAAAAAATAAAGGCAGGCTGTACCCAACAGTGACTTTACTGACTTGACTGCTGCTGAGATGATGATGATCCACTTTCAGAAGTCATATTTGACGATAAGTATGCGTTAACCTTTAGTATGTACTTTACTACTAGTAAATGAACTAGTGAACTAGGCTATGGTGCAAATATCAAAAAATCTTTATAATTTGATAACTCATGATATTTATTATTATTTTCTATTACTAGACACTGGCAGAATTGTGTCTAATCAGACACATATTGCTATTAACAAAGAATCATCCTCATCAAGGATGTCTTTGCTACATATCTGTGAAAATAGACGTCGGTAGGTCACTCAAGTCACGCAAATAAACTACACACAAGAAACCTTCTAATGCTAATATTGTATTTCCTTTTACATCCACGTAAACCCTGACCCA
The DNA here is from genome assembly GCA_947086465.1 of Eupithecia exiguata. NCBI lineage: Eukaryota > Metazoa > Arthropoda > Insecta > Lepidoptera > Geometridae > Eupithecia > Eupithecia exiguata. Next base: position 3,348,367 of record OX352245.1, on the reverse strand, counting down.
AATGAAGGTTTGGTATTGAGATCGTCTATTGCCATGTAATATTACTTCTGTATATGTGATTCAAGATCTATTTATATTGACTGATAAAACCTTCATTCTTTATCACTATCTTATCTTTGCCAAGCCTAGAAACTAGGCAGGTATTATCTGATAGTTCTTTGTCAAAAACAGTCTAAAGTTCACTTTATTGCGATGCAGAAAGATTTTGATCTTGTGATCATTGTATAATAGTTAAACACCTACGTGTAAATAGAAGATAGGGTATTTACTTGACATCTGAAGAACTTCTGAAAAGATAAGATAAAACCACATTTTGATATGTCTTGTCTACTTACAAAACAATTCTTAGAAGTAATGGAGATCTACTTTTTCCAGTAATTTTAGGTTTGTAAACAAGTATGATTATTCCCTGTCTGATTATTTCAATAGATAAACTATTGAAATAATGATCACCTTCGGTTGCTTATTGGTTTTGAATCATTTTGCGGGAATAACCACCATCACCGAGTCATCATAACAAAACAACAAAGATTCCTACCAAATCAATATTCACGAGAACAAGGGTAACAGCGTTTACGATCTCATTTACGTAGATCTAACCAATTAATTTGCTTCAGTGTTCGACTGCAGCGAGTACCGCCGCCGTCACATGGCCCTCTACGGAAGCCATGACATCTTCCGCGCCGACAACCAGCAGGGTTCTGCCATCCGCCGGCAAAGCGCCAGCGAGGCCGTGCAGGATGCCGTGTTGTGGCTCAAGGAGGGAAACGCCGTTGCTGTAAGTCTACCTATACTATTTAGCCTTGATAGCTTGAGTGGCTATGGGCCTTCGAACCGGATCAATATGGCGGAATCTTACTTGAGTGTCCAATGATTTGAAATCTGAAGACGGTAGCCTATTTTGGATCTTCAAATCGAATCAATATAGCACTAATCCTACTTCTCATTTCTCCAATCTCTGTAGGTATAGATGTTCTAATTGTTTTGGTCTTTCGAATCGGATGCGTCTTATCCGGTTTGAAGGACTCATGCGTGATAAACAGTGGTAACAAATATCGGTGCCTGATTTCCCATGATGGACTCAAATACCACCTACCTTCGTTTGTTTACAAAATGCCAACGGTGTCAACATCAAGCTTATCTCCTAATCGAATACAAACAAGTCATACTGCACTTATCTACAGCATCGCTATTCATATAGAACGCATCCAATATGCGATAGTTCTGACTCATTTTGCTGATAGCGCGAAAATACCTTTGCTATTGTAATTCTAAGTACCTACCTACACACCTACAAGCATCCAACTTACTCCATTATGCAAACATTCCTAGCTCACTTCATCATGTTGTGTCCGCCTGTTATTATTAGCGTATAATATATAAGAACCTGTTTTATATAATCTATCTATAAGAATGCTCTATGTAAACGCTGTTGGCGCTCCTTTCTTAATGAATAATAAATAAATAAAATCATTTAGACATCTACTAATGAGTAGATGTCTAAATGATTTTATTTATTTACACATATAGTAGGATGTATGTAAATGTACGTTACCTATGGGAACGAAATTATTACAAAAGCCAAAGATATGAATCCTTACTTGTCGATTATCGATCTCTAACCACGGAGATGCGATGGATCAGAAGCTTCCAATGGTGTTGATGACACAGTGTCCATGCAGCTTGAGCATGCATTCGAAATTGTATTGATAGATTTGACACTTATACGCTCCGCTGGTTTGTTGGAACCCGTCCAATGTCCTACTTTTTTAACTCATTTAATTTTATTCATAACATAGATAGAATATGTACAAGTCACATAATATTCAATGGTATTCATAAATTATGTTAAAACTACATCAAAATTAACCTCCTCGTAAAAGTAACATTTCCTTCTCCAGATCTTCGACGGTACCAACATAACCCGCGAGCAGCGCCGAGAGCTCAGCGAATACTGCGTCTCAGACATGGGCTTCCGTATCCTCTTCATTGAATGCGTTTGCGAAGACCAAGAGCTCCTCGAAAGGAACATCATTGAGATCCTCCGTTATTCCGCTGACTACAAAACCATGAGCGAGGAAGAGGCAGTTGATGATCTACGCAAGAAGTTGGAACATTACATGAGACAGTATGAACCGATTGATTCAGTACTGGAGAATATAAGCTTCGTGAGGGTGGAGGATATGGGGGAGACGGTCACGGCGCATAAGGTCGCTGGACAGAAGGAGTCGGGGATTCTTGGATACTTGTCCGGAATGAGGGGAATGCCGCAGACTCTGTATTTCACTCGGGTAAGTGTTGTTTGATCTTCATGTCTATATACTAGCTGTAAACAAACTACGACAAAAAAAATAAAGCTCACTTGCTTGGCGTTGAGTTTCAGAAAAATATAATTCTAAGCAATATTTACTGAAGGAAGGATCTCAAATCGAAAAGTTATGTAAATTGCACGTAAAAAGACGCGGCAACACATAGGCAACATTTAGGTTTGGTATTGGCGGTTTGCTTACAAAACATTATACATCGAATTTAGCTGGTCTTTTTTACAAGTCGATAAGGCTCTGGGACATGTGACTTTGTAAGATCGAAGATCGAAGATCGAATCTACGTCGTCGCAAGTAGGTTTAGTGAGACTGAATTTTATCTGCAGTTCTTATCTAGGTACATTGCAGTAAACATGTTTTCTCTAAGCTAGTTCCGGATTCAGCAATACGTAGGCGTGGGTGTCTAGAATAACAAAATGCATTAGGTAGATTTGTTGAAACAACATGTGGATACAATCTCTCGTTAACGTAATCTCTAGTTTATGTTATGCGAAATCCTACTTCATCAACACAAGGGTTTTAGGTTTTATTATGTACCTACCTAGGGTACATAAATACCGGCCTAGGGCCATATTAGCTATGTAAAGAAGACAGGCACCTATATACTAAGATTTGAATCCAAGATATTATGTTATGTCAACAAAATCATTTATGAATGAAAACTTTAAAAAAATACTGATAAAAATAACACAAAACAAGGTACAGGTACCTATAAAAACATTGCGTGACTTTAATAAATGAAGGTATACCATTGTTTTATAGAAGAGGGCTTTATCAAATTTTCTACAATAAATTACGATAAGGTAAATTATTTTGACGCCAATAAAATATGCCTACTGAACAGAGGAAATACGATCTCTGACTTTAGGTACCTACTGCTGCTAAGTTTACGAAGTAACATTATTGCATCTGTGGTACAGTTATAAAGTTGTTATTAGGGAAAATTTAACTAACATGCTTCTTGAGGAAAAGTTTATAACGGAAATTATGAATTATAATAAATACGTAGATAAATTCTACGAATTAAGTATGAATAACGCTGAAAGATTAGATAAACAGATTAGTAGACGAGTCATTTTCATCGACTTTGTTTATTATACTACGAACTATAAACTTATGTGCCAAATGCAACTACGCCAGGCAATGTGTATTGTTTCTAAATCTAATGGTATGCCACCTTCTCGTTTGTTCCATATATAGTACACGCAAATCTTTATGAATAATGGTTTGACAAATAAAAAAAAACTAAAAAAAAATAAATAAAACAAACGTTTTTTAATTTACATGCCAAATAAAACTAAAAAAAATTACGAGAAAAACTGTGTTTTTACTTTTTGTACGCCGAGTGGATGCGCTGTAGCGTGGTATTTTAAAGTTCCAAACGGACTCGGAGAGCCCAATATATATTTTTATCTAATACCTGTGCATCAAGCACATATCCAGTACCTGTGCCAATACTGAGCAGTTTCGAATTCGAGGCTATGTTCACAGAATTCAAAAAGATTTGCGCGAACTCTACCTACGACCAATACAATCTTTAAAATTTTAGTCTTCAAGGTATCAATTAAATTTGCCGACTAAATGGCGAAAATGGCCTCGGATCTGACTGGTTTAGGAACAGATTACGTTAGATACCATCCCTGGTATTGCAACCATGTATAACTGTAAATAAATGATAAAAAAGCAAGCTAAATTGGATTTGGAGTTTCCAGTACTGACTCTGTGTTCTATAATATATATTTTTTAAATTACCTCTGCTATTTCCTTATTCGCACACCACCCCGCACCGCTGAACATAGCCTCCCCCAAACAAGGAGGGTTTTGTCATTATCATCATGGTTTCTTATTTACTTTAGTCCATATACCGAAGCGACCTTATCCACTTTATTACACTTACCACCTTATTTCCGAGTCTGTGTGAATTTTAACCTTTTCTAAGTGATTTATGGTAATATGTAATGAAAATAACAGTTTTTATATTTGACATCACGCTTTTGGTAGGCAAATTTTTAGACACTACACTAACAGTTTATTTTTGGCATTTTTTTCGAACACTCGAAACTGCTTTGGCACATTTGGACTTGAATATTTAAATTTAAACCCAAGCTTGCGATCGTAAATCGAAGGAAATGGCTTCAGGGAAAGTGTTTTCCGAGAATAACTTTAAGCTTGAAAAATTGTTTCACAAACATAGCCGATTCAAATGCAGGTAGGTAGTTATTTTTGTGGGTATTTTGAATTGAAAATCGTGGTTTATGAAGTATTGCATTGCATGACTTTGAGGATACCGTCGTGATATCGACAAACTAAATGACTCGGCTTCATTATTGAGAATCGTTTAACTGTGGTTTTCTGTAAAAGGTAATTTAGCATTGCTTTGTGGTCCATATATCCATAGATTTGTGGTCTACAAGTTCTTGGAGTGTTGCATGTGTCTGTAATAAAATTTCACAAGTAGGTACAGCCTTACGTAAAAACAAACAACTGTTTTTTCCACGGCAGAAGTCATTAACTTTGTAATTTTACCTTTTGTACATTTTAAATTAAAAACGTACTTTATTAACAAAGAAAATTACAATCAAATAATAGAATTAAATTAAAACTAGTATTTACAATTGAAACACATACAATTGAGCTAACTGCAGACTGTTGCAAACAATCTACAAGTAGCTCAACTGATCCATATCAATACCAGTCGGAAGCGTGCCCAAGACGCTAGCTGCATTGCCCCGCTGTATAGCAATGCTGATGCGCTGCGCCAGATACTCACCAGCTCTCGGGTCACAAAAAAAATGTGTAATTTTAATCTTGTTTTTGAAACTTAATGATATTCTTACTGCTAAGATCGGGTGTATTGGTGATCGGGGAATTATGGTACATTCTTATGAGTTCTTACAATAGGCTACTTGCCTACTACTGGGAAATAATTCTAACATATTGTCTGATAAAAATAATGCAAAGTGTAATTAATATTTCTTCAAGGCCATGTCGTATGAGTTATAAAAACTAATTTTTAAATTTGAATAAAATAATGCCGCGCCAAAACGATAATCTCTGTCATGGCTACCGTGTTCTGAGCAATGACGTCACCCCGCCACACCACACCTAACAAGAAGAAATCTGTAATCACTCTGAACACTGTAATCTGTAAATGTGTGACGTCACTTGCGATCCAACCAAACACATAGCGTTTTCGATCACGTGATCATGTATCTAAAAATGTGTACCTAATTTTAATCTCGTTTTTTACCTAAAAAAGCATATTTTTAATAAAAATCACCTAATTACGCTTTGTTACGCTGTCACTGACTAGGATGAAAACAATTTGGAACTTATTTTTTAGTCAAATAGCCTATTAATCTCGAGTAGATTCTCATACAAAAAACTAACGAAACAATCTTGTCCCCAGCATGGCGAAAGCGAATACAACGTCCTCGGCCGCATCGGCGGCGACGCTTCCCTCTCTCCCCGAGGCCAACTCTACGGCAAAGCTCTGTCAGACTACATCAACTCTCTTACTAATAGAGAACATTTCACCGTGTGGACCTCAGAGCTTAGGAGAACCAAGCAGACCGCGGCAGAGATCAGAGCACCCAAGCGAGCTGTGAGGGCGTTGAACGAGCTTGATGCTGTAAGTACTTTTAAACTCTCTTGTAAGAACACCTTCCGCCGTTTAGACGCTGACAGCGCATTGCGAAGCTCTGTCAGGCCACTCACTGGTGACCAGACAACCTTTAACCGGCAGAGAACAGAGCGCCCAAGCGATCTGTAAGGGTGTCGAACGTGCTGGATGCTGCGAGTTCTTTTAAAATCTCTTGACACGACAATCTCTGCCGTTTAGACGTTGACAGCGCATGGCAAAGCTCTGTCAGGCCACTTGAACTCGCCGGGAACCAGAGAACCCTTTACTGGCAGAGATCAGAGTACCCTAGCGAGCTGTAAAAGCATTGAACGATCTTGATGCTGTGAGTTCTTTTACCCTGTCTTGAATCTTATCTACATTGTAAGGAGTGACCAGTGGGTTCGGAGAATTCTCAGATATCTTCACGCAGGGATCAAAAGGTAACGCTCGCTTTATTGGCTTATTGTGCTGCGGTGTTACTTTCTATTTTATACATTATGCAAGTAGAAACACTTATGAAAGTTGGGAATCAACACATTGGTTTTGTTGAAATAGCTGTAGCAATCGTTCCTTCAAACAAAACGAACGTTATACACCACCTACTAAGTTAATTATCAAAAATATTTTATTTCCATAATAACAACTTTGTTTATTAATGTCTACATTGACTTTCAACGCCGCAAAAGCGTAGAAAAAATAGCCTAAAACCTGTTTATACTCTAAATCTTCAACCCGCGCTTGCAAATTTTTTCTTTGAGCATATTTTTGTGGGCAGTCGACGCTATTTATATAATCACTATTTCTAATGGGAGTTTCTTTACAACTGTTAACTTTTATGCCAAAGAATTATGTGTATTGCGAGTTTAAAACCCAGCTGTCGCGCCCACCTGCGCACGAATATTGGGCTGTTTTAATGGTTTCTTTGCAGCGCGATGCCCTATCTAGACATTAAAAATCAAAGAATTACAAGTCAAACTTAAAATCAAACGTGACTGATTGTGCGGACATTAAACTAAAAATTTAAGATCAATTGTCAATTACCACAATCACAAGGAAATGAATGGTTTCAATGGACACAATGTAGGATTCATACATAACAATCAACAACATGACCGTAATACGACTATGAATGGATACAAATACAAATACAAATACAAATTATTTATTTAGGTCACAGACAGCTTAGACATACATAAAAAATAAGAGTGTTGGATACCGATATGTTTTTTCATTTTCACACATTTTCAATGTCAACTGTGAATAGTGACACAAAAACTGACTCATACGCATAGACATAGGTATAATTAGAACGTTTTGAATCAATTTATTGGCAGACGTAGTGGAAATATACTTTGTGATTTTCTGTTTCGCTGTGCTCTGACCTGTGATTGATAACTAACTAATCGGACATTGTGTATGAGTGTTTTCGAGTTGTTGACAAGAATTTGTTATACGAGTATTCGAATTTGAGGATTGAGTTGGTATCAAATCAATTTTATCGTTTAGATAGGTGCCTACGTCAGTTGAAATGGGCTAAGCCCTAAAATATTCATTGTTTTAAGCATGGTACAATAATATACTGGTTTTAAACGTGTCCGTTGTATATTAAGTAGTACAAGTGTGTATCTATCTACATCATGCAATTTTACCTAACCTGGACTGCGCAGTGTTTAGAAAAAATCTATACATATAAATTTACAAAGATCTATTGAAAAATATTTGAACAACTGCGCGTAACATGGTATTTAGGGTTCCGTACCCAAAGGGTAAAAACGGGACCCTATTACTAAGACTTCGCTGTCCGTCTGTTCGTCTGTCAACAGGCTGTATCTCATGAACCGTGATAGTTAGACAGTTGAAATTTTCACAGTTGATGTATTTCTGTTGCCGCTATAACAACAAATACTAAAAAACAGAATAAAACTAATACTTAAGGGGGCTCCCATACAACAAACGTGATTTTTTGTCGTTTTTATAGATAAAGGTACCTACGAAACCCTTCGTGTGCGAGTCTGACTCGCACTTGGCTGGTTTTTTATTACAATCGGTAAGCAAGTATTTCTTTGCAATAAATAAAGGTGGAAAACCTTATAACTATAAATATTTTTATAAAACAAGAATTTATTCTTACATTCAACTGTTTTTGCTATAGGTAATCATTTATTATAGCAATCGATAAGGTTATTATTATGTAATTTCATTTATAGTTTACATTTTCATACTTAGCATATCATAACGAGGATTCATAAAACTACAAATGACGCTTTGTTATGAATAAAAGTAGTGAATTGAACGCTAATATTAAACAAAAGTGCCACACTTACACGACACTCGTACCTATACAGAAAGTACCTATAAATTGCAATAACTAGATTTTACATTACAATTGACGAAAAGATTAAAAAAGTAATAAACCTAAAATAATTTATGGGTGAATTTATTGGAATCCTGGTAGGCCTGAATTATTTCGTGGTTGTAACCCTAAAAAACAGCTGATTTCATTGGATTAAACATTTTACAAGCTCGATGGCTAAGGTATAAGGTACCTACTGAAAAACATCACACTTATCAACACGTGTTAAAATAAATATGTGAATAAAAAGTTAACGTGAATTTATAGTGATTGATTTAGTGATTTTAATTTCTTTAATAACGACTAGCGGTTTGCCCTGGCTTCGCACGGGTATATTCTATAGCCTGTGTTTGTTTCTGACGGCAAAAGAATTTTCGAAATCGGTCCAGTAGTTTTTAAGTTTATATTCGTTAAATACAAGAATACAAATCTTTCCTCTTTATAATATAATAAGTAGTGTAGATTTAGATTTCAGGAGGAGGTTTAGTTTTCGGCTGTATGGTTTTTTTTATGTATGTTCGTCGATTATTCCGTCAATTATCGACCGATTAAAAAAATTATTTCGCTGTTGTATAGGAAATGATCCTGAATTAATCCCATAAACCGGTCAAGTGCGAGTCGGACTCGCGCACGAAGGGTTCCGTACCATTATCTATAAAAACATCTGAATATCCAAAATTTCGCATGTATAATACTAGCAGCGCCTCGCGGTCTAACACGCGTAGTTCCCGTTCCCGTGGGAATTCCGGGATAAAAAGCCTATGTGCTATTCCAAACTATAATCTATCTCTGTGCGAATTTTCGCCCAGATTCGTTCAGCCGTTCTGGCGTAATTGAGTTACAAACATCTATCCATCCAAACTTTCGCATTCATAATATTAGTGGGATTAGTGTGATAAATGTAATGTGATAAATGTTCATTTACTATAACTAGACCAATAAAATCCAAGCAGGGTGAGATTAGTAGTGTTATTGTCACTTTGATAAGTACACTGTCCTCGTATCTGTAATTACAGCTATAGATATTTACCTTGTATTGTTTGAACGTTACCTACGGTTATGAAACTGGTGGAAGTCAACAAAATTAAGTGTACCTACCAATGAGTTTTTGCAACATAACCTACCTACATACATCTATTTTCTACTGACTGAATTCTTATCATAAAAGTAAAATGAAATGAAATGAAATGAAATATATTTATTTTCTTAACAGAACTAGGTACGCAATATAACAAAACTTAATTTAAAAAACAAAGAAAAAGCGCCTTATACTTAGCTCCGTTAAAAAAATTGGCTCCAACTCAGCATGAGTTAGATGACTAGCAAGCTAGCATCCAACGCTGATCTTCCGCCGGAGCCACTTGTTCATCAGTGGTACATCAAAGTAGGTACATCAAAGTATTTATAATAAGACATTTTTTTAAGTCAAGGACCAAGACAACGACGTCTGAAACGTCGTGGAGTGAGTGATAGCCTGGAAAAAAAGATAAGAAAAGAATTCTCAACACTTCACTGACCGTCTGCCTTGGCATTAAGGGGGCGGAATTATGACACCATTTTGCGAAAAGGATAGGTATAGGATTTCGCATTCATAGGAGCAGGACGGAGCAGAGCGATGTTAGTGCTAAATCATGTTTTTGCTTGTTATCTATAAATTGTTCAAAATACAAGCATGAAATAGAAAAACTTAACGATTACCTACTTTACTAGAAAATTAGACTGGCTATGTAATTCGTAAAAAAGAATGCAGTGTTTTCGCTGATAATTTAGAGCATTTCAATTAAAACGGTTTTTTAATGCGAAATTTGTATTTCTTTTATTAAAGAAACCAGTTTATTTCATAAATTCTATTCGATTACTCGGCTTCGACAGATTTTTTCACTACCGATCGTATTTTTTTTATCTGAACATTTACGTTCGTTTTAAAACAAAGTGTTTAAAAATACCTATTTTGCTTGATTTTCACATTAATAGCACTCTTAAAAGCGTGTCCCAATATAAAATACCTAAGCACTCGCAACTCTTTGCATACATCGAATAGACCTTGAACCTAATGTACCCAAAAGGAAACTCAAACGCCTATCTTATCGTTATGTTAACAAATAATGTATATGTGTTTAAAACAAGCAAATTACTCCTATAAATTAGTGAGCACTCAAGTCGAATCTGCTAACTAACACATTCAAAGGTAAAAATAAGTACTGATCTCTGGTTACCAGAAAATCATAAAGGAAAATCAGAATAGCGAAGATACATTGGAGAAATGAAATTCACAATATATTTTTCATACAAGTTTTCGCAAGTAAGACATGGGAAATATCATAAAAGTATAAACAAGGAACAAGATAGGTTTCATTATTTTCTATTAAATCACATCAAATTTTCTACTACGGAACCTGAAATACCGGTGAACAATAGGTATCTAGAAGGTACAGGAAACCACATAACACACACACTACACACGAAACACTACAGATCGAACGCTCACGACCTCAATTGAACGTTATATTACCACAGGTATAAAATGTATACCTGCGTTTAATGTAATACCATCTATAAGTGTTAACCACCATCTTTCTTCCTTTCAGGGTATCTGCGAAGGCCTCACCTACGAGGAGATGCAAGAGCGCTTCCCCCAGGAGTTCGCGTGGCGCGACCAGGATAAGCTCCGGTACCGCTACCCCTGGGGCGAGTCATACATAGACATCATGACTCGACTGAGGCCCGTCCTCTCTGCGTTGGAGGATGAGCACAACGTGGTGGTGGTTGGCCACCAGGCGGTGTTGAGATGCGTGCTGGGTTACTTCCTTGATGCTAAACTTGGTGAGTACAAAAGTTATTGATTGACATAGCTCTAAGATTCTAAGGTTTTTATTTATTATACTCTGGGTAATTTCTAAGAAATTAATAAATCCCAAAAATTTACGATCCCGACGGGATTCGAACCCGCACCTTCCCCTTCAGCGCAGGGGTGCTCTTTTTCCAACTAAGCTACGTGATCTTATCTAGTCGGCCCGAAAATCTTTGGGAGTTCTTTCGGCACTTACGCCGTCAGCGCCACCTACAGAGGAAACAATGAAGTTATCCAATTCTGCTCAAAGACCAAATTTACATTTAGTTCTTTGACGAGAGGTTTTGCCGTTGCTTGATTCTAAGGTTTTTATTTATTATACTCTGGGTAATTTCTAAGAAATTAATAAATCCCAAAAATTTACGATCCCGACGGGATTCGAACCCGCACCTTCCCCTTCAGCGCAGGGGTGCTCTTTTTCCAACTAAGCTACGTGATCTTATCTAGTCGGCCCGAAAATCTTTGGGAGTTCTTTCGGCACTTACGCCGTCAGCGCCACCTACAGAGGAAACAATGAAGTTATCCAATTCTGCTCAAAGACCAAATTTACATTTAGTTCTTTGACGAGAGGTTTTGCCGTTGCTTGATTCTAAGGTTTTTATTTATTATACTCTGGGTAATTTCTAAGAAATTAATAAATCCCAAAAATTTACGATCCCGACGGGATTCGAACCCGCACCTTCCCCTTCAGCGCAGGGGTGCTCTTTTTCCAACTAAGCTACGTGATCTTATCTAGTCGGCCCGAAAATCTTTGGGAGTTCTTTCGGCACTTACGCCGTCAGCGCCACCTACAGAGGAAACAATGAAGTTATCCAATTCTGCTCAAAGACCAAATTTACATTTAGTTCTTTGACGAGAGGTTTTGCCGTTGCTTGATTCTAAGGTTTTTATTTATTATACTCTGGGTAATTTCTAAGAAATTAATAAATCCCAAAAATTTACGATCCCGACGGGATTCGAACCCGCACCTTCCCCTTCAGCGCAGGGGTGCTCTTTTTCCAACTAAGCTACGTGATCTTATCTAGTCGGCCCGAAAATCTTTGGGAGTTCTTTCGGCACTTACGCCGTCAGCGCCACCTACAGAGGAAATAATGAAGTTATCCAATTCTGCTCAAAGACCAAATTTACATTTAGTTCTTTGACGAGAGGTTTTGCCGTTGCTTGATTCTAAGGTTTTTATTTATTATACTCTGGGTAATTTCTAAGAAATTAATAAATCCCAAAAATTTACGATCCCGACGGGATTCGAACCCGCACCTTCCCCTTCAGCGCAGGGGTGCTCTTTTTCCAACTAAGCTACGTGATCTTATCTAGTCGGCCCGAAAATCTTTGGGAGTTCTTTCGGCACTTACGCCGTCAGCGCCACCTACAGAGGAAACAATGAAGTTATCCAATTCTGCTCAAAGACCAAATTTACATTTAGTTCTTTGACGAAATGTAAATTTGGTCTTTGAGCAGAATTGGATAACTTCATTGTTTCCTCTGTAGGTGGCGCTGACGGCGTAAGTGCCGAAAGAACTCCCAAAGATTTTCGGGCCGACTAGATAAGATCACGTAGCTTAGTTGGAAAAAGAGCACCCCTGCGCTGAAGGGGAAGGTGCGGGTTCGAATCCCGTCGGGATCGTAAATTTTTGGGATTTATTAATTTCTTAGAAATTACCCAGAGTATAATAAATAAAAACCTTAGAATCAAGCAACGGCAAAACCTCTCGTCAAAGAACTAAATGTAAATTTGGTCTTTGAGCAGAATTGGATAACTTCATTGTTTCCTCTGTAGGTGGCGCTGACGGCGTAAGTGCCGAAAGAACTCCCAAAGATTTTCGGGCCGACTAGATAAGATCACGTAGCTTAGTTGGAAAAAGAGCACCCCTGCGCTGAAGGGGAAGGTGCGGGTTCGAATCCCGTCGGGATCGTAAATTTTTGGGATTTATTAATTTCATAGCTCTAAGAGTTAGCAAGCTCTGTGCAGTGGGCAAGCCGAATATAAAATACATCTAAATGTTACGAGTTAAAGCCCATATTGACTGTAGATGTTTCTGTGATTTTAGCGTAGGTGTTTGTAATAGCATCTTGTCTTCCCCGTACTCCGAGGAAGCCAAGATGCTAATCAAGCTTTATTTGCGAGTTATATAGTGTTTTGCCATGTTTATTTATATTGAACTGATCTCCTATGGGAGTGACATAGTCACTTTGTGACAAAACTCCATAAAAATAAATAAAGATAAAAAAAAAAGACCATATTCGAATAAATCGAATACACATTTTTGTGCTGCGTTGCAGCGGTGTTTTTCAGGGTGTGCAACAAGCTTATTTATTGGTCATACGATGTTCGAAAATTTTCCATAATTCAAGATTTTTTAACGCTGCAAAAAAATTGGTTTGCTACGGAGTGTGGAAGTGCTACGCAGTGCAGAAGTGCTACGCAGTGTAGACTTGCTACGGCGACGCGTAGGCTTTGCTACGCAGCTATATCTCGTAGACTCGCTATAAAGTGTACACTTGCTACGAAGCGTAGGCATAGCTACAGAGCGTGCTAAAAGTCCCACGCAGTGTAAAAGCGCTACGTTGCGTAGGTGCAGCGCTACGCAGTGTTGACTTGCTACGTGGTTCGTAGATATTGCTACGATGCGTAGACCTTGCTACGACATGTAGACAGTGCTACGCTGCGTAGATAGGTACAGTTTTTTTACTGTTGGTACTACGCCTCAAATTAATTTCGACAAATGTTAAATATGCCTACCAACTACAAGGCAAAATGTGACATGTTTTTTGGTAGAAAACGAGATTACTTATCGAGTTTTTCCCTTCTTTTCAGACGAGCTACCCTACATGAACTTCCCTCTCCACACGGTCGTTAAGCTGACGTCATACGGTTACAAGTACAAGGTGGAGATGATCAAGATGGATGTAGCATGCGTGGATACACACCGCAAGCAACCTGTTGTAAGTATTGCCTTTTATGTTGTCTCTATGCGATTTCATAGTATTTTAGACATTTCTTTCAGTGTAAAAATAAAAAATTCTGTGAAAACTGACGTTTTAACGATATAACAAATTATAAACATTCAAACCTCAACTACTACTAATAGATTTTGATAATGTTTTGCCTCGAATAGCTAAATAATAATAAAATTAAATTTATATCACTTGCTCGCGGAGTTTATTTACTAATAGGTAATTGAATGAATAAACGTTGCCGTAGCACCGTAACCGGATAAGATAAAGGTAATGTTATAAGCTCTTAGATTTCTGAAAATATTTTAAGTTTGATTAATATTGTACTCGTAGGTACTCCCAAATCGCTGTACATTTTCTCACAATCCACCTTCTTTGTTTCAGAACTGCTCAATTAGCCGAACAGCCAGCGATGCACTAGTAACGGTCCCTTCCCACTACGACACCCTTCCATCAAACCTCTGGCAGACCACAACCGACGCACAACTTTAGACGTCACCATTCGGCCTCACAGGCCTTTGGTAATCACCGCACCATTACAGCCTCACATGTATTTACACTAAATACATCTGCGGCACGGTATACGCGTGTATTTGTCTAAATACATGTGTGGCCGGCTGACCAGGTCCCGTCCTAGGTAGTGAGAAACCCAGGAGTTTATAGTTCGAATGAATACCGATGTGAAGTTAGCTGCATACATGCCGTCTCTTTTTCAATAGATTGAGATGAGAAAGACAGACGTATTTTTGCACTATTTTCGGCTAACTTCATATCGACGCTGTTAAATTGTTACGCCCTAGATGTTGCCATCTAGCGATCGTGATTGTGTGTTATATTTAAGCGAATTTTATTTTTTAAGTTTGACGCTTTATAAGTTCTTGCTCGATGAATACTTACATGGTAAGTGAACACGGAAAATACTTGTATGGTAGATCTTATGGGAATATACAAAAAAATCTTAAAACTTGTGTATAATATAAAGAATAAAACTGAAAATGTCATTTTCGACTTATCTACAGAACATAAAGAAAACACTTATTTATTTCTCTTTTCCGTATAACTGTGGAAAAACAACCTGCTTTACAAGTGACGAAAAAATACTTTTGTGGCAAGTTTTTCACGGCACTTTACGTGAAAAATACTTCAATGGCAAGTATTTCGTGTTAAATACTATTATGTTTGTATTTAGTTTTGAGCGTGGGTAAAAAATTGTGATGCATAGTGCACTTCCAGTAATTTAAGACTGAGGGGCTTTGACCTATCCAATGTCAGGTTAATTTCAGTAGACCGGTATTTATTATTGTAAAACATTGTTTTGTTCTGTAAAGTTTTTTCCTTCAATCACTTGGTTCTTTTGGCGCCAAATCTTCAAATAAGTTTTTTATTTTAGCTTTTTTTTATATATCACTTTAACAGAGTAGTGGTATTATTATATTATTATCATTAATTGTAGTGTAAGAAAAAGAGTTTTTTGAAGTTAAGGGGTTTACAGAACCAATGAGGTGAAAAGATTTCGTATCTAAGTAATTGTTTAGTATTTTTGATAAGGTAGCAGTTTGCTTTTTAGTACGTTATAGCATAAATCTAACTAATAAACTACATAGATACCTTTTAATTTAATAGGTATTATAATTTTTAGTTTATAAAATCATGTTCATTAATAGAAAATCAGGCACTTATAAATCAATTCTATGATTAGATTACTACCATTAACTTATAATTTTTTTATGTTTTAAGCAATGTTATTTTTAGCCGGGATTTATTTAGCAATGACTAAGGGTTTTATGCTATTTTTAGGCTTCAGGGTTTGATTTAGTGTTAAGTAGTGTTTTACACAGGAAAAAAAATTGATTTAGTATTTAGTAGTGTTTTACACAGGTAAAAAAATAAATGAAAAGTACTTAGGACATTGGAAAGATTAGAAAGACGAGTCCTTGGACATTGAATGTACATATTTTAACTATGAAATATTGTTGTTATTAAGTCAATTAAGTAAGGTAGCTGATGCATTGATCCCAAGAGATCTGTTTTAGCGATATATGACAAAACGAGTGTATGCATGTATTTTATAATAAACGGTAGATTAATATGAGAAAACTGGTTTTATTTTATTTTGTTTATTTATCGAATCACACAAAAAACGAGTTTAGTGTAAAAACACGATGACCTTAAACTTCTGTATGTGTTCCTTTACATACTTCTTTAACGCACAAAAAAGGCTTATTATTTTAGGTTATTTCTTAGTTTACTATTTTTAGTTCGCTTATACTACAGTGTAGCTACACTGTTTTGCTGGGTTGCTAGTTTAAGTGTGCAAAATACGAATACGAAAAAAGTTATCGTAAGCTCGATATTCGAGAGACATTTAATCTCGTTTACGTACGTTCAGTTCAGTAATTTATTTATAAAAAAACTTACATATTTATAAATATAGCTTAGCTATATTAGTGATAAAACTAAGTAGAGTATAATTTCTTTGGTACAAAAAAGAATGACACAATAAAATTCTGTACAAAGTAACTGTCGTCACAGACCAGTTAAATCTAGCTGGTCTGTGCTTTCGTCAAATATCTCAAAAGAATTCGGAAATGAAAGGGAACCACTACAACTAGGATCTACGGTATTCAATAGCTGTCAACACATTAGCATCATCATCAGCCCATTTTCGTCCACTGCTGCAGATAGGCCTCAACTAATAAACGCCATAGCACACTGTCTTCAGCTTCATGCATCCAGCATCTATCTGCAGTCTTTTCGCAGGTCGTCATCACACCTGGCCGGAAGGCTTCCTACACTACGTTTACAGAGTCGTGGTCTCCACTCAAGAACACGTTTACCCCAGCAGTAGTCGGTTGTAGCTAAGTACTTCCTAGTTTTGAACTCCGTGCGTGATAGGTGAGGTAAAACAATAGAGATTTCTCTGGAGGTCACTTTACATTCAAAAAGTATTTGCGAGTACATTATGTATGATTAGCATGATATAGATTATCGAACGATAGCCAGTGAAACCTTCACTATTATCGTTAGATAATCTATTCTATGAAGGTGACAAGTCACGATAAGGACAGGGAGTTATGATTCTGATCTATGATTATAAGCTATTAATTTTATGAATAGTTAAAGGGTACCCTGCACTTTAAATTAAATAGTATCACTTAAGATTGTGGTTTGTGGCCGAACGAGAGTAGGTTCGTATATTTATAGGGTTATTGGTAGGAAATTAAGATCCGTCGACTCGTGAACCGCCACCCGTCGTTTAGTCGATCGGTAACTTTTTCGACGTTTTAATTGAATTTGTGTTAATTGTGAAAGTGATTTTTTTTTAAATCGGTCCATTAGTTTCTGAGCCTATTCAATTCAAACAAACAAGCGAATACTTCCTACTTATAATATTATTAGTACACACCGTACACTGCGTGTACGGCAGGTTCTGTCCATTATCACATCACGAACATATTCCTGAAGACGTCAGGTCTTCATTCATAAAATTGGTATCAGTATTATGTACTCCCTACATTCAGTACCTATAGTCTTTCATTAGACAGGCTTCATTTGAAACTGGACTAAAAAGGGCCGAATTATCAGTGAGCTTGGATGTGGGAGATCGGTCTTTGGTAGGTATACCCCGATTAAAAACCTGGATATTTTTTGTATACAAACTGAATATTGGTGGAAAATATTTAACGACATTGGTATCATCGAATGAAGCACAGAAGCTCGAAACAATATTTCGTTTTGAAAAATTGTTTCAATCGTAAAAATTCAATTGTAGAAATCAATTAAATGATGAATTTTCATTCATCATTTAATTGATCTCTCGTTCGTTCTCGCATACAAATTTTAACATTTTTCGCTGCACATGTGAGATTATCCGTCAAAGTTTATGTTTTACTTTTTAGTGATAACGTCACTGTGGGCTGTTACCTTGTTGTTTTCTGTTATTGTTATCAGTTTTTGTTAAGTTTTCATTCTTAAATGTTTTTGATGACATAAAATACCTAGGATTTTAAATCGTTGTATAAGTCATTTGGTTCTGGACAAACGTCTTTGTAGTTTTCTATGGAAGATGATTCACACAAATTTTAGGACTGACATCTTTACGAACGTGTTCGATATGATGAGGAAAACCATGTCAGTATAAATTCGAAAGTGACTCTGTATGTCTGTCTATATATCTGTAGGTACCTGTGACGGTTTGGTACGTTTTCACGCCAGAACGGCTGAACTAATCTCGGTGAAATTAGGCTGGGAGGTAGGTAGATGTTATCTCGGGGACGGACACATGTTAACGGAAAAACGCGTGTGAAAGAGCCGGCAGAAGTTCGTTTCGTTTTAAAAAAAACGGTTTTTCTATTTTATGATCATTTATGACCTAAACCTATTTTAGTCGACAGCTGGCGGCTGAAAAAAAGCCCAAAGAAGTTTAAAGTTACCAAAAATTTCAAAATCTTATAAAGAGTGCGGTACTACCAAGATATTTTTAGCTCACAAACAAGTTTAATAAATAATAATATAATAATGATCATCCAGTTTTTGTAGAACGACCTTCGACGTTACGACGCATTTGGAAATTTGCACATTATTTTCGTACACCTTTTAATAGTAGCAAAAGCACCGAGGGCTCAAAGCAGTGCTACGGGCGCCATTGAATCTCGAGCGCAACTCAGGATTCTAGAATAACTCACGAGCGAAGCGAGGAGTCGCACGCCCAAAATAAAGACAGCTTTTTGCACGGGGAGAATACTCTAGGTACTTTTCACGGTTGCGAGTAGGTAAATAGTACCGACGAGTCGGACTCGCGCAAGAAGATGGTACGGAACCCTATCATTATCTATAAAAACAGCCAAAAAATCGTGATTGTGGTATGGGAGCCCCTTAAATATTTCGACCGTTTTTAGGGACCGATTTTAATGAAAATTCCGTCACCGAGTAGCAAAAATAATATGCGTTACACACTCACGGTCTTAATTGACCAGACCATTAAGCTCTGATACACGCATCTAAAAAAATACCTACTCATGTGGGTACATACTTAAACGCGCGCTCCTTTGTAGTATTCAATCGCACGATTGGATTATTTAAAGTAAAAAGGGAGATTAGGTACTAGCTTCTCGAAAGTGTAAGACTCAAATTAGGTGCAATTAGGTCCACCCACCTCAGTCATAGTGGGACCGACGACGGCGCGCCAATGGCATGTTTTGCGTAGTTGCTACTACTACGACTGTACCTATAGTCCAGTCAATATAGATTTTTTTGTAAGGAAAGATTGTGTGGCGCACCAGCAACACACCACCCGTTAGGTATACAACAACAATTTTAGTTCCACAAAATGTTATTAAAATTTGCGACAATCTCCACTCGTCGTCTTAAGTACTAGTAAGCTAAAACAAGTATGTCTTTGTTGCTAATCCCACCTCACGAAACTACAAAATTACCTACTGCGGGTCGCTCCGCTTGCCGTTAATTTTATATTCATATCTTTGTATTATATATGGATGGTATATATTATTGTATCCGCACAGTGCTTAAAATTTTTGGGGATTGCATCGCTTGCTATCATTTATTTTATCATAGGTACTCTTGCTTACTTTTTACCAAACATCCGAAATAACCAAAACAGTAAAAAAAACACAGCTCGCTCTGCTCGCCGTTACAATAATTCCTATTGTTAGGAGTTGAGGGTCGAATTGTTAACCAACCCCCAAGGCGGTTCAGGAATTTTGTATCCGTTTTTTGGGTGCTTGGAAGAAACCAACCCACGCAGAATGAAAATAAGTTTTGCAATCTCACCAATAGACGTACGTAGGTAAGGTATAGGTACTAAAAACGCACCGACAACAGTATTTAAGGAAAATAATCTTGCTTAGTTAGTTTTATATAAATATTGACCTGTATCTCAATCACATTATATTTAGACTTAGACAGGCAAATAATATTGTATTACATTATAAGTAGTATATAAACATAATAGTGGTTTAATTACCGCTTCTTCCACAAGTGGACAAAAAATTTAAGCGAACAAAATCAATAACATATTGTTTCTTATTTGATGTTAATTACTATTTATAAAGCTGTTTATGTATAAAATTTGATTTAAGTGCTTATTTTGTAAGCCTAAAGAAATCAAGTTATTGAATTTTGAAAAAGGAACGTGTCTTTTTCCCGAAGGAGGCCCCACACCGACGACGTCTCTTATGAGGTCCATGATCCAAAGTAATAAATTCAGGATCGCTAATATTCGGTATTGGCGCGAAAGTGTATCAAAATCGCCTTGTTCATTGATCGATAGCTGCTCTGGGAAGCGAGTGAATGGCACCATAGGTGACCGTGACTTACTTCATTGACTGTACAGAGTGATCAGGTGATCACAGTGCTGCGAAAACACCTGGTGCAACGCCCTCCTAGTTGAAGATTGCTAATTAGGTAGGTCGATTAAAGGAGGTAGAGTTCGTATTCGTCAAACCTTACATACTGATTAGATTACAGAATGCCAAATGGCAAGGAACAAGAAAGAATACCTACGGCATAAGGTACTCAAACCTACCTATTCATTGCATACTAGTGTAGCTCTACATTTTGTATTAGTCGATGGAAGTAAGGTAGAGTTGTCATAGAAGATGGAGAAGTTCGTTGAAAATACAGACTCTACGGACCTTTGTACTTCTGAAAAATAGTACCTAGTACCTGTCTTCTAAACTGGTTGGGCGAAGGTCCGCCCACGACGCAAGAGGTTGCGGGTTCGATTCCCGCCTCGGTACAAATGTTTCTACGATCTGCAGATATTTGTTGCGGGTGTTCTGGTTGTTTTCTATGAGATATATATATCTGTTTTTTGTGGATTGTGTTATGTATATCAGTTATCTAGTACCCATAACGCAAGCTTAGCTTGGGGCTAGACGATGCTGTGAAAATTGTCCAACATGTTATTAAAAACTTGTATAATCTATAGAAATTTATTTGAAGAATCTCTGTCAAATAACTTGCAAACCTATTTAAATGTCGCGTCATCGTAGTCGTTCGCTACGAACTTCAAATTTTCAAACATCACCAGCTGCCCTACATCTGACTGTGGCACGCACAGCCTGCGACCCGCCGACCCCGAGTGGGTATCAACCATTGTCATACAAATATCGTTGAGTCGCACACGTCCCGACGACGAACTTTTACATTTTTGCTCGTCGATTATAATAATAACTAAAAGTGAACGTGTCTTGTATAGGAACTGGTTTACAAGTGAGTTGTTGATGTGTTTTTAATTAAATTTATGCAAGGCTTACGTGATAATGATAACAGGGGGAAATGCGCTTGTTTACATCGCCAATAGTAAGCACTATGCTATAAGTCAATGAAAGAAGATAATCCCTTTGGTAGGTAGTACCTTAATAGACAAGCTTTGAAATTGTATGAAGGCTTGTTTTTGAAAGAATACCTAAGTAGTAAGTATTAGGTGCTTCTGTTTTAAATGTTTTAATTGCTAGTAACGACTTAAAAACCACCTTTAGGTATACTTACATACCAGATGATTTGATGAGATAACTTAAACTTATTTCCTCATTCTGAGTTTTGGTAGGTATAGGTATATCTTACCTATATCTATACTAATATTATAAATGCGAAAGTGTGTTTGTTTGGTTATTTGTTTGTTTGTTTGTCCTTCCTTCACGCCCTAACTAAGCAACCAATCGGCTTGATTTTTGGCACGGAGTTAGTTGAAAGGATAGAGAGTAACATACTTTTTATCCCTTAAATTAATTCCTATGCGATAGAAATAACCTTAAACAGGCGTGCGAAGCCACGAGCAAACATTTAAAAACGAGCTATAATCATAAATAGATATACACGTAACCTAAGTCCTATTTATCTTAAAATCTACTAGACTGCGCCAGAATTTTGAAGAATAGTTCGGCCTTAACAATATAGAGCCTTCTTCATGTACTACCTAATAGATATCGGAGAATGATATCATCGCAAATACAAACACTAGCTTAAAATAGCTAAGAGTGTCACGTGTTTGTAGGAAATTGGACAGACTGCCTGTAACACGATCGTTTAGTGTTGGCGCAAGATTTTTTTGTGGTTTGTGCGTTCTACAAAATATCCTATCTACAATATTTAAGGTATTTTCCCTTCATGTCGCGTAGTCTTGGGACGCCCTGTATACCTACAAAGGTCCTAAAATAACTTAAAGTTATCAAACATTGTTGTTTACCCAGCAAGGTTCACATTGTGATACTTACATATAAATAATCAAATCACTTACCAATTAAGCCAATAATGTGATGACAACAATAAATATTTTGAGTAAGTACTAGCTGTTGCCATCGGCTTTGCACGCGCTTTAACTTTTTTGTTTAACACTTTTAATGCCTACTATCACGCATGATGTGTTTCTTCTTTCGATTGCTAGGCAGTGAATACAGACGGAACCCCGGGGCACACTAGCGCAACCTATTTTATCTTATTGTTATGTATGTTGAACAAAGTTAATTTCAAAAATCCATCATCCAGGGTTCCTTTTTTCCTTTTGAGGTACGGAACCCTGAAAAAGAAAAAAATACCAATACCTACGAATAAAGATGATAATGGCAGGTGCTCTATTAGCCTTTGTTTTATACCTAATATGAACACGTATCTTTATGTATTAACCTCGTTACTTATAATGATCGTCTGGCTAATGGAGAAGTTTGCCTTGGCAACACCAGGGTCCCAATTTTGTATATGTTGGTACCACTGAACGTTTTCCGGATGATAGTCGTGTGGAAACTTTTGTAAATTATTAAAATTTGCCTCAGGCGCTGCCTGTTTACATCTACACTGCTGACTGACCCTGTATTTAGGAAGTTCTAGTTAGGTAGGTACCTACCGGTCATTAAGTATCTATAAAAGACAGCTTTTAAGAATGATTTTATTAGAAAGACGTTAAAAATTATAGAGACTAGGAACCGCTTCCCCGCTCGCATTCCCACATTTTTGTAGGTATAGATAATGAATAAGTACACCCATATTACGAAAAATACCAGAGGTATTAGGTACTTTGAAGTATTCGTGGCTCTTGGACGGGTTTCCATTGCCCATAAAAATATAGCTCTAAAAGTCACTCGATTTATTACCAATAGGTGACGCTACTTGTTTTTTTCCAGCATTTAGTTGCAATTCGTTATACCTACCTACGTTTTTAAAATATTTTCAGAAATGAACGAGCACGACCTAGCAGTGGCAAGAGCCCTAGCCGCAGAGTCCAGAGAGAGTTCTCCTGGTGGTTCCCCGGGACCTTTGCGGAAAACTATGCTGACGAAAGTAGCTGATCGACTGAATACATTCAGGTACGAATTGCAATATGTGCTGTAGGCAGGAACGGAGAGAATCAAAAGGAATATTTCCACAGCCAGATTCTACGACTCTGCTGATTGCTAGGCAGGTGTTAATGATTTCTAACGATAGATAGTTATTTTAACGGTTATCGTTGCCCATTAGACCGTTTCGTGTAGTGAATGGAAATTCCCAAGGAATTTTTAAAATACGGAGTATATAAATTCCTGAAAAAAATTCCACGTGTTGGCCAGCATAATGGCACACATTTGGCCACATACATAGAGTTAGTATAGTACACTAACACTATGGCCACAATTTAGAGGAATTCTCCATCTACGGGCCACATACTATCTATACGTTGGCCACCGTAGATTGAGAATTTAACTAGATCAGTGGCATGCGTGGCCGCAAAAAGGGACAGAGTAATACGAAGTGGTGTTGCCATACAATTTTGTTACCCTGACTTTAGGTTCGTAATTTCATGTCTGGTAGGTGGTATTTTAGTATCATACATCATTCATTACATTAGGTACCTACGTATGCGGGAGTAGGTAAACTTTTAATTTAATGAGCATAGAAATAAAACAACGTTCAGGTATCAATGTTAGGTTTCGTTTAAATTTATTACCACCGCCACATAATACGAGCTAACGTGTAGGTAGACATCATTTCAAATACTAAAATAATGTAATTTTGAAAATAATATTATTGCTAGATAATCAATTCAAACACTTACCAAGCAAGAACTTACAATAAAAATTGCACTTTGGAAATCACATTTCTTTTAAGTAATTAAATCTTACACATAAGGTATTGCTAAGATAAGACAACCATTATACGAAATTCAAAAGCACTTTTAAATTATACTTCAGGTAAAATGTGCAGAGAAAACCAAATTAAATTTTTTACACCTTAAACACAATATTACCTACGTCCTAGCCTATGTATCCAAATATTTTATATTCTGTTTTATTTATTAGGTATGTAATAATGCCCATTGTGTGTGATGATTATGATTACTCTCCACAAATCATAGGATCACAAATCAATCAGTCTTTATTTCTATCAAAGAGCCTTAATCAACTCATACACTTGATAAATAAAATTGTACATACACTAATTAAACGGTACACACCTACTTACTAATTTACACTGGTGGTTTTATTTATACTGCGTTGTATTTCTCTTACAAACTCAAAGTTTTCATGATTTTCCTCACGTACCTTTTCCGTAGTAGGTATATATCTTACATGCCTGAAATAAAATATTGAAGCATTAATATGAAAATTATAAATAGTACTATAGTAATAGTAAGTTATATTAGTAACACCAAATCCCAATACCATTTAAATATTTTCGATTTAGTATTTTGATTAGTAGGTAGACTAAAACACAAAGTAGGTATAATTTTTCTATCCAAATCTCAAACAGTCCTTCACCCATCATCGTAGCACTGATTCTTTTTATGTATTTATTTATTTTACTTACCAGTCTTGGAACAGCATAAGAGAACAGATACGTTCACGTTTCTTTTTTGTTAACGATTTTCATGAAAATGTTTGAACAAATTACTAAATATTTTTGGGTTCCCAGTTTTTGCGACCCGTGGCTTCTATCCAAAGCAAACGTAAATCATTGTTTTCGGGAAATCTGTAACAAACAAAATCATATTTTAAGAATGTATGTAGATGTAGGTATTCATGTCTCAATGCGCCACGACATTTGGGGAATTTTATTTTCGAGTGCAGGCAACCCTAAATTTTCGTAATTTTAGGTTATATTTATTAGAATTATTTTAAAACATAGTTTTTGAGTCTTGTCTGTACGGAAATCTATGAAACTATAAATTTTGAACCTTTTTTGAAGTCAAACGAGCTTGTACTTACGATTGGAATGACAAACTCGGCACTTTTCGTTCACCGTCACTTTTACATCCAAAAACACTGCACCGCACCATCGTTGCTTCAGATTTATATCGTTGAGAGACGCAGGAATGCCCGCAGAGTCACTTTCACACATTTAATTAGCAGAAAGTATCATTAGGTCGAAAAAAACAAATACTATGTGATGTGCCCGGCATGTTTGTTTAGCTCTTATAAGAGCTAAACAATGAAAAAACTGGCACACTGGTAGAGACAGAGAAACTTTCATTCTATCTCATTTCTTCTCAGGCTACAAGCATATTTTTATCTCTCTCTTGTGTGAATGAAATGGGTATATGCAACACCTCTAGTGGTATATACTCTAAGTTGGCCACCTTAGAGTATATACCACTAGAGGTGTTGCATATACTCTAAGTTGGCCACCTTAGAGTATATACCACTAGAGGTGTTGCATATACCCATTTCATTCACACAAGAGAGAGATAAAAATATGCTTGTAGCCTGAGAAGAAATGAGATAGAATGAAAGTTTCTCTGTCTCTACCAGTGTGCCAGTTTTTTCATTGTTTAGCTCTTATAAGAGCTAAACAAACATGCCGGGCACATCACATAGTATTTGTTTTTTTCGACCTAATGATACTTTCTGCTAATTAAATGTGTGAAAGTGACTCTGCGGGCATTCCTGCGTCTCTCAACGATATAAATCTGAAGCAACGATGGTGCGGTGCAGTGTTTTTGGATGTAAAAGTGACGGTGAACGAAAAGTGCCGAGTTTGTCATTCCAATCGTAAGTACAAGCTCGTTTGACTTCAAAAAAGGTTCAAAATTTATAGTTTCATAGATTTCCGTACAGACAAGACTCAAAAACTATGTTTTAAAATAATTCTAATAAATATAACCTAAAATTACGAAAATTTAGGGTTGCCTGCACTCGAAAATAAAATTCCCCAAATGTCGTGGCGCATTGAGACATGAATACCTACATCTACATACATTCTTAAAATATGATTTTGTTTGTTACAGATTTCCCGAAAACAATGATTTACGTTTGCTTTGGATAGAAGCCACGGGTCGCAAAAACTGGGAACCCAAAAATATTTAGTAATTTGTTCAAACATTTTCATGAAAATCGTTAACAAAAAAGAAACGTGAACGTATCTGTTCTCTTATGCTGTTCCAAGACTGGTAAGTAAAATAAATAAATACATAAAAAGAATCAGTGCTACGATGATGGGTGAAGGACTGTTTGAGATTTGGATAGAAAAATTATACCTACTTTGTGTTTTAGTCTACCTACTAATCAAAATACTAAATCGAAAATATTTAAATGGTATTGGGATTTGGTGTTACTAATATAACTTACTATTACTATAGTACTATTTATAATTTTCATATTAATGCTTCAATATTTTATTTCAGGCATGTAAGATATATACCTACTACGGAAAAGGTACGTGAGGAAAATCATGAAAACTTTGAGTTTGTAAGAGAAATACAACGCAGTATAAATAAAACCACCAGTGTAAATTAGTAAGTAGGTGTGTACCGTTTAATTAGTGTATGTACAATTTTATTTATCAAGTGTATGAGTTGATTAAGGCTCTTTGATAGAAATAAAGACTGATTGATTTGTGATCCTATGATTTGTGGAGAGTAATCATAATCATCACACACAATGGGCATTATTACATACCTAATAAATAAAACAGAATATAAAATATTTGGATACATAGGCTAGGACGTAGGTAATATTGTGTTTAAGGTGTAAAAAATTTAATTTGGTTTTCTCTGCACATTTTACCTGAAGTATAATTTAAAAGTGCTTTTGAATTTCGTATAATGGTTGTCTTATCTTAGCAATACCTTATGTGTAAGATTTAATTACTTAAAAGAAATGTGATTTCCAAAGTGCAATTTTTATTGTAAGTTCTTGCTTGGTAAGTGTTTGAATTGATTATCTAGCAATAATATTATTTTCAAAATTACATTATTTTAGTATTTGAAATGATGTCTACCTACACGTTAGCTCGTATTATGTGGCGGTGGTAATAAATTTAAACGAAACCTAACATTGATACCTGAACGTTGTTTTATTTCTATGCTCATTAAAT
This sequence comes from Eupithecia exiguata, assembly GCA_947086465.1. Classification (NCBI taxonomy): domain Eukaryota; kingdom Metazoa; phylum Arthropoda; class Insecta; order Lepidoptera; family Geometridae; genus Eupithecia; species Eupithecia exiguata. Next base: position 3,320,957 of record OX352245.1, on the reverse strand, counting down.
TAAAAGTTTACCTACTCCCGCATACGTAGGTACCTAATGTAATGAATGATGTATGATACTAAAATACCACCTACCAGACATGAAATTACGAACCTAAAGTCAGGGTAACAAAATTGTATGGCAACACCACTTCGTATTACTCTGTCCCTTTTTGCGGCCACGCATGCCACTGATCTAGTTAAATTCTCAATCTACGTTGGCCACCGTATATAGGAGATATCAGCGGGAAAATCAGCGGGAACGTAGTTAGCGGGAAGCTCAGCGGAGGTGCCGCCACCGCGCTGGGTAAAAGTCACTGTCGTCGTAGGCTAAAATGACATATTTAAAATTGACACTTGACAGATCATTGTTGTGTTCATTCATGTTGTTGTGTTGTTTTTCTTTGCTTTTTGAGATTATCCTGAATGATTATCTCTAAAACTATTAGTTTTTCATGAGTTTTTCCTTGACTTGTTGTATTGTTCCTCCAATATAATAAAGGAATAACTTTAGTTTAGTCACTGGTTTCTGACTAAACGTCCAATTTCTGTGAAAATTTTATTAGTTTTCTACGATTTTAAATGAAATTAATGGTTGTATGTTTAATATAAAATTGGCATTATTCACTGTGTATGTGACAAAGTGAATTTATTAGTTAGAATTTGTATATATTTGAAGATGGAAGAAAAGAGAAGTAAAACTAAAGTGTCGTGCAGCAAAGAGGCGATTTCTGATGAAGAAGGGTAAGTACTTTGTGTATAGTTAAGTAAGTATATCAGATAAGTACCTATACCTAACCCAAACTCCTTGTAGAATGTTTGTAAACAAACCGCCCATACTTAACCTAAAATTCACTCTGTTGCTGCTTTCTTTTCTTTTTTTTATTTCTACAAAAAGTTTGGCTTAGCTATAGGTACATATCTGCACTGCTGGTTGCTTAGATTGTGAAACAGTCTGTAAGAATATTTAAATTATCTTGCAATGGTTTCATAAATCAACGCCGTTATGTATACCTACTGGGTTTCGTTGTTCTAGATCTTCGTAGTAGGTTATCTGCAAGCATAACATTTAGGAAGGCTTTAATTCAAGCCTTGTGTTTATTATTTTAAGCCAAGTTTATTAAGGCACTTACTATCACACTACCCTTCCTAACTTAATTGCATGTCACAAACAAAAAATACTGACTGTATTGATTAGTTGGTAACAATTAGAATGTCAGTAATTTTAGCACAATAACCCTCGACTTGACCTATATTTTTAATTCTAAATAAAATAAATAAAAAAATAAAAATAAAATAATTTATTCATAAATAACTTAGGACTAGAGAGATAACAGAGTGTACATAATATTATTTATATAAATGGACAATAACAGATAACGAATACAATGTCATCTGTTGTGTCTTAATTGTTAATCTAACTATTAAGTTCATTGAACCTTATTCACCAAATGATGCTAGAATTAATTAGTTAGGTAGATACTACAGATTCAGATTTTTTACTGGCAACACGGTTACAGGTTACTTCTTAAACTGTACTTATTTAAGCTACATAAATATCAATCTTATTCATACTTAATATTTTATACTAACCTCAGCCTGCGGCTTTGCATGCCAAATAAAAAGTATTACCCTACTTAAGTATTTTCTCCAAATCATAAGATACTCTTAGAATTCCAATTCCATGATACTATTGGCATTCCAGGTCTAGAACTTTATGTGTGCAAAATTTCAGCTTTGATTGATTCAGTAGTTTTAGGAATGTTATGAAGCTGTGTAACCGTAACCAAAACTATTGGATATCAGAATTTAAATAAAACCGGCCAAGTGCGAGTCGGACTCGCGCACGAAAGGTTCCGTACCATTATCTATAAAAACAGCAAAAAAAAAACTACAATAAATGATTTTTTGTGAAAGCCGTGGGTACGCAAAAACCTATGTAAGCTTCAGAAGTTAGTGGATAAGTACATATCATGTATGTATATACAGGGTTATTGGTAAATTAGTGACAATACGTGAACTGCAGGTTCAGCCCATCATCACAAACACGTTCGTGAAGGCGCCAAGTCTAAATTTAAAAAAAATATAAGTCGCCTCTGATACTAAATGAAAAAACATCTTTGTCTGGAACCCAACGAGTTACTTAAGACCGATCTTTCACTCTCATATCTTCTGTTAATTCAGGGCAGAGCTGTTTTTAAATTGAGTTTCAAATAAAACCTCTCTAACGAACGATTATTGAATTGCGGGGGGTACCCATTACCAATACCAAAATTAAGAATTAAGACCTGGCGTCTTCACAAACGTGTTTGTGATGATGAGCTGAACCTGCAGTTCACGTATTTGTCACTAATTTACCAATAACCCTGTATAAAAAAGAAGGGTTGATTGAAACCAAAGTAGGTATGTACTTAGTTCGATTTATCAATGGTCAGAGTGAGCACAGGTCATTTGATATAATTATAAAGTAAACAAATACATAGGTATATTACACACGTAGTATTTTACACATAGCTGACACGCGCGCTACCGCGCGTTGTCCACGCATCTCTGTTATTATAATATAAATAAATACCTACGTGAATAATTCTGGAGAAATTCACACAGTTTATGTTGGACTGTGTTTGAGTTTTATCTCAAGAATTTTCGATTACGACTGATTGTTTCATGTTAAGCGTGTTTTTTTTCTTTTTTTTTTTCTGCAATGAATACCTACACCTAATAGCTAAAGTAATTTGCCGCAAATCATTAACTAGGTACATATTGCCTAAAATCTCTTTTTTTCCATATGCTCCAAAAATACAAATGAATTGAAGTTAGGTTTTTCAGAAGTTAATGGAAAATGAAAAATTACTCTTCCGCTAGTTTGATTCACTGTAGAACGCAGAAAATTTTAAATCTCGCGTGAAGACGAAACGATCAACCTTTTAATTTGTACCTCATTAATCATTGTTATCATTTCAGCCCTAAATCATTCACGGCCTGCTTTAATCCTTGCTAACCTGTCCCGTGTTTCTCGCAACCTATAATTCCTTATATCCATTATGATATCCGATATCATTCTGAAAAATATTAACTCAATTCGAACGAATTAATATAACCTAGTTTTAGGTCATTTCTCCAAGTCCGTTTAGTCACTGCTCGAACGTTTGGTTAGAGACGATCACTGTTGCGTTGGTAAGGAGCGGTTGCGCTCGTTACAAACGGAGCATTCGGCAAGCTCGTGGCTCGGCCGCCGGTGCGGGACCTAGTTTCAACCGTGGGGCACGCGATCCGCCGCACTCCGCAGGCACAGGCCAGCCGCCAGCCAGGCCGCAGACCAGTCGCCCATTCGCCATCCGCGCGCACTCACGTACCTTCGCCCCATATAGAAGACACACGATCGCGTTTCCGCACTTAAATTAATCAGTTTAAACCAACTTGTCTCGCAACAATATGCTCGCACATTCCGATATTTTGCAACGATTCGCGTCCAACCGGATAATTCTTGCAAAATTGTGAAATAAGATCGTCTGTTCCGTTGCGACATAGGTGTAAGGACTAAAATTTACTTAATAATGCTGTCGATGGATAAATTGTGGTGTGGTTCGGAGAGCGAGCTGTCGATCCTTCGGTGCAAGGCGGCGGCTGAGAGGCCTGATTACCGGCTGACGAGAAGGAGGCCTTCGAAGAGTCTGATCCCGCAGGCCTTGCTGCATGCACTGCCAGACCAGCCCAGGGCCTACAGAAGACGAAGGTCCGGTACATGGCCGTAAGTGACATCGCTGTTTCTAATTTTTTCCTAACTATGAAAGCCGTACCAATATGTTTATTGCTTTGTTCTATCCGAGATAAGTTTTTTAGGCCAAAAACGACCATCCATTGTGAACCACCCCCAAACATTGCTAGTTGCTATGCCATAAATAGGCCAGTGCACCTATCGCCCTAACAAAATGAATATACCAAACAATTATCTCGCGTATGTTTTTAAATTATATTTGATTGCTTTGTCTAGCTAGCAGTAGGTTGAGATGATAAGGGTTTTGTAGAAGGTCACGGTTGCTGCTAAGTGCCAAGGCTTAACCATTTATCGAACTGAAAATTAAAAACAAATATCATCATCATCAGCCTATATTAGTCCACTGCTGGACATAAGCCTCCCCTAATGAGCGCAACATCATAAAAACTATTAATGTTGACATTTATGTCATGAAAAAAACTTACATATTGAGTTCTTTTTAAACCCTTGACGAAGCTCTAAACCCCATGAGTAGAACTTATACGTCCACTGCTGAACATGCCTCCCCAAAAAAAGGTGGAAGGGTTTTCCAATAATCGCAAATCAACGCAATCAAGGATCATAAAGTTCTAGAAGAGTATTAAAAGAAACCTTAAGAACTTATCTCAATGTAGCATAAATAAAAAAAATAGAAAAACAATGCTGAACATTTAGCAGTAAAATCTCAGCCCCATGAAATAAATAAAATAGAAAAACAATGCTGCACATTTCGCAGTATAATCTCAGCCCTATGAAATAAATAAAATAGAAAAACAATGCTGAACATCTCGCAGTATAATCTCAGCCCCATGAAATAAATAAAATAGAAAAACAATGCTGAACATTTCGCAGTATAATCTCAGCCGCATGAAATAAATCAAATTGAAAAACAATGCTGCACATTTCGCAGTATAATCTCAGCCCCATGAAATAAATAAAATAGAAAAACAATGCTGAACATTTGGCACTATAATCTCAGCCCCAAAGTTAGCACAGGTCTTGGTACGGGTAGGTAAGGTACCTACTAGATGACTAGGTAATATACTTCACATTTTATTCCCAGGAATATCATTACCCCACTCAAATCACCATTAGAAAGGCGAAGCCAGCCATAATTGTCAAATTAGCAACCTCATTAGCATGACATAAATTCCTGCGCTATCCATTACATTGTTCATTAGCTTATATACTAAAGATACCGTTATTGTCCTAGTCTAAAGACATTAGAGTTGGACCTAGTAAGACCTGTTCAAGTCTTAAGGCGGTTGTATGGGTCAAACTAGCGCCACTACCTATTTTATCTTATTATTACGTTGAACAAAGGAAATTTTCAAAATCCATCGTACAGTTTGTGATATCTATTATAAGCTTTTTTTTAATGCCTCTGTAATAGTTTTACTCTATTTAGTTTAGCCAGAAAATCGAAAATAGATATTGGTGGCCACCAAGGGCAACTTCGATATTCTGCCTAAACCTAATAGAATAAAACTATTACACAGGCATTAAAAAAAAAGGTTATAAAAGATATCACAAACTGTACGATAGATTTTTGAAATTTTCTTTGTTCAACGTAATAATAAGATTAAATAGGTGGCGGCGCTAGTTTGACCCATACCACAGCCTTAAGGCGCTCCTTCGCGATCGCGAGCATTCGCCTGTAATGTAAAGGTGGGTGCTGAACGGCGTTGCGGGGCGTAATGTAACGTCAAGTAAAGACTGCGAGCGTTTGTTCAGTCAGTACGGGGAAAGGAGCTCGTAACGAGCAGCAAGACGAATTCTAGCATATGGGTGGGGGTTACGTATCGTGCTCTCTGCGAATGGTTCATTACGTCCTGTAACACCAATCTGGCTTAAGATTCGAGCATTCATATTAGTGAGGGAGCAGAACCGAGCTTTACAATGCGTAACAAATAACATAAATGCTTTAAAGTTCGGAACCTGCTATCGCTACGATAGACGCTTAGTTTGACATTGTACAAAAGAATGGAGCACGAGTACTGAATTCGTTAAAGATCGCTAAGCACCGATTATAGTATTCATTTTATTCTATTTCGAAGTTCGTGCTCGCGCTCCTGGTTCTACTACGTACAGCAGAATGCTCAATATCGAATCTTGTTGGATTACTACATTTCAAGCGAATGCTCGTCTATCAGAGAGGCCGTATGGCAATGTAACGTAATGCTCACGAACGAATCTTAGAATGTTATATTACAGATGAGGGAGTGCCTTAAGTTAAAGGCAGTAATGCGAATTTAATTGATTTGGTTCCGAAGCAATAACTGGGCAGTGGGCAGTAAAATTTATATGGTTGGCAATTTCTGTCGCGTAAATGAGTTGTTCTGTTATAATAACAGCTATGTGATTTGCCGTGTGCAGTTAATCTTTGACTCGTTTTAAAACGAAGTTCAAGAGAGATCAGGAAATAATGGGTAAGTTGCTATTGGAAACAATGTCTTCAAAGATACATTGACAGAGTTACTTACCACATTGCAATTATAATAAAATAAATCTATAATTTTTCCGAGAAGCGTTTATTGTCAGACTTCGGTTTAAAAATGATTTGGCCAGGTGTTTAATACACGTGCAAAATTGTAACTAATTGAAATCGTTACTAAACCTACCTAAACAAAACTTACCTACTACAAACTCGTAGGTACACGATTGTTTTGAATTCTACCAAAGTCCTACCTTAACCGATATTTTAACGATAATGATATCAACTGAAGACAGGGCGCTATGGCGTTCATCAGGGGAGGCCTATGTCCAGCTGTGGACTGATATAGGCTGATGATGATAATGATGATGATGATATCAACTTACAAGCCAGGAGTTACTTGACTCTACAATGTGCTCTATCACGTTTCTAAAGGATAAAAACAGTTCTGAAATCTCATGTAACTTACCCCTTCAACCCTAGCTTTATGTATTCTTGCGTCCAAGTCTGTTCTACTTTCCTCTATGACCTACTGGGCTTATCCCACTGCGCTCAAAACTGCAGTTCAAAATTCAAAGTGCATTATTTCCTTCAGAACTTACAGAACTCTTGGACACGTCACAAAACTCAGATTACATAAGTAAAACTAGGAAATAAAGTGATCATTTTCATTTTTTGCCCATTTCAATCTTTTTAAAGTTAAGTAAAGAAGCGAACAAGAAACCTTTACCTTGTTAGGATGTTAGTTTTCGAGTTAGAGCAAAACTCGTCCCAAATAAAACTGCTTGCAGCTCAAAACACAAACACCCTTAAAAGTGGCACGTATGGCTCTTGTGCCTGTTTTCTCGCACCCCTTTTGCACAGTTCGGTGCAAAGCCACTGGTCATGTGGGTCAACCTTAGGATGTCAAACTATGGCTTCCACCAGGTCGTAGCATATCTCCGTCGACCCAGATGTGCTCTGATGCGTCCAAGTTACCTTCGGAGGTACTTGCTTGCTTGCCTACTGGTGTATTGTTATAATATAGTCTTGTTAGGGTTCCGTACCTCAAAAGGAAAAAAGGAACCCTTATAGGATCACTTTGTTGTCCGTCTGTCAACCCTCTTTTCTCAGGAACGCGTGGAGGTATCGAGTTGCAATTAACATCAAAAAGTCAAGCCCGTAACCTCTTGGAGCCATGATATAAATCAAACTTCTGAGTCAACTCAATCAAAAGTAACAGCCGTATGTCTTTTTTTTTAAATTTCCATTTTACTGCAAAAACATGCACACAAAACCTATAGCCGTTTCCTAAAATCATGAAATTTGGCAAGAAGCTAGGTTTTATAGTACTTACAAAGGGAAAAAAATACAAAACATTAAATTGGTAATTTATTAACAAAAAAAAATTATTCTCACCACGAACCAAAACCTATAATATAGGTTACCTACTTTCCGTTCACCAAGAATGGGAAAAACAAGGTCATATAATCATTACATAATATACATAATAATGCGGAACCCTCGTTGCGCTAGTCCGACTCGCACTTGATGTTTTATTTTATCCTTGAGTACCTTTGGCTATTAGAAATCGTATAATTATTGAGTATTATTACTTAGTTTTCATATGATGTGATTGACTCAGCCAGTCGATTGAAACTGTAAATCAGGATGCCTAACCCAAGAGGCCTCAATTTATTGGACGAAAGCATAACTTTGCTCAATCATAGAACGAACATAAATTCAATTCATGCCACAAAAATGAGTATTTACGTACTGATCACAGTGATCGCATGTGTGATCACCGTGATCAGTACATTAACGAACCACGCAACCATGACTGGACTTAAACTCAGCTGGTTGCGTTTGAAACTCGGATTACAAAATACCATGAAATTTTGTCTCATGATATAATAAAAAGAAACAGCCCTTTAGGACACCTGCTAGAAAAAAGTTAAAATGAGGATTCACAAATACAAAAAAAAACAATTTTCTAAACCAATATTCTCATGTTTCTTGCATTTATTTAGTGTTGCGTATTACTAAGACTCCCGTCCGTCCGTCTGTTCGTCTGTCACCAGGCTGTGTGTTTCTCATGAACCGTGATAGGTAGACAGTTGAAATTTTCACAGATGATGTATTTCTGTTGCCGCTATAACAATAAATAATATAAAACAAAATAAAATAAATATTTAAGGTATGTAAGGTAACGTTTTTATAGATAATGGTACGGAACCTTTCGTGCGCGAGTCCGACTCGCACTTGGTCAGTTTTATTTAAAATTTGCGAGTATACTTGTCCTCATTAAAATTAAGGTTTTCTCTTCTCATTTGCAGTTGACGAGACAGGTGTTAAGAAGTTCGTATGATACTTTGTATCCTTAAATCCAAACATTTTGTTATTTGCCGTATTCGTTGCCTAGTGCCTCCGTCAATGGCATCCTTCATCCTTGCGTGAATGGATGTTGCACAATCCACTTACGATGTTGGCAACCTTCCCTCATCCTCTAATTTGTTCGTGTTGTTTTGACATACCTTCACGATGCACAACGCTCATTTTGATGTTTTAGTTATTTGTTATGTTTTTTCTATAGAATCTACACTACTACTAGGTCACGTTTAACAAAAAAAAACAGAATTAGAGCCGGGTAAGCCTCGACGTGGATTAACTCATAATGTACCTGATTCTTTCTATGAACATCATAATTCAGGGTAGAGTTTTGAGACGGGGAAGCAAGGAGACCTTACAGACCTACATCTACGCAAAATTTCATCCTCATCCGTTCAGAACTTTTGGCGTGAAGTTAACAAACAAACATTCATCTATCCACACTTTCTTCTGAAACGGACCCTGTTGTTGTTCTTGTCGTTTTTCACTGCATCATTGTTGGCAAGCTGCCCCCCTAGCACGGGGATTGTTGTCTAGGGTAGAATAGACAATAATGACATTGGATCGCCATACATTGCGTACATTATCGAAGTTGATGGAATGCATTTCAAATTATTTACGCATTCGATGACGAAGTGACGTAATTTTTCTCTATTCTACCCTAGACAACAATCCCCGTGCTAGGGGGCCTGACGACAGGGCGCTTTGGCGCTCAATAGAGTAGGCCGGTGTCTAGCTGTGGACTAGGATAGTCTGATGATGTTGATGATGGTTGCTGAGCTGTAAACAGTCTTGCTAATTAAGCAGCCAGTCTCTTACATGAATTTCAGATGGTTCAAGTACCTCTCTAATGTCTTCACTTTCTTATTTTCCTGAGTCGCTAACTCATATGCTGCAATGTATTTCATGCCTGACTCACGTGGTCATAGCTGCGTTTTCTATTTTTCCTAACCGAAATGTACAATTCGCGAATTCTACGAATTCAGAATTGTACATAATACGTTATGCCGGGTACAGACCAAGCGAGCGAGAGCGAGCGAAGCCTAACGAACGAACACAAAAGAACCAGTATGGACGTCATTCCGAAAGCAAGCGAGGCCAAACAGGGGTCTTCTTTCGCCTTCGGCCGTGCTCCGGCGGCTGTCGCTACATCAAAGTAATATGGAACGTACAAATTGTCGAATCCCACTCGTTTACATTCGCTCGAACTCGCTCGCTGGGTCTGTAGTCTGTACCCACCATTACGCCGCACCGTGGCCGCCGCCGCCGCACCGTGTCCTAAAAGCCGTCTCGTTACTCGTTGCGCCTTCCACAGGGTGGGCCAAAATATTTTGCAAATAGCAACACTTGATTTCTCAAAAACCGTTAAAGGAAAAGGCGTGGGAATTGTGCGTCGTTTCATGCAATTTGCAATTTGTCACAATGGAGCGCTTCCCGGAACAACAGCGTGCTTTTTATGTGAAACAATTTTACAAACGCTCACTGTACTGTAACATGTGTTACATTACGCCCCGTAACGCTGGTGCGTTGCCTGCTTGAGAATGCGCTGTAACATTACGAATTATATTACGTGCTACCAATTAATCACTACATAACTCAAGATGCTCGTAAAAACGCTGTTATTATAACCGCATTGTTGGAATTAGAAAACCAATTTAAAAAACAATTAGCTTTAATACAGCATAAATAAATAAACTAACAGCATCATCTAGTTGTTCTACCTTTTGCATAAAAACAACGTTGATAATGTCATTTATAAGTTAAAAAAAACACCAACAAGTGCGTAAGGGACAACTCGCGCCGAGACGAGACGAGACGCAACGCGACTTGAGTACTTTATTTACTACGTAAAAAGATATAAATTAAAAAAAGAACTTTAATATGGAACGAATACATTTTGAATAACATTTTGATTCTGACTATTATCTATCACTGATAAGGGTACTAACAAGACTTAATTTTCACGCCTGATGTTTAATCGATTTAAATATCCGCTTATATTAACTCAATGACTTATCGTTATTGATCTATGTATCACGTAATATATTTTAAAAAATAATGCAATCCTTTTTAACTATAAGTATGACTATACTATTTATAATAATACCGGCCAAGTGCGAGTCTGACTCGCTCACGAAGGGTTCCGTACCATTATTTATAAAAACAGCAAAAAAAAAAACACGTTTGTTGTATAGGGCTCCTATAATATTGATTTTAATTTTATTTATTTATTTATTTTAAAAGTGAATATATAAATAAATATTCTGTAATATTTCAAGCGTCTACCAGTTCCCGTTATCAATATCGAGCAAAAACGAGCAAAAAAAATCACGTTTGTTGTATGGGAGCCCCTTAAATATTTATTTTATTCTGTTTTTTAGTATTTGTTGTTATAGCGGCAACAGAAATACATCATCTCTGAAAATTTCAACTGTCACGGTTCATGAGATACAGCCTGGTGACCGACGGACAGACGGACAGCGGAGTCTTAGTAATAGGGTCCCGTATTACCCTTTGGGTACGGAACCCTAAAACGAAAACGAAACGTAAGAACATCTGTTACCTACGTTTCGATTGAGATAGACAAAATAAATATATACTTACTAGACACATACCTAAGTGATATACCTACAAATGCACTAGTGGTTTCTTTTTCACTTCCACTTGTTGACAAAAAAATTAAGTGAATAGAATCGATAACACCTTATTTCTAATTTGAAAATACATAATCACTATTTATAAACCTGTTTAAAGTAGGTATATAAATTTGACTTATCTACATCTTTATTCTGTAAGCCAGAAATAAAGTTAATGACTGTGACTTTGATTTTAATACTCCAATCATAATTACCAAACGATTTTCATCATTACGATATCGTGTTCAATTGGTTCCTCGTCACTTGAGCTGAACTACCTGTGTACGTATGATGACATAACAACTACGTACTTGGGTAATACCGGGCAAAGACATCCGCAGGCTTATTTATGAGGAAGGTATAGTTCTTCCTCCCGGTTTATTCAGTATTGGTAGAGGAAAACCCAAGACGTGAAAGAGTACTTCGTTCGTGCTCATTTGCAAATTCGTCTTTTGTCGTGGTCGTGTCTAATACTTTTTGGTATTATATTCTGGCTTGCTCGGAATACCAGCGCTACGGCAGGATTTTCCTGGTATATCATCCGAGTGTTGGCCATTTTTGTTGTAACTGTAATTGATTCGAGTACTTCGTTCGTACTCATTTGCAAATTCGTCTTTTGTCGTGGTCGTGTCTAATACTTTTTGATATTATATTCTGGCTTGCTCGGAATACCAGCGCTACGGCAGGATTTTCCTGGTATATCATCCGAGTGTTGGCCATTTTTTTTGTAACTGTAATTGATTCGAGTACTTCGTTCGTGCTCATTTGCAAATTCGTCTTTTGTCGTGGTCGTGTCTAATACTTTTTGATATTATATTCTGGCTTGCTCGGAATACCAGCGCTACGGCAGGATTTTCCTGGTATATCATCCGAGTGTTGGCCATTTTTGTTGTAACTGTAATTGATTCGAGTACTTCGTTCGTGCTCATTTGCAAATTCGTCTTTTGTCGTGGTCGTGTCTAATACTTTTTGATATTATATTCTGGCTTGCTCGGAATACCAGCGCTACGGCAGGATTTTCCTGGTATATCATCCGAGTGTTGGCCATTTTTGTTGTAACTGTAATTGATTCGAGTACTTCGTTCGTACTCATTTGCAAATTCGTCTTTTGTCGTGGTCGTGTCTAATACTTTTTCATATTATATTCTGGCTTGCTCGGAATACCAGCGCTACGGCAGGATTTTCCTGGTATATCATCCGAGTGTTGGCCATTTTTGTTGTAACTGTAATTGATTCGAGTACTTCGTTCGTGCTCATTTGCAAATTCGTCTTTTGTCGTGGTCGTGTCTAATACTTTTTGGTATTATATTCTGGCTTGCTCGGAATACCAGCGCTACGGCAGGATTTTCCTGGTATATCATCCGAGTGTTGGCCATTTTTGTTGTAACTGTAATTGATTCGAGTACTTCGTTCGTACTCATTTGCAAATTCGTCTTTTGTCGTGGTCGTGTCTAATACTTTTTCATATTATATTCTGGCTTGCTCGGAATACCAGCGCTACGGCAGGATTTTCCTGGTATATCATCCGAGTGTTGGCCATTTTTGTTGTAACTGTAATTGATTCGAGTACTTTGTTCGTACTCATTTGCAAATTCGTCTTTTGTCGTGGTCGTGTCTAATACTTTTTGGTATTATATTCTGGCTTGCTCGGAATACCAGCGCTACGGCAGGATTTTCCTAGTATATCATCCGAGTGTTGGCCATTTTTGTTGTAACTGTAATTGATTCGAGTACTTCGTTCGTACTCATTTGCAAATTCGTCTTTTGTCGTGGTCGTGTCTAATACTTTTTGATATTATATTCTGGCTTGCTCGGAATACCAGCGCTACGGCAGGATTTTCCTGGTATATCATCCGAGTGTTGGCCATTTTTGTTGTAACTGTAATTGATTCGAGTACTTCGTTCGTGCTCATTTGCAAATTCGTCTTTTGTCGTGGTCGTGTCTAATACTTTTTGATATTATATTCTGGCTTGCTCGGAATACCAGCGCTACGGCAGGATTTTCCTGGTATATCATCCGAGTGTTGGCCATTTTTGTTGTAACTGTAATTGATTCGAGTACTTCGTTCGTGCTCATTTGCAAATTCGTCTTTTGTCGTGGTCGTGTCTAATACTTTTTGATATTATATTCTGGCTTGCTCGGAATACCAGCGCTACGGCAGGATTTTCCTGGTATATCATCCGAGTGTTGGCCATTTTTGTTGTAACTGTAATTGATTCGAGTACTTCGTTCGTACTCATTTGCAAATTCGTCTTTTGTCGTGGTCGTGTCTAATACTTTTTCATATTATATTCTGGCTTGCTCGGAATACCAGCGCTACGGCAGGATTTTCCTGGTATATCATCCGAGTGTTGGCCATTTTTGTTGTAACTGTAATTGATTCGAGTACTTCGTTCGTACTCATTTGCAAATTCGTCTTTTGTCGTGGTCGTGTCTAATACTTTTTCATATTATATTCTGGCTTGCTCGGAATACCAGCGCTACGGCAGGATTTTCCTGGTATATCATCCGAGTGTTGGGCATTTTTGTTGTAACTGTAATTGATATTCTTATTGTATTGTTTGAATTGTGCAACAAAAGATTTTTTTTTTTTACTTCACTTTAATTTATTATGTATGTACTGGGGTTTTTTTAGATAGGTAACCACCCCGACGGTTTCCAAGTACTGAAATATTTTTTTTTGTATTATAGCATTTGTTTTGTTGTTTTTTTATAGCACAGCTTCATTTAAAAATATTTTCTGTATCAACAAATCTTTTAACAACCAATCGTTAAAGTTTACTGTACAACGACAAGTTGCAGAAAATGACCTCGCTCAGGTCTTGATTGGTACTTTTTAAATTGTTTGTTTGTCCCTACGGTTGTCATGGAAAACTTTGGTTCTACTAGGGTGGCAAGGTCACAAGAAGGTACTAACTGACCAGACTCATTAACCTTTATTTCACGGTACTTTTTACAGTAACAGAAAAATAATTAATCTTGTCGAAACAAACTCTCTAATTATTATATTAAAGGTAAGTATATATATACCTAAATAATAGCGTTTAGCTACTGATCTAAATATTCTTGTGAATCGCTGTGTGTCTCCTCTCCTATGCAACTGAAAGGTTGTTGCGCCATATTATGTAATTGTTCGTAATATTTAGAGTTCCGTATCTGAAAAGGAAAAAAGAACCCCTGAAAGATCACTTTGTTGTCCGTCTGTGAAACGTCTTTTATTACCTAAATAATAGCGTTTAGCTACTGATCTTAATATTCTTGTGAATAGCTGTGTGTCTCCTCTCCTATGCAACTGAAAGGTTGTTGCGCCATACTATGTAATTGTTCGTAATATTTAGGGTTCGGTATCTGAAAAGGAAAAAAGAACCCCTATAAAATTACTTTGTTGTCCGCCTGTGAAACCTCTTTTCTCAGGAACGCGTGGAGGGAGGTATCGTGTTGAAATTAACATCGAATACTCAGGTCCATAACCTCTTGGAGCCGTGATATAAATCAAACTTCTAACTCAACGCAATTAAAAGTTACAGCCGTTTATGCCCAATTTTTTTGAAATTACCTAGCTAATCACATGCACACAAAACCTATAGGGTACTACTTCTCGTTGACCTAGAATCATGAAATTTGGTATGATTACTAAATTGGTCTTTTAATTCTAAGGAACTCTGTGCGCTAGTCCGACTAGCACTTGACATTTTATTCATCCTATCTATACTACGTTTCGCATTATTTGAAAAGAAATGTAGACTTGTGAATTATTGTCTGTTGTTTATTAGTAGAAACTTAGAAAGTTGGATAAAATATGGAGACAACAATAATGTTGTACAATGATACCGTAGTAAATGTAAAAGCTAAGATAGTATACGTATGTGGAAAAGCGAAATAACTGTGTTCAAATCTAATGTAATACGAGCCAATACCATAAAACAAGTAAAGACACTGATTCATTATTGGTAAATAGTTCAAAAGGCTAAAATGTCTGTACAAGGCAAGGCTTAGGCTTACAATCGTCATCCATCTGGGATGAATATAAATATAATGTATAGTAAATATAATTCTCCCTTAAATATGAAAAGGGAGAATTTGGACAGACTCATCCACCATGCCACTTAATTCTGTAGAATTCACGGCGATATTAACAACACATTGGTAGAGTCTGGCCTAAGAATTGGCCTCTTTCTTTTGAGTAACTGCAAGATTCGCCCTTATAGGTGGTCCAAAAGTCTGCATACTATTGAGTACCTATATCAAATTATTTCTTTTCTTTGAGTACCTACTCTCTTAATATAAGCCTGCTTCTTTGGTCTAGCGGTCAGATTATTCAACCGCTGATAATGAGGCCCTGGGTTCGAATCCCGGGAAGAGCCTAAAGCCATAATAATCCAATGACGACCTCTGTGGCGCGGTGGGCGAAGGCCTGCCTGCGGCCTGCCTGCTTCGGCCACCGCGCCACAGAGGTCGTCATTGGATTATTATGGTGACACATTTACCTTTTCAGGAAGCGGTCCCACTAACGGTTGCAAAAAACGTAATGTAATCCCGATCTCGATATTTTCAAAAATAATAACGCGAATAAAGGTATCGCTATCGTGACTATTGTAATCAAAGAAAAGTTTGAACATCACATCCATGAAGATGTAACCAAGGCCGTTATTCGAGTCAGTGACGAATGCTAAGTACAAAGTGCATTTTTACCTCGGAGAGCGCGTTAGGAGATCCGAAGTTTTCTTAGTTGGTAGTTAGTTGGAAGCAGATAATACGGCCAGATGTATTAACAGGCGATGTGGTTGAGTAGGCGAGAACAATAGTCGATTCCATCAAAAGCCAAGATCGATACACTGTTGACAACAAACAAGTCAACACGACACAGTTCATGAATGAAGACAGTGAATAGCTGACGAATGTAAATATCAATGTGTAAGACTCTACGAATGTTGTATGGAATGATTGTAAGATGATGATCGAAATATAAGCAGGTATCAGAATGATTAGTCTGGTTCTATGTCAATACAGTCGGAGTTTCTCTGAAGGATAGGATTCGCATCGAATACATCCGACAGAGAACCAAGGTTGTCGACATAGCTCAAAGGAGCTATGTCGTAGCAAGCTGAAGTGGCAGTGGGCTGGCCATATCGCGAGAAGAACCGACAACCGCTGGGGTAAACGTGTTCTTGAGTGGAGACCGCGAATCGGCAAACGTAGTGTAGGACGCCCTCCGACCAGGTGGGATGACGATTTGCGAAAGACTGCTGGTAGATGCTGGATGCGGCAAGCTGACGACAGGGCGCTATGGCGCTCATTAGGGAAGGCCTATGTCCAGCAGTGGACTGATATAGGCTGATGATGATGTCAATACAAGTAGTGTATTGTTAAGATTAAAATTAAGAAGTAAAACGAACTTAAGGATCCGGCGACAGCTGCTCGCAACTTCAATTCGTAAATTATTATGTTCCGTAATACCAAAAATGATGACTGAAAACTTTTTGTATTTTCGACATTGTGTTGTTATTCTGTAACTAGACGATATAAACTGTGTTCCTTATCAAACAAAACGTAAGTTATTGTTGTTTTTAATACAAAACAAATAGGACGAAAACATGTCATTTTCGACGTAAAAATATGTAAAATCGCATTTTGCATATTTTTGCTTACATTTCTTTATGGTGTGTATTCCTACTAAGAAAAATAACAACCAGGGACCTAGATATTTACTATTCGAATACAAAAAACACCATGATATGGTGGAAATAAGCTCGAATTACAAATCATTTTGGTAGTACGTTTGTATGGGCAAATCACCATCCGCAGGCCTATTAAGGTAGGAAATCATACATCTGAAATGATGCCTCCTCCTCAGCAGCCTACTGCAGCATAATGTCCACAACTGAACGCAGGTCTCCCCCTGATAATGTACAAGTTCATTATCAGGGGGTGGCCGTTCATTATCGGGATTACATTACGTTTTTCGCATCCGTCGACGTGGGACCGCTTCCTGAAAAGGTAAATGTGTCACCATAATAATCCAATGACGACCTCTGTGGCGCGGTGGGCGAAGGCCTGCCTGCCTGTATCCTTAGTTGAAGGGTATCAATATCCTGTTTCACAATGAAAGGAATATATTGTAAGTTGTTATGGTCAGCGCTTCGTAATTACCTTGGGAACTTGTACAATTTTCCACCCTCACCGGAGGCCATCCTCACCGGTTTCTGATGAAATCTCTGAGGTAGGTACCTATGTCGGTCAATGCTAGTGTGGTCATCAAACGATGCTAATATCACGATGGATATGGCTGGCACTAAGGTGTGATGATATAATAAGGTTCCAATTAAGCTGGTAGGCCACTGCAAAAATGGTATGAATATATTGACAGAGGCGAAAGTGTCGAAGCGGTTTGACCACACCTGCTAAATGCATTAGCGTTATTGTCGTAACTTAGCTAAGAGTACTAACGTGTAAGAGATCGAAATATTTATCCACGGGTTAAGTGAACTTTACGTAGTTTTTTTTGAGATGGGTGGTGGTAAAGCCTAATTCAAATTCTTTTTTTTTTATTGCTACCATGTTGTTTGTAGGTCTTATAATAGAAAACAGTTCCAAACATGGACCCGGCTAGGGCACTACGATAACGGTACTTACAAAAGTAGAGGTTATTATTATTATTATTATTAAATCTTAAAACTTAAAACAAATCTATTTAACTTAAAATAAATCTAGGGCAACATCTTTACTTTAGTAACTGAATACGTGTAATTTCTTTTTTCAAGTGCCACCGTCTTTTTTGTTCTTACATGTCCAGTCCATCCCAAGGTTGCCTGGAAGAGATCGCTCATAGCGATTAGGCCGCCTTTGTACTTCTTCTCGTAGCATTTATTTCTGTACTGTTTTCTGTGTTTGTGTGGTACAATAAAGTATTGTCTATCTATCTATGTGGCTCTTGACTTGAGGACAAGATTGTATGAACGCCATTATAAAAACACCACTATACTAGAATGTTTTTTTTTTTCAAACATCTCTTGCTCCTTTCGAAGACTTTGATAAAACATTAACACGACTACTTCATGGAAGTAAATTTATTGGTATTTATTTTAAATATTTGATCAGCCGGAAAAATCAGCTAAAAATCTATTTGGGCAGCAGTATATGTTTTGATCGGCTGTAAAATAAAAACTACCAGCCATACTTGGCCGGCAATTAAATTATTTTTGGTCAGAAAATAAATAGCCGAGTGATCGGCAAAATTAATGTTTTGGGCAGCAGAATTAATGAAATGAGCAGCAGAATTAATGAAACGAGCAGCAGGATTTTACAAGTAATTATTATCAGCCATTAAGTGGATGTTTGAGCTGCAAAATTGATAGTTTGATCAGCAGAATTTCAAAATCGTTATGCAGAAAAAAAAACTTAGGCTAAGTAAATATCACTTGGCCTGCATTTGAAATCGCGCGCCTTTGTCCTCCCCCCGCCGCACCGCTGCTGCGCATAGCAACGAAGTGCACGCCGGCCGCCGCGCATAGCAACGAAGTGCACGCCGGTCGCCGCGCGCGCCTTTACCCCCGTGCCACCGTCGTCGTTGCTGCCACGCATAGCAACGGGCAAAGTGACCTTAAACTGGGTTTGAATGAGCACTGCAGTGGCGGCGCCGTGCCGCGGCACCGCCGCGCCGCCACTGCAAAGAACCACCCCGGGTACCATACCGGGTCGGTATGGTACCCGGGGTGGTTCTATACTAAGCACAACCCAAAAAAAAAAACACGTCACTTCTGGACATAGGCCGCCCAGATCTCCTTTCCACACCTTAGATAAAAACTCCACACAGATAAATTATATTACGTACGCAGGTGTAGCAAACCTATATGAAATTGACAGATTGCCAAATCTTTTTAAAATCCTAATCACAATTTACTGATCTTAAACATGAATACATTGCTGCAGTTTCAGTTTTAAGGCGTACCAAAATTTCAATAAATCCGAATCACGTTTTGCTGCTGCCTCACTAATATATTGCAGCACAATTTTTTTATTTACTATGATACAAATTTTTAGGCTGCCCAATGTCACATTACTTGCTGACCAATTAAATCATTTTTGCCGACCACTAGTTGCAGCTCAATTTAGTTTTTCTGCTTGCCAAATCAATTATTCGGCTGACCAAAACCGCCTTTATCTGCTGACCGTTTAAATGATACCCCTACTTCATGACATCTTCGCCGTAATTGCATAGCAGAATGGCCAACGGATGTCATTCAGGTATCTGAAACCAGATCTCTGTGACATCTCTTAACTAAGCCAATTATCAGCATGCCAATAAGGGTCATATGCGGCTAATAAAAGGATGCATCTTTTAGTGCGACCTGTTTTCGTATCAATCTACATCTTGCCATTTAAATCCCTTGCATTAGCCGACAGAATATAACCTGAGGTACTTCTTTAGATGGTTGGGTTGAATGCTATATGTATGTATTATTAGATATAGGTATATTAATCATCATCATTCTAGCCCGGGATCACCCCTTTGACGATGTCATCAACCCATCTAGCGAACGGATGACCCGGTTTCCGTATAATATTTTGTATGTAGTCTGTAATATTAACAGAACTCTGTTATGTTATATGCATATCAAGAAAAATCTTCAATCCTCAGCAAACCAAGCACGACCACGTAATAAGCAAGTACTGAATGAAATAAAAAGAGTCCACATTGAAAAAGTTCCTTAAGGAAAATCGCAAACCCAACACAAAATCAAATTGATAGCAAAAAAGAGTCAATAAAATAAACACAAGTACACTCATAGATAAAAATTATAATCAAATTGCGCGGCGAGTCGCATACGATGTTGAACAAGCGGGTCAGATGTTTTCGTGAGCTCGGTCAACCACGGATTGCCTATATTGGTCAATTTCACACCACGTGGCCGATTAACAATGCTGATTCATAATCCATTACCATTCCGCCTAATTATCTGTACAGCAGCCTTCATGATCACTCTAGACACCACCGCGTCTAGCATGATCATTTGTCTAGGGTAGGGTCAAATAAAACCTCTCTAAGGTAATAGTCAAAATTCAACAGAACCGGCCAAGTACGAGTCAGACTCGCGCACGAAGGGTTCCGTACCATTATCTATAAAAACGGCAAAAAACACACACGACCTCATGCTGAGATCAATAACGTTACGTTGCTTGAGTCAAGCAAGATGTTTTATTTCTCGCTTGAAGGATCAAATCTCATATAGAAACTGCATCACCAACTGAGCACTTAGTATTATTATCTGTAAAGATGATAATCAGACTGACTGAATTATTATTAAAAGAATTATTATTATTATTATTCTATCAGTGATACTGATATGAGAGACAAATCATCACGTTGAAACTGCGTGTTGTTCTGAAGTTTCTCACCTGAGAAAGTACATGATCGAGATTGTAAAGTGGCTCCTCCATCAGAGATCTGCTACGAGCGTGTAACGTTTAGCCCTTATCTCAGGCAGGTGCCTGAGGATAGTGTGATATGTTTAAGATAGAACAGTAAGATATAATATGTCTGGTTATGGTTGATCTTTGTTGATGAGAAATTAAGTGAATCTTCTCTCTCGATATTATTTCGTGTTCGGGAACTCTAAATATTCGATAGTTATTGTTTTCATTTTACTTTTATGGGTTTAACTCTTGTTATTTGAAATTTATATAAAGTAACCAAGAGTATAAGGTTTAAACTTAAAGGAAGCCAGTAAAGTTCAAAACTCAAAAGTGATTTTGAGTTTTGAGCTCTACTTGCCTTGCTCTGCTTTTGCCCCTAATACAAAGGTAAACTTTCCAATAGAGAAATTTTCGAACTAGGTACTATAGTGGTTAGGCAAGTGCCCATTCAGAGTTTTCCTTTATGATTATGTAAGAGCACGTGGGCAAGTACATCAATGTATGCGATAAAGTGCCCGTATCACGTGTTCGTCAAGTGATGAAGTGTTTAGTTTAGAGTGCCTTTATGGGACAGTCGCAATATTCCAGTTTTATTCTTCCTGTTTACTATAATGATCAGCCTATTTGAATTCGTTCGTATATTATTATTATTTTACAGAGTAAATTAAAAAGCCTACAATACTAACTATAGTTCGTGATTCTATGGATTCAGTTGGTAATGTTTTAACTTAAGGGGCCTGCGGATGATGATTTGCCCATACAAGCGTACTACCAAAATGATTTGTAATTCGACCATATTTCTATATTCATATCATGTTGTTTTTTGTATACGAATAGTGTATATCTAGGTCCCTGGTTGGTTTTTTCTTAATAATATACACCTATAATGAAATGTGAGCAAAAATATACAAAATCGAATTTTTCATATTCTTACGTCGAAAATGACATGCTTTCGTCCTATTTGTTTTGTATTAAAAACAACAATACCGTGCGTTTTGTTTGTTAAGGAACATAGATTATATTGTCTAGTTACAGAATAACAACACTGTGTCGAAGATTCAACAACTTTTCAGTCATCATTTTTGGTATTACGGAACATAATAATTCACGAATTGAAGTTGCGAGCAGCTGTCGCCGGATTCTTAAGGCATTTTGTAAAACTTTTTACTAAGTCTAGTCTCTCAAATGTAATGTGAAAAAATATAAACAAATCGTTATAAATATAAAAAAAATATAACAAACACCTTGATGCCAGGTTAGGTTAGACGTTATCAACAGCGTGTAGGTACCTGATTAACCAGTCTGCCTGTCAGATACAACAAGTGTGCCACTTTAGCTAGCGGTAATCGCAGCCACCTGAATTACATGTCATTGTAACTATCTATATAGCTATTATAAGTACGAATATTAGGTACCTACTCAGTATCTACAAGGTTCTTAAACTAACTTCTTTAGAATATATTTATGGAACTCATGGACCTAAAACTGAGAAATTAGTAGGAAATCAACATTATTGAAATATATTTTTGTTTAAATTATGTTTTATTATATTCAATTAAAATGATTTAAATGTTATTTATATAGGAACCTACTTTTAGGAAATTTTGCATGCCAATGTGTTTTGGTGAAGTATGTGACACTATTCTAATGTTTAAGACCTTGTATTTAAACCATATTTCTTGCAATAAATGAAATGAAATGAAATAAATGAGGTTGTGCATCTATCGGTCCATTACATTTTCACGACAAAACAGCTGAACGCATCTGTATGATATAGACTGTCTTTATTTTATTTATTTTATCTTCTGTATCCTGGAGAAGAACAATGCCTACTTTTGATTCAAGATAAATGCGAGCTTGCTTAGAAATGAAATAAAACAGAGCGAGTTGGACTCGCGCAACGAGGGTTCCGTATAATTAAAATACCTTGTTTCTTGTCAAATATCATGATTCTAGGACAACGGGAAGTACCCCATAGATAGGTTTATGGTCCATAGCAAGAATCAAACATTTTTTTTTGTGAATGAACATCAAATTTACAGATTTCGGATTGTTTCCTTTACTTATGCTACAAGACCTACCTTCTTGCCAATTTTCATGATTCTGGGTCAACGGGAAGTAAGTACCCTATAGGTTTTGTGTGCATGTGATTCCCTTGGAAAATTCAAAGAAATTGGGCATAAACGGCTGTTACTTTTGATTGCGTTAACTTAGAAGTTGGATTAGTACAAACCTGCGTATATTATGTGAATTTCAACTCGATACCACGCGTATCTGAGAAAAGAGGCTTGACAGACGGACAACAAAGTGATCCTATAAGGGTCCCTTTTTTCCCTGTGAGGTACGGAACCCTAAAAATGCGAAACTGACTTTGTTTGTTACGCCTGCTTACATTCCTTAACTACTACTCATGAAAGCTTAACATTTTTCTGACCCACGAGGCACATTGGTGGTCCTCAGCCCATGTCGGCAAGGATACCAACAGATCTTTACATATTGATAAAAGTTCGGATTCGTGCAAACCCGTGAGCAAAAGCTAGTGTCAAACATACTACATAAGCCGGCCATTGGTCCGTTCGTTTATCGTCGGCTCGTGATAATCGCTCGGCGAACGCATCAAGGTCAAATCTGACACTCAGAAGAGCCTTCCTCGTACAGCGTCGCCAGTCTTTACTTGGTCTAAATGCGGCGCGCGCGCTTTCCTTACCCCGCTATTTATTTCCGAGATTCTATAAACACCGGTTATTCATAAAGATAATTTTTTGTTAACTCACCATCGTAATTATCAATTGGAGCTGTAAATTGGCCATTGTGCTATATGTGTTTGGTTTTGTGTGTTCATTTTGAATAAACATAAACATGTCGCTGTACAAAAACGCTCTGCGAAGACAATATTCTCATGACACCGGGAAAACGGAGCTGGATAGGGCTAGAGAGGAATATTTTGACAGAAGGTATGTGTGATTCGTTCCTCTTTATTCTTCAAAAGGATAATCATCATCATCATGTAAGCCCATACATGTCCGCTGCTGGCCTTTTCTCTACCCCATACGACGCGACAAATAGCGGTCCTGAGCCGGATTTGATGATTTTTCAAAAGGATTATACATTTAGGGTTCTATTGGTTAGACACGCATGCCCTCAAAGTTACTCTTTAGTTTGCATATTGATCGCGATTACAATACAATAACACTTTATTGCACACCAAATTAAAAAGATACATAAGACAGGAAAGAACTTAAAATACAGATTTCGTTGTACAATGGGCGGCCTTATCGATTAGTCAATAGTTTTTCTTTTACGTCCTCCAGACTCCAGAGGAATAATTACATCAGTAACTATTAATTCGAAAATAATGGCAGCGATTTCAGTTGAGTATTTCGAGATCATGGCACTCATGTCATGTCATCAGCCTCTATTAGTCCACTGCTGGCATGTAACTGTCCCGAAATATAGAACATTTAAAATAACACAAATCATCGTAAATATCCCGTTGAAAGTGAATTTTATTACCAAGATAGATAAATAGATAGATAGATAATGCTTTATTTCATAACCTATTATTCAAAACTTATGCTATAGAAAGGCAATGGAATTGGCGGCCTTATCGCTTAAAGCGATTTCTTCCAACCAAGGTGTACGGAGAAATCATAGGATGGCGGTACTTATGCTAAGCTACCATACCAGCTATCAGATTGACAGGTTCAAAAGTTTTTAAAGTGACATGGGTGAGAAAGGAATGTTAACATAAACGCAGGGTGTTATTTATAAATTATAATTGAGTAAAAACTTACATAAGTGCCACATACCTAGTTTAAGGAACACATTCCATTCCCACGTATTAAGGTACTTGCGCAGTTTATATAACTTAAAAACACATTTCCTTGTTATATGGAATCATACGCGTATAATGTAAACTTGATTTTAGTGGTTATCTCGGCCTAAATATCTTATCGTTAAATAAAGGCTCATATTATGACAATCACAACTCACTGTTTTCCAAAATTGCCTAATCACTATTGCTTGAATATTGAGCTTTATCTGTATTAGATTGGCCTCATCGATCGGATTATTCGATTATATAGTTTATTTATTTTTGCTTGGGCATGAAGTTGGTGTGATCATGAAACTCTCTTATATTTATTAATTATTTTGTACTTTTATTCTTTATGGTAAATCATCTCACGAACACACTCAGGAAAGCGTAATGTTTCCAGTATAACCAATGTGTTTGTTTTGTTGCTAAAATAAAAATTTCACCTTAACTGCATTTCATACAGTAATAACAAACCATAAAGAAAAATCTAGATTTTTATAGACATACGAATAATAAAAATGGCTATTTAGTTGTAGATTTACTCTAAATTTAGAATAAAATTAACATAAACAGGTTCCAACCATTCATTATATTTTTATAGCTCTAACAAAAACTTCAATCTTTGTAACTAAATATATTTCGGTTTAAAGAATCTTTGTTTTCTCAAAGAACATTACAGTTCACTTATAATAGAAAAACAAAAAATGTACTTAAATATAAGTATCTACTTAGTTTAAAATGTTTGCTCGACCTATTATCAACACAATGTTACCTACTTATCTACTAAGCATAAAACAAAGAAAAGTAAAGAAATTGTAGAAAATAGTACAACTTAATCTAACACAAGTTGAGGTACAGTATCTATTTGGTATTTGTCCCTGCATATAGAAAACCAACTATCCATCATTTTCTACAGACCTAGGTACTAAATCTACGTATTGATAGAAAGAATAATTTATGCACCTAAGAATAAACCAGCTAGACAAAGAAGGGTAGTAAGAACTGTGATGTTTTCGTTTCTGTGAATATTTAGTTTCTGGACTGTTTTAAGAGCGTTCACGCCTAGCGCGCGATGTCAAGTTTAGGTAATTCAAACCCACACAGAAGCGAGCGTGACTGTGTGAGTAGCGCTGGCGCGTTCTATTGTGGTATAGTCAAGCTTAGCACTTTGATCCATTCGAGTGAAATTGATATAGCAATTATTTAATTTAAATTTGAACTTAGACAGATGACATATTTACGTGTTAAAATAAAATCAAAATAAAAAATTGTTTATTTCCATAAATACAAAAATGTACACTTAGAAAAGGTCAAATTCTTAAAATAAAACACTGACTCGGAAATAAAGTGGTACTTTTGATTTCTGTCGCTTCGCTATGTAGACTAAAGTAAAGAAGTGACTAATAAACCTTCAGCCTGTTACGAGTAGGTACAAATAAAACACTTGGTACGGATAAAGTCGAGTTTATTTTACAACATTTTAAATGTTTTATTCTACGAATAAATAATAAGTCAGGAAGTCTAATTCAGAACAAATTCCAACCAAAAAGTGGGCGCTGCTTCAAATCAAAACTATGGTTCTAAGGTTTTTATTTATTTATAGTACTCTGGGTTGGGGTTTTTCAAAACTATGGATAATTCAAATAGGAATCACTTCAATTGGTTCGCGCGCCTGCTGCAATGGCAGCTATGACAACTGATTCATAGCGGCGTGGACGATGTTATGCAATAAATGGACCGGACCAAGTCAATAACGAAACAATTATATGGTCAAATGCTTTTTTTACTATACAGGGTGAGTTTTTTTTTACAATATGAAACCTTCAAATTTGAAAATTTATAAATTAGACTACAAATTCGAGAAAAGGTTGTTTGTCGTATAGTTGAAAGTACAAACGTTCAGACTATACGCAAAGAAATCTATCTTCTTTTGTCATATTTTTTTATCGTTATGAGCTTTTTGACATAAAATTTTCTTGCATACCCTCTTCAAAAAAGCTGAAAGTAGTGATTTTAGTTTGGTCAGATATATGTAGTACATTTTGCAGGGTTATGTAGATAGAATCTAACGTCCGTCTTTCGACTGTCAGTGGTAGCACTGACAGTCGGATTCTACGCATCTACGCACGGACGTTAGATTTTAAATACTTTCTGTAATTTTTGTAGAAAAACTGGGCGATGGAAAACAAAATAAGCGCAATAACCTTGAATTTATTTTAATAAATGTTCAAAATGATATTGATTGTCCACAGTGTGATAAATCTGTTTTTGTACAGATGATTCTTTAAATAACCCCATTAGAAAAAATCAATTTTGAAGGTGTTCCAACCATTAAGGCACATAGGCGTCGTAAATTTATTTATTTATTATCAACTTAGAAGCCAAAAAAGTTTTTTTTTTTTTTTTACAAATGCTTACTTTTCCAAAAATATAAAAAAGTTTTGTCTTTTTTAACGAAGAACTTATTATTTTCAAATTCAAACACGTAACTATTAACATGGCTTTTTGATAACTCTCACGGTTTCAGACTTCCTCTCAGTGGCCCTGAAAAAATAAAACACCCTATATCACACATCAATATACGCCTTCAAGAATAAACTCGACAACTGGTTACGAGACAAAATTGACAAACTAAAAAAATTACGCAATAACTAAATTCGACACTGTCTGATAATCAGTGATCGGAAATTCGGGCGCTTATTTACCTAAAGTTGGTGTAAGACACAACATGGAGCAGTTAAAACCATCTTTCTCGGGAATACTTTCCCGTAAATTCCTGGGATTTCAGAATATTCTAAAATAATGATTTTTCACCGGAATCTTATTTCTAGACGAAATATAAGACACTTTTATTCTGACGTGTTTTTCACTAAAGTCAATATTTCTGAAAAAAAAAACATTTTTAATTATATTTATGATTTTATGCCAAAATCCTTTTTCTACACGAAATTTAAAACACTTATTCATACGCATTTATAATTTGTTTGATAATTGCGTAAGAATAATAGAAACAAATATTATAAAAAAAAATATGGGTATATAATTGTCTGTTTTGTGAGATGAACCCAAACTTGTTTTATTCCAAATGGGAATTTTGGAATTTTCTAGAATGTATTTTCACTGAAATCTTATTTATAGACGAATTATAAGACACCTTTTTTGAACGCGTTTTTTTACAAAAATCGAATTTCGCGTCAGAATAAAAGTGTCTTATATTTCGTCTTTAAATAAGGTTCCGGTGAAAAAATCATTATTTTAGAATGTTCTGAAATCCCGGGAATTTACGGGAAAGTATTCCCGAGAAAGATGGTTTTAACTGCTCCATGTTGTGTCTTACACCAACTTTAGGTAAATAAGCGCCCGAATTTCCGATCACTGCTGATAATAGACACATCAGCCACTGGCTGCTCGTCTGTTAATAAATAAATATATTTTTGGATAACAATTCAGTGAACTCTTTGTCCCGCAAAATATGATTAATTTAATGTTTTTAGTCCACTTGTTAGCTACCCACTTATTTTTCCGAATCGTATGGGCAGGTAAACTAAAAATACCAAATAAGCATAATAAATTTCAATTTTATTGAAAAATATCTAAATTTTATCGATTCAATATTTCATCAAGGAAAAATCCTTCCAAATGAAGTAAAAAGTTGTCTGACCTCATTTTGCATTTTCATTTTGAAAAAAAAATCACCCTGTAGAGTGATAAACATTTTACCAAAATATTATTTTGTTATTGACTTGGTCCGGTCCTCTTATTGCATAACAACGTCCACGCCGCTATTACTCAGCTGTCATAGCAGCCATTGCAGCAGGCGCGCGAACCAATCTGAAGTGATTCCTATTTCGAATCATACCTACATTCTTTTGATTTGAAGCACGGCCCACTTTTTGTGTGGAATTTGTTCTGAATTAGACTTCCTGACTTATTATTGTATTCGTAGCCTCCAATCAACAAAAATATGTAGGGTTTTTGGTAAATTAAATTGAAGCCTTTCGATCGGTATGATTATTTTTCTCGTGTAACAGGTTCGATTCCAGGTTCAACCATGTAATTATTTAAATATCTAAAAATGCAGTTTAAATTGTTTTTTAAATTCAAATAAGTTATGTCTTCTTTCAGTAAAATGTTCCATCTACAATATTCAAGTTACTTTTCCTCCATGTGGCATATCCGTGGGACGCCCTGTATATACTAACCTTTTAGCTCTTGCATTTTCCATGTTTGCTTATTTTTGCGCTTTCGTTTCTTCGCAAAAAATAACTTAATTTTATTTCCCATTATGTCTGAAATATGATTTTTGTCTATATTAATACATTCTACAATTATGTTTGCAATCAAATATAATAATAAAAAAAATTACTTACCAAAGTACCAAAATGTTTCGAGGGCGCTATAAATGTCCGCTCGCCTTATACGCACGACAAAGGTCAACACAGGTCAGTCAGAGCGCCGAGCGACATGACCACACTCTAGAAAGCCTCGCGGCGGACTGATTTGAATGGATTTGCGCGCAGCGTTTTATAGTAGTTTTAAAATATTCACAGAAAATTAATAACAACAAAATATTTAAAATTTTAAATGCATGATTTTAAAGACGATTCTCAACTTTATTAGTAAGCTATTATTATAGTAAATTAAATAAGTAATATCGGTGAAAAAGTCATTTGAAATTCGTAAAATTTCACATTTTTTGTAAATTTATTTCTCATAGTACGATACCAAAACCGAATATTTTTTCAACTAACTTTTTTCCCAAGGATTTTATCTATTGGTTATCATTTTTTTTTTATTAGATATGTCAGTATTTTCATAAAATTTTGAGCTTCGAAACTGATGCTGACAGGGAAATTAAGAAAACCTCTAACAAGTTATTTTCATAGAACGCGTACATACTATATTAATTCAAATATTTTCTCAACTAACTTTTTAGACAATGAAATTTCCTAAAATTATTACTAATTAACTTATAGTGTAAGATAACTGGTTCATGAAAATAACGAGTTTGAAAAGTACTGTTTTTGAGCCAAAAGGTGTAAAGGCTCTTAAATCTTAATTATAAGTACTAATTCACGGGTTCGCGTTTATTTACCTATTTTTCCCGACGTTTCGTTAAATAGTTATTGTTTAATAGTTATTGTTCGTTAAATAGGTATTATGTTACTACATTATATAAATTCCTTAGTAATAGGTGACGCAAAAGTAATGGATAATGTGAATGTGCTTTAGTTTTGCAAATGGCGTCAAATGACACTGTGCTTTGACATCTATTTACCCGACTACTTTGTAGACAGATAGAGCGAATTACTTTTCAACAAGCCATGGAGCGATACTGCGATACACACCTGAAGCACCACCAATTTCGGAATAAACCAATTTTGAGGGCAAGTGACTTCCCGTTTTGGAGATTTGAAATGGTCGTCTAGATCGCCAGATCGAACGGCACCAGACTTTTACTTTTGCGACTTTTTTAAAATCTCGTGTTAACTACAACTAACCACGAACCTTGCAAGTCTTAAAAGATAACATTGAAGAAGAAATCGACAATTTGTAAAGTTCGTGGTTTGTTGTGGTAACGATTTCAAAATGCCCTAAAGGTGGTTCTTCAGGTGTGTATCTCTCCATGGCTTGTTGAAAACCAATTCTCTATCTGTCCACAACATACATAGAAGTCGACGCAGAGCAACAAATTGGCCTGTTTTAAAAACTAAACCGGCTTCAAATTTCTCGTAAATAGTATTCATCTATGTCACATTAGGTGGTTCTTAAGGTTTACGGGATAAATACTAATCCCTCGGGATTCAAATTTATTTGGGACCACATCGGAATCATTATCTATACAATAGTGAAAGAATTATCAAAATCGGACTACTCTGTAAAAAGTTATGCGTGGTCTAACATTATACGCGTCGACTTGAGAACCTCCTTCGTGTTTTCGTTGGTTGAAAAATAAAATACATTCACATTATGACATTACTTTGTAATCTGTGCTTTTGCGCTACCCGCCCTGCACTAATAATTATGTGTTCAGATCGCGTAATGATTTTAATCTTCTTGTGTTATATATGTACATATTATAATAGTAGTGTTGATATAATAGTAATTGGCTCTTGCCCGTACCATTGCTGTCTAAAGTAAAACTTATAAATAAAAAATAAATTTGGCACCCATCATCGTGTTGTTTACCTATGTCTACATTATTTAGCCTTGCAACACCATCGTTCAACATCGAGGTTCAATTATAACGATTGTGTTACCTACTTAGCCATTTTATTTATTGTTTCAGGAGCACGACTTCTTTGCATTATTTATTAAAAAAATAAACAACTACTCACCATATTAATAAAAAAGGTTCTATTAAATGCCGTGGTTTTGTTGTAGTTGTGTTCTATGCAAGGTTATTGAAGCACTCTAAAGTTTTAAACTTCATTTGTAAATAACAGGGACGTAAATAATTTAAAATCATTAATATTACAATGTTAGTGTGCGCTTTAATATCGCTTTATTGACGTATTCCTCCTCCTCCTGAACAGCCTATGGTCCGAACAGCCTATAATGGTCCACTACTGGACGCCAGTCTTTTTAAATCACAGTCTATTCTACGCGACTTATACGTTTATTGTTATACAAATAAACCTGTTTTTACGCATTTCCATGTGTAGCATAACAGAGGGTGTCATTTTCAATCCCAACCTATAACTAAGGGCTCTTTTCCTGTCATGCGGATTTCCTTCCGCGTACGGATTTGGCCCGCATGAAGGGACACCCCGAACCTATAATTGTTCTAGCCAATACACGTTCCTCGTGCGTGTGGCTCGTGAAATAGGTGATAAGAAAAACATCATTATATAAAACTAGTTTCTGCCCGCGGCTTCGCACGCGATGTTTATTTCTATCCCATGGGAACTGAGTTATGGGTTAACAAGTATGTTTTATTCCAGGCCTAGAACTACCTGCATGCAAAATTTCAGCTCGATCCGTTCTGTAGTTAAGGCGTGAAGGAGTAACAAACATCCAAACTTTCGCGTTTATAATATTAGTGTGATTATAGGTTTCGGGTGGTACGCACGCGGACCCGATCCGCACGTAGACCCGATCCGCACGCGAGCGGGAATCCGCATGACAGGAAAGGAGCCCTTAGCAACTTTTATATGGCATTAGTAAATTTGGGCTCCCACTGTAGTTATTTAC
The DNA here is from genome assembly GCA_947086465.1 of Eupithecia exiguata. Lineage (NCBI taxonomy): Eukaryota > Metazoa > Arthropoda > Insecta > Lepidoptera > Geometridae > Eupithecia > Eupithecia exiguata. Next base: position 3,289,359 of record OX352245.1, on the reverse strand, counting down.
GTCACGTCTTTCCATATTGATGTGAAATTTACGTTACATTATAAATTTAAAGCAACGTATTATACGATTTATTATGTAAAGAAGCAGCCTGTTGTTTGTAAATCAAAATATTTACATACATTAATATAATGTGACTCTACAAGTTAAGGTGTATCGTATCACAGTTAAGTTGGACTTGTTGACGACTTGCGTCGTGTCAAGTGAACTTTACTTTTGTGTGAATAGTAAATTCAGGTAAATTTCGTATACTACGTACCTTATAATTTAATGAAGGGACCTTTGCCCTTCATTGGAACTTTTGGGACAGATAAAAATACGAGTTCTGAGCAAAAATACACCCGTTACATTGTTTTTGTTTTCGTTTTTGAGAGTAGTACTTATGTTGTTGTATTTGAGAGTATTTTTGCACAATTGGAATCCTCCTATTTGTAGGATAACGTCTAAATGATACGTAGTGTTTTAAAGTTTGGTTTTAGATAGAGTTTAAAATTGAACAATATCTATTTTGAAGTAAGCAATGCTACAGAATAGTGAATAGTACTTGCCTGTGACAATAATAGGCCATATATTATGTACTAGTTGTCTGTGACCGATTATTGAACCTACGATGTGTAGGTTAAGTTTATTTTCTCCGCCTTATCAGTCGAACATTCTGGAATCCTTGAGAAATGCGTAGAAAGTTCTGGAAGGTTAGGTATAGAATTTTCTGGAATATTCCAAGAGCTTCCTAGTAAGTTTTGAGTTGTAACGCAGGATAGACAGAGGTATAAAAACCCGTGCTGTGCGCTGATCAGTCAGTCGGTCTTTAGCAATGATCGTGGGTACATTTAGGATTCAGTCTTCGGACACTATCAAATAAACATTCAGTTTTTGGATACAATCAAGTGAATAGTGAATAGCAAATAGTGAACCAATAGTATTCGTCAAACTACGATAGTTTTTATTGTAAAATAGTAATAGTAATCCAGTTCTGCAGCAAGGAAATATAGGAGCTCTTCTCACAGAACAGTGTTTCTCTTATTCGTATAGCTTCCAGCTAGTGAGATCGTATACAATTCCGATTAGGTAACTTTGGACAACAGTCTGAAATATAATCGGAGGATAAGCCAGCAGCTTCGTTTTAAAGGTTAACCTTTTTTTATTAATAACTACATTTTTTTTTATTTCGGCATAGGAGCACGTGGCAAACTTCGATACGTCAATTTACTTTAAAAAAGGTTACAATACATGGTGCTTGTATTTTATTTCAAAGCCATGAAACTAACATGATAGGAAAACAATCCAGGAACTAAACATTTATTTATATATATATCATACTAGAACATAAAATTGGTCCGAACTTATTTATTGACTATAATTATTAGATAAAACACACAATTTGTATCCATTTATGGTGTTGATAAGAAAAAATCATGCAGGGTTTCTGGTTATGCGAGCTCGATCCTTGAGGGGGTTCTAGTTTCCATCATTACTGACTTGACTATGAAACCCCATACCCCAACTTAACCGTGTTCGAGAATTTGGTTTTTATTTTTTTATTAACCAATTTTGGTGTTGAATGCAATATATATATATATTGTATATAATACTTAATCATAAAACAACATATCTGCTACACAAAAAACGTTAAACATTTATATGTCTAACGTTTTTTGTGTAGCAGATATAATATAACTCGTTGCACTAATTACAAAAAAGTCTGTACACTAAAAGTAAAATAGACAAAAAAAAAATGTTTTCTTAAATCTTTTAAATCCAATATCTCGAAAACGGGTAAGTTATGGTGTTTCATAGTCATGTCAGTAATTATAAAAACTAGAACTTGATGAGGTCCAGGTCTACTTAACCAGTAACCCTGTATAAGAATAGGTAAATTAATGTCATAGTAAAATAGATTAGTAATATGTCGTTTATTAAATGATAGACTTTACTTTGGCGTATAATGTATGTAAACTTATGTCAATAAAACCGACCAAGTGCGAGTCGGACTCGCGCACGAAGGGTTTCGTACCATTATCTATAGAAACAGCAAAAAAAATCACGTTTGTTGTATTTATTTTATTCTGTTTTTTAGTATTTGTTGTTATAGCGGCAACAGAAATACATCATCTGTGCAAATTTCTGTCTAACTATCACGGTTCATGAGATTACAGCCTGGTGACAGACGAACAGCGAAGTCTTAGTAATAGGGTCCCGTTTTTACCCTTTGGGTGCGGAACCCTAAAAACCATCCGATTTATCTTTAAGAAGAACAGCAACTGCTCTCAAAATGTATGTATCTAAATAGAATATGTTTTGTTACAGGAGAACCCGATCCCTGAACGCACCTTCGCCCATCCAACAGTTCGGACCATGCGGGAGGATTATGAAAAACTCAGCAATGGTTATGTAAGTTACGATCTTCCTATCAATACTTCGATATTTGACGACCGCGGCGCGGCGAGCGAAGAACCACCTGTGACAGGAGGTTGCGGGTTCGATTCCCGCCTTGGGACAAATGTTTGTACGATCTGCAAATATTTGTTCCGGATGTTCTGGGTATTTCTATGTATAATAAAAATATATCTATCTATGTAGGCATAGCATCATCTAGTACCCACATCGAAGTACCGATATCACAAGCTCTGCTTAGTTTGGGGCTAAGAGATGCTGTGTGGATTACACAGTCCAGAATTATTTATTTATTTCATACCATTTCTATACTAATACGTATTATAAATTCGAAAGTAATTCTGTCTGTCTGCATGTTATCTTTTCACGCCTTAACGATCTTAACGAAATTTGGCAGGGAGGTAAAAGTAGAAGGCTACTTGAAAAGGGCGTGCGAAGCCGCGAGCAGTAGCTAGTATGTTATATTTATCTCCTCCTTGATGGAAAGTTTGCAACAGAAAGATGCAATTCATTTGAAGATTCGGACAGCCCTATTGAGAAAAAAGTATAGGTACGATACGCAAAGATGTCCATCATTATCCTGAATAGACAAAAATTATAAGGTGTTAGGTTGAATAGTATAATTTTTTCAAAAAAAACAAAATTCAAAAAGTCGTCGACCAAAACTTGGTTTCCTCGGGATGATTCTGGAACCATCCCCATTCGGCTTAGTACATAGTATGTTACGTGGCTCCCTGTATAAGTAGCTAATTTGTAATGAGCGGATGTCGCCTTTCTTACCAAGCAATTTACGATGTTACCACAAAAACTGCGACCGCCAATTACTGACCAGTTAAATAATTACATGACTCAACCAATCTGACTTCCGTTTACTTTGTAAATACCGAGTTGAAAAGGCTTATTTAAAATGCTGTAAGCGCATGACATAGCTCCTATAATTTCTGGTTTGGATCCTTACTCGAGTTTTTGTTTGAATCTTCTGTAAGTACCTAATCGATGTCGTAATATTTATCGTCTGTTCTACTCGAGTTTAAGATTGTATCCTACTTCAAATTGCTTATTTGCAACTACGCCGGATGTCCATATCCTCCTAACTACAGAATATTTATTTAAGGTAAAATTCAGGACTTACTCTTTCCGTCATAATGCGAAAACCTCAAATCTCAACCAAGGAGGTAAAACAAGCGAAGAGTCTCAAGTTTCAACGTCAAGGAGTTTATACAGCTAGCCTTTATGTCCCATTGAACGGTTCCAGGCAAATCCAAGATCCAGCGTCGCAGCGGCTGACGTGGTACAAGCCGCCGCTAACCGTGCTGGTCATCAAGAAGGTTCACGACGCTACTATCCTGGCGCCCTTCGTGCAGTTGGTGCATTGGCTGGTTCATGTAAGTTCTGTTGTGCAGTTGAAACCAATTTTAGGGTAGGAATAGTACAATGTTCATTGAGGCGAGAACGTGCCTTATTCCTATCGAGTGTGTCATTTGGAGCCCGAGGCGCAGCTGAGGGCCTTAAAACACACAAGGTAGGAATCGCACATCCTCCCGAGTGATACATAGTGCTTTATACTACACCTATTAGAAAATCTTCAAAATCACTCCGCTAAATTAAAATGTAAACTCGAATTATGTGAAAATCGTACACCATAAATACGTTCATATCTCTGGCAAGTGTCTGTTTCCTGTAATTTTATGCTGAAATTCTAAAGAGTCTCGCTAATTGCTGCAGAAAGTGAACATAAATTACAACATCGCTCTAGATCTAGTGAAAGTGAAGTAAACGTGATGTCTAGGAATGTAGGAACGTATTAATTGACGTTCTTATGAACTGATTAGACGGCTTGTATCCGGTGTTTGATCCTTTCATCTGTTACTTTGCATCTTGGAAATTAAACAAGATTGTGCTCCTTTACATTACGTGTATTTTTATCTAATAAATTAATCTAAATAGAAGAGACTGGCGACTTCTGTTCACGGAGTCCCAACACACTTTGTGGCGCCAAGCCATATGAGTAAGTAAGTAAGATAGAGCGTCGGCCAAGTTTGAAAAGATTCAGTCTTATACAGATTTTATAAGTTAAGATAGAAGTTGCCAGAAGTAAGTTTGGAAAGTATTCCATTAAATTCCGATTTTCAATATATGTAGTAACCATAGACATAGAATTTTTCACTACGCTTAAGCCTATGGTAGTAACCATAGACATAGAATTTTTCATCCTAAGCCTATGGTAGTAACAAAACTCCTAATGGAATCTAAAGGTGATCGGAATACTGGCTTATTTCGGTCAACGAATTAGCATTGCCGCCAGCATTCTGGGCACTCTGCTTGGTGACGGCTTAGATTCTTAGGAAAAAGATATGTATATATATATATAATACAAGTTGTAATTTTATTTATTACTTTTTATAAGATAGGAAAGATCGTGATTGAAAATTGATATTTTCAATTGCCTACATTTATTATACCATATTTAAATAGATCATTTATTTGATAAATATAACCTAAGCGTGACAGCATGGCATTCAATCCCATTTTTATCTATACATTTTTATATACGACTTAAACACACACGCGCTTTAGCAAATAGCCCCAAGTATCGGATATTCAACTTGCCTACCTTTGATATAATCACTATATCTAGGAACCAATATCGATAAATATTAAAGTGAGCGATGCATTCACGAACACGGCTTGAACATTATGAATGATCTGCTTTTAACAACAATCACCGCTGCTATCGAAAACGATAAAAAATCAAGGCTGATAATGCAAGCCTTCCATTGCGGAAGGTTAATGGGCGGGAAATAGCCTAGCGGACCGGAGAAAATAGTTTTGGCTTTGACTAAAAAGAGTTTCAATGAATAGGGTATTTTACTCTATATGAAGAAAAATCAAAAAAATATATAGCTTGGGCAACAAGCAATTGAAAAATCTTAGTTTTAGTTAAAATTCAGTTCAAAGTTTTCAGTTTTTTTATCTGTTTTTTAACACGATGAAATAGTAGGCTTAATGTGATAAGTGTGATAACGTCATACGGCTGTTTATAAGTAAAAAGTATCAACTGTCATCAGCAACATCAGCGCATTTGTTTAGGTACCTGATACACTGCGTCCAGCGTTTTCGTCAAATTATGCGCGAAACTTGAAAATCTAAATTTAAAATACCTTAATATGGTCTACGCAATATCGATTGATTGGAATTGTTATTTTTTTTTGTATGTTGTTAGCACTATAGCGTCTAGTTGAGACTCTTCAAAAACGGGGTTTTTACCCTTTTCCTGTTTTTGCCTTCCTGCTTTGCTGAGTGATTTTGGTAAGGAGCTGGATCACAGCCAATACAGACGTATTCGCGTATATATATATATATATCACTCACTCATATTGGTGCGCCCTCTAGGTGTCGCATTTGTCCAGCGAACAATAGCGTCATCGCTACTGTACATCATGCTGGGTGACTTTTTATGATGTCACGGTTGTAACTTATATATTTTGTCTAAACTACACCTACCTACTCAGTAAGTTGATTACCTGTTCCTGTTTCAAACATAACCTAGAAAGTTCATCATTGCAAGCGTACTAAAAAGCGAAACGGAAAACTCTATGGAATTTCTTTTCTCACGCGTTTAGCGGGAGAGAAAAGTGCATGGAATTTCCATTTCTAACGTGTTATAATCTTTTTAATTTTTGAAATAGCAACCGGAAGCTATGGTTATTTTCATAATAGGTCAAACGGCAAAAAGTTTTTACTCCGAATCCGCCGTATGACTTGGCCTCTTTCGTACTATTCAGAACAATAATTGAAAAAAGAACCATGTGCACATCGTACGCGCGTATTTATTGCGTACGATTTTCACATAATTCGAGTTTCAATTTACACGAGTGGTTTTTAAGATGTTTCCTCGTAGGTGTAGTATAAAGTACTATGTGTCACTTGGGAGAAAGTGCGATTCCTACCTCGTGTGTTATAAGGCCAAATGACACACTCGATAGGAATCAGGCACGTTCTCGCCTAGTTGTAAAGATGTCTAAAAACATTTCGGAGTATTTTCTCAAATCAGTTTTAATGCGTATTATTTTAATTTTCCAGGACAAAAGCATGGTGGTGTTTGTTGAAGCGGCGGTATTAGAAGACACGCTCCTCAAAGAATATGGCGACTTTACATCTGTCAGGGAGAAACTTATGACGTTCCGGGCTGGCACTGACGATCTGACGGACAAGATAGACTTTATTATATGTCTGGGAGGGGATGGGACGCTGTTGCATGCTAGCTCGCTCTTTCAGGTATGTGTGATGGAGATAGCGAATCTTACTTTCCCTGTATGTATCCTTCATTTGTTATGAGTAAATAGTAGGTAGTACATTATGTAGGTTTTTGAGGCGCTACCCCGAACCAAATAGCGGTTCCACCTATTTTATCTTCTTTTTACAATAAAATTTAAAAATAAAACCGGCCAAGTCCTAGTCGGACTCGCGCACGAAGGGTTCTGTACCATTATAAAAACAGGAAAAAAATCACGTTTGTTGTATGAGAGCCCCCTTAAATATTTATTTTATTCTGTTTTTTAGTATTTGTTGCAAACTCTATTTTCACATCTCTGCCTGCCTGAACTATACAAAATAAAACTATAACAGAGGCATTTAAAAAGCTAATAATAGGTAACACAAAATGAACAATGTTTTTAGGGTTCCGTACCCAAAGGGTAAAATGGGACCCTATTACAAAGACTCCGCTGTCCGTCTGTCACCAGGCTGTATCTCATGAACCGTAATAGTTAGACCGTTAAAATTTTCACAGATGTTGTATTTCTGTTGCCGATATAACAACAAATACTAAAAAACAGAATAAAATAAATATTTAAGGGGGCTCCGGTACAGCAAACGGGATTTTTTTGCCGTTTTCATAGACAATGGTACGGAACCCTTCGTGCGCGAGTCCGACTCGCACTTGGCCGGTTTTATTACCTACTACAACTACAATACATGAGCGACGTGGCGGACACAAGTTTTTTTAGAAAAGGGAACATGCCTCCAGTAGTTAGTGCACATTATAAGTATCTCACTTGTAAACTAACGGCATTTTCATTATATTTCAGCAATCAGTTCCTCCAATAATGGCATTCCACTTAGGCTCACTAGGATTCCTCACACCATTCGAATTCAACAATTTTCAGGACCAAGTCATGACTGTTTTAGAAGGTAAGTTTGTCTCATTTTGTATGTGTTTTAAATGTAATTAATTATACGAACCAAAAAATCGTTTATGACACCTCGCCGGAGGGCGTACTACACTACGTTTGCCGAGTCGCGGTCTCCCCTCAAGAAATCTTTTACCCCACCGGTTGTCGATTCTTCGGGAGATATGGTTGGCCCACTGCCACTCTGATAACTTTGGTGCTCTGTCGGATATAAGTATTCGTTACGAATTCTATTCTTCAAAGAAGCTAAACAGAGCTTGTGTTATGGGTACTAGATAACTGATATACCTTATACAATACATAGATAATTATTTATCAGAAAACCCCAAGAGCACCCGTTTATAATAACAATCATGTTCCAGGTCACGCGGCCCTAACGCTGCGCTCGCGTCTCCAATGCGTGGTGCTCCGAAAATCAAGCGACGACAACAAGAAGAAACCCACTACGATACTGGTGCTAAACGAAGTGGTCGTGGACCGAGGCCCTTCGCCGTACCTGTCGAATATAGACCTGTTCCTAGATGGGAAGCATATCACTTCGGTTCAAGGGGACGGTGAGTCCAGAAATTGAGGCTTAAATACACATACAACCTGGGATCGAATTCTGCTAATCAATAATTGATTAAATTCTCATTGCTTCACCATAACAATTGTATATTTATTTATTCCACCGTAGGTACCTGTTGATACACTTGATGTCGTTGTAGTCTACTTCATTAAAATCTCTAAGTGCTTATTTTGTAAGCCTAAAGAAATAAAGTTATTGAATTTTGAATTTTAAAAATTATATAGGTATACAAGTCAAATTTTGTGTGAAGGAAAGAAAGACCATAAGGATTGTATTCAGAAACAGTAATTTCCATAAATATAGATAAATATTTAACACATTAAATATTAAATATAATCAATGATATCGTCTCTGAATTAAACAGTTTGGCATTTTACCTTTGATGAAAGAAACTACAGATGGTGGAACACGTTTCAAAAGTGTCAAGGAACTATTCTATCTATCTCTCCATGCAAATAATTAACTTACACAATTGTCATAGTAAAGCAAATTGCTTTACTATGGCAATTGTACCGTCGCAGAATTGTCCATAGATGAATGAAACTCTAGATAGTGCGTGCGGTGCTATTTGCATGGACAGATTGATAGAATGGTTCCTTGACACTTTTGAAACGCGTTCCGCCATCTGTAGTTTCTTTCATCAAAGGTAATATGTCAAACTTTTTGATTCAGAGACGATACCATTGTTATGGTGAAGCAATGATATTTTTTTGTGCATATAAAGTCTTGGGATGGGACGACGCAAGCTAGATCTATGACTGAGCAAGTTTTCATAGTGTGGGCCTTATTGTCAAGTAATTATCTAGCATTGACCAAATCTGGATTCCATTTTATACAACCTTCGCATATAACTTTGACAAATACACAAAAATCAATCCAATTTAGACTCTAGTCCTTTCTCTTTACAACATATTTTTCCATTCCAGGTCTAATAGTATCAACACCAACAGGGAGCACAGCATACGCGGTCGCGGCCGGCGCTAGTATGATCCATCCATCAGTCCCAGCGATAATGGTGACGCCTATCTGCCCACATTCACTATCCTTCAGGCCTATAGTCGTGCCTGCGGGGGTCGAGTTAAAGGTAAATTGAACTTTATTCTGTACTAGTTGGAGTCTATAATGGTGGAGCCTATGTGCCCTCACTTTCTGTCCTTTAGGCTATAGTCGTGCCTGTGGGGGTTGAGTTAAAGGTAAATTGAACTTTATCCTGTACTAGTTACAGTCTATATAATGCGGGTCTATGTGCTCTCATTCTCTGTCCGGCTGATAGTAGTTCTTGCGGGGGTCGAGTTGAAGATAAATTGACCTTTATCCTATACGAGTTATGGTCTAGTCTTGTATGATCTAGCGATAATGGTGACGGCTATCTGCCCTCACTCTCTGTCCTTCAAGGCCTATTTGTCGTGCCTTTGGGAGTCAAGTTGAAGGTAAATTGAACTTTATCCTATACGTGTTAAAATTTATAATGGTGGGGCTTATCTGCCCTTACTCTCATTCCTTTAGGCTGATAGTGGTCCCTGCGGGAGTCGAGTTGAAGGTAAAATATTAACTAATTCTATAACTGTTAAAGTGTAAAATTTTAAAAAAGTACCTAGAACCTACTCCAAATTCAAAAAAGACGACAATCTAATTTTCTTTCTAGACTGTGGAAAATAGTTTTAGCATGTACCACGACACGACAAAAACATTTAGTTCTTGATATATAAACGGAGTCTGAGATAAATTAAGAAGGCAAATGTCGCATATGGCCTTCTAAAATTAAAATCTAAAGAACCAGAAAGAAGAAACAAGCAAAATGATTGAAAACTTCAAAATTCTAGATCGCGCTATCGCCCGAAGCTCGAAACGCCATGTGGGTCTCATTCGACGGCAGAAACAGACAGGCGCTGCAACACGGAGACTGGTAAACACCGCCATGTCCCGCCATCTTGGCCGCCATCTTGAATGCGCACGCGACGCTTTCTGTACTTTGTCAGATGCTAATTTACTAACAGACTAATAATAAATAGCTTGTATTCGACTTCTTTTAGAAATAGATGTTTGGGTTTTCATGTAATTTTATAGTATCTGGTATCTCATTGTTATAATTTATAGAACAGATAAATCTGAAAAGATGAAGAATGCGTAATATCAACATTGAATGTCATGTAATGTGTACTATATGTTACGTATGTAGATAAGTTACCTAATATTTATATAACATTCATCGAAAAAGCTGTGACAAAGTTACATATGGAAAGATTCCTTCAAAGACAATAATAAAAAATATCAGTTTGAGTCACTTTCATCATATCATTTCTTCGACGTCCGATGTTCCTATTCGAGCTCAATGGTCTCATGAGTGTTATTGTTCAAAAAATGCAAAATTATATAGCCGCACTAAAAGGCAAAAGTATTTTGGTGACCTAGCCAATATGAACCCTAAATCAAGAGTCATAGAATTGAGAACGCGAAGCTTGTTTCAGATAACGCCTAGCTTAGGCGCACGCTGCCCCGCCAGTGTTTCCTTCGATGGACGGTCACAGATAACACTTAGACCAGGCGATAGGTAAAATAACATAAGGGAACAGTGTAACCTTTAGAGGCAGTATAAGACAAAATCAATGGGTGCGTTCGGCTTTTGTCCCTTGTTTGCTAACATCAGGCTTTTGTCAGCACTTTTGAAGCACTTTATTTGATACGACCATTCTACTAAGGAAGCATAAGGTAATAGGGTTGCATTGGTCCGGGTTATGTCCCTACCTGTTAGCTCACATCAGGCTTTTGTCAGCACTTTAATATAACACTATCACTGTGATGAGATAGTCTTAGATGGGAGGAGCTTGGAATTTTATTGATCACATCTAAAAACGCGTAACGCGTTGGTATCAAGATATATTTATTTGCCTTCGGCTCTCATTATCATGGTTTTTTTCATGACAACATTGGGTATGCATGGCAATAAAAACACTGCTGACACTGTGTATGTCTCGAGGTCTGAGTTCGGACACTAAGGCTGACTGTCCATTGACGAGGAGTGGAGCGGAGATGTGCCAATATTAACTAATTGAATTGCATAAATCGCTCCGGTTCCGTTTAGAGAGATTTGCAAACTAGTTTAAAAAATAATACAAAACCGGGAACCGTAGCTAGTAAGCGGAGCGGGATTAATATACAGCGGGGAGCTCCGCATCAATGGACAGACACAGTCCGTAACTCCGCTCCCTATTGCTCCCTCATTCCGCTGCGCCACCTCGCTCCGCGTCAACGGTCAGACAGCCTTAGACACTGAAATATATTGAGATAGAGGCAAAATGTGGGTGGTGTGAGGTACACCTCACGTGCCGAAATTGGGGTTTGGATACCCCAAATTCTGGCCGCGAACTTAAGTCCGCTCCCGACCGTTTTCCGCGTGCGGGGCGTCAGGTTATAAAAACAAAACGCGATATTGTTCAATAATTATCTGTTTTATGTCATCACTAAATTATCCTCGTAACGTCAACCTGCGCAAAATTTTACACGCTCGCCTAGGTTTTTATATAAATCGATTAACTCTTTGCTTCTTTCTCGACATATTTCTGTGGCCTTAGACTTACAGCGTTTCTCAATGATCAAGATCAAGAATGATCAAGAAATGCGTCTCGAGCGTTCGTTGGTGGTTAAAATATCGGCTATTGAAAATAAAACTTCATCACTCATTCATTATATGTATAACTGAGTATCATTTATTTCCTCTGTGCGAGGTTCTTAGGCACGTATCATGAAAGCTTGCTCAGTTACATCAACCCTTGTGTGACGTTTACTCCATAGAAAAACGCTACTCAAGCGTAGATCGATGACTGAGCAAGCTTTCATAAAACGGGTCTTAGTGTTTAGTTGCTGTATCTACTAATGTAAATCCGCTTGCGTATGCTTTTGTTTATCACAGTTTGCACTGCTAGTTTTTGAATGTATTTTCTGTGAATACCACAGTTTTCTTTTCTGTTATAATCAGTATTTATCTTTTACTAAAATTTTCGTTGTTTGACGAATTCATAGGGTTTGTGAGCGGGTTAGCTACGAACCTAGTTTGTATTGGAAGAACACCGGTGGTTCGACGCGGGTTGACGCGATTCATATATTTTTGTGGATTCTGCATTCCACAAGCAATAAAACTAGCGCAAAAGTACATTCTTGATAAAACCAACTTTGATTCATTTGTATTTGGCAAAATGTTGATTTTTAGCACAAACATTCTTATTGTCCCAAATGCTCCAACAATACCAGTGAATCGTCGAAGTTGGTTTTATCATGAGTTCATAGAAAATGGTTTACGATTTGCGGCAAATTACTTTTCCGCTAGTTTTATTGCTTGTGGAATGTAGAAAAAATTAAAAAGCAAAAAAAAGTTTGAATCTCGCGTCAACCCGCTTCGAACCACCTTAAAGACTTCACTAATGTGACTGCGGTTCTACGTATAAAGACTCCCGCGTACTGCGTCTCAGCGCATAAGATCTCGTTTCGTACGAGATGCGAAACGTTGCTGTTCTTCCAACACAAACTAGGTTCGTATTCAAATTCTACACTCGTTTGAAACCTGATCAGGGTTTGGTTTTTTTGAGTACGGTAGACTCTCATAAGCTCTGATCAGGGTCTACCATAGTCGTAAACCGACCACCGATTTGGGTCCAAACGAGTCTAGGCGTTAATCTGCTTACAATCAGTACTAATCTGTTATGTACAGTCAGCTGCTCAGATATGTATACACTTCCAAATTTTCACTTTTATTTTCCTCGGATCTTTATTGTATAAAACTCTACGCACACATTTTTCATACTAAGCAGTCATCGTTCTTGTCAGAATACAATATATAAATTATCACAATGACTATACACTTACTATTCAGTCAAATTTCAAAACATGGGAGTGTATACATATTTTCGCAGCTAACTGTACGAGCACAAATCAATTTAAATCCGATTTCGATAAGGACATATCCCGCTAAAACACCCGACATTCAACTAATCGGTTCTTTTCTTTTCCAGTCTCTATGTGACCACATCAGTGTACCCTGTGCCCTCAATATGTGCCCAAGACCAGATCTCGGATTGGTTCGACTCGTTAGCGGAATGCCTGCATTGGAACGTACGAAAGAAACAAAAACAGATCGATGAACTTAGTGATCTCACTTACTCATCAAACGACCCCATGGAAGACTTGGATCAAAAAGACTTGGATCAAAAAGACTTAGATCAAAATCACCATGACAACCAGGATGAGAGACCGACCAATACATGACTCTAGTTGTTTATGGTTAGGTTAAGAAATAGTTAAGGACGCGGGTAGGCCAAGATAATTCGTTTTAAATCTAAAGGTTATTTAATGCTAGCAGTACAAACTCAGCGAGACTCACGTTTCCTCAACTAACCAACTGTTCGCATTCGATGTCTCGCTTGAACTGCCGAGACAAGACGAAAGACGGTGCACTCGTGATAGGCCCTTCTCAGGGTGTCTCGGCGAGAGTGTACTATAAGAGGTTTATCTGTGATATCCTTAAAGGAAGTGTGTGAATTTATTCTCTGAAACATAACACAAATAGTTTATCATAGAATCTGGCTACTGATAGTTGATACTCATAATAAGCTAAGTCTAGAATTTTTTATTGTACGCCTTCTACATAATAGCGTTTATATATTCCAATTTCGCACTCGGTTAAACAAGATCATGACAAAAACAAATCATAAACTACAGTAATACCCCGCAACGTTCCAAAAAAATCGCGTAAGTGAAATTCGCGTATATCGGGGTTTGCGATATAGGTACAGTCAGCTGCTCAGATATGTATACACTTCCAAGTTTTCACTTTTATTTTACTCTGAACTTATGAAATAAAAGTCTACGCACACATTTTTCATACTAAGTAGCCACCGTTCTTGTCAGAATACGATATATAAATTATCACAATCACTGTACACTTAATATTCAATCAAATTTCAAAACATGGGAGTGTATACATATTTTCGCAGCTGACTGTACACCTTCATTAATTCCAAAGTTACGCTTTTATGATCTTTTTTCTTCACAGGTGGCATTTTTAACGAAGCGTAAAATTATGTATCTCCACCAAATATCAGAACACGACTGCCAGCCGAGAATGGCCGAGACAGGGTTGCCAACCATAGAATTTTTTTCCTCGTACTAAGCAGCTAAAAATCTCGTATTATGGCTTTCGAACCTCGTACTTGCCTCTAAAAGGTGACTAAACCAAAATTAATGCGTATCAAACTGTTGAATTTAGGACGTTTTACACAACGAAATAAACTATTGCAAGTTTCTACTAAATAAAACATCACTTTGTATTAAAATAATCCTTAATATTACTATCGTAAATAACTAATGAACGAGATTTGTTTGTAGGTTGAAAACATTGCATAGGTAACTATGTACTTCTAGTCTCAGTTTTCATTTCCAAATATTATATCAGGAACATCCTCATTCGCATCGTTTTTCTTTTTATTTTTGCACGAGATTTTTATTTATTTTGTGAAGTTACACCTCTCTGGTTGGCGCTATGACATGTGTGATCAAGGCGACAGACAAATAATGCGAAGAACGAAATGTTTTATTTCTCGGGGATTTCTTGGTTCATGGAATAGCGAGCGAACTATAGACAATCATCGCGCCAATGCGACAAGTGTTATGTTATGTCAAAATCTCGTACATAATTGTACGAGGTTGATAGTGCCCTCGTACCTCGTACGGAAGACCAAAAATCTCGTATTTGTACGAGGAACCTCGTACGGTTGGCAACCCTGGGCCGAGATAAACAATATAAACATTTGAAACAAACGAGGGAATCTCCATAGAACAAAGTCGTAGGACGGTGAATCCCCTTCTTCAATCAGAATGGTAGGAGAAAGCGAGTACTCCCGCGACCAAAGAGAAGTCAATAACTAGGTACATTATGTAGGTACATACATATTCTTATGTTAGCAATTCGCGTAATGCGAGGCATTTAAGCGCGAAATTTGAAATTCGCGTTAAAGCGAAACCGCGCATAACGGGGTCGCGTAAAGCGGGGTATTACTGTATTCATTTTGTCATTTTAATATAGAGCCTCTCCAGTATAATTGGCCTGCCATCTACTCACCCTGAAGAAGTCCCTCGTTAAGCAATCAAACGTTGGTGTTCTTCCAACACAAATAGGGTTAGTAGATAACCCGCTTACATCCAGAATTAAATATAGAGCTATTCAAAAAGTTTGCAAATATTTCCAGTCTCATTACATAGCCAGATTCTACTAATATTATACCTAATATTAATAAAAAGGTGGAAGTTTGTGCGGATGTTTGGCAAAGATAACGCAAAAACTACTATACGAACTGAGCTGGAATTGCTCACATAAAGAGACCTAACATACAAGGAGCCTTGATTCCATTTGACGGTAGTACCGAAACGTGATCGTCACATCTCATTTTCCCATAGGTTTTGGTACAGCGCCTCTATCGTGCGGACAGGGAACTACGGAAATGCCATTATGAGACGTCACACTCGCGTGTCCTTTACTATCGTCAAATAGACTCGGGGCTCTGGAATAACATAATATAATGTTATAGGCTAAACTAAATTCGGAAAAAAACGCGTGCGAAGTCACGGGCAGAGGCTAGTCACTTTATAAAATGCCTTAAATATTCTACAAGTTTCTTGGTTTATCTAGCGTTTTCGTGCAAACAACGAACTAATGTTAAATGAATATTTTATTTATAGTATAGTTCAAAGTGATGTGATTATTGTTTGTAATGTAAGTTTACTATAGTTAGTTTATGAATTTGTATTCCAAAATATAGGATAATAGCTTGTAAATGTCCTTCAAATATTGAATAATAAATTTATGAATTTATATATGAATTTTGAGAAGTATTCGTTATAAGATTATAAATAATATTATGCGAGTGGTTTAGCGTTGTATTAAAACCTGTGGCAATAATGATAACAAAAAGAAGGTGCAGGATGCCTCAATAGTCTATGTATAAGGCTGCCTTTCCACCAGAGATGTGCTACTTTGCTGCTATGGCTGGAAGAAATGATCGCTCCTTTATCGCGTTATTTTCAAAGCTGACCAATATGACGCGATCCTATTGGTCGGCTAGAAACATGGCAAAGTAGCACATCTCTGGTGGAAAGGCAGCCTTAAGCTTTATGAAGTTTCTGTTTTAATAAGCTTAGCTTTATCTTTGTTACAAGTACCAAACAGAGTTTAGTACTATACAAAATTGTTTTGTGTGTTTTGTTTAAGCTGCTTTTATGTAATTTGCAGGAGCCTTCCGATTAAGTTAGATAAATAAAATAAATAAATAATGCTGGACAATCTACACAGCATCATCTAGCCCCAAGCTAAGCAGAGCTTATGTTATGGGTACTAGATGACTGTTATAATCAATAGAATGAATTATAAAGATAGATATATTTTTCTTATACATATAAAATACCCAGGTAATAGTTTGTTCTAGTGCCGCTTTTTCTGCTTTCGTAACCTCCATATTGTTATCTTTGGTTGGGTGCTCAATTGTAATTTTTATAGTTCTAAGCTGTTTTTTGTTTTACCTTGCGGCATTTACCTACGATCTTCATTTTTTTAATAAATAAAGATTGATCACAGCAAATGTATACCTACTACTACTACTAACATAGGAATCCTAGGTACCTACATACCTACCTAGATAAATGGGCTAGTGGTTTTACAAAGTACCTAGGGAATTATTTTGGTACCTATGAAATGTGATTTTTACTTTGAACTTTGACAGGCAGATAAAGATAAAGATTTTTTATTTGCCAAAACATGTGCTATGTAAGGTAATAGGTAAATACATTTTATGGATCAACATGCTTGACCGTCAATCGGCATGCAAAAATATGTTTGAGAGAGAATGACGTGCAATAACTTATTATTTAGGTACCTACTAAAGTTTATCATTGAAAAAATCTTCAATATTATAATAACACTTAGGTACAAACTAGTAACATTTTCAATTTCTGTCTAAAGAGTTCAACATTTAGTTCTTTTAACTGTTTTGGTAATTTTTGATAAATTTTAGGAGCCATACTAACAACACTTTTCCGCAGATTTTTAAAAAGTTCAATTTGCTACCTAAAGGTACTCTTAGCTACATAATAATTTCTTAACCCTACAGTAGTCGCGCTCCTAATCGTAACACGAGTGGTCGCGCGGATTACAGATGTATGCCAAATACAAATTGAAATTAAAAGTCATTTGAGCATTTATTCTTGTTTATTCAAGTTAAATTCTTTAAATCAAAGTTTTACTTATTGGAAATAATGAAATTAAAAAAGATGAAATGTTTGTTTGTAAAAAAAAATTAATAAAACAAATAAACCTCTCATTTGGCACTAAACGATAGATCTTTCGCTGAATTTCAGATTGCAAAAAAACTAATCCAAACAGTCCTGTTCTAATTTGTGTTTCTGACACAAGACAGATAGGTAGTAAAATAATAATCACTAAATGTATATTTTTTTCACGCGTTACACACTTTTTAGTGCTTTAAATCTGCTTTATTCCACAGTCATGGAATTTGACCGGTCGGCTTATTCCAACTTCAAAACGAACTTTTAATGCTGGTTTTCTAGTGGAATATTACAAAACATCTTTTAATTTGAACATCAGACTTCGTGGTAGACATAGTAATATTTTTTTCCTATCGAAGAGCCGATGGTTTTTCTCAGGCTCGTATAGTAGTAGCGTTGGCGTGCTACCTCCGTATACAAGGCATTGAAAGCATTAAGATTAAGTAGGTCAAAGAAAATGCCTAGCAGCCATCTTCTAGAATTTCTAAACTCGTCGTAAAGTGATCACAGCATATCTAGAAAGCCAACACAGTATATTAGATCATCGTCTTTGCTGATGCGGTCCATTGTCAGATTCTGACCGTTTTTCTAGGGCCATAACAGGAAAATCTTTTGCCTTCTTGGATTCATATCAATGGTCCTGTTCTTCAACTTAATTATCATCTTCATTTAGAACTCGGCCAGTTGTCGTAGGCTTTATTCTGCTCTTCAGCTTCAGCTAGCCAGATTTCAAGCATTTTTTCTAATATTCAGTTATTTTTGAAAATACAAGCAAAAATTATATGTTCAGACACGCATAAATAAAAAAATGCAAATAACAATAATCTAATTTATTAGTTTTACGAGAAAAAAATAACATAGAACGAGAACATTTCTGCAAAAAAAACTTACGTAAGTGGTCGCGCGGCATACAATTGTAATCCACGGACTTTG
The DNA here is from genome assembly GCA_947086465.1 of Eupithecia exiguata. Lineage (NCBI taxonomy): Eukaryota > Metazoa > Arthropoda > Insecta > Lepidoptera > Geometridae > Eupithecia > Eupithecia exiguata. The sequence goes on along the minus strand of OX352245.1, from coordinate 3,270,948 downwards.
CAGACTTCCTGTGACTTAACCATGAGAGATCAATGCTTAAACAAGATCTCAGAGCGTTCTGTACATATTTAATTGAAAGTACACGGAGCCGCTTAAAAATGGCACTTATAGTTTTTGAGAAATCTAAGGTTTTGCAAGTGTGGATTACATATGTAATCCGCGCGACCACTCTAGGGTTAACGTAACAGAGACGCAACACAACTGTGTGTGTCTAGGGATTTTCAACAGTTTATTTCTGTTTTTTGTTTTATACATGAAAAATGTTGCAGATAAATTATTAAAATAAATCTATTCCTACTAAAACTACCCTTTATCTCATAATGCCGCGTACAGACTTATCCAACGAACATGAAATGAAAGAATTTCGCCGTCCAAACTTTTGTAACGTATCTTGCAATGAAAGGCAATTCGTTACTGTGTACGCCTTGCAAGTGCAAACTAACCTAACTCTACCTAGGTTGGCCGGTTTTATTTTAATCATAATTGTTGACATAATTTGTTTGGTATTGCCTTTAGGATATATTGTCCTGTGCCTAGAATGATCATGGTATCCACTATAATAAATAACTCTATGATGTTATCCGATCAGACTGTAAATGGGGGGTGATTTCCTCCGTCCACGGACTGTAATGAGGGGTTTTCGTTTCGTATTAAAAAAAAAAAAGCTAGTTCTAAATATCTCGATAGATGGCAGTGTGTCAACTGGCGATTAGGGTATGTCTATGTCAAATGAAGGGAAAACAAACTTTTTCTGAGTGTTGCCATTTACGCATTTTTTTAATGCTAAAACTGGCAGATTTTGTGATCGGTTCACCTTCTAACATCAAACCGATGACGGGGACATAATTAAGTCCCGTCCCCGTCGGTTATGGTACGTAAAAATCGTAAAAAACGGGGACATAAGTCCCAATTAAAAATATTTTGGTTTTGAGCTTTATTTTGTTCAAATGAAGAACTCTTTTAATCAGATGTATTTTTGAATGACGATGACGAGAATGAGATGAGATGAGATGTATTATTACTGAATAACGAGTCACACAATCACAAAAAATCTCCGCCATCTTAGTACAACATGTCGTCCCAAACAGCTGCGCAAGGTCAGTAACCCGAGCCGGCGCGGCGGCACTCGAGTTTCGTCTCAAGTCGTGAATGATTTGTTGTTTTTATAAAGTTTTGAAAAAAGAATCGAATAGATCTGTGAAGGTTATACCTAAAAATGTCGTGTTTACCTGTAAGTAGGTAAGTAACTTGCATATCAGAAAAGGACCTATTTCAGTTTTTAATACCTAAGTGAATGAAAAAATATGTAGGTAGGTATGTTGTTGGTAAACCTTTATTATATAAATAAATGAAGGCGTCACAAACACACTATACATTTTATACGTTATTTATGCCTAGTGATATTAGTTTTAAAGGTGATTACTGTTCCTATTTTCAGCTTGCAATATATCATTTTGCAGTTTTCCGGATATTTTACGAAACATCTTTTAATCATATATTTCGGACAAAATTTAAGTTCGGTTTGGAGTTTTTTAATTTTGACTGTGGCAACACTACATTCGTTTCCTATCTTTGATTGAGAAACCAAAATAATTTCAAGATTTTCTTCAAGTTTTTAGTGGTTTCCCGTCCTTCGTCAGTTCTGGAATCGAATGTTCTTTCTCTGGCTGCGCCGCCGCCGCGCCGCCGGTTTTTGCTGTTGGTGAAGTTATATTCTACCCGATAAAGTTATCTTGCTGTGTTCGAGTTATTGTTAATAACTGGTTGTGTTTGTGCTGATATGATAAAGAGCCTGACTCTGAGCCTATGAAAAACTGATGGTAATGAATGTGTACAAGCAGACGTACAAGAATTGGCTTAAAGGTGAATATTGGTAGCGTGTGTCAACAAAACAGCCGAGCTCTTGGGAATATCGCAAAGAAGTGGTTATAAAAGAACACAAATCTACAGGAAGAATTTGTTCGCCCCAAAAAAAGGTCGCAAAACCAATTTTAACAAAGTATTGACAATTTCACGTATTCTGCTATATGAAGAATCGTCCATTCGTTTTTTCGTTGAAATGAATTATCTGCTCTAACAAAGGTAAGAATTGAGTTAAGTATCTACCTCATTTCAAAGAGAAGTCTATTTAGTTATTAGTGTCTTTATTTAAAAAAAGTAAAAGGATAAAAAGCAGCCTATGTGTTATTCCGGACTATAATCTATCGCTATGCCAAATTTCATACAGATCTATTCATATGAGTAGAGAGTAACGTACATCCATCCATCAATCCAAACCTTCACCATTATAATATTAGTGGGATAAAAAGTACTTTGTGTTTGCGCTGCTGTAAGCCACTGCACATTAACATAATGTCAGGATTTGATTTAACGTTTTAGAGCTTCTCAAATTAGTGGTTAACCAAGCACACCTACTGCATCTGAAAAATGACTTGTATCACTCAGGCATTATAGCTTCCTGTGATCTGCATGTAAAATATTTGCTATTTTGTTGCAGGCCATACAGTAATAAAAACAAGGGTGGATACCGAGGTCAAGTCATCGAAATAAGCTTTCTTGGAACGCTTAACAACAGGCTTGAATACTCCAACGGGAAAAGGACAATAATTGATATTCAGCTGTAATTATAGGCAACGAAGAAATAAAATACAAGAAATGTATTTGTTTATATTTATTTCTGATGTCAAATAAATAATGCCTTTGTAGGACTAAGGTATTAGTAATTTAGGCAGTGAAAACTAATACCTATAATGTACCTATGAATAAACCTTCTTTTAAAAGTACTTCTCTATTAAAAAAAATGCACTTATTTGTTTGCTTTATTTACTCTCCGAAAGGCACAACCAAATGTTGCTTTGCTTTGTTGTTAGGTACAAGCATAGTGAAGGGTGGTGCGTGAGCCTAGTATTATTATGACTCGCAGAAAAGACCACCAGCAGCGCAGCGTGTAAAGCTCTGGACGCTTAACTAGCGTGTGAGATTGAGCCTTGTGAGATGAATGGATTTAGTAAAATAAATACCTATAGCTTTCTTCAAGAAAATTTCCTGCTCAAGCAAAGCCGAGGGCAAGAACTAATGATCCATAAAAATTCAAGGGTTTGCTTCACTGTCTTGTCACTTTCATAGTGACAATTCTTTGTTTATTTGCAGCATTTGAAAAATCAAGTTTGTTTGCCAGTTTTGTCATTGTTCAGACATAAACACGGCTGGCACGATGGTTGTGACAGAGAAACATTCATTCTATCTGATTTCTTCTCATGCTACAAGCATATTTTTATCTCTCTCTGGTGTGAATGAGATGGGTATATGCACTACCTCTAGTACCTTGTTCTTTTAAGCGATCGACCGATTATCATTTTGACGTTTTCTTTCATGTGATATTAACATACCATAGTGCCTTGTTGAAGCCAGTTGAAGCCCTGCCATCTATCGAGATACATGGAACTAATTTTTTTCTTTTTAAAAATGTAAAACGAAAACCTCTCATTGATTTGGTCTGATAAGTTGGTAAACTGTAACTAGTTTGATTTGATTGGTGGAAAGGCAAGCACAAGGAGCAAAAATGGCAAGCACGCACACTTCATACCGAGCTTCATACTTTACTCTCGACTTAGGGTCACCTAATTATTTAAAATAAGAATTTCTAGGCACACACTTGTTGAAAAGTGATAAAAAGTATACCTACTGTGCTCCACAACTAAGAAACTTGTCGGTTCCCACCAAGTGGCACTAATTGTACGAATTAAATAAAGGTACCTATTTATTTTATAAGGCAATACCAAGAATAGGTACACTAATAAACAATGACAATTATCATAATCATAAACTTATACCTATAGAATGTGTGTTTATAACAGGCATGCACAACATTCGCTAAAGTAAGGTACCTAAGTGTACCATCGATTTACAAATGTTCATAACGCATATACCTATTCGCCGACTCAAGTAGGTAGGTTTAACTTACCTGCATATTTTTTATCAAACTAAGTCCAATTTATTTAATTTCTTAGGTCCAATTTCACCATAATACCATTAACAGATTATTTTTGAATTTTTATTTTATTTAGCCTAAAAAGCAAGAGCTCATTTCTTCAGCATGAGATGACAATTTCATACACATATTACAAATCTGGAGCATAGTTTTAGATCAGTCAGAATTAGGTCAACACCGCGCGTGACCGCGTGCCGCACGAGTCACCTAGCGATACCCAACGAAACAAACCTCTCCGCGTCTGCGATTCCCGGCTCGCATTGTGACCTTAATTTGTGTAAATACCTACTGTTGTAAGTGTTTCTATTTGTATTCCTTCTTGTGTGTGTAATTATCTTCGTGCCCAAATTTAAGTACCTGCCTATACGCACGCGGGGGAGAGCGTAAGCATTCGCAACCGTCGATACGTGTTGCACGTGGTAACGACGACACGAAAATGCCGTTCACGCGTAAGGAAGCGTCATGCTACCAAAAAGAAGCAGAACACGAAGGACTGAAGGAGACAAAATCCTGACTGGAGCAGTGGAGTCAACCGACTCCGAGACGGACAGCGTAGCAGAGGGGCACGCCCAGATGGGATGACGATTTGCGAAAGAACGCTGGCAGATGCTTGATGCGGCAAGCTGAAGACGGCGCTATGGCGCTCACTAAGGGAGGCCTATGTCCAGCTGTGGACTAATATAGGCTAGATGATGATGACTTTACCTATATTATTAAGTATTACATACTTTTTTTGTTTTATTATCTAGGATTCTCATGGTGAAAGAATGTTTCAAATCGGTCCAGTAGTTTCAACATACAAACAAACAAATCTTTTCTCTTTATAATATTAGTAGGTATAGAAATTTCGGAGGATTTTTCTGGAGACTTCGAGTGGAGTAACTAAAAGGCTGTAGGAACATGGAGTTCTCAGCTCGGGTTATTGGTGGCCGACCACCAGGGGCAATCATTCCTCTGGCGCCCTCTTGTCGATCGACTAAACTCTGAACCTCGCTGGAATACATTGCCGTAAGCTTAATATCGTTGTTTTGTCACGAGACATTTATGTACGTTAGTATCATCTACCTAGTCTGTGCACGAAACCAGGAAATAAAGGCCTACAGACAGAGTAAACTCGATTGCATTGTGAAGTTACATTACAGTGAGCATGGCGACAGAGCAACCTACCCAAACCTGTAAAATGTTTCATTGAAAATGAACTTTTTTTTCTTGCCGGGAAGTTTATAAATCACCCAGGCCTATGGAACAAACTTCTATGTAGCGCACAAAATTAAATATTCGTCCCGGGCAGAAATCGAACCCACAACCTTCCGCGTCGCAGGCAGACCTTTGCCCGCAGCGCCATATCGGTCGTCAAACGAATAATAAGTAGTAATATCGCTATTCAAAGGTAAAATTGACAGACATCTAAATTTTTAACATCGGTAGTATCGATGTCTGAACTCTAGTTTCTGTCAAAATGTTAGTTATTAGAGCGTAGTGAAAAATTCTATGTCTATGGTTATTAGTAAACAGTTAAATAAGGCGGTTTTCATTTTAAAACAAAAGTTATTGTGTACCGTGTAAAAGAGCCGCCAGTGGCGCGGCTTGCTTTGCTACCGTTCGGCGTCAACCCTTTGATTATTTACCGGTCAATAATGAAAGCGTCAACCGTAAAACATTTTCATAGAACCCCGCTACGCACCCACTCCGTTTTTCCACTCGCTCCGTGCGGAGCGTTACAGCGGAGGCTTTATGCCGGGTACAGACCAAGCGAACAAAAGCGAGCGAAGGCTAACGAACGATTGGGATTCGACGATCGATGACCAACGTTCACTCGTTTTCGCCGTTGTATCCACACCTCACGAACACATGAGAAACAGTAGGCGGAGGACAGCCGAAGGCGAACGAAGGCCCTCATTTGGGCTCGCTTGCTTTCGCCATGATGTCCACATTGGTTCAATCGTGTTCGGTGGTAAGTCTTCGCTCGCCTTTGTTCGCTTGGTCTGTACCCGGCATAATATATAGCAAGCGGCTCTAGGCGCCCCCTTACACCTGGCGCCCGGGCGCACTGCACCCCTGCACTACCTATAGGTAAAGCCGCCCCTGCCGACCACTAGGCTGATGTATCTGCACTGTCTCATAAACAACTTAAGAAAAAGCGGTTAAATGGTATGTATTTTTTTTTGTTTCAGCAGAAATATTATATTGTACGTGTGAGAAGGTAGAAAAACCATTAACATCGGGTCATCGGATCAAGACCAGAAAAAGAGGTAAGAGATATTTTTTTATTTGGATAAACCTTTGCATGATCTGGTAATGCTCGCTCAGTGCAACGACACATTTAGTAACCACTAGGGAATCCAATGCCGCATCAAAATCTTAACCCGCCAAGCCTGCGGGAGATCATCGACCCTGGAACTGGATAAAATCCTACATTTTCTTCTTTTTGAACGTCCTCGTATGTTGTGACTCTATGTGAAAGTAGATACATGAATGAATGTATTTTTTTTTGTATTGGCACGAACAGGCCAATACAAAAAGACGAACAACCAGTTCTAAGGAAAAGAAAGGAAATAAAGACGTTTAATCGTTTGTTAATGAGGCCTGGACGAATATATACATTTGTAAAAAATACATTTCAGTCCCGTAAATCCCCCATTTCCGATCCCTCAAAAATGGTGCGGGATGCATTTGCGGAATTGGATTTCCAAGTCGAATACCTGTGTACAGGATTACAAAGGTATTCGACGGTATGTTATTAATTATGGTGTATTTACATAAGCTATTGGAAATTAGTTTTTGTATATTTTTTTTTAGTTAGCGGCGCGATTGAATAGATTCGTGTCCGGAGGCATCATGGGATCTGAGATGTCTGCAGATAAAGGCAAGTGGGGTGCTAACAAAGGTCCCAGTAGTAGTGGAAAGACCAGAGCTGAGAGAGACATTCAGCTTTCAAGACCAAGTGACAAAAGAGATAGACCTTTATATAATGTCCCTATGCCCGTTATTAAAGATATAAAAGACGCTCCTAAAGATATGTGGCATCCAATTACTTCGAAGCGCGATGGACAAGTTATATTCGGTTCTGACAGACCCATCCGCGGTAAAGATATAGAAGAACCATTAAAACGGATAGCTTCACGTAAGAGTGGGCGTGATGTAATCATCCTATCTGGTGCGCACGGCCGCGCTACCGGAACTAATTGGAAGAGGAAAACCGATGATTTGAATTCAAGATATCGTCCAGAATTACATAGAGATCCAGATCTTGTAGATGTTGCTTTTCGTAAGGAAGACATTAGAAGTTACGTATCTAAAAAGCCTCCTTATATTAAAAACAGGAATGTTCATGTTGTTGATGTAGACCACATGAAGGAAGATGATTTTACGAACATTGTCGACAATAAAAACCACCATGTCATACTAGGGTTTTGTTATGGTCGAAACGATGAGCTTTTGCGGTATCATACCAAAGCGCCTCCCGTTACTTCATTTGCTTACCTTGTATAATGCAAAGGTCGCCGTCGCCTACTTACCACCTCCGTTTTTTTGACAAAAGATCGTGACATGCAAAATTTATCTGATATCTGATTTATATCTGACTAGCGGCCCGCACGGGTGATAGAGGTATTTTAACGTGAGGTGATTTTGGCGATTTTTCGACGAACGAACAAACCAACTAGAATACTGTAGAATCGTCTGGAATCGGCATTATGATGTTCACATCAAACGAGTGGAGAGTGTACAAAAACGATTTATGTGGCATTTGTCATATGGCTGCCATTTGGCTAAAAAGTTACCTAGCTATGATGATCGGCTTAAATAGGTACTTCCGTCTAAACTCTCTTGCCAATCGTAGAAGATATCACAATATCATGTTCTTGTATAAACTCGTCAATAATCTCACTGATACCCCCTATATTTTGTCAAAGTTAAATTTTTCTATACCAAGAGGACTCCCCAGAGCAAATAAATTTAAACCATTCGTAACCAGACAATCGCGGACTAATTTGGGATCATTCTCTCCTTTAAATATAGTCATGAAAGCATACAATGCTATACATAACTCTAGTGTAGCAGTCGCAGCCTATAACGTTCAGAGAGCCCCAGCAGCTCTGGCTCAGAGCTGAACTGCGCAATTGATTTGTTTTCAAACAGCCTATTTATTTAGCTTTAAGAAATATTTAAGATGTTAGTATAACGCTCGCTGTTTGACGCTTTCTAACTCTCTAACATTTGGGAGCCATAACATTTGGTGTTATTGTTATTTTAATATCCTAGTTTCTATCATATTGTTAGAACTGTTTGTAGTTCCTTAATGAGCAAATTATTAAAAAAACTAACGCTTTAAACTAAAATTATTTTGTAAAGCTATATATAAGAAAAAGTAATAAAATAACTAAATGAATAAGACAAGTTTCATTGAAGTAGGTACTCTTATATTTCTTATATCCTACTCTGTCCTACTCTACCCTACCTACTACCTAACCTACTCTGTTTCAAAACTCAAATTGCAGTCCACGCTGGTCCGCACTGTGGAAGAAAATACCAGTCACTCCGAGCTCCGCGGGTCAAGTAGGTAGTGCCAAGTAGCCATGTTTTGGCTTCCTGATAATGTCTCGTGGAGAGACAAAACTAGTGATAGATTTTTTTTCATTTTGTAGTTGGTGTGGTTTTTTAGGGTTCCGTACCCAAAGGGTAAAAACGGGACCCTATTACTAAGACTTCGCTTTCCGTCTGTCACCAGGCTGTATCTCATGAACCGTGATAGACAGTTGAAATTTTCACAGATGATGTATTTCTGTTGCCGCTATAGCAACAAATACTAAAAAACAATAAAATAAATATTTAAGGGGGCTCCCATACAACTAACGTGATTTTTTTGCCGTTTTTATAGATAATGGTACGGAACCCTTCATGCGCGAGTCCGACTCGCACTTTTACACCTGGATAACGAACACGAGGGCATTGTCATGGTGTTTTAGTCGAAATCACACAAAATTATACGTCGTAGCAAGCACGCGCTACACACACGCCACCGCCCGCGCCGCCGCCGCCGCCGCCGCCGTCGTCGGTCCGACTATGACTATGTTCCCTTACTGAGGTAAGGGAAGTTGAACCTAACTTGAGCCATACACTTTCGAGATGGTAATGCCTCATCTTCCTTTTTTACTTTTATCGAAGTTTATCAGAGATATCATTTTTCCATTACGTAAGTTGGTATAGCTAACATAGAAACTTATAAAGCGAGAACTTTGAATACCACGTGTATCCAGGTAATTGTTATCATTTTCCATTTTTTTCAGTTATTTTCCATACAGTAAGTACAATACAATTCTTTAATATGTAATGAAATGACGCTAGGTAATTAATTTCTACCTACTTGTTAGGTACTTGTTCCTGGACTGCTTTGCGCAACTAGGCCATAGGTGGGCCCTTTTTGCGTGACGGGTGGGGGGCTGTTAATTTAACCACCCGATGTCCTCTGTCTAGGGAGGCATGCACCGGCGGCGCCAGCAGCTCGCTGACGCCGGTGCATGCCTCCCTAGGCGTCCTCGGTGTCTTTACGGGACAAAATCCCGTAAAAAAAACTCGTGCAAAGCCGCAGACAGGAACCAGTTCTTTTTAATCTAGAGTGCCTGCCTGAAATTGTATTTTAAGTTTAAATTATTGTATGTCTGCAATGACCCTTTTGTATAGGTAAATACCTACTGTTGAGACACCAATTTATAGTTTCATCAATAAATGATTCGTTATCTTTATCTGAATTCTGTTAATTAATCCTTATAGAAAATAAACTGAGTAGGTAGGTATATAATTCTCAGGTAGGTACCTACCTACTTACAAAATAAAATAAAATGAATTCGACTCCACCAATCTCTTGTTCCGTATGGAAAAAACTTGCCAGGCTCTGCGCAAACTGTCTGCGTCAGAACAAAACGAAGAAAGACCATTTTTGTAAGGCGGTATCTACGGGGGAGGCCGCGAACTAGGTACACCCGCCGGCCGCGAACATTTTTGATCGAAGCAGTAAATGGACAAAAGTAACCTACCTACGGCGGCGGCGCGGCGTAACCCTAGTGCATTGATCTTAAGTCTAGAAGGGGATCTTTTTTTTTCATTGCTCTATTGGCCCAGCCAGACTGACAGTGACACTGATAATTAAATGTCAGACAATCCCAAAATATTAAAAAAAAATAACCTCAAAAACATTTGGTAAACAAAAATAGTGCAACACAATCCAAAATAATCCAAATCTTTCTAAAATGTCCCGAATTCCCGTATTATTGAACATGAATTCTACGCGGAACATTTCTGTATCCGCACCAAGAGAGGGAAAGAGGAATTTTCGCAAATTCGTCATTGCTAACAAAAGGGGCTCCTTCATCCACAAAAAGCAGCAAATGACGGAGAACAGAGAGTTAGAAGTTGACAAAAGAGGCGTTCGTGACGTAGGTTACACTCTCAATGGCAAGTTCCATACAATACCTGAGATGATACCTGAAATAATTGTGCCTGACCTGACTGATTTCAAACTGAAGCCATATGTGTCTTACAAGGCCGCTGATGTGATACAGAGCGAGTTCACATCACAACAGCTATTCGACGCTGTGTACAGTAAGAAGATAGTGTTGGACTACAAGCAAGGGAAGTTAGACGAGCAAGGAAGACCACTTGAACCCTCCGATGAAGAGAAACTACAACCAGAAGAAGCTGTAGCTCGGGCTAAGAGAACTGGCTCAGACATATTCTAATGATTTAATTCGAATGCTTGTGAAACTTAATTGCTATATATATGTAGTAAAGTTGTAATAGATAAATTTAGGCAATAAATAGGTAGGTACCTACATGAATGTTTAACATTTCCTTTTCTTTAGATAAGGTGAAAATATGATTATTTTAATATTTGGTAAATTATTATATTAGATGGATAGAAAAAAATATTTCGTGTACCATTTAAATTATTTAGGTACAGTAATGTGCATCGATATACGATAGACCCCTGACTAGTTCCCGGTCCATTATTACTTTGTCTTTATAATATTCAATTAGTTGTTCTTTATAAAGAATAGGCTGAAAGATTCTAGTTTTAATAATTTTCTGTATTTAGAAATTGACTTCCAACTAGAGATAGAGGGGCCTACCCTTCTCCGTCAAACAAATTCTTTCCATCGTTCTTTCCACAGCCCCACATTTCAAACAAGTCAATCATCTATCCTGCTGTGTCATCATGGTCCATGTTTCCCATCCATAGAGGGCTATGCTATAAACACTCGGATATATCGGTCGTACCGATCGATCGTCGAATCCCAGTAGTTTGCATTCGATCGCTCTCGTTCCCCTGGTCTGTACCCACCATAAAATTCAAATATTCCTTTTAGACGGAGACAAATTTAGTCGTTTTTTGTAAGTACCTACTTTTATCTCTATGTCCGTAACAGCTTAAACTCTTTTGATTTATTAATAACTAGCTTCTGCCCGCGGCTTCGTACCTATCCGCTTTTCCGGGATAAAAGGAAGCTTGTCCGCCCCTGGGATACCTACCATCTACCTCCCTGCCAAATTTTACTGAGATTCGTTCAGCCGTTTCGGCGTAAAAGGGTTACAGACAAGATAAGACTTCAATTTACTTTTTTTTTATTATTCTATTATTTTTATTTATTGAATTGGACATCCAACATGAGATCAGAAAGCTAGATTCTAATAACAATATAGGGGTCTTATGTCTATGTGTCTTTTTAAAATAGGACGTCACAGCATGAATATAAAAATAATCAACACTGGGCATAACATAATATCTACTTATTAACAATATTAAATTAGCATTACTTTAATCAACAGAATATCGAGGATTATGGATCAAAGCTTAAACTATTGTCAATTCTGTGTATGAACGCGATTATCTAAGATCCTTTATGGTCTACCCTCGGTAAGACACGCTAATGAACTCGAACAAAGACGCAATAAAATACAGAAGCAGGTAGGTACACTATATCCATGGCATTTAGTCATATCACTTGAGTTGAGGATAAAATTTCAGACGAGACCTACGACCTATTTATCTTAAGTCTAGTAACCGTGGTTTGAATATCGAATTGAAATTATCTTATCATTTTAAAACAAGATACGGTTTCCCGCGGTCGCTTCGCGCCTGCGCAATTCGGTCCGGTTTGACAGCTATAAAAAAAATAATGGGTGGAAATTATTCTGCCATGGACCCGATGGATGTTGCCGTGCCGGACCTGCCGAAGTTATTCGAAAGGGACGAGTATTTGAAGCCATACGAGCGTGAAATAAGACGCAGGTGAGTGCAAATAAACTTTCCAGCTATTTTGGTGCAAGAAAAGTGAGTTTTGTAGTGGAAATAGTGAATTAGAAGTAAAAGGAATCGTAGTTGAGGTTAGACAGTATTGTTTACTAATCAGTGGCAATTCAGCCATTCAGCGCTTGATAGCAAAGACGTAAATAGTTGTGTTATTAATTTATTTTACTTTACTTCGAAGATAACTATCTACATTTTTAAAATACATACCTCTATGAAGCATAAGAAGTTGGTGCCTTAAACATCCTTTATCTTATTGTTCTCAAAAAAATTGCTTGAGATTATGAAAATAAAATAATAAAAATACGACCATCTCGCGTTGTGTTTTAGTGTTAGCCTTGCAGCGCTTGAAGCGCTTTCGTTATCAACTAACAATCTCAATGTCAAACTAAAGGTCGATTTGCTTATAAAAATTTGGAATAAACTTTGTAGATGCATGTACAAATAAAATCTTCGTCAAATTCCTCGATGTTGGTTTATGTTATGATATGAATGAGAGAAGTAGAATAAATATATAGGTATATTTGTGTAGGTAAGGAAATCCTTAAAAGGAGGTAGGTAGGTAGTTAAGGTAAGTAAATAATAATATGTTCTTACTCAATTTAAGCCTACCTTGGGCTTGAGTAAGCCCATAAATACCTACTTACCTACCTATTTAGTACCTAACACTTTAAATAGGTACCTACTTACTGTACAGTAAGTAGGTATTTATGCATGAATACAAACCACAAACATATCGATCGTTACCGGTTGGTGTGAATTGAATAATGTATGTGGTACATTTTTATGATCTTCGATCAACAGTTGGTATTGTAGGTCGAAGATAAATCACCATAGTATTGATAGGTACCTTTTAGTTAGGAACGTTCATGAAGCCACACTTAATTTTGAGATCCAAGCGAAAAAATTATCGAAACTATCTCAACTGCGCAACTCGTTTTGCCTCAAGTTTAGAAATATTTCACAGAAAATATCATGGGTGACTGACTAGGTATCAATAGACAGACCTGCATTAATTTATTTATATATCTCTCTGTAAACACCTTATAGAAAACAGTTTTTACTTTAATGTGATTAGATGGAGCTGCAATCATCAATCCATCTTCCTCTCTTCCAAAGACAGTTTACATTTGTCTCCTCTTTATTAATGTTAGGTTAGACATGCATTTTGTAGTCTAACTCCACCCATCGTTCATTCAGTATGGGAAAAAGCATTCCATGTGATCTGTGTGATGCTCCGAGTGAGGCTCCGTCGGAGACGCAGTGTCCAGCATTATTGAAGTGTAAACTTATTTAAGAGCACTTTCTGAACAAAAGTAGCAGAATACCGTCACGCTCGGGTCGGTTAAGCTGAATCGCTTTTACTCGGATCCAGTCTTCATCAGATGTTCACCTTCTAACACGGAGCTCCTCGTATACGTCGTTGTAGACGATAAGCTTTATGTTCACCCACTCTATTTTTATTAGGAAGGTTAGTTACTTAATCGGTTTTTATTTAATCAGGTATGCGTGCTTCAAAGACCTCTACGAACGGATTTCAAGCTGGGATGGTGGAGTGGACGCTTTCACTAAAGGGTACAATTACTACGGAGTGCAGTTCCACGACAACGGATCCGTGACGTGGCGCGAGTGGGCGCCTGGAGCGCACTCGCTACATCTCCAGGGAGACTTCAGTAAGTCAGACAAACGGCTACATTTTGCACCTCTACCACAATCAATCATCATTTCTCACAAGCTAAACCACTGTTGCGTAAAATGACCAGCTACGCCGACCACGTTAGAGATGAAATAAGTACCAAAAAATATTCGATCGGCGGGACTTGAAGCCGCGACCCCACCCCCAGTACTCTAACCAACTAAGTCAGTGTGCTCTAACCAACTAAGCCACGAAATCAGTACTCGCCGATTCGAAAATTATACTATAAATAGCTCGCATATAAAATTATGCGTTACCTACCCAGTGCGGGTAAGCTCTACAATAACAGAAAGCCATCTTAGAGATTTAATGATTTCTCCTATTACAGACGGCTGGAACCCCAAAAGCCACCCCTTTAACAAACTAGAATACGGTAAATGGGAGCTCCACATCCCGGCCAATCCCGACGGGTCCTGTCCTGTGAAGCACGACTCCCGAGTCCAGCTGATTGTGAATGATCACCTGTACAGGCTGTCTCCTTGGGCCAATTATGTGAGGCCACATGAGGGGTTCACATACCAGCAGTTCATATACAAACCGGATCAGGTAAGCTTAACTAGAAAGATCATTGGTTTCTAGATTTTTAACAATGTTAGATGAAAAACATCAGCGAAATACAAATAAAACCGACTCGCGCACGAAGGGTTCCGTACCATTATCTATAAAAACGGCAAAAAATCACGTTTGTTGTATGGGAGCCCCCTTAAATATTTAATTTATTCTGTTTTTTAGTATTTGTTGTTATAGGGGCAATAAAAATACATCATCTGTGAAAAGTTGAACTGTCTAACTATCACGGTTCATGAGATACAACCTGGTGACAGACGGACAGCGAAGTCTTAGTAATAGGGTCCTGTTTTTACCCTTTGGGTACGGAACCCTAAAAACTTAGCAGAATCTCGCCGTGTCCGCCGTAAAAGAAACACATTCAGTAGCCCGCATTTTTAAAATGCAGCGCAAAGGCCACCCTTCTTTTCTTGTTCGAATTTTGAATTTCAAATGAAAGATGAGGTTGCAGAATTTATCTTAGCAGTAACCAGATATTTTTTAACCACTCGTCCATTGCAGTATAAGTCCGTGCTTTATTTCGTCGGCTTAAATATTTCTATCTCTATCTAATTCCAAGTTGTTTTTTCTAATAACCATACATGATAACGATACTAAACGGATAGCTGTACCTAAGTACAGTATCTACACCTAATCCAAATGTCATAATTTAAATTGATAAAGAACGTAACATTATCGGCAGGTATTATTAGATGGAAAATGCTATAGGAGCACTGACTTAGATAAGAGAAACTGAAGCTGTGTATCACGTCAATATTCATGCCAAAATATGCGTTATCTGAACTGTCTCGTGTATGCATCGTGCCAGTGTACGCTTAAAATAAAACATGCTACTAGAACATGATTACGTTTAAAATCATGGACAAAATTAGCATTAACTTAAAAAGCGAAGAGCGTCGACTTATTTTGACTATCAGGTCTTTAATCATAATAATTTCTTTATATATTATTTATTTTATTTTATTTATTATTTATTTATTTTATTTCTTTATATATTATATTATTCTATATATATTTCTTTATATATTAAATATGTATGTCCTTTTAAATACCTATTAAGGTGTGCAAAGTTTTATAGTAGGTACGATTTTAGTAGTTAATGAATGATTATAGATGACAAGCCCAATGATTTTTGAGAAGCTGAAGGCTGTTGTACCCCGACACACAAATGTTCTTAAAATTCAAAAAATCTTTTACACTTTAAAAACAACATTTCTAATAACCAGTGTTAGAATTTAGTTTTAAACAGGTTTAGAGGCAAATCTTTAAAACTATCCTACTAACCATTCGTTGCAGAATGAAATACCTCCCGAAGACCCTATTAAACAAACAAATAAAAACAAATAATTTTTTTAACATAATTAGTTATTAGTTTAGGAACATGAACCTGAAGACTCCTCTTCAGGTCAGTCAGTCTTCAGTCCTCTGAACGTGATATTAAATAAATAAATAGTAATAATAAGCTCTGCTTAGCTTGGGGCTAGATAATGCTGTGTGAATTGTCCAGCAATATTTGTTTATTATTATTACTTAAATACTTAATGCTGGACAATCGACACCGCATCATCTAGCCCATATTGTTTTGTTTTTGTTCAAGCCTTATCAATTCAAACACCCTAAAGTAAACCGCCCAGCCTCGCTGCGCATCTACGAATGCCACGTCGGCATCGCCACGCCGGAAGGCAAGGTCGGGACTTACAACGAATTTAAGGACAATGTGCTGCTAAGGATTAAAAATCAAGGTACATATACATTAGCCAAACTTGAAGAATGTTTGTAAACAAACCACGACACAAACAACTAAAACTTACTTGCTTGGCGTCGAGTTTCAGATGTAGTTGTAATTAATATTGAAGGAAGGATCTCAAATCGACAAGACATGTAATGTAAATTGCAAATACACGGCAACAGAGTGAATTTAAGGTTAAGAATGGGCGGTCTGTTTACGAACATTCTACAAGGAGTTTGGCTAATAATATTTCACGACTAAAGAACCGAAGTCTTCGTACGAAGGCTAGCCACCTCTTGCGGTATGTGAGCGTTAAATTTGAGATTTAACTTTAATATTCAAATTGACATTGTATTTAATTAATAATATCATTTTCATTAGATAGTTTTAATTTTTATAATTTTTATTATCACTCTTTTTTTGTGTATTCTAGATTTAAGTTTTCCGCACACAATGTATTTTGTTTTTATTGGAAATAAATGAATTCAATTGAAGAATGCTAACATCATTAAAGATTTGGTTTTTCAATATCATGTCATTTTGCTTCAGGGTACAACACAATCCAGCTGATGGCCATAATGGAGCATGCTTATTATGCATCGTTCGGATATCAAGTCACCAGCTTCTTTGCAGCTAGCAGGTAAACTCATTCCTATGGATCCGTTTCCGTTGGTTCTTCAGCTAACGTTACAGTTGCCAAACTAGATGGCGCTATGAAATTACTTAGCAATATTTATTTGAACGTAAGAAGAACTACTGCTCTTTCTAAAAAATATTTAACTCATAGGAAGCTGAATTATCCCTCAATGCGACGACGACCGATGTGGCGCGGTGGGCGAAGGCCTGCCTGCGACGCAGGAGGTTTCGGGTTCGATTCCCGCCTTGGGACAAATGTGTGTACGATCTGCAGACATTTGTTCAGTGTGTTCTGGTCGTTTTCTATTTGTAATAAAAAAAAAAACTATCTATGTATTGTATTATGTTATGTATATCAGTTATCTAGTACCCATAACACAAGCTCTGCTTAGCTTGGGGCTAGATAATGCTGTGTGTATGTTAATAGTCCAGCACTATTTATTTATTTCTATTCTAAAAAATATTTAACTCAAAGGAAGCTGAATTATCCCTCAATGCTAAAGGCATAGGTATGATTTAATTATAATTGTAACCGTGCACCACGTAACCGAAGTTACGTTTATTACGTTACGTTAGTTATGTGTATTTAATGTAGTAAAAATAAACAGAGGCGTCAACTTTTTCTGTTTACAGTCGCTACGGCACCCCCTGCGAACTGAAACAGCTCATCGACCGAGCGCACGAGCTCGGCCTATTCGTGCTTCTAGATGTGGTGCATTCTCACGCGTCTAAGAACACTCTAGATGGTTTGAACGAGTTCGACGGGACATCAGCTGGGTACTTCCACGATGGAATTAGAGGCACGCACACGCTCTGGGACAGCAGGCTGTTTAACTACTCAGAGTAAGTACTTATCATACGGTATTCCAAGATTTCAAGAATTTCAATTGTAACCATTGATATTTTGTTTACAGGATCGAAGTTCTCAGATTCCTGCTGTCGAACCTGCGGTGGTATCAAGAGGAATATCGGTTTGATGGATTCAGGTAAATAAATAACCAAGATATTTCACAAAGCATCTAACACGCAAGCTTGCTTGAATTCTGTAAGGTACCAGCATCGTTGCGTTCCATTCCATCCAATGCAATTCAAAGTTTATATTTTTATCATGCGCGTCGTAAATGATCATCATGTCAGACATAGCCCTAATGATCTCCACAATGATCGATTTTGTGCTGTTCGCATCCAGCGATTTCCCGCGACCTTCACCAGGTCGTCGGTTGATCGTGTGGGGGGGCATCCTGTACGTGGTCACCACTCAAGAACCTTGCAGCCCCAGCGGCCGTCGGTCCTGCGAGCTATGTGCTCTACCCGCTGCCACTTGAGATTTTCAATTTTGAGAGCTAACCTGTTACTCATTGCGGATGTAAGCGGGTTAGCTACGAACCTATTTGTGTTGGAAGAACACCAATTCCCGCCCCCGGCGCTCGCGGCTCGTGCGCAGCGAGCGGTAGCACAGCGCGCTCGGAGGGACGCGGTACACGCGCGTAGAACCGCACTCACCCTGAAGAAGCTAAAGGATGAAACGTTGGTGTTCTTCCAACACAAATAAGGTTCATAGTTAACCCACTCACATCTGTAATTAATTCGTCAAACTACGATAGTTTTTATAGTAAAATATATCTGTTACCTTGGTTCTTCTGCGGATCTTCTCTTTTCTGATTCAATCTTACTCTGAGTTTTAAGTATATGAGCAAGTTCAGAATTTCTGTTCTACCTTCAGATTCGACGGTGTAACCTCAATGCTGTACCACAGCCACGGCATGGGCCAAGGATTCTCTGGCCACTACGATGAATACTTTGGCATCAATGTGGACACCGAGGCTTTAGTCTATCTCATGCTGGCTAACGAGATCACGCACAAACTGGACTCTAGAGCGGTCACCATCGCTGAGGTATGAAGCAAAATTTTTTAGGACTCATAAGTACTTTGGACTACTTTGGACTCAATGTAAGTGAGAAAAGTTTCTCTACTGTGTGTAACTGTAACAGCAATTAGCGTAACGTAACTTGTAACAGTAAAACTTCAGTTGTAGATCTAACATTTTTAAGACATTTTTGTGTGTATTTCGACACCTCCGTAGTCAATTTAGTATTTCTTCTCAATATTGTATTGGAGTTGTTTTATATTCCGTGACGTCACCAAACGGTATTGTAGGAAGATCAGCGTTGGTTGCAAACGCGACTAACATTATGCTGAGACCTAACATTATGAGGACCTTTTTGTGACTCTAGCAAGTTGTTTATTTCTGTGTCTCTTTTATAAATGTTTGTTCCTACTGGTACGAGTGACAAATAAAGTTTTTTCTATTCTATTTCTATTCAATGTATCAACGAAGCGATCCGCGATCGATCTGCTGCGGGAATTGGAATGGAACCATCCTCTACTTCCAGGAGGACTCGTCCACTGTGTTTATTTTTAACCTGTTCTGTCCCACTGCTGGCCTCCCTTCCCTTCCACACTTCTATTTTGCGCCACTGCGGTCCAGTATTTTAAGTGCGCGTTTAGTTCGTCCCTCCAGATAGATGCTTTGGTCTGCCGCGCGGTCGTTTCCCGTCTTTGGGGATCCATTCTGTGGTGGATTTCGGCCATGACTCATCCATCCAACATGCGTAGACGCGACCCGCCAGTCCTACACTGTGTTCGGATACTCGCCTTTAATCACCTTTGTTTTCTCGACATTTTATTTTATTTATTTTAAACTTTATTGCACTAAGGTACAAATGCCGAGGCATTTATTACCTGCTGACCAATAACATAATGTGATATGTAATGTCTTTTTGTAATGTTCTTTTTCTGGTGTACAATAAAGTGTTTTGTATTGTATTGTATTGTATAATGTTTAAAACAGATGGTTGGCGTGCTAGTTTGTTCTATATTTTATTTTATTTGTTCTATAAATAGGTATGAGATGCTTAACTATAATTATATATAAATATCCACTAATGAATAAAAATGATCAAAAACTGGAAAATAATAAAAATATTAATAATTTATCACCACCACAAATTTTGTTTGTTATTTTTTGCTGTTTCTCGCCTCCAGGACGTATCCGGCATGCCAGGCTCCTGCCGACCAGTCGACGAAGGCGGCAGCGGGTTCGATTACCGGCTCGCCATGTCCATACCGGACATGTGGATCAAACTGTTAAAGGAAGAAAAGGATGAAGACTGGAAGATGGGCCACATTGTGCATACCCTCACTAACAGGCGGTGGATGGAAGGCACCGTAGCCTATGCCGAGAGTCATGACCAGGTATGGCTATCACTTAGTACTTCTGTTCACGACTTCGCGTGTTCTTTTCCTGGATAGAAAGTACACTATGGCAATTTTCAATATTATAAATTAAATGAGGAATGAAAGCTTTCAAAACCAATAAAACCATCCAAGTGCGAGTCGGATTCGCGCACGAAGGGTTCCGTACCATTATCTATGAAAACGGCAAAAAAACACGTTTGTTGTATGGGAGCCCCCTTAAATGTTTAATTTATTCTGTTTTTTGTATTTGTTGTTATAGCGGCAACAGAAATACATCATCTGTGAAAAATTCAACGGTCTAACTATCACGGTTCATGTGATACAGCCTGGTGACAGACGGACAGTGAAGTCTTAGTAACAGGGTCCCGCTTTTACTCTTTGGGTACGGAACCCTAAAAATTGGTTGAGTTTCAGTGCTTTGTTTCGATTCGTTAAATATTTTACTTGGATTTTGTACCCCTTTTAATACAAATACATCCAGGTTTTTGTATAATGTCAGCAGTAAACATATGCATGGTATGTACTTAAGGGCTGATATGATTATGATCTCTTGTTCCAGGCACTAGTAGGCGACAAAACCATCGCGTTCTGGCTGATGGACGCCGCCATGTACACCCACATGTCAACTCTGAGCGAGCCCAGTTGTGTGGTGGAGCGCGGCCTGGCGCTGCACTGCATGATCAGGCTCATCACTCACGCGCTGGGCGGGGAGGCCTATCTCAACTTTATAGGTAGGTACTTAAGTTACAACTATACATATCTGGTAGGCAGTATCTACCTATCAGGGACGCGACCGCAGTGGAGTACGTGAAACGTCTAGTGCTTGCAAAGCAGTACAAATCGCGGCTTGCTTCGCTCGCCTCATTAGCTTAGCACGTTTATACTCTTAGTGAAATTCGCTTCACTCGCCACACCTGGCACAGCGTGTATTGACCCGCTGTGCCAAGTGTGGTGGGAGCTAAGCGAGCCTCTCTGTTTGCCAATGCCAATGCATTGGCAAACTAACCTAGGCTAGAGGCTCGCTTAGCTCTCACATTGGACATAGCGGCCTAGACAAGACACAATAGAGCATGCATAGCACACAGCGCTGTTCGATTCGCTCACCACCACATAGGCACAGCGTGTCATGTCAATACACTTGCACACTTACGTAGAGAAGGTGCGTCCCAGTCATTTTTTTTAAATAAATAAATAATGCAGGACAATCCACACAGCATTATCTTGCCCCAAGCTAAGCAGAGCTTGTTTTATGGGTACTAGATAACTGATATACATAATACAATACAGTACATAGATAGATATTTTTTGTTATACATAGAAAACGACCAGAACACCCTGAACAAATGTCTGCAGATGGTACACACATTTGTCCCGAGGCGGGAATCGAACCCGCAACCTCTTGCGTCGCAGGCGCAGGCCTTCGCCCGCCGCACCACAGAGGTCGTCAAAAGGGAAGAACCTCTTTTAGTTTCAGCATGTCTGTCTGCTGACGACGGACCCCTAACTTATTATGATGTTAATCATGAGTTCCTTCAACAATTCATACGAAAGTGTATAATGTCTGTCCCCAGGCAACGAATTCGGTCACCCCGAATGGCTGGACTTCCCTCGCGCCGGCAACAACTCCTCCTACCACTACGCACGCAGGCAGTTCAACTTGGTGGACGATCCACTGCTCAAGTACAAGTTCCTCAACAACTTCGACAAGGATATGAACGATTTGGAGGAGAAATATGGCTGGCTGTCTTCTGGACCGGTTCGTGGAATTTTCACAGCTTTATTTAGCTTAATTTACCGTGAAACATGGCCGTGTCGAATCAACCACTCCAACTCAACCTGTAGATGCCTTAAAAGAGCCAACTAATGGAACCTACCAGTAGAGAAAGGGCAGCAGCTTCCTTCTGTGTATTTTTAACACCTCTACTGCGCTCACCTTTCCGCCTGCAATGAAAAAAAATCAAGTAAATAATATTTATTTGCATCAAATACAAAGTTTAACATAAACTATCTTACTAATTAAACATCTAAACAAAAAATAAAGGAACCTTTACCTAAAAGACATTTTGTAGTTTGCGATTTTCGTCGGCCTTCTCGTCACTAGGCTGAGCCTGTATCGAGGAAACCAGAATTTTTTTTAATGTATTTTTTCGAAAAATCGCCGTTACCTCACGTAATTTATGGATGCCCCCTTGCATACCTCTGCTTACTTTAAAGCTAAGTGATGCTGTGTGAATTGTCCAGCATTATTTTTTTATGTTATTGATTGTAGGTTACTCTAGTATCCAACTTTGAAGGAATGGCGCGCATTAATTCATTACCGCTACTACCTACCTAGCACAAAAATGCGCATTTTTATATTCTTAATTACTCGTTAACTATACATTAGATTTTACAGTGGCAAAATGGCTTCACAAAAGTTTCAAACGGGTTGTCCGCGAGCTTTCAGTCATGCCGTCAATAAAATACTTAGTTACTATATCTAAAGAAGAGTTTATGAATGCACATTTTTGTGCTGCGGTGCACCATGTCGTTGGCTACAGCCGTAGATTGATTATACCTACTCTCTAAGGCTGCAGCAGTGATTGCCACTGGCAATCAATCACTAGGCACTTGTCAACAAGGCACTTGTCGCACGCCTGGCAATTTGCCAGGTTTGCGACATGCGTATTACCTACCTACTTATTTGGATTGCAGGCATATGTGTCCTGCAAGCACGAAGGCGACAAGGTGATCTCGTTCGAGCGCGCCGGCCTCCTGTTTGTGTTCAACTTTAACGCGTACCAGAGCTTCACGGACTACAGAGTCGGGGTCAACGTCCAGGGAACTTACAAGGTAGTTTATGTTATATTATGATTTGTTTCATGGTTAAAACATGCATTCTGTTATAAAATACAAAATTCTTAATTAAGTAGGTATCACACGAATATTAAAAATCGAAAGTTAAGATGGATGGATGTTTGTTACTTCTTCACGCCAAAACTACTGAACTGATCGGGCTGAAATTTTGCATAGATGTAGCTATAACCCTGAAATCAAATATAGGCTACATTTTATCCCAAAAAACAGTTCCCATGGGAAAGAAAAAATTCTTTAAATCCATATAAATAACGCATGCGAACCCGCGGGCAGAAACTGGTTTATCTTAAGTCCTTTATTAAGATCTATTGGCATAGGTACCCTATCCGACAGTACATTATTACTCACAAAACTCTGTTTGTAATATTTTTGATAATCAATAAGTAGGTATAAGTAAAATATAGATATCGAATACTGGTTTACTTACGTCGCACCAGTCGCTGAGTTTTTCATTTCTGCTGTCTTGTACTCTCCGGTTTTGTGGAAACCGGGCAAAGGCCAAGTAAGACTACAACAGAAAAATGATTTGAAAATTGTAAATAAAATCCTTGTCTACTCATAATCAATAAGTATAAGTAAAATATAAATATCGAATACTGGTTTACTTAGTGCGACGTACGCACCAGTCGCTGAGTGTTTCATTTCTGCTGTCTTGTACTCTCCGGTTTTGTGGAAACCGGGCAAAGGCCAAGTAAGACTAAACCGAAAAATGATTTGAAAATTGTAAATAAAATCCTTGTCTACTCCCAGGTCGTGCTATGCTCAGACAGCAAGCGCTACGGAGGCTTTGGCCGCGTGGAGCCCAACGGCGACGAACACGTCACGCTGAGCGTCTCCTGGGGGAACAGGATGGATTCCGTACAGGTACATAAATGTATAGCTACCTACGCTACCCTGTTACTTAGTTTTACTACTATTAGAGGGTCGCACCCACCATGTTTGACGTTTTGGAAAATGTCTTATTCTGTAAGTCAAGTGTGAATGATAAATAATCTCACTAATATTATAAACGTGAAAGTTTAGATGGATGGATAGATGTTTGTTCCTTTATCACGCCAGAACGGCAAAACGGATCTGGATGAAATTTGGCACAGAGATAGATTATAGTCTGGAATAGGACATAGGCTACTTTTTATCCCGAAATTCCTACGGGAACGGGAACTACGCGGGTGAAACCGCGAGGCGTTGCTAGTTAAATAATAAATAAGAAAGGACTTTGTTGCAACTATTGAAAACTCAACAATAAAAGCCTGTTCACTTAACAAGTTATATTGCAGGAACTGTTTACTTTTGACAATACACTGGTTAAGTCTTCTTCCACACCAACGGGCTCATGATAGAAATGACTATCCGTGACGGCTAGGATCGCCGTCATCGAAATCGATAAAGAGGCCTATAAACATTACAATACAATACAATACACTTTATTGCACACCAAAAAAATACAAAAGAAAAGAAAGAATACAGGAGAAAAATAAATAACAGAGTTGCACAATGGGCGGCCTTATCGCTAAGAGCGATCTTTTCCAGACAACCTTGGGATGGACACGAAGCAGTTGTACTAGTATAGACGGTGGCGTATAACTTAAATATACAATACATACATACTATACATATTACTAAAATACATACAAAATACAATATAAAATACATATTAATAATACATACCAACTTTGTAAAACAGATGTAAAATAAAAACTAGAAATTAATGACTAAAGAAAGATAGTGTTGATATACCATGTTCTTAAATATAGGGAGAGACTTTGCGTATCTGATAGTGGTAGGTAGAGCATTCCACAGCTTTGTGGCACGTACGGTGAAGGAGGAGCTATGGGCATGGGAGGAACGGGTTGTCAGTTGGAGGGTGTCGGTGGAACGAAGTGAACGGGAATGGGTTTGGTGGAGATACTCAAATCGTTCCTTAAGGTAATGCGGAGTATTAGGGATGAAAAGGATGGAGTATAAGAGGGAGAGAAAGTGTGCGTCCCGGCGAAGGCGGATTGGCAACCATTTAAGCTTATTGCGGTACTCGGTAATGTGGTCATACTTACGCAGACCGAAGATGAAGCGTATGCAGAAGTTTTGAAGCCGCTCAAGCTTGTCAAGCTGCAGTTGGGTAAGATCGGGATAGCTGGCGTCGGCGTAATCTAGGATAGGGAGCAGAAGTGACTGGGCGAGCGCAACTTTGGTAGACGTCGGCAAGAAGTTACGTAACATTAATAAATGAAGTTGTTAAGTTACATACCACAAATCTTTCTACATTTGTTAATAGGTATTTGACAAATGTAGAAAGATTTTAGATGATTAACAGTTAATAGATGTTAAATATGCCTATTATTTTTATAGAATATGCTACAGTATAAGTCAGAGTTAAAATGTTCTCGTATTTGTTTCAGGTGTACATCCCAACCCGCACTGCAATTGTTTATGCAAAAGTGAAATAGATTTTAGATTGTTGTTATTGGTACTTTTATTTGCTGATGTAGCATAATAAGAAATGCGAAATGAGAGCAAAGCATGTTTTTATAGATTGTTTACAGTTATATTTTAGGTACGTTCATAAGCATAATTTTCAGATAGACTTTTTGTATACAAAAATATATTTTAAGATATAATTCTTGTTATAAATAAAAGATCTGTTAGAAAAACTTATTTTATTCATGATGGGACTCCTATAAGTAGATTATTCTTAGGTGTACATGATAGATAGTTAAGTTTAGACAAAGTTACTTTGTAATCATATTCTTGTGCAAGTCTAGCGCGATCGGAATCTATGGCTGCCATGCATCGCATTCCCCTCTCGGTGAGGGGATGGTCCTCATGAGTTTGGTCCGCAGCATGCCCAATACACATATATTTATCTACAGATAAACTTCCGAACATTCTGCTTCTCGGATATACCAAATTATCAGTTGTATGGAGAGATCCATAGCAACATGGACAAATAACGAACTTAGCATTCGCTTGCAAGCACTTATCAAGTACTAAATCACTTGCAACACCACAAGCGTGCAATGCAATTCCAATATCAAATTTTCCAGTGAAGAAATCTAAATTGCATTGATAGAACAGTATGTTTGTCACACACATTTTGTGTACTCTTTCTCGAGCTCGTAGAAGTGATTGTTCTTTGTTCTCTAGCAGTATAACTGTACACTTAGGCAATAACATAGCAACTAGTATGCCTAGATGTCCACTGCCACTACAGAAGTCTACAATCAAGTCACCATCTTTAGCTGTGTTTGTTACAACTAAAGCTAAGTTTTCCAGCTGTTGTGTTTTTCTGACCACTCTCTTATCTGGTAAATAGCCTCCAGAAGGTTTTGCTCCATCAGGTATGTCATCCCAATTTATTTTAGTTTTTATTTCAGTTTTAGTTACATCCATTTCCATTCCTTTCGATAAAGAATTCAAAGCATTTTCTATGTCATCTTCTTTTGTAAATAATCTTTTCCTTGGATTGTGTCTTTTTGGGTCACTTTTGTACAAGCTGACATCATCTGTTGCTGGTAAATTTGCATTTTCTACTGATATTGGTTTGCTTGGGAATTTACTTACAAGTCTGGTTATATTGTTATTATCTAACATTCCCATAATATTTGTATACCATTTGTATGTTATTGGTAGTAGACTCCGGAAGGTAGTGCCAAAGGATTTGATGATAATGTGGAGGGTTGGCAGAAGTATCAGATCAGCTAATGTTATGAACGGTCCCTCGGCAAACTCGTGACTGATGTTTAAGTCTTCAATTTTGACTGAGCAATCTACCTCTAGCTGCTTTTTACTTTTTGACTTCCATTTCCTGATTTTGGCTTCTCTTGTTTTGTCTTCCTCAGGTTTTGGCTGTGGAGAAGTGTCTAATTTACTGACAGTTGATAACTTTAACTGTTCCTTCTTCATATCGCGAACTATTTTGTAAACATTGTGGACTTTGACAGGTTTTTTCAGATGGTTTTCAAATCTCACCAAATTCACCGGCACCGCTTCTATTGATTCAGACTTTAAAATGCATTTTACTGTTTTTATGATGTCAACTTCACAGAATTTGGTCCAGATTGATACAGTGTTTGGTGCTTGTAGACAGCTTTTCCTGAAGCCGAGTAGGCCTTCCTCGTGTTCTTTAGCGTTAGGAAGGCTCGATCTATGTACACATATGTGCCTGGCTACTGCGCATAGTCCGGTTATGATGGTATCTTTGAAGAGAACCACTGGGTATACGCAAGCAGCTACTTGCCACGGGACTTCATCAACCTTCATAAAGTGAAGCGTATCTTCAAGTACAATATTCGTTCCATTGTTTCTTTCACTTTCTGCCACGGAAACAAAGCGTAACGAGACATCTTTAGGTGAGCAATGTTTGTAAATGCAATATGTGATAAAAGACTCGATTGGTATGTGTATATTATGCGAGTCATTGAACGTTGACGACGTGGTGTACGTTTCTAAATAAACAACGTTGTCCATTCTGTATAATTTACTAGATTTTGGATTTTGCTAATAAATTTCACACTTTGACATTTGTGACATTGTCACTCCACTGCAAAGTGCAACAAAGAGAATAGATTATCTCAAGCAATATGTGAAATATCCATGAAACTCTTGGATCATGAACATAACCCTCAAAATTAGGAAATAAACAAAAGCAAACAGCTGATTGATTGACTTTGAAAACACTTTCAGTTGTCCGTCTTCAACATTCGACTCTACATTGCTCTACTCTACGTCGTCAAAATGTGGATAAGAAATAAACTAGAGTTTTTTTTTACAGGCACAATGTGATTTCATCCGCTGCTGTTGGCTGTCAGCAGGGCGACAGTCAGCAGTCAGCAGGGCGACCCTCTTGGCCTCGCGGCCGCGAGGGAGGGAACTGCAGACATTATTTAATCTGTGGTAATATTACGATTTGTCAATTGTCAAAGTCAATCAACAGCTGTTGTCAAAAATTCAAAATTATTTATTTTGTGTCAGGGTCCAATCCAAAGTTTTGACTTACTTCAATTTACAAAAAATCACTTCCAAAGAGAATAAAACCTCTCCGATTACTACGGCGGACTAAAAGGAAACGCATTTATCTTGCACCAAAATTTCTGAGCATATAACTCATCAAATATGTTGGAGGTTATAAATGGAATCTTGCTGGTGTACTTCCTAACTTTATGTACCATCAGTGCTTTTATCCCTATCCTGGTGAAACCGGTAAGTTCTGTTCTTGATATTTAGTAGCTCCATCAAGTTTAGTACTTTAAAGTTATTCTGTGAACAATAATTGTGACTTCAGACATGTTATTGTAATACTAGCTGCTGCCCGCGGCTTTGCACGCGCATTTCAAGTAGCCTATGTCCGTCAACGGAATATCATTTACCTCCCTGCCAAATTTCATTGAGATTTGTTCAGCCCAAAGGTAACAGACAGACAGGAAGACAAGATTTACTTTCGAATTAATAATATTAATATGGATTTTAATAACTACTCTACCAACCTTCGCCTGCATCTTCGCACTTGTTACCACATAAAAAAAAACATATCTTTGAAAATGTCAGCTGTCTCCGTTCAGTAGTTTTAGCGTTGTCTCCAGTCAAACACTTATCTTCAGTTCTTCACAAACTTTCAACTTTAGATCAATGATTTTAATATAAGTACCTAACCTACCTGCATTCTACAAAATAATCTTCACATTTTCCCAGGTTATCTCATGTTTTGCACGGCCATCAAATTCAGAAAGATCATTATGGTCAGAGATGCTGAAACTCAAAGCTGAGCAGAAAGAATTGTCCATGAAAGATGAGTTTGCTGCTTATTCTAAGATCCAGCGTAAAATAAACAAGCTTGAGTACCAGTTGAAAGACGACTCCCAGTCCCGCATAGGCAAGACTTTTGCGGTAAAAAGTACAATACAGATATTCTGCCAAGTTGTTGTTGGGGTGGTGATGCTTCTGTCTGCTATCTACTTCAGACGGGAACCAATTGTTGCTCTAAAAGGAAACTTGTTTCCGTTTACTACAATTCTGAGATACCCTAGCTATACACCTAATGCTATATCCACACACATGTGGGTGCTAATGTCAAACTTCTCCATTAGATCTTTAGTGAAGCCCTTGCTGCCGTAACTCATTTTGTTCCTACTCATTAATTTATTTTGTATTAGGGTGAGTTATTTAATTTTGATAAATAAAAAAGCTGTGTAATTATTTAATCATTTTATTCCTTTAACAATAGTATTTTATACTCAGTCCGACATAAGTCCAAATAGTGTCCTTTAAAATTATTATAACAATCAGGCTCCGGAAACAAATATTATGCTTATTTCAAAATATTCAGCTGTAACAAAAATAGACAAGCTAAAAGGAAATACTATTGCTACTTTTGCTATAAAAAACCTACTCCCACTTGTTCCATTGTTCATTAGTACTCCAACTATGTATACATGAGCACATTCCTACAAAGCTACGGACTTGGGGTGACAACTTCACAAAATGTTTTTTAATTTCGAAACCTGAGTACCTATCAAGAAACATTATGCAAGACTGGCATAATGTTTCTTGATACTGAAATATTATATTGATGCATACAAGTGGGCATAAGTGAAAATGATTGGTATAAAAAAGGATAGTTTAAGGTGGAAGGACTGACTGCATGAAATTTTGAACCTTATTAATTAATTTACAAGCTCTATATCACAGCTCACTCTTGCTAGGTGTGCTTATGGACATTTGGATTTCAGAAATCAATGATTTTCATATAATAAAAGCCTTGTTGCTTATTATCTGAATTCCTTTCAAAATACAAAAAGCTTTGTGCTAGACACAATTTTAAATCTATTTAAACTTTACAAAAATAACACAAGTAATATATTTCGCGGAAGAATAGAAAATTAAAATAAGCTTGTAACATTTATTCTACAAGCGTGCCGGAAAGCATTTTAAAGATATTTTGCAGTAAATCATCAATATACTTATTTTCGACGAGTTTGGCACTAAATTGCTCAAATTAGCGTAATTTGTGCAAAAATCTGTTGGTAATTAGATATGCTAAACTGTTACTACGACTAGAACTATGACTACGTGTTTACAAGAATGGCTGTACAGATTTTTGTCCAAATTGATTGCATTCTAATAGGTTACCGAAAATAACCAATATTCCTATCTTTCTCGTTTAGCGGTAAAATTATCCAAAACTTACAATTTGAATTAATTATGTAGGTACATAATGTAAACAGGAATTTGACTTCATTTCCAAAATGTGCTGCACTAATAACTTACTTTAGAATCAGTCAAATAGACATTTGGTGGTCCACCAGCAATTTGGTTTTACTAATTAGGCGAATATAACTTTCGAAGAATGAACTAAGCATTGACAAACCTGAGATTTAGTAACCCACAGTAGATCTACCTCGTCTCTTAACCTCTTTTATCTTAGTTAAGATAAACTAAGGTGTACGACTTTCTTCGTTAATCTCTACTTCAAATTGAACTTTAACTCTGTAAGTTTAAGATTGATCATCGTCCTCCAGGGGAGCTACGGCGCTACGCCTAAGTAATGACATTGAAGCTCGGGCAGGGAAGGTCAACAGTTTTAGGTGTTCTCATAGAAATTGTTGTTGAAGTGAGTAGTTAAAAGGTACACCACTGCTTCGTAAGTCGACATCATTATCGCTGTGTTCGGGATTTGACGGACTAGCTGCGTTCCCAGGCCCCTGAAACAAATGCAGAACCAATATACTTTCGTGGACAATAGGAGTCGGCATGTGCCGCGCATGTGCTTGTACAGTGCGATAGCATAGCTTTTCAAAGACTGCAACACCTTGGGACACCAAGGACACCTGGGGAGGCATGCAGCAGTGTCAGCGAGCTGATGGCTTTCTTTGAGGACATCGGGTGGTTAGACTAGTAGCTCCCACCCGACACGCAAAGAGGGCCCACCTGTGGCCTAGTTGCGGAAACCAGTCCAGAAACAAGTTCAGTAACATCTTATTTCTTATTTGATATTAATTACTATTCATATACCTGTACTCTAAGTATAAAAATTGACTTGTCTAAGTGCTTATTTTGTAAGCCTAAAAAAGTTGACCGAGTTTATGGAAAGATTAAAAGTAACTTCTATCCCAGGGGATAAAAAGTAGCCTATGTTTTTTTCTAGGTCTAGTCCTAAATCTATGCAAAATTTCAGAGCGATCCGTTCATGCAGTAGTATTGGCATGACGAAGTAACAAACATCCATCCATTCAATCTTTCGCATATTAGTGTGATGAATCTGCTAGAGACTATAAATACATATAGTGTAATAGTTAATTACCTGTAGACCCCGCGGTAACCTTCCTCCATCAACACAGTATGCAGCGTTTGCCAGAACTTCCGATATTTGTTGCCTTCTTCTCGCAAGCGCGTTCTTGCTACTTCTGCGAAAGAATTACTTGCTTTAGTTAAAACTCGGACTGCTAGACCAGTCTGACTTTTAATACCAGACTGTTATTCCCTGTTCTGCAGTGGACTTCTTCTTCTCGGTTAACTAAGATAATACAGTCCAACTCACCATGTGGGTAAGCAATGCAAGACGCAACGGTCTTTGAAAACGCCCCGGCGCCCATGAACTCCACGAAGTCTCTCGGCGACCGCGTGTCATTCGGTACGCCGTCCACGCTCCGCGCCGCTATAAGACGCGCCTTTACGCCTTCGTATAGCACGAAGTGGACTACAGTCTCACTTATACCCATGTAGGAAGCTGTGATGCCTTTGTAGAAGCCTCGGATACCCTGGAAGCGATGGCAGGTATGAGATTCGAAGTTAAGAAGGATTTAACTGCCCGGAGTATTGGACTACCTCTGGCGTAGCGGGCAAAGTCAGCCTGCGATACGGGAGGTTGTCATTTTCTTGGTTTCTCAGTTCAATAGGTAGTTAAAATCACCAGGAATAAAATCGATAAAATATATAAAATTCAAAATTCAATAACTTTATTTCTTTAGGCTTACAAAATAAGCACTTAGACAAGTCAAATTTTATACATAAACAGCTTAATAATAGTAATTATTATAGCAAATAATGCTGGACACAGCATCATCTTAGCCCGTGTTTTGTTGAGCATACAAAAAAGATCTCGATACCACAAGGTACGATTATACCATATTGTCTTAGAGAGGGTGCGAACCTATAAAATCCCATACAAACGTCCATCATTTAATGTTGATATAATTTTTTGTACAACTAAAACGGTGCAAACATAGTATTTCTTATCTTACGGAAGATCTCGAGAGACGCAAATGTGCAGGATTCAGGTCCGTGGGGTACCGAGGATCTCCGGGTTTTCAAAAAATTATCTGAGCCTCTGGTCGAAGCGACGCGTGACCCGAGAGCTGGTGAGTATCTGGCGCAGCGAATCAGCATTGCTATACAGCGGGGCAATGCAGCTAGCGTCTTGGGCACGCTTCCGACTGGTATTGATATGGATCAGTTGAGTTACTTGTAGATTGTTTGCAACAGTCTGCAGTTAGCTCAATTGTTTCAATTGTAAATACTAGTTTTAATTTAATTCTATTATTTGATTGTAATTTTCTTTGTAATAAAGTTTCTTATCCGATTATGTATGCAAATCTTCAACTCGGGGACGTAGTTTCCAAATGAATCGGAAAGTAGATATGTTTGTATGCGGGCTTAGAGGTTCGCATCCACCTTAACATCAACGAGCTTTTATTCTGAATACTGATGCATCATCATGAGCTTTCCGATTATATTATTTAGGTGCTTACTTAATATAGGCTTTGAATAAATAGCAAACAATGACAAACGTAGATAAGTTCTTGTATCATCATAATGGTTGTTAATGGCTTTTAACAGCTTGTAACCCATTGAGTGGTCAATGATAAATAAGGTAATATACCTATGCCATTTCATCATCATATGCATGTTTTTTTTTTTTAATTAGTTATGTTTTATCATTACCGAAAAATAATATAACGGATATCGCGTTCATAGGAGCGGGAAAAAGCATACATTTTTGGAACGGCGGATGAGCAAAAACCTATTTTTTGCTTATTTAACAAGAAAACTACACCACTTATCAAGAAACTGGATTAGGGAAACAAATAATTAGTGATAGCTTAAGAATCAAAACATACATTATGACATTTCAATAGACCACAGGGTTACTGAGATCTCGACCAACTTATGTGCAAAGCAGTGCATTTTCATGATTTTTTAACCTATTTTTTTTCTTTATCGCCTTTTTACGTTAAAAGAAAAAAAAATTAATTTTATAGAATTCTAGTTTTTACCATGGGGATCCCGCGAGTACTGAGTCTGGGAAATCGATACGAGTCAGAAAATCTAGGCCTATTGACCGATTCCAGCAAGACTTAAGGGCAATTGGAGTGACCGGCTGGCAGGAAAAAGCCAAGAATAGGATCGGATGGCGAAATTTACTCGACCAGACCAAGGCCCACCCGCGGCTGTAGAGTCAGGATGATGATGATATTGACCTATTGGCCTGACAATTAACCCCGTTAGGTTTGCCTCTTGATGTTAATGCTAACATAGCGTTACTAACCGTTTTATGGTATATCCTCTTAATGCATTGCATTGCAGTCACATTCTGTCCGTCCAGTTGTAGACGGGTCTTCACGAACCATATTGGGTTGGTCATTGTACAGGATACAAAACCTGAAAATAATTGTAAGATTTCATGGTAATTTACTAATAATAATATTCCAGGAAAATCCACACAGCATCATCTAGCCCCAAGGTAAGCATTGGTGGTCCTATGGTCCATCCATTTTTTAAATGTGTCTCAATTAGATTCTTTAGTACTAACGAACCACTAAAAATTATAAGTACCTTAAAAATACATTTAAAATTTACATTTTCAAGTAGTGCGCGTAACTTGACGAAAATGCTGGACGCAGTGGACGCCATATTGTTCTGTGACCATTACGTCAGTTGGTTCTGTGCTGTGGCACCTAAACAAATGCGCTGATGTTGCTGATGACAGTTGATACTTTTTAGTTTGCCTACACAGCCGTATAACATAATAATATTGCGCCTAATATTTCATGTAGCTTAAAAATCGATTTAAAAAACTGACAACAAAGAATTGAATTATAAAATTTATTTTTTTATTTATGAACTAAAACTAACATTTTCTGACTCATTTTGCCTAAGCTATCTCAATATATTTATAGTTTTTTTCAGAAATAGAGTAAAATACCCTAATAACTGGATTTCCTTTATGATATATTTCCTTCTACCAGAGTAGAGGCTACTGGATGATGCTTTGTGGTCCAGCATTTTTTATAGTGACAGATAATTATAGCAATACTGCATGAAAGAAGTTAAATAAGTTTCCAAAAAAATTCGATTTCGGTTTCATTTCCTACTATACGAAGAAAACGTAATAGGGCCTAAGTTAGCGTTTCAATTCAAAACAACATCATAAAATGAACCTAAGCTTCAATGTAGGAAAAACTAAAAGCTATTCGCTTAAACCCAAAGTTTAAATTCGTCGCACGTCGTTTTTATCTTCAGTTTGTTATTATCAATATGCTAATCAAAGCCGGTCCCAAGTGTCTTGTCTTGATGCATATTTATTGCGTTTCAAGTACAAGTTTGGGTGTGAGGACACAGAATAACTAATATCTAGTACAATACCTATGTGAGGGCGTGACGCTGAACTGACATGTATTCTGTGATATGGAAATGAGAACTGGTCTTGACCTCCGGCGAAAATGTTTATACACACTTGATATTTTTGCGTGTCATAAAACAATTCCGGATTCCTATCTGTTTTGATATTACGAGGCTAGGATACGACGCCATTTTTGTGAAAATGGCATAGGCATAGGATTTTACTCCAAAGATGATTGTATCAATGATGTTAATGCTTGCTTGCAATTGCCAGATGTCGCCCAGTTCCGCACCGATAATTGTATTATGGGAGAACAATCTTAAGCTTAGTTTTATATAAATATTGACCTGTATCTAAATCACATAATATTTAGACTTAGATAGGCAAATAATATTGTATTGCATTTTAAGGATTATACAAACTTACTAGTGGTTTATTTTTCGCTTCTTCCACTAGTGGACAAAAAATTGAAGCGAACAAAATCAATAACATTTTGTTTCTTGTTTGATAATTACTATTTAAAAGGCTGATAAAATTTGACTTGTCTAAGTGCTTTTTTGTAAGCCTAAAGAAATAAAGTTAGTGACTTTTGACGTTTACGTTCACAGCGGGACAGAGCATAGCGGCGCGGGCGTGTGCAAAATACAATACGTTTCTGCTTATTAGCTAAAAATTTATAGTTATTTTGATAAAACACACATCGTCTCCTTTATACATATTCTGTATGTTTACTGTACAAAGTATTAGGCTTATTTTAAAGTATTTATTGAATAACAACGATTTATAGATATAGGTTACGCATGTTGGTCTAATATATCATAATAATCGTATATGTATTACCTGCGGCACTGGCAGCAGACAGATGCACGACCGGCGTGTCTGGCGCTATGTTCTGGTTGAGGATCGCCTTCGCTTGCGAGTAGGTACAGAAGTAGATAGCACGGGAGGGAGCTACGCCCACTATGTTCGGACCCAGCCCTTTAAACAGGGCTTTGGCTCCTTCGTTCCTCACGATATGCCTGAAACGAAATATTTTATAAAATTAATATATTGGTTGGCTCCATTATTCGCGATCATCGGCTCCGCTGTAGCAATCGACTCACAATCTTCTGATTGAGGGTTGATTGCCGCAGCTGGACAAATGTTGTTAGTCAACATCATCATTCTAGTCTGGGATCTGGGTTCTGACTTTACTGCTGGGTATGGCATATATCCAGCAGTAAAGCCAAAACCCAGATTTTTCGTTATTTTTTAAAATATTGTCCTATAAATATTTTATGTATTCTATAACAATTACAATGTAAGCGTAAGTTTAGCCGACCCATTATTTACACACGCTGTGTGCTTTTATTAGAAGAACAGTACACCTTAAGAGGGCATACTACGACGCCATTTTGTGAATCGGATAGGCATAGGATTTCGCGTTCATAGGAGCGGAACAGGTAAGAGCAAAGCAAGCCCAAAAATTAAGTTTTTGATTATTATCTATTAATTAGGACATTAAGTGTGAAACGCAACATATAAAATGTTCTTTAAACTTAGTTCAATTACCATGTTTATTCTCATAACTTCTGTATTTATTGAGAAATTAAGGTATTAGTAAAAATTTAGAGGTAACTTTGCGATTTTCTTCTGTAGAGTATTTCTGGAATCTTGTTTTCGAATCATATGATGGATAGTAAGTCCTGAGCTTTACCGTATATCAATTTCAAAGTTAAATATTCAGTAGTTCAGAAAATATAGACAATAATGGACATCCGGCGAAGTTGAAAATAAGGTAGATTTAGCATAGACTCTTAAGAACACTTTGTTACGTAATTAACCCTTTCTCACTTTGCACTTGTTTAAAGGAAGTGTTTATGAGATTGAGAATGCAGAGTGAGATCATTTTGCATGAAGTATTTCGGCATTGACAACCAGTTTGTCTCAAAAATGAGAGCGGAAGCAATGCAAAACTGGTTGATTATAGCTACTTACATATTGATTGTCAACCTTTAAAGCAATGCAATCCTTAATACGTTTATATCTCTTCAAGTTTAAGAAGTTCGTATCAACAGGTAGGTCAGTTCAGGTCAAAAACCGGCGTCAATCGAACTTCATTTATCAATTGACGTAAAGAGATATTGGTATCATTAATGTTTCTTTGCTATCAACAGTCGATTGTATTGGTCAGATCTCTTAATTGCAGGTACAGTTGCTGCGAGCAAAGAAAAACATGCTGCATTTGGGTATATGTTTTCCTTCTTTTTTTGGTGCCAGTTGGCAACCACGACTCACTTCGGGTTCCTGAGCCTATAGGAGTACCTATTATGTAAGATACAGCTCTATGTGGTAAGCGCTCTAGGAAAAACTTTACTTTTCCGTAAAAACATTATTTAAGTTTTTTGTACATTGTAGAAGATGTATATTTCCTTTTATGAGAAGACGGTAGGAAGGCGAATTAACACTTCCATAGTCCACGGCACATATCCATCTTATTTATCTCCAG
The DNA here is from genome assembly GCA_947086465.1 of Eupithecia exiguata. Lineage (NCBI taxonomy): Eukaryota > Metazoa > Arthropoda > Insecta > Lepidoptera > Geometridae > Eupithecia > Eupithecia exiguata. The sequence continues at coordinate 3,233,810 of OX352245.1, read as the reverse complement.
CCGCGTCGTCAGGCGAGGTTAGGCAGTGAATGCGTTATGTGGAATATAGGTTAGGTGCAAATTTTCCACGTTGTGATCTCCCAACGTGGAACATATGCACCTTTTGTCTATGGCATTGCCTTAGGCACTGTTTTATCAAAAACAGTACTTACCTACTTTTCGATGCCATGGACAAACAACCGATCAATGCGTTTACGCTATATTGAGCATGAATGTACATTTTATCAACAGGTGGATTCGTTAGGTATTATGTCATTTGACTGCTCTATAACCTCTTGAGCATTTATCACAACTCGTGACGTATATTGCTATCTCAAATTTTCTGAACAAACATATGCGAATAATCCAATTAAGGTCAAGATTAGACCTCGGGTTAGTTAAATTTTAAACCCGGATAAGGCGTAGTTTTAGATAATGGAAAGATAAAGGTACCTACTATCTTATAAGACGACATGGTTAGACCGATTATACAAACCAAGAAATCTCTTGTACGAGTATACAGTAACTATATGTGACTGTATTAAATTTTAGTTTATACAAATTTTGTAAGTTTTGTGAAAATTTGTGTAAATCATACACAAAGCGAAATATAAACAGGAACTAAACTCCTCATCGTCCTACGCAAGTGCGTAGGACTGATCTGAGTTTAGTTCTTGTTGTACAAATATTATAAGTTTCTGAAGATATCAAATTGTGTCAATGCATTTTTATTTATTTATTTATTTACTGTGTAATTTTGGGTGAAGACGACACCAAAACCTACTGAACGGAACGGGATGATGGATGCAGTTAAAGGATTTGGAATAACACTAGGCTTCTAGTTTCTGCCCGGGCTTCGCTTGCGTTGCTTCTATGGAGTTTATTTCTGTCTCATGCTAACTGATGCGATAAGACCTACATCCATGCAAAATTTCAGCCCGATCCGTTCAGTGTTTCTGACGTGAAGAAGTTGCTTCTACGGAAACTTTTAAAGGTTAATCTATCTCATGCTAACTGATGCAATAAGACCTACATCCATGCAAAATTTCAGCCCGATCCGTTCAGTATTTCTGACGTGAAGAAGTTGCTTCTACGGAAACTTTTAAAGGTTATATCTGTCTCATGCTAACTGATGCGATAAGACCTACATCCATGCAAAAGTCAGCCCGATTCGTTCAGTATTTCTGGCGTGATCAAACACACATCAATGCATTCGAACTTTCACACTCATAAAATAAGTGTGACTTTTACATCGGAATCGCGTAATAAGCCGCGGGCAGGCACTAGTCATTCACATATAGTTACTAAGGGAGATTACTCTATCTTTATCCATTATCTGCTATTTACCATGATACCAACGCATGGAAATCGCCCGTTTATTACCATCGGTCCACAGGAGGGCTGTCCATTAAGATAACACTATCTTTGAATGAATAATCTGCCATTATCATCGACCGATATTATTATCATCACTCCATAGGTATGCTCTACTTAAATAAATAAAAAATCTTTTGACAAGTCCAAGTTTTATATAACAAAAGTGGTCTTTGTTTTCAGACTAGAAAAACATTCTGCTCTGGAATTATGCTAAAACTACCCATCCTATAATTGACATTTGAAACCCATTTTGAGGACCTCTATGGCGCGGTGGGTGAAGGTCCGCCTGCGACGCAGGAGGTTGCGGGTTCGATTCCCGCCTTGGGACAAATGATTCTACGCACTGCATATGTTTGTTCCGAGTGTTCTGGTCATTTTTAGTATAATAAAAAATATCTATCTGTGTATTCTATTGTCTTATGTATATCAGTTATCTAGTACCCATAACACATGCTCTCCTTAGCTTGGGGCTAGATAATGCTGTGTGAATTGTCCAGCATTTTTTTTTATTTAATGGCCCTTATAACGCTTTTTATGGCCTTCGCCATACAATTTGCAATTACGAAGGCCGAAGAAAATAAGTTGCGAATTGTTTTCATCCTAGTCAGTGACAACGTAACAAAGCGTAATCAGGTAAAAAAGGGGATTAAATTTACACATTTTTTGATATATGATCACGTGACCGAAAACTCGCTGCGTTTGGTTACGTCGCTGCATCACACCTATCACATATTGCAGTCCGTGTTATTCTTGTTAGGCGTGGTGTGAGGTGTGACGTCATTGAGTCATGTCACCGGAGCCATGACAGAGATTATCGTTTTGGCGCACTATCATTTTATTCAAACTTTAAATTAAGTTTTTATAACTCATACGACTGTCCTTGAAGAAATATTAATTACACTTTGCAATATTTTTATCAGACAATACGTTAGAATTATTTCCCAGTAGTAGTCATCTAGCCTATTTAGTGGAATTCGGCCCTAGTTATTCAAATGTCTTTTATACAAGAAATGCAGAAAAAATTATCATCAACTCATATTTAATGATTTGAGTGCACCAGCGACCCACGTGCGTTTCTCGTGATCTGAGCATTTCTTTATCATTAGCACTCAGCTGATAACCATACCGGTTCCAGCCGGTACGATGTTTGACTAAGCAATAAAGAATTGTATCTTTACGTGATACATAGCTTCTCTACCAATATAGATATTTTAAATATATGATTATAATAGTGAAGAAAAAAGAAAAGTAGTGATTCTTTAGTAAGCAATGAAGTCTACACACAAAAGTTAATATACTATTAAGCGTATCATGTATTTACAGGATGCCACGTAACGTGTACTAAGACGAAAGGGGGTGATTATGGACCCCGAAGGGATTAACTTTTCTTCCTCGTGTCGTTTTCTTCGTGTTTTTTTACACGCACTTTTGCAGTATTTAACTTTATAAAATATTTCACAAATGTTTTCCGCTTGGTTTTTCAGCAAAACCAGTGTTTCATCACGAAATGATTACAAAAAAATAATGTAAATCCTTTGTAATTTCAAAACTATCACTATAATTTAAGAATAAACGTTAAAGAACTCAAATACGTGACGTCACCAAACGGCTCTGTCGGAAGACCAGCGTTGGTTGTAAAGTGTTTACAACTAACCCATGCTGAGACAGGGACCGTTTTGTGACTCTTATCGACAGTAGTTTTGTCTCTTGTCTTTAAATTATGTCTGTACCTATATGTTGATGGAGTTACAAATAAATATTATTATTCTATTCTATTCTAAATATGAAGAAAAATGTCCGTAATTTTTCATAATAATTTAAACAGTCGTAGAACAAAAGTTGATCCCCTTGGGGGTCCAGAATCACCCACTTTCGGCTTAGTACACATGTTTCGCGGCACCCTGCACAGGTAGCCGCAGTGTTTTGTCACATTGTCGCCCCGGACGGACGACGGCAGACTTTGGTGTTATGTCATAACTAAGTTAAGATTGGGCTCTATTAGTATCTATAGGTAGGTACTTAATACTATAACGTACAAACGACGCGTGCGACCCGAGAGCTGGTGAGTATTTGGCGCCAGTCTGCACTTAGCTCAATTGTTTCAATTGTGAATACCTACTAGTTCTAATTTGTTTCGATTTACCTTATTATTCGATTTAAATTTTCTTATTAGAAATTAAAGACATCTTTTAAAGACACCTTGTATGAGACTGCCTAAAATTGTCCCTTACCTATTCAAACCAAAAAGCGGAGCGGGATAGAGATGAAATATTATGTAAACTGTGTAGGATTAGCAACCAAGAGCATGAAGTCATAATTTGCTTGTAAAAAAAACTAAACACATACGAACAATTCCTTTATTTTTAAACTGTTTTTTTTAGTTTTACTAGACGTCTAGTATAGTGATCCCTCGGGAATATAAATTGAATGGGACTGGGATAATTCTCAATATAAATCCAAAAGAATCATCAAAATCACTCCACAATTTAACGGAGACATCAGCAAACATACTTAAAAAGTAAAAAAGTACTTACAGCCAAACGTGAAACCTCCTTTCTGTAAGGTCTGTTAAATTAACCCCTGTACCTACTCGTTTGGAGCTTGATCAGGCTTTGGTTTTTTTGAGTACGGTAGACTCGCATAAGCCCTGATTTATTCCGATTTGGGTTCAAACGCGTCTAGGGGTTAAAATGGTGTCAAATGACTTGTATTCTAGATTCAATTGGTTATTTTATTTAACCTCTGTCTTTTTCTATTTTATGCAAACCGGACGAAAGAGGATTTTATCAGTGGACTCTCAGTTTCATATGATTACAGCGACATGGCTCGAAGCCAGAATGCTAGCATTAAATAACAGCTGTTAAGACACGGTAGTGCTCAATGAAATAAAAGACAAGTGCATTCAAAACGGCTCAGTTCAGTTACATTATGCTACCTACTCTACTGGCATTTAATTATTTGTGTTGTTAACGGTTCTAAGCAAGCCATATTATTAAATCACTAAAAATAAAAAATAAAAATTAACTCACTTGTTTGTGACAAGGATGACCCATTTCCAAAAACGTATCCTGTTTTAAGTTAAGTACAAAGCTAAGTTCTAGAAAAATCTAGCTTCTATTTCAATATAATTACTACACAATATAGTATCAATATACTACAGGTAATATATATTACTACAATATATTATATATTACATATTCTTGAACGTAACAAGAAGACTTGAAAGACAGAATATATTATGCTACCTTCGAATCTGTAATTCTTTGTATATGATCTCCGATCATTCCACCTGTAACCATTTCTAATTCTAACTGGGACGCATTTTATTCAAACACCAAGTCGATAGCTAGAACCAGCGCGGTTATGGCTGTGCATTGTCTGTCGTCAAACAACTCGTGGAGGAAACGCGAGAGGGCTAGGCACACAAAACGACCACGTGTCAGACGTATCGCACGATAGTTTGATGACATTATGTATGACACTGGACACGATACGAGGGACTGGAAAGAATGGCATATACCCAGCATCGGGTGCAAATGTGCGGAAAAGATGTTACAGACTGTTTACATAAGGTGGTTCGACGCGGTTTGGCGGGAGATTAATTTTTTTTGTGGTTTTTAATTTTTTCTGCATTCCACAAACATTAAAACTAGCGGAAAAGTAATTTGCCGCAAATCGCATACCACTAACCACATTCACTGGTATTTTGAAGCATTTGGGCATTTGGTGCTAAAAATCATCATTTTTTACCCGACTACCGACAGGGGAGGGTTATGAGGTTAGCACCCTATGTTTGTATGTTTGTATGTTTGTATGTTTGTATGTTTGTATGTTTGTATATTTGTATGTTTGTATGTTTGTATGTATGTGGCCAATTTCTTTGTTCCCACGTAGCGCTGAAACTACTGGTTCGATTTCAACAAATTATGTATCGACTGATTCGTCTCAATACCCAGATGGTTATAGGCTATAGGATTTGGGGCTCCGCCCCCGAATAAGCCTACAAAACGCGTAATAAAGTTTACGTAGCCGCAGGCCGCAGGCCCCATAGAGAAATATTACAATACCTACGACCTATTTTCATCAACTCTATGCCTATCAAATATGACCGATACGTCATTCTATTTTGTCAATGTAAATGTAAATATTTCAAACAAGAGATGAAGGAAAACAAAATCTGATAATTTTATATCATATCAGATATTTAATATGAACCCGAAACTGGATAAAAATATTTGAAATTCTATAATTTGTGACTGAACAAACAATCATTCGTGGGACACATCAGCGAGTTCCGATGGTGAATCGTTACGACATCACCTGAACCTTACTCCATATCCTTTGAGGCATATTGATGAAAGAGTCATCAGAACGTCTCGAACAACAGTGATTCCAGTGATGCCGCAACGCGGTTTGCGCTGCGGCATCACTGGAACCTTTCTCCAACTGCGATTTTGATAAACTAAAAGTTTTTCCAGTGCTACGAGTATGCGGTGTGTGATCTTGTGGATGGGTTTTGGGTTGTGGCCGTTTCATTGCGCGTCCTCCTTAAGCTATAGCATGTAAAATGTAATAAATTGTGTGCGGTTGAAATAGAAAACATAATATGGAAGATTGAGGAACATCGAGCACCTTACAAGGCAACCACAATCGAAAAATACTAGTAAATACCGCAAATCGTACTATAATTTCAAACATAAGTACTAGACTTATTTATAATAAAGAGTGAATGTGCTAGTAAAATTGTGTGATACTAATATTGTTTTACTTGAGAAACTATAGATATAAAATGACAAGGGGAAAGCTGCAGGAGAAAGCAAAACAGATTTATATCTGGCTATAGGAGGATTTAGTAGTAAACAACACTAAACACGTTAAGAAACGAAGCCGGGGGTCGAAAGAAAATATTTACTTGGGACATGTCAACTTACATTTACAACAGGCAGTATGTTAGCGAACACAGATCAACTAGCAATCGGGAGACTTAAGAGGGCGTCGTCCCTGTAAGACAGAAAGACGGGGGGTTGGGAGGGCGGAGCCCCCCAATCGGAGACTATCCACACAGGTGCACTCTCTATTCCCTCACTCTCATAATCCGATGGCATGGGGGTACCTATATCACTACTAGCTGCTACTGTGGTTTTATCTTGATAGTGAAATATCAATTAGGTACAATTTTAGCCCAACTCGGGATTTACCGCTGAACAAACTAGGCAGTCAAGGATTATGGAGAGGATATTGACTAATTTTAAGTCCGGAAAAACGCCTCAGAAACCGCGGACTTATGGCACTAAAGTTTCACAGGTTGGTAGCTACTACATAACTAAAAAGAGGCAAATAAAATAAAGTTAAAAACTAAAACCCGACTACGTAAAAGTTATAAACAAGCGTTCAAAGATGTTCCGAATATATATTAGCGATTGAATATTATCCATCGTTGCATTTTCATACTCGGTAGTCGGAGGCCCCAAGCTAGGAGTTCTGTATGTACCTACAAAGGCCTCCGACTACCTGAGTATGAAAATGCAACGATGGATAATATTCAATCGCTAATATATATTCGGAACATCTTTGAACGCTTGTTTATAACTTTTACGTAGTCGGGTTTTAGTTTTTAACTTTATTTTATTCCAAATGTTTCCGAAATACAAATGAATCAAAGTTGGTTTTATCATAAGTTCATAGAAAATGGTTTAAAATTTGCGGCAAATTACTTTTGCGCTAGTTTTATTGCTTTAACCCATCGATCAAAAATGTCCGGCTTTGCCGGCCCCCCTTAGATTCACAATGCGCACGTCACAACCTTCAGTAGCAAAAGAGAGACATTTTGACATGTTAGGAAAGCTTTTCAACTAGTGTCATTTTAGCGTTCAGACAAAAAGCATGGGTACAAAAAATGCAAGAATCACTCGTCCAAAGTGCTGAAAAAGGATGGAATTTCTTATTTTCAGTAAGTTTATATATATTTTTTACCCGTATATTGAGATGTGAGTCATATACTTGTGAAATCAGCATAAAATATTGTTGTTTGGTTTGCCTATGTTAAAATATTAATTTTGTTCTAAATTGATAAATGGAGAGGCTATTTCTTCTAAATTTTTTTTTTCATTTATAGTATGTATTAATATATTTTTCATAAAAATAAGTTTAATATTACTAGTTGATGATTTTTAAAATAATTAGTTGGCCCGCCCTAAAATTTCATTTGCGTAGACTCTCTAATAAAAGAAAGACTAGGTTCTTACCTACCTACCAGAAGTATGAATTTATAAAACGTTTATTTTTTTCCCGTAAAAAAAACTCGTGCAAAGCCGCAGACAGGAACCAGTTCTTTTTAATCTAGAGTGCCTGCCTGAAATTGTATTTTAAGTTTAAATTGTTGTATGTCTGAAATGACCCTTTTGTATAAATACCTACTGTTGAGACACCAATTTATAGTTTCATCAATAAATGATTCGTTATCTTTACCTGAATTCTGTTAATTAATCCTTATAGAAAATAAACTGAGTAGGTAGGTATATAATTCTCAGGTAGGTACCTACCTACTTACAAAATAAAATAAAATGAATTCGACTCCACCAATCTCTTGTTCCGTATGGAAAAAACTTGTCAGGCTCTGCGCAAACTGTCTGCGTCAAAACAAAACGAACCCAATTTTGAGTGACATTTTTGTAAGGCTCTAGGTATCTACGGGGGAGGCCGCGAACTCCTTATTTTTGATCGAAGCTTTAACCATAAATTAATTTGAATCTCGCACCAACACGCGTCGAACCACCTTAAGCATTGTATGAGGCTCATCGTTGTGTTGCACAACTCTCATTTTGCAGTTGGACCAAAAGGATGAAAGGATTAATGGCCTTTTCTTGTTTCTTCGCACGCGATTAGCAAATGATCGGAAATGATGGCGTATTTTGTGAAAAGGATAGTATAAGATTTCACGTTCATAGGAGCGGGAAAAAGCATACATTATTGGAACGGCGTAAGCGCAGAAATCTTGCTTATTTACAAGAAAACTACACCTCTTATTGAGAAATTGGATCAGGGAACCAAATAATTAGTAATAGCCTACGAATCAAAACATAAGTCATTTCAATAGACCGCTGCCTGGGTTCCTGAGATCTCGACCAACTTATGAGCGAAACAGTGCATTTTCATAAGCTTTTTTTATTGCATTTTTTTTTCTTGTTCGTCTTTTCACGTTCAAGGAACTAAAGAAAAAACTATTGAATTTTATGGAATGCTAGTTCTTTACCACAGGGTTCCCGTGAGTATTGAGTTCCAGGCCCTGGTTCAAATAGGATGAAACCATAATACGCGGCGGGGCGGCGCGGTCGCCACTTATATAGATTGTCGCAGATCAGGGGCGACGCACCGGTACCGCACACACAACACAAACATTAACTACTAATTAAAGGGGCGACCTACGACGCCATTTTGTGAAAAGGATAGGCATAGGATTCACGTTCTTAGGAACGGGACAGAGCAGAGCGGCGTAAGCCCAAAAATCATGTTTTAATAATCTATTAATTACGACATATATTTCAACAATAAGCCGAAGGTTCCCTTGGTGTTCCTTTATTTAATATGGTGATTGATGACCGTAAAAAAACTAAACTATCAATAGTTTAGAGTACAATTATTTTTGTAATTTAAAATGTTTTTTTTTTTTTTAATAAGACGATATGCCACGCATGTCATAGATTAATATGTATTTTTTACAATGATCGCTTCCAACTCCGCCCGTAGTTGGAGCCGACTATGAACCTACTAGCTAGAGGAAGGGCAGTAGCCCTTCTGTGTATTTTTACCCGACTACCGACAGGGGAGGGTTATGAGGTTAGCACCCTATGTTTGTATGTTTGTATGTTTGTATGTTTGTATGTTTGTATATTTGTATGTTTGTATGTTTGTATGTATGTGGCCAATTTCTTTGTTCCCACGTAGCGCTGAAACTACTGGTTCGATTTCAACAAATTATGTATCGACTGATTCGTCTCAATACCCAGATGGTTATAGGCTATAGGATTTGGGGCTCCGCCCCCGAATAAGCCTACAAAACGCGTAATAAAGTTTACGTAGCCGCAGGCCGCAGGCCCCATAGAGAAATATTACAATACCTACGACCTATTTTCATCAACTCTATGCCTATCAAATATGACCGATACGTCATTCTATTTTGTCAATGTAAATGTAAATATTTCAAACAAGAGATGAAGGAAAACAAAATCTGATAATTTTATATCATATCAGATATTTAATATGAACCCGAAACTGGATAAAAATATTTGAAATTCTATAATTTGTGACTGAACAAACAATCATTCGTGGGACACATCAGCGAGTTCCGATGGTGAATCGTTACGACATCACCTGAACCTTACTCCATATCCTTTGAGGCATATTGATGAAAGAGTCATCAGAACGTCTCGAACAACAGTGATTCCAGTGATGCCGCAACGCGGTTTGCGCTGCGGCATCACTGGAACCTTTCTCCAACTGCGATTTTGATAAACTAAAAGTTTTTCCAGTGCTACGAGTATGCGGTGTGTGATCTTGTGGATGGGTTTTGGGTTGTGGCCGTTTCATTGCGCGTCCTCCTTAAGCTATAGCATGTAAAATGTAATAAATTGTGTGCGGTTGAAATAGAAAACATAATATGGAAGATTGAGGAACATCGAGCACCTTACAAGGCAACCACAATCGAAAAATACTAGTAAATACCGCAAATCGTACTATAATTTCAAACATAAGTACTAGACTTATTTATAATAAAGAGTGAATGTGCTAGTAAAATTGTGTGATACTAATATTGTTTTACTTGAGAAACTATAGATATAAAATGACAAGGGGAAAGCTGCAGGAGAAAGCAAAACAGATTTATATCTGGCTATAGGAGGATTTAGTAGTAAACAACACTAAACACGTTAAGAAACGAAGCCGGGGGTCGAAAGAAAATATTTACTTGGGACATGTCAACTTACATTTACAACAGGCAGTATGTTAGCGAACACAGATCAACTAGCAATCGGGAGACTTAAGAGGGCGTCGTCCCTGTAAGACAGAAAGACGGGGGGTTGGGAGGGCGGAGCCCCCCAATCGGAGACTATCCACACAGGTGCACTCTCTATTCCCTCACTCTCATAATCCGATGGCATGGGGGTACCTATATCACTACTAGCTGCTACTGTGGTTTTATCTTGATAGTGAAATATCAATTAGGTACAATTTTAGCCCAACTCGGGATTTACCGCTGAACAAACTAGGCAGTCAAGGATTATGGAGAGGATATTGACTAATTTTAAGTCCGGAAAAACGCCTCAGAAACCGCGGACTTATGGCACTAAAGTTTCACAGGTTGGTAGCTACTACATAACTAAAAAGAGGCAAATAAAATAAAGTTAAAAACTAAAACCCGACTACGTAAAAGTTATAAACAAGCGTTCAAAGATGTTCCGAATATATATTAGCGATTGAATATTATCCATCGTTGCATTTTCATACTCGGTAGTCGGAGGCCCCAAGCTAGGAGTTCTGTATGTACCTACAAAGGCCTCCGACTACCTGAGTATGAAAATGCAACGATGGATAATATTCAATCGCTAATATATATTCGGAACATCTTTGAACGCTTGTTTATAACTTTTACGTAGTCGGGTTTTAGTTTTTAACTTTATTTTATTAATATCTCACCTATCAAGCGGCATGGTGAAACCCCCCTTGTGCCTCCGCCAAAGAGTCACATTCAGCAGTGGACTGATGAGGTAAGTCAAGAAGAAGAAGATATCAAGATGAAGTGTTTACCTAATGCACTGTATGAGGCTCATCCTTGTGTTGACGCGAGCGTGGCCGGCGCGCGCGCACTGCACTTGGCAGTTGTACGACATCAGCATTCGGTCCGCTTGCTTGCTGTAGGCAAACATCGCACCCATTGTGCGTCGGTAGCCCCATTTTGCTTCCTGTAGTCAAAAGGGAAAAGTTTTACTTGTACTTAATTAAAATAAAACGTTGACAAAAAATTCAATGGAATCATCATCATCATCAAAACGTCCATAGCTGGGCATAGGACTTCCCCATATAACACCACAAATAGGTACTGAGCCGCTTCCATCGACGCATGCAACCGCTACAATGTCGTCGGTATGAAAAAATTATAGATAAAGTGTCTAGTGAAAATAGGAACACCTTTACTTTGAGAATGAACAAAATCTCATGAGTAATATTCATATTCATTGGATGTAGATTAGACCCCCACACCACGCCGAACACTTTGGTATGGTACACATAAAGGTACACTGAACTTGGACTGTCTACATACATATAATTTTGGAGTTCGCAGCTAGTGCTGAAAGCTTATAAATACAAAGACCGTCGTCGTCGCGACGCGACGTGTAATAAATATAAAAAACAAATTACGGCGAGTCCAGCAAAAATAAATTGGCAACAAGTTTATTAAAGTTAAATTGCAATGAAGTCATGTTCTAGCTGCTTCAACGGTTATTTTCTATACAAGCAAAGGATGACGTAAAATAATTAAAACTTTTGTTTAGTTAATTTGGTCCTTCGAACCAGATATCCGAATTGAAGGACCAAATGTAGTCTGTTAGAGTACAATTGCACATGCATTGGTATTTGCAATTGGTGAATTAAGGCTAATACCTTAATTCACCAAACTAAGCTTAAAGCTTGTACTTAGGGAATTGTACAAAGTGTGGGTACGTAATGTGAAGTATTTAATTTAATAACATACGGATAAACAGAAGGTATTAATATATTATCATACAGTAAATACCTACAAACAAGCTGTTCAGATTTGACATGTTGACTCATTACTCATTAGACGATAAAATAAGCACTACAGTAAGTGTTATGCAATTTAACGAAGTAAACACGCGTAATTGTCTCTATTTCTGTGATCTAGTGCTTTAATTTTATCTATTTATGTAACACATTCCTTTAAAAAGAAACTAGCTTCTAACCGCGGCTTCACACGCGTTCTTATGGAATAATAATTTGATTGTTTTAAAAACCTAAAAAACCTTCTTCCAATCCCTTTCATAAAAAAAATATATATATATATAATTAATTATATAGGTAATTTAAGTAATTAGCTTATTTCCTTAAATTGTTTTTTTTAAGTCTTGCAGGACCAATACCAGTTTTCCTTTGGAATAACATTTTATGGGACCTCATCGGGATCATTCTGTTACAACTGCAAGAGAATCATTCCAACCGGTCCATAAATGACGGAGAAAACGATGAACAGACACAAAAACACATACAATTTAACATAACAACGTCCTCTTTTTTTCGAAATCGGTTAAAAAGTCGATTGGTATTTGCATGTGACAAAAAAAAACAGTTTTTTTTAATAGGCCATTCGAAAGAGCAGAAACAACTAAAAAAACTGTATACGCAACTCATTTTACGTGTTTTGACAGATACCCCAGTTGAACCTGCAAGCGACGATACATTATCTTTAATATTTCAGCCTGATCCGTTCAGTAGTTTTGGCGTGAAGAGGTAACAAACATACTAACCCACAACTCAAAAATTATAGTGTTAGAATGATTATGTTTTTATATTAAAAGATATTGCCATAATAAAACTAAGGACGCATTCACACAGCATTCGTTTTACAGGAACCGTTGTTTTTCATGATGGCGTCTGTAGTTGTAGGAGTTAGCACCCGACAGTATTCCGGATCCAGTAAACGATTGTTTCTAGTAGCGAAGAATCCGTAAAAAAACGGATCCGCTGTGTAAACGTACTCTTAATCAAATGTTTGGTATCGCGACCAAAGCTGCGCGGGCAGATATAGATAATACAGTTAAATTGCTCCGAAACAAGATATAGTTCTGCACACATTCGATAGTGGAATAATTCAGACATTCGCGATTACACACTGCCACGAAATGTGCGCATGGCACCTACGCACGCGAAAATAACAAAAACAAACGTATCTTAAATTGATGATAATTTATTAACAGCCGAGATAACCGACCACGTGAAATTGGTTCCAATAGCTTCGATGCTACATATTTCTGTAAAGCCGTGTTGAGGAATGTTTGGTTTGTTTCTAGTCTTTTTTTATAGTCTATAGACCTTCGTTTGATCAGAATCTAACCTGATGGGAAATGAAGATGTGGCCGACGATGTATCACGAAGGTCTAGAAGATACCTATTCACTCTTGTCTTGAAAAGACCCAGGTTGTAATTGACCGGAGAAACAGCAGCAGGGAGCGTGTTCCGAACCCCAGCGGTACGAATGATGTTTTATATTTCTTTATTGGTAAACCACAGCTTTACATAATAAAGATATGGTCACAACGATCACATAAAAATGAAACCATAAAAGACGGTTTTGCCGTTGCTTGATTCTAAGGTTTTTATTTATTATAGTACTCTGGGTAATTTCTAAGAAATTAATAAACGAGGTGCGGGTTCGAATCCCGTCGAGATCGTAAATTTTTGGGATTTATTAATTTCTTAGAAATTACCCAGAGTACTATAATAAATAAAAACCTTAGAATCAAGCAACGGCAAAACCTCTCGTCAAAGAACTAAATGTAAATTTGGTCTTTGAGCAGAATTGGATAACTTCATTGTTTCCTCTGTAGGTGGCGCTGACGGCGTAAGTGCCAAAAGAACTCCCAAAGATTTTCGGGTCGACGAGATAAGATCACGTAGTTTGGTTGGAAAAAGAGCAACCCTGCGCTGAAGGGGAAGGTGCGGGTTCGAATCCCGTCGAGATCGTAAATTTTTGGGTTTTATTAATTTCTTAGAAATTACCCAGAGTACTATAATAAATAAAAACCTTAAAATTAGCTAGTTTTAAACATGAAATAACTTGAACAATAGCGAAGAAATAAATTATGATACCCAGCAGTTACAGTAGTTATTAGTGGGGCAAAGCAAAGACGTAGGCAAATAAAATTGTCTAAAAACAAAATCATATAAAAATACGTTCGTACTATAGAATGTATGACGTGCTATAAACATAAATCGCAACATATATCTTACTACAATTAGTGAGATAGCAATAACACTAAGGTATTATGAAAGCTTGCTCAGTCATAGATCTATGCCATAGAAGAGCGTTACTCAAGCAAGATCGATGACTGAGCAAGCTTTTATATACGGGCCTAAAAGGTGCGTGCCCTCTTAATTACGGAACCCTCATAATAGACCTGTCAGTAGGTGAATAATCATAAGCACACTGTACTGTATGTAACCTAGGTGAATAATCACACTGTCAAGTCAAGGACAAAGTGCGAAGACGCCAGAACTGAGGAAAATCACAACATTAATCAAACATGAAGCCTTAGGAATAATTTTATCGACATTGATTGAAGACTGATAGATGTGGTTCATAAGAATGCGTCTCGCCTTGTTTGAAGATAATGAACGAGAGATAACAGCGAATGGAAGATAAGAAAGACTTACTAGTGCCCCACAAGTGCCTAATAGGACTTTTGACACAGAGAGAAGTCAGAAGCTAGAATGTTTCAATTGTAAACGTACACAAACAAAATAAAAATAAAGAGTCTTAAATTAACCACAGCACTATAATAGTTGTGGTTTATATACAGTTAATATGTCAAAATATTAAAAAAATACATAACTAAACAAAGACTGACGAAGATTATTATGTCTGCCTGGAAACCGGTGTTGCTAAGGTATGACCTTGTAATAAATTTAATGATTGATTTCATAATGTGATAAAGGCAAACGGCTAGTAAGTGATATCGAAAATCCAAGTGAATGACATGGTATTTATTACAACTTGCGTTGTTGTGGAAGCAAATATTTAATTGGGCCAACATAGCAACATATCTGACAAAATATGTCTGTAAATAATTTGATCCGACCCACTGGCTATCAATCTATTTTAAAATGACGATGATACAATGTAAACAAGTGTAGATTATGGAATAGTAACTGCTGAAGCTAGTTTACCGGACGCGGCGCCCAATTTTAAAACAGCGTCCATCTTGTAAGCTCTTGTAAGATAGTCAATTGGTCATCTGGGAAAAATAGAGAGCATGCTGAAGTCTGGACGTATTTAAAGACACCAACAAGCAGATATATGTAATTTCTGTTAAGGATACGGACAGTAAATTAAATTAAGATTTTCGCGTCTATTTGCAAACACCGCAGATTTGTTGCGTGACATAAAGCTTTTCGTGCCCTTCCGGTCTCCTTCTTTTAAGGTGGCGATACAATGTTAATTGAGCGAATTTGGATTACATTAAAACCTTTTTGTCCGTAATCTTTATCGGAGAAACTTCGAAAAAATACATTAATATGTATGAAATAAAAGGCATAACCGCTTCTTTTCAAAAATGAAACAAAAATGAAAAATACTGTGCGAGTTACCATGTGTTTTCTTATTTTTTTTTGAACATTTTACGCCTAAACTATCAATCACAAGATTTGTTTTAATGTCATCGCCAAAATAAAAGAATACCAAGGGAACCTTCGGCTCATTTTAGCAAATAAATGTCCTTTTTATTAGGAATTAAGCAAAAACTTTATTTTTGGGCTTACGCGGCTCTGCCCTGTCCCTCTCCTATGAACGCAAAACCCCACGCCTATCCTTTTCACAAAATGGCGTCATAGATCGATTGAATTTGAGTCTAATCAAACCGGAGCAGAATATATATTTTCCATTGTTAAAACTGCATTGGAGCTAAACTCACATCGTAAACAAGGTGCAGTGTAAGTTATAGTAGCAAAAGCCAGTTTGCACTCATAACTTGCTTGAGTCTACTTATAGCGCAGCCCAGCCTTGAGTCTCCATCAGCTTTGATAGAGAATGACATTGCACAAGGTCGATAGTACTCTATCAATAAACTGTACCTACGCAGTGCTGGCAGTACCAAGCTCTGTTATCTAGAGATCTAGAGAACTTGGTTACAGCAAATTTAGGGGCTATATCGATTAGACTTGGGTTTTCAGTTACAGAATTTTTATGCGCAGTTTGTATTATTCGTGTTCTTTTAGATTAGGGTCGTGCTTTCATCAAAGCTTTCGTTTTCCCTAATATACTTACATAAGTTAACAGAATTTCAAGAATATTATAATAATAACACATTTTCGAGATAATTGCGATCGCCTTCCAAAAAAATAATTCCGATGATTTTTTTAGCTGTTCTGTAAATTTAAAAAGTCTTTTAATCGCAGCATTTAGGATGAATGTGCTCGCTCTCATGAATTTCAATGTGAATTCATTGCAGATTTTAAAACATTCTGTTTATAGTTTATACCCAGGTATATTGTTGTTGATAGGATCTCCGCAGACAATAAAGGCATCAAGGTTAATAAAACTGAGTTAGAAGATGCAAAACATCTGAATAATCAAAACAACCGCAGTTGAATGACACTATACAGACTACACACACACTGTAGTAGGTATAATACCTATACACTAGCCAAACTCGATGTAGAATGCTTGTAAACAAACCGCCCAAACTTAACCTACAATTCACTCTGATGCTGCTTGTGCAATTTGTGCTTAACCAAAGTGATTTGCTCGGATTACCTCCTCGTGAGCCCGTGTTACTTGTCCCTGGGGAACGGTAGTAAGTGACGGCCCTGGTGCACCCTGGTTTCCACGGTTCGTGATTTTTTGCGGATAGATAATGCCGTGATGTCCAGCATTATTTATTAACTTATATCGATTTGTGATCCTTCCTTCAATTAAATATTGCTTATTATATCTGAATCTCGACGCCAAGCAAGTGAGTATAAGTTATTTGTGTCGTGGTTTGTTTACAAACATTCTACATCGAATTTGACTAGTTTATAGTATGTATGTAGGTCCGCAATACTCAGTACATCCTATTTTCGTAGCGAACAAGGATAAACTAAGATGGTAGCATTGACGATAGATTGGACAATGGAAACATTGGAAACGAGAATTCTATATGCAATTTACTATTTATACCGATCCTTGGCATAAATACGGCTTTTCTGTTTACGTTTTCGTTATTGTGTTAACGTTGGTATTGAATCTTACCTGTAAAGAAAGTGTAGCTGTATGCTTTTGTACATTTTGAAGATATGATTTGTATATTAGAATTCTGGTGCGCGTGCGCATTAGGGTCAGCTCACACTGAGACGAGACGCGGCGCGACGAAGACGTCGCCACCGCCGCGCGCACTTTGATTCGAAATATAACTTTATTGAAGGCCTCTGTGGCGCGGTAGATCCCGTGAGTACCGAGATCTAGGCCTAGTTTGACAATTGAACCCGTTAGGTTCGCCTAAATCTCTTCTGCTTCTTCTGAAATAACAGGTTATGAGCCTGCTCCAGTGCGGGATTACCTATTGACCTGTAGACAATAGGAATGGGATGGATATAGGCCCAATGTGAACAACCAGCTCTACAATTCCTAATAAGCTCGGATAAAGACTGGAATGAGTTTCCAGTGTCTGTTTTCCCGCCCGAGTACAATCTTGGAGTCTTAAAATCCAGGGTGAATAAGTTCTTTCTGGGAAAGCATGCTCCATCTCAGACCACATCAGTTATTCAAGTGAGACGGTGGCCAAAAACTTGATCATAACCAATTTAAAAAAAAACTACCTAAGATTTTGCAAAGTTATCCTTGGTTTACAAAAAAGTATACGCTATTGTCGATATTGTATAGAGCACAGACAGAATAGCGAAGCGTATAATGGTGCTAACAGAAAGATGATCTCACTACTAAAATAGCGCATGAAATATGTTTACTAGCGTCAGCCCACGGCATCGCACGCACTATCCCAGGATAAAAAGTAGCCTATAAATAATAGAGTCAGTCGTTACTTTGCGGAAATCCATTGATGAAAATATTTAGTAACAATTCCGCGAAAAAACCTTCTCCGATAAGTTCTAACAAAATGTA
Source organism: Eupithecia exiguata (assembly GCA_947086465.1). Taxonomy (NCBI): domain Eukaryota; kingdom Metazoa; phylum Arthropoda; class Insecta; order Lepidoptera; family Geometridae; genus Eupithecia; species Eupithecia exiguata. Next base: position 3,215,569 of record OX352245.1, on the reverse strand, counting down.
GTCCGCGTTGTAGAAGAAAAACGACGCCAACTACAAAATGAAAACATACCTATCAAAGCAAGACGTCAACTAGTTACGTCTCTCCACGAGACATCATCAGGACACCTGTATTCATTTTGTAGTTGGCGTAATATAAGCTATAATTATATAGGCGCTATAGGCGAATGTAAGCTATGTTCCTTGAAAAGCGTAAGATATTGTTGTTTTTAATCCAAAACAAATAGGACGAAAACGTATGACATGTTTCGACGTAAATATGTAAAATCGCATTTTGAATATTTTGGCTTACATACATTTCAAAAAAGGTGTGTATTATTAAGAAAAAAAAACAACCAGTGACCTAGATAAATAATATTCGAATACAAAAAACATGATATAGTGGAAATATGCTCAAATTACAAATCATTTTGGTAGTACGTTTGTATGGGCAAATCAAGCAAGGCAAGCAGGCCCCTTAAGTCCGACTGTAATTATTCCGTGATCATGGTGTTTGCAACTGTGTCGAAATAGATAAAAACCAAATATAAATTCAAATCATGGATAAACTTCTCTAATCACTTTTAATTTGACGAATTTCCTAAATAATTTGTGTTTTATTCAAAATCAACATCGGCCCTTCAAATTTAACCACCCTTTACTATCGTGTTATGGATACGCTCTACTTACCTTGGGGCTAGATGATGCTCTATAGATTGTCCAGCATTATTTATTTATTTTGTTATAAATGCTTCCTTCCAAACGCATTTAAAACTTACCTCTTTACTTTCAGTATAGAAAAATTGTTTTATTTATAAGCTGATCCTGTGTGAATTTTCCAGAGGCCTAGAACATAGGCAGGTACAAAACAAAAGTATAAAGTCATGACTGCATCATTACTATTCTGTTTGTGCAAGGTTAGAGTCAATCGCCCGTAATCATCACTGATTTACAGTAGGTAGTACTCAGGACAAGTGCATGAGATAATAATGTATCTCTACAGGGTGTCTAGAAAGTCAACGTAAAGCCGAAAACGGAGGACAGGTCGGTTTATGACGACCAAGAAAAAAAAATCGGTCTCATTTGCACTTATTGTATTGCATTTTTCAAAGGTGAAATGTAGTGTTGTAAACTGGTGAAATATAGTGGAACTGTTTTAATTTTAGGTTTTATTTAAGAAAAACTGAGTTATGTTAATCTTTAAAAGTCAAAAGCGTTATTTATTATACCATTTTGAAATCTAGGATAACTGCGCCAACTAATAACGGAACATGCCAGCTTATCGTGGTGGACTTTTTTCAGTATGAGGAGTCAAAGTTAAACTATTGAAAATTCAATAATTTTCAATAGTTTAGTGTTGTGTTTATGTTTTTGCATCAATATGCAAAAACAGAACTAAACATATATTATTATAGAAACATGGGCATTATGTTTTTATATCAGACTAAGATTGATAAACGAATTATTTCAGTTTGTAATACAATACAAAAATAAAAACAAAATATTGACATCTGTATTCGCAGCATAGAAACGTTTGGCTTGGATTTTCAGTAAAAATTACCTTTTTACTCAGGAACTCGGGAACTATTGGAGATAGACCCATATTTTTTGGTTTATCTGGGTCGTCATGAACCCACTTGTCGTTCGTTTTCGGCTTGACGCCGAGTTTCGGGACACCCTTTATAGTCATTAGTACGAATGCACTTGTATTTACTATTTAAAGTACCTACTATGTTGCATAACATCGTCAATGCAAGGTTGTGGTCGTTTTTGTACTACTTACTTCTAGACTTGTTTTGTCTAAGTACGAGTATGTCTAATGCACCCTTCCGTCGCTTATTTAAGCCTTATGAACCGCTATTCGTGGCGTCGTCGTTTGACACTTATGTCCAGCAGTGGGCGGACTTATGATGATGAAATACTCATAAAACTAGTGGGCAAGCATGTTGTTCAACTAAGCAAAACAGTATAAGGTCGAAATTTACTGACACAAAAGCGCAAAAAATTCTTCTTTTCTTCTATGTCGGCAATCTGCTCTATCAGCGTAATTTACTTTGGTAAACCATAAAAAGCTCATTGTAGCACGTGCCTATGGTAAAAATAAACCACAACCCAAAACAAACACGGTGGAACGCCACATTTCTAAGGTACGATGTTCGTTGCATCATTCGTTGTTCTGATGAAATGTTAACAATATTATTAGGCAATTATGGTGTTCTGTTCTTGTTTGAAACAGTACCGGAAATGGTGTAAGAATAGGAGGAATATTCTCTGTCTGAATTCGAAGGAGAAATGGAAAGAAAGTTAACCAATTAAGAAGGAAATAAAAAAATAATGATATCACTTTTTTAAACGACGACGTTTGCGCCCCTTTCGTTTAATTTTTTTTCTGTACTTACCGCAATACTGATTTTGCTTGTGTATTCCATAAAAAGCGCGGGATCCTTTCCGCGTTTGCGGTATTGGATACTTATCAATCAATGAAATCATTTATTCATGACCGCGGGATCCTTTCCGCGTTTGCGGTATTGGATACTTATCAATCAATGAAATCAAATATTTCTGCATGTAAATTATTACATTGATCGATTTCAATAGGGCGCAATAATGCGATTATCAGGGGGAGGCCTGCGTCCAGCAGTGGACCCTTAAGCTGAACTCGCATGCTCGCTGGCATTTTACTGAAATGCCGCGGGCTCGGTGCCGATAGGGGCGCGATGCTGTTACTATTTCATATAAAGATTTAGAAAATTTGATGACTGCAGGGAATGCCGCGTTAGCCGTGGCCCTAGGTGTGCGGTCACTTTCATAGGCTGGTGAGGTGAGGAGGCGAGGATTCTTCCTACTTCATAAACAAGTAAGTATACAGTAAAGTATTTTCTTTAATTTCTATCTAATGTGAGTTTTCAGTTCTTGCACTACTTATAACTAAAAGAAATTATACTTTTCCTTTTACCTGATGCTTGGGGATCTTGGAGCAAACTTGTCTTGTATTTGCAGTGTTATCAGAGGGTGGCGGAGGTGGAGGTAGACCAACTCCTTGTGAGGATTGCAGCCGAGTTTTGACTACTTCCAGTGGACATGTCACCACAGCGCCAGCTGTGCCGGCAACGCTGAAAGATTTGGTTCTTTGAAGATATTTACAAGAGAAATGTGGATTGGAGCTGCTAGAGATTAACGAAGTCCATCTTCCTGGGGAGGTTTTGACCATTGCAAAGCAAGCAATCTGTATATGAAATGTATTTTAAATACATTAATACTTTCTAGATATGTGAAGTATGCCAGTGAGGTTGAAGCTCATTAGAATAGTTGTGTTTGTTTTTAAAATAAAACATTTGAGACAGAAATTAACTAGTCATTTTACTTTTTTACAGGTTTTTAGTTTATGAATGGTAAGGTCCTCATATAAGTATAATGAAATGTTTGCTACACCTATAATTAAATTAACATGCTTGGCTTATGCTTATGTATGGGTGCCTGATTTTAACTTGAGCAATAAATATTTTCAATAAAAAGGTAATGTTGAAAAAAAAAACGTAAAAATTTATTACAGATGTCTATCTATATAATATATGTAGTTCATTGTAAGTTAAAACTCCAGAATGCATTATGTATGGATCCATTTTAAAAGAGTCTAAGGCCCGTATTATGAAAGCTTGCTCAGTTATAAATCGATGCTTGAGTAACGCTTTTCTATGGCATAAACTTCACTCAAGCATAGATCGATGACTGAGCAAGCATTCATAAAATTCAAAATACAAAATTCAAATTCAAGGTCAAGGTAGTTTAAGGCTATAAAAGGTGGGTAAATAATATATAATATGTATTTAAGCTTATTCCGTCTTCAACTGGTTTATCTATAAAATGTAGAATGAAGAGTTGTGCGGAGCACTGTATTTGTATGAATAGGTATATGTACGTAAAACTTTGAAGAGTTGTGCGGAGCACTGTATTTGTATGAATAGGTATATGTACGTAAAACTTTGAAGAGTTGTGCGGAGCACTGTATTTGTATGAATAGGTATATGTACGTAAAACTTATACTATTATCTGTAAAGTAACATCACATCACAAAACTAATGTTGACATAAGATTCTTTTGGAAATGGACTATGACCTTTAGAAACATATTATTTATAGTCTGAAACTGATTTCATGGTGGATGCCTAGAAACATCACGAAACTTGCTTTAAATGTTGATCTGGATGATCAACGCGTATAAAGAAACTATGTCACGCGTGTGCACAGCGACCGCTGGCGTAAACACTCTTCACCACATGTGCCAAGTTCCACAAAAGATTAAACTCTATATTTATTGATATAAACTGATAGTGATAACAATTTGACCTCCAGCACTTACCCACCGGCCACCAAGTGTATAGCTGTATCCCTCTGAGACATTTTAGAACCGCAGCGATAATTACATGTCTGCTATAGCGACTGTCTATAAATAAACAAAATGCACCACCGCACACCGCACCACCACTTTTTTGTAAGATCACACCAGACTGACACTGCTTTGCGACGAAAACAAATCAATGAACTGCCCTTATGTGCACGAACAGTGTTTATTTTCTATATTGTAAGAAAGTTATTAGTCGGCAAATATAAACGCGCAATGCCGTTTGTACTTCTTTGAATCTAAACAAATTAAAACACACGGATTAATACTTATTACGGTACCGTACGTCCACCGTCCACTAAAGTTATTGTATATTCTTTGGTTCACTACGCATCGAGCGAAGCAAAAATTCACTCGCATTCATCCAAAACAAGTTTTGACTGACACGACACACACACACACACAAACAAAGCGAATCCTACGTGACGTCTCCCATGACTGACGTCCCGAATAACTGGGATGCTATTGGTCATTGGTCATTAAACATTGGAGAGAGATAGATATATTTCCTTGTCCATAAATTGTGGCAACATTATTGAGGGAAGTAAAATGAAATTGATTTACTCCGTCCACCAGTGGAACAAATGCCTGAATGAGATCAGCTGATATTGACATTTTATTTGTTTGAAAAATGTGTCAATGTCATATTTTTTAACCATGGTACAATCATCGCCGAAAAGCGGTGAACAGATGAAAACCCATGCATATGCAAACAAAGCAGTCGAAACATAGTCAATAACTTTATTTCTTTAGGCTTACAAAATAAGCACTTAGACACCTAACTATTCCTTGACGCTAATACAAATACAAAAAAATACAACTACCTAATACAAAATTTGTATGATGCCTTCTGCCGTAGTGTTAGCGGCAAATTAGCTCGTGAATTAAAAGACCCACCTTAAATAGTAAGTTGATGTACCGATACGTACTCATGCACTTTTATAGTAACTCGGTTAGGTTTTTTTTATATTCTTTGTAAAAAAAAATATATAAATGATAATAAGATCTATGATAATTATGTGTGAAACAAAAAATCTGCCAAATGCTCGCCACGGCTTTGGTGGCATACCTCTATCCGATGGTCGGTAAGAAAAAAAAGTAGGTAGTATCAGAAAAAAGTTTTTAGGCACAGATGTAAAAAATGCGTATAAAAATGTAAATCAGTAGGTACCCACCAACGTTTTCTTGGCCCATTAATTATAGTCACTGAAAGGATGAACCAATTTTAATTTAGTTTTACGTTTGACGAGTGTATTACTTCATTATTATAATGCGTATGAATATTTTAATTATCAACGGCGTTCGTCAAAGTAGGTACACATGTTGCAAAAAGTAGTTTGCACTGGGTTAAATCACTAGATCTGGCAACACTGCATGCCATCCATGGGCGAGGGAAGGCCTGAGATTTTTTGTGGTTTTTAATTTTTTCTGCTCTATTCGTTACTGTTTTTTTTTCACTTTCGTATTTTTTGTTATTTGTTGGTAACCTTTATTTTAAAACTTTTCTGAACTGGCCGGTACAACAGTTACAAATTATGTTTTTTTAAGTCAGCACCATTTTGAATACAAATTTAATACCGTTGGAAAGGTGACGAACTAGAGAATTAACTTAGAGTAGAATAACACCGTAGTTTTTTATTATTTTTGGATAACTTTGATTTGATCGTTTAGTTTTTTTTCCATCTTATTTTTTAATGCTTGTTTGAGGGAAGTTCTGACGTATTTTAATCTTAAACAAATAATCTTTATGACTACCAACAAATAATAAAAAATATACTTAATGAAAAAAATATGCTTGAAGGTAAAATTTTGGAAAAATCGCTCTAAGTATAAAAATGTATGGTGATGTCAATTTTTATACTTAGTGCGATTTTTCCATAAATTGACCTTCAAGCATATATTTTTTTCAACAAAAACCTATGAAATTTTACTTAGGGAAAGGACCTCCTCTTTATGCGAATTCGCTATGGCGGGTTGAGTTCCAGCTTAGAGTATACCTAGAGATGGCATACCTACGAAAAAAACGTGTATACCTAAACTTACCTAGAAACTAAAATGGCTCCTTTCCGTAGTGCTGCCCTTTTGTACCTCGATATTTTTATCGAAACAAGTATTTTTGTGACGATATTTTAGCAGTTTCGTAGTGATTTTATTGTTTTCACCACGATTATGAAACAGAATTCTATAATCATATAGTCATAGAATGCTTTAATTAGAGATACAAAGTATGTGAATGCACGTACCCAACTATGGCTCGACCGCGCTCATGAGACGCAACCACTGAGAAGTTAAGAAAATGAGCTATTATAACAATGGTAATTTTTTCATGTATTTTCCGAGTCAAGACTCTTGCGTTTAGACACGTGCCAGACCTCCTTAGAATTAAAGATCAAAGTTCACCAAACCAGTTTATTGAACAGTCTGCAGTTAGCTCATTTGTTTCAATTGTAGGTAAATACTAGTTCTAATTTGTTTATACTATTTGATTCAAATTTTCTTTGTTAATAAACGTTGTGTTCATTTAAGAAAAAAAGGTACCTACTGAAATGAAACAACAAGCTACTTAATTGCAAAATATATTGTTTGTATGCAACAGTGATTTGTGAGATAGTATATTTATATTTGTATAACAATATGTATCAAAGTTCACCAAACCAGTTTATTGAACAGTCTGCAGTTAGCTCATTTGTTTCAATTGTAGGTAAATACTAGTTCTAATTTGTTTATACTATTTGATTCAAATTTTCTTTGTTAATAAACGTTGTGTTCATTTAAGAAAAAAAGGTACCCACTGAAATGAAACAACAAGCTACTTAATTGCAAAATATATTGTTTGTATGCAACAGTGATTTGTGAGATAGTATATTTATATTTGTATAACAATATGGGTATCTTTTTGTGATTTATATTATTATTATAATATAAATCACAATAAGATAGACACCACATTTTATAAGCAATTCAACAAGTCTCATTCATTTATTATATTATATCACAAATTTAACACAGACTCCTACATTTTTAATTAAACAAGCAATGTAATCCGTCTTATTCATTTACAGTATAAATCAAAAATTTAACACAGACGCCACCTGTATTTTCGATTGTAGAAGCAATGCAACAGTCTCATTCATTTACACATTTGCAATATACCTACCTAATTCAAAAATTCAACTAATACTACACCTAAATTTTCAATTTTACAAGTACCTAATGTAATCAGTCTCATTCATTTACAGTATAAATCTCAAATTTACATTATTTCTATTAAAGTACTGGATCGCGCTGGCACTAGTGGCTGAAACAAACATGAAGAATAAATTTATAATGCAACATTATTTGTCAGCCTACAATTATAGACTCTAGAAAGGTACTGAGTAGTTCAACTTTGAAAAAAAATCTAAAATCTTAAAGAAATTCTAAAAAAAAAGGTGGGCGAAGGTCTGCCTGCGTTGCAGGCAGAACTTCGCCCACCGTGCCACATCGTTTGCGAAATAACTTTATTTTGCATGGAAATAATTTGCTAAGGGAGGATTTATGAAAATGTACATTTTAGAGGGGATTTGAAGTATTTAATATTACTTTGGGTCAGATTTATTTACTTAAAACTTAATATTCATTAATATCAAAATTTAAGCCCTTTGGAAAATAAAGGTAGTCAAGTTAATGCATATATGCATTACTTTGCAATAGAAGTTTGTGGGAGTAAGGTCAAGTAAAATACTTACTAAAAAGATTCGTGACGGTACGGCATCCTCTCGCAGTCTTGTTATTTAAAGTTCGATTGAAGCAAGTTTCTTCAAAATGAAGAGAACGAACGAAAATATCTTTCGTACCAAACTTCAAATTTTCTACTCCAATTGAGTCCAGCCACTTTTTCTTTTACCGTAATTTTCGGGTAACCTAGAACGTAAAAAACCAGTTGAAAATTAATACACTACAATTTACACTTGAAAACATCGATACCTATGAAAAATGCCTTGAAGGACAACACTATCGCCAAACAAACAGTTTCATGTTTTCTTTAATTACACTTAAAACTTACAAAAATAAGCTACATTCGGTATGAATTTTATGTAAACTATTCCTATGAAAGCCAACACATAAGGTATTTATTGTATTATTTGGTAATTTAGCAAAATAAGAATACGTACCGGTGTAATGTTATGTTTGGACGATTTTCACTCGTTTTTAAGCCGCAACCTACCAAACTGCTGTTTGGCATCTTCCTATTAGCTTTCTTTCGCTTACTATATAAGTATTCACATGAAAAAGTCCCGAACTCAAATAATTTTAGCATTTTTACTGTAAATGCAACTCTCGTTGACAGTTTACATACCTGAAAGTTAAATGGCGAACCGGCCTCAATCATGCTTTGCTATGACGTCACGTTTCAATGTTGCCAAAAATAGGTTTCGCACATTATATTGATGTCTCTTTTTACATTGGTTATTGTAGGTAAGATAAAACGAGATAGCTATAAGTTTATGAGTACAATATCGATTTAGATCATATTTGTATAACCGAAAGTTCCTATAGAACAATACGCCGTCTCTATATACCTATACTCTAAGAGTTCCAGTCACTGAGTGAAAGTCAAAGAGAAAGAGTACATCGAATATATATGGTGCAAGTTCAGCGGCTTCTGTTATCGTGTCCTGGCTTGCTTTGCTTGTCGCTTTTTGGTGTTGACTGTACTGTATAATTTACATAAAGACAAGAGATCCAAAAGAAAAAAAGAAGAAGCTTACGAAGAGAATTTGTTTCAAATCTATTGCATAATTTTTTGTTAAAAAGCCAGTAGTTATTGTATACTCTTTGTAAAGCCATATTCATTCACCGGCTCGATTTCATAATATTCCTTACAACTATCCAATATGTTTGCTACGCGTAAAGTCGCAGCTGCGCTGTAAGTTGACGTACGCTAAATGATTATCGCTTTTAATTTTATGCCCTACTAGCAGCTTCTCGCGGTTTCATCCGCGCAGTTCCCGTTCCCGTGAAAATTCCGGGATAAAACAGCATAAGTCACTCCCTGAAAAGTAAGATTTCTAATGGTGAAAGAATATTTGAAATAGGTCCAGTAGTTTTTAAGTTTATTTGTTACATACAAAAATCTTTCCTCTTTATTTTATAATATTATTGTAGATTATACTTTTCAATAGTACAAATAGATTCCTCTTCCAGACGCAAAGCAGGCACTCGCCACAAGTACACTCTACCGGAACTGCCATATGACGTCAAGGCCCTGGAGCCGGTTATCAGCCGGGACATTATGGGACTCCACTACACCAAGCATCACGCGACCTATGTCAATAACCTGAACGTAGCGGAGAAGAAATTGGTTGACGCTCAGGCTAAAGGTGGTGCCCATTTTCATTTACCTTTAGAATAAGTCAGGTTGTTTCCACTTGGCTAAAGGTGCCTAAATAATTGAAACTAGGAAAAAAAATGGTGGTTTGAGCAGTTATATCTAAGTAGATTGAGGAGGATAGCTAGCAACATCTGGATGTGATCAACCCAAGACCGAAATAATCAGCATAATTTGGAGGCCAAGTGGCTTATTCCAGCAGTAAGTGGATACGGGATGAGGATGATGGATGTAAAGCTTATTTTGACCTTATATTTTTTTCACTGACAGCAGCAGATACGAGCACTTTAGTAAGTTTGCTCGGTGCTGTCAAGTTCAACGGAGGCGGCCATATCAACCATACAATTTTATGGCAGAATCTTTCCCCTACTCGTTCCGAGCCATCCGTGTGTTTGAAGGAAGCTATTGACTGGTTTTTATTATTTATTTTATGGAATCTTCCAGTATTAGTTTGATGTAGGTAGAGTAGATAGAAGTTAGTAATTGCATGTAGAGTAATAAATAAGTATCATATTGAAGTACTCTGATTTGTTAAATTAGAATTGTATGATAAATCTTCAGGTGATATCCAGACAATTATCAATTTGGCTCCTGCCCTCAAATTCAATGGTGGTGGTCACATCAACCACTCCATCTTCTGGCAAAACCTCTCTCCCAGTGGCGGTCAACCTTCGGATGCCCTCTCCAAAGCTATTCAAAAGTAAATTATGTACATTCTACATATTGCATGTGTATGTTTTGGCTCTCTTATCAGTTATGCATGTTTGACTCCCTCTATCTTCTTAGATATTATCAATGGTGGTATCAGCTTGGTAAATTAATGTTTTCCATTTCACTCTATCCTCTCTGGCTATTATATTTCTTAGTTATTTGTACTAAAAGTAACCAATCTACTTCAAAGGTTTTTAATATATTTCATCATTTCTGACATACATAAACTGGTCAACAGCACAGAATAACTATTATGTACTCTGTTAGTGACTAACACTTTCTTGGCTTTGCTTTCTGTTTACTGTGGAATGTTTTTGTAAACTTTATTTGACAGTTTAACTTTATCAAGGCATTATTATCAGTGAGATGCATGTTTACAAATATTATGTCTTGAAATGGTAAGTATATTGATTGTAGAATTTGCTAGAATAATGTATAATTGTTATTTTTGCTGTTTGTATATTACAGTGCTGTTTGTAGAATTTGCTAGAATGTTGTATAATTGTTATTTTTGCTGTTTGTATATTACAGTGCTGTTTTTCAGTCCTGTTTAAATCATATTTTGTTGAAAATAATATTGAAAAGTCTAGAATCTCTGTGTGTCTATAAACATGTACCTATTTTTAGGGTTTCGAAACCCTATGGTCTCTCGCTCGCAGTCTTTCTTGAATATCTCAGTAACTACTGCAGAAAAAAATATATAAATAAATGAAAAATGAATATGAAAATTTTCAGTACAAATTGTGATGTTGAAATTTCAAAAGAGATCTATTGGGGCCAATGGGGTATCAAATGGAAGGTATCGCTTTGTACATTTCAAAACAGTTTTTGAAATTTCTGTAAGTTTCATACTTTTTGAAATATTGTGAAAATAGTCTTACCGTTCCCCCTCCTTATCTCCAAACTTTACGGAGTGATTCACGGCTTTTGCATAGGTATATAGATCTATATTTTACAGGAAAAATAGAGAAGTCTGTAGAAATAACTCTTTTTGAAAATGGTCGATAAGGGGAGGATTTTTTTTTGAAAGCGGGGGCTACCTATCCGAGTAGGGTATCAAACGAAAGTTGTACATTTTAAAACAATTTTTGAAATTTCTGTAGGCTTCATACAATTCGAAATATTTTGAAAAAGTTGTAAACTATGAAGTTTGAATTACCTAAATAGCAAAGTCTAACCAGTGGGTATATATTTGTATAATTGGCAAATTTTCGAAATCCTCGACGCGCGAGTTACCGGATCTTGTTTTTGGTTGGGTTCATTGTACCTACTCTTAAAATATCTTCTGGCAATGCCTTTTGTAATGAAGCAAGTACCATCTTTGGATAATCCCTCTTATCTCAATAATTTCTCAACACAAGAGGGAGCTAAGGATTTTTTCTTCTTTTGGGCATATGCATATAGGATGACTCATGCTAGACCGTGCCGAGTCCGAGCTGAGTGTCGGCCGTAGCACGGGTCAACTAATATTAGGTACTTAAATTTTGTATGAACGACACACTCAGAGTGAAGCCCGAGCAACGGACAACGAATGAGAAGTCGGCCGACGACGACACTCAGCTCGGACCCGGCACGGTCTAGCGTGAGTCATCCTATATGCACAAAAGAAGAAAAAATCCTTAGCTCCCTCTTGCGTTGAGAAATTATTGAGATAAGAGGGATTATCCAAAGATGGTACTTGCTTCATTACAAAAGGCATTGCCAGAAGATATTATAAGAGTAGGTACAATGAACCCAACCAAAAACAAGATCCGTCAAGTGCGGGTGATTGAGCAAAAACACGGCTTAGCAGTTGACTATTTTTATATCAGGTCTTCTATTATTTGAAAGCCTCTTTTGTGTTTCAGCGACTTTGGCTCACTTGAGAATATGAAGACCCAGCTTTCAAACGCCTCTGTGGCAGTGCAGGGCTCCGGTTGGGGTTGGCTTGGATACAACAAGCCGCTGAAGAAACTGCAGATTGCTACATGCCAGAACCAGGACCCTCTTCTGGCTACCACTGGTATGGTATTAAATAAGTGTTAAAAAATAAGACTAAAAAAGATCAAGTGTGGACTTGATCCGTAGTCCCACGAGAACGACCGCCTGGTGTAAACGTGTTCTTGAGAATGCGACTCGAAAAACATATTTTAAAGGTACCTACGATCACACTGAGCGGAATTGCACTGCAGCGGAACTGCGCGGCACGATGCGGCCAATTATTGTTTGTATGAAGCCGCGCCGCCGCGTGCAACTAGATTTTTTTAAATCTGCCAAGTCCAGGGTGTATTTCCGTCAAAAATCCGTTAATATAATTTTTTATCCGTCACTAAAAGCAGTTCAATTCTTAAATTATACATTTTCACAGTTTAATAGCAATTTCAAATAAAAATACCAATAGTACTTTCGAGAATACAAGAGTTTTGTGAAGTATTCTTACTCTAGGTACTTCTAGATAGAAGTACCTAAACCTTAAATGTACTAATTAAACCTATTAATTTACCCTTGAATTTTCGTCAAATTTAAAATCTTTCATTTCGTTCGTCACTTTCATTGCAAAAGCTGCAGATGCAGCAGTCGATGGCTGATAGTAGTTTTGCAGTGATCCTAACATGTTTATTACAGTATCAAGCTAAATATATGAGTAACAGTTTTACCATTACGTTTGAACCCAGAGCGTACCTATATTCAAAATGGCAGTTACCATGTTTTTGACTCCATTCATAACACTGAAATCTCTTTCCACTTCAGCATTTGAAATTAAATCTGGGATACAAAACGGGTTCGAATCCTGCCGAAATCGAACGAAATCGGATCGACATTATTAAATTTTCGTGGAAAAGATACAAAACATGTCTTTGACCGATATAATTGCCAACGTAAGAAATAATATTATTTAAAAATATTTTTATATCACTTATCTACCATACATTTGAAAAATGTAATAAAGCTATCTGGCTGAAAGTAGATAGTTTTTTCCGCTAAATTATTCCGTCAGCCCCGATGGTCAGATGGATTTTTCCCGTTTTCAACTATCCAAATCCGTTTGATATGACGGGAAATCCGTTAAATTGGTAACGCGGCGCCGTGCTGCGTGCGTCGCGCTGTTCCACTGCCGCGTAGTGCGATAAAGCAAGCGTCGTGAAACCGTTTGGCCGAAAAAATACTATTTCTATCTAAATCAATTAATTAAATTAATTTAGAAAATAGATTGAAGTGTAAATATTAGTTGTAATTGTTTTATTCTGTTGTTGTTATTCTCATAAAACTATCTGTTTTCCTTTGACTGATTTATATCTTTTTCACTTTAAAGGTGGAAGCGCACTACGCGTCAGCGGAACTGCGCGGCCGTGGGACTGCCCGTCAAATTAGAATAAATGACGATAAAAACCCCGCGCGGCTTATTTGGTAATTTGTTATAATTTGGCAGAAAGAGCCGCGGCCGTGCAAGATATGTCAAATTAGAACAAATCACCAAGTAAGCCGCGCGGCTTTTTTCGTCATCTGTGGCAGTGCCGCGACCGCACGGTTCCGCTGACGCGTAGTGCGCTTCCACCTTCATAACATTTCGTAGTAGTCTATTTTATACTGCATATATTGCTATTAATATTTAGCTGTCAAAGTCAAAACACGTTTGAAACAGGAGATGTGATAGTAAATTAATTTTAGACAAAATTTGCTGCATGCTGTTGCTCCGCTGCAGTTCAAGTGCAGTACCACAGTGCGGTATACTTCGCAGAGCCGCGTCGTGCCGCGCAGTTACGCTCAGTGTGTTTTCACCTTAATAGGACACCCTCCCGCCAGGTGGGATAATGACCCAAAGCCCCCAGAAAACTGCAAGCAGATGCTGGATGCGGTAAGCGGAAAACAGAGTGCTATGATGCTCATAAGGGAGGGGATGTCCATCTGTGGCCAAGCATAAGGCTGGTGATATTTCTTTTAGCAGTGTCCAGCATAATTATTATTATTATATTAATGTGAAAAACCGCAAAAAGGTGGAGATATTGAGCTAATTTTGTGAATTGGACCTCGAGACACATTTGCGCGTCTGGACGCCATGCGCTATTCCATATTAAAACCTTTGTTTTAATTTCAGGTCTAATCCCGCTTTTCGGTATTGATGTTTGGGAGCACGCGTACTATCTCCAATACAAAAATGTACGCGCTGACTACGTAAAGGCCATTTTCGACGTTGCTAACTGGAAAGATATTTCCGACCGATACGAAAATGCACTGAAATGAATTCTCAGCATTTAAAATTGCATTAGAGCATGAATACCTTATGTGAGCTTTTTGGCTGTTATCAATACGCGTAGGTCATTTCAATTAGATTTTATGTATTATAAGTTATTTGATTAAAATGTTTTTTTTCTATAGATTGTTTCAGTTACCCTGTCCGTTATTTAAAGAAGTATTAAAGACCAAGTCAGCGGCAGGTGTTATACATATTTCTTGACAATGATAAATAGCGTGTTGTCCGTACGATCTATTATACGCTGGAAAGATTTTGAATCTCGCGGGATTTTCTATAAGGATAGAAATTTAAACGGAACGTAATCACCCCCTCCCCCCCTCAGAACGAAACGTAAAAACTGTTCTGTCAATTTGACATCTATCAAATCAAGTTGAAAGTTCATGTCAAAAGTCAAAGTCAATCTATCGTCTTGTCTCGTCCGTCGTCGTCGGTCGGTTTGCTTTGATAAAATTAAGTCGCCTCTGAAATTATTATTTTTCTCAGCTTTTCTGAATTGTTCAGCAGTGTTATTACAGTTGAACGAGTCTACAAGATCATCTCCAGCTCTCTATGAAGTGGTAAGTTGGATTTTTCTTTTCAATTTCCAATGATGAGTCTGCAAAGATGGGTGGTGTTAAACATTGGTAATGTTATTGATTTTTTCGTTCCGCAGATTGTTGTAGCTTAGTTTTGAGCTAGTGCTACTATAGGTAGGTAGCAGAGTTTCAAAGCAAGGGTTCGCAGTCTCTGTCGATTTACGTTGTCACATTATTGAAAGAAAGATTTAAATAGCCTGGTGCCTAACCAGAATCTCAAGTCTTCCTGCATAGCCTTGGTCCCTTTGCAGGTACAGGAATATTTAGGAACACAACACAGGAATATCCTGCTTACCTGCCTATTTGAAAAGTATTATATCTGAATTTTAGCTCTTTATAGGTAGGTATTACAAAACATTATTTACCATGTTGATTAATATAAAACATATCAATGATCGAATCATTTATTTAAAAGAACACCAACAGTATTTTATTTAATAAATGTTGACATGAGCCATGTTCTAATATAGGTAGGTATATACTTATATAACCCTCCCCTGTTGGTAGTCGGGTAAAAAGGTGGATACAACATTCAATATTTTTATTTATTTATCATCATCATAACAAGTTTTTTTAACCCTAAGGCGATGCTAGATCTACTTAAATGGTAAATACAAGAAGATTCTTAACTTATCTAAGGTAAATGCAAGTAGTAAATAGACTAATCCAAAACACATTTTGCTTCTAACACGAGCATGCGCCATTTCCATGATTTTCGGTAGGTTTTGATAAAATATATCTGCGCTTTTTTCGGAGAGGATATTCAGTAAATAGATAGCTAGTGACATGGGGGCAAACTTAAGTAGGTTGGTCCTACAGCTGGGCATGTCCAGCATGGCAGGCCGGCGGCGCGCGCCCAAGTAATTGTTAGCCAATACCGCCGGGTGGTGCAGCTCCCCGCGCAGCACGCGCACCATGTACTTCACCAGCGCCACGTCTCTCCGCACCGACAGCCTGCAGTATCCTACCATACCTAGCACGAACAGACTCGGGTACATCAATGGGTAGTACGGATAAACTCCATACTCTTTTAAATAAATAAAGCGAGCAAATTTATTTTGGATTTTTTCCACCATTAGCTTGTACTTAGCTTCATGAGGGTTCCATATGATGGCATTTATTTCTAAGTGACTCCGAAAAATATGTAGTAAGGGTTTCTCGAAAACCACGCGAAAGTCTCTGACAATATAGGGAGGTATAACATCGGGACCTAGAGGGTACTTTGGTTATAAGGCACGAAGCGCAGTGCGGACGTCACGGGGACCCAGCCGGGCGACGTGCACCCGGGCAGCGTCCACCCCCGTGGGTGAGGCGCGCTCCGCCTCCATCGGGCCCAGTTTTGGCCGAACCGGACTGTAAACAGAGTGGAAGTATGAGGCGAAACATTCAGCACACTCTTCGTCACACAACTCCTGCCCATCCTTAGTAAAACGAGTTTTATTACGCTTAGATTGTTTTTGCCTAATGAACGCCCAAAAAGACTTCGGTTCATTTTTAAAATTTATTTGTAGCCTCTCTTGGTAGGCGTCAAATGTTTCTGCTAATTTAATTTTAACCGTGGACCTACATCTCGGAAATTGTTCGTAATCAATCTGTAATCGTGATAATTTATAAATCATATGATAACGCCATTTACGCTGGATCTCAGATATCAAATCAGCCGTATACCAGTCAGGGTAGTTATAACGAGACTTATTCGCTACCTTAGTACACTTCCTAGGTGTGCATTCGAATATAGCTTGATTTATAACTTCATAAAAGTATTCCAACGCCGCCTCTGAATTATCTATCCTAAATAATTGATTCCAATCGATGCATTCTAATTTCTAGTATAACGTAGGAAAGTCACATTTGGAAAAGTTCCAACAAAGATGATCTGCAGAGCTGTCTATACGGTGAGATGGTGGTTCGTGGTCTCCTCGGCGTGTGACCGTCGCCACACAGACGAGCGGCGGGTGCTGAACGTCAATAGGTACCAAGGGTCATCAGACAAATGTACCTCCAAGTCACTAGCTGGTAAAGAAGACAGCACTAGGTCAAGCGTACGATTGTTAATATTACGTACACAAAACATTTTTGACTCTTACAAGGTATCAAAACCTAAAGAGTACTTCCCGTTGACCTTGAATCATCATTATATAAGATGAAGCAAAGCAGTTATAATTGTTTGGAACCCTCAGTGCGCGAGTCCGACTCGAACTTTATGTTTTATTTTAGAATTTTTTAGAACAACAGTTTTTAATAAATAAAATAACTTGCAAGTTTTTGGGACAAAACCCTGCATAAGGAAAATTAATAGAACACATACAACTAAGTATAGATCATATCGATTTAGCACTATATTATACAGTCAAAATATGTTATCATCCATCGCTAAGGCTATGCGGTTGTGTACTGCATAACATTTTATGATTTTAAGGAGAGGTTGTTATTTATAGCCTTAGTCTGCTTCAAAACTCAAATAGCGCTATGCATGAATATAATTACAAGGGGAAGGGGTACATGCTAGAAACGTGCCAGGTATAGAGATAGGTCATGTTTTGCATTAGGGTGACTGTAAGGGACAGGACTGATGGAAACAACGAAAGTGCAAAGAGTGGTTAACGCGGCGGAGGCAAGCATACGTGCGCACTCGGTGGTGGTTAAAGGCTACTGAGTGATAAAATGCTAGCGGGGCGCGGCTGCGCGAGCGACTCGCGCGGTGTCTACCTCCGCACCCCGCTTCCTCCGCGCGCACAACGTACCCCTTGCCTCTTCCGCGTAAACACTAGCTTTATTCAATAAAAATACCAATAAAATACAATCAATTAAGGTAGGTAGGTAACTAGGTACCTACCTACTCTCAAACAACTAAAACAACTAAAAGACAGAACAAACAAGGTAACCCCCTATGTACGTAGGTAGCTACGCGTCGCCTACATTCCCCCCCTTAGTGCTGGAGCAGCACTCAAAACCACACGCGATACGTGCGACGCGTGTTGAATGTCTTCGCAGTAGCCCAGACTCGGTCATCACATCACGTCGAATAGGTACTCGAATACTGCGGCATTGTCGGTTTGGGATCGGCGGCCGCGCGGCGCGCGGCGTTCGGCGGCGGAGACGACCGCGGCGGCGACGACAACGGCGATGATAGTAGCAGCGGCGGCGGCCCGCCAATCGTGGAAGACCATCGTCTACAAGTACCAGCGAAAGTAATGTTCGTTTCTTTTCTAAGAATTTTTTGTTTATCAGGTTGTGCAGGTCATCTGGAAATGCTTTAATCTGGAAGTTGTTCATCAATCGGTTCTCAGCGCGTTCCATTATCGCGATCTCTGCACTAACACTGGAAATTTTTCGTATTCTATCTGTTTCGGATAACTTTACAAACTTTACAAAGGTTCGAGATCTCAGGAATCTCGACGGGAGCGGCATGGGTGACGCCGGTGACGGCGGCGGCGTCGAAGCGGATGGAGCAAGCGGCGGCGGCGGCGGCAGAGCGGACGGTGACAGCGGCAGCGGCTGGGTGGCGGGCGGCGGCGGCGACGGCGGCGTTAGAATGGACGGCTGCGGGCGGCAGCGTCGGCGGCGGAGCAGACGGCGGCGCGGGCGGTAGCGTCGGCGGCGGAGCAGACGGCGGTGCGGGCGGTAGCAGCGGCGATGTAGCGGACGGCGGTGGCAACGGCGTGAGAGTGGACGGCCGCGGCACCGTCGCGTCGGCGGCGAAGCGGACGGCGCGAGCGGCAGCAGCGGCGGTGAAGCGGACGGCGGCGATAGAATGGACGGCTGCGGGCGGCAGCGTCGGCGGCGGAGCAGACGGCGGCGCGGGCGGTAGCAGCGGCGATATAGCGGACAGCGGTGGCAACGGCGTGAGGGTGGACGGCCGCGGCACCATCGTCGCGTCGGCGGCGAAGCGGACGGCGCGAGCGGCAGCAGCGGCGGTGAAGCGGACGGCGGCGAAATGTTTAGTTCGTATGCACGCGCGAGTCTGGTGCGAGTACTTTTCGTAGGTATTTTAGGTTTCGGCAGTTCGTACCTACTCAAGTTCACGTCGCCGTCGGTCACATTTTGCACAGATAGGTTCAAGTTAATAACACTTTTTGCCGTCCCGTTAGATAGTTCAAAGTCCACTGCGCTATTGTGCCGCGCAATACGCACAGGCATAAACTGTCTTTTGCCGCGTAGGCCGGCATTCGATACAAGCGTGGCACTGTCACCATTGCCACTGATCGAATTCGCAGTCAAGCCGTCATAACTACTCACATTCAAATGGTCCACGGTTTCCACTTGCAATTCACTATCAGTCTCGGTGCAGCTTTCGAACAATTCGGTGCCGAAGTCGTTTCCGGTTCCGGTGTCCGTCTCATGGACACTGTTTAGCGTTCTTTCGTCCGTTCCATGTCCAGCAGACGTAGCAGTCAGGTATTTCAGCGCGCTCGCTAGGGTCTGTACCGTAGGATCATCGTTGCCGTGAGCGGCGACGACGGCGGCGGCGGGCAGTAGGCGAGCGGCGAGCACGTTCACGGCAGGCGGTGGGCAAGCGGTGAGCGCGTTTTCAACGGCCGATGGTGGCGGCCCGGCGGGCATCACGAGGTGCAGGATCGGTTCCTGCGGTGCCGGGTACAATGTGGCGCATTGAAGCTCCTTTCCGCTACTTTCGAGCCACGTGTTCGGTAGACGATGCTCGCTGGGGCATACTTCTGAAGGAAGGCAGCAGACAGAGCTACCCTTACAATCCAGTTCGGCAATATCTGCCTCCAGCTTCTTATCAATCAGTTCCAATCTGATTTTGGCTTGGGCTTCTGCAGCCTCCAATATTAATTTTTTCTTACGCGCCAACAATGACGAGGTCGATGACCTTTGGCGCGTCTTCGAATCTCGAACGCGTTGAGCTGTCCAATGGCCAGAATTGTGTTCGTTCATCTTGTTCCTGGCTGTTCAACAGCTAGCGAGATTTGTTGAGCACCTTTTTGTTAACCGCAGCGCGTTGTTCCTCCTTTGTTGCTCATTGCGTGCTCACCATACTTTTGCGAGTCGCTTGGTCGCATCCAGATTCGGCTCGAAGACCACAATGTAGGGGACAGGACTGATGGAAACAACGAAAGTGCAAAAGAGTGGTGAACGGGGCGGAGGCAAGCATACGTGCGCGCTCGGTGGTGGTTAAAGGCTACTGAGTGATAAAATGCTAGCGGGGCGCGGCTGCGCGAGCGACTCGGGCGGTGTCTACCTCCGCACCCCGCTTCCTCCGCGCGCACAACGTACCCCTTGCCTCTTCCGCGTAAACACTAGCTTTATTCAATAAAAATACCAATAAAATACAATCAATTAAGGTAGGTAGGTAACTAGGTACCTACCTACTCTCAAACAACTAAAACAACTAAAAGACAGAACAAACAAGGTAACCCCCTATGTACGTAGGTAGCTACGCGTCGCCTACAGTGACCATAGTACAGTGTCGAAGTTAAACTTGCTTTTGAAATTTTATTTTCTGACATTTCATTACATAAAAAAAAATTAAAAAAAAGTGTAATTTTTATAATCACTGGGCCCAGAAACAACACAGCCAACTCTTATTTCTTTATAATTTAAATTTTATGGTACCTACAAGGAATTACTGTCGTTCTGTTTTTATTGCTGTGGAATTGTGTAAAATCCCATATGGTGATTCGAATATGGCATAAATCTCCTTTTGTAATATCTATAACTTATGTTACCTATTATATATACCTATTATATATATAAGACCTACTCAAATTGCTTATAAAAAACGACATCTAGTGTATATGTAATACCTATGGTGGAATTAAATGAAATGAAATGACAGTGGCTTCTCTCCTATACAAATATAAGCAGAAACAAACAAGACATGCATCTGAATGACTGGATTATAGTGGTACAGAACTGACATAAGTGGAGAGGGATGCTATTGGCCTTTCTTCTTTCCACTACTCCCTGTAGCTATCGGTGAGATAGTACCTACATATAGGAAATAATAAAACGTCAAATGCGAGTCGGACTCGCGCAACGAGGGTTCCGTAACGAAACATTTTATTAATTATTAAGATAAAAGAGCTTGTTTCTTGCCAAATATCATGATTTTAGCTCAATGGGAAGTAGGTACCCTATAGGATTGTAGTCCATGGCGAGAATCAAAAAAATATTTTTTATGATTAGACTACAATACTACAGTTTTCGGATATTTCCCTTTACTTGTGCTTAAAGACCTTGCTTCTTGCCATATCTCATGGTTCTAGGTCAACGGAAAGTACCCTATAGGTTTTTAGTCCATGGCGAGGTTAAAAAAATAGTTTTTCTGTGAATAAACTGCAAATTTTCCCTCTACAAGTGCTATAAGACCTTGCTTCTTGCCAAATTTCATGATTCTAGGTCAACAGGAAGTACCTAACCTATAGGATATATGTGCATGTGATTACCTTGGAAAATTCAAAAAAATTGAACGGCTGTAACTTTTGATTGCGTTGACTTAGAAGTTTGATTTAAATCGCGGCTCCAAGAGGTTACGAACCTGAGTATATGATGTGAATTTCAAGTTTCTGAGCTAAGAGGGTTGACAGACGCAAAGACGGACAACAAAGTGATCCTAGGGTTCCTTTTTTCCTTTTGACGTTCGGAACCCTAAAAATGCGCATAACCAATAAAATTGTAGACGTTGATGTAACGATAGAAATAAAACATTTAATTCTTGATGAAATCCACTATCCACCCTTATCCAAATCCACGGTTACAATATCACCGATGGATTATCGGGTTTGGCGCCGCACGCGATTCCCTCGCCGGTTAATGCACTCCATGGTACAAGTAAGGGGGGAGTGGTAAATTGAGGGGGATGTCCTAAAATTAAAGGTTATTATGTCCTGTTTGTTTCTACAAACAGAACATAATAACCTTTAATTTGTTATAATGTGTGTATATAAACATAACTCGAATATGAATATAATTGATTAAGATTAAAAATAAACCTAATAAGAAATAAAATGAAATGAAATGCTTTATTAAAAAAGAACAGCATGTTTACATACATAGGTATTACCTAGTCGGTAGAATGCGATCGATTTCTTGTCAATTACCTACTTAGGTATAGATTTGCGGTAAAAAATACACATAAATGTCACAGAAATAAAATTATAGTTAAAGTTACAATAAGTAAATAAAAAATAAGTAATAAAAAAGTAAGTACTTGTTATAAAAAAAAAAACAGAAAATAATAAAAGTTTTAGTACATTCAGTTATAATTATAATGTACTGCACACTAGGTAGGTATACCTACATGAAACACACGACACAAGTACCTGATGACTAATGTCAGTGCAGCCGTCGCCGACAGTTGAACGAACCCTGTATTTTGCGACAGGAAACGTCTCAGGGAAAATTCGATATTATTTCCGGGGAGTTGGTAACTCGTTTACGAGACGGTCTTTACCCTTTGAACGTCCAAGCTCTTCAGACATATTGGGACGCTCTTGTGGACATTCTTAAATAACTTATAGTGAGTTCTAGTAAGTTCTAACTAGGTACATTTTAACTCTTCTACAGTTAACTTACTATACTTAAGGTTTTCTTAAAATTATTGATTTGAAATTTAGTTTCATCGAAGATGAAAGCGAGTTAAACTGATTTAGCTCTCTATTTTACGCCCATATACCATAGAAGAAGCTGTGAGTTTGTATCTCTCGACTTTTATTGCTGTTAATTGAACTAAACAAGCTTCCAGCATATGAGTAAGCCATCCACCAGATGGTCAGCATACTTGTCTTAGGCATAGCATAAACATGCTTTACATACCAATCTAAAACACGCACTCATTCATACACACTTGCTATTGAAACATTGTTACCCTTATGTGGATGAGTAATGCGTCATTCAGGCGTCATTAAATGTCATTCCTATTGCACATGTGGTTGACTCATACAATTACCTTATGTAGCGTTATAGCTGTATAGGTAAGAGTGTTTGTGAGATTGCAGCGTGCAATAAATAAATAATGCTGGACACTCTTGGACTCCTTATAAAATGTATTGGAAAAGCTTTTTGCGATTTCTGACTTTTTTAGTAAATCAAACTCAGTTGATACGATATTTTTTTTGATAAAAAAATAATAATCTATAGACATTTAGAACTGGAGTCGCGCTCAAATTGTCACTGATTTTTTCTTTAAAAGTATCATGGATGACTTTGCCGTATAATGAATTTGTTAGAAGTTGTAAGCCAAAAACTAAAAAAAGTCTAGGTTTTTTGAGCACCACGAAGTTAGCACAGGTCTTTCGAAGATCAATCATTATCATCTAAAAAAACATTCATTATCATCGCACTCACACTGGCAAAATATAATCAGATGATCATCACGTCATCTCTTCGCGATGCTATTGGTAATTCAGGTGTACGTAGTGGTGCTCGTCGGACCCGAGTTCTTTGCATGCCGTCTTTCTCTTTTATCAGCAAGAGAAACGAACCAGTTTCGGCCGCTCGGTGCGTTCGCGCATAGGGCTTCACAGCCACACCAAGAAAATGTAAACCTAACCAAACCACAGGCGATGATGATGATGGTTATTCTTATTCCAACTTTCAAATTTCTTCCCTATGGCTGAAACTGCCACTTGACACGTCCGATTTTTCATGAGAATGTGTTAAAAAGTTACTCAGAATTTTATAAACGAGTTCCTGTAAAAGCTTTTCAAGAAACGAGATCCTGTACATCTTCATTGCGAACTTTCCGATTTCGAAATATAATAAATGAGGCACGAACTTTTTTAGGGCCCACAAAAACTGTTACGGTCCAAGTTTCTACATTAGCGTTATAGCGCGTTCAGTTATTTGTAATATATTTTTTAGACTGATGTAGGGTAAGGCCTTTCTAAGTTTAGTCGCTTTTTTGGGGTTCCGGTAATAAAATCATAAGCATATAAAAAGTAGGGATTTTTGACTACCTCGTTATATTTTTTCTACTCTAACCTATACACTAGCAAAACTCGATGTGGAAAATTTGCAAACAAACCACGACATCGATCACAATGTAATTTGCGTATGAAAATACGCAGCAGTAGAGTAAGTTTTAGGTTAACTATGTGGGCGGTTAGTTTGCAAACAATCCACATCGATTTTGGCTAGTGTATAGGCTTATCTATCATCTTTCAATAATATAATCATTTTATCTAGCTAGTAAATCACAATCAACGCCAAAAAATCATCACTGATCAGGGTCAGTTTTCCGGAAGAATTTTTAGGTTTGAAGTGGCTATTTCAAGAATCTTTGTGCCATAATATAGTATAACAACTGTTCGACTCAGTATTTAGGAACAATCCTCTTTTATCCCTCGGTAACTCTTGCAGACGTGTTAAAAGAATTATTCAAGGTGCTTCTAAGAGCTGTAGACAGGTATACGAACTTGCATTTAAATTCTATTTTACGATTTCTAGCAGCTCCCCTTTGGACTGAAAACTAGGGTGGTGTAGGAAACAGAAATAGTAGATAATTCCAGGTTTTTAATTTATTTATTTTGATTGTTAGCATCTTTTAACTTGAGCCATCATCACGTCACGTCTCATAATGGACCACAAGCTTGGTGTAACCACGTCTAATTCACCAGAAACAAAGTAAAGAAATAAAGTTTAGATGCTAGCGTAAATGACATGACCTTAGATCGCATTCTAGCTAAATCTTAGTTTGTTTGGCTTATTATTATACTTGTCCAGCTGTGGACTAACATATGCTTATAGTGATTATTAGTATAATTTAAAGAGCTGTTGCTAGCTCTTTTTATTTTTTAAACTGGGTATTTCACAGAGCATTATCTAGTAGCCCCAAGCTAAGGCAGAGCGATAACTGATATACATAATGTTATACAATACATAGATAGATATTTTTTATTATACATAAAAAACGACCAGAACACCCTGAACAAATGTCTGCAGATCGTAGGTTACACACATTTGTCCCGAGGCGGGAATCTAACCTGCAACCTCCTGCGTCGCAGGCAGACCTTCGCTCACCGCACCACAGAGGTCGTCTCTAACTCTCTTATCGGTGGAATGAAACAATATCCTCCACTGTTCTTTTACATTCCGGTCTCTTTTACTTATTTCGGTATAACAGCGACTTTCTCCTTGACCTGACTCTTATTTAAGACGACCTTCAGATGATATGTCAGAGATAGATTGAAAATACTTTATTGCACTCAAATAATGAACAAAGGAATACCTACGCCCGTCTCACATTACCGCGCGGAATCGAATTCGCGGAGCCGCAACTCGTGTCCGCGACAGTTTCGCATCTGTTCTGCATCTCGTACAACGGACATCGTCATTGCGAAACTCTTGCGGAACCGCAACTACGGTACCGCGTGGTAGTATGAGAGCGCTCTTAGGTATCTTAGAGCGTAAGCGCTAATTGGCGGTCTTACTTCTTATGTAACCCACATTTTAAAAATGTTGTCTCACGAAAATCTTTCTTTTTCCCGTTCTTTTCTTGTCGATCTACGTCAAAAGTTCGGCAACGTTGTAGGTACAGACAAATAACATAATTTTACCGTCTCACTCAGCCGGCAGTTACTTGATGCAAATTACATACTTTCCGCTTAATTAAGCAACGTTGTTGTCTTGTGTACACGGGATAAACTTGTCCCGGAATTTTACGGCGTTTTAACAGCCCCGGTTAGGTCCTCGTCTTGGAGCGGAAAAGTTACAGAAAATTCGATGTTGTAATTTGCAACTTTAGAGTCGGAGACATGGTTAGGTTTTGCAAGTTTGAATTTCATACTTCAATTTTATAACTTGCTATGTAAGCAAGCAAGTTTCGTTGAAAACTTATAAGTATAAAATGATATAATTTCAATCGTTTCCATCCTTCGTGGGCTCTCCGTGGGAAATACGCGAAAATGTGGGTTGAAAAGCTCTCATTTTTTGCTCGCTTGGTATGAAACGGCAAAAATGAATTTGTGGTGCGAAACAGCGCTACACCGAAAATATTTTTGTAAAACGAATCTAATATAAGAAACGAAACAAATCACAAACGATGACTATTAAGTTTGTTTTGCAAACATATAAATTTGCTCCAATAATTTCGTAAGGTTTTTTACCAAAACTTGTTTTTGGGATTTTTTGTTATTGTATTGAATCTGATAATAATTATGAAAATAAAAATTAATATTTAAGGGGCAAAATGTACTATTGAAGGAGTAGTTTGATGTTTTTTTTTTAATTGGTGTTTTCTGTGAGGGTTAAAGCGCGCTCATTTTGTGTCCTAGAGTGATTTATTATAAAACTTCACAAAACAGAACACAAAGAATTATAATAGGCGATTTGACTAAATCATAGTCAGTGACAATGTAACAAAGCGTAATCAGGGAAAAAAATATGCTTATTTTGGGTAAAAAATGGACACAAGACACATTTTTTGATATAATAAATGATCACGTGAACGAAAACGCTCTGCGTGTGCGCGTTGGTGACGTCACAGCTATCACAGATTGCAGTGCGTGTTGTTATTCTTGTTAGGTGTGGTGTGCGGCGTGACGTCAACGAGTCATGTCACCGGAGCCATGACAGAGATTATCGTTTTGGCGCGGCATTATTTTGTTCAAACTTTAAAATTAGTTTTTATAACTAATACGACTGGCCTTGAAGAAATATTAATAACAGTTTGCATAATTTTTATCAGACAATACGTTAGAATTATTTCCCTGCAGTAGTCAAGTAGCCTATTCCATATCATTCAAGACTCCATCTTTATGGACCTTGTTATCCTTATTTTTACTTAGCCCACAAACCTACTCTTATATTCTAAGATGTATGCCATAATGCGTGGCTTTCATTTCCATCAAATAAATAAATAATGCTAGACAATTCACATAGCATTATCTAGCCACAAGCTAAGCAGAGCTTGTGTTATGGGTACTAGTTATCTGATATACATAATACAATAATAATAATAATTCTTTATTTCCTCTTCACAATAGGTTAGGTACTTAAAATTAAGTTATTATATGGACAGTGGTAGAGCGATAATGAACCTGTATTGTGAGAGGCTGGAGCTTGCTATAGGTTTCAATAAAGAACCTGTAAATACAAGTCTCCAGGGCCCCCACTCCACGGACTACATACAATAGGGTACCTACGTCATGGTCTCAGGATCTTAAAACTAATCGGGTTTTCTAACTGTGTTACCAGCATTACAAGAAATTTTAGGTACAATTTAGGTAGAAATTTGAGAAAATCAAAACACACTAAGAATAACAACAAAAAAATTATAAAAGCAAGTACAGACAGACCTAAATGTGTGTTAGTTTGACTGTGTGAAGCCGTGTATGTGTATGTATGTGTAGTGTAAGTGTATGTGCGCATGTTTGGCCCGGTCAAGATCTGAGGACACCGGCCTCCTAGAGTCCGGCAGGAGAAACCAATATATGTAAGTATGTGCGTTTGTGTGTCGTGTGTATATGAGTGTGAATTTGAGTAGGTATATGTTCATCAAGTAGACCCCAACATCCAATCAATCCAATACAATAAACATAGGTTTATACCCTTACATAAAAGTAAAAAAACTGTTTTACTTTTATCTAAGGTACGAGGTTCAACCTATTTCCATTTGATTATTCAGAATTATTATTATTTATTCCATGCCAACGGCCAAGACCTCCTCATTACCCAGTTTAAAGTAAAATACGGCCCCGTTCCGGTAACAATATTAAAATTAGTCTTATACGCCTTGGGATAAAGCTATTTACATTTATTAATATTTTGTCCAGCGTTTTGTACAGGGGCTCAGCGAGTTTTTACTCTATTTAAACGGGTTTTTTGCGGTAAATTAGACAGACAGTCTGTGGGTTGGCAACAAGACGGACTTTGTTAAGTTTAATTTATCTTAATTTATAATGGTTTTGTTCGTTTCTTTTCTCTGCTTTGATTGACCTAAGCATAGCTGTGTTGAAGAAGACCTCTAAATCCTTAATCATCAAAAACCTACGACCCTCATTGGTGTTAATTTAGATGTCGCCAAAACCAAACTGAACTAATTTGATAGCGCTAAAAATACTGCCTTCCTTGTCGACCCGATCGAAATAGAAAGTATTACATCATTTTTATTGTTTTCAGATAAATTTAGTTTTGTTGCCATCTGAATTGAGAGAGACCACGTTGATCAAAAATGTTACGTAACATGATGACAAAGGTTTTAGTAATAAGTTTAATCAAAACTGCAAGTTGGGATGCTTCTCGAATGTTCCTTACCGACCACAAGAGGACGCGGCTGGCACCCAACCCCTCGTATATTCCAATAAAGAAAGACAAGTCTAATAACACGACCCCCGTAAGCTCCCAAAACGACACCTCGGCCGAACAAAAATCAACCGTACCGCAAGTTATGAAGCCTCACTTCAGCTTGGGATAAATATTCTCGGTAATAAATACGAAAACAGAGTCGCACGTCCGGTAAAGTTTTAAGAAAGAACGTAGGTAGAATATTAGGTGAGGTTAAGTAATGGAAATTTGATAACACGCGTCAGAGAAATTACAAGCATAGACGTTGTGCGGCGCGAATGATAATAAATTTGATTAGGGTTCGAATCCACTATGGTCGAGCTTTGAGTTATCTGCAAATTGTGTCAACAAATCCGAACAAAAAAAAACTAATACTATATGCTCGGGGTTGAAAAAAGATATCCTTATCGAGGGCCTATACTACGACGCCATTTTGTGAAAAGGATAGGTATGGGATCTCGCGTTTCTAGGAGCGAGCCAGGCCTTGGCAACGCAATCCCAAAAAACAAGTTTTTGCTTATTATCTATTAATAATAATGCTGGACAATTCACACAGCATTAATTAGGACATTGTTTAAAAAAAACGCAACATATGAAATGTTCTTTATACTTAGTTCAATTACCATACCTACTACTTATTCTCAAGATCTTAAGTTCTGTAATTAGAGGTAACTGCGATTTTTTTTCTATAGTGATTTTTTTATGGAATCATATTTTCGAAACATATAAAGGTTAGAGGAACGATAGAGTAAGTCCTGAACTTTAAATATACATTTCAAAGTTAAATATTCAGTAGTTTGGAAAATATGGAGATCCGATGGAGCTGATTTGAGGTAGTATAAGCCCTTAACAATATGTACTGATGATAGTATCGCAAATCAATGAATATTTTGAACTGTACTTAAAATCAACAACAAGAAAGTAAATTTTAGATTAAGGTCTGTTGGAATATTTACCTTTTTGGCCGATAATTAAAAAATCGTGTATTATTTCTTTGTTTTGACGGTTTCAATATATTCCTCGTACGCCACCATACCACAGATGGAAGACTTGTACCGACTCTCGCTTGCTATCTCAGTTTTTTTTCACAAACTTCTAACTCCTCCATGCCTTTCTATTTCAACTGGTTTGAAATCCTGTTGCTCTGTAAGAGTATCGAAAAAATCAACGGTGAACATCTTTAAATGCGAGAACAACCCGTGAATGTGTTCTGATCGCGATTGTTCCTCTATTATTTATTTGCCAAACAAAGCAGCGCTGGGATTCGCTAGGAAAAGGTTAAGCAAGTCCTATTGGCGGAATATTACCATTACGCTGCTCAGTTATTTAACACGTCTCTGGTGGAAAAGTACCCTTACATCTTATTTATACTTATACTAGTATATTAGGAAAGTCTGAAGACTTGCCAAGTTTTCATATTAAATGTTACCGCCTACGTTCGACCTTATCGGAGGCTGGCGGGTGTCGATCAATTCACTGCGAAGACCTAATTGAGGTCTTATTCCTTATTCATTAAGTTTCTGTATTGAGTGTGGGATGAAGGCCCTTTAGCGGCTTAACGGTGAATAAGAAAAATTAAAATTAAAAATATTTTCAAAAATTCAGGTACAGATTTCCTGCGGTCTCCACAAAGCCTGTATCGCAAAGACCAGTAGTTAGAATAATCTTGACAATTAGGGTTACAATTTTTTTTAATAGATAACTACCAAACATAATGTAGGTAACTTGAAGAAGAAAAACGTATGTAGGTTTAATTATA
Organism: Eupithecia exiguata; assembly: GCA_947086465.1. NCBI lineage: Eukaryota > Metazoa > Arthropoda > Insecta > Lepidoptera > Geometridae > Eupithecia > Eupithecia exiguata. Next base: position 3,185,294 of record OX352245.1, on the reverse strand, counting down.
ATTGTTTTCTTTTCCATATGTTACTCAAACGCCACCATCTGTATTGTTCTTTTATGTCCAGTTCATCCCAAGGGTGCCTGGAAGAGATCGCTCAAAGCGATAAGGCCGCCCTTTGTACTTCCTTGATTCTCAGAATTTTCTTCTGTATTGTATTTTGTGTTTGCGTGGTACAATAAAGAGTTATCTATCTAAAGTAGATGTGGTTGCAGGAAACATAAATGAAAATAAAAATATGAAAAAAGCGTGACTTTAGTAGTAAAGGGTTAAGTGCGAGTCGGACTCTCACACCGAGGGTTCCGTGTACTTGTAAGACCTTGTTTCTTGCAGATATCATGATTCTAGGTCAACGGGAAGTAGTACTCAAACCGGGACTCAAAAGGTTTTTGGTCCATACGATAATAATTTTTTTAAATTGGTGAATAAACTAGAAATTTACGGTTTTGGATTTTTCCTTTACTTTTCAAATTTTATGATTCTAGGCCAACGGGAAGTATCCTATACGGCTTTGACTGCATGTGAATCCTTTTAGAAATTAAAAAATTTGGGCATAAAGTTTGATTTATATCACGGCTCCAAAAGGTGACCTGAGTATGTGATGTTAATTTCAATTTCAACTCAATCCCTCCACGCGTTCCTGAGAAAAGAGGGTAGACAGACGGACGGATGGTCAACAAACTGATCCCATATGTTCATTTTTTATGCAACCCTAAAAACTACCTTCGACATAGTATTCGAAGTAATTATCCGTTAGAATCGTAATGCTGTATATTTTCACACAAATCAGCCCCTTCTGAGTCGCAGGCAAATTTTTCTCTCACTGCGCTACAGCGGTTTTAAAAATCTATTCTTTCTGTATATCATAGTAAAAAGTATTGTCTTCTTTCTGGGAATAATAGGAATTACGTAGAATGAACATCAAAATGAAAATGGGAATCGAAATCGAAATAGAATTCATATGACTTGAGTAAACAAAAACCTTAGGCTCCGTTCGGTTTTTGCTTAGTACAATTTCAGATTCCAATTTCAAAATGCATTCAGCAAACCACGTAGTCACGTAGCCTATAAAGGACGTAGCATAGGCGCTACTAACGGCTGCTTTATAACGGAATACTACGTTTTATAGACAACGGAACGCTAAAAGTTGTAAAACGTGTGCTGGAGACTTTATTTATCGTATTGGCGTAGGTTTACTGGTTTTCAGTTGCTAGCGTATATATGTATATGTACATATATGTATTTACTAGAAAGCTATCTCGTCTATTTGCGTTCCGTTTAGTACATTTTTTTAGCCTAAAAAGGTTATTCAAGCAGTGTTTATTTTATATTGGGATGTGTTATTTATTATCCCTTTTGATTTATTCGATATTATCTAAAAACGCGTGTATGTTCCTTCTTGAATTTTTTTATTCCTACAAAGAATAACATGAACTGAACCCCATATACAATGAACTTGTATGTCTGCCCATTATAAAGCTAGAATCTTATAAGGATAAAAAAAAGCAAGTTTACTTATAAACTGTATAATGTTTTGTTAAGAAGGATAAAATAACGCACTAAAAAACAAAATGAAAAACTGCTTTTGAATATCCATTAAATATGCACTGAAAACATGAAAAATATCTTAACAACATTAAGACAAAGTTCGTTGCACTCCAGCACTTTAAAATTCAACCCTATTTTTACCCGACTGAAAGGAGAGGGATATGCCTTTCTGTTTTGGTCTCCTTTAAGTGATTTTTATTCACGTTACTTTGTATTTTGTAAGTAGAGAAAACTTAATAGAGTACTGGATGCTTTTATTACCGGCGAGCTGTTGCTAGTGCATTATAAATGTAGCTCTTGAGTGTAAAGTTTAATACTAGGGGCTTAGTGTTCGTTATATCTTAGAAAGTTTCTGTTTTATTTTAGAGACCCATATTACGATGGGAAGCGGGGAAACTGTTGGCTGAGTTTTATAAGACTTTTTTTTTATAAAACACTGTTTTAACCGCATTGATCGCGTATATTTTTTATATTTTGTTTATAACCTGACGTTTCGGAGGCTTTTCAGCTTCCATGGTCACAGGCAGACGTTTTTTTTGCCAGAAAGAAAGGAAAAAAAACTGTTTTTTGATTCATTTTCATGATTGTAATTTTTTGTTTTAGATGACACTGATTTAAGCGAAGAAGAATTTCCAAGAAAGGTAAGGGTACATTGTTTTTTTAAAGCTCAATACTAAACGAAACTTTAACTGGTTGTGTTCAAACGAAATAAGCAATGATATTGTGGAGTAATACCATAGACAGAGTGGTTCGTCCTTATACCAAAAGGTTCTCAGTAGTAAAGCGATCGCAATGCGATTCACCTTGGGAGCGAAACGTCCTCAATTGAAAAAGTGCAGTCTTTACAAAGCGAAATGACGTTTTTCTCAAACGACCGCTTTTAAAATAGTCACGGAAGCAAAACTTCCTCAGTTTAAAAGCAATTCCATGAAAATGAACAAATTAATATTTTTTTTACCATGTTTGTTTTTGAAGAAAATAAACCAATAAAAATAGAATTTGATTACTTTGAAACACAATGGTTGAAACCGACTGCGGAAATACTGCATTATCTCACTAATATTATAAACGTGAAAGTTTAGATGGATGGATAGATGGATGGATGTTTGTTCCTTTATCACGCCAGAACGGCTGAACGGATCTGGATGAAATTTGGCACAGAGATAGATTATAGTCTGGAATAGAACATAGGCTACTTTTTATCCCGGAATTCCCACGGGAACGGTAACTACGCGGGTGAAACCGCAAGGCGCTGCTAGTTTAAAAATAAATAGCTTGTGCCCGTGGCGTCCCGTCTTCCTCTCTGCCAATTTTCATTAAGATCCGTTCAGCCGTAGGCGTGAAAAGGTAACAGACAGACAGACAGAGTTACTTTCTAATTTATAATATTTGTATGGATTATTTAATTTATCTGACACAAAAAAATACTGCATTTTATTACTGTAAAGGAGGTTATGCCGTGTAAAATACCCAGCATTATTTATTTATTATTAACGACTAATTTAAACCTCAAGTGACTAATTTAAACTCACAGGGGTCTCTCTGACCCCAACCTCTGAGATACAAATCGTTTTTGTGACAGTTAAATTATCTAGCGGCGTATTTGTCGTGAACTCTAATTGGTTTCGTGTTGCCATTGAAGGTACCTTAATGAGGCACCTGTGTACCCCAAAACCTGCGTCAATTTTGGGAGATATTAATTAGAAAGACGGCATGAGTCTGATGTCAATATGAGCAGCAATTAATTTAAGGCGCATACCCCAGTCAAATAGCGCCGCTACCTACTGTATCTTATTATTCCGTTTAACAAAGGAAATTTCTAAAATCCATCGCACAGTTTGTGATACCTATTATAAGCTATAGTTATAGTTTTATTCCATTTAGTTTAGGCAGTGAATCGAAAATAGATTTTGGTGGCCACCAAGGGCAACTTCGAATTTGACGACAGCTGTGGCGCAGTAGGCGAAGGTCCGCTTGCGACACTGAGGGTGGCGGGTTCGATCCAGTCGCAGGACAAATAACTTAATGTACTGCAGGTATTTTTTCTGGGTCCGGGTGTATAAGAATTATGAATATCAGTCTTAGAGACAACACAAGCTCTGCTCACTTCGGGGCCAGATAATGATGTATGAAATTGTGTAATATTATTTATTATTTTTATCACGTGCCCTACTGTTACGTCGCCGTAAGGCTGGTGGGAAAATCCCATTTGCTCCAATTACACCGTGTAGATGACTACAGCGTGGGTGGTCGTTATTTTTCCAAGTTCCTAGCTCTAATAAATCTTCCTCTGTCATCGGTAGAGTTACGAGTCTGCCTCTGATTTACTATAGTTTCCAGGCACCCTGTAGTTTATGTAGGTGATGATATTGTGTATACTCCATCCACTCTCTTATTTTCTGTTTGGTACATGCACGCCTATAAAGTTCCCTAATTGTTGACAGGTGAGTGAATGAAGACTGAATGATAGAATGAAGTATTTCATAGACACAGTTACTTTTAACGGATAGAGATGCGAATCTGGGGGGACTAACGGAAAAACGCGTGTAAACGCCGCGGTCAGTAGCAAGTAGCAAATATAACAACAAAAATAATACAATTTATTCAATTGAGTATTCTGATTCCAAAAATAAAGTCATTTAGACGCCCGAGTAAGATCCGTAAAATAATACTAAATGTTGAGCAAAACTAAAAAAATCGATTACAAATAGGATATTTGACTACATTGAAAATAAGTTGCAAATAGGTTATTTTTATAAAAAAAAAATATGTCTATTTTAGGTAAATAAACGGGATTAAAATTACACATTTTTATATATGTTCACGTGACCGAAAACGCTCTGCGTTTGGTTATATCGCTGGTAAACGTCACACGTATCACAGATTACAGTGCGTTTTGTTGTTCTTGTTAGGTGAGGTGTGACGTCATCGAGTCATGTCACCGGAGCCATGACTGAGATTATCGTTTTGACGCACCATTATTGTATTCAAACTTTAAAATTAGTTTTTATCTCTAATACGACTGGCCTTGAAGAAATATAAATTACACTGCATTATTTTTATCAGACAATACGTTAGAATTATTTCTCAGTAGTAGTCAAGTAGCCTGTTCTTCACAAACAAAATCGACTGTCATTGAAAACCGAATCGGTAAAGCATTAGGACTATTTGATTGTTATCGAATTACCAAATAGCAAATAAGAGAGTGAAATAACCATAGTTTCTTTTATATTGAAGATTTGATGGCCGACTATCTGTCGGTGGTCCATTATTGCGTAACAATATACGGTATAATAGTTACGGCTCTTTTATGTGTTGCTTTTGTTGATGTGCGGATGTTATTGGTTCGAATTCGACGCTGATGTTTAATGAACTGCCTTAACTTTGTAAATAACTGAAATGTTCCACCATAAGTTAATGTGTAAAGTTTTCGATACCAATTAAATTCAAGGCCAACATTTTCGTATCGTTGAATAAATTATTAGTATAAAGGACTCTGATTTTGTGTACCTACGCATTTTATAAACAATACAATTTAACTAACAGTATACTTTTGCACCGTGAAATATAAAAGTCAACAAAATAAATATGAACCGTCGAAATTTGTATTAAAATTAAAATTTTCTTCACCAGAGTAAAGAGATTGTGAAAATACGACGAACTGCATCTTGAATACATGACGTGATGGTGGTCATGTGAAGCTATTTTGATAAAAATACCATAAAATTATATTAATTAGTCGTGTTACAAAATATACTTTTAACCTGAAAATATTACTCATTTGTTGGCTTTTTTATAGTCTAAAAAAATAAAAAATAAATTAATATTTTCCGGTTGAAAAGGTATATTTTGGTCAGATATATGAATTTTATACGTGAGTTTCCTTATTCCACCATAACTTTTAAACGCTGGGGCAGAATTGTAATTTTTTTTAGTAATATAAAAAGAAAGTTTCTTTTAATTTAACCTTTATTATTGTTGCATATCTCAGCTATGGATTAACTCAATATTTATATAGTAAATATATATTATAGTAATAACTGTATAGAGAGTACATAAAACGCTCCTTATTTCTTCGTAGCAATCTACCATAGTTCGTAGACACTCTACACGCGTAGCACTCGTAGGCGGTCTACACGCGTAGCTCGTAGACGTTCGTAGCACAGCTACGGTTTTAATGAGAGACTTGAGTGCTTCATACATTGCAGTGACTAGAAGAAAAGTGTGGCTTTGCAAAGCATTTGTGAAGACTTTTGAATGGATCTGAATGACTTTAAAGAGACTTGAATGAAATAATGTTAAGGATAGTCTGAGTGTTGAATATGGATTTTACATTTCCATGATAAGTCTCTGTACTGTTTGTTAAAAGTAGTCTTTCACTCGTCGCTCACTTCAGAGCATTCTGGGTTAGTTGAGTAAAATAACAACAAAACATGACACAAACAACAGAGTATGAGGTATGGTTTTAAGGTAAACCCTGTAAAAATAAAATTGTCAACCCAACAGTTATGATGAGTCTAACCAGAAATGACAAGACATATTTTGTAGTTAGACAAAACATATTGTTGTTTGTCCTTTTCAAAATTTTGCATGTGAGATTTTGGCAGGTGTCAAAGATCAACTAAATAATTGGAAGACTATCTATCCATTAAAATAATGAAATTAAATAATTTAAATCTTAATCTAATTTTTTCTACTCCATAACAAATGTCTTATTTATGTTGTCTCAAAAACAGATGTAAAGTGAAATAGACAGAATATTTAAAGTAAAGTAAAGTAAAGTAAAAAATCATTTATTATATTATATATTTCTTTTACCGTTACCAGTTTCGAATATCGTACGCGGCCGAAGAGGAAAAAATTTGTCTGAGTTTTGGCTTCCATTAAAATTGTCCCCTAAAAGACTAGACCAATTTAATTCATCTGTTTTGCGGCGTATAGATTAGAGCACGCAGCAGACACATATTTCGTGTAAAGTTACTAACAGACGTATAAAACTGTATCTTTATTAGTCAGGCGTCTCGCCGGGTAATGCTTGGGCAAAGTGCGTCTAGGACTGAAGTAAATAAGTATGAATAGACTTCGTTATTTTCACTTAGGTTACCTTATTATTTGAGCCTGTAAAATACACATCGTTAAGAATGGGTCCTCTCTTAAGGCGATACCCCGAGCCAAGCTAGCGTCACCACCAACTTTATCTTATTATTTCGTTGAAAAAAGGTAATTCCAAAATTTTCAATGGGCAGTTTGTGATACCTATCATAAGTTTTTTTGCCTTTGTAATATTTTATTTTGTTATAGTTAAGGCAGAGATGCGAAAATACATATATATAACTGATTTTTGCGCTTACGCCGTTCCAAAAACTTATCCTCTGCCCCGCTCTTGTGAACGCGAAATCGTATGCTATCGTATGCCCACGATCGCAAACATTAATAAAGGCTTCTCGTAGAACCTAGTTAAGAAATAGAGACGCCTACGCTTTGTGAATGACGTAGGTTTGAACTTCGCAGCCACCTTATTACGTGAAGGGTATCACATTTTCCACCGCGAATTAGTTTTTATATTATTTTTATGCGAGTCTGAGATAAGAAAATAAATGAAAAGGTAAAACTAGAATATTACATAACAATAACATTCGCTCTTTTCATTACGGAGTAGTGATATAGAAATAGCATAAAATGGAACCCTAGAATTAGTTTTTCACGTAAAACGTAACATATAGATGTCTAAAATATTTTAAACTAATTAAGAGGAATCCTCCTCACCAAGTTTTTATCAAGAAATAATTGCCGAGGGTAAATAGTATCGGGAACGGACATAGGATACTTGAAAAGCGTCACCACCTATTTTATCTTATTATTTTGTTGAAAAAAGGTAATTTATAAATTTTCAATGGGCAATTTGTGATACCTATTAAAAGTTTTTTTATGTCTTTGTTATACTTTAATTTTGTATTGAGGCAGAGATGCAAAAATAGTTTTTTTTATTTTTTATTTCTGTACTGTTTTCTGTGTTTGTGTGGTACAATAAAGAATTATCTATCTATCTATCTAAAAGCGCGGGCGAAGCCGCGGACAGCAGCTAGTATAAAATACATACAACCGAACGTAGATCCTCCTCTTTTGTTTTTCATTTCGTCGGTTAAAGAGACAATTTAAAATGTACAGAAGACATTCTAAAGAGAAGCATGTAGGCTTCTCTTGATTTTGATGCGCATATTTTGGTATTATAGCGGTATTTTGCGCATCCTTATGTATTTTGGCTCTGGCTTCGCTAAGTTTTTTTCTCATTCGTAATTATTCGTGGGATAAGAAAAGTCAGAGAAAACGCTCGTCTGTTCAGATAAACATGACTCAACAATATCACAGGACCTTGCTTACCCAGTCTGGATGTCGTGCGTCACAGGCGCGACTGACTGACGCCTATCCTAACTTCCACCAAAGGAAAAAGGAGAAGCGATGACGAAAAATTGGCCTGTTTTACCAGGCCAATTTTTGCAAAAATGTGAAAACCCTCGGCGATTTCACTTTTAATTGTAATAATTTGAGAACGGCTGTATCGATTCTTATTTTCAAACATCCCTAAAGCTTTGTACTCTTAATCCTAATGCGGTATGCGGTGCTGGACACATACTCGTATAAAAAACGTCTAGTAAGGCCTTTTCTTCAGTCGAAGTTTGCGCCAGCGGTGAGGAGCAAGCGCGGCGAAGTGGGGAACGGGTACCTACTCCGCACAACGGTGCGGTGTGCCTCACGGCGGCGGCGTCATGGCGTCGATGGATTGTTTTTTTTTTTACTTTTAGTTTTTTTAGTTGGAGGGGTCGACTTTTACGCCACGACCGCCACGGCACTACGTTATTGATCAAGTGGTGTAGATAGCAGCAAGTACAACGCAAAACAAAGCTTAGTCTAGATGTAACAAAGCAGAAACTTAAACTGAAGGTTTATTACCACGACCGTGACACGACCATGGATGCTTATCGCGAGATTGCTCTTAGATGTCTGATTACATTCTAGTCTGATGCGAACTGCTCATCGAGGTGTGGTAGTGATACGGGAGGTTGTGGGTAGCATTAGCATATTATATCTAACATACGGACAGTCCTTGTGACACATATGACACACAGCACAAAAATGTGCATTCAAATATAGCGGAGTTGAATTCTTTATCTTTAGATACATTTTGTAGTGAGAAAATAGCATCAAACTAGTGGCCCGCGATCTATCTGCCATCTGATGCCGTCAATATGAAATGCATCTAAATGTTACGAGTTATGAAATGCATCTAAAGGTACTGTATTTCGCAAGGAAGTTACATATTATTATGGAGATGTTGAAACAGCTCTGCTACAGAATAACTGCTGGAGCATAGATTAGATTTGCAACCTAATCTATGCTTCAGCAATTATTATTATGATTATACTTTGGCTGAAGTAAAAAGGTACAATACTCGAAGTGAAATACATTTTTACATTGCAGCGATCTAATGATCTATTAATTTTAGTTGACCCCGTTTTTTTTTTTAATTTTTCCATTGTTTTGTGATCGAAAGTGAACACCCCTAAAAGTTTGGTCCTTCGTAAAATCGTGACGTGGGCAGAGCTTTTATGACGTCATCGAAACCTTGATATTTCTATTGATTTAAGTACAAAAGATAAGTTTACTACGAATTTAAACACACACTGACTGTATCTAAAGTTAATATTGGTGTGCTCTTTTGAGAATAAGGAATTGGTCGCATATTTGATGTGTCCTCCGTTGTATATTTGAAATGAGACAACATCTTGCGATATTTCTATGAAAGTTTCATGTTTTCTTGACCTCATTTCACGTTTTCGTGTATTCTTCCGTACCGAGTACCGACCTCAACGCTGGAAATAAAGTAAATTTTGATTCAGAGCAGCCGAAACTATATCTATTCTGTTTTATCTTATACTATCTCTATTGTCATTGAAAAAGATGTCTAGATTGACGACTATGTGGTGTTTAGATGGTTTTCGTAATCCTCCATTTGAACATTAGATTTCTTTGCAACGTCATCATCATCATCAGCCTATATTAGTACTCTGCTGGACATAGGCCTCCCCTAATGAGCGCCATAGCGCCCTGTCTTCAGCTTGCCGCATCCAGCATCTGCCAGCGCAGTCTTTCGCAAAACGTCATCGCCCACCTGGCCAGAGGGCGTCCTACACTACGTTTGCCGAGCCGCGGTCTCCACTCAAGAACACGCTTACCCCAACTGGTTTCAGTTATTTGCAACGTAAAATCACTTAAATTGTTGTCCGCCTGTCAACATTCTGTTCTTGGTCAAAAGATTCCCATCTTTTCATCACACGTCTAAATGACCAGCATTATATTATTAAAGACTAGCGGCCCGCCCCGGCTTCGCACGGGTATATTCTACCGCCGATGTTCATCAGGAATAATGTAGGATCAAATCTTGAATTTTTCAAATCGGTCCAGTAGTTTCGGAGTCTGTTCAATTCAATGAAACAAACAAACAAATCTTTCGTCTTTATAATATTAGTGTAGATGGACTTTTGGCCTGTGGCTTTGCATTTTTTCAAAAAAATTGCCTTAAGTTATTTCCCGATATAGGAGCCCAGATCTATGAATTTTAAACCCCAACGGATCAGTTTTCACGATGCTACCGCAAAAATACACATATTTACAAACTGACGTTTCAATGAATAATGAAAAATAAATAAATAATTTCATAAATAAATAAATAATGCTGGACAATCCACACAGCATCATCTAACCCCAAGAAACGCAAAGCGATTCATTGGAAAAAATAAATCGACGACACCTAAATAACGAGAGATTGGAAGGAACTAAAATAAAGCATCTGGAATATTCCAGAATGCAAAGGCCACCGAGCAATCCATAGTGCAGCTGATCTACTTGGAGTAAATGGCAAAGGTGACATTGGAAGTCGAGAGCGAGGCTCTGCCTGAAATGGGCCAAGGTCGTGTAGGACGTTTATCGCTGTTTTATTCAGCGATCAACGTAATATACTGCTACCTTTTCTGTTTTCCTTGTACCCGTTGGTTTTTGAGTTGCTAATTTGAATTGGTTTTAAATATCGGTGGTTGTTGTATCTTTACAACAACTATGTAGAATCGTTGAATTAGTAAGTTTCGCACGCTCGTTTTTAGGGTTCCGTACTTCAAAAGGAAATTGGAGCCCTTATAGGACACTTTGTTGTCCGTCTGTCAACTCTCTTTTCTCAAAAACGCGTGGAGGTATCGAGTTGAAATTAACATCATATGCTCAGATTTGTAATCTCTTAGAGCCGCAATTTAAATCAAACTTCTAAGTCAACGCAATCAAAAGTTACAACCGTTAATGCCCATTTTTTTTTTAATTATCCAAGGGAATCACACAAAATCTATAACTTCCTATAACTATAACTTCCCGTTGACCTAGAATCATCGTATGAATTTTTTATGACCAGATTCACATTAGTAGCACCCGACGCCGACGCGACGACTCGTCGGGTGGCATGGCATGGTGTGTGGATAGTGTGTCGGAGCCATAATTAGGCCTTTACAGTCATTCAAGAAAATGTTACCTGCGTCACCTGAAACGTCTGCAATAGACGAAAATATCATTATGAAGCTTGATATATGCATGGATGATGATGATGAAGGGGCATAAGGAAGGAGGTTTTTAAGGATTAAATAATTTTATCTATGACGACATGGCTGTAATTTTTTTTTATGCAAAATTGTAGTATTTTATTTGTTACTTGGAAAAAGTAGACCTACACTGTGACTGAGAGGGTTAGGTACAGTGGAAAGTTCAAATCCGGCACGAAATTGAGTGCAAAGTTTGCCAACGGATTTTACCCGTTACAGAATCCTTTATTACGGACTTTTTTATTGACTCTGAAGTTTGAAGGTTACCAATACCTTCCGTATTGGTTCTGTTATTTGGAGTGGTTCCTTATTAATTCAAACTTTCGATCTAGTCGGTAATTATTTTGTCCTTTTTCTGTTTCCACCCACACTTGATGCTAGGTACATTCTATTGTCTACCTTAAAGTGCATGACACAGGGTAACCACTAAGCAGCAGGATTAGATCGAAAAACACTATACACAAACTCAACTCGGACGGTTTATAGTTTTTTATCGCTAAAAGCCGATAAAACTAAGTATCTGTAAATACCGACTATGTTTTGCCCGCGGTATAACAATAATCCGAAACCACAAAGCTTTGCGAGCTGTTTATTTCGAGGTTATATATGACTGCGACAAAAAAGCTGTTTATTTTTATTTGTAGGTATTCTCTATTGATACAGAAATATATCTGAATATTTATTTTTGTATTTTTTGATGATTTGATTGTGAAATTTTATGATTGATAAGTAGACACTGTAAAACTCAATCGCAAAATTTCTAAACGTGACGTTACCATTCACCGTATTGTCATGAAGCTTTATCGGGATATCTTTTTTGAAAGACAGAAAGAAAGAAAATTATTTATTAGACACAAACAACATTATGTTTTTTTTTATCATTTATTTGGTTCTAATTTTATTTTGATTGAAGGAAAATAAGCTATTTGAGTTAACAAACTGAACGGTGACGTCACGCAGCGTTTGCATTACCCGAAACAGAGTGCAGATTTATTTTACGTTTTTTTCTTTAATAATCAAAAAATGGCGATGGTTATATCGGTAATGAAATAACATAAATAATCGATAAAAATAATAAATATCTGTGCATATACACCCTATTGTCCTGTTATTCCTTTGAGCTTAACATACTGTTTCTCTAACGTTCATCTTAAAACGTTTTGCCAGTTAACTACTCTTCTTACTTGATACAGTTCTTCAAAGCTTTTGTCGTTGCCTGCAGGAATATCGAGAAGTTCAGTTTTTGAAAACCATACCTGTGTACGCCAATATCCCCAACAGTAGCTTTGCGTGCCATAGGACCCGAAGCCTATAATGAACTTCACTTTACGTTGATTGGCGTTCGTTGCCGACGATGCGGCGCCGCTCGTAATGATATCTATAATAACAGTTTGCTGTGGAAATTCTATAGAAACTGTACTTGACTAAAGCAAACTTCTAGGAATTGCATTAATAACTGGCCAATAATAAAAACAAAAATATTAATGGATGAAAGATCTATCATATAGTATAAAAATACGATCTTCAATAGCGTATAATGCCAAAATCAAGCAAAATGTGTATTTTCAAACACTTAGTTTTATGGTAACGAACGTACATAATCGTTCAGATTAAAAAATACGATAATTAAGGAAAAACCCTGTAGAAGCCAAGTAATCGAATAGAATTTATGAACAAAAACTGGTTTCTTGAATAAATAAAAATACAAATTTCGCATAAAAAAATGGTTTTAATTGAAATAAGTGCTCTATAATCTAAATGGTCAAGGACAACACCACATAACTATTTTATTTGAGTAATCGTTTTGTTTTTCTATTTGATGCTTATATTTAAAATAGTTCAATAAAATCCCACTAAAATTATATATATATAGCCTTCAGCTTTATTAGAGCTCAAAGTCATCATCTTCATCTACCTACTGTTTTTTTCTGGTATAATAATATAATTTCTTTATTCAGACAACTTAGTCTATTTTGTTAGTAAACTTAGGGCTAGGGGGTTAATACTTAATGCTAAACACGGATTTTGTTCTCTGATGTAGGGTATACATCAGAGGACAATAAAATTTGTTTGATATAACATTTAGGTATAAGGTATAAGGCGCACTCTTATTGTTATTTTTTTAGATTCTTTCATATTTTGTATTTTGGCAAGATTTCTATCCATCTAAAATGTTGCTGGTCGCGACGTAAGAATCGACACCTCCATCTCAGTCCGTAGACGTCGTAAGAGCAGACTAAGGGACCCGAGGAAGGACAGCAGTTTCATTCTGTGTATATATTTTTAACACCTCTTCTGCGGTCACCTCCAATCCACCTGCTGAGCGTGGTAATTCTGGTAAAACCTCCTTGTTTGAGGGAGACACATGTACTGATGTGAAAACTACGATGTTTGTATTGTCTCGCTCCACACGTCAATATCATTTCAACGATGCGACGTTTCTGTAAAAAGCTATCGAATGAACATGGAAATACATAGTCGTGGGTATTCTAAAGTACCCAGAGCGTTACAAAGTACACCACACACTACGCAAAACATTTGATTTTTTCAGAGCAGTCGGTGAAATACGAGTAACCATATCTCCTAAAGAGTTCACCTTTATTCCTCGAACGTCGAATGAATAGCTGAGAGGTGATAAGAAATGCAGCGTCTTATATTGCTCTGTTGATTGCCTAGGGGCCTTCGTTCGAGATAGCATATAGTTTATAGCATGTTTTGTGAATTGCTTCCTGGGTTGTCTGTTATTTTGTGATAGGTATTGTGCTAGTACTTATTCGAAAATTTGTTCCTGAACAAGTGAGCACTTGGCAAAATTTAGGTTATTTTCGAAATCATATTTCAAGGAAACTCTGGTACAGATGAATATGCACCGATTTTCATTGTGTTTAATAATAATCAAGAATTAAAACGTTCCTGTGTGTTCTTAGACATACATAGCTTTCAGAAATATAATCTCTTTTGAAAAAAAAACAGTTACTGTATGATGAGAACAACTTTAATATTACAGATAGATAGACACCTGTATGGGTGTCTATCTCATCTCACTATCTCATCTCATCTCACTAATATCTCACTAATATTATAAACGTGAAAGTTTAGATGGATGGATGGATGTTTGTTCCTTTATCACGCCAGAACGGCAAAACGGATCTGGATGAAATTTGGCACAGAGATAGATTATAGTCTGGAATAGGACATAGGCTACTTTTTATCCCGAAATACATACGGGAACGGGAACTACGCGGGTGAAACCGCGAGGCGCTGCTAGTCTATATATATATATAATTATTATTCGTCGCTTTTCATCATATTTACTTCTTCGTTGTTTGGCCGCGTGTATCCAACAGCGCAGGCGCAACGCAACACGACTAAATGAAGAGGGCTGTTAGCTCCAGCTATTAGGAAGTTTGTCAACATCGTTCTACAGTTCTACAAAATACACTCGATCCAAAATGTCACGGGTTATATTGACCCAACTGTGCGCTCGCCGGGTTAAAACAATAAATATAGAATATGTATAAAGAAGTAAGTAGTATAGACCCCAAATCATGGTAAATATAAATATTGTAGACAGTGAGTACCAACAGTGCGTGTTGTAGAAACGTTTAACAGACGCGCATTAAGGACCTAGCAGAGGTTAATGTCCGACAAAGACCGGTAATGACGTCAATGCATTCATATTTGTTCCGGGTCGGGGTGTTTTTAACGTTTGACGCAATAGCGGGCAAAGAGGTTATAAGTAAGTGTCCATCTGTGTATCTGGGTGTCTTTGGCATCATAGCTCCCCAAAGGATGAGTCAATTTTGATTTTATATTATTATAGTTTTCTTTGATGAAAAGGGGACACCATAGAAAGTATTCTTAGCTCTGTTTGATTCACACAATTTTACGCATTCGATGTCATATTGTTGTTGCGACGTTTTTCATCTATATCCACCGAAGCTGTGCTGAGATCAGTATAGGCTAGACTGGAGCGGAGATTAGTGCTGGCTAAAGCGGAGATGTGTGATAGTTAGAGCGGCTGTGCTGCGTACGGCGAGCGTCGGATGTATGTTGGGAAGGATGAAAGCACTAGCGAGGCACAGCTCACATCTCCGCATATCTTTTCTCGTCTCTACTGCGTGACGTCGTCAGCTTGCGAGGCACAGCTCATATTTCCGCTTCGATCTTCTTTGATTCTTTGCATACAACAATAGGCTACTTGACTACTGCTGGGAAATAATTCTAACGTATTGTCTGATAAAAATAATGCAGTGTAATTAATATTTCTTCCAGGCCAGTCGTATTATTTATGAAAACTAATTTTAAAGTTTGAATAAAATAATGCCGCGCCAAAACGATAATCTCTGTCATGGCTACCGTGTTCCAAGCTATGACGTCACCCCGCCATACCACAACGAACTCATTGACACTGTAATCTGAGGATGTGTGACGTCACTTGCGATCCAACCAAACACATAGCGTTTTCGGTCTCGTGATGTATCAAAAAATGTGTAATTTTAATCCCATGTTTCCATAAAAAAGGCATATTTTTTTATAAAAATCACCTGATTACGCTTTGTTACGTTGTCACTGACTAGGATGAAAACAATTTGGAATTTATTTTTAATGTAGTCAAATAGCCTATTATGATAAATCTCCGCTCGGTGGACTCCACGAGACGAGATGTGTGAATAACGACGGTTTAACGATGTTTTAAACAACCAATAGAATGGTTGTTTAAAACACATCTATTCTTGGTTCATCTCAGCTCAGCTTTGGTGAAGTCTGGCCCTAATGATGATAGCTGAAATAAAACAGTCGTGGGAGAATTTTAGCAAAATTTGCTTGTTATTTCACCGCATTTCTGAATACCTCCAGTTACGTGCGTACTTCACTCGATTTACGAGCTTTATCCGTGAATACCCAGGGGTGGATCCTGCACGCTTGTTTATGCCTTTGATCGGCGTGTGGGACGAATTAAGGGTGATTGGTAGAGCACGTGTGACTAAGAGGACATGCGAAGGGGATTTGATGTAATTTAATTGATGTTAATGTGCTCTCTGGTCTGTACCACTGTACGGTAATATCGATGACTGAAGGAAATGCAGACACCATGGCAGAAAAAAATCTTCTTAATTTGCCAAACATTCGAAGAATACAGACCCTTTGATAAGCCTCTCGTGGCCTCATTGGTGGCTTGCGCTGTATCTTTAAAAGTTGTAAGCATACAAAATATCCACTAGGAAAGTGGTTTTTTATGCTTTTAAATAGTTAAATAATATCCCATAAATTTAAAAACTAAATATTTAAAAAAGAAAATATGTTACTGCGTATCTCATTTACAGAGTTCTCGGTTCAAACAAAAACGTCACACGTCTTAAGAATACATGTTTCGTTTCTAAATTAGTATATCAAAAGATCACGTCATTCTTCAATCCGTCTTCTATATATTGAATCCGTATCCCTCACTCCAGATAGCGAAGTTAATGCATAGGTAATGCGAGGGGCCATCCATCATCATAATAAGTAACATGCGGCGTCGACCTTCTCCAGATTTTCATATCAAAATCCACTTAACGAGTAAGCTCCTACTTGTTTTCGAACCTATTCAGAAACCTCTACTTTTCTATGCCTTTATCGTAATTTTCCGAGTTTTCGAACCTTTTCTGCCTCAAAGTTTTCAACGCTTTTCATCATAATTTTCTCAGGTTGAGTTTGTTTATGCACATAATTGAAAAACTTTTAATAACTGTGCACTTTTTAATAATAATATATTTTTATTTCAGACACATGTTCCATATGAAATATTACTTAAATTAAATTAAACTTAAAAATAAGTCAGGTACCAAGAACACAACATTAATACAATACAAAATGTACCTATGCTTAGGATCGTATTTGCATCCAGCAGCGTTTATATGTGTCTGTTTGAATCAGACGATTTTTAGGTTGCTAACTTGAGCTTGAGGTCAGTGACTTTATGTACCCAGAATCTTCGCTTCCTTCATTAACACTTTTATGGCTCAAGACGCAGATATCCGTCTGCAGCAGCACGTGGTGGCACGGGCGCGCACCGCACCACCGAGGCTGGGCCTAAAATAAGTTAAACGAGTGTCCACTGAGGCTTTTTTAAAAAAAGAAAATACCCTATTTACATTACAACTCAATAGATGGCGTGGGATCTTTTGCGGAGAGGAGAGGATGCCAATGGGTCATGTCAAAATAAGCACGGTATCTAAAACTAATCGTGCACCTGGCCGCGCGGCAGACGCGTCATTCCCTGCAGTCATCAAATTTTCTTAACCTTTATATGAAATAGTATACAGCATCGCGCACCGATCGGCACCGAGCTCGTGGCATTTCAGTAAAATGCTGTAGGAAATTCGATGACTGCCGGCAATGCCTGCCTGCAGCGCCGATAGATGCGCGCTCAGCTTACGAGTATATGCAGGGTCTATGCCACTATTTAATTTAACAACCCCATAGAAACAGCGCCGTCT
This sequence comes from Eupithecia exiguata, assembly GCA_947086465.1. Lineage (NCBI taxonomy): Eukaryota > Metazoa > Arthropoda > Insecta > Lepidoptera > Geometridae > Eupithecia > Eupithecia exiguata. The sequence goes on along the minus strand of OX352245.1, from coordinate 3,167,629 downwards.
TTTCAGCCTCGTCGAACTTTATATAATAGATTTGATAGTCTTTTGTGAGGTTAGATGTTTTGATAATATTGATGGTTGATGGTGAAATTGCCTGCAAAATCATAATGTCAATCCATTACCCAAAAATTATTACCCAGAGAGAAATTACCCAGAGTATAATAAATAAAAACCTTAGGCCCGTATTATGAAAGCATGCTCAGTCATCGAGCTCTGCTTGAGTGATGCTTATGTCTAGTTTTGAGTGAATACTAATTTTCAAACAATGCTTGGGAGCTCATGTCAAAATCTACACTCACTCAAGTAGCCGTTAAGAGCGGATTTCCTCCGTCCACGCCTTCGAGTAACTGCTTAGACATATTATTGAACGGTTACCAAGCATTACTTGAGTAATTAACGCTTGAGTAGAGATCACGTAATGACTGCTTAAGTAATGCTTGGGGAAGCTTTCATAATACGGGCCTTAGAGTCAATCCATTGTTTCACATTTGTCCATAAAAGTCTTTAGAATTTTTAGGAAGCTAAAAGAGGACAAGGAATCTCCAATCACCTTTAAAGCGTATTGCGCCAGTACCTTTATTAATTAAAAAGAAACCTTTATTGAATAGGAATTGGATTATTTTTAGAATGGTAAGTTATCGGTTCAATCGATTCTCGTACCACAATCAACCCTGCAATTAAAATTCCAACGAGATCAACCTTTCATTATGCTTTCTATTGATACGGGGACAAAAATGATGTGAAACAGTAGTCACGCTCTGATGCAACATTAAAGCAACCATAAATAGTAATGTACAACTGTTTATTCTCCGAATAAAATAAATAAAATAAATAAAAAAACAACTAAGACTACAGGGAGTCCGTGGCATATCCATATTCTACGGTTTTGCGAGAATAGTCTTGGAGGGGTAAGTAAGCTGTATTAGTTTTGTGTGTTGCCGATTTTGATTTTGATATGTAACTTAAAAGATATAAGTTACATATCAAAATTTTTATTAAACCCGTAAGCTATCACGTTGGGTGTTTCGGTCATGGCAAGGTTTTGTTTAGAATTTTCCTTGAGTGGCAGTAAAATGGCTGTAAAGCTTTAAGTTAATTCGACGCGAGTTGGCGCGAAATTGTATTTTTTTGTGGTCTTTATATTATTTCTGCGTACCACAAGCACTGAAACTAGCGGAAATTTGATTTTCCGCAAATCGTTAACCATTTTCTATGAACTTATGATAAAACCAACTTCGATTTACTGGTATTTTGGGAGCATTTGGGAAAATATGAGATTATTTCTGTGACATCACAGAAAAAGTTTCACACTTTTTTATCATCCGAAACTGAGTGCAGTTTTATTTTTAGTTTTGTCCCTAATCATTTAAAATTTTGCGAGATATATTTTTTCAGTAATGAAGTAACATAAATAATCGCCTACAAAAATTAAAAAGATGCCTAAACCCTATTCGAGAAAGCGCGAAGGTGTAAGCCCTTATCAGTGTCTTTACTGTTAGCTATCAATATTGTGATGCGGGCCTGCTTCCCATTCAGATGCCATTCCTTGATACGGTAGGATACTTCGGATTTCCATTGTTTCGGTGTCAACCTTTTGTCTGGCTGGAGTGTGAAATATAGGTACGATGGATTCATATGATGCTTTTTGCAGTGTTACATAAGTAAGGCTTTTGATTTGTGTGTAAAGGTGTTGTTGATTAAAAGGGGTTATGTTGTTGTTGTGAACTGTGACGTCTATCTCGATACATGTCTGTTATGTATGAGATTCTGTTGATGTTTTTGGAATTGGTGATACTTTTACATATGTAAGGGTTTTGATTTATGTGTAAAAGTGTTGTTGATTAAAAGGGGTTATGTTGTTGTTGCGAACTGTGACGTCTATCTCGATACATGTCTGTGGTTGTGAATGAGATTCTAGATGTTTTTGGAATTGGTGATACTTTTAGATATGTAAGGCTTTTGATTTATGTGTAAAAGTGTTGTTGATTAAAAGGGGTTATGTTGTTGTTGCGAACTGTGGCGTCTATCTCGATACATGTCTGTTATGAATGAGATTCTGTTGATGTTTTTGGAATTGGTGATACTTTTAGATATGTAAGGCTTTTGATTTATGTGTAAAAGTGTTGTTGATTAAAAGGGGTTATGTTGTTGTTGTGAACTGTGACGTCTATCTCGATACATGTCTGTGGTTGTGAATGAGATTCTAGATGTTTTTTGGAATTGGTGATACTTTTACATAAGTAATATTCTTCTAGCCGTATTTAAAAATAAATGCATTGAAATATCAAGCCAATTTTACATGCTGGCTTCTCCCTAGCGGTTCGACTGGCCTTCGGCTATGCACCTGGGATAAAGCAACCTATCAGTAAATATTTGTATGTGAAATGTTACCTCTGGAAATTCTGTCTGTTACTGGATGGATAGTTTTGCTGATTGACCATTGATAATATAGGTAGGGTCAATCGGCTTAAGTGTCTTATAACAAACGTGACCGTGAATAACCAAGCCTATGTAAGCCTATCTACTGTCTGAGGGTTCAAAGCAGCGGCCTCAAGGTATCAATCTAGTGGTTGGGTTGATTGTACCTTTGCACCCCGTTAGGTACATCTTTACTAAAACTCTCATTAATTGTAGTTATGTATGTACTACAGACTCGAATATGGACACTGACTATTTTTTTGTAACTATATTTTAATTGTTGTCTATTAAACTATCTATTTATACTAATATTATAGAGGTAAAGTTTGTGAGATTGTGAGGTTGTATTGTACGGGGTAATCTCTGGATCTACTGAACCGATTTTGAAAATTCTTTTACCAATAGGAAGCCACTTTATGTGCCATACGCTATATATTAACCCGAAAAATGAGATACATGAAAAACGAGGGCGAAGCCGTGGGCAGTAGCTAATCTGAAATAAAAAAGAATGGAAAAGCAATGGAAATTTTAATTGAAATAACAAGTGTCCTTGTTATTTCAGTCGACAAATGTGTCAGCAAACGTGACCGCGAATAATCAAGCCTATGAAAGCCTAGCGCTTGTGTCTGGCGGTTCGTCTCCAATCCGCGCCCTTGAGTTCTAATCGATGGCTGTTAACATTGAGAACTAATAATTAATTTACGTATGGTCGATTGTATCTTTAAAATTTTCCCGTGAATAACCAAGCCTATGTGAGTAAGCCTATCGCTTGTATGTGGCGGTTCATCTCCAACCCGCGCCCTTGAATTCCAATTGATGGATGGTATCTTTCAAATTTTAGCATTTTACAATAACAAGGGTCAATCGGCAAAAGTATCAAATAATCAACGTGACCGTGAATAACCAAGCCTATGTAAGCCTATAGTCTGTGTCTGACGGTTCGTCTCCAACCCGCGCCCTTGGCTTCCAATCGATGCCTGTTTACATCGAGGACTAATAATAATTTCATGTTTGGTCGATTGTACGTGTAGGTACCCCTTTTTTATGAAAATGATATATTTTGGATGCTCTATTGTTTTACGGCGACAGTATAATTTTTTAGGATATCGAGGTGGTATTAGTTACAAAAATGTTATGATAAGAAATTTTATGATAGAATAAAATATAACACACTTCTATTTCATTAAATTGTACCATTTTTAGTACCGTATTCTATGGAAATAAAGACGGTGAAAGTTTAAGTTTTGAACAAAAATATATCTTTACCTTTGTCTTATAGCAAATCAGATGTTTAGCTGACGTACCGATCATCATGTCTTAGCCTGTGTAAGAGTGTGCGTGCGTCAATGTTACTTTTTCATTATTTTATTCTACGCTATACAAGGTGTCTTTTTGAATTGGGAATATGTGTCTAAATACGAAATCATGAGAGTTAGAGAAAAGTGTCTAAGGAGCCATGAGAATGATTTATGAGAAAACAAAATCTGCATGTTAAATTTCTTCATATTTGGCTATACATTCCCTTCGCAAAAAGACCCCAAAAGGCCAGCCTCTATAATGTCTTTGAAAGACTTTAAAGTCTGACGACCAAAAAAAAGTCTTATTAACACAGGCAAAGACAAAAGACCAAGTCTAAAGACCTTAGGTGCCAAACCGTCATTCTTTTCTTGGCAAGATTTGAATTGGTGAGGGGAGTATTGTGTTTTAAAATACCTAACGACTTGTTTCTTCAGCTATTGCTGACATTTCGTGAATGCGAAGAAAGCGCTTTTTAATCAGACCTACGTCATAAACATATTATTGTTATACAGTCCACTCTACAGTCAATACTCTACAGTCCATTATCTCGCCTACGTCAAACTTAAGGTATTCTCCAAGTACATTGTCCCTGAAATACCCCTAATGCCTTTTAATTAATGATCAAAATACGCTTGAACAAGGTTTGAACCAATCGTGTTGGAGACGGTGGTCCTACGCATGCGCGGTCGTGGGCGTTTGGTCGATACCGTGACGTCACGACGGCGGACCAATGGCGTCGCGGCTACATCAATCGATGCCGCTTCGGATGGAGGAAGGAAGTCGCCATCTTTATTATTGTAATGCAATTTTGCGACGCAAAATGCAACGTTGTTGTACTTTTATGTGTGGGAAATGATGAAGGATTTATTGAAAATTCTATTACGTTTCGATAGTGTCAAGTACACACATATCAAACAGCTGATCAACAATCTAATCGTCCATTGCTGGACATATGCCTCAGTAGCAAGCGCCTTCTTGGATCTTATCACTAAGAGGAGTACAATATACTAAAGTATTTAAGTACAGCGAAACGTTTAGTAAGTAGGTATGAACTTTGTATAACTGTACGTAAAATTAGGTCCTGATGTTATGTAAACGTAAATACGGCAGCTTAAACTTAACTAACTACAAACAAATTAATTTCTCCAAGAGCCGTTAAGCAGTCATTTTGGAAACGTAAATTATAGAACCAGCCATATTTCCGTATCCTTTACAGAGTCGGAGGGGAATTATGCTAAAAGTACTTTTCAGTCTGCAGTGCCTCTTAAACAAGAGCACTTGGCAGAAGCGGGGCCATTTATATTTGCATGTTTATTGATCAGATGATTTTGTGTACCTAGATGCTGCACTCTTCGTTAGAAATAATAATAAATAATGCTGGATTTGCGTAATCGTATCTGTTTGTGGTTCAATCAAGATAGAGTTTCACCTCCATCCAATACAGCTTTGCCATTAAAACTCTCAACTCAAGAGAAGTTTCAGAAGCTGTACGTGCAACTATTGATTTACTGGAGAGCACTGCTGGCGGTTTAATTTGTTCATTTAAATTTAGTAGACAGGTCGTTTACCTTTTTAAATTAATAAAGTTTTAATTTAAGGAATTTAAGCCTGGGAAGCTGGGCAAAGAGGGTAATTCCAGTGTTAAATTTGATATAGTTTGAATTACAGTTTAAAGACTAAAAAAACTTCACGAAAAATCACACCTGCCCCCCTAGCACGGGGATTGTTGTCTAGGGTAGAATAGAGAAAAACTACGTCACTTCGTCATCCAATGCGTAAATTATTTGAAATGCATTCCATCAACTTCAATAATGTACGCAATGTATGGCGATGCAATGTCATTATTGTCTATTCTACCCTAGACAACAATCCCCGTGCTGATATTAAACTGATAGGTACTGATTTTTCGTGAAGTTTTTTTTTAGTCTTATGTAATTCATAATTATTTAGAAACGGTTATAAATTAAAGCCATCGCAACTTTGCCTTGATATTAAAATTACCACCTGCCGTATGAACAAGACAAAGAAATCATTTAATCACAAAAAAGTTCAAGGTTGAAATGACGGGGCTTTAGCTAGTTTCGTTCTGTTACGTGTTACAGCCTGTTTTTGAATGCTTATTTTCCGTATGTGCAGTGCGGTAGCGGAGCTGGATGTATCTGCTCAGTCTTTAGATTGTTTTTTATGTTTGTGCATTTATTCATGACATGACTCACGTTTTCTTTAAAAGGTTATTTTTACTAGTAGTTAGTACGCCAATAAGGAGAAAATTATATTTTACCTTGAATTTTACAGAGGGTTTTCATATGCGTTATACTTGTTTTCATTTAGCTAAAAAAACGTCAACAGTAATTATTGTTACATTTTCGTTAAACATTTTGGAAACAACGATAATTCCTATCAATCGTTATAATCCTTTTATAAAAGCGTGTTGGGCACTAATCCATCTTTGAACAGGGGCTCACCATCCATCACTCTGTCAGACACTAGCTTAGTACATAACACACTCTAGTACTATGTACTAAGTTACTACTTGTTCATGTCTTCATCATCTGCCGTCATATTCATAAGTAACTTGGCGCTATAAGTATTTATTTCATACAATACAATATACTATTGCACACCAAGGAAATAAAATACAACCGGCCAAGTGCGAGTCGGACTGGAGCACAAAGGGTTAAAAAGGCAGAAATAAAACACGTTTGTTGTTTCATGATGATTTACATCATCTGTGAAAATTTCAACTGTCTAACTATCACGGTTCATGAGATACAGCCGGTGACAGACAGACAGCGGAGTCTTAGTAATAGGGTCCCGTTTCTACCCTTTGGGTACGGAACCCTAAAAAAGAATACAGGAAAAGATAGATAACAGAGTTGCACAATAGGCGGCCTTATCGCTAAGGACGATCTCTTCCAGACAACCTTGATGGACACGAAGCAGTTGTACACGTAAAGACGGTGGCGTATTACTTAAATGATATTACTTGTCTTTATCCGTTGGTACATCTTCGTGCACGATCGGTCTAGCGCGCTAGACCGATCGTGTATAGTGTAGCAGGCCCTTTACTGTTGCCTCATTTTGCAAGAGCAGCATGTTGCTAAATACATCTCAAGAGCAGCGTGTTGCTAAATACATTATTCCACACTTAACTTAGTCTTAGTCTTTGAAGAGTCTATATGTAATGTCAAACTAACAGCTTTTTACTAAATGCATACAAAACTAATACACGGCACTAATAACAAAGTATCGATATTGAAAATTTGTGACGTGTCTGTCTGTCTGTCTATCTATCGATTCGTTTGAGCCTTCTAGTAACCTCTTTGAGCTAATCTCCGAAACGCTTAGAATTATTTTGATGGGGCTGCGGCTGGCAGAAATCAGACGTTATAGCGGTTAACTTAGGCTACTTTTATATCTGAAAAATAATTAAGGGGACCCTAATTATACTAATTATTGCGCAAAAACAAGACAACCCATGAAAATGCGAGTTTTACGTGGGCGAAGTCGCAGGCACACCCGGTATTCATCTACCTATAAAAGTTAATCTAGTCAGCACGTACTTCTTTTCGGTACTAACGAATACTAAGGAACGTTTATTTTTGTTCACGTTAGGTATAGAGATCGATCGATCAGGCCCCGGGTGTTTACTAATCCGATTGCCTTTCTAGCAAAATGGACACCAATAAAAGCTTTCACGAAATCCTCCCATATCGGCACTCAAAGAAAACTCTTTTAGGCTTGTTGAACAAATTAGGTTCTTATTTTCGTAGGATGTCTTGTGAAATGAATTGAGGTTATTTTATTTGGCAGTAATATAAGATATTACTGCCAATAACGGCGGGTTCGAATCCTGCCGAAATCGAAATTTTCTGGGATATTATTAAAAAAAAAAAACTTCGTAGAATATATGTTCGAGAGCATTTAAAGTTTCTCAAATACTATGTACTACTGCCCCCCTAGCACGGGGGTTGTTGTCTGGGGTAGAATAGAGAAAAATTACGTCACTTTGTCATCGAATGCGTAAATTATTTGCAATGCATTCCTTCAACATCAATAATGTACTCAATGTATGGCAATGCAATGTCATTATTGTCTATTCTACCCTAGACAACAATCCCCGTGCTAGGGGGGCAGCTGGTCCTGAAAACTTCATTCAGGCTTAGAATCAGAGATGGCGTTTCATATGAAAAATTATTGAGAATAGGATTTTATTCATATTTTCTCCTAGTGATATTTTCACATTTTTATTTAGTTATTCTGCTATTCGGGAAGGATACAAATCTAACAAATTAAAGATCATCAAAATCGGTCCAGCCGTTCTTGAGTTATAAATGGTGTAACAGACACGACTTAGTTTTATACCCTCAGGGTGACAACGACAACTTCCGAAAACGACAACTTTCGAAAACGACAATTTTCTAGAATGTCAACTTCCGAAAACGACAACGTTCTAGAATGTCAACTTTCGAAAACGACACCATACAGATTTGAGTTATAAATCATTCCTTCCAAGTAGGTCCACAATAATATTCAACACTGCAAATAAGTAATAAACTATTATTTATTAGTTTTGTTAAGAAAAAATGGATTACAACGGGACGTCCATTAAAATGCTTAACTGCAAAAAACAAATGTTTTAAGCGGACTCAAATTAAAACTATGTATCCCAAAAAGTTCTGAACTGCAGTTCAATTCACCGGAAAAGCTGATTCGCCTCAAAGCGGAATTTAATCTCGCATTACCAGTATGAAAGACAGCTCGCTGAAAGGATGAGGGCTGACTCACGGAAACTTGTTATTTCAGCTTCAGTTTAAATTCTTTTGAACTTGTGCTAGACTTGTTCAGTCAGATTGGATCGCGTTTTAAATCTTTTGGATGTACTGCAACGTCCGCGAATCTTGGAACGTATTTAACTTATGAGAAACACAAATGTGAAAACTAGCCAAGTTCGTTCAGACGTGGTTTTACCCATAAAAGAGCTAAGATTAAATCGATAGGTGCCAAGTTTCATAGCAGTTCTTAAGGTGGAAACGCACTACGCGACAACGTAACTGCGCGGCCGCGGAACTTTATGTCAAATTAGAACAAAATCACCAAATAAGCCGCGCGGCCTTTTTCGTCATTGGTTGTAATTTGACGGGCAGTGCCGCGGCCGCGCAGTTCCGCTGACGCGTAGTGCGCTTGCACCTTTAATCTTAATTTTTTATGTTCTTTCATTATTAAATTTGTGTCTTAACCGCATTTGTTTTATTGTTGGACTTGCCAAGATACAAATTAAATTAAAAAAAAAGTAATAAAACTAGTTCCCAAAAAAAAACTGTTTTTTTTTGGGAACTTATTTAATTTCTTAGAGATTACCCAGAGAGCGAGAGCTGACGCACTATAATACAAAAACCTTTATTAAAAAACTATAAAAAAACTATTATTCTTTTTTCTTCTAAATACTGATGATTCATGTGATGGCAGCTTCTTTTGAACAAGTTTCTTTCTGCCATGAAAAGCATTTTGAGTTATAAGTTATAACCAAGCCGCTCGTCTGTAGCTGTAACAAATAATCGAAGTCGATTAGTTTCCCACAGATAGTAGGTACATTGGTAAAAAAGGGACCAAGGTATGCACTCTGTGTGAGATAAAAAGGATCAAAAGATTTTCAGTTTTCAGTCATAGTTATAACGTAAAAAGTAAATTACAATCAAATAATAGAACTAAATTTTAAGAAGTATTTACAGTTGAAACAATTGAGCTAACTTCAGACTATTGCTAGCAATGTACGAGTACATTACCTGTACAGGTAGCTCTTCTGATCCATTTCAATACCAGTCGGAAGCGTGACGCTGGCTGCATTGCCCCGCTGTATGGCAATGCTGATGCGCTACGCCAGATACTCACCGGCTCTCGGGACACAATTTTTTTTAAACCCGGAGAGCCTCGGTCAAAAGTTAAAAATAGTACGTAGTATTCGGTGGTAGTTTTGCGTCGTGAAAGCAAAACAAACAAACTTTCCCAATTATAAAATTAGCCAGGAACATTATCACCATTATCACGCTATATCATAAACCTTTATCCACTTAAATCCCAGCTCGTTACGGCTGTCGAATTAGGTTTATGGCGTTCCCGATTTCAGCTGATCTGACAAATGCATTAGGCTTTACTGTCTTGGCCTTAATTTCGCTTGTAAGAGGGAACAGTATCGAATCGCGTGAAAAATGGTTAATCCACCACCAAAATCATACTAGGGTACTAGTTAGAAAAAATATTTGTATATTAGCAATAATTATTGTCGTAAAAATAAGAAAAACTTGTTCTCGTCGCACGAAAGCTGTCGATACCTTGTTGAAAGTAACGTTTAGGTGCTTGGTTTTTAGGCTTCCGTACCCAAAGGGTAAAAACGGGACCCTATTACTAAGACTCCGCTATCCATCTGTCCGTCTGTCCGTCTGTCACCAGGCTGTATCTCATGAACCGTTATAGTTAGAAAGTTGAAATTTTCACAAATTCTTCTGTAGCAATCTGTTGACCGCTGATTGCGGTACAAATGACCTGGAATGGCCGCGGTTGTCGCCTCAATCGATTCTTTATTCAAAGCTCCGTATTCGCTATGATTATATACCAATACCGCGTGATATCATAACGTGCTAAAACAGCTAAAACACACTTTAAAGTCACACTACACTGAATCAAAATGGGAACATAAGATAAAAGGTATTCGCGGTCTCCTCCGCAAATATCTTGATCAATGTAGCGACAGCAATGAAATAAATTGAAAAAAAAAACTAGGAAAAAGCCTTGTTATAACAAGATTTAGAGCGAACAATACCGATATCGCATAATTTTATTATCCATGCTATTAATCGTATCCTTATAGGCCACCCTGGCTGTAGCTATAGTATTTATTTAAAGAACACAAACATCATTTGTGTTATAACTATATCTAAAACAATTTGCAAGGTAATTATTCTAATACATATGGCAATTTATTAGTATGTAGTAGTAATACAGTATAAGTACCAGTTATGTAGCTAGCAAAGTTTAACGTAAAAATACCAAGCTTTTTGTCCGTGTCGTTGAAGTGGTTTATGCGAAATCGTGTGTGAAATTTTACAGTCAAAACGCAACACACCGCGTTCGTTGCGTATATAGTTTAACGAATAAGGACTCGGGTTCTAATAGCCGAGGACATTACGTTTTATTGTCGTAATCAAATATTCGTTTGTGTTGAAATACTTTCAAAGTGTAGTTTTGACCTGACCTTTTGGGGTTGTGGGATTTGCAGCCTTGTGGTATCAGAGTTTTGCGGTTTTGTTTGTTTAAATTTACCCTAATATATATAAACTGTGCAAAGTTATGTCACACCCTTTTTGCAGCGAAGAAGGTGCGGTTAAATACCTCTTATATTGCATTGGAAGTACATTACAGTTCAAAGGTGCGGTTAAATACCTTTTCTATTGCATTGGAAGTACATTACAGTTCAAAGGTGCGGTTAAATACCTTTTCTATTGCATTGGAAGTACATTACAGTTCAAAGGTGCGGTTAAATACCTCTTCTATTGCATTGGAAGTACATTACAGTTCAAAGGTGCGGTTAAATACCTCTTCTATTGCATTGGAAGTACATTACAGTTCAAAGGTGCGGTTAAATACCTTTTCTATTGCATTGGAAGTACATTACAGTTCAAAGGTGCGGTTAAATACCTTTTCTATTGCATTGGAAGTACATTACAGTTCAAAGGTGCGGTTAAATACCTTTCTATTGCACTGGAAGTACATTACAGTTCAAAGGTGCGGTTAAATACCTTTTCTATTGCATTGGAAGTACATTACAGTTCAAAGGTGCGGTTAAATACCTTTTCTATTGCACTGGAAGTACATTACAGTTCAAAGGTGCGGTTAAATACCTTTTCTATTGCATTGGAAGTACATTACAGTTCAAAGGTGCGGTTAAATACCTTTTCTATTGCATTGGAAGTACATTACAGTTCAAAGGTGCGGTTAAATACCTTTTCTATTGCACTGGAAGTACAAAACCACAAACTGTTCAAACTATTTTATTCTATCTCATTTAAAATAATAAGTACTATTTTACAAACAAAACCAAATTTTTTCATTTAGCACTTACGTTCGGATGAAAAGCCGTCACTTCGTCTCTACAATTATAAAGAGGTACTAGAAAGATAATGAGATGTTTATAATTAATTTAATTAGTTGAACACCAATTATTTAAATTACTGTACTATGCGGGAACTAATTGCATTCTATCTCAATTCTATATGAGTGCTTTATCGTTATATCTATGTACTACGTGAGTGAAGTCGCGAGCTCTACAACAAAATGAAAGAAACCAGCGTTCTCGGAAATAAAAACACTGGAAATTCATCGTACGTACAAAGTTTCTATAATTATAGCAGCAAGAATTATATATAGCTGCAATAGTTATAGCTGCAAGAGTTATAGCTGCTATGTACAGCCGTGTGAAATAACTATGAACCGCAGCACCGGGTAATCCATATCTCGAGGCGCCGACGCCCACTCCGTTTTAGAACTCTGCGCTGTTACTATTTTATTATTGTTTATAGACCTACTAAGGCAAGCAATGTTTGATCATTTTATTGGGAAAATAACACCTTTGTATAAGGTCTTTAAAAATACACATAAACAACTATTTTAATAATGTACAATAGTGTTTTAATGGCATTTAAGGATTTTTACATTTACATTTGTACATTTACAACGAATGTCTAATTTAAACAATCGTTTGTTCAGTATTTATTAGCATAACAATCGTTGCCGACTTTTATCATATTTGAATTTTAAGATAATTTTGTAATCTATTAGGTTCAGCTATAAAATTCAGATAGTTTATGAACCAATTCGTGTGCCTTAACACGTTTTCACAGAAGACGTAGCAAGCTACGAACGGCGTAGAGGTGCTACGAGTATTACGTAGCAAGCTACGAACTGCGTAGATGCGCTACGAGATCTCGTAGACTGCGCGTAGTACAAAGGGAGCCTTTGGTGCTGCTTTTATAAATGCGTGAAGAGACGTAGGTGTACTTACAATGCAATGTCAACTATATTCAGTAGTAAACATGAGATGTATGAGGCTGAGTGAAACGACCAGTTACGATGCAAGCTCGTTTATTACTAAAAAGCAAGACGCGCGGTGCACTGCCGCGCGTGTACAATGAGTAGGTAGGTATGGCTACCTACATATACATCATTCCTCCACCATTATTTATGGAGTAAATCTGTTGACAACAAAATAAACAATTAAATTTAACATTACACAAGTTCACTTATTTTTAAAAATACTTTTTATAGTCTTTCATGGGAACGCGCCTTGTACGCGAAAGTGTGGGTGACAGCGCTGGCCGATCGTTCGCCAGACGCGCGGCGGTCCTTTTAGAACCCTGCGGCTGCGCAGGCACCTCCAGACTAGCTGCTGGCGGCACCGCCGTGTCTACGATCGCGACAGTCTCTCTCGCACACTCTTCCTCGGCACAATCTGCCCAATCTTCCCCATTATCATTATTATCAAATTCGATGACTCCATCGTTGCTAGGAGTAACTGGTGAATCACCATCATCAGTTTCAGTCACTGCCGGAGTGCATGCTACAACTTGAACGTCTCCACTCTCAGCATCTAAAGCTGGCTCCCAAGGCATCGCACTTCCTGGACCTGGTGATTGAAGCTGATGGGGCAGGGGCATCTCTGTATTGTTATAACTGCCCGATCGAATCAACTGCTCATTACTACCACTATACTTAACAATTTGATCGACATGGCGTATACACTCCGCTTTTGAATTTACTATCACAATTTTGTACATCCGATTACCTATTTTTTGTTTAATTATACCTAACTGCCATGACTCTTTCCGCGCACTGTACCAACGGACCCACACAATATCTTCAAGTTCTAATTTACGCTTACAAGACACTGATTTACTTTTAATTTTAGATTCAGGCTGAAGCATGATTAAATCAAGGCGAGATCTTAAATTTCTCCCAAACATTAATTTAGATGGACTTTCACCGGTGGTACAGTGTACCGAGTTCCTGTAATTGAAAAGGTGGCCTAATAGTAAATCGTTTATCTCATACAATGGCAGATTATCTTTTATTATACATTTAAGCATTTTCTTGCATGTTCTGACCGAATTTTCGGCTTGACCATTACTTGGCGGATGATAAATAGGCGAAGTCATATATTTAATGCCATTACTTGAACAAAATGTTTTGAATTCCGTTGAATTAATCTTAACGTCATTGTCTGATACCAGGGCGTTTGGAATACCAAAGGTTGAAAAAATACCTTTTAATTTCACGATTAATGCCTTCGTAGTCGTACCGTTTTGCATGTGTAGGCATTCTAACCACTTGCTATAGGAATCTACTAACACGAGATATACCCTTTGTCCGACGGTCATATAGTCAATGTGTACACGCTGCCAGGGAGCGGAGGCGGCGGGCCAGGGCGCGAGGTCGCGCGGGGGCGCGGCGCGCACGCCGGCGCAGGTCTCACACCCGCCTATCCACTGTTCGATGTCGTTATCGATACCTGGCCACCACATTCTACCTCGGGCATTACTTTTAGTTTTAATAATACCTAAATGTGTGTCGTGTAATTCACGTAGCATATTTTCTCTGAGTGCTGTCGGAATAACCACCCTATGGCCTCTAAGTAAACACCCGTTTTCGAATTGCAAGTCGGATTTGCATTGAAAATAGGGCAATACAGATTGACAGGTTATTTTACGCGGCCAACCACTAAGCATGTACTTAACGACGGTCTGAATCGTCTTATCGCCTTCGGTCGCCCGTGTGATATCGCGACTCGTAGTAGCGGGAGATGTGTCGTCTAAGAATTTAAGCGCAAAGTAATTATCAATCTCGCTATCGCCTTCTTCCCATTTATCCGTCTCTTTCATAGGCGCGCGAGAAAAATAATCCGCTACTAGATTTTTATCGCCCGACACATACTGAACTACATAATTATACGCTGATAACATAATAGCGTATCTCTGCAGGCGCAGCGCTGTAGTCACTGGAATACCGGTTTTATTGTTAAATATAGACACCAGGGGCCTATGATCGGTCCTAAGTATGAATGGCTCGCTTCTACCGTATAAATATTGATGGAACCGTTTCACACCAAATATAATAGCAGTTGCCTCCTTTTGTATCTGACTATAATTTCGCTCGCTGCCGGTCAACGAACGAGAGGCGTAAGCGAGGGGTCGCTCCTGGCCGTCTTGCGTCTGCTGCGCCAGCACGGCACCGAGGCCGGCGGGCCCGCATCCACGGTCAGCACCAGCTGCGCGCGCGGCTCGAAGTGCGCCAGCACGCGCTCGGAAGCCAGCTCGCGGCGAACGGCCGCCATGGCTTCCCGTTGCCTATCACCGAACACCCAAGGTGCATCGTTTCGTAGTAACTCGTGTAAAGGATTTAGGATGGATGACGCGTTAGGAATGAAGTTCCTATAGTAGTTGACGACCCCCAAAAATCTCTTTACTTCAGTGACATTTGTAGGCTCCGGTGCACTTAATATTGCCTTGACCTTCTCGGCGCAGGTCATTAACCCCGATTTGCTTATCACAAAGCCTAGATAAGTTACATTTTTCTTGAAAAACTCGCACTTTTCTTTCTGTAGACGTAGACCCGCGTTATTTAACCTACGTAAAACTTCAGTTAACCGCTTTAAGTGTGATTCCCGGTCAGGACCTGTGACACAAATGTCATCGAGCCAGACGCTGACTCCATCGATTCCTGCCAAGAGAGTTTCTAATGATTTTTGAAAAATCGCTGGCGCATTGGCTAGGCCGTACAAAAGCCTAGTTTGCTTATATAAGCCCTTATGTGTATTGATAGTTACGAGCTTTTGAGAAGCGTCATCCAAAATAAACTGATTGTATGCATTTTTTAAATCAATTTTACTATACAGGTCGCCGCCCCCGATTTTAGCGAATACCTCCTCTATCCTAGGCAACGGATACTTTTCTATAACGAGGTCTTTGTTAAGCGTGACCGAGAAATCTCCTGCAATCCTAACTTTACCATTTTCCTTCAAAACAGGTACTATCGGCGTGGCATATTCTGAATGGTTTACAGAAACTAAAATACCTGCGTCAACTAAACGCTTCAATTCTTGTTCGACCTTATCTTTCAGCGCAAAGGGTACAGTTCGGGGCTTAAAAAACTTAGGTACCGAATTCTCCTTAAGTTGTAAATGAACTTTAAATTTATTGAATGAGCCTAACTCATCACGCCATAAATCTGGAAACTTTTCAATTAAATCCAAAACATTTTTATCAGGACTATAACTGCACTGTAAAGATTTCAAATCAGTTGTGATAAACAAATTAAAAGCGGACATAAAATCTCTTCCGAGAAGTGGTGGGCCTCCATTTTTAATCACAAAAATTTTAATATTTTTCTGCATATTATTGAACATAGCTGCTATCGAAAAAAAACCCAGGGGAGATATTTTATGTCCGTTGTATAAACACATGCTTACAGCACAATGTTGTAAGTTATAGTTAGAAAACTTATTCTTATACAACTTATCAGAAATAACAGTTCTTCCTGAGCCTGAATCAAGTTCCATTGAAATAATTTGATTCCCTAAGGTTAAGTCTATCGTGATAGGTTTATCCGTCACGTACCTTATATTAAAGTTCTGGCATTCCTCGCAAATGGAGTCCTGGTTGTCACTGCAATCCTGATCAGATTTCACATGGAAAACACTTGACTGATTTGTAACGCCACAAACTTTTTTTAAATGACCCTTTTTACCACATTTCTGGCACTTGTAACCTTTATAACGGCACTGATCACTGTAATGATTCTTCATTCCGCAAACGGTGCAGCGAGCGGAATCGCTATGCGCCGCCGGCGGCCCAACAGCGCCGCTCGCGCCGCCATCGCCGCCACCGCCGCTGCCGCCGACGCCTCGGCCCGCACCGCCACGGCCACGGCTCGCCTTACCCTGGAATCCCGCACGATATATCGGCTCCTCCTTGACAGTGGTTGCTTCACTGGTACTGTACAAGGCCTTAGCTTCTTTAGCACAAGCCGCCTGCTCCGCCAATTCAATAGCCCCCGTCAACGTCAATGAAGACGGACTTTGCTCGAACAACTTGTCCCGTTCTGGACCGGCGTTCAGGCCGAGGACGAAACGATCCCTCAGGTTCGTATCGAGGGCGGTACCGAAGTCACAATATGTTGCGAGACCTCTCAATCGCGCCGCCCATTCCCCTAATGATTCGCCTGATTTCCTGGTAGCTCCAAAAAATTTTGCCTTGTCCACGAATGTGCACTTTTTGGGTTTGAAATGACCATCCAGTAATCCTACGAGCTGCTGAAACGTGAGGGCATCCAACTCCCTCGGAAACGCTAAATTGAGCACCAGACGGTAGGTTTCCTCCGTGAGATGCGTCAACAAAACTCCGGCTTTGTGCTCGTCGCTCACACTATTAATCTTTATATATTGTAATAGTTTGCCTTTGTGGATCATCCAATCATTACATTTATGATCAAACACAGACAAATTCCCCAAAAAGGATTTCATTATCACTATCTTTTAACGCGTGGGGGTAGACCGAACTCATTCGCCAGTGAGATGTATGAGGCTGAGTGAAACGACCAGTTACGATGCAAGCTCGTTTATTACTAAAAAGCAAGACGCGCGGTGCACTGCCGCGCGTGTACAATGAGTAGGTAGGTATGGCTACCTACATATACATCAAAACAACGTTTATTTTCAGTTAACAATCTTGCTTTGTTTCAAATATCATTTACCTTTTAACTTAGGAGAAGTTGAACTTTGACCTTTACGTTTAGATTTTTGCAATGATTGCAAAACTAGACTCTGTGTTTTTAGATCATAAAATACTAGCAACTTTATGACTGATAAAGCTAATCAGCTAATAACAGTAAAATAATTTCCTTTAGTTTCATTAAATTTAGTATCTAAGCTTTCGTAACATTCTTTTCCATATTCAAAGTGCTTTGAAAGTATTTCTGCACTGGATAGAACTGCAGACAAAGCAATGGACAGAATAACGACGTAAAAGTAACACATGTTTTTAGCTTTCGGTTGAATTTACAACGAAAACCGAGCATGTCTTGTCGCCTATTATGACGCTGGTTTTTAAGGACTGCTTGTAAAAATTATCCAAGGTAGATGTGCACAAATCAATGCCAATAGAAATTTCGAGCAAGCTGTTCGAAGTTGTAATAGTTAAAGAAATACCGTTAAAAAGTTCTAAGACCTCTCTATGTGGAACAACTAAGGTGATGTAATTTTATTTCATTGTAAACTCACATAAGACTAATATAAAGCCAGTTTCGCCATTGTCGGATTCGACAAGTAAGACGATACATTTTCGCTAACGAAATAAGTTTTTACATAATTATTTTTCTTAAATCGTTACCTGTTTTAAGTGTAAATAAACCCTTTGTAGTCTACATCCGTCTCTCTCGTGTACGTGTTCCATGGTCCGTGCATGCATTTTTCACGCTGTAGTGGATACCTACTGCTGTCGATATTAAAAGGGGATCGTGTTCGGCATTTTAGAGTGCTCTGAATCTCGGGAACCGGGGCAGAATATGTAAACTTAGACCCGTATTATGAAAACTTGCTCAGTCATAGATCTATGCTTGAGTGAAGTTTATCCTATAGAGCGTTAAGCCCACAACAGACGGAGCTATAATCTACAGGGTAATTAGTAAATTAGTGACAATACGTAAACTGCAGGTTCAGCCCATCATCACAAACACGTTTGTGAAGACGCCGGGTCTTAATTATTAATTTTGGTATTGGTAATGAGTACCCCCCGCAATTCAATAATCGTTCGTTAGAGAGGTTTTATTTGAAACTCAACTTAAAAACAGCTCTGCCCTGAAGTAACAGAAGATATGAGAGTGAAAGATCGGTCTTAAGTAACTCGTTGGGTTAACATACAACGTGGTACTGTATAACAATACAGTACCACGTTGTATGTTTACTAAGTTGACATGGGGTGAATCTGAACTCCGAGGGAACCAACAATTAATCTTCGGACACGTATTACATAGCATACATTAGTGGTTAACCCCGACCTGCTTAGGTCGGGTTATAGTTTATTCTTAAAACAGTTCTATTCCTAATCCCAATTTTGATCTTAAATGTTAAGTAATAAAATACATTAAGAATAAACTACATTTATTTATGAT
This sequence comes from Eupithecia exiguata, assembly GCA_947086465.1. Taxonomy (NCBI): domain Eukaryota; kingdom Metazoa; phylum Arthropoda; class Insecta; order Lepidoptera; family Geometridae; genus Eupithecia; species Eupithecia exiguata. Next base: position 3,148,699 of record OX352245.1, on the reverse strand, counting down.
GCCAGACTCACACACAGTAAAGTGTGGGTGAATAATCGTTATCAATTAATTATAAATCAATAATTTGATTTCTTTTTTAATTTACTTTTAGTAATTGATTTGTAACGAGCACGATACTACGTAATTCCCGTCACCTCAAAGTAAGATTTCAAAATTCGGAAGCTACGTCCTTTCAAAAACTGGTGCTGTACTGAATACTCAACCTTATACATAATGCTTACTAAATATGTACGTTAGAACTTTACAAAGCTGCATCCGCTTCTGCATAATTCAATAGATACACACACACGCAAACTACTAATTTGTACATGTGCATGTGTGCGTGGGCTAAAGGTCAAAGCTTGAGCGCTTCGATCGATATATTGTTCTGTTCATGTCGCAGGCCATGTAGGAGTGAGCCTGATTTACTGTGAGTTATAGCTTATTCGAGTTATTGGAACGCTTGAGTGGAGTATAATCTTAGGAGCAATGCACACGTACCACAAACACAACACATCGCAGAGATAAAAAGTAGTTAAGCAGTGGTTATGTTTGAATAGTGTCGGGGCAGCTTTTTGCTGTTGCGTTGCAGCAATTACAAAATTTCTTTGTGATGCGATGTGGTCAGTACGGACCACACGGTTGAATTACATACATTAGCATCCGGCCAAGTGTTTTCTCTTCAAAAAAAGCATAGATCTATAACTGAGCAAGGTTTTATAATACGGGTCTTAGTCCATAGGTTTACGACAAAAATACATTTTTTTTTTCTTTTATATTAATATTTTATATTAATTATAACACAATTTAAATACATAGCATACGAGATTAGATAATAGAACGAAAACATAATACAGAACTGTGACAGGACAACTGAGCTGAGGATAATCAATGCAGGAAATATTTTCTTTCATTGATTACCCTCACCACAAAGTATCTCCAGAATGGAGATGATAGTCCCGATAGTAGTAGTATTATTGAGCGATAGTTTATTGATTGGTTTATAAAATCTTTTCTCCACAGCGCTATGGTAGAGAATAAAAAGATCATCATCCGTGGAAACGGAGGCGAATCATGCTGATGAGATCGTATAACTTATTGATCACCTAAGGATTCATAAGCTTCTATTAAGTAAAATAATCAAGTTATAGTTGAGCTTTGCGAAAGTTTTTCAGCAGCCAAATCGAAGCAATAGGTGATATTCGAGAGCATTCGGAGCAAAAATCGCTTTAAAAGGATAAAGGCTCAAAGCTCAAATAACTACGCCTGAATAACCTTAAGTACAACGACCCAAGGTGCAATGCTCCAGTCTAGGCTGTTGGCCCTCTTAAGAGATAGGTCGTTGCGATCTCTTAAATGAACGATTTTCTTCACTTGTCTGTCAATTAGGCGAATTTGGGCAATTTATTTAATCGCTATTCGATTGGGAGCAATCGATTCTAATAATTTTGTTAAGTGCCGGGGATAATTAATCGACTTTGAATCACAATTATAATAAATATATATATAATAAACATAATCTTTGGAATTCAGAGTAATACACAAGTACATACACCAAGCCTCCTTTTGTCAAGCCTTCTAGTTTCTGCTGACTCTTTCGCACAGCAAAAGGTTCGTATGGTGGCATTTTATCAACATGTCAAAGGAACTGATGTGCTTACCTACATCAGAAGTCCTTTGAAACGTTGATAAAATATTCATGAACTAAGCTAGATCTAGTCCGATACATGCATAGCCAGACGGTTTTCAAAACATTATAGTGTTACTAACTTACAGATGGTAATGGAGAGTGCCTATTCGAATAAAGATTTATTTTTAAAAGTCAGTCTCTAAAAAACGTCTTTACTTTTAGTCGTATTGAAATCACATCACACTAATAATAAATGCAATTTTATGGATGCACTAGATGTTTGGATGTTTGTTATCTGTCCCGTCAAAACTACTGGATCGATCGGGCTGAATTGCATACAGATTGCTCTAGAACTGGAATAAAATACAGGCCACGTTAACCCATTAATCAGTTTCCATGGGATAGACATAACCTTTAAATGTCTCTATAGAAACAACGCATGCAAAGCCGCGGTCAGGAACTAGTCACCAATATAGCCTGGAAAGAGTGCACGACGGTCCCACAGGACCGGATATAATGGTGCGATACTCAGAACCCAGCGTCTATGCCTATAGCAGTGGGTGCTCAAGCGCTCAAATTAATAGTAATACTAGCAACTGCCGAGTTGTTACCAACGTCTCACGAAAAGTGTTCCTGACGACGACGACGTCTCAAGAAAACACCTATGGCTAACGTCACGCGAAAGTCGGGATTTACAATCTACTATCATTTGTTTTATCGTTTTCAATAGTGACTTTCCTTCAAAAGCTGAAATAACTGCCTTATTCCCAATATTGTCTAATTGAACAGCTAACTAGATAGATAGCTAGCCCTCAGCATACTATCCAATCCCATTAACTTCCCGTGTGATATCTACAATCATCTATTTTATCGTTTTCAATAGTGACTTTCCTCAAAAGATGAAATGACTGCCTTCCCAATGTTGTCTACTTAAACAGCTAGCTAGCTAGATAGATAGCTAGCCCTCAGCATACGATCCAATCCCATTAACGTTCCGTGTGATATCTACAATCATCTATTTTATCGTTTTCAATAGTGACTTTCCTTCAAAAGGTGAAATAACTGCCTTATTCCCAATTTTGTCTCCATAAAGAGCTAGCTAGAAAGATAGATAGCTAGCCCTCAGCATACGATCCAATCCCATTAACTTTCCGTGTGATATCTACAATCATCTATTTTATCGTTTTCAATAGTGACTTTCCTCAAAAGATGAAATGACTGCCATCCCAATGTTGTCTACTTAAACAGCTAGCTAGATAGATAGATAGATAGCTAGCCCTCAGCATACGATCCAAACCCATTAACTTTCCGTGTGATATCTACAATCATCTATTTTATCGTTTTCAATAGTGACTTTCCTCAAAAGATGAAATGACTGCCATCCCAATGTTGTCTACTTAAACAGCTAGCTAGATAGATAGATAGATAGCTAGCCCTCAGCATACGATCCAAACCCATTAACTTTCCGTGTGATATCTACAATCATCTATTTTATCGTTTTCAATAGTGACTTTCCTCAAAAGATGAAATGACTGCCATCCCAATGTTGTCTACTTAAACAGCTAGCTAGCTAGATAGATAGATAGCTAGCCCTCAGCATACGATCCAAACCCATTAACTTTCCGTGTGATATCTACAATCATCTATTTTATCGTTTTCAATAGTGACTTTCCTCAAAAGATGAAATGACTGCCATCCCAATGTTGTCTACTTAAACAGCTAGCTAGCTAGATAGATAGATAGCTAGCCCTCAGCATACGATCCAAACCCATTAACTTTCCGTGTGATATCTACAATCATCTATTTTATCGTTTTCAATAGTGACTTTCCTCAAAAGATGAAATGACTGCCTTCCCAATGTTGTCTACTTAAACAGCTAGCTAGCTAGATAGATAGCTAGCCCTCAGCATACGATCCAATCCCATTAACGTTCCGTGTGATATCTACAATCATCTATTTTATCGTTTTCAATAGTGACTTTCCTCAAAAGATGAAATGACTGCCTTCCCAATGTTGTCTACTTAAACAGCTAGCTAGCTAGATAGATAGCTAGCCCTCAGCATACGATCCAATCCCATTAACGTTCCGTGTGATATCTACAATCATCTATTTTATCGTTTTCAATAGTGACTTTCCTTCAAAAGTTGAAATAACTGCCTTATTCCCAATTTTGTCTCCATAAAGAGCTAGCTAGATAAATAGATAGCTAGCCCTCAGCATACGATCCAATCCCATTAACTTCCCGTGTGATATCTACAATGATCTATTTTATCGTTTTCAATAGTGACTTTCCTCAAAAGATGAAATGACTGCCATCCCAATGTTGTCTACTTAAACAGCTAGCTAGCTAGATAGATAGATAGCTAGCCCTCAGCATACGATCTAATCCCATTAGGTTCCCGTGTGTTTATTCTGACGGTTCATCGTAGACGCGTAATAAACTGTGATGGACTTTACTGTTTAAGTCTCTATTCCACGTTCTGTATGTCGCTTGCCGATAACACGATGTACGTTTTGCAATTCGAGTAAAATACGAACACGGTGGAAATCTTCCTAGCATTTTATCAGATGGCTATTTTATTTCTCTTTTGCTGAAAGAGCCGTAACTCAGCTCGTTGAAGCTAAAGGTCGTATAAAAAGAAGTAGAGAACTCGCAAAGTTCTTACTGCTTTTGCTAGCGGATATCTGAAAGGCCATTCGTTCAAATTAATTTACAGTAAGTTGGAACTATTTCTATGTTCAGCGTCTTTATGTTTTAAGAGACAGCATAACGGTACTCTTACAGTTATTTAAGTCACCTCAAGGTTTTTAGGGTTCCGTACCCAAAGGGTAAAAACGGGACCCTATTACTAAGACTTCTCTGTCCGTCTGTCATGAACCGTGATAGTCAGACAGTTGAAATTTTCACAGATGATGTATTTCTGTTGCCGCTATAACAAAAAATACTAAAAAACAGAATGAAATAAGTATTTAAGGGGGCTCCCATATAACAAACGTTTTTTTTGCCATTTTTATTGATAATGGTACGGAACCCTTCGTGCGCGAGTCCGACTCGCACTTGGCCGGTTTTATTTATTTATTATCTATATTCCGTGTCATATACAAGATACAATACTTGTAAATATTGCCTCAATACTGAACTATATTGTTGTTGATTTTTTGTCAGATTTGTACTAACTGTCGATTTGAGCTCTTGTCTACAAAAATACATAATGCAGACAATTATTTTTTGAACACGACGCTAAAAAGAGAATTTTGAGAGTTGCTTACAAAAAAAAATACCTCTGAGAATAGCTTGAGTAAAGATTCCTATCTGCCAACCTCTGGCGCTATTGTTCTCAGCTTCTGAAACAGGTTTGTTTGTACTGCGTCTGCTAAAGAATTCTCTCTACGCGTCTCCCTCGACACGAAACAACCAAATTAGTAAATAATTGGCAAAACAAACGCGTTCTAATTAAGGTCGTGTCGAATGAAGATAATAGTAATATCTATTGTCTCCCTGTTTATTATTACGAAGGAAACATTTTGTAGCAGTGCGTTTGTTTTTAAAAAGAATGTACTTAATAAAATACATTTCTTAATTCTGTACTCATTATCATCATCATCAGCCTATATTAGTCCACTGCTAGACATGGGCCTTTCCTAATTCTGTAATGCCCAATATAAAACATAGGACTTAAAACTATAGAGGTTACGACAAAGAGGAGCTTAACCCGGAATAGAGTTCTCTTCCAGCAAACATTATTGGGAGAGAGATCTAAACAGTCACTTTAACTCCCAATAAAAAGTGGGATGTTTTAAAATGACATGTGTGTTTCTCATGTCGCTTCGAAACAGAGGAATTGGTTTCGGTTTAGTTTTTTTCTTTTGATGAAAATCAGTGCAGCCGTTCTAAAGTTCTGATAACGTGTGAACTCTTTGTGAAATTGACTTTTGAGTTGGATTTAAATTCTTTATCACCTTAAAAATGTTTGTGTACCTTTTTCTGTACCTGTACTCGTATCTGGTAGGTACTTATTTTATTTGACCCGGTTATGACCTAGGATCTACAGCGCAATCGACCCATCTTGCGGCGCAGTTGTAAATTCCACCTTAGGCGCTTGTTTCTTGCTCTTAGGCGTAATGGATTGAAATGTATTTTCATATTCATTTTCATCAATGTATGTTAATGATTTTATGATTTTGAAATGTGTTTGACCATGATGTTTTTAAGTTTAAATTGATTTATTTATATTTCTGTTTAATAATTTATGTAATAATTACATAACTCATAAATAAGTGACCTGTAACATGTTTAAGTTATCAATAAAGAACTATGAACTATGAAAATATCCGTATCATATAATAAAAATTTGATTGTTTTGGAAAAATAAAAAGCGACTCCAAATTCTTGAAATTAATATTTATACAGTTTTTAAGTTTTCGGGACAAATTATTATCTCACGGGATTTTTTTTGACGTGACCACCTAGGAATCATTCTCCATACAATATCGAAATAATTTTCCAAATTGGTCCATAATTGATGGAGAAATTGACGAGTATACAAAAAAATATACACATAACCGAACATAGAACCTCCTCTTTTGTTTTTCGTTACGTCGTCGGTTAAAAATTGGAAATGAAGATTCATCTTCAAATGCACGAGAAGAACTGTGTTCTTAGAAATCGTTCGAAATGTTATGGTTTTCGAACGACACTGGTAAAATTTTTGCTTGTACTAAGCGTGATGCTTGTTTGGAGTACATTTAGGGTACTATGTGTGGTGATTATTAGAAAATGACCGACACTGAATCTACACACTACCGCATGTGTAAACTCAGTGTCGGTCCAATTCGCGATCAAAAATGAAAGACTCCTTTTTTGATTTTGATCGACTATTTTTCACAATAGTCACAAAAAATCTAGTGCTTAAGTTTTCTAGACCTCAGAAACCTCTGGACTAAACTAAAATATATATGCCTCGTGGGAACAGCCAGCTACAAATTGGTCGAGCGAACGTGAAGTTCCAGACAGTTTGTTGGACTTGTGAACTGTTCGGAATTCCTATCCGAACCTATTGTAGGTAGGTTTAGAGAACAGCTTAAAGAGCTTAGAGAACAGCAGCTCGGAATGATAAAAGTAATATTTATCTATACCTACTGTAATGTAAAATTTCATAAAACACCTAGCTACACAAAATTCAAATAACCTTAAATTTGACTTTGACCCGGGCTCTTGCTTTTACCCCTGGACTACCTTTCTAAAGGGCACCTACCTAGTTACTAGTTGGCGAAAGATGCTACCCCAGTTCACTCAGCCCGTCGTAAGAGCTGACTCCACCAGAGCAGCAGCTTGCTTCTGTGAATTTTTAAACCTCCACTGCGATCAGCAATCCAGTAACTGCCAATAAGGTAATACACCCATTTTTAGGGTTCCGTACCTCAAAAGGAAAAAAAAACCCATAAAGATCACTCTCAGGTTGTCCGTCTGTCAACCCTCTTTTCTCAGAAACGCGTGAAGGTACCGAGTTGAATCTTATTAAATTTTTCAAGGGAATCACATGCACCCACTATAGGGTCCACGTTGACTTATTGTTAATTCATTAAAAAAATATGATTATTTTACGAGTACAAGTTTGTACGGAACCCTTGATGCGCGAATCCAACTCGCACTTGACGTTTTACTGAAATTCGACGAAAACACTGGGCGTAGTGGACGCCATATTGCTCTGTGGTGATGACGTCAGTTGTCTGTGTTCGTGCCTAGGCAAAGTGGGTTCTAACCGGCTTCAGAACCCAAGCGTGTTACTCGTACGTTACGCAGGCGTAACGTATCATGCTCGCTACGAAAGGTACTTTACGCCCCGCCTGGACAGTACCCGGCTTAACGGTAGTTGTCGACCAGCTAAATTATAGATTTGCTATGCCAGAGCGTCCTCACCTGACGCTTAAAAAAGCTGCATCAAACTTCTAGTTCCTAACAACCGTCCGGTTCTCTGATTGAATCTCCTATTGGATTCTTTGGATTAATCCTCCTTTGGATTGTTCTAAAGTATTAGTCTACAGTCCAATTTTAACTCGTAGCCCGTAATATTGTCGGTTGTTGATATATTTTTCAAATGAAACATCTAAAATATTAGATGAAATTATATTCCAAAATTTATTCCAAGTCGAACAACCAGTGTTATTTATTGTGGAATGTTAATTTTGGAATAACATTGTATTTCAGTCCCTCAATTTTGTATCTAGGCTTGTTTGTGAAGATTTCATCAAATCTTCACAAACGAACCTAGATTCAAAATTGAGGCAAACTAAAGACACAAAAAAAGAAATTCATACATAGACTGGTACATGTATTTCTCATGTTCTCCCCAAGGGAAGCGAGGGCGTCGTTTCCCTTCAATTTCATAGCAATATTCCGACGATGTGCTATTATTTATTCTGCGCCCGGAGGGACCGAGGTATGCGCGTATGAATTGTGACTCCACGCCTGGAGTGATGTTGGGATTAAAAAATGCTTTACTAGCTTTCGCCTATGACTTAGCTGAGAATTGTGCTATATTTTCATCCATTTATCTTATAGACTTCCCTGTGTTTAATTACGATGTTATGCAAATCAAGGTGAATATATCAATTATTGTATTGACAAGCTACATGCTATGTGTTGTTACTAACGTCAATGGTTTTAGAGTTTATTACGCACCTTTTATAAGACCTTCTCTCATCTTCCTATCCAATGCATATGCCGGGTTTCCATCGCGAAAGGGTGACGAGGGAAATGAGAGATGAGAAGGCGGAGTTAATTTCAACGTTTTCTGCTTGCTCACTCCTTTCCGTTCGACTATCTGCTCGCTCAGTCCTTATCGCTCAACTATTTGTTGGTGGAAATACAAGTCCTCCGCTCGCAGTGGAAACCGGACTAAAATTGTGTTAATATGTTCCGTCTGCGGAAAATTCGACTAAAACAATTCGACTAAATTAATTCGAGTAAAATCAATTCGACTGGTAACAACTAGTCTAAAACGATATGCGGATCCTACATTAACACAGAACCGACATGGGTAGGTTAGGTTTGAAGGTTAAAGCATGTTTTAGTCGAATCGTTTTAGACGAGTTGTTACTAGTCAAATGGTTTTTTAGACGAATTATTTTAGTCGCGTGTGGAATTCTCCGGTAATCCTAATGTTCACCTGTATTTTGTCTACGTGTTAACTAAGTACTAAGTAGTCTTACTTTCGATTTGTTAATACCTAATTTTGTTAGTGTGAGGAGTTACGTCTAATAAATCATTTTCTCCTTTCTTCATCTTGTAATGTTTATGCCTATATCGCTATAACTTCTGCAGTCACCAAACAAGCCCTTATAACTCGTCATCTGAAGTAGGTTTATTCCCTATACCTTAACTCAAGTAAACAGGTCTCGCGTGATGTGAAAGCTTAGCTCGCCTGATAGGATGTCTGATTAAGATTGAAGGGCGGGTTAACCTCATTTACGTCGGCATCTGAGTCGGCCATTTTGTTCTGGGGGAAATGTTTTTTGTTTTTGAGTTGCCGTTTTCCTTTCCAATCAGATTTTGATGTTCGCGGTGTTTGCTACGGACAAAATTAAAGGCAACCTATATTTTAAATCTCACTCAGGTTGTGGAATGATCTCACCGAGATTTTTCCTATGAACTATGAGGACTATGATGAGGGTAGAATGGAACAGCTATGCACATAACTTAAATACTAGAAATAAACATGAACTCGCTGTACCCACAACTAGGCTACTCAAAATTAATGTATCTTTTAAAGGGCAATGTATACACTTCTACAACAAAACTCCTAGTAAGGTGTAAAAATTATCAGTACCTAAATAAATTCAAACAAATTGTCAAAAACTTGCTATGCAAAAAGGCTAACCATAAAATATCTGATTATCTGGAGTATAAAATATCTGATTATCTGGAGTTTTATACTCCAGATAATCAGATATTTTATGGTATAACAGCTTAGGACGGGTTTTGCTGCAACTCGAAAAATAACAATTAACAGGCTAAAGGTTTCTTCGTCGTTTCTTTACTTTAAATACCGAAGCGACAGAAATAAAAAATAACACATTATTTCAGCAACAGCTCTAAAATTTTAAGAATTTGACCTGTTCTTAGTGGATATTTATTAAAATAAAAATAATAATTAAGAGATTTTGGACTTTCCAACAAAGATTCACGGGTTTGGCAGCGCGTGGGTAACGTCTCTGATGTAACAGGCGTCCATAGGCTGCGGTAACGCTACCCATCAGATGGACAGCTAGCTTGAATGCGACCTTTGTGGTATGAAAAAAAGGAAACAACCATACAGCGGGATACCTAGTAGCCGTGCACCAATAGCTGCATGCTGACAAAAAGGCATCACCACTCCAAGAAGACATGAATTCTTCAAGACTAATACTCATTGGATCACTCTTGAAGTGCTAAAGGAATAAAGACATCAATATTCCATAACATTATTACAGTTCCTTTTGTTCACGCTTTTGGTATACTGTAGCTTCTTCATAACTCATAGTTCCTTGTCAATCCTGACACGAACTTGACTTTGAGCTCTGCTACGTAGCCACATTTGACCGGTATACGAACCCAACGGGCTGGAATAAGTGCCTCAAGGGTGTGACCCTGAAACTTGTGACGTTGTACTATGGTACGCCATTCAGTTGGGGTTCAAATTAGTAGGTAGGGCGCGCTAGGGTTCCACTGACGTGGGCAGCTGACGTATTTGTAAAAGGCATGAGCATTGCTTTAGATAGAGATCTTCTAGGATTGGAATCTGCACATTAGGGGACTGTTAGGCCTACCGCGTTCCTGCAGTGCATCAGGGGTGCTTGCAGAATATGAAAGAAATGGGTTTGCTGTCTTTCTCCGTAAAAAGACCGCATCCGTGATGCGTGACCGCAGACGGCATGACAGCCCCAACACCATCCTACAAACATATAGCTGGTAGGATCACCTCTCCCACGTGGCATTGTTTTATTCAGAGGGAGAGTGACTAGTGAACTTTTAGTATTATTAAATGTCTACTGTTAGCAAAATAACTAACCCTAATTGTAAGTTCTTTTTGTTTTCTCAAACTTGCGGCGGCACGTCTTAACGAAGACCGTCTTTAAAGGTTATGCATGGTGTGCCATTCAGCGGTGCGAGGCAATAAAATATTTAGTTCAAATTAAAAAAGTCTACCAACTTGATTGTTGAAGCAATTAAAAAGTTAAAACATAATTTGATTGTTTAAAAAAAACCTTAATACCGACTTCAATTTATTTTGTATTTACGCAATTTTGTAAGTTACCTGGGACAAATATTTATCCTCGGGAGTATTTTGTTATGAAACCACTTCGAAATCATTCTCCATACCAAAGCGAAAGAATTTTCCTTAGCGGTCCAATATTGACGGAGAAATCCACGAACATACCTACATAAAAAATACATACAGTCGAACATAGAACTACCTCCTCTTTTGTTTTTCATTTCGTCGGTGAACTTTTTGAACTTAGTGGAATAGAAAAAGTACCTAGAATAGAATCATTTATTCACAGAAAACATGTCAAATATTACAATGGTGTTGTTGTATCAGTGGTATCAATGCAATACTACCAGTAGTTATGGACTGGTGTGTGAATAATAATAAACCTACCTACTAACATTAATAATAATAATTATAAATTAAATTTAAGTAGGTCTTCTCTGTATAAAATATTCCTGCACGCTATAAAAATAATGAGTCAGTTCTATAACTATGTATTGCAACGTTATAGCTAGTTATTATCGATACTACATCACTGGCAACTTCTTCTTGGCAGGTGCTCCTATTGAGAATAAAATCGGTCGGTGCTCCTAAAATTGGTGCTCTAATGGGAATACTTCAAAAATAATCTTTCTATGAATCATCATCACAGTCATTTAGCTCGGAGAGAGAGACAAGAACCTTTTACAAAATCTGACAGGGCGTTAGACTTAATTATCTGTAAGTCCAACACAATTTTCCATGTAATATCGCAGCCTTTATTTCTCATTCATATTTAATTTATTGCTTTGCAAAGGAATATTATAGCAGTTAGAAGCTTGTAATTCAATTTCTTCATATAATCAATAAGGCCTTTACAAATGGATCGCTGGGGAGTCGCCGTCGGGTTATTTTATTGCCACAGTTTGCTGTAATGGTTTTCGAATAGAACTGGCTGGACAAACCGCCGAGGTGTAATAAGAAATACACCAATATACATAGATACAAAATGATTATAACTCAATATATGTGAAGTAAAGTTGTCTAGTGAAGCAGTCTGAGCGATGCATTTATTATAGTTGTATAGTTATACAGGGTTATTGGTAAATTAGTGACAATACGTGAACTGCAGGTCCTGCCCATCATCACAAACACGTTCGTGAAGGCGCCAAGTCTAAATTAAAAAAAATATATAAGTGACCTCTGATACTTAATGAAAAAACATCTTTGTCTGGAACGCAACGAGTTACTTAAGACCGATCTTTCACTCTCATATCTTTTGTTAATTCAGGGCAGAGCTGTTTTTAAGTTGAATTTCAAATAAAACCTCTAACGATTATTGAATTGCGGGGGGTACCCATTACCGATACCAAAATTAAGAATTAAGACCTGGCGTCTTCACAAACATGTTTGTGATGAATGGGCTGAACCTGCAGTTCATGTATTGTCACTAATTTACCAATAACCCTGTATAGTATCCAGGCGTTGATATAAGCAGTTTCATTTAGTATTTTCCTGGTTGGAAGTGTCAATATTGTTAGGAGTTCGAGGACTCAAGTGGGCTACCTAGATATATATGTAGCGTCCGTTATACCTGTACACAGAGGCTGACCGCCGAGTACTCAAACACACATTAACCGCGTTTTTTTTCTTCAGATTTCACTGAAAATCTGAAGAAAATTCATCACATGAGGCATGCTTAAATCTGAGATGTGTTTGAGTAAATTAGGCATACTTGATCATGTTCTATAGCTTTTACACCCACGAAGGACTGCTAAGGTGTTCGCTTGGCAGCACTAGCGTTCTGTCGGACCAGGGTAAATCACCTGTTCGCTACAACACTTAAAGTAATATAATATCGTATAATAAACGTAATTTACAGCACCTATGCAAAGTGTTAAATTCGATTGTGTTTGGGTGTTGAATAAAAATGGTTATACCTCTTTTTCATGCATAAGCGACCATTCCCTTTGCTGGTACTTCGGGAAACTGATATTGTTATGGCACAAAGGATTTTTTTTATGGTATTGGTATACCCTTACTTTTATATTTTTTTTACTGCTGCTTAGTTATCATATAGTGAAAATTTTAGTCATGTGTCGTTTCTTAGTATCTCTTTCTTTTTCATATGCTAATCTATCTTGAGTTCAAATTCTCGTTGTTTTATTGTATTACTACATAGTTTGGTTTGTAACTTGTGTGACTATTGTTATAGGTAAGTTTCCTAAATAAATCTAATTAGTCCGTCAGTTTCATTATCAGAAAATATTGAACATGTATTCTTTGTTTTTTCAATCTAACAATACATTACAAAAGTACAGCGCGTCAAAGTTTGTAAGTGGGAGCTCGTGACGTCACAAAGTCGCTAAAAAGGTCGCCCGGCGTGACGTCACACGGAACTTTAACTGTCTATATCTTCATAATTCTTTGTTTAATTATCAAAAGAAAAAATACGTGTCCAATGTCTTCTGATAATCTTATTGACGGACTAATTAGATTTTTTAGGAAACTAGCCTATTGGATGGGAATGTCTTTCTGTACAATAAATACTACGCAATGCATTTGTGATCTTTCGATATCTTTTACTTAAATGCTTTTGAAATAAAATTGGCAAAGTCGTGTTGTGTCGCTCTAGATCTTATTATGAAGTCAAGAAATATATAAAAGTCATAATATCGTGAGATGGTTATCAAGAGGATGATTTTACCAGTAACAGAATTTGACCCAAATCTGGAACACAAAAAGATCCTAAAATCCTGAAAGATTGTATGTAAATATTGTTACCTTACATTACATGTAAATGGGTTAGGAGTTAGAAGCACGGAATGGAAAACAAAATTCTCGTGTTGTACTTACTGAATGTAATCCTGAGATTTTTACAACGAGTACTTTCTTATATGTCTATTATTACAATTTTTAGATTGGAGTGTTTTGACAATCCAATCGTACTGCTGATGCTGTTGTTAATTGATTTAAGGTCTACTCCTTGATAAAATATATCTAGACTAAATATCCAATGAAATTTATGATGTAATCCAGAGTCCTAGTTAGTAGGTATAGTCTAAGAAATGAAATAAGTTCCCAAAAATTTTCGGTTTCGGCGGGACTCGAACCCGCGCACCACCCTCAGTAATTGTGTGCTCTAACCAACTAAGCCACGACACCCTTAGTCGGTTCAACCGAAAATCTTTGGGACCTCTTACGGACTATAGGTATTCCTTACAAAAAACCTTAGTAGGTATAGTATCATCAACATCATCATCAATGGTCTTTACATCCAAGACGGTTTATATATTGTTATTTTTGGCCGCATCTGTCGTTCCCTAAACCTTACAAGTCATCTACGCAGTATCACGTACTTCTACCTAAATCTCCTTATTAATAGTGGCATACAATTCTTTCGTCGAAAGTCTAGAGCAGTCTCCGCTTGCCTTCCTGTCTGAGCTAAACTCAAATCGATAAGCACTGCGTCATTGCTCGCTGCCCAGCCTGACGGAATAAGTGCGTGTCTAATCTTTTGACCTGGGGCCAAATTCTGCTAACCAATCGCTTTACTACGACGTCGCAGAATCGTCCATAGATGTAAGAAACTCTAGATGGTGTTGCTTTATGGAGATCGCTCTAGTGGTATTTGAAAGGAGATATTGATAGAATGGTTTTGTACGTTGACTCTTGACACGTGTCTCTCCATCTATCTCACTATCTCACTAATATTATAAATGTCAAAGTTTGGATGGATGGATGGATAGATAGATGGATGGATGTTTGTTACTCAATCACGTAAGAACGGCTGAACGGATCTGGATGAAATTTGGCACAGAGATAGATTATAATTTGGAATAGAACATAGGCTACTTTTGGTCTCGGAATTACCACGGGAACGGGAACTACGCGGGTGAAACCGCGAGGCGCTGCTAGTAATAAATATATCTGTAGTTTCTTTCATCCAAGGTAAAATGTCGAATTATGTAATTTTGAGACGATATCATTGTTATGATGAAGCGATTAATTAAGTGGAGTTAGAGCCCCGAGTGGATGCTGATGGGAAGACGGGAGATGGCAGAGGGCTGGCATCTTAAATCTTGAGCAAACAAGGGGAGGCAACGTCAAAGTGGATTGATCAACCAATAATTGCAGGAAGGCTGGATACAGCCTCCCCGTTTATGCAGCACTGGACGAAAGTTCACATTGGTTCTTAGTTAGTGTTTAGTGTTTTATTGTAGTATGTGTTTCTCTCTTTGTCTTTGTATGTAACTCGTTATATGGACTGTGTTGTGATGTCTGAAATAAATGTGATTTATTATTATTATTATTAATACTCTCTATCAGAGCTGGAGTAATGCTGTCATTCCCTTTTTGCTGACTCGGGTTTATTTATGAGGTCTCGGGTTTTTTAATTTCATCTTTCGCATTCTGTCAATCGAGAGCTGAAATCAAAAAGTACGTGCCGAGAATCCGAAGCAAAAGTTTCATTTCGAATCCGTTGGACCCTTTCGTCTCATTTACATTTCCAATTAAGTAAGCTTTATTGCCACTCTAATGGAAGCCCTTATATTTTATGAGGAACCTATACTTAGGGGCTTATGACAAACGCTGTCTCCATAATTTATCGGGGCATAAAGTACAGTTTAAAAGCCTTTGTATGCGTGGGATGGAAGTAGAGCTCTTTAATAGGCGGCGTTATCGGCGACAGCCAGTTACCCCCCCCCCCCCCCCCCCCTTTAGCCTACAAAAGAATATTTAAAACCTGAGTGCGTGGGTGTCGCAAATAAAGGTTTGATTCAAAAGCGCTCTCGACTGTGAATTATTGGACAGTTGAAACGGTCAGGTCTGTGGATTGTGTTGTTTGCGGTGTGGGGTGCGCGCGGGGGTAGTGCGCAGGCAGGAGTTAGATCGAAGACTCGGGGCCGAGGGCGGGCGCATGCGCGGAACCGCCGCCCCGCTGTCGCCACCGCCGGCCCGCAGTCGCATCGCGCACCCGGCCCCTAGCGCCATGTCGGCCGCCGCTGCAACTTGACAGAGCACCCAGCTCCCACCACAAACAAACCCTAAGGGATAAATCCGATCAACAGCGGGAATCCGGGTAAGTTAGAGCCCTAACAGTGCAGTGTCCGAGGCTCAGCCCTTTCGTGGTGTTCCTGAATCTGGAGTTGAAAGTTGTAGGGGGCGCTGGCACCGGCGGTGAGTCATCTCTGCGACACGTTTTTCATGGCCGCCGTTCGATCTCGCGCTCGTAGGTGCTCGTAGGTGCTGGAAGGTTTCGGAAGATCGGCTGCAGTGGAGGTTACGTAAGTGTTGGGGAGTGCAGCGGCGTCGGGCCGACACTTTCGATACAGTCGAGTGCGCAGTCGGCTGTGCCCAATTACAGCACGCGGGCCGTATTTCAGGAAAACATTCACCATTTTGTTCGCGAGCCTGGTGATGGCGACTGTGTTGTGATCTCTTCTTATTTCTTGGTACGAATCGGTTCGTTTTGAGAGAAACACGCTTATTGGGATATTCAGTGCCGTGAAAGTGATTTAAGGAATATTGTTCTTGTTTGTTGTGCATTTGTATCGAATTACATAATCGAATATGTTCTAAATGTACGTATTTTGGATGTATTGCATAATGTTATAGTTTCTTTTGAAAATAAGATACCTACGATTTTAAATATCTCATTGATACCTTCCTGTATCAATGTTTTAGTTTATAGTCATTACTTTTAGCTAGTGGCATGATCAAGGTTGACCATGAACAGGCTTCCTTCATGTTATATTGATACGGTCATGTCTTTTTCTATAAATGTCGGTTGAATTCGATTAGTTAAGACATGGAAGTCTTTTACCCTGTAAATCAGTTTCTTTACTGGGTAATAATTAATAAATAATGTTGTAGAATTTGCGGTGCGTCCGAGTATAAATACAACGTATGTATTTTTACTCATTTTAGTGAGCCAAATTATACAGAAGATCCAATTATAAATTAATTTGTTTCGGAAGACGGATATAATTAATTTGCAACAAGAACACAAGCATATTGCTTATCTATCAGCAATCATGCGTCCACTGCTGGACTTCATCATTATTAGAAGAGTCTTGCCTGTCTATTTTTTCTTTTTTTTGTGCAATCCCTTATGGTGTTTCCTATGTCAAAAGATTGTGTGTGATTATTATATTATAAACTATCAATCACACAAGATTTTTTATTGTCATCAACGTAATAAATAATAGAGTACCTACCAAGGGAACATTCGGCTTATTTTTGCCAATAAATGTCCTAATTTATAGATTTTCACGCTTATGCCGCTCTGCTCTGTCCCGCTCCTATAAACACGAAATCCTATGCCTATCCTTTTCACAAAATGGCGTCTTATACCGCCTCCTTAACTCCCAATTCAAGGTAAAAAGTCTTACATTTGTAATAGCAATTATTATGGTATTAGCTGTGAAATAGTTATTCTTTGGCGTTGCAGTGTGCGCACACTCAACTCGTAGTTCGGAAATGCGCGATACCGTGACGGCAATCGAACGGTCTGACCTGCTAGCAAAAAATGTACCGTAAGCAATCAAAATCAAGCTAGATTAAACTTTACTTGAATTGGAATAAAGTCGTGAGGGTTTTTATAATGGTTGAACTTGGAATTTGGGTTTGTTTCTTTTTAGTTGATTGGTTTTCTATGTAGAGCAATCTCCGTTGTAAATAGTCGATATCACGCGTGAAGTTTTTGAAGACATTTTAGACACTACAAGAATGCTTTAAACCAATAAAAAGCATAACAATTATGTACTGAATTTGTTTTAAGGATATGAAACAAATATATCTATGTATATAGTTACATAAGACATAAGTATCAGACATAAATTTATCATCGTCACTTCACCACTGCTGGTTATCGACATCCAAACTCTTGTACCACTCCTTGAGGTGTTTGGGACATAGGTTTACAGTCATTTTAAAAAGAGATAATACTTATATAACATCACCATACACCATCAATTCTTAAAGAACAGTATGAAGGTTATAGTCCATTTCAGGTAGGAACTATTCCAATTCGCCTTTGTTTCTTTTCACGCAGTATTTGTAAGTTAACAAAGATTGAAATCGATATACCTTATCAATGTTTTCAATTTTCCATCTTAAAAATGATTTTAACTTCATTTGAATTTTCCAAAATAATTTCAGTACCTACCTAAGTATTTTGAAAAAAAAAGAGGTCAGTTCAGGGAATGGTTCCTATTAGGAAATCGACTAAAGTTGGTTCTTACTTAAGAAGGTTACTCTGAATCCTATAGAACGACAAAGAAGGTAAAGACTTAACATTTAAAAAGTTCTTCATTACGTAATGAAATTCATTAAGTACTCGTATTAAGAATCGGCTACTGTAGTTACAACTTACAAAACTGCAAAAAAAAAGCTCTGGCAAAAGTAATTCTCTAAGCCTCCTTTCCGGCCGCTTCGTCGACAGCTATTCAAAAGTCATTGGCGTCCTTAACATAATTGTTATTGGTCTTAACACCGCCGTTAGAGGGACGAAACTTTGCAAGTTTCAGACGTAATGACGCTGATAAAATCTGGTCGTGTAAAGCCTCGTAAGATGCTTTGATAAGGTAATATAGTCCAAGAGCGTTTAATATTTATGGCCAATATGAATTAGTCTTTACTTTGTTAAGTTTTTTAGTGAATATATCTGGTCCTCATTACTCTAAATAGAAAATAAATTTAAATAGATGTTATTTTCTTCAATCGGAAATAGGTACATATACTTTATCAAACTCACTACAACACTATACTACCTACTATAACAGACGGACAAATCATGCAATGGTTTTGCCTTAGCTCTTAGAGACATGACAGAATAGTTTGTAGTGTTAAATACCTTCATTCGTTAACATTACAAAGGTAATAAACCTGCAAAAGCCATTAAAAAACAAACCTTTGTGAAATTCTTCCGTAATAACTGAAAATTCCTTAAAAATCAATAGCAGAAAATATAAAAGAAAACTAAATTCCATTGAACATTTTACATCTCTACTGCTTTAAATCGTAACTTTACAAAGGTTACCTGATAAAACACTTTAATAGCCTAAGAAGTGATTATTAAGAGGCTTTTAACCGGTGAAATATTCCGTCTCACTGACGTCACAGAGACATAAAAGCTATTTTCAGAGCCTTAGCATAATTGCTAGTGTCTGTGGCGCCGCGGAGGCGTCCCGCGTAGGCACTTTGAATATGCCTTTCACGCGGTTTTTACTCGTTTCTTAGGAGTTTTCAAAAGAACCTTTGTTAATAGTTTCAGAATTTGCGAATAGGTCAATGTTGAATGGTAGTCGCGTTTGGAGAATGGCAAGGTCGGACCGCCGACTACTTCTTCTGCTGCCTACAACAAATTCCTGCTCAATAAATGATCACGGATGATCGAGTGGATGCTTACACGTTGATCGTGAAAATTACTTTACCGATGACAGACGATCAAAAGAGTACCGATCAACGCCGATACTGAAGAGTTGGCTTAAACAAAAAATCGTGCCGTCACAATCTCAGACCCTAGTTCTAGCGGTCGCTCCCCGTCGCGCTAAATTACTCATATATTATTACATATATACGCGTGCGTGCGGTGGACAAGCGGCCATAGTAAATGCACGTAAATTTACGTACCGTTACTTCGTAGCCGTCATCTCATTATCGTTATCATTTCGCTGTCGTGGCGGTGGACAAACGGCGTAAAGGTCTCTTTATTTATAACATGGTCCGGTCCTGAACCCAGTATCTACTAACTAAATCCTATATAAAATACTAAATAATATTTAAATAAATATGCTGGACAATTCACAAAGCATCATCTAGCCCTAAGCTAAGCAGAACTTGTGTTATGGGTACTCGATGACTGATATACTTAATACAATACACAACACATAGATAGATATTTTGTATTAAACATAGAAGTCGAATAGATTTCAGATAGCAGTATATGGATGTATGTATCAAGAGATTTTATTATATTCTCACGTTTTTATTTAATCAATTTCTTTTGTCGTAGGCACATCGTGCCCGCACCCATGCAGTAGCGAGCCCGAGTGAACAAAGCAGCCGCCATGTCGTCTGTGAAGGTGGCGGTCAGGGTCCGCCCCTTCAACTCCAGGGAGATCGCCAGGGAGTCGAAATGCATCATCGAGATGCATGGGAATACCACAGGTCAGTACTAGCATATAATTGCCTTGGAACGCAGGCAGAATGGTGTGAAACGATACGCCAAACGAGCTATAATCAAGGATTTATTATGAATGCAAGCGGGTTAACTACGAAACTTGTTTGTGTTGGAAGATCACCAACGTTTCATCCCTTAACGAGGGACTTCTTCAGGGTGAGTGCGATTCGAGTTGTTTGTCTCACGTAGTTACGTCACGTTAGTTATAGGGAGTTAACTCTACCCCTGCCTACAGAAAATATAAAGGTCTTGACAGCAACACAGCAATCATAAAAAGTGGCATTTAGTAGGTATCTTTACTGAACAGCTCCATAAGCCTGGTTGTGCTAACAGAAGAATATAGAATGCGATCTCGTGATTACATAAATTGTTGTGTAAGTGCAATACCAATTGGTTTCTCTTCAATTTATCAACTTAAGTTGAGATAATGCATAAACGGTACGAAACTGCGATTTCAATCAATGCCTGGCCTTGTCTCGCTGTCCATTGAATTTGCCAAGCTCTACGTTTTTACGGGAAGCGCCAAGGCAATATACAAAACAGCTTTGGTGAAAAGCTTTTATAAAAGTTTTAGGAAAACTTTTAGGGAAGATAATAAAACCTCGTCTCCAAAAAAAATTGTACTTTAGGTGTAAATAAACGAATAACCAATTTCACCGTCAATATCAGTTCTGTCGTGTTATTTATACAAGCTTGGAAACTAATATCGGGTATAATTTTACACGATAAACGTGGGCGCGGTATCGTGTGTTTAAGCTAATGCCTGTGATAACAATCCATTGGTTCTGATAGCTATCTCAATGTTTATAGATGAGGCTTTTATCGAACAACAGAGGACATTTATTGTCTAAAGATAGGGTGAAGAACCTTACAATATAAAAGGAAGGGAAAGTCACATTGTGCGGCGCAGATCTTCTATAATATTTATTATTCGGCGTGTTTTAAAAAACTAACTTAAAAAAACCTGAATATTGAAAATGGGCCTGGAAATAGTTTTATACCCGGAACACTTCGATAGCGCGTTCTATTTTTTCATGTGGCGACATCTAGTTCAAATTCGAGTGTAATTCAGTTTGATCTGATGGACTGATGAGTGATGGATGACAGATGGATGAAACGGCTAAAGAAAGTTTACGATGATGATGAAGATCGAAATACGTAGTTTCGGTTAACGGATCGCACAAAACGAACAACCTTACTGTTGATCGTGCAAACGTGCGTTGCTTCGGACGCATCACTTAATTACACCTTTTGTTACGGTTCTCAAAGAAATATCAAAATTATTTTAATAGATAGGTCATCAAAGAACGATTTGCTCGTCCTTCGTTTTATGCGCTCCGCAATCCGTCAACATTGTAATCTGTTTTTCAATGTACGCAAAACTTCTTATCTGCTGTCTAAATGACTTGTAGAACCTACAAAATAGTAATAAAACCGACCAAGTGCGAGTCGGACTCGCGCACGAAGGGTTCCGTACCATAGTAGGCAAAAAAATCACGTTTGTTTTATGGCAGCCCCCTTAAATATTTATTTTATTATATTTTTTAGTATTTTTTGTTATAGCGGAAACAGAAATACATCATCTGTGAAAATTTCAACTGTCTAACTATCACGGTTCATGAGATACAGCCTGGTGACAGACGGACAGACGGACCGCGGAGTCTTAGTAATAGGGTCCCGTTTTTACCCTTTGGGTACGAAACCCTAAAAACCAGTTTTTTTACGCGTCATCCACCTTAATCAGCTATCTTTAAATAGAAATTAAAACATTTGTATCATATTGTTACAAATACAAGTTCCACGGTTAATTTCACCTTTGTTACCACTTCTGAATTGAGAATTCTACATTAGAATTGCAAGTTGTTGTATTCGAAACTTGGGTACAGTTATGCTCGAATATGCATTTAGATTGCTTCTTGGAGTCTCCGAGGAATATTCCTGTACGTATACGTTGTACAGTAGAGGCACGGAATAAAGTGGGTTTTATTGTAGTCTGTCGGGTCAGCGGAAAATTACATTTGTAATAGAACCTGGTTTATGTTAATGTAGCTTTGCGGACAAAGTAACCAAGTATAGCAGATATGTTGTTATTATTATTGGTTAGCTGTAAAAAAATATAATTCGACCTTTAGTCTTCGTTTACGAAGAAAATTTCAATATATTATGTAGAATAGAAACAAAATTGGAACGAGAATTTACAACTAAAAAATGTTAGATAATTCCAGGCTAGCTGTTGCAAACAATCTAGAAGAAATTAAAAGCTGCTCGTGTTAGCAGCTTTTAATTTCTAATCTCGTTGACTTTTCTCTACTTCTTTTTCCACAAAACCTATCATATTAAAATTTGCTGTTATTTATATCGTCAAAGATTGACAAAATTTAGTTCATTGGCGATATAGCCTTCCATTTAATTTTTAATAAATTATTCTTATTCTTATTTACTTAATGGCATTGTGACGTTGTGACCCGAAGATCTTGGCATCCGACACCGGACATCATCCAGCTAGATTCACTATAGTGGTCTTGGGATGACTGAATAGAAATAACAGTTACATAGTTAAATTAAAATGGGTTCTGATCGCGTGAGTTTTGATAACTATACTAACTATTTTGTCTATATCGGCATAAAATACGTCTGTTACGTCAAGTCTAAGCTAAATTTAAACGAATTAGGCTCTGCCGTACTATCACTCTTTTCATTGTAGCTGGCGACACTAATGGTCGTTTTATTTACTTTATTTTCTACCGAGCACTGCGTTTATATTAGGCTCTTCTTTACAGCCTGACCTCGGTAATGAAGATTAAGTTAGAAATAACGTCACAGTATAAATAAGATGGGTTGTGGTATTGTCCTCGCCCTTTGCTGTGATAGCGGTGAATAAAACTGTAATGCCTTGGAATTTTATTGAAATTTACGATCTGTGAAGAATCGTGCTCGGAGGGACGCGGAACGCGCGTGCCTAGAACCGCACTCACCCTGAAGAAGTCCCTCGTTAAGGGATGAAACGTTGGTGTTCTTCCAACACAAATAAGGTTCGTAGTTAACCCGCTTACATCCGTAATGAATCTGTGAAGAATGTTTATGCTATTTTCTAAATTACTAAGTTCGTAATATCTTTCACTCTTTGGTGAACAAGAGACAACAGAGCACTGGGCCGAATTTTGAGCTCCATTTTTGAACTGCTCTTCTTTCTCGAAGACATTTTCTCCAAGATTGCAGATCTTCACCAACATGACTCGTTCATGACCTCAAAGCCTTACAATACAATATTTGACTCCGACTGTCGACCCGATTTGCTCATTTCAAACCGTAAAGAATACGTGCCGTCTGCAATTTTGCTAAACCACTTTGGTTCTCATTACCTCTGAAAAATAAGTAGACATTTCTCGTGCTGGTCTAATTGAAATAAATGTAAATTTCTCCGCATATGAGACTTTTTTACTGCACATATAAGTTATACGCTGCGCAGTTGTGTGCGTGTTGTGAACGACTGGTTGAAGGTCACGAGAGAAACCTTACGACTCAGCAATGTCAGGAAAATTACCTTGTTTACCTAACGCTTTGCTAATCCATGTCCGGAAACAAAGATGGCTATTAAATTGATGAGGTTTTACTAATTAACCAAACTGATAAATATATCATCCAAAATTATTGAGTAACAACAAACTATTTTTTTAAATCTATGAATGGGAGCTAACAAGGAGTCTTCGAATGCAATTTGAATTGCCACAAAAAATATAGATACTGCTATATTTAGATTTCAAAAGATAAATCAGAATTTTAGATTCATTTTAGACAAATGAATGAGAAAAATTTTCTTTGCAAAGCTTTCCCAGACAAAAAACTTCGAAGTTCACTAAACTTTGAAAGTTCAAAACACGGTCCTTGCGGGCTCTTACCTTTGTCAAATGTCATATTCCTAATTCTATTGTAACTCGCAGCGGACTTTGATTTAGTGATCTTGTCATTTTAGAACTGAAAGTTTAGGGGAAACGGAAATTATGAGTTCGGTTTTCAAATTCCATTACTTTAACTGTAATCACCAGATTGTTATAAACACATATGGCTATTAATCTCACTAATATTATAAACGTGAAAGTTTAGATGGATGGATGGATAGATAGATGGATGGATGTTTGTTCCTTTATCACGCCAGAACGGCAAAACGGATCTGGATGAAATTTGGCACAGAGATAGATTATAGTCTGGAATAGGACATAGGCTACTTTTTATCCCGAAATTCCTACGGGAACGGGAACTACGCGAGTGAAACCGCGAGGCGCTGCTAGTAGTCCCATAAAGAAACTTCATGTTTTAAGCGTTTCAGCAGTCCTTTGACAGCCTGGTCGTTATGAATTTAATCGCCTACCCTTTGGCCTGCTTCTCGCACCGCTATTTCGCTCGATGGCTATTTACGCCATCACGTAGAGTCGAGACCCAGAGCGAATGGTGCTTTGGACCAATTAGGACCATTAACAGTTCAGCAGCTCGTCCGCAGTCACAGTCTACGGCGCAGCCATTTTGGCTTCTAGACAAGTGGCTATCCAAAACATCTAACGTTTTAGAAACGTAGCACAAATCATTTCGTTGAAACTTGTCAGGGCTTGGATGCGTAATACATTTCTAGTATTTTTTTTACCCTTAGCCTATATCTACCCACTGATAATTGTGTAGGCTGCTCCAATCTGTGCGACTTATATCGGTCTCGGGGGATCACATCCATACGGTACATTTAAAATAATATATTTACGGCTTCCTGCGTAGATATAACAGTTTAAAGTGATATTTTACCCAAATTTAAGTATTTTACTGATGAAAGTCATCTCGACCCTCTATTTAGTTTGAAAATATGAGAGCAGTTGTGATCTTTGATATTTTTGTGAAAATACCTACGTCTGGCGTGATTTCGTTTCGCTTACAATTCTCACTGACACGTTTCTAGATTTTTGCCACCTTACGAGCTAGCCTCGTTAGTGCCGACGCCTGATGCGTACATTTTATAAATTTCTCTTTTTGTCTGGCTGGTTTACTTTGCAAAGAGAAACGTGAATGTTTTACTTTTTGAGTCTTACCACGTGTATAATATTTGATGAAATAGTTGACTTGAAAGTATTTCGCAAACGGGTAAATCAAATCAAACATTCTTTATTTCCATAAATACGAGTACAAAAATGTAAACTTAGAAAAAACAAATTCATAAAATAAAACACCGACACGGAAATAAAGTGTTGAATAAAGCGAAAATCTATGCGTAAGAACAGGCAGTTTCATTTTTCCTCTGTTTCACTTGTCGTACAACGGACAAGTCATGGCGAAACTACTGCAGATCCACTGTATGATTTCGCGGCGGAGATGTTCTATAGGCGTCATTTCCCAATCACGTCAACTCAACGAAGCTACAACTCTCAGCTGCGATCGCGACTCTTGCGATACTTCTATTGTTCCACAGAATGTAACCTTGAAAGCCTGAAGGCCTACATTCCCCCTGCGGCTCGATGGGCCATTACTTCGCATAGCTACCCCATAAACCCTATAAACCTTGTCTGCGAATGGGTAAAGGAATGGGTGTGGGAATGTTAACGGTTGCTCTTGGATTTTAGCGTTTTGGAAGGGATTCTTCATGAATTTGCTTTGTTAATTGTATTAAAATAAAATAAAAAAATAAAAAAACATTTCACACCACAGTTGATCCATAGATACACCCACGACATACACGATTTCAAAATAAAATAAAAATAAAATATCATGATATAATAGGTATCTACACAATCAATAAAATTAAAATTTAAAATCAAATAAATAAGAGGTATTGTTTCAAAACGAATTACAAATTATTTATTACCTACAAAAAATAACTTTTAGGCATACATTAAATAAGCAAAAGTACTTAGGAGCTAACTGTAATAGGTAAGTAGGTATGTCTAATAGATTGTCAATGGTCCAACATTAGGCTCGTGGGCAAAAAAGGAGGTTTTTTTGGTGGCATGTCAAAAAAGGAGGTTTTTTTGGTGGCATGTCAAAAAAGGAGGTTTTTTTGGTGGCATGTCAAAAAGGGAGGTTTTTTGGTGAGAGTTAGCAAGTGGCTCTAAAGTAGACTGCTGAGCTAGCGAGGGATTTAAAATCGGCACGTTCAACAAAGAATCGCTTTGCCCACCGATAGTGTCGAAACACCCAAAGGAATCTAAATAATCAACTTATCCAAACAAAGCTAAATATTTATGGAGCGAAACATTGTTTAATATCAATGGACGGAGTAAATTAGATTACGCCCCAAATAACTGTCACGAAGTCCTTTGATACAAAGGTAAAAATAAAACAGAGGAATGTTTTAATATCAATCAAGGTAATAATACTCCTAATACTACTCAACTCAAATGCCTAAATATTTTATTATGCTCCGTCCATGCATTTATTTTCTGTAGCTTAATGAAAAAATATAATGTATGATACACACCAAATCTGTCAGAACGATTAATATCGAAGCTTTTTCTCTGGATACTTCATAATTTTTTTTTATACTTTTTTCACTCAGACAAACTGTTATGTAATTATTTGTAATGATTCTTTTTGCAATAAACATCTTATCTTATCTTTCGTTATTCCCGATGATATTTGTCGAGTCGATAGATTCGTATTACTATTCTTAGAAAGAAGCAGGGTCTATGAAATATTGCATTCTTTCATTCAGTCAAAGAAAAGAAATGCGTGGATAGAGTAGCCATTTAGTAAGCCACTTGTCATTTAAGATTGAGATTTGTCGCGGGGCGTCAATGGAGATGGCTAGCTCAAGACTGTGGTGGATGGCACAAACTTCGGGAGGCATATACCCAGTAGTGGGCAAAATCCGGCTGTGGATAATGATGATTATAATGATCAAATCTGTCGAAATTATCACTCAAACTCGCTCCTATCTTATTGCTCAGCGACCCAAAGTCGTGCCAAAGTGGATCTTGGCCTCCGATACAAGTTGCTAGGCATCTCGGATTGATTGTCTTGAGCTTGTCCGAGCGACATGTTTTCTATTATCACGAGGACAAGTTTAATATAATTAATTGGTGTTTAATATAATAAATTTTATTGTGAACTTTGTTTTTCCTTGATGTCATTGTATTATTGTATTTTCTAGCGCCTAGTTTTAGATTTAATTTTGCACGCCTTGACGAGGCAGAATGTATAGGGTAAGCTACATAAATCATAAGACCTCATGTACCTACATTCCTGCAGAATAAACGATTATTGTACAATACAATAAAAATTCTTTATTGTACACCACAAAATAAAGCAAAAAAAAACCAGATAGGTATAAACATTTCACATAATAGTACAATGAGCGGCCTTATCGCTTAGCAGCGATATTATTATTAATGATTAAACGAACTTACCTGTACGTGAAGTTTTATCATAATTATATGAAAACTTTATCCGAAAGGATAAGCAACCCACACTCCCTGTGATACCGAGGTCAACTTAGAAGCCGGCTACAGTTTTATTCCACTGAAAGCCAGAACATTTCCAAGCACAATATCAATTTCTGTAACGTTCCCAGTTTATTATAAGCAGTTATGTTAATCGTGGTAGAGTCACGCAAGCCGTTCGTATCGGTTTATAGTGCAGTGGGCATTGAGGTTGGATTATCAAGGTCTTCATGAATGTTTTACCTTTTTTCACTTGTTTTACTAAAAACAAATGTAAACTTAAGACTAGCTCTTGTTATATGCTTCGCATGTTATATACCTACGTAGTTGGTGTGATGATGTAACTGGAAACGGTTATTAATTTATTTGATGCTGATGATTTTAATGATAGTATTGATTCATATCATTACTATCATTAAACATAATTATTTATATTAAACTTTTGAAACTATCACGGTTGTTAACATAGAAATCATTTAGAACGGGATATTTACCATGATTCAATTTTTGAGTTTTCCAATATTTCGGCACAGTTTCATGCGCCATGATCACGGAAGAACTAAAGTCACTGCGAGTTGATTTTTATTGGCAGATATACCGATCTACCCTCATTCTTTGTCAATCGCATGAAACTGTGCCGAAATATTAGAAAACTAAAAAAAAAATATGAATCATGGTACATATCCTGTTCTAAATGATTTCTATTATTTATATTGCATAAATAAAACATTAGGTAACTTAACGTAAGAAGTTATAGTCTTGAAATTAAAAACTAGAAACAAACATAATCAGTGGATATCTCAGGAATTCTGTCTAAGGATGATATTGGTTGATACGTAAAGTAAATACATTATAATTTGACACCTAAAAGAAAGGAACGCATTATTGACTATATGTTCGTAAAATCAATCTGTCAATAAATGACTCTGTGACTCTTCTATTTTCGGTCCTCCGCCAAAAGTATCCGCACAAGGTTAGAGATAAATTCATTGTGTGCGGATCAATATGAAAAAATACCCTTACTTCTAAGATTAATACGCATTTCCCAAACGATAACCCGTAAAAACCGCCAAATCACTTTACTTTAACCTATCACCGAATTTTCCCTGGTTGAGCTCGGCCCAAAACACCCACTGAGGGTCTAAACTACCATCGCCGAGGTGTAAAGAAAGGTTAAATTGAATAACCCTTTCAAGCTCGGCTAATAAAGGCTGAAGCAACGCCAAAAGTCTTGCCTTCTTGAGGTCTTTTGAACTTATCATAAGCTTTAAGAAAGGACTGCTTATTTACATTGGGAATACGCAGACGAAATGATAAAAACTTTGTATTGAAGACCTAAAATGTTGTGCAGTAGGTAACAACATAAATGATTTGGAAGGTTAAATTGTAGAATCTTTTCAAGCTCAGTCAATTAAGGCCGAAACAAGGCCAAAAGGCCTGCTTACTTGAACTCGTGAAAATCGATAACCAAACTATGAGTACCTACTTTAGAAAAAAATTTAATAACTTTTTATTTAGGCCATATTTCTCGCTATAAATTGCAAAACTTAATTAGGGTAAAACGCTGCCATTGTTCCTATTTATGCTATTTAATGAAAGCCAACTTAAATTGAGAGATTTTATAATACATTTATTTCAGATTGAGTAGAGTATCCTTGTACTTAATTAGTTAGGTTATTTTACATTCGTGGTGGTTCCCACTTACCAATGAATATTGATACAAACTTTCTATATTATAAAGACAAATTTTAGAGCTAAATCACGGCTAAAAACCCTCTCAAACTTTTTCTCACAACCATTACCCGAAAAGCGCGAATGCTGAAAATCCCCATTCTTCAGTGTACGCGTAAATAACCTCAAGAGCAGTAATAAAAGTTCTCTCTCCCGTATTTTCCAGCCCATCAACACCCAAAGCCCTCTCCGCTACGTATTCTGACCCCGGCCCTTTTGTTCGTCAGCCCATTGAATTGCACCAATTTACAGAGGACGAGCTTTAGAATTGGATTTTTTGATTGCTGGTCTTGTCTCGATTCGTTGGTCTTGTATTGTTAAGATTATCGAACGAATATTTACTGGTTATGCTCAAGTTATACTCCTTCCAATTCAATTCAATTTGGTCGAGATCTCAAAAACCCGCGGTCTATTGAAATGACTTATCTTTTGTTTCGTAGGGTATAGTAGCTAATTACTGGGTAACTCTAAGCCAGTTTCTTAATTAGCTGTGTAGTTTTCTTGTAATAAATATTTTTTGCGCTTACGCTTTTCCAAAAAAGTATGCTCTGTCCCGCTGTTATGAACGGAAAATCCTCTACCTATTTACAAAATGGCGGGCACGTGCCCTCCATATGGGCCTATAAACGACGCCATTTTGTGAAAAGGATTGGCATAGAATTTCGCGTTCATAGGAGCGAGACAGGGCAGAGCAACGCAAGCCCAAAAATCAAGTTTTAGCTTACTGTCTATTAGTTAAGGCATTATTTGAAGAAGAAAAAACGCAACATAAATGTTCTTTATACTTAGTTCAATTACCATGCTTTTTCTCAAAACTTAACTTCTGTATTTATTGAGATATTAAGATTTTAGTAAAAATGTAGAGGTTAAGGTAAACTGCGTTTTTTTTCTATAGACTAGATTTTATAGAATCGTGTTTTAGAAACATATGAACGATAGAGTAAGTCCTCAACCATAAATAAACTTCAAAGTTAAATATTCAATAGTTCGGAAAATATAGACATCCGGCGGAGTTGATTTGAGGTAGCCGAGGCCCATACTTGTAAAATTTATTCGTATCTCAGAAACAGAATAGATAAGTAGAAACCAATAAGTACGTCTGCTCTGATCAGATCAATCAATTAATTCTTTCAAGTCCCATTCTTAAAAGCCCTGTCATCTTATAAATCTAAAGGCTGTCAGTTCCGTCCTATCCTCAAACACAAACGTAAAGCGTATTGATCGTGCCGTCTCGTCCAACGCTTACAAAGCGTTCTTTGTATACACAACCTTGAAAACTGCTGTATTGTTCATCTGACAACGGTCTTTCTGCCCGTGAAAAGCGAGAACGGTAAACCTTACAAAATGGTGGATATAGGAGCCTCGTGTTGAAAATTATGATAGCCAATGTTGTTCTTAGCTGTGACGCATGTGAACAAAAGGTTTTTGAGTGCTTCTAACGAAAGTTATGATAAATTTTTATGGTTTTACCCATTAAAAGGCACAGAATAGGTTTTACACCACAGAACTACAAATTTTCATTGTCAATGCATGGGGCTCTAGTCTTGCGTAGAAAAGTTGCGGGTTATACTAATGTAAACTGAATAATTTGGTTATTTTGAAAAACTAAGAACCGACTACAAAATCCTTTTTAAGTTTTGCCGTTTTTGGAAGTATTTAAAAGGACTGTGTACCTACTCATATGGATCATGATATCTGAAATAAACGATTATTATTATTATTATTATCCCTCTCCTTCCAATATCTTTAAAACAATGTCGGCGCAGACTTTAATAACATTGCTCTCAGTTTGATTGCAATACGGGAGAAAGAATTCCCTCGTGTTCCTCCCACACAAATGTTACTGTAAAAGAGACTTCAACTATCTAGAAACAGAGTCTATAACTCCCTGCTGCGGACTGTAACAACGCAGGAATAGCGACTATATCACCCTTGCTGAGATGTTGTGTTTGGATTAGACTTTACGGGGGAAGGAATAAGGCTGACAGGCTGTTTGCTGCAATGGGGTGCAGTGGTGACTCATAAAAGTAATCGTGGTAGCGGAGCGGAAACTGTTTTAAAACTGTATTGGTTGAGTTTATGGCTTTCTAGATGAGGTCGTGTCGTACTGATGTTTGCAAACACGTTTAGCTTTATTAAAAGTTTTATGGATATTCTTGAAGGAGTTTGAGATCAGACTTGGGTGGGTTTATAGATGACGTGACTTTCACCTTTATGGAAGCTTTGTGCTTTTAATTATTTTCGATTCATTCCATCCTACTTATATTACAAAGGCGAATGTTTGTTTTATTGGGAAGATAACGCCAAACGCCTGGAATGGATCGGAATGAAATTTCGCACATATTAAAACCTGGACCTGGAATAAGATATAGGCTACTTTTACTCCAAGTCTACCCCAACTCAAAAAACGTGAAGGAAGCCGCGATTAGAAGCTAGTAGTTCATATTTGTCCAAATAAACTTGCCGATTGTGCTACGATTTTTTATTCTATTCTTTACAGCAAAAGTTTCAGTATGTTTTGGGTTTAGTTGTACAAGTAGTTTGTGATTAAAATTACCGAAAGTCATTCTAGATTGATCTCTAAAATTATTAAAAAAATATACAGACGAATTGAGAACCTCTCTTCTCTTTTGTAGTCGGTGTATGATAGTTATCGTCAAGCCAAAGATTTTTTTTTATACACCGACTACAAAAGAGAAGAGAGGTTCTCAATTCGTCTGTATATTTTTTTAATAATTTTAGAGATCAATCTAGAATGACTTTCGGTAATTTTAATCACAAACTACTTGTACAACTAAACCCAAAACATACTGAAACTTTTGCTGTAAAGAATAGAATAAAAAATCGTAGCACAATCGGCAAGTTTATTTGGACAAATATGAACTACTAGCTTCTAATCGCGGCTTCCTTTACGTTTTTTGAGTTGGGGTAGACTTGGAGTAAAAGTAGCCTATATCTTATTCCAGGTCCAGGTTTTAATATGTGCGAAATTTCATTCCGATCCATTCCAGGCGTTTGGCGTTATCTTCCCAATAAAACAAACATTCGCCTTTGTAATATAAGTAGGATGGAATGAATCGAAAATAATTAAAAGCACAAAGCTTCCATAAAGGTGAAAGTCACGTCATCTATAAACCCACCCAAGTCTGATCTCAAACTCCTTCAAGAATATCCATAAAACTTTTAATAAAGCTAAACGTGTTTGCAAACATCAGTACGACACGACCTCATCTAGAAAGCCATAAACTTAGTTTTAGAAAAATCTTTTCCTACCTAATTATTTACAACATAGACTCATCATAGCTGACAAAATAATTCTCATATTAAAACAAAAATTATTTTGTTTAATCAACACTCAAACATCATTCATCCGCCATTTTGCAAAACGGACACAAACATACGTCTCGCTTCCCCCTCTCCTCCCCTTCACGTTCGTCTAGCAAGGCAGTTTCAAAAGCGCTTACATTTTCCAAAGGCTACGTCTGAAAGCAGGGCCCGTATTCGCTATTCCATGCCAATAACGCGGCTAAAAGCTGAATTATCTCTCTACGCATATGGAACATTTTTCTAGTCTGTGCGAAAAAGGGGTAAGAAGCCCTGTATAGAGAAATGGATGCATGAAAGAGACGAGTGTTGGGAAGGGTGTTTGAAGTTGGGCGGAAAAAAAGAAACAATCAGACTCAAAAAGAAGTTTCCTCTGTTAAAAAATTAAGATTATTGCTAGATTCTGAAGTAATACAAATTTTAAACTTTTGCAATTTTCAAACTATAAAAACTGAAAACACCTGACTTTTTAAATTTTTTCGCAAAATGAGAAGGCAAAGGCGTTCAATACTAAAACGAAGTTACTAAAAAGACCCCCAGAATTTAGACAAAATCAATTATGCCATTTTATTGCTTTGAATGCTGCGTCTTCAGCTTGCCGCATCCAGCATCTGCCAGCAGTCTTTCGCAAATCGTCATCCCACCTGGTCGGAGGGCTGGTGTTCTTGAGTGGAGACCGTGACTCGGCAAACGTAGTGTAGGACGCCCTCCGACCAGGTGGGATGACGTAAATCATAAACCGGGGTAAAAATAAGAAAAACTTGTGAAATATATGAATTTTCTTATCATTTTTATTTTGTTTTTTAAGTTATTATTAGTTACTTTCAACAATTTTTAGCAAATGATTCAAAATGTATTGTATTCATACTTAAAGTCCGTCATATTGTCAGTCGCAAACGCTACATTGCGTTACCGGCATGGCCATGATGAATCAGGGCCCGCTGTCTGGTGCATGCACTCGAGGCGACACGGCACCGGTCGATACGTCGCGTCGCGACTGCAGCCACTTTGATTTGAATTATTGAGTGCCTTTACAAGTATTTAGCTGGATTTGTAAATTACCGACATTTCAGTTGAATTGCCCACGTTTTAAGTCATATAATATAAACCATTATGCGTGTCTAACTCGCGCAGAGAGGGTTCCGAACTACATAATATATGTTTTAGTTATTTTTAATTGGATGACTTATATTATTCTTATAACTTAAGGATCACGTTGAATAAATTTTGGATTATATTATGCTATACATCTGCAGTGAGTAAACTGACAGTTTACTGCATAGTATTAGTATTATTAGGTAGTGGTAGTGGTGTTATAATAATAATAATAATAAATAATGCTGGATAAATCACACAGCATTATCTAGCCCCAAGCTAAGCAGAGCTTGTGTTATGTTTCATTATGGTGAAGGAAGAATATATTTTCTTGTAAATAACAAAGTCCTTTTTGTTGCAGTGATACAAAACCCGAAAGCTCCCCCTGGCAGCAAAGAGCCACCGAAAAGCTTCAACTTCGACTTCTCATACTGGTCTCACAATGTAAGTGTTTCTCTTTACTACATTTCTGTCTCACTTCACAAATAACATCAAATAACACTGTTCATGTGTAGTATGTTTCATTAACTTTGATATTTCTGTAAACATGTTATGTGACAGAACAATGATTTAGTAATTTCTAAAAATAACCTTATGTGATATCATTTGACATTATTTTATTAATATAAGTTTAAGTAGATACTTGTAACGATTAAATTTAATCTGGTCTTAAACCAAAACCGTAATTTTATCCTGCCATTCGGCTGCAATAAGATACTACTGCTTTTACTACGCACTCGTCAAGCTGGGCTTAAAATAATCGCTGCACCATAACAATGGTATCGTTTCAAAATTACACATTTTGGCATTTATCCTTTGATGAAAGAAACAGCAGATAGAGAACCATTCTATCTAGAATGCTTTCAACCTTGACACTTTTGACACGCGTCCCTCTATCTGTAGTTTCTTGTTTCTTATTAAATGGACGCACTATCTAGCTGGAGTTTCTTTCCTCTATGGATCGTCCATAGAGGAAAGTCTACGATAATAATATTGTCATAGTAAAGCGATCGCTTAGCAGAATTCAACTTAATACACAAGTCCTTAAAGAATGGGCTTGAAAATGACACTATCTCTCATTATGTCTGCTCAGTTCTAATCCGATCTGAGCTGGACGTCATGAGAGATGACGTTCCAACCACATTCTTTAAGTACTCAGGTGCGAGGTAAGTACTCAGGCTCAAGTATATGATTCAACATTGCAAATTCTGTCTCAAAAGCAATATGTGAATCCAGATTGCTTCCTGCGACGTCGCTCGGTTTCCCCATTTCAATAGCACAACGGAAATGGGAAACTAAGGCTGTGTTGCCATCGGTCGAGTAGCGGGGATGTCACGTTTAGTACGTAGCAAGTTTTCGGTTGGGTCTTAGAAGTTCAAGTGTATAGTGTTTCCAAAGTATAAAACATTCAATCATGTTGATTATGCCCACGATTGACCTTATCCCCTTTCCACCACCGGACAAGCAGGCGATTTAAATACCACCTATACGACGACATAAATGCCGAACCAAACGTTTCGCCTCTACTTTCGTTAAAAGTACCAGCAAAGAGTGGAACTAATACCTGCGTCTGTTTTCCCGGTAAAGTACAATATGAGAGTCTTTAATTCCAGGGTGAATAATGAAGTTCTTTCTCAGAAAGCGTATTCTAACTTAGATGTGGTGATGCGATCAGCAGAGTTTTTTATAAATATATGGGGTCTGGAGGCAGTAATTCGGATTCTGCGTTTTCTGAGCTGACTCTGCTAAACTGTACCTAAAACCCATTTATATTATTATCAGTATATCTGGGATCATCCACTGCCTGATGTTGGCCACCTTTTGCTTCTGTCAGCCTCATCTATTGTGTGCTTCTCACATCCAAGTGCATTGTATCGTAGGCCCATGTTTATTTATTTTAGTTAGCTAGCTATAATTATAAAGAAATGCCTGCAAATGCCCTAAAAACTTATACCCTAGCCTATGCCGTAGCCAATCACATGAAGAAACTGTCTTCATATGATTTGGCTGAAGTATGTACATATGTATGATCCACTATACTCGGCAGTTTATTTTAGCTACTCGACCAATGTCAACTCACCCTAGGAAGTGCACTTGGTTTATTGGTTTTCTATTATCAACAGGATGGCTTGTCGCTACCGGTGTACCGTGCACTGCGCACAAAATAAGTTTTACATTTGTTTTTCTAACGTTACTGTAAATGTGCTTTATCTACTATCCATTTATATCTAGCTCTTCGTTTCTATTTTTGTTATCGATGAGTTAACTTCTGGAACTAATGAAGAATTATTATTGGAAATTATGTTGAAGTTATAAAGAAGTATGATTTTTTTTAGCGTTACAAATAAGTGTTACTTCTTAGAATTAATCTAACAATTTGGCCTCATCGAAAAGAAACGAGGTAAATTGTTTCAAATAAGACTGTTCTATATCATATAACTTTTTGAAAGTCTCATAATGTTCTACTGATGTTTCGAAACAGGATTTACCGTGTTCTCGTTCCGCGCCATATTGGATTTGATCGCAACCAGATTATCCGATTAAGTCTCCAGTCCACGTTGTACGGTTTCTGTGCTGCTGAATTCGGAGTTTGCTAACGGCAGTAGCAACTCATTTGCGTAATTTTCAATCAGGCCGTTCGAAATTAATATGGATATTTCGGCACATCTGTGCTATTGAATATTTTTTTATAAATACAATGTAGTTGAGTTGCTTCTTTTTTATTGAAAAATTTATACACGTTTCTTTTTAAACAGTATCATCTGCAGTATATATCTACATAGCATTTCAATAAGATTTTACAGTCCAAAATTATTCAGGGGTAGAAATTGCCAAAACCACACCATCTGGCAGTTCACCCAAAACATTCATTTGCAATTAGCCTCCCCTTTTCAATCTATTTTGCTTATAATTGCTACTAATTGGAGGCACATTTCCAATTGCTTTTGCCGGATTGTAGGGAAATTTAACCACAATATTCTATCTCTGTGTGATCAACACCTGTGATGAGAGGGAACCACAGGATATTGTTCTATGTGCGGTTTTATATGACAATCCTTCCATAGCATAGCAGAGTCGTAGAACTTTAAAACAAAAGCATGTGTTCTTAATGAGGGTACACAGATAGCTTAACTCGTTTTCAACTCTTCGACTCAACTCTGCGCAAACTCTTTCAATGAGATTACGACAGATTTTAAATACAGTCTTAATTTTTTCGCTTCTGAACAAGATTGTTATCAAGACAAAATTATCTAGAACAGTCTGGGACTTTAAATGAATGGTTTACGACCTAATGACTTTTATCTAGTTTTTACCTGATTACGTAAGAAGAGGTTATGTTTTTGTCCACTTGACTGAAAAGTATAATTCATTTCAATAAGATGCAAATAGTACTAGAACCTCAATAAGATAAGCATGAAGAAGATCGAGAAGAATAAAAAGAAGAAAGAAGAAGCATTAACTCTTTGCTCTAGGAGAACCGTTCCATAAGGAAGTTCAGTTTATCTTTATGGAACTGTTCCTCTAGAGCCGAGATATAATTGCCGAACTGAACTGAAGAACTCAAGAAAACACAAGAAGACTTGAAGGTGCGATTTCTAATGTTGATGACGTGTAATAAATAAGCGAAGGATAGTCATTTCGATGTGTTACCCCCTTATTCATAATAGTCTGCTGACTCGCTCTGTCTTCTTTTAGTGACATAAGTCAGAGTGAGAAATAAGATTGCTTAGCAACTATTATTTATTTATTTTAGGGGATCTTTCAGCACTTAAATACATATTAGAAATAAGTAAAGGTAACAGGTGGCTATTAATAAGTTTCCACTTATAGAAACAAATTACAATTGCAAATAACACAAGTAATAATAACAAGCTAAATATTCGCATTTACCAAACATAAATTCACTATACGTTACTTTATCTTATTTTTTAGAGTAGGTGGTAGTATGTACACATGTAAATATAGGTAAGTATTCATTCATTTTTTTTATAAGTAAGATGGGAATGTTTTCATTATTATTTCAAAATGATCCCTTAAATGTTATAAAAAATCAATTACAGGTTAACAAAAACGGAATCTTGATCAAGATTAGGTTTTCTTAGGATTCCGTACTTGAAAAAAGGAACCTTAATAGGATCATTTTGTTGTCCGTCTGTCAACCCCCTTTTCTCAGGAACGCGTTCGAGTAGAGTATCGAGTTCGTCTGTTTCATTAGTTTTACGATGTTGTTTTATCCATTTTTAACGATCTAGCTAAGAAGTAAATTAACAAAAAACGCAATAAACTACGATTTATTCAGTAAAATAGAAGCATGATATTTTTTTGTTTTAATAACGCATAAATTATATAATTATGGGGTATGGAGTCCTTCTTTATACAAAATTTGCTTGATTTAGGAACTGTTCCTCTCTAGCCGAGATATAATTGATATACATATATGGTGATCTGAGTCCCCCTTAAAGCAATATTTGCTTGTATTAGAGGACATTAATAAAGAAAAAAGAAAAAGCATTGACTCTTTGCTCGAGGAGAACCGTTCCATAAGGAAGTTCAGTTTATCTTTATGGAACTGTTCCTCTAGAGCCGAGATATAATTGCCGAACTGAACTGAAGAACTCAAGAAAACACAAGAAGGCTTGAAGACGCGGTTTGTCATGTCATCAGTATAGTAAGCATAGGATAGTAATTTCGATTTTAATGTGTAAATGTATAGTGTGTTTTGATGTTTTCATAATTAATTCTTTATTATTTATTTTAAATATTTTAAAAGATCAATTGAAGGTTAAAAAACTGAATCTTTTCCAAGTTTGACTTTTTTACGGTTCCGTACCTCGAAAGAAAAAAAGACCCTTATAAAATCTTTTTGTTGTTCGTCTGTCCGTCTGCCGACCCGACCTCTTTTCTTAGGAACGCGTGCGAGTAGAGTATTGAATTCTTTTCATGTTTCATAATTTTTACGATGTTGTTTTAGCCATTATTACTGACCTAGATAAGAAGTAAACTAACAGAAAACGGAATAAACTACGCATGTTTTTTTGTTGTTAAAATAACTTAAAAATTATATAATTGGAATCCTTCTTTAAGCAATAACTGCTTGTATTAGAGGACATGAATAAAGAAGAAAGAAAAAGCATTAACTCTTTGCTCTAGGAGAACCGTTCAATAAGGAAGTTCAGTTTATCTTTATGGAACTGTTCCTCTCTAGCCGAGATATAATTGATATATGGTGATTGGGTCCCCCTTTAAGCAATATTTGCTTGTATTAGAGGACATGAATAAAGAAGAACGAAAAAGCATTGACTCTTTGCTGTAGGGGAACCGTTCCATAAGGAAGTTCAGTTTATCTTTATGGAACTGTTCCTCTCTAGCCGAGATATAATTGATATATGGTGATTGGAGTCCCCCTTTAAGCAATATTTGCTTGTATTAGAGGACATGAATAAAGAAGAAAGAAAAAGCATTGACTCTTTGCTGTAGGGGAACCGTTCCATAAGGAAGTTCTGTTTATCTTTATGGAACTGTTCCTCTCTAGCCGAGATATAATTGCCGAAAATCTCAAGAAAACACAAGAAGGCTTGAAGACGCGGTTTCTAATGTCATAAGTATAATAAGCATAGGATAATTATTTCGATTTGAATGTGAAAGTGTATAACGTTTGCTCTAATGTTTTCATAATTTTTATTATTTCTTGAATGTTATGAAAGATCAATTGAAGTTAAAAAAAATGGAATCTTGTTCAAGTTTGAATTTTTTTAGGATTCCGTACCTCAAAAAGAATAAAAGACCCTAATAGGATCTCTTTGTTGTTCGTCTGTCCGTCTGTCAACTCCCTTTGCTTAGAAACGCGTGCAAGTAGAGTACTTATTGGGTACTTTTGTTTTATTATTTTTACGATGTGGTTTTAACCATTATTACTTAAATGTATATTTAAGAAAACGGAATAAATTACGATAGTTTTTTAAGTAAAATAGAAACATTTTTTTGTTTGTTTATATAATTTTAGTGTATTTGGGGTTTGGAGTCCCCTTTAAGCAATATTTGCTTGTATTAGAGAACATGAAGAAAGAAGAGAGAAAAAGCATTGACTCTTTGCTCTAGGAGAACCGTTCCTTAAGGAAGTTCAGTTTATCTTTATGGAACTGTTCCTCTAGAGCCGAGATATAATTGCCGAACTGAACTGAAGAACTCAAGAAAACACAAGACGGCTTCAAGCCGCGGTTTCTAATGTCATCAGTTTAGTAATAAACATATGATAGTCATTTCGATTTGTAATGTGTATGTATATGTATAATGTGTTCATTCATTAATTGTTAATTATCTCTTAAATATTTTAAAAAGATCAAAAGAAGGTAAAAAACGGAATCAAATATATTAGTTTTTTTAACGTCTTCACTGAATTCTAAGGTTTTTATTTATTATACTCTGGGTAATTTCTAAGAAATTAATAAATCCCAAAAATTTACGATCCCGACGGGATTCGAACCCGCACCAACCATATTTAAATAAAAACCTTAGAATCAAGCAACGGCAAAACCTCTCGTCAAAGAACTAAATGTAAATTTGGTCTTTGAGCAGAATTGGATAACTTCATTGTTTCCTCTGTAGGTGGCGCTGACGGCGTAAGTGCCGAAAGAACTCCCAAAGATTTTCGGGCCGACTAGATAAGATCACGTAGCTTAGTTGGAAAAAAGAGCACCCCTGCGCTGAAGGGGAAGGTGCGGGTTCGAATCCCGTCGGGATCGTAAATTTTTGGGATTTATTAATGTCTTCACTGAACCTTATCTGAAGCTAACTTGATTCATAAACAGGGTCTACCATATTGCGTAGTCCTGCGTTCTAAGTCACCCAATGTTGATCAATAACATATGTAGTAGGATAGTTTATTGCCCACTTCCACCGAATTTGTGATAGACTTGTTATTCAGTTTTCTCTTAGTTTACTTCTTATCTAGTTAGAGCGTTATTAATGGATAAAACAACATAGTAAGCACAAAGTGTATAGGTAGAAGCATGAATTAAGAAGAGAGAAAAAGCATTGACTCTTTGCTCTAGGAGAACCGTTCCTTAAGGAAGTTTAGTTTATCTTTATGGAACTGTTCCTCTAGAGCCGAGATATAATTGCCAAACTGAACTGAAAAACTCAAGAAAACGCAAGAAGGCTTCAAGACGCGGTTTCTAATGTCATCGGTTTAATAATAAGCATAAGATAGTCATTTCGATTTGTAACGTGTACGTATGTTTAATGTGTGTGCCTGCTCTATTGTGTTCATTTATTAATAATTGTTAATTATCTCTTAAATATTTAAAAAGTTATATTTTAGTTTTTTTATTTCTTCACTGAACCTTATCTAAAGCTAACTTGATTCATAAACAGGGTCTACCATATTGCGTATTCCTACGTTCTAAGTCAATGTTGAATAATAACATACGTAATAGGATAGTTTATTGCCCGCTTCCACTGAATTCGTGACAGAGTTGTTATTCAGTTTTCTGCTTGTTTACTTCTTATCTAGAGCGTTATTAATGGATAAAACAACATCGTAACCACAATGAAACACAATCGTTTAGTCTTTCATGGATACGTTGGTAGCGTATTTCGTTCTTAATCAGACAGAGTTGAAAAGCGAAACTAAACTCCACGCACAAACAAACACTTCTTCTGAATTGAAGACTGTTTTTTTTAATGTATAGGTAGAAACATGAATTAAGAAGATAGAAAAAGCATTGACTCCTTGCTCTAGGAGAACCGTTCCATAAGGAAGTTCAGTTTATCTTTATGGAACTGTTCTTCCCTAGCCGAGATATCATTGCCGGAACTGAAAATCTCAAGAAAACACAAGAAGAC
The DNA here is from genome assembly GCA_947086465.1 of Eupithecia exiguata. NCBI lineage: Eukaryota > Metazoa > Arthropoda > Insecta > Lepidoptera > Geometridae > Eupithecia > Eupithecia exiguata. The sequence goes on along the minus strand of OX352245.1, from coordinate 3,107,263 downwards.
TTGAAGGGGCAGTTTTGAATGTCGTCAGTGTCATAAGGATCTATCATTTCTTTTGGATAATCGTTTTGATTTGTAATGTATAAATGTATTATGTCTGTATCTACTATTTTTTTTCCTAATAAGCTTTGATTATTAGTTTTTTAACTTCTTAACTTATTATATTCTTAGGTTATTTTCGCGAGAACTCATAATAAAACACTGTTTTTACCGAGAGATTACCGTTTAAAGAAACCGACCGTTCGTTTAGAGAAAACCGTTTCATTCCTAGAATGCTCCGAGAAGCAATTGAAATTCAAAAACATCCGAATAATTTCAATAGAGAAGATGGTTGGAGAGTACCTGCCGCTTGGGATCCAGTCCTACATCGAGTCAGGTCCCACACCCAGCAATCCATAGCTACAACCCATCAAGACACTGTTAGTGATTACTGCGTACATACGGAACGTTATAATTAAATTTGTATAATTGACGGTAGATATGTAAAATTCAAATTACTTGTAAAGACAAATGTCACCTCAGTCTGCCTGTGACCATGGAAGCTGAAAAGCCTCCGAAACGTCAGGTTATAAACAAATATAAAATATACGCGATCAATCCGGTAAAAACAGTGTTTTATTATTCTTAACTTATTCTTAACTGATGCTAACCTTACTCTACAATGTGTTCCATATTGAGTGGATTATCCATTAAATACCTTCTCATTAAAGATACCGTGTTAATATGATCAAATAATTTGGTGGTATTTCTTTATATTTCATTAAATTTAAAATAGTACCTTTTTGATGTTGTCTCAAATTTATTAAAATTTTATACGTCTTTTTACTTAAGACTGAACGTTGAAATGTTTGTCTCCAATGGAATCAATGGAATCTTTGGCTTGAGAGTCAAAGATATGATATATTACGGACTTATACAGATTTCAGATGATTTTCTCTTGCGCTAATAGTGGTTTGCAAAAAAATGCGGTTGCTTGATTATAAAGTTGCGACTTTGCGTCTGACAAAAAGGCGGACTTTAGGTAAATTACTTTAAATACTATGAAAATTTATGAATTTTTACAATTCATCATGAGTGAAAGCGGGTAAACTACAAACCTTGTTTTTATTGAAAGAACACCAACCTTTCATCCCGTCTCTCGCTTGTATTCATGAATTCATCAATTTACGATAGTTTTTATAGTAAAAGGTTTTTATTGTCTATTAAAAAACTTGAGAATTTTGTCCTATCTGCAAATATTTGTTGTGGGTATTTTTTATGTATAACAAAAAAAAACGATCTACTTTTTGGATTATGTATAGAATCATCTAGTAGGTACCCATAAAATAAGCTCTGCTTCGCCTGGGGCTAGATAATGTTGTGTGTACTGTCCAGCTAATTTATTTATTTTTCTTTTTTTTTCTTGCAGCCAAGCGATCCGGAATTCTCATCTCAAATAATGGTCTACAAAGACATCGGGGAAGAAATGTTACAGCATGCTTTTGACGGTAATCTTTTAAAGACGTCAACACAATTTTATAATTTTATTGATAAAATTAATAAATATGTTATAAACGAATTTTCCTGAATTATACACAGTAGGAACTGAAGCTAAATTTCATTAAGAAAAATGGTTCTTCATAATCAGGTCTACTCTGCAGTTTTGATCATTAAAACTATCGTTTCAAGGCCAAGTGTTTGCAAAGCTTCCAATACCATGAAGGTTCTCGTGGACTGCCTATTTTTTTTTGTAAATTACTGGTTTTACAGACGTCAATAATACAAATCGATGTCAAATTAAAAATTGATGATGAATTGACCTCAATTTTTGACGTGAAATATTAATGTTACCTTAATATAGGTTCAAGCTACCGCCTGCGGCTTCGTACGCAGTTTATATATGAAAAAAGTAGTAAGTTTAAAGCTAGCCTGTTTTATTCCAGGCCTTGAACTTGTATGCAAAATTTCAGCTCGATTCGTTCAGTAGGTTTGGCGTAAAGAAGTAACAAACATCCATGCGAAAGTTTTTCGTATTTGTAATACCAAAAAATCACTAAAAAGTGTTTTTTTGTTATTATAAAACACTTTTTAGTGAGCCACCGGCGCTATACGTATGAGGTCCCAAAGATTTTCGGTTGAACCGACTAAGGGTTTCGTGGCTTAGTTGGTTAGAGCACACCCGTACTTAGGGTGGGGCGCGGGTTCGAATCCCGCCGAAACCGATAATTTTTGGGAACTTATTTCATTACTTTTTAGTGATTTTGTATTTGCCTTAATTTATTTTTAAAAAACTTCTTTTACCTTTACATTTTAAAATTCTCTAAAACCGTCAAAACTTGCTCAGACTGTTACATTCATTGGGTAAGATACAATTAAGAAGATGTATAATGTGATGATATAATATTACAGTTTTTGGTTCCAGGATACAACATATGCATATTCGCGTACGGCCAGACCGGCGCAGGTAAATCCTACACGATGATGGGTCGAGGGGAGAAGGGGGAGGAGGGGATCATACCGCAGATCTGCCTGGACTTGTTCAGGCGGGTCAACCAGACCACCTCCAGTGATTTGAAGTACTCCGTAAGTACATGCGGACAACGGTTTTTGAAATATTCAAATTTCAAATCCAAATTTTCCCAGCAGACACTCCGTAGTGACTAAAATAGTCTGATCGAAGGAGTACAATAGTCTGATCGAAGTAATAAGCGTACCTTACTAACAGGAGTCATAGTCAACCCTCAAGATACTGTTATAGGAAAGATAATTTTCCCATGGCACTACCGGTAGTGTCACGGAGACTAAACGGATCATTACTGATCTTAAAGTCGACACGATATTATTCTGTAATTTACTTCCATCTCTATTGGTCAGGATTCATATAACACTACAATTTTCATACAATAGGAGAAATAATACGATATTATGGTAACATTATCATAAAAAATATTCTGTTGCAAAAAAGTTGTCTTTTTTGCCCGGCCGTTGGGCAAAATAGACTGCAAATAAAACTAAATTCCATTCTTTCGATCATGAGTCTTGTACTGATGATCTAGAAATTGGCTAAGTATGTTCTAGTTTTTAGGGTTCCATACCCAAAGGGTAAAAACGGGACCCAATTAACTCTTACTGGAATCCTACTCGCGTCAAAGATCTGTAGAAACTAAACCAGTTCCCTATTTCTTCACACAGGTGGAAGTATCGTACATGGAGATTTACTGCGAGCGTGTCCGTGATCTTCTTAACCCCAAGAACAAGGGTAACCTTCGTGTCCGAGAGCATCCAGCCCTCGGGCCGTACGTGGAAGACCTGAGCAAACTCGCTGTTTCCACCTATCAGGATATCGAAGACTTGATCGACGAGGGGAATAAAGCTAGGTAAGGGCCGCGATGCAACGCGAAACTAAGGTTGCCATCCGTCCGGGTTTCCCTGGATTTGTCCTAGTTTAGAGGGCGTCCGGGGAGTGTCCGGGCTAAGTTTCATTTGTAATATGTAAATGTTTGTTTGAAAAAATTCAAATCTTGGGCCGCCGACGGGCGACGGCAGCGCGACAAACGTGACAAATTCTGTTTTGTTACATTCAAAATGGTGGTAAAAGATGCCTAAATTAAATTTTGAAGTCTGAAAATAGTATAATAAAAGTTGATTTATGACATTTTTAACTGTTTTTTTTAATACTAACTATGTTTAAAAAACCTGTTGACATGTCCGGGCTCTGAGCTCCAAAATCCGGGGTTTTCACGCGTCTTGTCCTGGTTGCCAAATTTTAGAGATGGCAACCCTACGCGAAACGGAGTGTTGGGAGATCATCCACTCAACTCAAAACTCAGTGCTTTTATTACGTTTAGACCTTACTGGACTCTTGGACACCTCTCATAAAATTTCATAAATATGTTTCTTGGTGAAAACGAGGGGTTAGAGTTTGGCATTAAATTTGGGAAGCTTATACCCAGCAGGGTGCTGTGAGAATCTGACATCAAATTGAGATGATGATGGAAAACAGATAGAGCGTCGGAACGGAGACGCATATAGTACCGCTATGCGTTTAGATCGCTCTCATACTACGGCGCGGAACCGTAGATGCGGTGCCGCCGCAAGAGTTTCGCAATGACGTTGTCCGTTGTACAAGATGCAGAACAGATGCGAAACTGTCGCGGACACGCTGCGGACCTCGAGTTGCGGCTCCGCAAATTCGATTCCGCGCGGTAATGTGAGACAGGCGTTAGGGTGAGATGATGTTTGTTTGTATCATTATATTTATCACTTACGTTATTTTAAATAGACGACGTGTTTTACAGTATCTCAAATTCATCTGGATGTGGTTTCTTTTGTATACAAAAGTTACGTAACCGCTGATCTGAAAATATCATAAAAATAACATTCCGTTAAAATTGTTTTACTCTCTTTGCTATTGGATGAATGGAATTCAATATAGCGCAGGGCTTTTTCATATGTCGAAGCTTTATGAAATTCCATTGCGTGACAAGCTTTATCTAGCTTCAGCGCATGAATTTTAGTTTTATTCGATATTTCCTTCGAATGTCGGAGTTACTAATACCTTTTTTTCAATCTATAGAATATAGCACATGTGTACATCCAGCACCGCTACCCCACAGCACAAAATAAAACATTCAATGGGCTTACTCGTAATCTTTTGATACTTTTTATAAACTTAGCTTACCGCAAGCTTTAAGCGAGTGTCCCGCAAGTTGTCTCTTAATTGAAGCCGTCAATATAAAACGCATATAAATTATATTTAAAAAAAATGCTGGACAGTTCTCACATCATTATCTAGCCCCAAGTTAAGCAGAGCTTGTGTTATGCGTACTAATAACTGTTATTCATAATATAATGCAATACATGGATAGATACTTTTTACTATACATAGAAAACGACCAGAACACCCCGAACAAATGTCTGCAGATGGGACACATATTTGTCCCGAGGCGGGAGCCGAACCCGCTACCTCCTGCGCCGCAGGCAGACCTTCTCCCACCGCACCACAGAGGTCGTCAAATATTACGAGTTAAAGCCCATATATGAAGTCACACTTGCGCTGTGCGGCACTGGTGGTCCAGATGTGCGACCTTCTTCCTGCGTGTCTGTATCATGTTATCATTTTCTCGTATTTTCCCACAATAAAACTTGTTATGTTTTCCACAGAACGGTAGCGGCAACAAACATGAACGAAACCTCGTCCCGTTCGCACGCTGTCTTCACAATATTCTTCACGCAACAGCGGCATGATGCTACCACCAACTTGATGTCGGAAAAGGTACGTCTTTACTGTTGATAACCTTTTTTTTATATAAAGGCCAGATCGATCCACTGCCGGATCTTCAATCATGGCAAGCAAAAAATTGTCCCACCCTCTATAATATAATGGTGGGAGTCATAATTCCCAGCACTCTTTTTTTCCAGATCTTCTTTATTCTTTATTTCTTATATATAGTATACCTACGTATACTAAGTAAAAAGATTTCCCGCCAAAGCTTCATGATCATCAACTGTGAACAGTGACGTCACGTCAGCTCTAGCCAATAGTATTGCGTCAAAATACAATTTAAGCTGCAATGATGTAGGTTACTTTAATTGTACTTTAGTATAAAATGTATATCATCAAAGTATCTATCTATGTAGGTTACCTACCCATAACACAAGCATTGCTAAGCTTGCTAGATGATGCTGTGTGAATTATCCAGCATTATTTATTTATTTTATTGATATCCTTTGCGGCCAAATGCTCGCAAGAGCTATCGGTAATGAACGTAACTGGGGTTTTTAAAAAAGGATCTTCTAAGGCATTTAAAGGGTTGGCGACGCGCGTGTGATGTCCCTGATGTTACAGGCGTCCATAGGCTGCGGTAACCGCTTCCCATCAGGTGGGCCGCACGCCTGTTTGCCACATATTGGTGGTATAAAAATAACTGATGAAAAGCCCATGATAAAAAAAACAATAAAAGGGCGTAAATTATAATCAAATCATCATCAGGTTTTATAAACCAAGTAATTGATCGAATTTTGATTATAGCCTACATAAATTTTGAATCACCCGTTGAAATATTCATTTCATCGAACTTTACATGATCTAGCCTTGACCACGAACTTTTGATTATCCTGTAGTGTGGCCTTAACATCACGTTATTATCTGACAGTAGACGAAGTGTTTAAAGTTAAGTGTACGAAGTACAATGTGTTATTTAGGCTATGCGTGTGATTTCAAGGTTACTTAACTTCCTATATTATAATAGCATCATCATCATCAGCTTATATAAGTCCACTGCTGATTATTAGTCTTCACCGAGGTTAGCTATTCGTGCCGCTTGGGGTGGAAACCCTAGGGTCCCTAACCCTTGGGGTCCTGGGGCACATGCGATATGCAAAGATCTTACAAAACTCCTAATAGAGTCCACAGGTAATCGGAATGCTGGCTTTTATTTCGGTCAACGAATTAGCATTGCCATTCAACGTGGGAATGCTGCCAGCATTCTGGGCACTCTGCCTTCTGGTGACGGCAGAGTGCCCAGAAGAAGTAGGGTAGAAATGGTAGATACACCAAGTTACATAGACCACTATTAATTTGTCACCAGGTGTCAAAGATATCCCTAGTGGACTTGGCTGGATCCGAGCGAGCGGACTCCACCGGGGCTAAAGGAACCCGTCTGAAGGAGGGCGCGAACATCAATAAATCTCTCACGACCTTAGGCAAGGTCATATCGGCCCTCGCTGAAATTGTAAGTACAGTAACATTGGTGGAATTTGTAAGGCTATGAATTATTGCTATGATATGTCTAGAGTCTTGAACATTTAGGGACTGTGTTTAGAACCCCTAGGGTTGTGTGAATGTGCGCTGGGTAATCCTACTTGACTTCAGTATAAGTATCGAATGGTATATTGAAATTAAAATGTCATCCACACGTTAACGTTTTTCAAGGAATTATACCAAGTAGTTTATCAAAAAAGTTGGAATGTGAACCAAGATTTGAGTAAGAAATTTTGTTCTGAAATGTCATTTTTTGTCTTGAAAATCATATAAATTGAAATCTTTACAAAAAGGATTACCGAGCGATTAAACACTTCTCATGTTATATAATTTATTTATAAGACTAATTCACATCTTCGTCCTTCACATAACTTTTATAATCATTCTATCATTATAAAATATTATCATTATACGTTACCTTCTCTTTCTCATAATGTTGTCATCTTTAATTTGTACAAATTGTACCATTTAGTATTACTAATTCACTTTTTCTACTTTTTCTTTTGCACTTTACTTTGGATATGACTGTGTAGTCGGTAAGTGTGTGGCTGTTATATATTTATGTATATTATGGCTTTTAAAAAATGCTATTTAAATATTGTATACCTTGATTTTGAGGTAAATTTATATAAATAAACAACGCTTGTGTAAATGTGATCATGTGTGTGGATGTTTTTATCATCGCGTTGATATAAAACTACTATATCTCAGTAACTATTTCAGTCGTTTATATCGAAACTACTTAAGTACCTTTTTATCATATTGAGGCAACAGTTTCCAGAAACTCTTCTGAATATAAATTCCTTGATCTAGATCACCATGAATAATAGATTTTCATTGACTTTCAAATTCAACGACTATATCAATTGAGTGCTTTTGTTCCTAACGTATTTCATAAATTTCAAATAGTCTGCAGTACAAAACAAACTTGAGAGAGTGTCACGTGTCAATGAAAACCATTTGATCAACTTTTCAATAATTCACAGGCATCAAAAAGCAAGAAATCGAAGAAGGCCGACTTTATTCCGTACCGTGATTCGGTACTTACGTGGTTGTTGCGTGAAAACCTTGGAGGCAACTCCAAGACTGCCATGATAGCTGCAATATCTCCAGCCGATATAAACTTTGATGAAACTCTCAGTACACTCAGGTAATTCTCGTGAAACTTACAGATACGAATATGAACTAAACAATATGTTTTGTTATGTTTATATGTACTTGTATTCGAAAAAGGCTTTGGAGACTATCATTATTCGTCATTCTAAGTAGAAAACTTTTACTTTATTGATGTAAGTCCAAACTCTGTTTGCTTTTTAAAGAATACTTATCAATATTGCATCAGGCGTGATAACGGAACCAATAGTTTGTTCACTTACTGTGGCGATAGCCGGGGTTACCTAGGGCATTAATATAGGTCCAGCATTATTAATACTCGTCATAATGTTAATGCTTGCAACAGATACGCGGATCGCGCCAAGCAGATCGTATGCAAAGCTGTCGTCAACGAGGATGCGAATGCGAAACTCATCCGTGAACTCAAAGAGGAGATTCTCAAACTACGCGAGTTGCTCAAGCAAGAGGGCATTGATGTGGAAGAGGGTAAGTTGCTTGTGCGCTGTGTGTGTTGTGATATTATTCGTTATGAGACAGCAGATAAAGTATAATATATACTTACAATTATCAGCAAACTGCTAACTGGAATGGTTATTCTATATCTATCTACACATGTGTTTGTGTACTATATCTGCCGTCTTTCTACAAACTGCTACTTAGGTTTCATGTCATTGTAGGATGTCTAGTCGCTGTGTGACATACCTAGGTTTATTTTGACTTCGCCTAGTTCGATATCAGTATGTACTGAAGAAAATTAACAAAACTGTGACATAAAATTTCCAATTCGTGATACTAAAACTTTGGTCTTCTATTTTCAAATGGAACTTTGAACACTAGGACCAGATGGTAAAGTCCTTTATGAAAAGAAAGACCCGCCATCCAGTAAGTAAATTATATAAAGAGGCTTACGCATTTTTGCATATGTACACCCCACCTGTACGCTTCGCCTCTAAGCGGTGTTGCCAGATACAAAATTTCACTGTTGGCATATAATTGGCGGAATCTGGCAGCCCGACACAATGAAAAAGAGCAAATTATATTTTGCACCCTTCCAAAGCTTGTGGCGTCGTAGGCGTAAATTGATATAGCATTTTCACGCTGCCATATAAAAATATTATTTCTTATATATGGGGAATAGAGTCGTATACTTTTATATATGCGCTTATATTATTGGTATATGGAATATCTGTGTTGATTGGTTACAATAATATAGGACAGTTCATTGTTTGTAGATAATTGAATGAGTAATTTATATCGTTTATTCATCAACCTTAATCTATATTTTCATCCTAATGCGTCGGTTATTTCTTGGTGAAATATTTATATTTGTATATAAATATTTAATATATAGGACATATATTAAACTGTCGTGTTGCCACAACAGACAAAATGTTTGCTTGAAAAGCCTTGCATGTGTTACTTTAGTCCAATTTAAATCTCGATGTTGTTTTATTAAGAAATATGTATCGATTTAAATCCAATCAAATATATATCGGGGAATATAGCATTACTTATTTCTCCTATTATATATCCTATGTTGGGATAAGGACCAGGCTTTTTTATTCGGATAAGCGTGGTACAAAAAAATCTAATTTAAAAAGGTCTTTTTCCGTGAAAATTGTCGTTCCACTGAAGCCTTCTGCAAATCGAAAGGTTCCTAATTTGATACTTTCGAAATACCCTTTTCTAGATTATGTTAATCAGAGAAGTAAAAACAGACTACTTTCTTTCATCTTTATATCTTCATCCATTTTCTATCCGAATAAATTAGTCCCGTCCTATTTTCAAATCAAATTTTTTATAATGAGGCAACAATAAAAAATGTCTCGCAATCGATTTCCTTTATAATTCGTATAACAATACTACTTAAAAGTAGAACACTTTGTAGTGTCCTCACTGGTTTACGTCCATAAGTACTAACAATTATCAAACTATCACTTTCTAACACGTTATTTCGATTTAAACAGCGGAAGAGACAACATCACCGGTACGTAAGAAGAGCGAAGCAGAAGTTCTATCGCCGAAGCTATCCCGAGCAGCGACGACTATTGCCGAAGAGGCTGTCGACCAGTTGCAGGCTTCGGAGAAACTTATTGCAGGTGATTACGGGCCTTAGCTATATTTAATTACGGTTTTTATTAGTTTTTCCAGCACCTGCTTCTGAGAAATCGCAGACCATTAAAGACTTTAATTTTGTAGCGTAGGATTGATGTTCCTTTGTTAGTTTCCTCGTAATGTTGAACTGTGATGTTTTCACCATTGAACTCTTGGCAAATTCCCCTTGTCTTGTCAAAGAACACGTTTTAATTTCCAGGTCGATCGGTAGGTTCGTTAATCCTTGTGAGCGATCCACTTGTTATCCAGAACAATGCCACATGTATTAATATAGCCACGAAATTGTGTAAGTTTTACCTCTGCGAAATAGGGTAGATTCCTGGGTAAAAAAAGTATGATTCTATTAAGTCCGTCAGTTAGATTATCAGAAGATATTGGACACGAACTTTTTCTCAATTCAAATTTCAATCAAAGAAAAATGACAGAGATAAAGCATCAAAGTTGAAAGAGAGTGGGGGCTTGTGGACGAAACTTTAACTGGGTATATCTTCGTAATTTTTTGTTGACAAAAGAAAAAAAAACTTGTCCTTTTGATAATCTAACTGAAAGACCTATTAGATTTTTTAGGGTCTCCTAAAAAATCTAATAAGTTCTTCAGTTAGACACCAGTCTTGGTGTGGTGTGTTCGGTAAGTACCTCACAATACCACTGCACCAGCAAATAAATTAGCCACATTTTTTTTGAACCCTGTACAAGACTGCTAGACTGCACCTCTTTTACAGAACTGAACGAAACCTGGGAAGAGAAACTAAAGCGTACAGAACAGATCCGCGTGCAAAGAGAGGCAGTGTTCGCTGAGATGGGAGTGGCTGTGAAAGAGGGCATCACTGTAGGTGTTTACTCGCCGAAGAAAACGCCGCATCTTGTCAACTTGAACGAGGATCCCAATCTGTCCGAGTGCCTGATTTATTATATCAAGGATGGTAAGTTGTAAAGAATAAGGCAGTAAGTTTCAAGACAAATGCATAATTATAAAAACAGGAAACTGAATTTTTAAATGGTGCAGGTAAATTACAGATTTAAGCTGTCATAAGTTAGCTTTCGTGGATAGGCATGGGTCTTGTCTACGACTGTAAATGTCAGTTTGGTCTGATTGAGACGGACAATTTAGAATCTTTAGAGATTTTGTGGCAGGAACGAATGCGGTTGGAGATCGCAGTTCGTTGGTTGGGTTGTTCTTAGTCACCTCTTACGACACCCACGGGAAGATTGGGGAGGTGCAATTCTAGGCCGACACCACACGGCGCCACAGGGGAGGCCTAAGTCCAGCCATGGACTATCATAGGCTGATGATGAACGAATTATAAAAGTTAGTAAATGCTCGTTAAGTGACCCTATATTTGAAACAATAGTAGTAATCGTAAGCTACAAAATGAAATAATAAATAAATAAATAATGCTGGACAATTCACACAGCATTATCTAGCCCCAAGCTAAGCAGAGCTTGTGTTATGGGTACTAGATAACTGATATACATAATACAATGCAATACATAGATAGATACTTTTTATTATACATAGAAAACGACCAGAACACCCTGAACAAATGTCTGCAGATCATACACACATTTGTCCCGAGGCGGGAATCGAACCCGCAACCTCCTGCGCCGTAGGCAGACCTTCGCCCACCGCGCCACAGAGGTCGTCAATAATTAGTGATAATGAATTTCTTTCTATGTATTCGAAATGCCTATTGATATCTGCGCTATATTTGAAGGAAGTCTAATATCAAACGTGATCAACTAGACAGGTCCTTAGATGTATAAGGCTGATCTCATTTCTTTGTCCCTAGGTGTAACCCGTCTCGGCACATCAGAAGCGAACGTTCCCCAAGACATACAACTCTCAGGATCGCATATTCTCAGCGAGCATTGCATCTTTGAGAACACAGATGGCGTGATCTGTCTCATACCGCATCAAGGCGCTTTGGTCTACGTAAACGGACGCGAGGTAAAGCAAATCTTAATTTATAGCTGTAAGGTATATTTTAGCTTAGAGCCATAACAAATCCAAGGAGACCAAATACGTCATGGGGTTTTTAAGACAAGGAGGTCCAAAGGGGGGTAAAATCAATAAAAACAAGTTTCGTTTCATACTTGAGTAAATTTCAAAATATGCATGATGTTTCTAGTGTATATAGTTTTTTAAATAATCCGTGTTTTAATATGTACCGAAGTCGGATATTTCAGTGCATACTCGGTGCATTTATTTTAGAAGACCTACGAAGTCACATATCCTTCGTACGAATCTCTACCAAATGACAGATCTTGTAAGCTAGATCGAGCACTCATTTGTTTTGTTTTGAATAACGAATTCGTACACCGCATTCTACAACAAACATAGCTAACCTCTTTGACCGTTTCAGAATAAGTTAAAAGCGAAAAACTTTTTTTTTATGATTTTGTTGTACCATTACGTTTCGAATTTCAAACCGTCATAACTCCGGAGTCATTCGAGACAGACCCCCGTTATTGGGTCTCTAAGAAATCGGAAGAATGAAAACGGTTTTGACGGTATTGTTAGGTTAGAGTCACTACTTATCTTAGATCAGCGATTTGGAGAATTTTTACATGATAGTTTTCCCACAGTGTAAGTCCATACGAAAGAACGGTGTAAAAATGTGAATCTTATGTTTTAAACACAGGGTCTCTTTTTGTCGAACACATTTTTGATTCAGAGTTTTCTATACAAACATTCGCAATAAATTATCGTTTTTTCTTAGGTACAAGAGCCAGTGATCCTCAAGACCGGATCGCGAGTAATTCTGGGCAAGAACCACGTGTTCCGTTTCACTCATCCCGGCCAGCCTCGCGAGGAGATTCCGGTCAACAAGGAGCTGCAAGGACAGGCTGATAAGCCCGACCAGAGTGAAGGTAGATATAAGGTCACAGAAATGACAAGAATGGTAAAAATCTATAGTGAATCTGGTCACGGGTCCTTAAAAACTTCTAGCGTTCCATGATACCAATTCTGAATTCAAGTATAGTTGGCGCCGAACAACTTGTCCGGCGACGGGCAGCGAGAGTGGAAAGTTTGCACAGGTACACATACGCATATAATTTCTATGCTGCTGACAACGCAGCAGGGGAAAGAGATATGTCGTTTAGCTCTGTCTCGCGAAACCGATACAGCAAAAAGTATTCTAAGTAAATAACTGTCTTCCTTGTAAATATGTTTTTTGTTTGTTAGCCCACGCCGCCCTACTGCTGGGCATATTTAAATAATTTAAAGTTAAAAAAAAATGTGACTAAGTCCATCTGGGAGATCGTACCCCATTTTACTTCGCCTTTGAAGCCAACGCTTGTTTTTCGTCAAATACCTTGCCTTCAGGTCACCTATCTGTTGAAGGGGTGTTACTACTCAATAGATGAATTTATTAAGGATGTCATAGTTTTATGAAATCTTGTGTATTTGTTATATTCGATCTGATTATTAATACCTATCGACATTGCTAATTAATTTAATACTATTTTTACTTTTATTTTTATGATGATATATGATTGCATTTTATTACTATATTTTTGTGTGTATTTTGAAATTCATTGTGTGTGACATGTGTTATTATTTTAAATTAATTAAGGTTTCAATGTGTGTGTACAAAAACTTTCAATACGATTTTATAATTGTGTATGAATAAAGATTATGATTATGAATAAAGATTATGATTATCATTTCATTGACAGTGCCCAACGTAGCAGAAACCGTTGACTGGGACTTCGCCCAATGCGAGCTACTCGAGAAACAAGGCATAGATCTGAAGGCAGAGATGCAGAAACGACTGCTAGCGTTAGAAGAACAGTTCAGAAGGGAGAAAGAACATGCTGATCAAAAGTTCGAAGAACAACGGAAGGTAAGACTTATTATGTTACAGCTAAGGTTTTATTTTATTTTCGAAGCCACGCGGTATGGAATGCGCAGCAGGTGACGTCAGCAGTCATCTACAGAAGCCCTTGTGAGGAGCCGGTAGGCGTGTGAAGAAATATTGGCAGCGCATGGCCGGGGAGTGGTTAACCTGCGGTTCAGCCAACGAATTCACGCATGGTCGAGCGGCAGATGGTTTTTACAAAAACTTGTTATTTTGGTTTGGTTTTATTATTTTCTATGGAATCTAATAATAATTATGAAAATCTTTATATATTAGAATTTAGAGGAAAGATATGATATTGAAATACTTAGTAATTATAATGTTTTTTATTCATATGGTGTTTTCTGTATCCTTTGAGGGTTAAAACCCTGCGCTCTTTTGAGTATTTTCTAAAACTACACAAAATATTGTAAAATTAAACATTTTATCGTATCAGATAATGGAAATTTTTTTTGATTAGTTTCATTACTTCTATTGGATTCTTTTTAGAAATAATTTTAAAACTGTGAGGACAGAATTAGGCAATGTACTGCGGAGCCCCCCCCCCCCTTCCCCCCATCCCCCGGAGTAAATTTTCTCAATTTTATTTCAATGGCTTGTTATCAAAACCACTGATGATTAACTTTAATGTTGTAGAACTACGAAGCCCGTATCGACGCGCTACAACGGCAAGTGGAGGAGCAAAGCGTTACGATGTCCATGTACAGTTCCTACACGCCAGAGGATTTCCACAATGATGAGGACATCTTTGGTGAGTTATAGTTTAAAAAAAATACTTCATCAGAGCATATTATATGTTGATTGATCACGGTTATGTCACGCGATTCACTTTGAACAAAATCGCGATTACCTACGGTTCTCGATAAGGTTCGATTAATATCAATTTTTATTTCGAGTGTCGATTATATTCGTTGGTACCGAATTTTTGCGACACCATATTCAAAATCGGTGTTAATTTGATCCGTACCGAGAACCGTAAGTAACCGCCCTCCTGATTTGAGAAAAAATAAAGGAGATTTTCTCTAAAGCGCAGCAACGAAAATTTTAAATTTTGGAACATGTAGTCAAATACAACATCAAAAGACCATGATAGAAGCAATAGAATTTCAACCTCTCTTTCTTTCATGAGCCAAGTCAATGCGGTAACAAAAGAAAGAAAGAATACAACACCATACGTTGACCCGCGCCCGCGATTTTTGACGTTAGCTCACAAATATCTCTACCAGTTCCGAGTCACCTAAATCTGAACTAAGTATATTGTAGTGTCCGAAGTCCGATGTTAAATACAATTACCTAACCACTGGCTCGTTACTGTTCACATATCGCCCAGCAACACATCACCCGCCCACCGCGGCCCCAGATCATCTGCCCTTCCCGCGCTCCGGGCTTGTCTGACACTCACGTCATCCGACTGTCTGTCACCTGTCAATGACGTATGACAGTGACAGCTTGCTGGCGATATATGGACACACGAGATAGTGAATGTATGCATGGTATATTGAACCTGCATACACTACATATATAAAAGCATTCACCTATTTTTTGTCAGTAGACCCTTTTGGACCGCAATCTCACCAGATGGAAAGTAACGATGTGGCTGACGATGAATCACGAAGGTCTAGAAGACACCTAATCACGCAAATTTAGTCACCATGTTTTTCCTTTAGTTAACATCTTTTTTTTATCTACATTAGTTTTGTTTACGTAAATATTGTTATTTTAGTAAACCCCCTGTTCGAGACAGAGTGTTGGTCGGCGCGCGAAGTGGGCCTGGCTGCCTGGGCGTTCCGCAAGTGGAAGTACCACCAGTTCACGTCTCTACGGGACGATCTTTGGGGCAACGCCATCTTCCTGAAGGTAACTTTAACTACCAGAAGCATTGTTAGTTTAGTAAACCCCCTATAGAGACTGAATGTAGGTGCACTGGCTGCCTGGGCGTTCAACAAGAAGAAGTACAAGCAGTTCACGTCTCCAGGGGACGATTGCTGGGGAAACGCCATCTTCCTAAAGGTAGTTATAGCTATTTGTAGGCTAAAGGGAGATGTCCCACGTTACCTTTTTTCAGGCCGATCAATCTGGTTCACATGCCCGGGGGCCGAATACTGCTAACCGATCGCTTTACTATGACAATGGTATCGTCGCAGAATAGTTCAAAGATGAAAGTAATTCTAGATAGTGTGTATCAACCTCTATATTTTTTTTCATTTGTAGTTTCTTTCATCAAAAGAAAAATGCCAATATGTGTCATTCTGAAAGATGCCATAAAGCGATTACACTTACAGTCTATAATGGTCCACCGCTGGACGCACGCCTCCCCCTTATAAGCGCCTTATTTTATCTCAAGGGGATCCGCCCATAATCCCCATGAATAGATTAATGTGAATTACAATAATTGTATTGTATTCTATACAATGCAATACAATTAATTATTACAAAAAAAATATATATGGGCAAAAGAAACTTCGGACGCCCAGTTTACTTTAGTCTATATACCGAAGCGACAGAAATCAAAAGTACCACTTTATTTCCGTGTCAGTGTTTTATTTTAAGAATTTGACCTTTTCTAAGTGTACATTTTTGTATTTATGGAAATAAAGAATTTTTGATTTTGATTTTTTTGATTTTGAGTTACAAGGTGGGTCGATGACATAGCACGCGTCGGGGGGCGTCAATGGAGGCGGATAGCACAGGGCCGTGGTGGATGGCACAAACTGAGGGAGGCCTATACCCAGCAGTGGGTAAAATCCGACTGCGGATGATGATGATGATTGTAATATGGCTTCGTTTTTAAACATTTTTTTTGAATTTGATTAATCTCAAGGTATTTCCAACAGGAGGCAAACGCGATATCAGTGGAGCTCCGCAAGAAGGTCCAGTTCCAGTTCACTCTACTGACAGACACGCCCTACTCGCCGCTGCCGGCTGAATTAGCACCAAGGTATGTGCAAAACGTTTACTATAGTCGGTCATCAGAAATTATCTTTACTACATTGCATTATTTTCGAGTTTTTATAAAAACATTTGTCAACCGATGGCGGATGTTTTAAAATTCATTCAACTTTTAAAATTAATTCAACACAAACCAGTTTAAAATCTGAAAAAAAACTCACTTTTCAAATGTTCTTTCAACAAATTCATTCATTTATTCATTCATTCGACATATTCTGGGTACGCTAAAATCTATATAATCGCGCTCACACGCGTTCCGTTTCTGAAATATTCACACAGTGCAGTATTCTAGTTACTAAAGTATTCATCATCATCAGCCTATATTAGTCCACTGCTGGACATAGGCCTACTAAAGTATTCACTAATTTAAAAAATCATAAGAGCAATAGATATTTTCAACTGTAAATATCTCAAAAACCTGACGCTTTAGGACATTCAAGCGTCCTCTATCCAAATATATAGACGACCGATGTGGCGCGGTGAGTCCGTCTGCGACGCAGGAGGTTGTGGGTTCGATTCGATTTGTACGATCTGCAGGTATTTGTTCCGGGTGTTCTGGTCGTTTTCTATGTATGATAAAAAAGAACTGTGAAATGTATTGTACTATGTATATCAGTTATCTATAACCCATAACACAAGCTCTGCTTAGCTTGGGGCTAGATGATGCTGTGTGAATTGTCCAGCAATATTTATTTATGTAACGTTCATATTGTAAAAAAATAGAAGTCCAACGAAAATCTTCAAAAACCTTTCATTATGATCACAGACAGATACAGAGATTTACTTTCGCGTAAGCTATACTAAAGTATGTTTCTAGGGATGACGCTGATGATGAATATCGACCATCAGCGCCGACGGTGGTCGCTGTTGAAGTCACCGACACTAAGAACGGAGCTACGCATTACTGGACGCTCGAGAAGCTGCGGTAAGTAGAATTGGATGTTATGTTTTAGGTGGTAAGGTGTGTTTTAGATAACATTTCGATATGGGAAGGAAGGGTGGGCTCAGGGTAGATTCAGACAGTACCGTTTTATAGGGAGGGGGTAAGATTGTTTTATATTATTGATAATTAAGGGGAAGAAACATAAATATAAACATAAGTAAACATAAGTCTGCATTAAATTAAATGAACATCGAATGCAGCGATATCATAGGCATGTTTGTGTTTTGTTTCGTTCGTGGTTTTCATTTTGTTTTTTAACACAATAGGTACTGTTTTTTTTATAATTTTTTGCCTTATTTTGTTAATTTTTTTTGTTTTTAAAGTCGTTTGACTTTGTTATGTTGTGAACTGACACTTTAAATAATTTTTTGCTGATGCAGTGTTGGTTTTCCCCTTTATATTATTGTATACTTTTCGTTGGACCATTTAAACTCGAATAAAAAGTATTTTCTTTGTATAATTTGTGTCGATAAGTGTAAGTTATAATGGTAAGTACCCTCTCTGTCTTAGAATTAAATGTTAGTGGCGATTTGTCATGTTCTAAGCTTGTTTTTATTTGCTGCTTCTTTATTATTATTTTTTAACATTATACGCTAAAATTTAATGTATTTTATTTATTGAAATTCGTATAGATTTAAAAAAATAAGTATAGTGGTTTTACAACTGTATTAAAATTGCACGTTCCGACTCGATACAACGGAATATTAGATATATTGTCTTTTGTGGCGTAGTGTAGCAGGTTAGAATAGTGTTTTTCTGTAAATTTACTAAAATAGGACATGTCTTAGGACATTTATAGTGCTTGAATTCAATTATTTCTAATTTTCGTCGCAGAATCTCAATCACCTTTACTTATCCAATATTTTTTATAAATTGTGTGGTAAGGCATGTCTTAGGTCGGTCCCAGACATGTCCCTACTTTACTTTTAGTTAAAGACGTGGCAAATGTGGCACCATGACACTTTAAAATGGCCTCAACTCGTTGTTTGCGATGGTCCAAAACGGGATAATTTTAACTTTCGGTATCAGTACCCACTGTTTTATAGCGCACCACAAATAAGTTCTGTCCAAGAACAGACAACAAGTGTTTTTAACACATGTCTGGGACCGCAGTATCAATCTAGGAGCCAAGTTCGGGGTAGGGCCAGGGCTACAAGGCACTATATTGTCCATAGCCACCGTCTGGAGCTAATGCGTCAAATATACAACATGAACGAGGCAGCCTACGCCGAGGAGGAAGAAACGCCGCCGTTAGTGCTGGCCCCGCCGCCCGCGGTCTTAGCGGCCCAAGGCCAAAACCAACAGGACATATTGCAGTGTATCTCGGCGTGTGCGCAGCAGACGCGGCTCTCGCTCGCTAATCTCCTGCCATCGAGGTTTGTTCACGCCTCGCTGACGTAAATAGGCTTGCCTGATTCACCATCCTGTTATTTGGTGTTGGCCCTTAAATTTTACAGGGGCCTGACTCATTTGTTTCTT
The DNA here is from genome assembly GCA_947086465.1 of Eupithecia exiguata. Classification (NCBI taxonomy): domain Eukaryota; kingdom Metazoa; phylum Arthropoda; class Insecta; order Lepidoptera; family Geometridae; genus Eupithecia; species Eupithecia exiguata. The sequence continues at coordinate 3,088,062 of OX352245.1, read as the reverse complement.
GAGCTTTCGTGTAGGTGATGAAATAGGCCCTTAGGTTACGTGCGCGGTTTCTGGGTAACTTTATTATGTGCAATATATCGACTCAGTAAATGAATTGAGCTGACTTGCATAGTTGCAATATCCATTGACTGTTTTTCTATTTAAATTAAATTTATGCCAGAAATCGTGCACATTTAGACTAGGAACCGCACTGCCGAACACGCTGTGTGAGTTTGTTATCAAAATATTGCCACGGGGCTTTTTTTGTTTTACACAATATTGTAGGGAATAGAGAAGCTTTCCGTAACCCCCTGGCCACTTGATTGGGATCCAATGTATTTACATTAAATAGATATGTCTTTTTCCCCCTGTACCTACCTATACTACAGTATTTTGGTTGTAATGTTTATCTACCTAACCAATTTTGTAGTCTGCATTTCGAAACCTAGTGTAGTAATAATATATAGCTTTCCTTGTGCTTCAGAGTGATGTTGTAGTGTAATTTTACTTAGTATTTCCTTATTTGACAACTCCTCAGCTTCATGCATTCTAAAACCAATCCCATCCAACTAAAGCTCAAATTCCCTTGAGCTTTGTCATCATAACCCACTCCAACTGCCTTACGTCTTGCAACTATTACCCCTACAGTCTGAGCATGATTTATATAGACAACGATTTATCTAAGAAAGCGTAAATAACTGCAGTTGAAGAAAGTAATTGAAACGATTTTACGCATTCGATTCGATGTCATCTTTGTCTATTTTACCTACCCTAGACAGTCAGTCGAGGTCCCTCACTGGCAAACTGTAATGTAACAAGCCAAGACTTGATTTGAGTATTATGTTACAATACTGGCTCACTGACTATCGAGCATTCGATTGTAACGTAACAATCCTTTGAGCATTTAAGCCATATGTTTTACCGACATAACAGCTGGTTGTATATTGACATTACACTGTAATGCTCGGTTCTCCGCACTCTGTTATGTAATTGAATTAGCTCCAACTTGAAAAACACAACAGACAGACAACAGATAGACAACTAACAGGCTCAAGGTTTCGTAGTCGCTTCTTTAGTTAAGTCTACATACCGAAGCGACAGAAATCAAAAACATCACTTAATTTCCGTGTCAATAAATCCGCGTTAATAAAGTAATTTTTGATTTGATTTTGATTCAATGCTCAAATCTAAACTGCCGTCTATTTTCGGATTGAACCAACAACGGTACACGTACACCTATACGCTTATGTGTCAGTCAGTACACAACTTCCACCCATATTCCCTCGACTTAAAGTCCACATTGCATTACAGACAACGCCTGGAGCTGATGCGTGAAATGTACCACAACGAAGCGGAACTGTCTCCTACATCGCCTGATCACAACATCGAGTCTGTGACGGGTGGCGATCCGTTCTATGACCGCTTCCCGTGGTTCCGTCTGGTTGGACGGTGAGTTTATCTAACATCCACAGCCGAATTTTACCCACTGGTGAGACAGACAATGCCTCGAAATGATGTGAAGATGTATCTTAACAAAGGTAAGTTTCTGTCTTAAGCTGTAATTTACTCGCTTCCGGTAACTTCGATCTCTTCGAAATAATGGTGGTAGACCTTCGTGATTCATAGTTGGCCACAACGTCTCTTAAATCAGGTGAGATTATATTCAAACTAAGGTCTATACGTATAGTCCACTAGCGTTCGTGTATCCCAAATAAAACGTATTTCCACGTGTAAGTTGTACTTTTAAACTTTATTAAAAACATGATCGGCTAGCATCTTAAAAATGTTGACACAATACATTGCCCATTTTTTTGTCGCTTTTTCTAAACTCCTATGTTCTAACTCTTGGTTTAATTTCGCAGGAGCTTCGTATACCTTTCGAACCTGCTATATCCAGTGCCGCTCATCCACAAGGTGGCCATAGTCAATGAGAAAGGAGACGTGAAGGGCTATCTACGCGTAGCGGTGCAGGCCGTTATCGACGCTGATAAAAGTAAGTTTAATCTCTGTCAGTTAGGCCTTTTAAAAAAAAACGGGACGAAAAGTCACGACCTGAAGCAACCTAAAAAAAGGACCTTGATCTCTGAGTATTGTATTTTTAAGGATTTCTACGATGGGTTATGTTGACTAACAGACCAAGTTTCATAAAGAAACTATGAAATTTTCAAAATCAGAGGGTTACTGCCTTGAAAGGTGTATAATACTTCTTTGGTTGTGCCATAATAAACTCACTTCTTTATAGTGTCCGATAAAAAATATAGACTTTTTGTGACTTTTACCACGTTTAGCAAGAAGATTGGTTTCGCAGTACTCAATCAAGCGATCTGACGACCGATGTGGCGCGGTGGACGAAGGTCTGCCTGCGACGCAGGAGGTTGCTGGTTCGAATCCCGCCTCGGGACAAATGTGTGTACGATCTGCAGACATTTGTTCAGGGTGTTCTGGACGTTGTCTATATATAATAAAAAAAAACTATCTATGTATTGTATTATATTATGTATATCAGTTATCTAGTACCCATAACACAAGCTCTGCTTAGCTTGGGGCTAGATAATGCTGTGTGAATTGTCCAGCATTATTTATTTATCTATTGTGAGTCTTAAACCAACAATTTCTAATATCTAAATTCAACCATAAAGAACGACATAAAAAATTGTAAAAAAAATATTATTTGCTTGAAGCTAAAACCGACCTTATCCTCTCTCAGATAACGCAGAATTCGCAGCAGGCGTGAAGCAATCCGCGAAGATATCATTCGACGACGACGTAGTGGTGAACCGCCGTGCTAAGGCCATCACCAACGTCATGAGCACTGTGGAGAAGAACAACGCATTGAACCTTGAAGATAGAATCACTGAGATCACGGACTCTAACATTAAAATTGAAGGTACGTTGGATTTCTAGGTCTTTTACAGTGCGACCAAATTTTGTAAGTTAAAACTTACTGTGCGCGATTTTTTCTAAATACTTAACGAAACTGTAACGTCACGCTCGGGTAGGTTACGCTAGCTAAATTGGATAATTGACTTCGGTCGACAAGTTTTGACTTCTACAGTGTGGATAATGCACACGCAATTTTTTGGTTAGATAAAAAAACAAGGTTAGCTTACTAAGATATAATTTGAAAACGACGTAGTGGTAACTCACCGCGCCAAGGCCAACCAACGATAGGAGCAATGTGGAGAACAACGCTTTGAATCTTGAAGATAGGATCATTAAAATCACTGACTCTAATGTTAAAATTGAAGGCGAGATTTGTATTTTGAGATGTTTGGAGCTGCTGAAACAATTCTTGTCAGCCCTCAGGATCCTACTGTAGGGCAAAAGAAAAAAATAATTTTTTTCGGTCTTTTTTCCCTGAAAACTCTTTCCTCTCATACATAAATTACATCGGGATAAGTAGTTGTGTCAGACAAAATACCTCAAGTATCGCACTCAAGACTTTATGTCTTGGAGGCATTATAGCGTCTAGCGTATTCATGGCACTATGAATGTTCGTATTTTTCAGCCAGCTTTCGTTACGGCCGGCGGGCAATAAACCATTAGTACCATACACAAGAATGATGTCGAAAACTCGCTCTCAATAGGATATTATACATCGGAAATAAAATTATATGTTATCTATAACTATGATCTGGTCTACAGAACTTGCCATGGGCGAATGCGACGCCGACAGCGGCCGCGGCGACAGCTCCCTCGCTTCAGAACTCAAAGAGGAAGACCTTCCCGAACATTTGACTCTCGGCAAAGAGTTTACATTCCGCGTGACGGTGTTACAAGCTCACAGCGTCGCGACTGATTATGCCGATGTGTTCTGTCAGTTCAAGTGAGTACACTTTACAAGGTTGTAGCGTCTGTTTCCAGGGAACACTCGATCCAGCCCAGGCGAAAACATGCTTTTGTCTGCCAATGACAAAAGAAAACTCCAAGAGAAAACATAGCCCAGAAAGTATTTATATCATCTGATCGCTTCCCATCAGGCGGGCCGCATGCTTGCTGCCACTTTTTGGTGGTATAAAAAAAGTGTCAGTTACTTTATGTGCTGACAGAAAAAGTTAAATATAGCCATATTAAATCACACGTTGCTCCTTCTGTGACGTCACCAAACGGTTCTGTCGGAAGATCAGTACGGGTGAATAGATAGATGTATAGTTTATTTATTGAACTATAGCAAAAAAATACTCTGTAAAATAGTACTTAGTTGGTTGTAAACACGACCAACTCAGGCTGAGACAGGAGTTGTTTGTAAACACGATCAATTCAGGCTGAGACAGGAGTTGGTTGTATACACGACCAACTCAGGCTTAGACAGGAGTTATTTGTAAACAAGACCAACTCAGGCTGAGACAGGAGTTATTTGTAAACAAGACCAACTCAGGCTGAGACAGGAGTTATTTCTAAACCAGACCAACTCAGGCAGCTGATTCCTGCATTGACTCAAGCATGTTTGTTTTATCTGTGCTCTCGAACTTTTATAGTGATCCACTTGATTAAGTTACAAGTTAGTAAAATATACAATTATTTTTGCAGCTTCCTTCATCGTAATGAAGATGCATTCTCGACAGAGCCCGTCAAGAACACAGGAAAGAATACTCCCCTTGGATTTTACCATGTGCAAAATGTAAGACAATTTAATTAACCTCCAGTTACTAATAGAAAAGGAAAAAAATATAGAGATGCAAACCAAAAGACTAGGGCATAACTGGCCCACAAGGTCTGAAATAGACGAATATTTTGTTTATAATGTTACTTATATGTATGCCTTTGAAAATCTATGCTAAAAATAGATCAACCTAAAAGGCAAACATTTCATAAATTTTAATTTTTAAGCCCTTTCATATCAAATGAATATTTTGAATATTTTTTGTATTTGTATTTATTGTGGTTATTGCTTAATGCGCATTCACACACCGGATCCGTATTACAGGACCGTTTTTTCGTATCCATCGCTACTGGAAACAATCGTTTACTGGATTCGGAACGGCCGGGTGTGTGAACTCGCTCCTACAACTACTTATACATACGTCATCAACGTATCTTGTAAAACGGATGCGGTATGAATGCGCCCTTATTTGTATAAAACTAAATAAATCTTTTTGCATTTCACAGATAACAGTGCCCGTAACAAAATCCTTCGTGGAGTACATCAAAACCCAACCGATAGTTTTCGAAGTATTCGGACATTACCAACAACACCCTCTGCACAAGGTATTATGTGTATGTGAGATTAGTATATAGAAATAAGACATAACTACACTAAACTTAACAACGAACGAACACATGGGCTAACATACAAGAAGAGGATAGAAACTCTAAGACGAGAAATAATTTGAAATTGTATGACGAAGGCTATTAGCAAGTAAGGGTAGTAATGACCAGTAAGGGCTTTCAATGTCATTGAAATGGCTTTCAAATGTCAATTATAAGGTGGGTGGTTTTATCGTAATTGCAGCTTACTTGACAGACACCAGATGCTGGATGCGGCAAGCTGAAGACAGGGCGCTATGGCGCTAATTAGGGGAGGCCTATGTCCAGCAGTGGACTGATATAGGCTGATGATGATGATGACAGACACCCAATTTTAATAATGGTATTAACTGTGTTTCTCATCAGGCGTTAACTAAAGTGTGTCTTAACTTCCAGGATGCAAAACAAGACGGTCCGGTGGCAGGCCGCACCCCTCCCCGACGAATGCTGCCCCCGTCCATCCCCATCTCAGCCCCCGTCCGCAGCCCCAAGTGGGGCGCGTGCGCAGTGGCGCCCCCTTGTTGCTCCTCGCATCTCCACTCGAAGCACGATCTTCTTGTCTGGTTCGAGATCTGCGAGCTCGCGCCTAGCGGGGAGTATGTGCCGGCTGTGAGTATCTTTATCTGACTATAAAATACCCATTTTAATTTATGTATTTGATAGGATTTTTCGTACTAAAAACGTCAAAATAAATCAATTTAACTGCAGGTCATCCGATTATTTTTCAGATTTTCAGAACACTACAGTTAAATTAATCTTATCTGGCAAAATTCATGAAGCAATGACATAGACATATCATTTATTTGCTACTACAACACAAGATACATTTACAATTTTTAAATAAATATCAAATTCATCAAACAATAAGAATAATGTAAAAAAAAATTTTTTTAGTGTAAAAATAAGTAGGTAATCAGTTTGTGCTGCAGTACCAAATGGGCCCAGGCTCAGCATAATGCCAACTGTTATATTGTAACAGTAGGCGCTGTTATTCTGCCTAGACCAGAATAAGAACAGTAATGTAATAAAGTAATAACAATGTAGTAGCTTAATGGATTTTCACCTCTTCTCATTCTTATGATATATTTAGACTTATTCTGTGTCTTTCGTTAAGAGTTTTAGAATCTGTAGCCAAGAAAATCACCTTATCTAATACTGTTAAAATTTTGCTATTGACTCATTAAAAATAATTCTCCTCTCCAGGTGGTAGAGCACAGCGACGAACTCCCCTGCCGCGGGCTGTTCGTGCTGCACCAGGGCATCCAGCGCCGCATCCGCATCACGATCCTGCACGAGCCTTCTTCAGACCTGCAGTGGACCGACGTGCGCGAGCTAGTCGTCGGTAAATGTCTGTTTGTGAACCTTTTCTTTATTATTTGCTTTACTAACCCTGCTTATTAAACTCCCTACCCCCAAGCCATTAATAGGGTGGGCCCCCCATCATACATTACTACCCTCACCTCTCTTGTTTGGGAGCCCCCTTTTCAAAACTCATCCGCATCACGATCCTTTTCGAGCCCTCCTCGGACCTGCAGTGCACCGATGTGCGCGACTTACTCGTCTGTAAATGTCTGTTTGTGAACTGTTTCTTTATTATGCTAGATTATATTTATTTATTATTTGCCTCACTAGCCCTGCTTATTAAACTCCCCACCCTCGGCCATTAATAGGATGGGCACCCCATCATAAATTACTTACTACTCTTATTACATTAGCACCCTTTCAAACATCACGGATCACGATCCTTTTCGAGCCCTCCTCGGACCTGCAGTGGACAAGCTAGTCGTCGTTAAATGTTTGTTTGTGAATTTTTTCTTTATTATGCTAGATTATATTTATTTATTATTTGCCTCACTAGCCCTGCTTATTAAACTCCCCACCCTCGGCCATTAATAGGATGGGCACCCCATCATAAATTACTTACTACTCTTATTACATTAGCACCCTTTCAAACATCACGGATCACGATCCTTTTCGAGCCCTCCTCGGACCTGCAATGGACAAGCTAGTCGTCGTTAAATGTTTGTTTGTGAATTTTTTCGTTATAACTTACTTGCCCATCACTGCTTCTGAGTCTATCCGTCCTAAGTTCATATCCAATTTTTAAATTCACCCCCTAATAGGTTTCTGCTTGCTTTAAAACTTTTGAAACTATCATGGTTATTAACATAGAAATCATTATGGTGATTTTGATTTGAGAATTATGGTAAATATCCCGTTCTAAATGATTTCTGCTTGCTTGTTACTAACATGAACACGATCAACCCCCATTCAGGGCCGACAGTACCCTTAAAATCCCTAATCGCTATCAATATATTTAGTTCCATATTTTTAGTGAAGGGTTATATTTTATTACTTTTTGGTTTGCCCTCAAATTTTTTTGTTACTGTTTTTATTTTAATTTATTTGATAAAATTTTGATTCATTCGATTTCCTAATATGTCGTCCTTTTTCTTATAGTGAGACAAGGTGAACACGTTTTGAAGAAGGGAACTTCAAAAAGTTGTTCATATTGTCTCACTTTTGAATATTGTACGCAGGCCGTATCCGCAACACTCCCGAGGCCAGTGAGGATACAACAGATAGTGACGAAGATGGAGCACTCTCGCTAGGCTTGTTCCCGGGAGAACGGCCTACGCTGGACGATAGAGCTGTTTTCAGGTGAATATAAAAAGTGTTAAGTGCACTAGTGCATGGTTAGTTATAAAAAGTGATAAGTGCTACACTACTCTAGACTAGACATTAGACTAGACATTTTATTATGAAAGATATATAAATATTCTCCGATGTAACAAGCCATGTTATTTGACAGATTCGAAGCAGCATGGGACAGCAGTCTCCACGGCTCTCCGATGTTGAACAGGGTTAGCGCTAACGGAGAAGTGGTTTACATCACGCTCAGCGCCTATCTCGAGGTAATTGTAATGCAAAACTACTTTAATAGATCAGTTGAGCTATCTCTAGATAGTTTACAATAGTCTGCAGGTAGCTCAACTGTTTCATGTGTTGTAAAAAAATCCTTGTGAGTAACTCTTAGTTGTAATTGTTATTGTGTTGATTGAAAATTTTTGGTACCTACATTTGAAAATGACTTCAAATGATAAAAAACCAATTAGGAAAGTAAATAAATAGGTTTTACGGAAGACCAGAAGTCGCCACAAAAACAATTTCACAGACTTAATGTTTCGCAAAACCTAGCGATTGAATGAAGTGGCAATAGAGTTACTTATGAGAGAGACTTACTCATGGCACTGTAGTGCCATGAGTAAGTCCTTACTCGTGGCACTGTAGTGCCATGAGTAAGTCCTGTTATTTTTTAAAGTCACGAAATTTTTATTATATTATTTTATCCCTAACATTTAAAAGTATTGCCCAATCAATATACTGTTGAAAAAAACATCAAATGAGTCAAAATAAAAAACGCATATTGTTTTTGTTTTCATTCACCATTGAGATCTATGTAAGAGAAACATCTTTACGCCAAATTCACTTTTTTAAATAAATATTTACTGTTTACTGAATTTACTGTAATTTCTATATTTACTCAGGTGGAGAACTGCGCCCGACCAGCCATAATAACCAAGGACCTATCCGTGGTGGTGGTCGGTCGCGAGGCCCGTTCGGGACGCTCGCTGCGCCGCGCTCTTTTCGGCTCGCGGTCCGCGCGCGCCGACCATCTTACTGGCGTTTACGAACTGAGTCTGCACAGAGCTCTTGAACCAGGTATATATAGATATAGATATTTTAAATCTCGCGTCAAGGAATTTTTCCTGTCAGAATAGTGAATATTGGTACTAACATAATATTTATTTATTTATTTAGTATATTATAAATATTTTATGTGTATATCAAGTTTATGTGTTTATTAGTTTATCTTTGGTACACAGTGCCTTTCTTAAATTCACAAAATTCTTTCCATCCAAAGGTTGCCTGGAAGAGATCGCTTCTAAGCGATAAGGCCGCCCATTGTACTTGTGATATGTAATGTCTTTTTGTAATGTTCTTTTTCTGGTGTACAATAAAGTGTTTTTGTATTGTATAGCTAGGGAACAGCGAACTGTCTCATATAAACAGGGAGACGTCTGATGTAATCAGGGAGCCGTCTAATATAACCTGGAAGCCATGTTATGTAACCATGGCACTGTGATACGTTACCACAAACTTTTCAGGCTTTTAATCTGTATAAATCCACATCTCACTAATATTATAAATGCGAAAGTTTGAATGGATGGATGTTTGGAACTTCTTAACGCCAAAATTACTGAACTGATCTGGCTGAAATTTTGCAAAGGTGCGGCTAGTTCTGGGCATGGAATATAATATAGGCTACTTATTATTCCATAAATCAGTTCCCACGGGATAGAAATAACCTTAAAACGTTTCCATAGAAACAAAGCGTGCGAAGCCGCGGCCAGAAACGCATTTTTAATCTTACGATAAAATACAATTTAGTACCTATTATAGTTGCGAATCATAGAATATGAATCAATCATATTGTCCACGAAAAAACTATTCTCTCCTTTCCTATCATAGATTGTCTGTGCCCATATTTACGTGTGTATTTTTGTTCACAGGTGTACAGAGGCGACAGAGGCGCGTTCTAGACACAAGTGGCACATATGTAAGAGGGGAAGAGAATCTGCACGGCTGGAGGCCACGCGGAGACTCGCTTATATTCGACCATCAGGTATGCCGTCTTACACCCTGGGTTTGGGAATGAAGTCACGATCGGGGTCCGCCATGAAAACTTTGGCGGGGCAAAACCAACGCCTTCCTATGAGATTGATCGGAAATCATTTTAGCTTTCAGTGTCCTACTGCAGGGCAAGCCTCGAATAGTTGCTTCTGATTTTAGTATGTACTTGAATCTATTTGGGAAATTTTTAAACATAACATGAATGATCCGTTAAAAAATTGATGATTTTATGTTCCCTATAATATAATGAGCAAGGGGAAGACCATTTTTACGATGGGAGGATGACCTCAAATCTACAGCGGGCACACATTGGAGGAGAAAAACTCATGACCGACTGTTATGGAAGAATCTGGGGGAGGCCTATGCTGAAAGGCATAACAATCTAGATACTGAATAATTACAATTTCCACACCGATATCTTAACAAATTATATTGTACCTACCTAAATTAGAAATTATTTATTTTAAGGTTGTTAAATAAAGGAATGAATTGAATTTGAATTGAATTGAATAATATAATGAATTATGTACTTATACTACGAAAATTATGACCCCAATTCACGAAAAAACAAGGAAGATGAGTTTTCCTGTCATTATTCACAAAATGTTTGAAAGTATAATTTCTGTTTCCCAGTGGGAGCTAGAGAAGATGACTCGACTGGAGCAAGTGAGTCGCACGCGGCATTTCCTCGCGTTGAGAGAGAGACTGCGCCACGGACACGAGAACACCGTCGCGCCTAACGACTTTACCAAGACAGAAAAGGTGAGGGAATGCCATAATCCCAACGATGCACTGGGCATGCGGATCGGAAATCACAGTTCAGTGGTGGATCATTTCATTTCACTTATTTATTTATTGCATCATATTATGGTACATAAAATTTGTCAGAACTTATTGACTATAATTAAAAGGTGTAATACACACAATATGTACCCATTCATCTGATACACAATATGTCTCCATTCACAATATGTTCCCATTGATCTGTTATACAGGAGGCCCGTCTCTTTTATGTGATATAATTGCGTAGATATAAACGATTCTTAAAATGCCTCTACTAAATCTGATCATATCAATGTGTGAGAGGAAAAACTTATTACAAAACTATTTGTGTGCGTGCGGAAAATCTACAGTAGACATGGACTCACCCGCGCAATTAAAACTCAACTAATTGTGCGATCAGTCCAGGGCTATGCATTTGTAAGGCGGTGAGCCCGCGCTTTGTATGGAACGACCCGTCCAATCTGTCGCGCGTTCGCTTCATTCATGCACTAGTTGGCCGACAAATCCGGCCGTTCTCTCATTGTGGTACCGTTTGTGGTACCACAGCGAGGAAGGCAATTTATGTGTATTCCGTCTATGCACCTTCTTCGCATGTAAGTCAGACCGCGGTAGAGGGGCGTGCATTTGAGGAATGGTTTATCTCTACAGCTGTTTTACAGCTGAAATAATTTCATAAACAGAGTTTTAAAAATGCACTACCTTCATTTTAAAGTTTAATTTCAGTTCATTGACGAAAGTTATTCTTTATTTTTAAAAGAATGTTAAAATCTTGTGACATTTTCTTGATCTCACTACTTCTAGGTCTAGAGCGAGTTTCCTCGGTACTGACAAAGACTTCTGTTTTAAATTTATCTTGTTGTCGTCCCCAGGAGGTGTCCAACATGGCAGCCAAAGCGGCGGGCGAATGCGCGGGTGTCGCCAGCGGGCCTCGTGATGACAGCGTGTACGAGCCGTGGGACATGTCGCAGAACGAGCGGGAGCTCGCCACCAAGTACCTCAAACTGATACAGGGTATGGTTTCACCAACATTTCAGCTGATTTTTGAGCACAAATGGACATAGGCCTCCCCAAAGATCTCTGCAATGACCGGTCCTCATATTAGTGGACCTACACCTGATCGTAGGTCGTCCAAGGTGTCTCAAATGAGAACCTGCAAAAAATACGATCTCTGAAAAAATACATATTAAACGTTTATGCGTACAAACTTAGCTGGAAACATTTTCACAAAAAATTACGATTTATTTCCGCAATTTTTTACATCATTTCATAGATTCTAAACAGTTTATTTTATGTTTGCAGGAAGAATAGGCAGCACAAACACTACCAAGGAGGTAGAGACGGCAGTCTCGCCCGCGACTCCGGTCGACGAGGGCGTATCCGCTGATATCTCCACTCCTAGCTTACTGTCATCCATTCACAGCGCGAGCAGCTTTGAGTAAGTTTTTATAAGTTATTCATACAGCTAGAAACATACTGAGCTGGCAACACAATGTGCGCGACGCTATGTAGGAATCATTATGAATAAATCGTAACTCGTAAAATTACGTATTAATTGTTTTTGATCAGTTGTAGTTAACACTTGTACCGTGTAGCGAGTCTGAGTGCTTACGCACTATACCAACATAAACCTCAACAAACGCGTATCTTTCCACAGACTATGTTCCCCGGAGCGCGCCCTCCTAGAGAAATCAATGTCCGGCTGGGGAGGCTGCGGCGGCTCCGGCGGCGGCGCACTATACGTGGCGGAGTGCGAGGAGGTGCGCGTCTCGGCCTGTGTGGCGCGCCGCGGGCACCTCAACGTGTTGCAACACGGCACTCACGGCTGGAAGAAACGATGGCTGGTAAGGAACCCATGTTCAAAGCAACGGGTGCCAGCGCCCACGAACAGCGATTGCCAACCCGACTGCCAAGGGTAGCGATTATGGCCAACACCCCTAAACATGACAGACACAATTATAACTCGGCCCTCAGTTCCCGGCGGCACCGCTACCCTTAGCTACGGTAGCGGCCAAGCAAGTGGCAGGGCAAGGGTGCTAAGAATCACGGCAGAGACCAGGCTATCATACCAAACAGAGGCAATATGGCCCCCACGCAGTGGACCGAGGACCTGGTGAAGGTCACAGAAAATCGCTGGATGCGGGTAGCGCAAAATCGGTCACTGTGGTTCTCTTTATCTTTAGGCCTATATCCAGCAGTGGACGTCGGGCTGATATTATTGGGTCAGTTCCGTCATGCCGTCTAAACGCCGGACTTCAAGGACGCGCTCATTCTGCGTAAATATTTATTTATACTTTGAAGATAGACTAGGTTCCTAAAAATTATAATAAGTCCATCAGTTAAATTATTAAAAGATATTGGACACGTATTTTTTCTATTGTCAATGAAACAAAAAAATGATAAAGATATAGCCAGTTAAAGTTCCGCGTGACATCACGCCGTACTATTTGACACGGCGTGACTTCACGACCCCCCACTCCCAAACTTACACGCTCTTTATCTTTGTCAGTTGTTGTTGAATTGACAAAAGTAAAAAAATACGTGTCCAATATTTTTTATTCATCTAAACGACAGACCAAATAGGATATTATTATTTTACCTAGGAAGCTACACTATTATGTGTATTAATGTACATATATTCCGTTTACAGGTGGTCCGCCGCCCCTACGTATTCATGTACCGCGACGAGCGCGACCCAATCGAGCGAGCGCTAATCAACCTCGCCAACGCACACGTCGAGTATTCCGAGCATCAGGACCAGATGGTGCGAATGCCGAACACATTCAGGTAACTTAATAACGTTGGAGTAAACAAAGATGGCTGCATTCGAAGCAATATAGGGTATTTTACTCTTTATGAGAAAAAATAAAAAAATATATTATTTTTAAACACCATGAAATAGTAGGCGCAATTTTGCTATGTCATACGGCTGTGTAGGCAAACCAAAAAGTATCAACTGTCATCAGCAACATCAGTGCATTTGGTTAGGTACCACCGACGTCATAAGCACAAAGCAATATGGCGTCCACAGCGTCCAGCGTTCTCATCAAGTTACGCGCGCAACTTGAAAAAGTAAATTTTAAATGCATTTTTAAGGCACTTGAAAAAGTAAATTTTAAATGCATTTTTAAGGCACTTGGTAAAGTAAATTTTAAATGCATTTTTAAGGCACTTGAAAAAGTAAATTTTAAATGTATTTTTAAGGCACTTGAAAAAGTAAATTTTAAATGCATTTTTACGGGACCGTAAAAACTAAATTTTAAATGCAATTTTAAGGCACTTATCGTTTCAATAAAAAAATTGTTTTTTTTGTGGTTCGTTTGGGTGTAAAATACCCTATTCTTACTTTGTAATTTTTCCAGTGTGGTAAGCAAGGAGCGTGGCTATCTCCTGCAAACGCTGGGCGACAAGGAGGTCCACGACTGGCTCTACGCAATCAACCCGCTGCTCGCCGGACAGATCAGGTGAGGTCACATTGTGTGTCACATCGAACTTTGACATTCTTCATCATATACCTACAAATGTCCACGCTTGGACATAGGCCACAAATAGCGTTCCTAAATGTCTGAACAGCCTCAATAAAATTGGCAAGGAGGTGGATGGTACCCCGGGGATCGACATAGGTTACAGACTAGGCTACTGATCCCGGAAAAGCACTTGCGAAGCCGCGGGCTAAAGCTAAGTTTTTAAAGTTTCCATAATGGGAGAGGACACATATATGTGTAAAACTGTTACTCTGAATAAAACAAAAAAAAAGAAATTGATTAATATAAAGATGAAAATATTTAGTAACAATTCAGAAATTGATTATTCATGACTATTAAAGTTACCTATATCTAATTTACGTTGTGGTAACGTAAAGTATATGAACTATGAAAACCTTTAATAACAATCACAATAAGCCCTGTATGTCCCACTGAACACACCAAGCACAATCGGATTTTAATCCCTCCACGAATATTCGCTGAGCTTGTGTTTTAGGCACAAAAGCAAAAGACAATCATCATCATCATCATCATCAGCCTATATCAGTCCACTGCTGGACATAGGCCTCCCCTAATGAGCGCCATAGCGCCCTAGCAAAAGACAATGTGTGGTCACTAAATGACCGTTTATAATTTTTTAAACTAAAATCAGCGCAAGCTCTGCTCAATATGGGCTAGATGCTGCTGTGTAAATTGTCCAACAATATTTAGTTAGTACTAGTTTCTGACCGCGCCTTCGCACGCGTTGTTTAAGTTTATTCCATAGGAACTGATTTTTGTGATAAAAAGTAGACTATGTTTTATTCCAAGCCTAGAAATACCTGGTTGCAAAATTTTCGCCCGATCAGTTCACTAGTTTTGGCGTGAAGACGCAACAAAATCCATCCAAACATCCGCTTTCGCATTTATAATATCGCTTATTCCCGATTGTCCCTACCCCCTGCGTTCCTACTAGGAACAATCGGGAAAAAAATCTCGATTGATACTACTAGGGACAATAAATATTTTTAAACTTACGCGATCTGAACACATATTTATAAATACTAGGGACAATCGGGATAAATACAATTCCGATTGTTCCTACCTCCTTCAACAATAATAAAAATGTCTTAAATTAGAATGTTAGGAATGAAAAAACGAATGATCAAATATGATTTATCATTAGTTGATAAGCCCACTATACTCTGAGCTAAGTCAATATAGACGTAAAGGTTTTCCCCCACAGGTCCCGGTCGGCGCGACGCGGCGACAAACCGGGGACGCAAGCATGAGAGCTCACCATGGAGTCTATCCTCGTTTATTAGGTGCGTCGCTGATGGCACTCTTTACCACACTAGGCCACGACATGCGCTGAGCTATTGAAACAGGTCGGGATAGGTTATTGCGGGCCGTTTTGACAGTTGGTAGATAAATTGTTTATCTATGGAATGACTGACAGTTGGTAGATAAATTGTTTATCTATGGAATGACTGACAGTTGGTAGATAAATTGTTTATCTATGGAATGACAGAGGGGACAGAGAAATGCTTGAGAATTTGGATTTGAATTGAAAATGGATCTAACGGGCTGGGTGGAGTTTATAAGAAGTGTTAAGGGGTGGAAATTCGTACCACAGTGATATAATAACGTTTGGCGCCCACTGTGGCACAGCAGAAAAATGCGTGCAATCAAATATGGGCTTTAACTCGTAACATTTATATCCATTTTATATTGACGGCATGAGATGACAGACAGCTCGCGAGCCACTCGTTCGAAGCTTGTGGGAAGCCATTTTGACATTGTAAAATGTTTCTAAAGTTAACGAGTTTAAGCCCATATTTGAATCTACATTTTTGTGATCAGTGGTAGCGGTATTGGATTAATGTGCGCAGAGCTTAAAACTTACTCGTAGTTGAAAAATGGGTTAATATTCAGACAACTAATGAAGTACAAGAATGTTTAGGAATGGAGGAAATGCTCA
This sequence comes from Eupithecia exiguata, assembly GCA_947086465.1. Taxonomy (NCBI): domain Eukaryota; kingdom Metazoa; phylum Arthropoda; class Insecta; order Lepidoptera; family Geometridae; genus Eupithecia; species Eupithecia exiguata. The sequence goes on along the minus strand of OX352245.1, from coordinate 3,071,916 downwards.
AGCATTTCTCTGTTTCTTTAGCGCTTATGTTGGATGGAAGTTGTAAAAGAGAGAGAGAATAAGTACCTCCCTATCAATCTTAAAGGAATTGTAAAATTGCCAAAACGGACCTAAAATCTTACTGTATACTATCGCATTTATCAAAATTGGTGCCAAAAATAATCGGTGCCATATCTCGATAAGGTGCATTTTGTAACAGATTCAATACGAGAATCTATATAACGACTAAACACACTGTGACTGGTTTGGTAGATTGTTTCGATTGGATAAATCGTGAGGAAGAAACTATTCGTGGTCCACTTGGGGTAAATTTACCCTTACTTAAATAAAACACTTTTTAATCAGGACCACAGAATAGGTTAAATGTATGTCAGAATCAATTATTTTAGCATATCTTATATCTTCAAATATACCAATTTATAACACGCATTTAATGCTATAACTTTCTATACTTGAATAAGTATATATTTTACTATATATAGTATATTCTATATTATTTTAACTCAATATTCAAGCAGTGTATGTAGGTTGGGACCAAACCGGTGCACAACGGGATCGGGGTATAATGATAATATTTATTGAAGCAAATTTTGTATACAACTTGTTATACTATCGGCCTGTTTCAATATACTAGCATATTGTTTTAAGTGTATAAGCCTATTTTTACACGATTTGAGCAGGGAGTGAGTCTAGTTGGCGATAGGAACGAGACGTGAGCGTGACGTCTCTTATCTGTAGATATGGGATTTGCGTAGTTCCTTGTTCGCACGTTAGAGGCGCTTTGTACCAAAGTGTATGGGAAAAAGAGACGTGTCGTTACCGTCAATTAGACTCGCCCCTCAGGTTGTAATACTAAGGCAACAAATAAAAAGATGGAACCATCTGAAATGTCAACGGTGTTTGCAAAATAGATCTTACTTAGTACCTTACATTGTGTAAAAGTAGGTTTAGTCAGCGGGCAGGGGTAAAAACGTTTATTAATGTTGACTTAAATGTTAGAACAGTCCAATATTACTCTGTATTTACTCGGACTTAGCTTACATTTTATAAAATCATCTTTCATGTTTTGTGTAACTTTTTAACCTATTGACTACCACTGCCCTCTGACCAGGGACCCTATTCTGGTAAACTAATCGCTTAACTATGACAATGGTATAGTAGTCTCAGATGGACGACACATTTTGGCATATAGGTAACCTTAGATGAAAGAAACTACAGATACATAGAGGGACGCGCGTGAAAAGTGTCAAAGTTGAAATTGAAACAGTAATAAACTAACGCTTTTTCCAACTTATTAAATAAAATAAAATATCAATTCAATTCAATTCATTTATTCCAATAAAAACAAAATACATTGCGTGCGGAAAACTTAAATCTAGAATACACAAAAAAAATAAAGAATAAGAATAAAAATTATAAAAATTAAAACTATCTAATGAAACATAATGAAAATCGAATATCATACATTGGTTAAATACTTAACCATTAACAACATTTTACGTAACTTATACTATATATAACAAGTCCTGCAAGTTTTAGTCGAGCATTACGTGTGAGTTAAAATAAAAAAAAACATTCTCTGTGTCAATAGCACCGCACGCACTATCTATTTCTTTCATCTAAGGACGACCCTGCGACGTTGTCGTAGTAGTAAAGCGATTGGTTAGCAGAATTGGGCCCCAGTGAAGGGGTAAAGAGGATGCCAAGTTTTGTAACGCATTTGTACTATTTGTCGTAAGTTTTGCGCACAAATGTAAGGAAACGACGACGTATGGTAGGCTCCATTTGAAGAAAGCTCCCCTGTTCAGACAAGTCATTGAGAATACTAGTTCTTCTTAGCGATGAATACATTATGTAATTACCTTGTAAATACGTATGGCCCGAGCGGTGAAAAAAAAAGTGTTTTCAGGCTCAATGCCATTTCGGTGGAGATAACGGGAGTCAGAAATAGTATGTTGACATACGACTTGACAATTTTTTTTTATAAATCGTTGTATATAAAAATGCATTATATATAATAATATTGTAGTTAATGTAGACAATGCGGTTAAATCATTTTATTATGCTACTAATTTATAATTCTGATTTATTTATCGATTTGTGTTGTAATCGTAATTGTTAAAGAGATCTTTGAAATAATTGTATAAAGTAGGTTATTTATAATGTTATTGGCATGAAATCTCATTTGTTTATTATCGTCGAGGATAGATCTAGGACCATCTCAATAGCATCGGATTAGAATCTAGTCATTATTTACTTGAGTAGATGTCGCCGTCGGATTGTAGAATCGTAGAATCAGCCCGTTTGTTGAATAGCTAGGCCGATTGCAAACGGGCGCAGTTCAGATTATTGCCTATACCGATTGTTGGACGTTTCATTGTCAATCAACGTTTAACAATTGGTTCTTCGTCACTTAGCCATCACGTCGAATTAAATTACAATACTAGACAATTCTTTATTAATAACGCCAAGTTAAAAGTCAAAAAGGAGATATAAGTTAAACAATAAATTGTAAAACATTGACCTTAAGTATATAGTAATATTATCTCATATAAATATTGGTAATTAGTTAATTTAATATTAAATTAATTTTAAGGTTTTTATTTATTATAGTACTCTGGGTAATTTCTAAGAAATTAATAAATCCCAAAAATTTACGATCTCGACGGGATTCGAACCCGCACCTTCCCCTTCAGCGCAGGGTTACTCTTTTTCCAACTAAGCTACGTGATCTTATCTAGTCGACCCGAAAATCTTTGGGAGTTCTTTCGGCACTTACGCCGTCAGCGCCACCTACAGAGGAAACAATGAAGTTATCCAATTCTGCTCAAAGACCAAATTTACATTTAGTTCTTGCGAATAGAAGAAGCGCTGAAGGGGAAGGTGCGGGTTCGAATCCCGTCGAGATCGTAAATTTTTGGGATTTATTAATTTCTTAAATTAATTTATCATCAAATTTGTTATTCATAGGCAATGCGTAGAAACTCGTCTACAGAAAAAAGAGAACTCTAAGAGCCATTTTTTCTTCTCTACTTTGAAACATGGTGGAAGTAGCATCCTTTTTTAATGGTGTCCGACAGTCTGTTGTAGACCGAAGGACCCTTAATATACACGGACCTCTCCGACTTACGCAGCTTGTGCGGGAGCGTAACGAGGGCGTGAGCGAGCCTGTTACTGCGCAGTGCGCGGGTGGTATTCACACCTCTCCTCTGGAACTCGATGTTATTATGATAAAATAATTAATATGATAATCATCATATGATATGATATGACAATCATGATATGACATTTCCAATAAATGGGGGTTTGTTTTGCAATCGGCCTAGCCATAACAAGCGAGCTGATTCTACGATCCGGCGGCGACAGATACATTGTGAGGGATACTGCTTCATATTTCATCATGCTAACATCACGTAGCAGTTTAATGTTGTGTTGACTTCCATGGATTGTTAAATCTATCCGTAGATAGAAAATAGACTAATTTATTTATACAGAAAGATAAATGTGTAGTTTTGTATGAATATCCTAATTTTTTACCACTTAATATCTGACGTAATATCTACTACGTAGTATTGAAAGTATAAACTCAAATGACTTTGACGCTCGAATACTCAAACACAACTGTGATTTGACGAACGTTGTGGCAAGGCGGGCGAAGGTCCGCCTGCGACGCAGGAGGTTGTGGGTTCGATTTCCACTCGGGGACAAATGTTGTACGATCTACAAATATTTGTTCCGAGTGTTCTGGGTTTTTTTATGTACTCGTATATTAACAAAAAAATATCTATCTAGGTAATAAATTGTATTGTTTCTTATCAGTCATCAAGTACCCATAACAGCTCTGCTTAGCTTGGACCTAGATGAATGTATGGATTGTCCTGCATTATTTATTTATTTAAGTACATTTCCTCAATTTAGCCGCAAGTTGCGATTTTTTAACAGTTTTTAATGAAAATTGACGAAAATTCGTCAATTGAATTCCGACGTGGTTTAATCGAAGTTGTGTAGAGTATTTGGGTGGGACACTAAACAAAAAATGTTTCGTTAACGCACTCGTGTGTTCATTAGCACCACGAGAACATGCGTGGTGGGCACTGAATACGTTAATATTTTCTCGTCTAGCAGACGTTGTAAATATCCTAAAACGTTCTCCATTTCTTTAAAAGCTTCCTTTAACTTCGTTTTCCCACGGCTTACGATGTACTTTAGATTCCAATACTCGGCTACCATTAGAGAATAACCTGATAATAAATTAGGATAATATTAGAATTAAGATAAAAAAGTATTATCCAAAATTTAGTAATGCTGTGTGTGACAGCCGTATCACACTGCGATTTGAAAGCGATGAACGCCTTCGACGCCAGTGCTCAAAATCGCTGCGTCACGTCGTCGCGACGTCCTCGGTGAGTCGTCGCGGCGTCCTCGCTGCGTCGAGGCCGCGTGATCGCTACGCAATCGCATCGCTTAAAAATCGCTAGTGTGTTAAGGCTGTTAAAGTTAAATAAAAAATTATAACAAATATTGTCGTCTATTTTGTGAGCAAAGCGCAACGTCGGCGTCGTTCTAAAGATATTTTTCGTTGATACGAATAGGTGTCGGCGATGTGCTTTAGTCACGTCTTCAAAAATAATGTTGACTAAATTATTATGTCCATTGCTCCTTCGCCACCACGAAATTAATACTTGTGTAACTTTATTGTGTATGTTAAGTGTCGTGAATGGATCTCGTGTTAAAGACATGCGTCGAAACTCTTTCTTTTTTTCTAGTCATTTTTATTACATTCCAAAGTTTGTAATTATTTTCCATTTTCGAATATTTAGGGTAATGTATTTTGCATAGCAAAATGGTTTTTCGTAGTTGAATAGTGAGGCGTTTCGAATCACACGCGTGGTCGCGGGGTTGGATGAGGTTGGATGTTATGTCGTTTTACACGTTTATTTTTGGAATTTTCGTTTGCTATTTTCCGATTGTGTTGTTATTATTGTAAATGAACATTTTAAATTAGAGAGGACAGCCGACGCTGTATTATATTTTTTTATAGAGTATATTATGCTATACTGCTATTTTTATAGAATAGCTGTTGTTCCGTTCTCTGTTTAGTCTTATTTCGATCGTTGTTGTATCTGCGTAGAGGGCGTGTAAGATATTTCTTTTCTCGCTTTATTATCGTGGGTGTGAGAGAGAGGGCTGCGGCCCTTTGATCCTTGTGATTTCGATAGTGATTGTTGATTGTTGGCGAGAATGAATTTGAGAAATTATATATTCTATAATTTATGGATTTCATTCAATTTATGGAGATAAGAACAATGTAATAATTGGTAATATTACTCATTGCTCTAAATGTACTATCAAAATATATTATACACCGTGTTAAAGGTCATAAATAAAATGCTTTGAAAATTTCCATAATGTTGTTTTTATTCAATAACCCCACACAGTCTAAATGGTTGCGGTGATCAGTCGTCACTTTCGCTATTTCGTCTCCCTCTATCACGTCACTATCCTATGACGTCACTTTCTGCATCTAGTCAGTCATCTTAACTGGTCTCATAAATAACGTGGTTTTGTATTGGTATTGGGTGTCCAACAACCATGGGACATGAAGTGCAAGTACTAGAAATAATGAAGATAGGAAGTTTTACCTGAAGATAGGAGGTTGGAAAAAGAGCAACCCTGCGCTGAAGGGGAAGGTGCGGGTTCGAATCCCGTCGAGATCGTAAATTTTTGGGATTTATTAATTTCTTAGAGATTACCCAGAGTACTATAATAAATAAAAACCTTAGAATCAAGCAACGGCAAAACCTCTCGCCAAACGAACTAAATGTAAATTTAATCTTTGAGCAGAATTGGATAACTTCATTGTTTCCTCTGTAGGCGGCGCTGACGGCGTAAGTGCCGAAAGAACTCCCAAAGATTTACACCTCGGCGGGATAAGATCACGTAGCTTAGTTGGAAAAAGAGCAACCCTGCGCTGAAGGGGAAGGTGCGGGTTCGAATCCCGTCGAGATCGTAAATTTTTGGGATTTATTAATTAAGTAAGTAATTTTTAGTAATTATGTGCAGTTTGTAATTTAGAAAAAATAAAGTAATGTTTCCCTTCAGTAAAACTTCCTATCTTCATTATTTCTAGTACTTGCACTTCATGTCCCATGGTTGTTGGACACCCAATACCAATACAAAACCACGTTATTTATGAGTGTCATATAATAACAATAGCAGGTAGGATCAACTCTCCCACATGGCATTGCTTAGTGTTGAGGGTGATCTAATCTTTAGTTTCTTAGATATATTTAGTGAAAATTAACTAACCCTAGTGATAAGATTTTGTAAGTATTTCGGACAACACAATAGATCCTTAGTTTGTTAACTAAGGATCTATTGTGTTGTCCGAAATAAAAGATTTTTATTTTATAGGCTATGTATATTGAACCCGAAAATGGGATATCCGAGAAGCGCGACCGAAGCCTCGGGCAGCAGCTTGTTATCAATAATCCTGTACCTATAGGGTATAGAGATAGCAAAAACAGATGCGCTGCACCAGATACTTACCAGCTCTCAGGCAGGACATGCGTCCCTTCCAACCGATGCATTTTTGAAAATGCCCGAGCGTCGGCGTCGGTAAAAAAAAAGTTTTATTTTTCGCAATGGTCACCTTCATCATGAGGTTATTCTTCGTACACCTTGGTTGCCTGGAAGAATTCGCTTTAAGCGATAAGGCCGCCAGTTCCATTGCCTTTATTAAACTTATCCTACAGTTTAATAATGTACCTACTGAATGTTTTTAGGGCTATAAAATAAAGTCTATCTTTTTATCTACGACCGATGATGTGGCGCGGTGGGCGAAGGTCTGCCTGCGACGCAGGAGGTTGCGGGTTCGATTCCCGCTTCGGAACAAATGTGTGTACGATCTGCAGACATTTGTTCAGGGTGTTCCGGTCGTTTTCTATGTATAGTAAAAAATATCTATCTATTGTATTATGTATATCAGTTATCTGGTACTCATAACACAAGCTCTGCTTAGCTTGGGGCTAGATAATGCTGTGTGAATTGTCCAGCATTATTTATTTATTTATCTACCTAATCTATCAGCCTACCAATGATTGGAATCTTGTAATGAATAACATCCCTTGCATCAATAATTTATTATCACATGTGTACAAACTTATAACATAACACGATGCAGTAAAAATAGCCGTTGTTACAATACAGTTTATGATAACAATGATTTATAATCGAATAATATATTATCTAAGGATATAAAAAGCGGTAGGTTATGTATATTTTTTCTAAAGATATTTTACTAGCCGAATATAATTTTTATTTTTAATGCATTTGTTGTGTTTTGATACATTTAAGCTTACTAAATAATTCTAACAATACAGTAATACTGTCTAAATCTATTGAATATTCTGATTCCGAAATAAAGTCATTGAGACGCCTGAGTAGTAAAATAATACAAAATCGATTGTCATAAAAATCTAATTGGAAGAGGATTAGAACATGGCAGTTTGAATGTCAGTCGAACTACCAAACAGCAAGAGAGTGGAATAACTGTAGTAAGTAACAAGTATAACAGTTGATCTACTTAGTTATGACCAGAGAAACTATGCCACAAGTTTACCCTCTAACCTTCACGAAAACGGATTCAATTTATTATCATAATCATCGTCATCACCGAACGGATTCGTTGGATCATTGGTCTCTTCATCCGCGAACGGATTCTTCGCCTCATCGTAGTTTACTTCTTCGAACGGATTTTGAGCTTTCGATGGAGTTTTTATACTTACAGTTTTCTTGGCTACTGATGTTGTTGAGATATTTTGAGATATAGCTGTGGTCTCTTTTTTGGGGAGCTTAGGGGATATTTTGGAGTGTACCGGTTCTGGTTTGTTCATGTTCGCTTCTAGGCTGGAGCTGTATCTGTCTTGCTCCAGGACCCTCATTCTGCCTTCTGGGATAGGGACCACGCTTGTGCCTTTCGGTGCGACTTGCTTCGCTGCGTTTGGTACGAATACTGGAATAGAGAAAAACTGTGATAAGTAAAGTTTGTTTCATAATAAAATCATCTGTTGTACATTATCTTGGTTAGAAAGAAGATGATCAAAAACAAATCATCATCATCATCAGCCTATAGGGGAGGCCTATGTCCACTGTTGTACACAGGCCTCCTCGAATAAGTGCCATAGCGTCCTGTACTACAATCAATCTCACTAATATTATAAACGTGAAAGTTTAGATGGATGGATAGATAGATGGATGGATGTTTGTTCCTTTATCACGCCAGAACGGCAAAACGGATCTGGATGAAATTTGGCACAGAGATAGATTATAGTCTGGAATAGGACATAGGCTACTTTTTATCCCGAAATTCCTACGGGAACGGGAACTACGCGGGTGAAACCGCGAGGCGCTGCTAGTACTACAATATTTCTAGAAGGATGGCATCCTTAAACTGTAATAAAAGAAGCCATAGGATCATCAAAAGCCATAAGAATCCTTATTGTTCGTCGAGATAATTAATTACGTGGGAATTCTCAGCATCTATTTCCTTTTACAGTTTCGATACAGGATCTGTATCTATGATTATATTGGAGCGCCGTACCATCTTCGCATTGTTGAACATCTCACCTTGTTTACTCTGTCCCTCGGTGAGCCGTATCCTGGCCTCCGCCCCCGGGCCGTAGGTCGGCGCAGGCGCGGGTGCGGCGGGCGCCAGCGCGGGTGGCGTCTCCTGACCGATGCTCTCCGTTATGAGCGTCACCTTGTTGAAGAGACCGCGGCCGTAGTATTCTGAGACAACTGTGTAACTGGAATAGGATAGAATCAGATAAGTGACACATAGCGAAACAAAAGGTGTTTACTACACCTTGTACAAGGAACAGTAAAACTAAAATGAACAAGCAACGTCACAAAACGTAGCATGTGTCGGTTATATATATATAACGGTATAAAAACGGCTTTGTCAGAGAAGAGCACTACTTAATACGGTACCTACCTACTTTTAACAAAAACGACCTCGGTCTGCCTTTCACCAGTTGTTTACGCCCAACAGGGTTCGTATCAGTCAATACAAATATCGTGATACCTACTTATAAGTATAATCACCTACCTGTTACACCGTGTGATGTACGTACATGTGATGTCAACAATAAATATATTAATACCCTTAAGGTACGGAACCCTAAAAAGGAAGGAAAACTAACTAGAAGATAATCTGTAAAAATGTCCAGAATATTCTATTCTTTAACTTCTTTTTTAACGTTAATTTTACAAAAAAAAATAGTAATAAACCATTACTAATTTTTTTTAGGCACTCAGGCTTCTGTAAGAACTCCAACGATACACATACACCCATCCAAATTTGTGCAGGCTTGGTTACACGAGTACCAAAGAAACCAACAAAACAATATCATATTTAGATACACACAACACGCACACAGTAAAACCTTATCAAATTAATATTAAAACAATAATTCACACCTGTCATCAGTCTGATTAGAGAAACACCACGAGAAGGGCGAAATTATAACAGAATTGAACACCGATAGCTTCATAATATACACTAGAAGACCCACGTCCTAAAGATACTCGACTATCCGAATATAGCTAGGACATGTTCGCTTGTCGAGCGTCGGAATTGCACTGACTCGATTTATTTAAGTTTACATTGAGTGAAGAAATGATAATATTTTACGTTGATGTTTACACTTCCGTTATACCTACGTTTGTAGGTGAAATATCTTATTGATATGCTTTCCTTTCTTAACAAACAATATGTATTATTTGCAACAAATATTATTTATTATTGACTTGCTCTGAAAATTATTGTACATCAATAACAATCAAAGAACGGAAACAAATTAGAACTATACTTAATACTCCGATTTAGAATCCAAGATATTTGACGTCAACAAATACATTTATATATTAAAACTTAACAAAAACTGATAACAATAACAGAAACCAACAAGGTAAATAGCAAGGTTATCTCTAAAAACTAAATCCTACCAAAACCAACTCTTTCCACTGGTCGGCGAGAGCCCTGACAGGAAAATTGCTCTTTTAAGAACATGACACGTACATGCGCGCATATTTTTTTTCTACAAATTGGCAGCCATACCTAGCTGTGGTAATGTCTAATTAATCTCTTTCGTCACGATAATCTCGTTATCTGACGTCTCGCTATCAATATTGGTTAATGCGTGGAATTAGCTGATAAGACGAAAATTTAAACCCGTTTATTGAACTGATAATTTTCAAGACCGGTGATTAACTGACTCACATGCGAGCATGCGAGCGACGATCTTGATTTCCAAATTATGTGTGAATTCAAAACAACTTTGAAACTACTATTCCAATAATAAAATCTTTCAATAATAAACTGCCTAAAACAATTTAGGTACTCTACAGACACTGTCTGTAGCATCCTGCAGAAAGGAAGGGAAAGAATGCATGATTTGAAAAATTAGGTAATCTGTTTGACTTGCACGCTTGTTGGTTGTCTAATTTAATTTAAAACATGATTGTATAACTTAAACTTAGTTTTAACTTGATAGTGTTCATTATTTCCAGCTTTATGATAGGTTTTTAGTATTTGTAGCACTCATCTCCTTTGTTTCTTTATTGTTTTCGCTTAATTTTGTTAGTGTACTACCTTTTTTCTGTTTAAGATGGCAAACAAACTATGTTTTCGATACCCCGCGAAACAGGCCTAGCCAAGTGCGGGGGTCATTGTTGTCCTTCATAACCACCTAAAATTGTCACCACTGAAGTCATAATTATGTAATGTTAAGTTCTTATAGGTGTTTAGGTATATAAGCTTTCTGGAAATAAACTTTTTTATCTTTTTATCTTTTATCTAAAACAGAGTTCAGCCTTAATTTACTTGCCTTTCAACAATTAAGGAACTTTATAAGCGTGCATGTGTCAAAAGTAAATTAAGCCAGTGGAAAGAGTTATGCTATAATTACTTTCCCTACGGTACGGCTGAATGGATTTCAATGAAATTAGAAAGGGAGGTAGATGGTAAAACGGGCACGGATATATGCTACTTTTTATTCCGGAAAATCGCGAGCGAAACCGCAGGTAAAAGCTAGTTTCCTATACAATTTTCTTATCACGCAGGCCACACGCATCCGGAGCGCGAATTGGCTGGAGCAATTATAGGTTTCGTGTCGTCCGTACGCAAACCAGATCCGCACGCGGACGGAAATCCGCATAATAGGAAAAGAGTTCAAGCACGCTTTCCGTCAAAGCTAAGCAATGGAATGCGCCAAATACAATGAGATTAATTTAATAACTATACTACCTACTTCATTGGTCAAATATAGTCAAAAACACACTTGGCTAACACAAGCTGCGCATACTTAGGGGCTAGTGTGGATGATCCAGCATTATTTATTTAATATTATTCAACTACTTAAATAAAGCGAGTCTATTTATGAGGCGAACATCGCGAATTTGCTTGTCAAACTAGGACTAGATATCAGATCTAACGGGATTCCCGTGGTTAAAAACTCGAACTACTAAAATTCTACATTTTTTTCTATGGTTCCTTCAAAGTGAAAACACAAATAAGAAAAAAAAGAGTGAGTGGAGACCGCGACTCGGCAAACGAAGTGTAGGACACCCTCCGACCAGGTGGGATGACGATTTGCAAAAGACTGCTGGCAGATGCTGGATGCGGCAAGCTGAAGACAGGGCGCTATGGCGCTCATTAGTGGAGGCCTATGTCCAGCAGTGGACTGATATAGGCTGATGATGATGACGTTCTCGAGTTTTAGCGAGACATACGAACAGCAATAGATTTTTGATTACACAGAAATACCCGGTACAAATATTTACACATCGTACAAACATTTGTCCCGAGGTAGAAATCGAACTCGCAACCTCCAGCGTCGCAGGCGGGCGATCGCCCGCTGCGTCATATCGGTCATCTCAATACTGCACTAGCTACAATGTTTATTTATCAGTACCTCGTGTTGTATATAGCTACAGTATAAGCCTCACCGTATTGTTACCAGCTGAGACAACATATAACAACGGATGATTCTAATGTTATTGAGTTTAGTAACAGCGCTTGGATGACTGTATCTAAAGCAATTCTTGGATAACACAGGTGACTGTTTGATGTGTTTAATTATACAACTTGAAGACGGAACGAGAAAATCAAGTCAACTTTTTAAGGCCAGGATATTCGAATTTAGCCAATTTTCGATTCAATTTTAAACGATCAAATATCCTTTCAAAATTCAATAACTTTATTTCTTTAGGCTTAAAAAATAAGCACTTAGACAAGTCAATTTTTTTTTGATTGGACTAAAATTTATGTTGTAGTTGGATTAACATTATTGATTATTCTACGGTTCAAAACACGATATTTATCACTTCACCTGATGATAAAAATTACGAAGAAAGGATAGTTTTTTGTTGTTTTTGTTGTTGTACTTCTAGTGTATCAACGTTTTACTCTCAAAAAACATGTCAGAAAATAGGCAACGACGTATAGAAGAATATTCTATGGTTAGTTATTCTCAAAACCTTTTTTAATTTTGATAATAAGCAAAAACTTGATTTTTGGGCTTGCGTTGCTGTGCCCTATCTCACTCTTGTGAACACAAAATTCTATGCCTGTCCTTTTCACAAAATGGATCGAATATCCTGCCCTTAAGTAATACTTTTGGCGACTTATTGAAATTTTTGCATTAATTTTGGTGTAGCGCTGTTTCGCACCAAATTTTTCTCAACACCAGCTAAAAGTAATAATAGTAGTAGTAAATGGTTTCGTTTCTCACCGGCTGTTCTTAAGATTTTCGTTTCAACCCACAAATTTATAAAAGAGCCTAAGTTATATGACATATCTTTCATGCCATATCATTAAATTCGTTTTATAAAAAGTATGTGGGCGTCTCCCATTGCAACACCCTACATGGGTACATATTGTAATTTCTCAAATAGTCAATAATAAATAAATGCCAAATGAATGTTTTAGTTTTTGGTGACAAAGCTCATCATAAGTAGGCTCACCTCACCTCAACAACCTAAGATGGTCCACTGCTGGACGCCGACCTCCCCTGCTAAATTTTATCTCCTGATAATTTGGCTTTTAATGTAGCTTTTAATTCATATTATGCATACTAATATTATAAATTCGAAAGTAACTCTATCTGTTTGTTACCTTTTCATGCCTTTAGGCATGAAAAGGTAACAAACAGATAGAGTACGGCTGAACGGATCTTAATGAAATTTGGCAGGGAGGTAAATGGTATCTCTGGGACGGACATAGGTTCAAGTAGTGAACAGCGCGTGCGATGCCGCGGGCAAAAGCTAGTACTCTATATACTGACGGTTCATGTTGGTTCTGCAGCCTGGCATGCAACGTCTCGGCCTGATGCGCGGGCGGCTCGGCGCGGCGCGGCGTGACGCAGGCGGGACACTCGCACTCACACTCGGCGTATGATTGGAAGCAACTGCAAGAGAAAGATTCATTATAATAGAGGGAGGGATCGTGTAGGCGTAGTGGAGTACTTGAAATGTCCCGTATGCATTTGAGAGCCGCACGAAGCGAGGCTCACATCGTCGTCACACTGGCACAGCATTACGAAGAAGCCTGAAGCCAGCCTCATTCCCGCGGTTCGCAGCGCTATGTGGGGGTTAGTGGCTCGCTTTGCTCGCCGTACTGGGATGCCATGTCGTTACAAACCGCGTCGAGCGAAGCAAGACGCACTGGGACAGACGTGAGTGTGACCGGAAAACTAGAGAATACGACGTGTATTCTCTAGCTAGTGAACTCCCAATAAATAATACTGTTGATCAAAACAGTGTTGGTACAGAAACTGAACTGTAGGCAGATCTAGTTTCTATATCGGCTGACAAGTCTTTAGTGCTTTTAGCAAGAATAAAATAATGAACTTTGAAACGTCATAAGCGAGTTCTGGCATCTGTGCGCCCTTTTTAGAATGACCACTCAGTTAACAATTAAAATGCAAACACATACGTAGATATGACACATAGATCCTACTCGATTTTTTAAAAATTTCATTAAAATTATATTGAATAATAGGTAAGTACTTACTGTTGATGAAATGAATGTTGGCACAGAAAGTGCACTGTAGGTAATTCCAACTGCCTGTTGCAAGCGGCGCAGCGAGAACTTTGGAATGTCATAGGCGAGTTCTGAATCTTGTCGATTTGTTCCTTTTGAAGCGAACTCTCAGTTTTGTATTTCTCGCATAATTCTCGTTCGCGGGTTATTACTTCTTCCTCGGATTTTAGCACGTCCATTATGTATCTAGGAAAAGATCATTTTTATGTAGGTATATTGGGTGGACTTACAAATTCGGATTACCACAGTAGAGTAGAAAGAGGCTTAGAATGAAACACTGTAACAAAGGTACGTCTGTGTAGGCAAACTAAATAGTATCAATTGTCATCAGCAACATCAGCACATTTGTTCAGGTTTCACATCCAACTCACGCCATGACCACAGAGCAATATAGCGTTCACTGCGTCCAGCGTTTTCGTAAATTTACGCGCGCAACTTGAAAATTTAAATTTAAATTTCATTTTTAGGGCACTTATCGATGAAAAAAATGTTGTATTTTTTTCATTAGCACTATAGAACCTAATTGAGATACTTTTCGAAAATGGGTGTATTGCCCTATTGCTCCAGCCAAACTGGATTCCGCGTGCGTATGGCCCGCGTGATAGGAAAAAACATAATATATGAAATTATAGGTTCCGCACGCGGGCGGAAATCTGCATTAAAAGAGCCTACAGGATTTGGAGAGCGGTGCTAACAAATGTTCTTACTTTCTCACATCTCCGAGCGTATAGTAGCAGGGCGTAGTGGCAAGGCAGTCGATGACTAGGATTGGAGACAGGAGCTTCTCAGTCGCTGCAAATACAAAACAAATTAACAAAAAAAAACACAGATCTTTGGATAACTAAACTCTGGGCAACCTGCTTATCCACGCTTTACTTTTCGATTCGTTTTATTTTTCTTTTTTGTTGTGCCTTTGCGAGTGGAGAATAAGTGTATTTTTTTTATCTTCACAACACAAAGGAGTAATATAATATTTTCCCCTTTCTTGTGAAGATAAAAAAATACACTAATTATCCACTCGCAAAGGCACACCAAAAAAGAAAAAAAAACGAATCGAAAAGTAAAGCGACAAAGGCCTCCCAAAGATCTATCGATCGGAGCCTCACATGGTCGCAAACATCAGCAAAGTCCGTCGATTTCTCTTGGAAAGCTTTCCCACATGTGGAATGATACTCAAGTTAGCACTGAGTGTAGCTATAACTGACCTATCGCCTGCAGCAGTTCCGAGAGACACTTCTTGTGCGGTCGCTTCCACAGCACGTCGAGCCACAGGGTGGGACACAACGCGCCGCGCGCGCGGCACACCTCCAGCGCTTTCTCAGCGCCCTCTAACGTGTCTTCGCGCATGTGTAACGATACTTGGTTGCGCCATCTGTGGGGGAAAATATTATATAACTCCTTTGTGTTGTGAACATAAAAAAAATACACTTATTGTTTATTATTTCTAGTGATTCGTACTCAAATAGTCAGTACAAGCCACCTTGTTGAGCTTTTAATTGATACTGGTCTTTTACGTATGTAGATAAGGTTTAAAATTGTTTGACACTGAAAGTGCTCGCCGCATCTCGACCATCTACACCGCTCTCACTGCAAAACTGTGACTTTGCTGCGCAAAATGAGTGAGCAAAATGGGGTTTCGCTCAATTTTGGAATAAAGGAAGTTCGAAGAAGAAACTTATTATATTATTACTCACAACTTATTCTCCTCATAAAGATACAACACGCCCGCTTTAAAGCCGAGCATCTGACAGATGATTAGAGTTTGGTCTTTGTCGTAGTTGGCCTCGGGGTCGCGCAGCACTTTGAGTATCTTCTCTGAATACTCATCCTTTTCTGTGCCTTCTGATTTTGCCCTGAAAACAGATTTTACTTTTGTAATTACTATTATTTTCATCCCTTATTATTTCAGATAGCACCATTTAACCCCAACGCACAGAACCCGAACATAAAAAAAATCTTACTTGCTCAGTCATGCTTGAGGGCCGTTTATAAGTCATAGGAAATCGTTACTAAACCATAGATTGATGACTGAGCAAACTTTCATAATGAATGGCTCGGATATAAGCGATTGACTCCAAAGAACTATCTCATTCCTTAAACACTACAGAGATGGCGCTATCGTCAACTATAGTTTGTATCTAGAAACTAACCAAACATGTATATAATGCTCTATCAGCGCGTCGAACACGAGTTTGGAACATTCGAGACTGCTGGCCGCCATATGCTCCAGGAAGTCTATAAGTCGTTCTGAATGGCTCAGGAACAAGTGTATGTAGTCATCGGGTAAAGCTCGGTCAGGTTCTTTGAATATCCCAGAGATGGCGCTCTCGTCGACTAGAGGTTTGGATCTGGGTTTGTAGTCTGTGCATAACACTGTGGAGAAGAATTATATTTTAGAATTATATTTTATTATTATTTATTATTTTAGAATTAAAAATACAAAATACAGAAGTAGCTCTTCATAAGCTTTATAAGAGATATTCAAATAATAAACATATTTGCAAACAGCATTGGTTTGGTTTGCTGTACCCTAAACTATCGTATAGAATAGAAATTATTTGACATAGGGCAGACAGATGACAACATAAAGTAGGTTAATTTTGACTTAATTCGTAAAACGTACAATAAATACAATTAAATGACCCTACATGTCACACACCAGATGCGCGTGTACACTCCTTTTTGTGTGAGATTCTGATCAAGTCAAGGAGTGTGCCAAAGTCCTGCCATTAATTATCAAAACTACATCATTAGCATCATCATCATCAGCCTATATTAGTCCATAGCTGGACATAGATCTCCCCTAATGAGCTCCATAGCGCGCTGTCTTCAACTTGCCGCATCCAGCATCCGACTGCAGTCTTTCGCAGGTCATCATCTCACATGGCCGGAGGGCGTCGGGGTCTCCATTAAAGAACACGTTTACCCCAGCGTTTGTGAGTTCTTCGCGAGATACGGCCGGCAAACTGCCACCAGTTTGCTAATTCTTTGGTTTTTTGTTATAGTGCTTACCCGCACTTTGGGTATCTCTAATAAATGAAAAATTTTGGGGACTTATTTCATTTGCTAATTCTTTGTCGATAACGTTGTTAAATTACAAAACTTACGCTTTAAAAAGTCAGTGCTAGCCTCCGGTTCATGCTGTATCAACCGCTGCCCATACTTCCTCATATACGTATCAGCATCTTCAAAGTCCAGCTCTACGATGTAGTCTAACGCGCGTCTAAAGTCCTTCTTATCGTCGATGGTGATCTGCAGATACCAGTCGTGCCTCTTGTGGTTGGCGGCCAGGGATAATGCGTCGTCTACGGATACTTGGCGAACTACCTGTGGAACAAAAACTCAAATTAAGTTCTTTACAATATCTTTAATAAAGCCTACGTCTAGCATATAACTACGCTGCTTATTGCTACTTTTGCCTAGGCCAATCGTAAAAAACATATCACGACGAGTGAAAAACAGATCACGTTTTTCACAAAATAACGCAACTTTGGTGTTAAATTCGCGATAAGTGCTAGAATCTGGCTTGCAAGCGCTTATTCATTGCACGGGGTCCTTATGGTAGGTTTATACTTACGGTAAAGCTGGGTCATGAGTCGGGTCGGGTTATTAACCCTTAAAGTTAATGCAAAATCCCCGCAATGCAAAATGGTAGCTTGGATGCTTGCTTCGATGGAAGATAGGTGCGTAGCTTAATTGTGTGCTTTATGTTGTGAAGATAGGGGTCAATATGTATCTACTCAGACTGGGCAATGAAGGCGACCATAGAGGTTAAATGCTGAAAAAATAACATCGCTTCGCTAACATAAAAATGTATGGGACCAGCGGCACTACAAGCGTCGAGCTTAGCATGTCACCAGACTTGCTAAGCTCGACGCTTGCAGTGCGGCTAGTCCCATACATTTTTATGTTTGTTTTCTCATCTACCATCCGAGCTACTAGCTTGCAGTGCAGCCATCTCGGAGTTTGGCTACGTTTTATCCACGTGTGGTACGTAAACGACTGAACGACTCTGAGGGCAGAGGATAAGAAATAACAAAGTTTTACCTTTATAGCGACGTCCACATCAAAATCAATGGCTTTATTCGTGGAATTGATGAATCCTTTCAGTTTCCCCTGCTGATCGTGCTGGTCTATCTTCACATAGCATGTCAGCAGCAGAGTGGTGTGGTCTTCCGTCGCGTACCCCGCTTTGTGGAGCTCCTCTAGGTATTGGATTAGGGGCTCTGGAAATAATGTTTGTGGGTTAAATAAGCAAAACATACTAAAGCAAAAAAAATAATGAAGTTTTTTGCGATTTCTGACTTTTTAGTACCTCAACCTCATCGGTTCAATATAAGTTTTTAATCAGTGAAAGAAACAGGATTGATTGGCATCAAAAAAGTTTGTGTAAAATACCATATTTTTTTTCATCCGTTTATAGTTTCTATGGGGATAAAAATGTCCCTAAAAAATATGAATATTCTCCTAAGATCGTTTTCGTTTAGCTACACCGGTTAAGGCCTTTACTGCCCCGTCCAAAAATCCATCATGTATAGGTATGGAATTAAGGTTATCGCAGTCAGGGGCACACAGCTACCACCCAGCACGAAAATTTGCATTCAGATATGGGCTTAAAATCGTTGATCATAAGATACATTTTACAGTGACAAGTGAGCTTTACCTAAATGCCGTGACTCCAGGTACTTGCGGATGACATACGATGTTTCGAGCCAGCCGATGGTTTTTACGTATTGATCGATTGCTCCTTTTAAATCTCCCTGAAATAATTTCAAATAGACTTATTATAAGCACAGGGTCAGAAGATTTATCTCTAAAAAATAACCAAAAGATGCCAAGAAAATAGTGCACGGCAGCAACACGCGGCAATCGCGCACACAGCTCTGACGCGCAACTAGTGTAGACATCCCAGAAATTCGTGCGCGGTACGTCCAAACACAGCGTGATAATGGCGCGCGGCGTGCCGCTCACGATTGCCGCGCTATGTTCGCACTGTACTGTACACGCCGTAAACGTTGTGCAAGCGGTTCTTAGTGAGCCTAAAGAAATACTTACTACACCTACTGCACCTTATTTAAATACGAGCATGTCCAACATTTGTTTTTTTTTTAATTTTTATATTGATAGATTTTTTATATTTGTCTGTTTGAGTAAGTAGTCCGTAAAGCCAACAAGTGGCTCTGACGGAAGACTAGCGTTGGTTGCTAGCTTGCTAGCCAACCAACTCATGCTGAGGCAGAGCCATTTTGTTACTGGGCTTACATTTTGTATTTTAGTCTAAGTTTAGTATGTGTAAGTCTATTAACTAAATAGATATATAAATTTATATTCTATTCTAAAAAAACTATTCTGTTATTCTTTTACGCAATTACTGCAACTACTCGTGATGTAGAATAAAAAATATAAAGAACATACCTTTCCATACAAATGGTCGCCATACTGTTTATAAATCTCGGTCAACCCCTCCTTATCATAATGCTGATTACTAGCTATCCTTATAGCCACGTCATACAAGTTCTTCTTGAAGAGCAGCGAAAGTTTCGACTGCAAATCTTTCTCATCCAAATATATCATCTCTTTATTCTTCGTTAGGATATAAAATGATCCCCATTCGGTTAATACCGCGTCGATTTCTTCAAATTCCTTAAATTAAATTAAATTTGTTGATTAAATTAATTCGATTAACATAAAGTTTACAGCGGAGCAATGCAGCCAGCGTCTTGGGGACGCTTCCGACTGGTATTGATATGGATCAGTTGAGATACCGGTAGACTGTTTACAACAGTGCAGACTGTTGCAAACAATCGTATTATTGTATAGGTAGCCCAATTGGTCAATTGTAAATACTAGTTTTAATTTAATTCTATTATTTGATTGTTATTTTCTTTGTCAATAAAGTCTTTTGCTAACGTAAATATCTAGATTAGAGTAGAAAAATTTGAAAGTTTCAGAAAATCACAATTTGACAACATAATAGGTAAGTCATCCATTAATTTAATTATTGTATTTGTTTGGCGCATGGATTAAGGTGGAAACACATTATTGAAAAGCCACGTGAGCCGACAAAACGCGATGCGTGTCGAGTTGAAACAAGACGTATTAAGTATCTATGACAGTGGTCGCTAGGCGTTTCAATAGTGTGTGGAGGCCTTTAAACAGGCTTGTCTCCACAGCAAAACAATAATCTGCAAATCCTTTGCAGATTAATGCAATGTCTGTTAGGTAGAACTAATCATAGAAAAACCTAACAAAATAAAAAATAAATACAATAAATGTTCACATAGGAGACTAAAGTACAGAAACCACAAAGAAACCTTTAGCCTGTTAGTTTAATTGTTCGAGTTGTAACAAAACCCGTCCCAAGCTTTTATAATCCTCTAGCTAGATAATCTGACATTTCACAGTACGCTTTTTTACACAAAAAGGTTTCGACCGTTTCTTTGAATTTATTTACTAAATTTATGCAACTCACGTGAAGTTTTTTGTACCTTAGAGAAGACAATGAATTTGTTGTGGATGTCTAAGATGGTGATGTGGTGAGATCTTGGTGTCTGGCTGCTGGTTGCGGCTCCCTTGGCAGTCTTGTTGGTTGTGATGACGAGGTAGGTTCGAAACCAGTTTAGGCGGACCTTCTCGCCTTCTAAGGCGTAGCAGGGGCCGCGCCCTTCGGATGTGTAGCAGTAGATAGCCTGAAAATAAGGATACGTTTATACTTTGTCAAAAATTCTGGTAGGTTCTCTTAGTTAGTTCTTCTACATCCACGGGCTGACCTGGACTTATGGGTACTATGATATACATAATAATATACAATACATAGATAGATATTTATAATATACTAGCGGTCCGCTCTGGCTTCGCACGGGTACATTCTATTGCCTATGTTCATCAGGGATAATGTAGGATTTTAAATGGTAAGAAAGAATTTTTCATATCAGTCCTACTGGACTTTGTATGGGTTTCGGAGCCTATTAAATTTAAACAAACAAAGAAATCTTTAATCTTTGTAATATTATTATTATAAGTATAGACAAACCAGAACATTCTGAACAAATATCTGCAGATCGTACAAACATTTGTCTTGAGGCAGGAATCGAACCCGCAACCTCCTGCGTCGCAGTCGGATCTTCGTCCACCGCGCCAGAGGTCGTCGAAAACAACAAGCCTATCCGATATTCAAGTAGTTAGTATAAATACTCACGTCATTGTTAGCAACCGTCAGTTGGTTCTTGCCGGTTAGCGCGGAGCAGTTTGGAAGTGCGCCCATGGAGTCCAGGGTCACGCAGCGCTCCGCCCCCACGTACACGAGCATCACGCACGAACGGGATACTATGAATAGTTTGTCTGCGTCCCTGTCGAATATAATACGAATTACAATAACATTGAGGAATTAATGAAAATATTTTTATTTACTTTAGTTAGTGTATAGTTGTATAGACAATAACCTTAAAACTATGTTAATTAATACTACTTATATAACAAAATTAGTAGCAGCGCCCCTTGCAGAATAGATTTACCACCGAACTGCGATCTCCAATCCGCATGCCCAGTGTGTGGATTATGGGCATTATTATTATAATTTTTTAATTAGTTTTATTGTGACATTTTTATTTAATTCTTGTTATTGTGTGATGTATAGTTTTAATTTTTGTATATAGGTATCTAATAATAATATTGTAAGGATTTTGTTTTTGTGTATAATAATATTGTATGGATTTTTATAATCTGAAATAAATGAATAATAAAAAATAATAAAATAAAATTATCTCCCATGAGATTATAGCCAAAAAGGCGATTAACAGGGCGAGGCCTTCGTCCAGCAGTGGATCATTATGGGATGTTGAGATGAGGAAATATTTGTTCCGTAGACCTGGAGACCTAGCTCCAGTTGCATTGTGCCGAAATATTGGAAAACACAACATTTATGTTTTCTTGTTTCAGAGTGAGCGTCATAAAAACATATGTTATTGTTATTATCCACAAATAGCTTATTTCGTTTCTAACAGTGAGTACCTTTTTCTTGTTTCAGAGTGAGCGTCATAAAAACATATGTTATTGTTATTATCCACAAATAGCTTATTTCGTTTCTAACAGTGAGTACCTTTTATTGTTTCTCTATAGTTATTTCAAGCTCTTTTAGACGTGATTTAAGATGATGGCTTTACGAAATAAATAAATACTTTAATAAATAAGAACCCTTCTTATTGCACTAAATCCCACTAATATTATAAATGTTAAAGTTTGGATGGATGGATGGATGGATGGATAGATAGATGGATGGATGTTTGTTACTCAATCACGCCAGAACGGCTGAACGGATCTGGATGAAATTTGGCACAGAGATAGATTATAGTCTGGAATAGAACATAGGCTACTTTTTATCCCGGAATTCCTACGGGAACGGGAACTACACGGGTGAAACCGCGAGGCGCTGCTAGTATTGTTATATATGGCGTCGTACGGGTGAGGCCTATGTCCAGCAGTGGACGTGTATGGGCTGATGTGATGATGAAGGCACTAACTTGAAGTAAAGTCCGGTGATAGCACTAGTGCCAGTATCGGAGAACGTCTTCATCTTGGTGCTGCGCTGTCTCGCGATATCTCCGCGGAACAGCGAGACAGATCCGTCTTGGAAACCCACCGCTAGCAGATTCTGAAATCAATAGTTATTATTGTGCTTTCCCCTTAGTGTGAGCGTAGAGCGGGGCGAGGCGCGGGGCGTGCGGCGTTCGGGAGAGCGTTCATTGAGTGGCCTAAGTGTATGGTTAGAGTACCCGCTCTACTCGAGCGCCGAGCGGCGCGGGGTGTGCAGCATTCGAGAGCGTTCAATGAGTGGTTTAGGCCACTTCAGTTTCATGTGAAACCACAGCAGTTCCACAGGCGCTTGACGACCTTTGTGGCGCGGTGGGCGAAGGCCTGCCTGCGACGCAGGAGGTTGCGGGTTCGATTCCCGCCTCGGGACAAATGTGTGTACGATCTGCAGACATTTGTTCAGGGTGTTCTGGTCGTTTTCTATATATAATAAAAAATATCTATTGTATTATGTATATCAGTTATCTAGTACCCATAACACAAACTCTGCTTAGCTTGGGGCTAGATAATGCTGTGTGAATTGTCCAGCATTATTATTATTATATTATTATTATTACTCAACACTGGCCTATATCCAGCAGTGGAATAGCGTATACTGACGATGATTCAGTTACCTTCTCATGCACCGCGAGCGCCGTGGCCGGCGTGGGCCGCATGTGGGATGGAACGGCGCGCGACATGCGCGCCATCGTCGGGTTGCCGTGCCGGTCGCTTCTTGCCCAGTCCCATACTTTTATTAGGGGGTTAACGCCAGCGTCGTCATCCTGAGAGCATAGAGGTTTAAAATGAGGTTATAAAAAAACATACAAACATCCTCCTGTTTTTAAGTTTAATAAGTTAAATAAGGTTAATAAGATGCATTTATTAATGCATCTTATTAACCTTATTCAACTTAATAATAACAAATACTAGATATTTAAAAGTTAGATACTACTTTTAAATATCCAGTATTTGTAATTGAAATAGATGAGCTAACTGCAGACTATTGCAAACAGTCTAGTCTAGAGGTAGCCCAATTGCAGTTTTTAAATTGGTTTCGACTGACCGAACATGGAGCCAAAATTTCACTAAGTTACATTCCTGAGTACTGTTATATCCAGAGAAACACATGAGTGGAGCCATGAACAGAAGCTAGTTTCATTATAATAATAAATAATAATAATAAATCATTTATTTCTGAAGGTCTTACTTACTAGTCTTATTGGTACAATAACAATATTGTGTTTTAGACCTATTTCACCATTTGGTTCAACACCTCGCTCTAACTAAGTTTAGGAAACTTGTGTCGTAGACGCGAAGGATCTCAATCTCTCGGCAAATATCTTACAGGCAACTGTTATGGCTTCTTAAAAGTACAGATACAACGATTTTATAAAGTAAAAGTAAATTATACTCAATATAAAATAATCAATCCAATGATCCTTATCAGTCCCACCCAATTTAACTAACACAATGTAGGGTTTTTGTTATCTGAACATGTTTCAGCCTTGAATGAGACTTTATTAAAACCGGTCAAGTGAGAGTCGACTCGCACACTGAGGGTTCCGTACTATCTTTTCAACACTTTTTCGGAAAAGGAACCCTAAACAACAGTTTTGTTGAAGAGAAACAAGTCAAAAATCTCCTGCAATGCTGTATGTTCTTTTCAGCGCGATCTAGAGCTCGTTACTCCTACTCCAGTTATAAAACAAGCCAACTATTTTATGAAAACATCAGTTTTTCGACTGTTCGGCAACACCCTTTCCGTTTTCAATTTTAATTTATTTTTATTATTTGTTGTTATATGATTTTTAAAAGTAAGTAACATGTATACTGTACATGTTACTTAGTTTTAAAAATCATCACATATTCATATGTCTACCCATGATGGTATAAGAGAGTATAGAATATAGTATAGAAGTACAGCAAACATAGCCAAATATATCACGTATTTTGTATGGGAACCCCCAAATTTTTATATCTATCTTATTATTATTTTGTTGTTATAGCGACAACAGAAATACACATTCTGTGAAAATTTCAACTTTCTACCTTTTATGGTTCATGGACAGCTGAAGGACTGACCAGGGAGGTTAGTTATAGGGTCCTGTTTTAACCCTTTGGGTACAGAACCCTAAAAACTATATGATTGTGCAAATGCAGAACATTGTGTAGTTTTCCTTACAGACTTAGGTTATATCAAACCTGAACCTGATTCTGCTAATTTAATTGCTTTACTATGACAATGGTATTGTAGCATAATCAATCACATAAATTGTGTGTAAAAATCAATGCCAAATATAACCAAACCTAAACAATCAAGAGGCAATCATAATAAATACTGTAATCAACTTGTGCATAAAGTCTAAACATGTTTACAATTAAGGTTCCTGGAATTTTTGAAAATAGAAAATTTTGTGCTCTACTTACCCCAATAGTAACCAAATAAGGGTCATGAGGCAACTGCTGCGCTAAAGATATCGTCATCTCATATGCTTTGAAAGATGTGATCTCCCAGCTCCTAGAGATGAGATGGGCCCAGCCCGTGGTATCGCAGAGAACAACATGTCCGTTGCCACTTGTGGCTACACTCACATTTGTGTCCTGAAAATGTATGATGCACGTTACTAAATTGGGCATCACAGTGTGGAGTTGGTGACTAATTGTCTTGTACATTTATGGGAAGGGGATTCACTTATTCAACTCAGAATCAAGTATGGATCGATCGGGGCACAGGATAATAGATGACTCTTTATCATACCACACAAACACAAGATACTACACAGTTTGAAAGAAATTATGTAGATGTGTGTAAGTAAACAAAAAAAATAGATAGGTACTCTGCAGGTTGAGTAACTCATTCATTCATTTCATCTAGTTTATTTATTAAAAGATTTCAGATTTGGCTGAAGATCTCAAGAGGCGCAATTATGCAGGTCTCAATAGAGACTATGGGTTTGCTGCCCTTGGAGTTGAGACCCTTGGCCCGTAGGATACCAAGGGGGGCTAGAATTTTTTTACAGCAATGCTAGTCTTTCTCAGTATACATTTCTGTGTGTAGAGGAAAACTGCAAAATAATTACAGTGGCTATGGGATTTCAGGCTGTTTTGGAAAGAAAATGAATATATTAAACTTACTTGCAGGCACTCGGCGATTTTCCCACTGTCAACATTCTTGTTGATGTCAAAAAACGTGAATTTACGCCACTGAAAAGTTGAAACAGAAGAATGGTGAGATTGCAGTTCAAGTTAAGAATTACTTTCCGATACAGGTATTAAAGTAATAAGGATAGGTAGGATGGTAGAGTTCATGAAATATACATAATCTTAGAGTCCGGAAATCTACGGTAAAGCAATAGATGGGCGTAATGTTTTCCTAAAAAATAAAAAAGGAAAGCTATTGTACAAATTAGACTACTCGTCTGCTTTTATTAATATGATATTACCTCTAGAAAAGCCATAATCGGGCCTTTCCGTTTCGAAATGTAATCTGCATGAACTATGAATACTTTTCAGACTTGTTTCTTTTGAATTTTTGTGGAAAATATATTGTGGAATCAGAATGTAATCAACAAAATCGTAGATCTTCAACTTCTTTCTTAACGGTGCAACAAAATTGTGCCGGTGGTGGTAGAATGAAATGGTAGGAATAATCAAAATTAAGCCAGCCCAAAATTAAGCCATCTTGTGCAAGCGGTTCTAAATCTATAACCACAATTATTATCCTTTTAAATTTACTTTATTCTGTTTGTTGGTCTTGGTTTGATTGGTGTGAACTTGTAAAGTTACTATAATTATATTATTATATCTATTGAGTAGGTAATGTTTCTGCTACAGTTAGTGCTTTCAATGCATATTGTTATTTTGTATTCATTGTAAGGTTGTTATGTTTCGCTTTTCATCATCAGTAGTCTTCAACATTTGATCGACTCTACATGGCTCTACGTCGTCGTGCGTCGTCAAATGCAGGAAACGAACTAGAAATCTTTATTCCGGTTTCTACGTCGAGAAAAGCTTTACCCGAGTCACGTGTTGTTGCTTTCGCTTTTCATTGGTAAAAGGTGGTTAACTTGACATTGACATATAATCGACAGTAACATGACATAAATTGTCAGTGATTACCTTGGACGAAGGAAACGCGGGCCGTGGTGGCAAAATGAAAACTGACTGACTACTGGGAAATAATTCTAACATAAATAATTGTCTGATAAAAACACACTACACTACACTTTGCATTACAAAGTGTAATTAATATTTCTTCAAGGACAGTCGTATCAGTGGTGAAAAACAATTTTAAATTTTGAATAAAATAATGGCGCGCCAAAACGATAATCTCTATCATAGCTCCCGTGCTCTGAGCAATGACGTCACACGCCACACCACACCACACCTAACAAGGAGAACTTATTGACACTGTAGCAAGGAATTTACATACTATTAGTATATAAATTCCTCGCACTGTAGTAATCTGTAATAGTGTGACGTCACCAGCCAACCAAACGCAGAGCGTTTTCGGTCACATGATCATAATAATATAAAAAAATGTGTAGTAATTTAAATCCCGTTTTTTTACAATAGGCATAATTTTGATAAAAATCACCTGACTACGCTTTGTTACGTTGTCACTGACTATTATAGGATGAAAACAATTTGCAACTTATTTTCAATCTATAAAAATAGCCTTTTAACAACGTACCAAAGACATTCTAGGTAGTTTTTTTCTTTAGTAGGTAGGTATTCTTTTTGCTTTTTACTTTATGCCGACAAGAATAAATGACATGACAATCAGATTCACTCAAATTGTAATAAAATAAAAGTTTTTTTAATTCCTTTATTAAAAAGCAATGCTTACAGGGAAATGCTCGGTAATATTCTAATTGGAGTTGAATTATATTTTTTAATAAATTATCTGCTTAAAAATGCCTAAGTACTACAGGTTTCGGGCGAGGACCCCTACTCGAAAAATAAAGCGGAGAGAAAGGGATAAAGATGTGGAGCTGGAAAGGTTGGTTCACACCATCTCTAGCCTTCATAATTAATTAACTTGTAGGTGAGTACCTTAAAATAGGTAGGTAATAATTATGTAGGTATGCAAAGGTAGGTATAGGAACCTATACCTAACTACCAATACTACGGTCTACCTATTATCCTTCTTTCTTTTAGGGTCCTAGTCAGTCAGAGATAATGCTTCCGTCCTATAGGACGGAAGCATTATCTCTGACCTACCTACCTATAGGTAGGTACCAAAATAGTTATTTCCTAATCCAAAATGCAACGTTCAACGTCGTCGGCGCATAGTCGGTCGCAGTAGGCCATCATCATCATAGGTACTTGGCTATCTCGTAACACAAGCTCTGCTTAACTTGGGGCTAGATAATGCTGTGCGAATTGTCTAGCATTAGGTATTTTGTTAGGTCATTAAATTAATACTACCTAATTGGATAAAAATGTTGTATTTTTTTAGTGGTTCATCATTAGAGAACCTCATTGAGACACTTTTTAAAATGGATTTAATACCCTATTGTATGGCGGAGGCCATTTTGAAATGGCTTTGAAATGTCTAATAAAGGATAGGTGGTTTTAGCGCAGGTACCTAATTCGACAGCCGACCAGTCCTTTGCTTTGGGAGGTATGATGGGGCCGAAGCCAGTGGATATTATTGTCATGTGCTTTATTGGTACCTAGGTACATAACATATAGGTTTGCATATACATAACATATACCGTTTGGAACCCACATTATTTAACATACATACACGACATAGAAAACATACAAACAAAATTTATTAAATACATTAATTTTAAAGAACACAACTACTCTGTAAACTATAGTGAGTCTTGTACCTATCACAATTTAATGAGCCTCGAAAAGCGACGATCCCTTTCAGATATGATATTCCTCCATGGTTTGTGCAAAGGGAATATCGATTGTCCAGAACTTACCAGTAGAGTATTACGTTCTTCTACCCCTAAGTTACGCACAAGGCATACTTATGCTAAATTATTTGCTGTCTCTCAATCATCTACGAATTATGCACAGTATTCTATAGTCAACAGGTTACAGAAAAATTACAACAAAGAGTTCAACAAAACAGATATCTTTCACAGCGACAAGAGAATATTTAGAAATGAAATAATTAGAGTAATGGAGGAGGATGCTAGTATAGTGTACCTAAGTTAAACACATAGTTATGTATGTACATGTTTTTTTGTTATATTATTTTAGTAAGATTTTGGTTTAATTTGTTATTCTGTTCTGTAAGTATAAAAAATAAGTTTATATTCTGATAAGTGTAACAATGTTAATTTATTTATAACTTATAACTGGTAGTTTTGTTACCTATTGTTATCATCTGACTGTCTGTTTTATAAAAAAAAATATTGTATAAAAAGTAAGTCCGTTTTTGGCCGTAAGTTTTGATAATTAGCATAGTTGTATTAGTTAAGGGCTGTGGATTTTGTTTAATAAATAAAATAAAATAAAAATACACGTTCCAATAATTACCTACCTACCTACGTACCACCATTCCATTGCCTTTCTATAAGGTAGTAAAAAATGTACTGAATGTTTTTAGGGCTACGAAATAAAGCATTATCTATCTATCTACCACCAAGCCAGAGTTTAGGGGTATGAATGTTCCGCCATGAGGGCCCCTAGGCTTGCAGGGCCCCCAGGCCCGGGCCTTGCGGGCCTGCCTACCACTAGCAACCCCTCCACCAAACAACATCATCATTGTATCCAGCCCTTATATAATAGATACCTAACCCATTTTATAATAATCACAAAGTTCATTCTACCATACAGGTCAACACCAGAGTTTTATCCAGCAGACCGAAGCTGGTTGGACCTGACTATAGCTTGCCCGCCGGTGCCATCGTGGTACTTGAGGCGAACGTCCTGGCGCACCACATGGCTTCCCAGACAGCTAGCAGTAGGGCTCCGGACATGGTTTCAGATGAACAACCGGCCTATGATGCGGTTCTAACTGGTTCTGATTCCAACTTCCCTGTTCCTGATGAAGTGATGGATTTAGAGGTTTTTTTGTTTGTTTCAATGTGATAAATTCTCGCATGTTTTTGTTCTTTCTATTCCTTCAACTTTGTTTTTGACAAATTTAATGTAAAACATATTATAATATTTTTTTTGTATGACAAATTTAATGTAAAAAATATTATTAAAATTACCTAACTATTCAGAAATGAAATACAAAAAAAATTACTAAGATACATTTTTCTTTGATTTTAAAGCAAAAAGCGGCTGTCGTACCTGAATAGACTAATCTCTTTGGTTCCTCCTCCGATACAGATACGCATATCGTCACACTCTAGAATCGATTCTTGTACAGTCGACCGCGCCGCGCCTGAAATCCCTTGACGTCGATCTCGCTTTTGTCGTGGAGTTCAGTGGGCAGCGACATCCTCACCTCACCAGCCTATCTAATAATCGCCTTTCGTTGATGGCAGTTCGGTGGTAGATCTATTTTGTTAGAAGCGGTGCTGCCCGTCCCCCGGTGTATGTCTCTTAGTCGCCTTTTACGACGCCCACGGGTTGAGTTGGGGTAGTGCAAATTCTAAGCCAGCACCACACGGCAGCGGTGCGGTATAGGGGAAGGATAAACACTAAGGTTTATAAAATTCCATTACCTATGGTTTTTAGTCAAAATATTATATTTATTTACGCATTCACTGCCCAGCCTTGGCAGGGAGATGTGTGCGTCTTAGGCAAACAGTCATCTAGTAGGTAACACAAGATCTATTAGCTTGGGCTGGGGATAAAAGTAAAAAAGGTTTGTGGCCTTTTTTACTTTAATCGAAGGGCTATATGTGCTTACCCCGGCGTAGCTAGGAGATAGAAACACTCAGCAACCAAAGGGTATCGCGCTACACAAGCGTCTGGTCAGGCGAGTACTAAGATTATCGTGTGTTTTCATCTGTACACCTACCGTTAACCGTTAACTCGGAACTCGTTAACTAAGAACAAATAGGTGGCGGCGCTAGTTTGACCCATACAACAGCCTTGGTATGTGTCAAACTAGCGCCGTCACCTATTTTATCTTAATTACGTTGAACGAAGGAAATTTCAAAAATCCATTGCACAGTTAGTGATACCTATTTGAAGCTTTTATAATGCCTCTGTTATAGTTTTATTCTCAAATATCGGGGTTGCTAGTAAATTGGATGAAGTCATCCAAATTCTTTGATCAAATGTACATTGGAAAAAGATATTCACCTATATATAATTATGATTGCAATGAAATTTGAAATATATTGGATAAGTAGAATGGGTACCTTAGGAGGAGTTGGGAGTTATTAAATCCCTCTCGGACTCAGAATTCTAGTAACTCCCTTGCTCCGCCTGTGAGCTACCTCTAGAAACCAATGAGTTCCACCGGGGATTCAAACATCGTCGCGTCCGTGATGTACCTAATTTAGGCTTTATCCAAAAACCGCATTGATAAAATGAAGAAGCAGACGTCTCGCGTGACGCGTCGGTGTCGGTATATAATGGGAGCGCCAAAGTACCTACTACAAAAATGGGTTCGTTAAGTCAAAATTCGCATCGCAAATATGAGCTTCCAATACTCGCATTCGCGAATGTGTCGTTACATCTTATATTAAGTAGTTACTCTAATCTATTAACATTATTGTTGACGATTGCTCAAAGGCAAGAGATGTATAGGTAGGAAATCAGATATTAAAACAACCGTGATAAATAAAAGGATATAATTTTATTACAAACGATTCGACAATAAAATGAAAACTATCTCCTTAATTACATTCTTTAAGTACTTAACTCACTATCTAGGAGTTCTATGACTTGTCAAGTTCTTGTAGAAGAATTAACTTAGGTACAGTTTTTATCCGTAGGTAAAAGTTTATTGACGTTTGGTACAAAATACCTACAGTAAATATGTACCAATAATAGGTACAGTCAGCTGCTCAGATATGTATACACTCTCAAGTTTTCACTTTTATTTTACTCAGAACTTTTCAAATAAAAGTCGATGCACACATTTTACGTACAAAGTAGTCATCGCACTTGTCAAAATGCGATAAAATAAATTATCAAAATTACCATGCACATAATATTCAGTCAAATGAAAACATGACAGTGTATACATATTTTCGCAGCTGACTGTACCTACATATTATAAGAAACCTACGGATTTATAGTAAAATGGTACGTAGAACATAGGTTATTTATTTTTAAAATAAATCTAAGGAGTAAGCGGAAGAAGACATGTAGGAATCTATAAAAATAAAATCAATACCTAGCAATAGAGTATATTGGTAGCTGAAAAGCTTTTCAGCTGGTCCTTTCAGATGTATTCGTGAGTAAATATAATGTATCAGTCATAATAGTTTCACAGATTGACAGCATTTTGTTTACGAATAAAAACAACAGAAAATGAATCATTAATGGGCGGCGAAAAAAATCCTAAAGGTCACGAATACATCTGGATTGAACACTGCTATGATAAGGTAGGAAAACGCAAAATACTGCATATATGCAAAATACATTAAACGTAAAAAAACGAATTCTGAATATTTAAAAGAGCCTGAGATTTAGTTTATTGAGACTCTAAATTCGTTAAAAAACCTATTTTAAAAGAAAATGGAACTACCATGGTGCGCCGCACCGCGACCTTGATTCGTTCCGGAACATATTCGACCGTGTGGCGAACGCAGTTGTACGGTTTCAGTGCTACCCTTTCATACAATTTAAAAGAAATAATAAATATATACAGGGTTATTGGTAAATTAGTGA
Source organism: Eupithecia exiguata (assembly GCA_947086465.1). NCBI lineage: Eukaryota > Metazoa > Arthropoda > Insecta > Lepidoptera > Geometridae > Eupithecia > Eupithecia exiguata. Next base: position 3,039,476 of record OX352245.1, on the reverse strand, counting down.
CAATACGTGAACTGCAGGTCCTGCCCATCATCACAAACACGTGCGTAAAGGCTCCAAGTCTAAATTCTAAAAAAATATAAGTCACCTCTGATACTAAATGAAAAAACATCTTTGTCTGGAACCCAACGAGTTACTTAAGACCGATCTTTCACTCTCATATCTTCTGTTAATTCAGGGCAGAGCTGTTTTTAAGTTGAGTTTCAAATAAAACCTCTAACGAACGATTATTGAATTGCGGGGGGTACCCATTACCAATACCAAGTTAAAGAATTAAGACCTGGCGTCTTCACAAACGTGTTTGTGATGATGGGCTGTACCTGCAGTTCACGTATTGTCACTAATTTACCAATAACCCTGTATAAGAATAAAAATATATTTTATTCAGTCATCATGGCCCTAGTTGAAATTCACCAATATATACTCCGTTCTAGAACCCTGGATAATTTTTGTAACAAGGACGTATGAAAAATAGAAAAAGAAGTGGTATTAAAACTCAGAACAGAGTAGGTAACTAGGTAAGTTCGTGGTTAACCACGTGTTAACTATCCCAGACAGTTAACCACCTCGGTAATAGTTCGAGTTTAACAGTCGTACGGTCTTCTAATTTACATTCATAGGTAATTTAATTTTAACCTAATATTGACTTGGACTTTAATTATTTAATAATTGATGGATAATTGTAGTTTTTATAAAATTTTTGCTTCTTACAATAATATATATAATAATATAACATTGGCATGATGAGATATGTTGATAGGACACAGAAACAAAAAAAAACATCATGCAGGACGTTCCACACCACCCAGCCCCAAGCTAAGCAGAGCTTGTGTTATGGGTACTAGATAACTGATTTAATACAATGTATTACATTCATAGTTATTTTTTATTATACATGAAAATACCCAGAACACCTTCAACCAAATAAATAATATAAATAAATGTATTATTAATTTTAATGATTTGTTTCATCATCACACTTTACTGAGCGTGCCTCTCACAAACAAGGGCTTTCACCACGCTAGGCAGGCCTATCCGCAGTGGGGGTGTTAAAAATACACAGAAGGAAGGTGCTGCCCTTCCTCTCGTAGGTTAATGGTTTGTTTATAATTAGGCAAATACTTAAATACCTAAACTTCACAAAAGTACCTATAGAAATCAAACAAACGTTTAAAATTTAGGCCGCCAATTCATGGAAAAGTTATGGTCCATTTTGTTTTTACATACATAAATGCTGAATATATGTGGTAGAATGAAGGTAGGATAATTTCTGAAGCCAGTTATTGTTTAGGCTGCGTGTTTACAAATTACATAGAATATAGACGCGGCCGCCCCGCCGCGCCGCCCGCCGCTCCAGTGACGTCTCATGGTGGGTACAGACCAAGCGAACAAGAGCGAGCGAAGGCTAACCGCCGAACGCGATCGAATCAGTGTGGACGACATCGCGAAAGCAAGCGAGCCCAAACGAGGGCCTTCGTTCGCCTTCGGCCGTGCGTTTTACATGGTTTTCTTTTGGTGTGGATACAACAGCGAAAGCGAGTGAACGTTCGTCATCGATCGTCGAATCGCATTCGTTAGCCTTCGCTCGCTCTTGTTCGCTTGGTCTGTACCCACCATCAGACTATGCAGAGTTCAAAAAGAGTATAATGAAATCAAATTGCACAATTGGAACTCCACATAATTATAATGAAGTTTCTTAAACATATTTTTATAATTAATATTTACGGGTATTAACGTCGAAAAATTAGTAAATAAGCGCCTGCGACAGAAACTACTTGTACCTAGGTAAGTAAGACCAAATGGGGCAATAACTTTTTCTTCCTACTCGCAATTGTATCACATTGTATCCCTTAAAACTAAATTTAAGCCATACATAAAATGGGGCGTTCAATAATCTCACGTTATCACAATTTAGTTCATTTAACAGATGCGTGCAATGCTTAGATTTAAAATAATACTACTTTTTCTCAGCCACCTTTGATTGTGTGTTAGTGAGTACCCAAGATACGCTGCGAAATTAGTTTTAGATTGATGAACAAAGTTTCTCTCAATTAATTTGATATTAATTGATAAAAACGTCTTTAATTTTTTGGTATGGAATTGTTTAATCTTGGTATATAGCGATTAGGAGGCAGAGCATTGAGAAACACTATAAGAGTAAATCTAATTAGATTACAAAGTAAGCGGCTAATATTACGTAATTAAAAATATCTACAAAAGCATTTACAACTTGGTAACGGGTTTTTTAAACTTAAGTACTTTTTATAATATAAAATCTACATAAGCTATTTTACATAAAATGTTATATTTATAAGAATATCTTAGCACATGTTTAGTAACAGTGCGTTATTAGTTTTATCTGGTGAATAAAATGAGAATTTTGTGATTTGACACCGTTAAATAAAATAAGTTTGTAAAATAATATAACAAAATAAATAATTATTTAAGGTTGTGAATTGTTGTGACTTGAAAAATAATATAAAAAAATACAGTATGGTTGATTTTGGCTAAAAGTTTATAGTAGAAAAAGTTTATACATTTGGTTTTTATGTATTTGCATACGTGAATGCCAAACGTAGAAACTTTTTACAAAATAAAAACATTTATACACCCAACCAAGACAAAAAACATTGCTTTTTTTCGTCATCATCACCCGAGCCCTTATAAGACACACTGCAGGGGTATTTGCATTATTATATTACTTAGGCCGAAAAAATAAATAGTAAAGAATGTCCCTACCTAAGTAATTCAATTATTTTTATTTAGTTATCTTGGCATTACAATTCTTGATATTAAATTACTTTAATTGCGCTCTTAGCGTTTTTAATATTATCTATATTGTCATTTCGTAATATAAATGGCCGTTATATATTTACATTATTTACAAATTATCGATAGTAACTAAGGTATACTTTATTTAAACCTGACGATGAGAAATATTTTTTAGATGATACCATCGATGAAAAATGCTGAGCGGATTTCAAGCCGCCAGCTGAGATATAGTTTGGTTAAAATGTTGAATTTCCTTCTATGGTAGATAAATTGTTTTCGACGAAATAGACTAGCTCAGTTTTAATAAGAAAATACTCTATTCAAATGATGATTCCATACATTTTGTGCCAATTAACATTTTAGTACAAATCAGAATTAGAAGGGTAAAGGTAAAATACTTAAATCATTTATGATCAAATAAACAAAAGCGCACACGGATGTACAAAGACAGAAAAATATGTAGCACAAACAAAAACAATAAAAAGTTGAGTAATCAACTATGTTATTTAAGTGTACAGTGTTTTGATTATAAAAAAAATAAAAATGTAAAGCATAACATGATTAAATACCGTAAAATAAGGAGAATCTTATTGACTACTTGTCCAGTACAGTCGAACAGGCACCTAAAAGTAACACTACTTACTCTTATATTAAACATTCGCAATAACGAATTCATTAGTAAATTACTAGTAATATCAACATTGTTGTAAAAAGATTCTACATCAAAGCTATGCTCTCTGAGGAAACGGCGGTAGGGAATCTCACGGCGAGTTCTGCTAGCAATAGTTTTGTGCCGTTTATAACAACTCTATGAGCGTCACAGCGACGGTAATTTCTATTGACTCAGCCATGGAGGTAAACCCCTACTGTGCGCGGTAAGGCGTAGTGCGCACGACAATCTTACTGAACTTTTGATATTCTTACGTGACATTATTTGGTTGGTCAAGGTTACTCAGGGCAACAATTATGATATTCGAGTTTGAGACAATATTTCAGATCAATCTACGAAGAGATTCTTATTTAATCGTAAACTGAGGGATGTTAAATCTTCGACATGTTAACCGAGTTATCGTAAATGGTGCTTTGCGATGACAGATTTGACAGCCTGAACAAGACCTTGTCTAGAACAGGCTCTCGATATGACTCAGTAAACATGTGGACGGACCATAAGAGTCAACATAAGGCTCTAAGGCCCGTATTATGAAAGCTCGCTCAGTCACCGATCTATGCTTGAGTGACGTTTATGCCATAGAAAAGCGTTACTCAAGCATCGATTGATAACTGAGGAAGCTTTTATAATACGGGCCTTAGTCTCAGGGCCTTACTCCGACTTTGAAGTCGCTAAAAGTCTTAGGATCCTCAAGGGAACTACCTCTTCTGTACTCTTTACTACGCCTCACCGTAACATATTTTCGCCTATAAGTATGCACGTTATTATAAAAAGAGATCAACAACTTCAGGGTAACTTTAGCTTACTAGCCATTCCTAGTTTTCACTTGTTATTTTAACAGTTCTTCTGGTTATTAACCACACCTAATTTCAGTTCAGTTTTCAGGCTTTAATAATCGACTTGGAATTAAATATTTTAGTGTTCACTGTTGAGTTCGACGAGTTCATTAGAACACATTGTCAATATTCACTAATATGTGCGTGTATAAATGGTTTCTCACAAATTGAAGTAAACTGTATTCAAGAGAAGATAGCCCATCCATCCGAAATCTTTTTTGTGCACTCCAGAGGAGGTAATACCTGAAAAAGATATGCCATACAAAGCCCTAGTGAAAACCAAGCCTGGCCGTAGGTACCTACACTATGGAAACGTCCTGTTTAACACTTTCACTGCTACCTATCATCGCCAAACAAGAGCTTGGCGAAGTACATCCATCAGCTAACATCGTCTATATTCGCTAGGATGTGCGTGTACAAGTGGTATTGGACCACCTTGACTAATTCGTATTTGAGAGTGGATATCCCGTCCTTCCGGAAGGTTTTTGAGGTTTGGGAGAGGAGCTGGTACCTGGAATGAAACATTTAATTTGTTAGAATCGAACGAGACATTAATCATCATCACCGATAGTAGAGATGAAGCTGGAAGTAAGCCGTGTACTGAGCGGTGTTACGGTGCGCAATGTATCGTGTTACACGGCGAGCGTTCGTGCAGTCAGTACGGGAAAAAAAGGCGCTCTCAACGAGCAACGAGACGGAATTTCGACATTTTATGCTAGCTGCGAATGGTACATTTAGCCCCGTAACGCCGGCCAATAACAACCTTTAAAATTATGCATAAGAAATGCCTGCGTATTCACTAAATACATCACAGGTTTAAAACAAATGTCAAAAGGTCTATCAGACGTTTTGATTTCCTCATAAATTTCCAGGCAGATTTGGTAGAAGCATGTCTCTTCAATTTACTTCTTATAACTTGATAAGTTTACCTTTTAGGATTGGGTACAGATTTCTTATGGTCCAACATAGCGTACCGTGCAATTGACATCTTATATCTCGCTACATGGTAGTTTACTCTCTTCAACCTGCAACGAAGACAACATGATTAAAATGCGATACTTGTATTGCATCTGTCAGTTACAAGTAATACAAACTTTTTACTTTGCTGGAATAAAGGTAGGTTAATCTGTATTATTTTATTTATTTAGTGACCTTCATAAGAAACTACCTGAGAATAAAACAGAATTTAGGATTTTATTTCATGTTAATAAGAGTTTGATAATTCATTATAAATACAAATATTTGAAACGTGAACATAGTTATGTCTGTCTATCACTTGAAACGATTAAAGAAGGCAGAACGGACCCTAATGAAATTGGCCAATGAGAAAGATTACTGAATAAAATCATAAAATCAGCTCACCTATAAAACATATCATCGTCTTCGCCGCCCCAGCCCCAGTATCTATTGGAGAAGCCATTGACTCGCTTGAACTGCTCACGTGTCACCGCTGATACCCCACCAAAGATATCTTCGTATGGCAACCTGAAAATAAATATTAGGTATGATATCATACGCCATAAACATAGGCAAGATGAAGTGTATTTTAATGCCCAATGCAGTTTTTTTATAAGTTTAGCATGTGTGTCTGTCTGTAGGCGCATCACACTAATCCACAGATAAAATGCATTGATGGCATCGTAGGTTGAAAATTGATTATCTAATTTTTTAGAGGACTGATTTCATAAAGACTTATTTTATTTACATTTTTATGTAAAAAGTTAAGAGGGCGCAATGCGCGCCCTTTTTGTGAAAAAGATAGGCATAGGATTTCGCATTCATATTATAGGAGCGAGAGTATTTGCTTATTTTAAAGAAAATTACACAACTTATGAAGAAACTGGTTCAAGGAACCAAACAATTAGTAATAACCTACGAATCAAAACATAAGTCATTTGAATAGACCGCAGGGTTCCTGAGCGCTCGACCAAATTATATGCGAAACAGTGCACATCCTTTTTTTCAACTGTTTTTTTATCGTATTTTTATTTTTTCGTTCGTATAACAGTCAAGAAACCAAGGATTTTATGTAATTCTAGTTTTTTACTCCGGGGATCCCGTGAGTACTGAGATTCAGGCCTGGTAAGAGAACCAAAACCGTTTGGTTTCACCTCTTAAAGCTGTTCTCCTGCCTGCGCTTGCTTAGCTCTAATTGTTTAAAGTGTAGAAGTAGAACTCACTTAAAGTTAAATGCGTCGATACTGGCGGACATGTGCCTTGGCTGCCGAGGACACGAGTACAGGTTCCTGGTATCGAGTGGTAGTAGGTCAATATCATGGAACACGAAGCATTGCCAACCTCTTTCGAGCCGTAGACTTTCTACGAAGCCGACGTTCATCAGTTTTGCACGATTGAAGTCTTTGTTACCTTAACAGAGAACAAGTAACATATTATGGATCAGTGTAGTCTGAAATAAAAGAATTTTATTTATTTATTTATATTATATTAATTTTAACTACCTGCGTAACTTTAGGTAAACATAGTAGGTAAATACCACCCATAATAAATCAGTCCGAAATTTAAGAATTTCTGCACAGCGAGCTATAATAATTCTTAGATCCTAGAGTCCGCTTTTTTCAGTGACTGTACTCGACGTATAAATTCAATGGAAACAAAGGGTGGTGTGAGTTGCAGAAAGAAAATAATATTATTTTTATGATTCATTAACTCACACCAGTTGGGACGAGTTGGATGGTGTGAGTTGACGAATGACTTACCATCTTGTTCGATGACAAAAATCCCATATTCAATTTGTTGTTTCATCAAGAATGGATGCATGTGATTTAGGAATACAGCTAGATGCTGCTCACGATCCCTGTATAAAAGATATCAATTTAATAACTAAATTCTATTAAATTAGACTGCAGGAACGATCCTGCAGTCACAAGAGGTCTTGCTAGGCGAACATGATACTGATTGTAAACTATGAGTGCAATATCAAAATGAATGAATGATAGAGTGAAACAGAGTCATAGAATATGTAGGTTACAAAAAATTAAAGGAAAAGGGTTCAAATAGTAAATCAAAATAAATACCTGTATGGCACAATAATAGCGACTTTATGTCTGGCAGTGCAGTTTGGTGGGGAGTAACGTCCACCCCACTGGATTTCTGGATACTTCTTTTCCACGAAATCCAGCTCCAAGTCAGTCTTGTTTACTGGGACAGGGCCTGAAAAGTAGAGAATCAGAAAATATGTCTATATATATAATACTAGCAGCGCCTCGCGGTTTCACCCGCGTAGTTCCCGTTCCCGTAGGAATTTCGGGATAAAAAGTAGCCTATGTCCTATTCCAGACTATAATCTATCTCTGTGCCAAATTTTATCCAGATCCGTTTTGCCGTTCTGGCGTGATAAAGGAACAAACATCCATCCATCTATCTATCCATCCATCCATCTAAACTTTCACGTTTATAATATTAGTGAGATAATAGTGAGATAATTATGTCTATATGTATAACTTTTTCCTGTTCTGTTCTAAGTGGGCACTCTATTTTTTTTAACTCTACTTAAATTTCAACAGGTTCGTGCGTGTTGTCAACGTGTCTAAGGGTGTATTTTGTCAATACGCGTCATCTAAAACTCAAAATAAGAAAAAACACCGGTGGTGGTGACTTCACGGGTCTGTTTTGTTAGGGGATGAGATATCTCGCTCTTACTTACGAGCTATTGCGTAAAGATGAAAAGGTTTATGAATAAGTGTAACTTACCTAAATCTGGGGGCATCTTAGGACACAGCGATGGCGGTGGTTCCGTCTTCTTGACTTCTTCAGTCCTGAATTCTGCCGTTGTTGCGAAATTCATGATCGAGTCCATGAGTTTCTTTATAAGCTGCGGCGTCCCGACATACGCAGGACTGGCGGTTTTGAACGATTGAACAGTCATTTCTCCAGTGTTATTCAAACGCATCGTTAATATTTCTGGTTTATTTTCCGTTGCGTTGAATGTTACGTTGTATTTTGTTAATATTGTGGCGTTTTTGGCGCGGGAAGGTGAAGTGGAGTTTTCTGTCGTTGGTTTGAACCAGGTCCCTGACTTGTTCGCGATTCTGTAAAAAAGGAGAGGTACAACTACTCACAATAGCTTGTACTGTACAGTATTGCACGAAGTACTTAATACAATGTACTTATCTACAGTTTACAGTAACTAACATAATAAGATATACGTAGTGCAAAATTTGATATTAGGTACCATGTCATACCTACCAGTACCTACAGAGCGCATTATTAGCTCACTGAACGTGGTCATTGAGTCAGCAACTGTACAATTGATAGCAAGCATCTCTATCAGTAATATCCGTGCTAAACCCAGCAGTAGCGTAGAACATACCTTATAGAAGGCTGAGTAGCGTTGTAGATCGGCGTATACAGATAAGTCTTGAGCGGCGATGACTCCAGAATCCCCCCGAAGAGGTACTCGACCGCTGCTAGTGCTAGAACCAGCAGTAGCAGTAGGCGGAGAGCGCGCGTCGCCCGCCCGCCGCCGCCGCTCGCTCCGCCCATCAACGCATAGGGTTTATACGGGCGTGCGACCACTGGAATGGATGATTTTGAGTAATTAGATCACTGATACAGGTGATATGGATGAAACTGATAAGGATTAAACCTATACGTCCAGAAGGGATAGGTACTCGCTTTAGGTGATATGCGTGCCCCATTATCAAAAATCATACCTTTATGTTATCATACTACAATTTAATATTGATGAAAAGGTTGCCTAGTTATGGTGACTATCCCTTTTTCTCTCTATTATATCAAATTTGCCTTACCGACCACACTGAGGTAGCCTAAGGAAACTAATTCAATAATTGGATTCCGGCGATACCAAAAAGTCCTAGCGGACGCAGCTTATCATGAAGGCTACCTTTTATCAGGAAATTTACTTGCGAAACCAGGAGGTCGTGGACGCATGCATGCTTGATTTAATGCCCAGAAAAAAATCTCACCTCTGGCGTTATTTGTAATGATGGCGGCCGGTGGAAGTGTCCCATGCTTGTCAATGGACGCGTTGACTCCTTCTTACAAAGGCAGCCATCTTGGTTCTGAAAGAAATGAAAAATAAATAATTTAATTTAATTATGACTCACACTGTTGTTTGTCAATACGCCCCCCTAGTTGAGACACGTACATAGGTACGTGTCTCAACTCTTAATGGTGTTTTCTATGAATACTCATTTTTACTGCATTAACCATTGTAACGTTATCGGGGACTAATAAAAGTCTATTATCAACTGTTCGTTTTAATGGATCATTATTTTTTAATGCTTTTATGTATGGCTGGACGAGTTTAATGTTATGGGTTGCCGGTGGACAAGTAAACCATTTCAAATTCAATACCGAGTTTTGGTGAGTCGATGACAGGTTCTATGAAAAATAGGTCTGCGACTCACCAAAGTACTACAAACCAAACCACGGTAATGTTATCTAGTATCTATAAACATTACCTGCATGCATTAGGTACCTATGTACTTGCTATTTCACTCGGACTGCTTTTTTGGCGCGTTCTAAGTGTACAATTAATAAACGTAGGCCGTATCTATAAGTTCTTTGAATTCAACACTTCGCGTGACGTTCCGCAATTCAAGCGACAAGTGTAGTACTGACGCGTTGCGGACCTCGTGTTGCGGCTTCGTGACTTCGATTCCGCGCGGAGGTGTGGGACGGGCTTATAGGTATGTAAACAGGGTATCCCATAATGAGTTGATAAACTTAAAGGTGCTTGTGCGTGCCCCCGCACAGGAAGGAAGGAAGGAGTCATGGGCTCAATTTACGAGAAAACAAAAACTGCATACTTATTTATTTTATCTGCAATGACAGTGCGTGAACTGCAGATTCTGCCCAGCATCACAAAGACGTTTGTAAAGACGCCAGGTCTTCTTAAATTTTGTATTGGTAAGTAAAGTATTGGTATTGGTGGTAAGTACCTACTATCAATACCAAATTTAATCTCTTTCTATTCAATAATCGTGCTTTAGAGACGCTATATTTGAAACTAAACTTAAAAATTAAACAGGCCAAGTGCAAGTCGGACTCGTCGCACGAAGGCTTCCGTACCATTATCTATAAAAACGGCAAAAAAATCATGTCTGTTGTATGGGATCCCTTAAATGTTTGTTTTATTTTAATTTAATTAGGTATTTATTTTTAAAGTGAATGTACCTACAACTAAATATTCTGTGAATATTTCGAACTTTTGTTAACTAAACTTAGTTTAGTTAAACCAACTCAGCTTCTAGTGAATTCTGACCTGACCTACTTTACTTTTATTCGAATTAATTAGGTACTGAAGTTAATGTACCATTCTAACTGAGCAGTCTGTTCTTTACAGGGTTATTGGTAAATTAGTGACAATACGTGAACTGCAGGTTCATCATCACGAACACGTTCGTGAAGGCGCCAAGTCTAAATTCTAAAAAAAATATAAGTCACCTTTGATACTAAATGAAAAAACATCTTTGCCTGGAACCCAACGAGTTACTTAAGACCTTTTCACTCTCATATCTTCTGTTGATTCAGGGCAGAGCTGTTTTTAAGTTGAGTTTAAAATAAAACCTCTCTAACGAACGATTATTGAATTGCGGGGGGTATACCCATTACCAATACCAAAATTAAGACCTGGCGTCTTCACAAACGTGTTTGTGATGATGGGCTGAACCTGCAGTTCACGTATTGTCACTAATTTACCAATAACCCTGTATAAACTACTAGTGGTAGCCCCGGCTTCGCACGGGTATATTCTATAACCTATGTTACTCAGTGATAACGTAGTTTTCTATCGGAAAAGAATTTTTGAAATAGGTCCAGTAAAATTTATTCGTTACATCAGCCTATAATAGTCCACAGCTGGACATATGCCTTCCCTAATGAGCGCCATAGCGCCCTGTCTTCAGCTTGCCGCATCCAGCATCTGCCAGCAGTCTTTCGCAAATCCTCATCCCACCTGGTCGGAGGGAGTCCTACACTACGTTTGCCGAGTCGCGGTCTCCACTCAAGAACACGTTTACCCCAGCGGTTATCGGTTCTTCGTTAGATATGGCCAGCTCACTGCCACTTCAGCTTGCTAATCCTTTGAGCTATGTCGACAACCTTGGTTCTCTGTCGGATGTATTCGTTACGAATCTTATCCTTCAGAGAAACTCCGAATTCGTTACATACAAAAGTACAAATATTTCCTCTTTAGAATATTAGTGTAGAAATAATAAAGGGTTCTCAAGGGATGATATATTGTGCAAACACATTTCGTTTTTTATTATGTAACCCTTTTCCAAACAAGCACTCACATCCGAACATTAAAACATATTTATTTGCAAGGGTCAGAAATCTACGCAGTAGGGTCAAGGCATTGTCGGTAGCGAAGGTTCGCAAGGTAAAACATGTGTTTACATTTTATCAATGCGTGAGTTTGTGATATTCTTGTGCCAAAACCTTTTATCACGATGTTTTATTTGTACAAAAGTAATTCACGGTCTGAGTATTTACCATGATTTGAGTTCTTTCGATTTTCCCAATATTTCGGATGTTGCATGAATGATTATTTTGCAACATTTTAAAAATGTTTTCTTCGGTCAATTTGATGTAGGTATTATGTTTCGGACGTTTTTTCTAATGAGGACATTTTTTTCTGTGTCCAACAAACTCGGTAATCGTAATCCTTTTTTTGCAAGTTTAAATAGGTTTAAAAATTCTTTGAAACATGTCCAAGTAGGGTATTTATATAGAATTTAGACTTGTCGCCTTTACGAACGTGTTTGTGGTGATGGGCAGGACCTGCAGTTCACGTATTGTCACTAATTTACCAATAACCCTGTATAAGCCGACTCTCCTCTTTCAAGTCGGTAAAAAACATTACTCGCACAATATTAATGAATCAAACTTGTGACAAACAGCAGATGAGTTTGAAAGGTAAAAATGAACTTGTCACAAACAGGTAATTTAGTTAAGGAAATTAGTGACGCTATAATTAAATCTTAAATTAAGTTTCATCTGCAGGCTAATAGGTAATTTTCAAAGGAGACTGAGTTATGAATACAGGGAATTTTTGAATATAATGTTAAGAAAATTAAGTATAAATCGCGACCGATCTCTATGGGATGGAACCATTTCAAACTGAAATTAAAGCGGTAGCACATTTAGGGTTTTCTTGCCACAAACGGAGTTTCGCCGTGTGTGTAGGCACGTTCGACTGTGCTGTTTGGTATAAATCACTGTGGAAGGTAAACATACACGTGGCTATGCGGCGCTACAGCGGCACGGAGCGCCGACGCCGCCAATGCGCAGGCACTCCCGTCGCGTTTAGTTCAAATCAAAATCTGGTCAAAATTCGAGTCTAATTTACTTTCTTTTCGCCCATTGCCATGAATACCATTTGTTATCAGTGATTGGGTTGTTTTAGATACGTTTTATGGCGCACATTTATGTTAACTAGCAGCGCCTCGCGATTTCACCCGTGTAGTTCCCGTTCCCGTGGGAATTCCGGGATAAAAAGCCTATGTGCTATTCCAAGCTAAAATATATCTCTGTGCCAAATTTCATCCAGATCCGTTCAACCGTTCTGGCGTGATTGAGTAACAAACATCCATCTATCCATCCAAACTTTCACATTTATAATATTAGTGGGATTCCCCAAGGGTCAAACTTTTATGGGACCACCTCTAAATCAATTTTTATACATCAACTAAAGAATCATCAACATCTATTAATTGGCGAAGTTATCACCAAAATTGCTGTCATGATTCGTGATTTCTCAAAAGTATTAAGTTGTTTTTTAAGGTTCCGTACCCAAAGGTTGAAAACGGGACCCTATTACTAACGCCCGTCCCACATTACCGCGCGGAATCGAATTTGCGGAGCCGCAACTCGAGGTCCGCAGCGCGTCCGCGGTAATTTCGCATCTCGTACAACGGACAACATCATTGCGAAACTCTTGCGGCACCGCACCTACGGTACCGCGCGGTAGTCTGAGAGCGCTCTAAGCCTCCACTGTCTTTCCGTCTATCCGTCAGCGTATCTCATGAACCGTAAAAGGTAGGATTTTTTTAATTTCGACTGTAAAGTAAGGTAAGTCCGAAGGTAGTTTATGAAAAAAATACGCTCAAGTAAAAGTAGACGAAAAAGTATATCTCAAACATGTTACATAGCTTTCCAAAAGTGCAATGAAAATTGTGCTCCAAACATGTACGTAAGAAAGAGACATTTTGCACGGCAAGTTGCCCTTCTGTTTGCCTGTTTTAATCAAACTGAAATATGTCCTTTGGCAGAGGAATTACATCCATTTTACGGATACGACACACACATATTAATACAATGTTCCTACACTTGGGAGATACGAGTGAATTACATGTTTTATGCGACATTAACTTTAGAAACAAAATTAGGATGATGTTTCTCTGAAATATCATCATTTAGCGACTTTAGCGACTTCTCAAATATACCTTTCAGTACCTGCATGAACTTTTTAGGGAGCTATTAGTTATTTTGATAAACGTGTAAAGTGGTAGAAGCCAGTCGTATTAGTTATTAAAACAAATTTTAAAATTTGAATAAAACAATGACGCACCAAAACGATAATCTCTGTCACAGCTCCCGGTGACATGACTCGATGACGTCACACCTCACACTACAAGAAGAAGAAAACGCACTGTAATCTGTGATAGGTGTGACGATCTATCACAGATCGAACGATATCAAGAAATGTAAAATTACACATTTCTTCCCCATTTTTTACCTAAAATAGCAACTAACAGCGCAAATAGAACCAAAAAAAATTGCATAAATCGCTCATTTGGTGGAACAATGACGTAATTGTAATTTTTGGAAATATTCAGTTATGTATGTCAATAACCTGTAACAAGTATCTAGATTTGGAGAAAAATCGTCGATTTTGTATCTCTATAGCTTCCTATAGATGGCATAAACGTCGTTGTAGCATTTAGACCAAATCGTGAAACTGTTGAACGATACAACGACGCAATGGTCGGTTGTGGAGTGTGCATTTATTTAGCGCGGGCCCTAAATGCCTTCTGCCAACATTCTTATATTCACTCCTACGTTCTGTTCGCACGTGCGCCTGGTCACGACCAGGCCTTGTACTGGGTAACTAATTGCAGTGTTTTCTATGGGTACTTTTCTTACATACACAGCCATAGCGCTTCAAGAAGGTACGAAATAGAAAACGTAGCAGTATTTTGTGCCAAGAATACAGATGCTGCCAAACGGTCGTTTGTCAAGGAAATCTCTTTGGACGTAGACGCCAGCTGAGCAGTTTTTGTTTGAGCAAAATATAGCGTGAACGAAATAACACTAATAAGTTACGGAAGTTCGTATGAGAGTTGGTTAGTTCTGCGTGTTCTGTTTTCCGTTCCTTTATTTTAAACTTTCTTTTAGTTCTTGTGTTTAAATATTTTATTTTGCATGAACGTATCATAATTCCTACATACAGCAAACGCACGCTCACAAACAGGTATCGCAGGTGTCTTTTATGTCCCAAACAGAGATAAATTTCATATGCACGCTTATTGAAATTCCCTGGGGGTAGGCGCAGCGAAAACTAAATCCTACCCTTCGTGACTTTGCCCACTTTGGCTTCAGATAAGTGGATCACAGATGAGAAATACCAACAAGAACTACCGAGGATAGAACCCCTTGGGGGTATTTTTCACATAGTGATTGATTTTGTGACTTTTTGAGTTGATGTTTTGTTTAGCTAAGTGGCTTTTTTGAGTTAATTCATAAAATATACGCTATTTTAAAGGGATTCTCGCACTTTACTTCATATAAGCAATCATTTTATTTTCCTCTGTCTTGTTAAGGTACTATAGGGCTAGATGATGCTATAAAATGTCCGCACTATTCATAAAATATATATAAAACAAAACATCAAGTGCAACTCGCATCGTTTTATTTAATTTGTTTCCATGTTTATTTTTTCAAGATAGAATTATGCTTGGAGTTGACTACAATTTCACGGTTTTCGGATTTTCCCCTTTACTTGTTCCATGTTTTTTTTTTTCAAGTTAAAATTATGCTTGGAGTTGACTACAATTTCACGGTTTCGGATTTTCCCCTTTACTTGTAATTTAAGTAAGACCATGCCATGGCGAGATTCAAAAATATTTTTTTGTGAGTTCAAATTTACAGTTTCCGGATTTTTTCCTTTACTTGTGTTATAAGACCTTGCTTCTTGCCAAATTCAATTATTACAGGTCAACGGGCCTATTTGAAATAAAAGACATGTACATCATTTTATATTTTAAAATCAAAAACTAGATGTCGCCACTAAAATACAACCTCAGTAAAATTGCTATCTGAAACGTTTCAGTATCGACTCTTTCTTCTCGTAAAATAATTTACTCTGTGGCTTCCGACATGAATTATCACCTGTCCCTTTCAGGTTATTAAGGCCATATACGGTTATTTATGACAAGGAGCTTTGTCGCGTCGCGGAAAGTAGAAGGGAATCGCTGCCCTGTTCACTTACTTTATCACTTGACTGCGCTTCGCTAGAACCTAATGCTTATAAAAAATCATGAATTATATTTTATCAATGGGATGAAAAGTTACGTGTTGCACTCGAGTGCAAAGATTTTTTACCTCGTGCTCTTTTGATTCCCTCGCCAACGCTCATTTCTTAATTACTCGCAGAATCCTTCGCTTGCTCGATCATTAAAATTGAGCACGCGGTTAAAAAGAAACTTTGCGATCTTAACAAATAACTATTATTTAGGTGTCTTCTAGACCTTCGTGTTTTAGAGTCGACTCGCATACGGAGGATTCCGTACCATTGTATACAACTATATCGTAAAAGGAACCCTAAATAACAGCAAAAAAAAAAAAAAAAGCCGACATGACGCGGTCACCCATCCAAGTATTGACCGCGCCTGATGTGACTTAACTTCAGTAATCGATACTCAAGTACCTGGTATGGACGTTTGACCTCTTAATTATTAAATTTATTTGAAATACCTACATATTCTGTGAAAATTTCAACTGTCTACCTTTTCACGGTTTATGAGATACAGCCTGCCGCCGACGACGGACGGACAGGCAGCGGAGGCTAACAAAGTAATAGGGTCCCGTTCTCACCCTTTGGGTACGGAACCCTAAAAACATGTACGAAGCTGCGGGCATAATATAGTAGGTAATGAATACGCTACATAACAAACCAAGAACTGTATGCCATTTCATAAATCAGTAACTAAACTACCCGTCTAAAAGGATATCCCGAGGTTCATTTATCATGATATCTAATATGACAAAGTTCTAAAATGTTTGCTTAATGTGCGCGAGCAGAACCTTTGTCTAATTATGCAAAATAGCCGGAGAGGAAATTACGTTTCATTAGCGGTACATTTTGTTGCTTTGTATAATTACGTTCCTATTAATGAGTCGGCCTAGAATCACGAGTAAATATTTAAAGATTGCGGCAACATTATTTAGGATTACCTACACACTTGAGATTTCTCGGCATGGGCTTGGGCACGGCTGTCAAAACTCAAACTTAGCGCTTTCACATCTGCATTTAGTTTTTGGTTTCGTACCCAAAGGGTAAAAACGGGACCCTATTACTAAGACCTCGCTGTCCGTCTGTCCGGCTGTATCTCATGAACCGTGATAGTTAGACAGTTGAAATTTTCACAGATGATGTATTTCTGTTGCCGCTATAACAACAAATACTAAAAAACAGAATAAAATAAATATTTAAGGGTGCTCCTATACAACAAACGTGATTTTTTTGTCGTTTTTATAGATAATGGTACGGAACCCTTTGTGCGCGAGTCCGACTTGCACTTGGCCGGTTTTTTTTACAGTAGTACATTTTAGCTTGTGAAAAAGTACTTTTCAGTAAAATAATGATAGAGCCAAATAGAACACCACAGCTATGTGTGCCTTTGTAGACACACAATGCAAGGAAATAACAAAACATCACTTTGTTTTCACAAAACAAAAGCATAAAACAATAAAGTTTTCATGGCACCCTCTACCGCTTCAGAAAATAAATGTAAAAAGTAACTAAGCACTTATAGCTTTCTGTTTGTGTTATGGCACATTTATTGCCAAAAAACTGCTTAATGCCCCCTAATAATAATAGCTAATCTTGACCGAGGTTACCTATTCGAGCCGTTTGGGGTGGACACCCTAGGGGTCTCCTTGGGGTCCTGGGGCACATGCAATAAACAAAGATCTAAAAAAACTCCTAATAGAGTCCACAGGTGATCGGAATGCTGGCTTTTATTTCGGTCAACGAATTAGCATTGCCATTCAACGTGGCAATGCTGCCAGCATTCTGGGCACTTTGCCTTCTGGTGACGGCTTAGATTTTTAGAAAATAGATTTAAGTGTAAATATTAGTTGTAGTTATTGTATTCTGTTCTTATTGTAATTTTCTTTAAATAAATCCCACTAATATTATAAAGTTGAGTAACAAACATCCATCCAAACTTTCACAAGTTCCGGAAACTTGTGAAAGTTTGGATGGATGGATGTTTGTTACTCAATCACGCCAGAACGGCTGAACGGATCTGGATAAAATTTAGCACAGAGATAGATTATAGTCTGGAATAACATAAAAGCTATTATTAATCTTTTTATCCCGAAATCCCCACGGGAACGGAAACTACGCGGGTGAAACCGCGAGGCGATGCTAGTTCTGATATACAAAGAATTACTGTGTTATTTAATAGCGTACATATAATTAACTTTGTAGGGTGAACGTCAACTAGACGTTCACTGTTCATTCAACGGTCCCATTCTCTTTCGCGTGAGTGGGAGAAGTGGGGCGGCAGTTGGAATTCTGTACTCGGTCGAAACGTATGTAAAATTTTGAATAAAGAGATATGTGAAATCCTACACTGGCGCGCCAACTCATGGCCAAACTAAACCAACGCGTCGCAGCGAAAAACTCCGCGTTGAGTTTCGTGAACCCCCCCAAATAAGTACTAAAGTGCTGTAGTGAAATAAAGTGCCGTGGTGACAATGCCTCGGAAAACAAGAAGCCGAAAGTCCATGTCTGGCAACGAGGATGAGGATTCCGCCTCTTTCGGGAGCGCCGCGGACCTCGCCCCGGTAGCGAGCCCCCCCGCCGCCGCCAATGTGATGTTGTCGCAGGATCAATTGTCCGCGATGTTTTCCATGTTCGCGCGGACGCAGGCCGAAGCAAACATGCAGGTGCTGGAGCGCGTCGATCGCCTTATTGCTTCATCCACCACTTCACTCCGTAGCGACCGTAGCGAGACTATCCCAACACCCATGAACGCTACGACAACGCCGCCGCCACCACCTTCAGCGTACGCGCCATTTGCTAGCCAAGCGCCGAACTTTACCGGCTGCACGGCGCGCTTCAATGGCGGATCCCGCGACGCCGACGACCTGGAAGCGTTCATAGATGGCATCGAAATTTACAAGGAGTGCGTCGGCATGCGCGAGGACCATGCTCTTCGGGGACTTCCACTCCTACTCGAAGGACAAGCGGCCATTTGGTACGTGGGTGTAAAGAACACCACCCACAGTTGGAACGACGCTTTGGAAAAACTACGCTGCGCTTTCGGCCATCGTCGACCGCCCTACCAAATTTACAAAAAGCTGTTTGCATGCGAGCAGGAGGAGAGTGAGCGCACGGACGTGTTCGTGGCTAACGCCCGTGCCCTTCTCGCTAAGGTGCCGGAGGGCGAAATTTCAGAAAAGGTGCAACTAGACCTCGTTTTTGGACTCCTGCATCGGAACATACGGGGCAGAATACAGCGTACGTCGGTCTCGACGTTCCAGGGCCTGTTGGAGAAAGCAAGAGGAGTCGAAGAAAGTCTAGAGGAGCAGGAGCCTGGAAAGTCTGAAAAGCATGAAAAGACTCTAAAAAACGCCACAGAAGCGAAACATTGGCGCCAAAATTCGAATTCCATAGCAACAAAGACATCGAATGAACCATACACTTCGGCACCTTTCGGAAGGACAAATCAAAATCAACGTTACGGCGTCGCTCGAAGCTCGAGATTCGTTCGTGACTCCCCACCACCACCGGCGGCGCCGCCGGTAGTTCACGACGCTGCCGCCACGGCAACGGAGAGCGCCACTGCTGCCCAAGCGCGCTCCCGACAGCTGCTACGTACAGTGCCTCGCGCGACGTCCGGTTCCGCTGAACGTGAACGAGAACAATCGACTCGGTCACCCGTTCCGGAGTCACTCGATCGATCCGTTCGATTCTGCTCTATTGGAGGCCTGAATAGTGATTTCGTCCGTCCAACGTTTGAAATGGAAGTGTCAGAGAAATGTCAAACTTCAGCGTGTATCGCTAATGACAACAATAATAAGAACAGGGAAGATTCTCCAGCTAATATCACTGCCAAGCTGAGTTATGCATCATCGCGAGCTTGCGGAAGCCGTGCCCGCCGTCGCCGTCGCGCTCTCGAGCGCAGAGAGGCAGACGCCGGCGCCGCCGCCGCGGCAATACGTTCTGCACCAGAAGGCGTGCGCGCCCGCGCCGCCGCCGCCCCTTCGACCGAGACTTTAGTAGGTTTGAATGCCGAACAACGTGAGTACTCAGAGTGCAATAAGTGTGTTAGTGAAAGTGTACAGAATAGAGACATTAAGATAGATTTAAGTAGCCTAACAGTGCCTGAGCATGAAAAAAACTCTAACCGCCCAATCTTAGACATTGGAATTAATGGACTGAATGGCACGGCTTTGATTGATACTGCTGCAAAGGCATGCATAGCTGGCTGTACGCTCTATACACTTCTTCTTAAGCAGAAGTTTCCTTTTCGTTCAACAAATATGCTGATTAAACTAGCAGATGGTAGCATGCAGGATACTTTAGTCAAGTTAGCAGATGTCCAGGTCACAGTGTACAAAACTAATCTTATAGTCCCAGTGACATTTGTGATCCTTCCTTATGCTATCAACAATGATACTTTGTTAGGGATAGATTTTATTACTAAAGCAGGATTAGTATTAAACTTTTCAAACATGACCTGGCACCTGCCTGACACACCTCTGAATGTGCATCGTCTCAAGTGCGAGAACACAGTTATACGGCCTATAGAATGTTATTCAGCTGATCTTCTACGGGATGATGAAGGAACTATGCTTGCTGCTGAAGAACGAGTTGCTTTAGCCAACTTGCTCATGTGCTATGACGATGTTTTCAGCGAAAAAGGAGAGTGTACCCCCTATGCAGAGCACCATATAGACACTGGAGATCATCTACCCATCGCAGTGCCACCCTACCGACTCACCCCAGCTAAGCGAGCCATCATGGAAACCGAAATTAATAAAATGCTCAGTGATGGGGTCATAGAGGAGTGTGAGTCTGCGTGGGCCTCTCCTGCTCTTCTGGTACCCAAAAAAGATGGGACCTTCAGATTTTGTGTGGACTACCGTAAGTTAAATTCAATAACTAAAACAGATTCATACCCACTACCGCTGATTGACGACCTGCTCCAGTACACAAAAAAAAATTGTTACATGTCTACTATTGACTTGCGCTCTGGCTACTGGCAAATACAGCTGGCCGATAAAGACAGGGACAAGAGCGCCTTCACGTGCCCCTTGGGGGTCTTCAGATGGAAAGTCATGCCTTTTGGCGTATGTAACGGACCAGCCACTTTCCAGAGGCTGATTGACCGGTTCAAATCCGGTTCCACAGTAAAAGATCTAACTCTACTATGCTACCTTGATGATCTTATATTAATAACTGAGGGCAGCTATGCAAAACACCTGGTAGAACTCCAAACTGTGTTTGAACGACTAAGGGCATTCAAACTACGGGCGAACCGAACAAAGTGCATGTTTCTTCGGACTAGTGTAAAGTATCTTGGCCATGTTATTACTACAGAAGGTGTGTCACCAGATCCCGATAAAATCGCGGCCATTAAGAATATGAAGACACCCACCTCCATGAAACACTTGAAAAGTTTCATTCAAACATGCTCCTGGTTCAGGAAATTTGTGCCTGGGTTTTCACAAATAGCTCAACCCTTAACCCAACTAACCAGGAAGGATATAGCCTGGACATGGGGAGAACCCCAAGAGACATCTTTTAGGCAGCTGAAAGAACTGTTGACTACTTCACCAATACTAAGTCAACCAGACTATAACTCTGAGTTTATACTTAGGACCGATGCCAGCAATTACGCCCTGGGAGCCGCTTTACTGCAGGGGGAGTCGCCAGCCGCCGAGCATCCCATCGAGTACGCGTCGCGCCTGCTCACGCCCGCCGAGCGCAACTATTCCACCACGGAGCGAGAAGCGCTGGCCGTCGTGTGGGCGGTTGACAAGTTCCGCGGGTACATCGACGGACACCGCGTGCGCGTCGCCAGTGACCACCAGCCGCTGAAATGGTTGCTCACCCTCAAGTCGCCGACCGGACGCCTTGTGCGCTGGGCCATGAAGCTGCAAGCGTACGACCTAAACTACGAATATACACCAGGTAAAGCCAATGTTATTGCTGACACTTTGAGCCGCCCACCTTGCGAGGAAGAGTCCCGTTCCGCCTGCGGTATTTGCACCGTGATCCTGGAGACCCCGCGCTGGGATGCATCCACTCTCAGGGAGGCGCAGATGGCAGACCATGATGTGGCCAAGATTGTTGAAGAGATGGAAGGGGGTGAAGAGGTGAACTGCACAAGGTGGGCTGAACGCGGGTATTGTATGACGCAGGGTGTACTATATCGCTACATTTACGATGAAGACACGGAGGAACCACAGCTGGTTATACCACAAAACTTGCGTAAAGAAATCATGTTAGAGTGTCATGACAAGGCGACGGCTGGACACGGAGGCATAGAACGCACGTTAAAACGGATTTCCCAACGCTATTACTTTCCTGGAATGAGACGATATGTCACAGAATATCTTAAAACGTGCACAGAGTGCCAGAAGTATAAACCGCCTAACCTAAAACCAGCTGGTCTTTTACAGACGCCTGTTCCGGCACAGCGCTTTGAAGTGCTCGCCGTTGACCTCTTCGGGCCGCTACCTCGTGGTGAACTCGGTGAACGCTGGATCCTGGTGGCCGAGGACCCTGCGAGCAAGTGGGTGGAGCTTTTCCCGCTGGTCGAAGCCACGGCAGAGGCGTGCGCGCGCGCCCTCATTGACGAGGTGTTCCTACGCTATGGCGTACCGCGTCGCATCATCTCCGATAACGGCGTGCAGTTCGTGGCCGACGTAACGAAGCACGCCATGGCAGCTCTCGGCGTTACGCAGAATCTTATCCCGCTGTATCACCCAGAAGCGAACCCGGTTGAGCGAAAGAATCGCGAGCTTAAGACTCAGCTCGCGATCTTAGTGGAAGGGCATCACAGACAATGGCCAGAGGCCTTACCCGCAATTCGCTTTGCCATGAATACGGCAGTATGTAAGTCGACCCAGAGAACGCCGGCCTACCTAACATTCGCGCGTGAACTTCGTTCCCCGCTCGACGCGCAAGCCGACATCCGTGAGGTGATAAGTGCCGCCAACTATGTCCCGCAGATTTCCCCCTACCTGCTCAAGCTCGCCGACGCGCTTGCACAGAGCAAAGAGTGCATCGAACACCAGCAAGACCTCAGAAAGGCGGAGAAAGACGTCACCCGGCGGGACGACGTGCTAGCGATAGGTGATTTGGTACTACTGAAAAGTCACGTCCTGAGTAACGCTGGTAAAGGCGTCAGCGCTAAACTTATGCCTAAACAGGATGGGCCCTATATTATAGTCGAGCAAGCGAGCCCAACGTCCTATATCTTAGCTCATTATCGAAAACAGGACGATATCGTCGGCAAATATCACATCTCGCAGCTCATGCGTTACCACGCTAGGGAGGATGAGCATTCGGAGGTGTGTCAGCCAGTCGCGCCTCGACGCAGACGCGGCCGCCCGCGGAAGGGCACATAAATAGTGTAGGTTCCTCATAGTAGTAGGTTAATATAGTTGTTAAGTTTCTATCTAGTATTCTTAAATAAGTTGATTGTATCAACATGGGGTCCATTGTTGATCAATAGGGGGAGTATGTAGGGTGAACGTCAACTAGACGTTCACTGTTCATTCAACGGTCCCATTCTCTTTCGCGTGAGTGGGAGAAGTGGGGCGGCAGTTGGAATTCTGTACTCGGTCGAAACGTATGTAAAATTTTGAATAAAGAGATATGTGAAATCCTACAACTTGAATTTCCGCGATATTTCAGCAGGTTGACAAAGCACATTAATTTGTGATCGCGTTAGTTCAAAACCCTTATTATCGCTTAAAATGACTTTAAAAGCCTGTCAGGTAAAATAAATTGAATATCTTTCGTCGTTTAATGGCAGAAAATTCAATTAAAATACTGATACAATCAGCCGTGCCATGCCATAAGCCGGGCACTGGCCCCGCCGTAAAATTTTATATTTTGCATCGATCGTAGACCAGCTGGCTTTGATATTTATATGACTGTTTATTTTGTAATATTTCACGAGGGAAATGAGGAGTATTTTCACAATTTTTAACTTTCTTTTCCGAGCACAGCCTGAAAAGATGATGAGTTAATACTTGCGAAGTAACATTCTGTGTTTCTGCAGTTTAAGCTGTCCTAAGCCCTCTTAAGGATAGCTTGATTGCGCCATCGCAAGCGCGCCATTTTGTGAAAAGGATAGGCATAGGATTTCGCGTTCATAAGAGCGGGACAGAGAATACGTTTATGAAAGACGTAAGCGCAAAAATCAAGTTTTTGCTTACTTACAAGAAAACTGAGTAACTTTTGAAGAAACTTATACAAGAAACCAAATAATTAGTAATAACCTACGAATAAAAACGTATGTCATTTCAATAGACCGCAGGGCTCCTGAGACCAAATTATGTGCGAAACTGTGCACTTTCATGTTTTATTTTAATCAATTTTTTCTCTATCTCGTTCTCACATTCAAGGAACTAAAGAAAATACCTACTTGAATTTTATATAACTTTTTCCAGTGAGTACCGAGATCTAGTGTTAGTTTGACAACCAAACCCGTTAGATTCGCCCCTTTGTCATATTTTTGACAATACAGGGACTTAGGGCTCTATCTCATTAGGACACTGTTGGCGCCACCGGTCCTGCAACCAACAACCAACAGTTGTATGGAGGGTACCTCATCTGGTATCAGCTTGATTTCGCAACCAAATTTGTTGCCAGCAACTAAATCTGGTTGCCACGGTGCGGTGGCGCGACCAGTGTCCTAATGAGATAGGGCCCTTATTCAGCCCTTACAACATTCACGGGCTGTGTCGAAAAGGGTCGATTCTAACTCCGCGACCGCTACAGTCTAATCACATAAACTAGCTCAAACTCCGTTGTTGTGTAAATTTCAAACGTTTCCCGGAACTAAATTCAAAATGCCAGAACCCACCGCGTACAGGCCTCAGAGCTTTACCAACTCATTACGCACCAGTAAGCAGGGTTCTTATTCACGAATACGCAGAAACTCGCTACGCTATCGAAATTGCGCAAAAGGAACTACGTTCGGTTCTCAAGTGCTATTATAATCTAGGCCAAGCACAACGATGATTGTATAGGGTATAAGAATAGCCACTATTTTTTTAATATTGTGTTTAACATCACAGATTAGGCAATTTTACTTCGTAAGAAATATGTTATTTCATTACAAAAAAATATAAGACCCACAAATTTGCAGATTAGGAAAAAAAATATAAAAAAATCTGCACTCAGTTTCAAGTGATAAAACGCTGCCCTTTTTCTGTGACGTCACGGTTCAGTTTGTCAACTAAAACTATTTTTGTTCCTTCAATAAAAACAAAAATAAGAATAAATAAATGATAAAAACCATCATTTTAGTTGTTTGTGTTTTGTGTTTAATAAATCCTTTACTTTCTTTCGAAAAAGATATCCCGCTAAACCTTCATTACAATATGACGAAGAACGGGGACGTCACGTTTAGGAATTTTGCTATTGAGTATAATAAATAATATCTACCTTTCAATAAAAACATCAAAAATACAAAAATATATATGCAGATATATTATATAGAAAAGAAATAAAAATAATCAGCTGTTTTCTATATTCTATATAATATATCGGCATATATATTTTTGTGTTTTTGATGTTTTTATTATGAAATTTTTCGTATTGTCGATTTGAAGTCTATTGACACTAAAACAACATTGAGCCTCCAAAACTACAACTGATTCAAAGTTTGTGTTTTTATTTATTTATTTAACAAAATCCACAGCTTGATAATACAAATATGCTACTTAACAAAACTTACGGCCAAAAACGTATTTGCTTTTTATTTACATTAACTTTTTTCAAATATTCATAGCAAAACAACATGTGCAGAATTTCTTCTCTTTATCTTAATTATTAGTTGAACATAGAAAATAGTAGAAATTCGATTTTTTCACGTTTAACATATCGCGCGTTTCTCTCGACCTTAGCGAATACGCCCGAACATACATTAGCTTCTATCTCTCTTACACGCATTCATAATGGAACTGCGGGAAAGAGATAAGCGAAATCCATTATCAGCCGTGCGTTCAAAGCACGTGATAGGTTTTGATGGTTAATTATAGTTAACCGGATGAAATGACTCTGATACTAAAGTACGCGTCGATCTGCATCATTACCTGATAGGTTATTACTATGATGTCATAGTCATAACTACGCACATGTGTACTACTAATCACATGTGTGCTACACTACACTAAGGGCTAGCTCACACCGAGACGCGACGAGAAGCTGCGCGCACTTTATAAGATAGTGGTTCACAATTCAACTTAAGGGCTGAACCTAACGGGTTTGGTTGTCAAACTCGGCCTAGATCTTAGTGCTCACGGGATCCCTGAAATTCAATTTAAGGGGCGAACCTAACTGGTTTGTACCTACTCACAGGATCCCCAAAATTTAACTTAAGGGGGAACCTAACTGGTTTGGTTGTCAAACAAGGCCTAGATCTCATAGTACTCACGGAATACCCGAACTTCACTTTAAGGGGCGAAGCTAACTGGTTTGTACTCACAGGATCCCCGAAATTTAACTTAAGGGGGAACCTAAGGGGTTTGGTTGTCAAACTAGGCCTAGATCTCAGTACTCACGGGATCCCTGGGGTCAAAAGCTGATCGCATGACTTCAACAAAACACACCGCAACACTACGTCTACTAAGGCCGCCTTTGTACTTCATCTTGTAACTTTTATTTCTGTACTGTTTTCTGTGTTTGTGTGGTACAATAAAGAATTATGCACCTGGCTAGTCTACGATGTGACTGGCCACAGTGGTCGAAATTCGGCTCGGAGGATATGACGCTTGGCAGGTGGATTGGTTTATTATTTATTTATTCACACTTGACTTACAGAAATATGTTCCAAAACGTCAATAGTTATTTATTATACAAGAGTGCAAAGTGTTTTTTTAACCGCGTGAGCGCGTCCTGCGCGTTAGCGAGGGAATCAAAACAGCACGAGGTAAAAAATATTTGCACTCGAGTGCAACACGTAACTTTTCATCCCACCTCAGCGAGGAAAGAGTATTTTTGCTCTTCGATATCTCAGTGCAAAAGCCGTTTTTATCCACTAGAGGATAAAGTAAATCGAATTTAGAATATCGTGCACACGATACCCTAAATTCAATTTACTTTCATTAAATGGCCTCTTAGAAAATGGTGCCAAGCGTTAGAATAATGTCATACGGTCTTTTACCCACGTCTGATCATACCCCGATTCACTATAAGCTATTATAATAACCGATAGAGCTTTACTACGTTGTACTTAAACACGAAAAGCACTATCATTCAAATTCAAGGAAACTTCCTACAAACTTCTGCCGACAGGGACATAGTTGGACTCTGTTGGGACTTCGGGACACAGTTGAACACTTTTGGACTTTATACGGAAGTGGTAAACCGCTAAACCAAATTAAACTTAACTAGCGTCTGTTTTCCCGCCAGAGTAAAATCTCGGAGTCTTGAAGACTCCGAGATCCAGTGTGAAATAGGTTCCTTCTGGGAAAGCGTACTCCATCTTAGACCACATCATCACATATGCAAGTGAGATGGTGGCCACACGCTTCACCATCACCAATAAAAATAAAACCGGCCAAGTGCGAGTCAGACTCGCGCACGAAGGGTTCCGTACCATTATCTATAAAAACGGCAAAAAAATCACGTTTGTTATATGGGAACCCCCTTAAATATTTATTTTATTCTGTTTTTTCGTATTTGTTGTTATAGCAATGGCAACAGAAATACATCATCTGCTTCGATCAAAAATAAGGAGTTCGCGGCCTCCCCCGTAGATACCTAGAGCCTTACAAAAATGTCACTCAAAATTGGGTTCGTTTTGTTTTGACGCAGACAGTTTGCGCAGAGCCTGACAAGTTTTTTCCATACGGAACAAGAGATTGGTGGAGTCGAATTCATTTTATTTTATTTTGTAAGAAGGTAGGTACCTACCTGAGAATTATATACCTACCTACTCAGTTTATTTTCTATAAGGATTAATTAACAGAATTCAGGTAAAGATAACGAATCATTTATTGATGAAACTATAAATTGGTGTCTCAACAGTAGGTATTTATACAAAAGGGTCATTTCAGACATACAATAATTTAAACTTACAATACAATTTCAGGCAGGCACTCTAGATTAAAAAGAACTGGTTCCTGTCTGCGGCTTTGCACGAGTTTTTTTTACGGGAAAAAAATAAACGTTTTATAAATTCATACTTCTGGTAGGTAGGTAAGAACCTAGTCTTTCTTTTATTAGAGAGTCTACGCAAATGAAATTTTAGGGTGGGCCAACTGCGGCTTAGCACGAGTTTTTTTTACGGGACAAAAAATAAACGTTTTATAAATTCATACTTCTGGTAGAAAGACTAGGTTCTTACCTACCTAGGTAAGAACCTAGTCTTTCTTTTATTAGAGAGTCTACGCAAATGAAATTTTAGGGCGGGCCAACTAGTTATTTTAAAAATCATCAACTAGTAATATTAAACTTATTTTTATGAAAAATATATTAATACATACTATAAATGAAAAAAAATTTTTAGAAGAAATAGCCTCTCCATTTATCAATTTAGAACAAAATTAATATTTTAACATAGGCAAACCAAACAACAATATTTTATGCTGATTTCACAAGTATATGACTCACATCTCAATATACGGGTAAAAAATATATATAAACTTACTGAAAATAAGAAATTCCATCCTTTTTCAGCACTTTGGACGAGTGATTCTTGCATTTTTTGTACCCATGCTTTTTGTCTGAACGCTAAAATGACACTAGTTGAAAAGCTTTCCTAACATGTCAAAATGTATCTCTTTTGCTACTGAAGGTTGTGGCGTGCGCATTGTGAATCTAAGGGGGGCCGGCAAAGCCGGACATTTTTGATCGATGATCATCTGTGAAAATTTCGACTGAAAATTCGACGGACAGACGGACAGCCAAGTCTTAGTAATAGGGTCCCGTTTTTACCCTTTGGGTACGGAACCTTAAAAAACTAGCAGTTGGTTTTCGCAATTTCAGTTTTTAGTCACAGTTTTTCCTAACCATGATATTTTTGTAAGCAAAGGGATTTACATAAGTAAAAACAAAAATTTGGTGGAAAATATTTTATGGCACTGATGTCATCATAAAATCACAGATTTTCGATTATAAAATAACAGATTTTCGAAAAAAGTTAAATTTTGAAAGTTTTCATACACCATTCCAATCGTCTGCGGTTCGTTTTAGAACTTGAATACGAACCTTTAACAATGTACTTGTGCCATCCGCTGTTTAAGTTTGTGCCTTTGTTTTTAGTGGTTATCTTGTTGTTTTCTGACATTCCTATTACTTTTTGTGAAGTTTTCATTCATAAATATCTTTGTTGTCATAAAATATATTGGGTTCCAGAACAGAGTATATACAGATGGTAAACGCCCTAATTAAGAGATGCCATGTGGTTTGGCTCATGCCTGGTTTTTGTTATGCGAATAAAAGGCGGAAATATATAGTAGGTTGCCTGTTTGTTCCACCTTTAAATGATAAGTAAATTGAATGAATGATAAATGAATTTTATTTCTGTTAAACTAGGTGGTAATGTGTACATAATGTACACATTACCACCTAGTTTAACAGAAATAAAATTCATTTATCATTCAATTGGTCTTCAGTCAATCTCTGGTATCTCAAGTCTGCCATGGTTAGGCTTATAGCATTAGGTACTAAACTAACATGCGAATAAAAATAAGATAACGTATTACAATCCAATAAATAAAATGTTCTAGTTAACAGGGTCAATCAATAGTATAATGATTTATAAATTAGAATTTCAATAATGTACCTATAATAATATTAATAACTAGCAGCGCCTCGCGGTTTCACCCACGTAGTTCCCGTTCCCGTAGGAATTTCGGGATAAAAAGTAGCCTATGTCCTATTTCAGACTATAATCTATCTCTGTGCCAAATTTCATCCAGATCCGATTGGCCGTTCTGGCGTGATAAAGGAACAAACATCCATCCATCCATCTAAACTTTCACGTTTATAATATTATATAGTGAGATGAATGTCAATGATAATGGAAATAAGGGGATGTCAAAATTAAATTAAGGCGCATACCCCAGTCAAACTAGCGCCGCCAGCCCGCCACCTACTTTATCTTATAATTTCAAAAATCCATAGCTCAGTTTGTGATACCTATTAAAAACTTTTTTTTAATGCCTCTGTAATAGTTTTATTACATTTGGTTTAGGCAGTGAATCGAAAATAGATTTTGGTGGCCACCAAGGGCAACTTCGATTTATTTTATGATTATTTTATTAAAAAAATATCAGTCCTATATCAGTTATCTACTACCCATACCACAAGCTCTGCTTAGCTTGGGGCTAGATAATGTTGTGTGAGTGGTCAAGCAAAAGACAAAAAAATATATATTCAAATTAAAAATGGTAAAGATCTGATGAGGATTTTCGCCATGACGAGCAAAATAGCTCTGCAAAATGCAAGCATGAGAGCATTTACAGTACAGCGCCACCTATTAGACAATTTTTGTAACACTTCGAGAGAAGGTAGGTACTATGTAATAGCCCGGCCACATATTTCATCTTCGTATGCTTGCAGTTTGCGCAGGTAAAGCAATTTTATAGATGGCGCTAATGCTACTTAACTATTAATTGTTGGAAAAAAGTTAAGTGCTCGCGAGGTCTACTGTTCGTAAAACTACTAGTATAGTTTAATATGGAACTGTCGCTTACATCTACTTGAGATACACATACATAATTTTATGTAGGAATACATGAATAAAATAATCGTAAAACCTTCGTTGGTCACCCTAAAAACCGCGTTCGTGTAGCTATAGGTATAGTTACTATAGGCACGTGCAAGGCCGGGATATCTTATGTAAGGTCCTAAGTCCCTACACGGCCACACGCTCCGTCTTACTTGCAAGTTAGCCTGCACACACCAGTTTGCGCAGGTAAGACGATGCGTGCGGACGGCAAGACGGTAGCTCGCGCAAGTCCGGAAGCGCAGATTGTATATGCGTTGACGTGATGAAGTTTCAAAAGCAAAATTTTCTTTTTCTTTCTTTATATGGCTTGCTAGTGTAAGCTATTTCCATTTTCTCAGATATAGTTCGTACGTGTTTACGTACCTGTTGTGTTGGCTTCAGTCCGGCAAAGTGTTTTCGACGCGCGTGCCTTGTTTGTATATTGTTTTTTTTTCTTAAGATTGTTTTTATCATTACAAATAACGCCATATTATGGGGGTACCTACGGTCGTTGACTACAGCCGCCTCGTGTCACCGACAGGTAGCGAGAAGAAAAGGATCGCATTAAAAAAGCATTGTTTGTAACAAAATTAAATAAATCTGCGAAAAAAAAGAAGAACAATCGGTAGCAGGTGAATAAACTCCTTCAGTATTGTGCAATAATTTAGAAACACCCTATATATAGTTTATTAGAAGAACGCGTTTATGCTTCCTCTATAAGGGCCGCCAGATACAGTCGGAATTCCTTTTCGGGATTTCGATTCGAAATATCGATTCGTGATTTCGAACGCCATAACAAGTCTATGGATCTATCACAAACATACAGTGGTTTTCTGTTCGTAGTTTCTCCGATCCGAAATTCTGCATGGTAGCCTGTGCGTCCAAAATAAAAATAATCGCATGTGTGTGAAAGATATACAGAATCCCGAATCGATATTTGAAATAGAAATCCCGAAACGGAATTCCGACTGTATGTAGCGGCCCTAAGAGCATTATCTGTAACAGAGTCAAACATCACGACTTGCTTTAGTAGTTCATTGTTTTCTTCCACTACCGAACTTAGAAGTACTTAAAACAAAACTACTTAAGAAGACCGTGTTACCACAAAACCCATTCCCAGAGTAACAGAAAATGTTGTCAGATTATGCAAATGCTACTCCCGAGGCGAGACCAAAACCCTTTGATTCTCTTTGAACCTTTTCAGACAGCCTTACGAGTTGCGACGTTATCAAAAGTTATATTTTATGCGGATTGGATATAAAATATAGGATGACGTACACTTTCATTTGATGATTTGTGGCGTTACGTCGTCGTGACGCATTTAAACCTATAAGGAACACCTCACCGCAACCGCCTACAATGGTCCACGGCTGGAGGCAGGCCTTATTGGTTTTTATCTCATGGAAGGTAATGCCCATAATCCCACGCTGGGCATGTGGGTTGGGAGCGCAGTTCGGTGGTAGATCTATTGTACAACACGCGCTACTGCCCGCCTCCCGTTAGAATGTCCCTTAGTCGCCTCTTACGACACCCACGGGAGAGTTGGGGTGGTGTAAATTTGAAGCCAGCACCGGCTACCAAAGTACAACTAGTAACAATATAATATGTTTGTTTTAAAAAAAGTTAAAACCGACTTCGAATCCCTTAGTCTTAAATTATTTTTTTAAGTTTTGCGTCCCTTGAATCCCTCGGGGATAAAACTTTTATGGGCCCATCGCTAGATCATTCTCTACACAATAGCAAAATAATTCTCAAAATCAGTCAATATCGAAAGATATTACATAAATAAAACCGGCCAAGTGCGAGTCGGATTCGCGCACGAAGGGTTCCGTACAATTATCTATAAAAACGGCACAAAAATCACGTTTGTTGTATGGGAGCTTAAATATTACAAGCGTCTACCTGTTGCCGTTATCAATATTGAGCAACCCTTAAATATTTATATTATTCTGTTTTTTAGTATTTGTTGTTATAGCGGCAACAGAAATACATCATCTGTGAAAATTTAAACTGTCTAGCTATCACGGTTCATGAGATACAGCCTGGTAACGGACGGATAGTGGAGTCTTAGTAATAGGGTCCCGTTTTACCCTTTGGGTACGGAACCCTAAAAAACATACATACAGTCGAACATAGAACCTCCTCCTTTTATCGAAGTCAGTTAAAAGGTTAGATGTATTTCGAACCGAAATAGAACTAACTGCTCTGGAAAACTTTTCTACAGATCAAAATGAAATAATTATGGGATGTAAAGGAACGATTTTGGAGTTAAATTTCATTTTCTGTGTTTGGACTACTGGCCGAGGCAAGTGGGGCGAACGCGGAACACATCAAAGTGTAGAACATAATCAGGTTTCTTTTCATACAATACTTCTTCTTTGAGGAGAAATGGGGCACTAGAATACTGATGATGAGTCATCAAGCTCAAAATGGTGTAAAAAGATCAAAATACTGGTTCAAAAAGAACAAAAGCAGGGGAAGCCCAGTACCACAAAATGGATCTGAAAACTGCAAAATAATAACATTTCATCATTTCGTTGTTCGTTCAGACGCAAACTAAAGCCGAATTTACGGTAAACATTATAATAAATTGTTTGTATTTGAGGTTTGTTCGCTCACTGGCATATTTAATTGGAAATATCTACAAACTTTACCCAGAATAACTCGTATTTTCCGCTTTATTGCGAAATACTATCGCAATAGCATATGGAGCACAAAATGAAGTAGTATTTTAATAATCTGCAGTTTTCATGAAATTGTATTTCGCAGATGCTAATATAGAAATCCGAAGATAGTCGTCGTCGGTTCGAACTGTATTAACTTCATGGTTCTTTCTAGGCTGCTTGACTACTACTGGGAAATAATTCTAACCTAATGTCTGATAAAAATAATGCAAAATGTAATAAATATTTATTCAAGGCCAGTCGTATTAGTTATAAAAACTAATTTCAAAGTTTGAATAAAATAATACCGCGCCAAAACGATAATCTCTGTCATGGCTCCCGTTTTCCAAGCTATGAGGGTTCTTTTTTTCCTTTTGAGATACGGAACCCTAAAAAACAACTTTAATAGGTGTTTCTCTTCCGTGACGATTTCATGAACTCGCCGCGAGGTACTGGCCGGTGAAGATGATGCTTTATTTATTAACCGACTTCGAAAAAAGGAGGAGAGGCTCCCTTCTCAATAATGTTAATTAGTCATAAGTTCCTAACGTTCGGCTGTATGTCAGTATGTTACTTTTTTTTCTTTTTGTATCTTCCTAACCAAAATAGTCATCAAAATCGGGGAGATTTCAATGATTGTTTTTGTTATGTATAGAAAATCGTCCCAGGCTTAATTTTATCCTCAAAGGATAACATACTATCTGTCCTAAAAAAATAAAATACAGTGAAAATATAAAATATTTCTAAGGCGAGTTTAGTTTTTACAATAAATCAAATTTTTATAAAACAACTAAACGTTAAAGGTCTTGGCCCTATAGAGGGAAAGTTAAATGCGTTTTAACGTTGTAACAAAAATACAACAAGATAAAGTTAAAAACTACAACCCGACTACGTGAAAGTTATTAAAGTTTGAAACATTTACATTGACAAAATAGAATGACGTATCGGTCATATTTGATAGGCATAGAGTTGAAAATGAAAATAGGTCGTAGGTATTGTAATTTTTCTCTATGGGGCCTGCAGCCTGCGGCTACCTAAACTTTAATACGCGTTTTGAAGGCTTATTCGGGGTCGGAGCCCTAAATCCTATAGCCTATAACCATCGGGGTATTGAGACGAATCAATCGATACATAATTTGTTGAAATCGAACCAGTAGTTTCAGCGCTACGTGGGAACAAAGAAATCGGCCACATACATACAAACATACAAATATACAAACATACAAACATAGGATGCTAACCTCATAACCCTCCCCTGTTGGTAGTCGGGTAAAAATAACAATTACCCAAAATAGTTCTCTTGGTCAATTCGTCAGTAACTAAAGGAGCCCTTTAGCGATAACATTTCAGAGTAATGGAGGAAAAACTGTAAGCTCAAGGGCTCTTAAGGGTAAACATTTGGATCTCCAGTTCACTTAATGACTGTAGGTACACTCTTGGTGATTACCGTAAGTGGTCGATAAAATGTAGCTAGAGATAATTCATTGCCATGTTTCTTTTAGCAATATAAGTGAAAATATCTTGAGAACTGGTTTGCCCGCGGCTTCTCCCTGGTAAGCGTTACAATTACTTTTAAACCCAAGAAATTGTGACGTTTACGTTTACGATGTTTAGGTTTTCTGCGAGGAACCCTAATTCTTTTTCCATCCAAGGTAGTCTTAGTTACCCATTATGATATCAGGTCAAGTCATCATCTTCAACAGGTCAGAAAAAATTGGTCCAACCGTTTCGGAGATTACCTGAAACAAACACAAAGACAAAAAATTTAATTGGTGTTTTGTAACAAGAATACTTTTATATGCTGTAAGTAGAATGCTGTATCTTTGACATTACAAACGGACACTCCATCATCATCAGGCTATGTTAGTCCACAGCTGGACATAGGCCTCCCCTAATGAGCTCCATAGCGCCCTGTCTTCAGCTTGCCTCATTCAGCATCTGCCTGCAGTCTTGCACAGATCGTCATCCCACCTGGCCGGAGGGCGTCCTACACTTCGTTTGCCGTGTGGTCTCCACTCAAGAATACGTTTACCCCAGCGGTTGTTGCTTATTCGCGAGATAAGGCCGGCCCACTTCTACTCCAGCTAGCGATTTTTTTCCTAGTCTTACAAACAGACACCTCAATTTTTATTTATTTATATGTATTTACGTTGAATTTATGCAAGAGTGGAGTTTTTGAAGTTCGACATAATTCAGGCAACTTTACGAAGGATCGTAACTTTGCAAGTATGTTTTAATATCGTACAGATAAATCATCTGAGCGAAGAGGAGCTAGCGGAATCTCTTTGCATAAAGCTCTATATAGCATTTTATACAACTCACTTAAATATGTTTAGTAAAGTATGCAGGTCTCGACAGAGCCTACAGAGCAGAGACAGAGCACTCTGCAAACAGAGCTCCCCTTGGAGTCGAGACCCTAGGTCCGTGGGGTACCGAGGCTCTCCGGGTTTTAAAAAAGTTATCTGAGCCTCTGGTCGAAGCGACGCGTGACCCGAGAGCTGGTGAGTACCTGGCGCCGCGCATCAGCATTACCACACAGCGGGGCAATGCAGCCAGCGTCTTGGGCACGCTTCCGACTGGTATTGATATGGATCAGTTAAGCTGCCTGTAGATTGTTTGCAACAGTCTGCAGTTAGCTCACTTGTTTCAATTGTAAACACTAGTTTTAATTTAATTCTAATTTTCTTTGTTACTAAAGAGATTCGTTATAATAATGTGTCGATCATTATTTTTAATTATTTTATTTACAAAATTAAATTCACACAGTATCTACTAGATGATTGATCTACACTTCTACACTATTATTATAAAGAGGAAAGATTTGTATTTTTGTATGTAACGAATAAACATAAAAACTACTGGACCGATTTGAATAATTCTTTCACCATTAGAATCCTACATTATCCCTGATGAACATAGGCCGGAGCCTACCCAGATTATAATTGACCGGAAAAACAGAAACAGGCAGCGAGTTCCAAACCTTAGCGGTAAATAACAGCTTTGATCTAATTCTGTCTTGGAATAAGCGAGTCACGTTGATTTATTATCCGAATTGATTAGCTGAATGGACAGAGATGTTTGCAGACAATATGTCTTGATAAGACAGTATGGAGTAGACAGGACAGAAATGGGAGCAGAGAATAAAGAAATCAGATTCGATTATACAGGGTGCCCCGAAACATGTGTACTAGCTGAAAGGGGGTGACTCTTGTCCCCGAAGGGTATTCTATGATTGTTGAATTTGGTTCTATAGAAATATTTTTTTTGCAAAAAATTTTTTGCTTTTTTCATGTTCTTGTTACGTCTATTCTCACATTATCAATATTGTTTTGAAGCTTATACTTTTGCAATTATTTCATGACAAAACAGTGGTTTTACGGGAAAAAAACCAGCAATTTTTTTATGAAATATTTTGTAACGGCAAATAATGCAAGATTGCATGTAAAAGATCACGAATAGGAGGAAATAAAACGAATAAAACTGGTATTGATATGTATCCGTTGAACTATCTGAAGATTGTTTGCAACAGTCTGCAGTTAGCTCAATTGTTTCAACTGTAAATACTAGTTCTAATTTTTTTCTATTATTTCATTGTAATTTTCCTTGTTAATAAAGATCTTTATATAAGTAAAACTATGGTTCTAATAAAAAAAAAAACATAAAAAAAAACGTTTAGCTTCAACGACCTCAGCGTATTTGAAGTCGATCAAATTGACATCAGTTTTGTTAATCTTAATTTTGGCAGCAAACGGTGAATTTGGACCTAAATAATGTATCCCAAAATCTAACGACCTAGCTGTTTAGAATTAGATTTATTGGAGTTTTTGCTGTCAGAATAGTGAATATTGGTACATAATATTTATTTAGTATATTTTAGTATATTATAGTTATTTTATGTGTATATCTAGCTTATGTGTTTATTAGTCTATCTTTAGTACACCCCCTGCCTTTCTTAAATTCACATAATTCTTTCCATCCAAAGGTTGCCTGGAAGAGATCGCTTCTAAGCGATAAGGCCGCCCATTGTACTTGTCTCATGTAATGTCTTTTTGTAATGTTCTTTTTCTGGTGTACAATAAAGTGTTTTTGTATTGTATTGTATTGTATTCAAGTGACACTGTTGTTTTTCTTCTTTGTTTAGAAGTAGACAAAAGTTTTTTACTCACGCCAGTTCTAAGTATCTCGCCTTTATTATTTATCCCGAGGGTGTGAGACTCACCTTGAATAATCAACGTATTCTTCGGGACAGATATATCCCCGATAATCCAATCTTGGATCCAGGTGTCAGACCTGTGATTACGGCTGACACACCCTTTGCATTATTGAGTGTTGGCTACACGGTTGGATAATACTTCCGACCGCACGTTTAGCTGTTTTCCGGTGGACACGGGCGGAAACGAAAATGTAGCGACATTGCTTTTATAACCGCGCAAATAAAATTTAGTAGATTACTGGCGCTCTGAAGCGAATGTTTACTTGATTCAATCTCCTACCAACTGCGAATGAAGTAGGATTTAGTACAAATGTTAAAGGTTTTCGTGCGTTCTATCATTTACCTCACTTACACTTTGACCTTATTATAGGACAAAGAATTTCATTATAGTGGTTTTCTATAGGGGTAATATTCCCATAGAAAACGACTGTATTGCCTGGTGCAAATCTTATTTCAGAAGCTTGCCGAAAACCGCTGTGTACCAAAAATGCACCCTTGAAAGATCTTTGTAATAGTGGTCAGGAAGATATGGCTTGACAGAGTATTTTCAATTCAATTTCATTTTTTTTACTATTCTCAAGAATGAAAATTTATTCATACATTAAGTATTTTAAATGAATATTTGCAGCGTCTTTCAGAAGATGAAAAGGCTTGTTATTGGCTGGCTGGCTGCGCAATTATTCCGTCTAATAATATTTCTTTATGACTAGGTTGTTTGGCCTGACCGTATACACCGTGTATAAAGGTACAAATACGTACCTTATCGAAGCTATTTGTTTTACCTCTAAAATTGGATTGGACGGGCGAAGGTACAGGCGTGGCAATTGACTTGTTTGCTGGACCCCATTTACTTTGTTAGAGATGTCATCTGACATGATTAGCCCAGGTTAGAATTTCAAATTGCATTAATTCCCATCCCGACAATTATTGCCGAGTCAGTACTAAATGAGATTTTTCAATAAATATATTCCCCGCTTAATTCCAAAACTATAGGAAGGACTAAATGTAGAGAATCGAATACTTATCAACTTTAGTCATAATGACTTAGCTGGAAAATTAAAAATGGCCAAGTTATTAACGAAAAACGTTTACTTCCTTAAAACCAAGATGGCGGCTATAGTCGGGGTCGAGGTTGGTCGCCATTTTTAGTTTAGACTCCCACTGACCACTGACTCTTATGGCTGATGTAATCATTGTCGTGATGGGAATTAATGCAAAGCCTTCTGTCTTCTAACCTGACTGGGCTAAAATCTTAAATGTTTTAGTGGGTTAGTTTAACGCATTCACTGCCCAGCCTCCAGCCGCGCGTGGAGGAGGACATCTGCATCGTGAGCCATGAAAGTGTTTAGGACAGTTTATCGAAAATCTTGCACATAACACAAAAATATTATTTATTACTTTCTGTTTCAATTACTATTTTTTATAATTAAAATCTTAACATCATTATTAGTCTGTACACCATAATCGGCAGGCCGGCGACAAGTTGACAAAACACGTCGGTTGCCTACAATATTTATGTACTGAACTGTCGCAACAACCCGGGCTTTCGCCGACAGTAATGGACAAACCCTTACTGTAAAGTTTCGAAAAGTTCGGCGAATTTCGATAACATTCTATCAAATCTTTATGCGAAACCTTGGCTATAATTTACAGCTACAGATATTGCAGATCAAAGTTAGTCGAAGATAATTTATACCCTGGTCAGGAATGAAATCGGAAACCAAAGTTGCTCAGAATTATTGAAGGTATTTCGCACAAATTCGAAGGTAATTTTAGACCCCTGGAATTAACTGAGCTTGTAACGGAGCTTCGGAGAATGTAACACAATATTGTGGGATGGTAAATCTGACTTGCGAGATGGGATTATCTAGTAATTCACACTCTATTACGTGTATTCGAGAAGGTGGCCATGTGCGGTAATTACTGATAGTCAAATTTGTTTTTCTACACTAACATTATAAAGTTGAAAGATTTACAATACAATACAAAATTCTTTATTGTACACCACAAAAAAGATTAAAAGAAACATAGACATAAAAATGAAAAAGTACAATGGGCGGCCTTATCGCTTAGATTTCTTCCAGGCAACCTTTGGATGGATAGAAATAAGAAAATTAAGAAAGGCCCCCTGCCTTTCTTAATTTTCTGTATTCTGTAACTATAAAATACAATACAAATAATAATTTATAAATATTCCTATGCAAGTAGGAAAAAAATACCAACATAAAATAACAATAAATAAAAAACTTTACAAAATAGTGTATACGGAATAAATAAATACCAAGAACAAAAATGAGAAAAATATAGTACCAATATTCACTTTTTAAGATTTGTTTGTTTGTTAGAATTGAACAGGGCCCGAAACAACTGGACCGATTTGAAAATTCTGTCAAATCGGTCTAGTAGTTTCATTCAGATAGAACTACCTAATCCTAAAAAAGCCCACCACTAATTATATTTATCAGTACATTCTTTAACCCAAAACTGCTAATATCTCATTAATCCTGATTCGTAAGCCCCAATTAGGGGTAATTTGGTACAAGGCTCTACCCCTTTGTATAGGTAATCCTTAAATCTGAAGAGACAGGTCAGTCCGACCTATCGACCTTTCTGTTTCGTTAGAGACAAATACACGGCTTAATCTGACACAATACAAGGTATTTGATAGAAATGGAGCCAAAAGTCGACAGTCGATCTCTAACAAATATCTAAATCACTATCTCTATTCTGAAATTATGTTCTATTTTTGTTTTTTTATTTCGAAAAAAGGAGGAGTTTCTATGTTCGGCTTTCGACTTCTCTGTTAATTATGGACCGATTTTAAAAATTATTTTGCCATTGTAAAGATAGATAATGAGAACGAGGTGGCCCCATAAAAAAATATAATTTTAATTTTTCCCAACTGATTACTATTTATCCCGCAAAACTTAAAAACAGTCTAAAATTAAGAGATTCGAAGTCGGTTTCTCGTTTTTTCAAAACAATAATAATTATCTATCTTTATTATCTTCCCGTGATAGTATGAATTGATGTCTAAGTTGTAATTGCTTTCATTTTATATATCTACTGATTGTCTTGTGTGAGAAATTAAATAAGTTCCCAAAAATTTTCGATTTTGGCCGGATTTGAACCCGAACCAACGAAACGAACGAATTTGGATACCTGTAATTGTTTCCCCTGAGGTGGCGCTAAACGGCGCTTGAGCTGTAAGAGGTTCCAAAGATTTTCAACGAAACCGACAAGGTTTTCGTGGCTTAGTTGGTTAGAGCACACCCGTAGGGTGGGTATTAACCCTAGGTCCGTGGGGTACCGAGGCTCTCCGGGTTTTCAAAACATTATCTGAGCGTCTGGTCGAAGCGACGCGTGACCCGAGAGCTGGTGAGTATCTGGCGCAGCGCATCAGTATTGCTATACAGCGGGGCAATGCAGCCAGCGTCTTGGGCACGCTTCCGACTGGTATTGATATGGATCAGTTGAGCTACTTGTAGATTGTTTGCAGCAGTCTGCAGTAAGCTCAATTGTTGCAATTGTAAATACTAGTTTTAATTTAATTCTATTATTTGATTGTAATTTTCTTTGTTAATAAAGTCTCTTCAATGATATTGACAGTTTATGACATAGCCTCTCCGCGTTGTTGGCAACCCTAACTCTAACAACACTTCGGTTACAGCATGGATCGTGCAATTGACTTAGAGGTTGGCTTAGTACCGATCAGCTTAGGAGATTGCTTCGGAGTGATTAACGCCTGTGCATGTGTCCGTGGGTTATGTCAGTTCTGTTCCTAGACGTTCTTGATTGATTAGAGACGGTAATACGCACATAGTATGACGGTATAGTACGTCTAGTACAGAGGCTCCCAAACTTTTTTCTTGTTGACCACTTTCAAAACTTTACTGATTACGGTGGACCCCTGCTGCCCCTGCTGCTACATTTCTACCATATTCCTAAATCTCGTTAAAAAATTTAAGATTAGATCTAACGATGAAAATTTGCTTCGTGGCAGAGTTCCAAAGAAACAGTCGCTGACTTTTTAAAACTTCTTAAACTTATTATTCTTATTTCTATATTCTTTAACTTATTGAACTTCTTAAATACACTACTCTAGAAACCAAGAAAGGTTTTAAAAAAATAAAATTAGTGCAAAATAAATAGGCTATCTGACCCTTAACATGCAGACCTAACTAAAAAATGCAAAATAATCGAAAAATTATATTATTTTCCGATTGAAACTAATTAAATCAAATTGAAATATTTTAAACAGATTTACAAAAAAAAATACGTTCCGATTTAATTCAATGAGACGATTTCGATTGAACCTTGTGAACCCTCATTATTTTTGTTTTTTTTCTTGCCACCGTAGACCCCTGTGGGTCCACCTGGACTACTTTGGGAATCACTGGTCTACTATAAGTTTGCAAAATACCAAAGCGGAAAAGTTTTCGAGAACGCGACAGTTTACTATCGCTGTCAAATTTGGCACTCGTATTGCCAGTATGCAACAAATCACTCAAAAACATTCGCAAACTGTAATCGAGTTCATATGTAACTATAGAATTTCCTTCATATTGCAAAAAGTAGGTCGTCTCAGTATTTCCAGAACACGCATTTCCAGAAGTACCTAAAAGTACAAAATGTCAATAGGGTTATCAGAATCATAACCATATGAAATAATGTAAATATTTCTGATAAAGAAACACAAAATCCGTTGCAGCATGCGATAAAAGCAAATACAATAAAAATCTCAAACCCTAACAAATGGTTAGGATTTTCAGATTTATTTCGATCGCAATAAAACTGTACCTGTCACAACTTTTGTAACCGACTACAGGAGAACGTTCTGTGGTCGGCTGTATGTATTTTTTTATGCATGTGTGTCGATTTCTCCGTCAATTACAGACCGATAAAAAAAATATTTCGCGGAAATGACCAGAATTGGTCCCTAAAAAAAATATATTTTTATATTTATATTTTTTTTATTGTTTTAAAACGACTAGCCTAAACAACTTTGGTGATACCCTCGCCAATTCTTAATAGACTTTGATCATGATGTTGTATACAGATTGAATTCGCGGTCTCAGTAAAATTGATCCTCGAGGAATTGATATGTGCGACGTTAAAAACTTCTAAACATCATCACATGACAATTTTCACAATCGGTAACAAATTGTTTCCATGGCAACAGGCGTAGACAAGAGATCTTTTTATTCGAATTTTCATTAATGTGTCATCCATCACTCATCACATCAAACTGATCACTCAACATCACACTAGACACGAATTTTAACTAGATGTCGCCACTTGACAAATTGAATCGCGCTATCGAAGTGTTCCTTCCAAACCTATTTTCACTATTTAAGAATTTGAAGTTGGTTTACATTTAATAATTATAATTTTTTTTAATCAGACCAAATTATTGAATATATTTTCAAAAAGCCTGCGTTTATTCAACGAGATCCGCAGATAAACGAAACCAATCATAATTCCCCTATCAAAATATATCCTTGACATGCCATAATAGCTGGTGTGATTAGCGCAAATGTAGCTTATCATTAATTAGATGCTTACTAATGAATGTATGTTTTACCCTCGTCATGAATACGTAAGCAGACAAAAGATTTAGCTAAAGTACGGTCGAAGGGAGAAATGGGTCAATGACACACTCGAATACTATGCCGTTTTTGTGGCGAAGGCGAAAAATATTTTTGCAAGATGTTGATAGTCATTTCAGCGTGACTATGAAAAATATAACAATAATACTAAGCCGGGCTCCTATTAATTTAATTGTTAGGAAATTCTTCATGGATATCTCCCTCAGCTGAAAGATTATGTCATACTCTAAAGCTTCGGCAAAACCTGCGCGTCAAACAGTTGGGGGGCGGGACGCGAAGCGAGAGCGGCGGACGCTGCAATGGTAATTCAATGACGCCTTGCACACCTACGCGACCGAGACGCGGGAACTTTTCAAGGGTAAATTTTCGCGTTGTTGACACTCCCGTTTCGCATCCCGCATATTTGACACGTAGGTTTGGCCGAAGCTTTACTGACTAAACATTATCACAACATTATGTTACATGCGTATCGCCTTATTCGCTTTATGAGTATATAATTTAACAGTGTTTTCACCACTTTGCATAAACAACTAGTCATCAGCATACAGAATAAAAATTTTCGATACCAAGCCAAGGCACGTTTAGGAGTCGCGTTTGCGTTTAAAACACGTTGTGATGTCACACTATTTGGGCAAGGATTCTCTATGACATAGGAGATTTCCTATGTCATAGAGAATAATGCTCCTGGGCCAAGATTTCCTCCTTTTACCACTACGCTAGGGCTCTATAGCTGATTTACATAATAATCCCATTTTAATTTGTTTTTTTATTCACATTTCCTGAGAGCGGAGAAAGAATAAATAACTACGTAAATAAATAATTCCAACGTTTTCCTTTCCGTCTATTATTCAAAGGACATTCTTGGATATTTTAATTTTGATATCATAATTTGATATTTTTGCAAAGAAAAATTTTTGAAAAAAAATCTAAATGTTTACTCTGTTATTTTTTAAAGTTTACCTGGACAAGTAGTACCTACGCTTTTGGGAATAATATGTTCTTTTATAGGACACCTCGGGATGAATTATCTTAAGGTGGTTTCAACGCGGATTGGTGATTTTTTTT
This sequence comes from Eupithecia exiguata, assembly GCA_947086465.1. Taxonomy (NCBI): domain Eukaryota; kingdom Metazoa; phylum Arthropoda; class Insecta; order Lepidoptera; family Geometridae; genus Eupithecia; species Eupithecia exiguata. The sequence goes on along the minus strand of OX352245.1, from coordinate 2,995,471 downwards.
TGTGGTTTGTAATTTTTTTGCGTGCTCTAAAACTAGCGAAAAAGTAATTTGCCGCAAATCGTTACCAAAAAATTAAGATTTTGAGCACAAATTTTAGTATAATTTCAAATGCTTCAAAAATACCAATGAATCGAAGTTAGTTTTATCATGAGGTGGTTCACCTTAAGCATAATAATCATCAAAATCTGATATTACAATTGCCAAACATATCGATTGGCAGGTTACTTATAAAAACATACAGCCGAATTGAAAACTCTCCTATTGTTTTTCGTCGGTTGAAAATCAACATGGCTTTGGCCGAAAAATTACAAATCTGAATATTGGCAAAAGTTCTACAATTAACTTTACGAAAAACGTTCGTGGAAAACGTTTCGTTGAACTTTGGAAAGAAAGAAAAATACTTTTACTGTCGAAAGACGTAGCGACAGGGGCGCTGACAGGACGAATGAAACAAATAAAACGAGTAAGGAAATGAAGGGGAAAACGTCAGAGCTTTTCACTTGCTGTTGTACGAGTATGTCGCACTTTTATCATGTCTTAAAATAATAAACGTTTTGTTAATTTTTGATCATGTATTGTTTATTTTTTATCTACGTATGTTTTAAGTAGAATATCAGTCACCTGGTACCCATAACAGAGACTTGGGACTAAATAATCCTGTGTAAAACTAACATTATTGATTATAAGCTTCAACCCACGGCTTCACACGAGTTTCGATATAAAAAGAAGATACATATTATGTTAATAAAAGGCTAGAGCTATCTCTATGCAAAATTTTAGCCCGATCTGTTTAGTGATTTTAGTGTTAATAGTTAATAATAATAAGCATCCATACATAGATAAACTTTCGCATGGGAACTAAAAAGGTTTCAAATTGAGTGTAGGTATTACACCCAATTTGAAACCTTTTTAGTTTGTCTCAATTAGATTCTATTGAGCTAACTGCAGACTATTGCAAAGGTAGGTTGAATCTAATTTAAAAGGACTTCTTATCGCTTAACAAGTCCGTCCATCGAAAGTCGTAAGGTAAGATAAAATCTTACTTCCGTACAGTTTTTAGTTCACAAGGTAGACGGAAACTGAAGTCCATAGTCACGTTGTTAATAAAATAGGGTTACAAAGGGGCAGCTTTATCTCGTTAGCACTATTGTGAGAAATGAGATCGCTTTTAGATAACGGAGAAGTGATGGGTTAAGGGGAGAGAAGGTTAAACCTGGTTTTAAAGTTAAAATTGATCCATGGAAGGATACAATTTCACGCGACCAATTATGCGAAAGGATCTATTGATATAAACCTGGTAGGACACAGGGCGATTTTACGGGGTTTTTAAGTTAAAATTGGTCTATGGAAGGATACAATTTTACGCGACCAACTATGCGAAAGGATCTATTGATATATATAATAAACCTGGTAGGACACAGAGGTATTTTACGGGGTTTCTTAACTTAAAATTGGTCCATGGAAGGATTTTTCACACGACCGATCATGTGATAGGGGTATGTGAGTTCGGTATTAATTTAAAGAATGAGTTCTTTTTAAGTAATATATAAATGTTTCCAACTTAGCTACGAATTGAAAAAAACTGGTTATAATTTTAGCTTATACAATTGTAAAATCTTCCAATTTATTTTAAGTGATTCGTTTTCCTAAATTAGAAAAATATTCTACAAGAAAGGGATCATCAAAATTTTCTACGTAAGTATCGGCTTTAGGCAGTGCGGGTTCATTTCCCGTAGGAAGGGAAATATTTGATGAGTACCTACACTAATATTATATAGAGGAAAGATTTGTATTTTTGTATGTAACGAATAAACTTAAAAACTATGGATCGATTTCAAAAATTAGTATGCCGTTAGAAAGCTACATTATCACTGAGTAACAAAGGCTATGGAATATACCCGTGCGAAGCCGGGGCGGACCGCTAGTGTTGAATAAGGGTAAAATGTTCTTTATGTTGCTGGATGCGGGTAGTTCAAAACGCTCTTCGGGACTCGGCTGGTACACTTATCCCTACCAAGCTATCCCCACTTATGTCCAGCAGTAGACGTATCTCGGCTGATATGACAATAATGTTCTTATTTATTAGGAAACCATGGATCCTTGAGTACGTCCATGTTGAAATGAATTTACAACCAACCATTAAATTGGTAAGGCATTGTGGGGCACAAAGCCAAGAAAAATGTGCAAACTTTTATTTAGTTAAGTCGAAGTAAAGTTAAACATACTAATTGCGATCAGGTGCGCTTAATGACTTTTGAAGAGCTTATACATAACTAGCTGTTTTTTTTAATTCTTTATTAAGGGCTTTGTCGCACAAGCTATTATGACGCCCTGGTGAATATAACAGGAAAAACAAAATCAAAACTTAGAAACTAAAAGAAAATGAACCTAATTAGGTACCTAACATTACAATTACGTTACATTACGTTTGTACAACGTTCTAGCAGATAACTAGCTGTTGCCCGCGGCTTCGCAAACGTTTTTCAAGTAGCCTATATCCATCCCCGGAATATCATTTACCCCCTCTCAACTCATCCAAATCAATACCAAAGCGTCCCCAAGATGCTGGCTCGTTAGCTCAATATAAGGTCTATAAAATTATATAAAACTTCTTTAATTAAAACTTCCAGCATCATATTTAATCGAAGATAAAAAAAATCATAAATAATTCGGCAAAATTATTATTTAAATTATATTAATATTTAATACGAAAATTAAAATTACAATAAAATAATAAAATTAACATTTACACTTTTTATTTAAAATACAGTTTTCTTAGTGCAAGTTTTATTTGAAAGATTACAAACTTAGTTCGTAACTGAGGAGTGACTTTTCAAAATGGCTTATTTCTGTATGATCATTTTTTTCAGGAACAAGAAAAATACGAAAACTTTTCATACATGAACCTTTTTAGTAACAAACTTCTATGTACATAATCTAGGTACGTTAATAGATCGTTTCACAGTGTATATATTTTTTTTAATACTCTAAATTATGAGTTATTATCATATGATTTAAGGAAATAAGCCATTTAGTCGCAAACTCTAAGAAATAAGATGTTTTGTTTCAGCCCTCCTAAGAAATAAGCCATTTTGTTTTGGCACTCCTAGAAATAAGACATTTCGAAAAGGATGGGCTAGCAAAATAAAAAAATTGTTTTCTAAAAACTTTTATTAAAATCTGAAAATCACACACGGACTTCTCCTACATCCTCTTCATCAACGACACAAGAAAATATTTTTCACCTTGACACCCAGCCTTGACATGAAAGTATTGAGAAGTTGACAGCAAGGTGACACATGACGTTTAATATTTTTTTATTTGGCCGTAGTCAAATAAAAAGTGTTGCCAATGTATAAAAATATATTTGCGGATCCACTTCCAGATACTAAAGCTATCTTTCAACCCTCCAAAATAACCTGTGATACCAGATTAGAAATAAGCCATTTTGATACGTATTAAGAAAATTTCCCTACAAAATGTTCTGGAAATAAGCTATTTTGAAAAAAACTCCTATCATAATTAGTAGGGCCGAGAATTAACGTGAAATAAGCTATTTTGTTGCGGAAAGCATTTTCTATGGCCTTTTTTCTTCGAGATTTAAGTACTTTAGAACCGGACACTTCACGTCATATGATGTGAGTGTACACAAAGTCCCGATTGGCATTAAAAAAATAAGTAAAGTTTGGAACCCGAAATAAGCCGTTTTGAAAAGCCACTCCTCAACTAAACTAGCAAGTCATATCGTCGTAGCACTTTGTAGACGGCTACGAGGTGCTACGGCGTAGCGGTGCTACGAGAAATGTAGCTACAGATCAAGAATGCTGGATAGTCCACACAAATGTCCCAAACTCAGCAGAGCTTCCGACTGTTATTGATATAGATCAGTTCAGCTACCTCTAGATTGTTCGCAACAGTCTGCAATTCGCTCAACAGTTTCAATTTTAAATGCTGTATTTAATTTCGTTCTAATCTTTAATGCATTTACTGCCCAGCTCCAGTTCCTGGGACCAAGAAGTGGGATACGACCATGTGCGTCCTGGGCAATCAAAGTGTTAATCGTGATTTTAATTGTAAATAAAGCAGAGGTTGTGTTAATAGTAACAGATAACTGATAAACGGAGACGTAATTATACAGAGTGAGGTTATATTCTTATTCGAAATTATAAGCATGCAGTTTTACTTATATCTATCTATACTATGGGATAGTAGTCACTAATGTGAAAGTTTGGATGGATGGATGAATGTTTGTTAATCAATCACGTTAGAACGGCTGAACGGATCTGGATGAAATTTGGCACAGAGATAGATTATAGTCTGGAATAGCACATGGGCTATTTTATCCCGGAATTATCACGGGAATGGGAACTACGCGGGTGAAACCGCGAGGCGCTGCTAGGAATATTATAAATTCTGAAATGTAATTATGAAAGTAACTCTGTCTATCTGTTACCTTATAGGTAAATAAAATATCTTCTATCTATCTACCATTTCACGCCCGAACGGCTGAAAAGATCTTGATGAAATTTGGCAGGTAGGTAAATGGTGTCCGGGAGACGGACGTAGGCTACTTGAAAAGCGCATGCGAAGCCGCAGGCAGCAGTTACTTGTAAAATAAAGGAATGGTTCCTTGAGTAAAATTACATTTCTTCAGTATTTCGGTTACTTCTCTCCATGTTACGTTCTTTTATTCCATCCTGTGTACGGACTAAGATACGGATATCCTTACAAAATGTACAAAATATGAAAGTATTTTCCAAGTTTCTAACAGAATTAACTTTATTTTCTTCGAAATTTCTTTCCTGGAATGTAAATGAAGGTAATTTTTAAGAACGGCGGAATTTTCTGACTCCGTTGATTCTTATTCGAGTGGAAAAACATGTCTCCTTGCTTATAAATAAGTCTCGGTCCGCCCCGGCTTCACACGGGTATACTCTATGGTCTATTTTACTCAGTAATAATGTAGCTTTCTAACGGCAAAATAATTTTTGAAATCGGTCCAGTAGTTTTTAGGGTTCCGTACCCAAAGGGTAAAACGGGACCCTATTACTAAGACTTCGTTGTCCTGTCTGATGTATTTCTGTTGCCGCTATAACAATAAATACTAAAAAACAGAATAAAATAAATATTTAAGGGGGCTCCCATACAACAAGCCGTTTTTATAGATAATGGTACGGAACCCTTCGTGCGCGAGTCCGACTCGCACTTGGCCTGTTTTATTAAGTTTATTCGTTACATACAAAAATACAAATCTTTCCTTTTTATAATATTAGTGAAGATCTAAAAATCTATACAAATCTATCCCACGGGAACCTTACATTTAACCGGGATAAACCTATGTGCTATTCCGGACTACCAAATTTCATCTAGATCCTATTAGTCTATTAGTCCACAGCTGGACATAGGCCTCCCTTAAAGCGCCAAAGTGACCTGTCTTCAGCTTGCTGGGTGTACTATTTTTGGAAAATAAGAAAATGCGCCAATTCCTTAAAACTGAGACGGTTGGTTTAAGAGAATAATACCGACCTATTGATAAAAAAGTCAACCAACAAGTGCTATTCAAAGCTATAACAGTTTCTTACACGATATAACAGCGAATAAAGCGCTTTGAAGCACTGTCTCGTATTTTTCAGGCTACTTAATTATGCTTAGCGGGATTAGCTTACCAGCTGTGAGCTAACCGAACATGCTGTTGGTGCTTAGTGATATTAAAACGGGCTAGAAAGTATCTGGGATAAACTGTAGTTTAGCATACATTATTTTGCAGTGTAGAGACAGTTAAGATTAAAATTAAGTATTAAGATTTTATTATGGAAAATTATACTTAGTTTAAACAAACTAGAGATTTTTTTAGTTTGATGGATATGCTAGCAAGTTTTTAGAGTTTTAAGTATTAAGATTATAATAAGGAAAATTATACTTAGTTTAACGAAACTAGGGATTTTATAGTAGTTTACTTTACTTTATAGTTAAAGTAAACTACTATAAAATTCCTATATAGTAGTAGTTTTTAGTTTTATGTAGTTTGATGGATATGCTAGCGAGTTTTTAGTTTTATGTTTTCTCGTTCGGTTGTATTAAAAGCTGCGTAACAGGTATCGGACTTCAAATTTGATTTGAGTTAATAAGGAAAACTGAGTTAAGGTTTTTAATGTGGATATTAGGATATTACTATTTAACGTACAAGCTCTTTGAATTGTAAAGGTCACATTCTAGTATTAATGTACTCGCTGTCTTGATGACTTGCCTTGTATATAACCTTTAGTATTAAAATTTTAACTAACATTATAAATGCGGAAGTGTTTTGTTTGTGTTCGTTTGTTTGTCCTTCCTTCACGCCCTAAAACTAAGCAACCAATCGACTTAATTTTTGGCATAGAGTTAGTTTTAAGGATGGAGAGTAACATAGGCTACTTTTTGTCCTGGTAAAATATCAAATTCCCATGGGAGATTTACGGGAATAATCCCACTAGACATGTGAAATTCGAATTTAACGTGGGTGAAACCGCGGGGCACAGCTAATGGTACATAAATACAATCACGGTCTACCTCGGAACCTATGAACAAAAGATGTGACGCGAGAAGGTGACGTGTTCTATACTCCGATTAAAAAACCTGGATATTTTTTGTATACAAAGTGGTTACAAAACCCAAGGAATATTGGTGGAAAATATTAAACGACATTCATCGAAGCAAAGCAAAGAAACTCAAAAGAGTTTTTCGTTTTGAATGCTTTCATTCATCACTTAATTGATCTCTCGTTCGTTTTCGCATTCAAATTTTACAATTTTTCGCTGCACATGTGAGATTATCCGTTTTCGAAGTTTATGTTTTAGTTTTTAGTGATAACGTCACTGTTACCTTGTTGTTTTCTGTTATTGTTATCACTTTTTGTTGACTTTTCATTCATGAATGTTGACATAAAATATCTAGACTGCTAAATCGAAGTATATAATGCTACCATTGCGTTACGGTAGTTCTACCAGATACTTTCCTTCTCCTAGAGCCTAGAGTGCGTTCTACCAGATTCTACCAAATTTTACCAGTGAAGCTGAAATTCCAAACAAAACACTCGCGCGTTCCACGTACCTCGCTAATGAAATACCTTGCAGTAATAGGGGTAGGGCGTGACAGCCATGTTCAAACTCTGTTAGCTGCAAACATACGACGTGAAGGTCTAAGGGCCAAACTCCACTAAAGCTGAGCTGAGATGAGCGGAAAAGAGATGTGTTGTTAATAAAAATAGAACGACCTTATTGACACATTTCATCTCCGCTCAGCTCCAGTGGAGACCACAAAGCGGAGATTTATCATATTGGGGTGCGAAGAAACAAAGAAATATCGAAGCGGAGATGTAGATAGATAGATATATAATTTATTCATAAAACATTGGTTACATAACTTAGTTAATAGTGCCTTAAAACCTTTGTTAGGTTTGTCTAGGCAATGAGTTCTCCTTAACATTTAATGTACCTTGACTATTGTAGTTTACATATAATGACATTAAACTAGCATTAAAGTTGTTAATGTTGATGATAATAACTAAAAAAAAAACGCAAATCTTATACAAACTACTAATCTAAATTATCAGTCTTGAGCATGATAGATACATTCACTCATAGGTTTACAATTTACAATTACCTACTTATCAACAACGACCGGAAAATTGCTATGAGTTGGTGATGTAAGCAGCTGGTAACGTCACGTCACGGAGACCAAGCTGAAAAACGTTTCTTCTCGCCTCCGCTACGGATACCTCAACACATCTCCGCTTTGGTGGAGTTTGGACCTTAGTTTGTTAAAGTTCAATTAATTTTATTAGATGAGAGATGATGAGAGCAAAAATGGCAAACGTACACAAATATGCAGCGAAATCACAAAACTATGAAACTATCAGGGCTGTTAACAGTAAAATCACTTAACGGGATATTTACCATGTTTTGTATTGTTTTGTAACCCAAGACAATAAAATTAAGGGATTTTAGAATGATCACAAAATTCGCGATCGATTGATTCTTGTAGTATTTTTGTATTGTTTACGGTTTACGTAGAGTCCTGCTCTAGCCTTAGCTCTATTTCAAAATGCGGGCTTTCTCTAGTATTTTCTCTAGTATTGTCTATTATTTTTGCAATTAATTTAAATATCACGTCGAAATTTAACACCGTCGAATATTAAGCGCAATTTTATTCACGTTACTTATGCAATTTTATTCGCGTTACTTATTCCCGGCGTATTTAATTTTACCATCTATTCGATTACGTCAGAAAATGAACATGCGAAAACTATTTGCATGGAAATTAGGTTATTTAAAAGCTTTTGATGAGAAAAACATGTTGGAAATAAAATCGGAAAGCTATGAATAATAAATAGATTTCCAATATGTTGTTATTAATTAAATTGCTTCGTTTCAACAGCGCTTTGTTTATGAATTGCAAGGATTTTAAATTGAATGTTTGATGTTATTTAATGCTGGTTTTATCCCAGGACGTGTGTGTGCAATATTTTATTTTGGTACTTATAATTTTAAGGTTCCGTACGTCGACAGGAGAAATTTAACCCTTATAATAAATGATCACTTTGGTATCCGTCTGTCTGTTTAATACATATATGAACTTTTAGTATTTCCAAAAATTACTCCTGTTTGAGATGAAAATTTGTAAAAGTTTGAAAGTATTAAGTGATGATTTGACGATTTGGTTAAATAACGCCCCTTTTATTGCAAGGAGAAACCACTTTTAGAGTTTCAAGAGTTTAACTCATAAAATCAAATATTCCAATTTCAAAGCATTACCACAGAGAAATAGGAATAACTCGCAGTAAATTGTCCGTGGCCGTAGATTTATTAAAATTTTTGAGGAGCATTTACCGATTTTCACGGATCACTTCGTAATTTTCGGGAGAATCGGGTAGAATGGCAACATTCACGTCAATGGAGGCTTTTTGTTGGGTAACGGGGCGTGATGACTTCGAGCGAAATTAGATTAGCGAAAGAATACCTTGCTTCTTTTTAATTTAATATTTGTGAGAGAAAAGGCCAATTAATTTTCGTTTTCGTTGTTCAAAGAAGCAAAATATTTGACAGCGATTGTTTTTCGTAGAAAGCCCATTCTCACGCGAAGTGTTTTTGACCTCATTTTGGTCGTCGACTAAGTGCAAAACTTTATACATTATTAGTTTTCGCCCATGGCTTCGTACGCCTTGTGTTTAATGCAACGTAACATGGTATGATTATACAATGACAAATTATTTATGGGCTAAAAAGCCTATGTGTTATTCCAGGTCCAGACCCTACATTTATACAAAAAATCAGCTGTTCCATTCTGTGTTTGACGTGACGAAACCTCCTATCTTTCGCATTTATAATATTTGATACTCACTAGTTCTCGGGGAACGCGTCGCTACGGGTTGTTAAACAGTTTTTAGAAAAACTATATGTAAATAAATAAATAATAAATTATGATGGACAATCCACACAGCATCATCTAGCAGTGTTTAATTGTTGTCAGCAATATTTTAAACCTGTATTTGATTGAGATCAATTCAGATTGACATTCAAAAGCTTGAAGAACACTTCAAGCTTTATTTTGCTCATCATTTAAAAATGTGTTAAATAAGGCTTGACGTGTGTAAAAATGAAATACGAACCAACGTTTCGATTCACGCAGAATTCTCTTAATTTGGTTTCCTTTTACATATTTAGCAAAGAGCTTAATTAACTCTAAGGTACTTTCGTTGGAATATTTGATATTGGGTATATTCAAAAGCGGCAAAGTGTTACACCACGTAATAGGCTTTTCATAGAATATTCATAAAAGAGGGTTAGAAGTTTATTTAGCAAATAATTTGGGTCAATTCGTCTGAGATAATAGATATTTTCGTTCCCCACAAACACAAAACAGAAGAAAATGCTGAGAATCAAGGAAGTACAAAGTGCGGCTTTCTCGCTTTAAGCGCACCTTGGGATGGACTGGACATAAGAGAACTATATAGACGGTGGCGTTTGACTAACATAAAGAAAATTGTTTCAATTGTAATAGTTTTAATTTAATTCTATACTTGATTGTAATTTTCGTTGCTAATAAATGTATTACATAAGGAAAAGAAAACAATAATATTTATACCTAGGTACACTACTTCCCATAATTTTGTGTTTAGTTGTCGAATCCCGGTAATTATCAAAAACGTTATTTTCAAACCGTGAGAACGTAATAAAACTTTCTATTATGTATTGGTCGCAACGCAAGCAATGAATTTATCCAGGATATAAATACTCGCAAAAATATATCTACAGGCTAGAGGCAATAGAAATAAAACATCCGGCGCGTATTTGCATGCATAGAGCACAGAGCACAGATTACGGAATAGTGCGAACTTGTGCAGAACGCAATGCAGCACTCGTAGATCTATGTAGGTGCCTACATACCTACACGCTTTAGAGATGCTGTATGCAGACATAGTTCAGTGTAGTAACTACACATTTTCAGATTTTCACTTCCTGTTCACTGCTGCACCGGCACAGGGGGTTTTATCATATTCACCACGCTTAGCAGGGATATTGGTGAGCGCAGTAAGGATGTTAAAAATATACCTACAACTATATTTTTGCTTAAATAGAGGCTCCCAAATCCAAATTTATGTTTGTAAAAAAGGTACTGCAATAAACTTTTTTTTTATACAGAAGGAGCTGATGCCTTCGTAAGGTTCTTTTCAGGTGGTTCGATGAGGGTTGGCGCCAAATTTTTTTTTGTGCTTTTAATATTTTTCAGCTTTCCACAATCGGAAAAGTTATTTGCCGCAAATGGTAACCCATTTTCTATGAACTAATGATAAAATCATTTTTAATTCACTGGTATTTCTGGAGCATTTGGGAAAATAAGAGATTTTGTGCTAAAAAAAAACATTATCCCAAATGCTTCCAAAATACAAATGAATCAAAGTGGGTTTTATCATGAATTCAAAGAAAATGGTTTATGTGCGGCAAAATACTTTTCCACTGGTTTTATTGCTTATGGAAAGCAGAAAAAATTAAAAACCACAAAAAAATTAATCACCCCCCCGAAACTCCTTATACGGGTCTTATGAAATCCACGGGTTGAGTTGGAAGCTTCGATCAAAAACTTGATCGAATGGCGCGATTCGATTCAAACATTCGAAAAAGTTTGAATTCAAACACAGTACAAAGTAGGTTCCTACATGCATAGTCCCAAGGGCGAAATACGGCGGTAACGAATTATGTAATTACCTCAGAGGAGAAGAGGCTCAAACTTTGCCTGTAAAATGCTCATTATTCCACACGGGTGCTCCTTACTACTCGTTAATTAGACGCTCGCGTACTGACACTGAATTTTACATGATTTTCCGTCTCGCTCCACAACTTGAGTCACAAATGTCACTGTCATTTTGAGAATGACAAGATGGAATGATGTGCGACTGTAGCGCTGTTTGCAGGTTGTTATGCAAATCAGGTCCTTATTTACTTGTGTTATGAGTTGGTAATTGTTTCATTGGCTTTGGGAACGTGAAAGCAAGAGTAGTGCATAGTAGTTTGATGGATAGTTTTATGGACGGTTTAAAATAAAGTGCTCTATATTATTGGCCATTAGTTCCTAATGGAAGGTATCGATCATCAGAATAACCGTATTTATACGGACTAAAATACATTATTCTAGTTGGTTCTCCACCAAACCTTTTACTTCAAATATTTTTAGTTCGTACCTACAAAAAAATTGCCTTAAGGCGGGAATCGAACCCGCTACCTCCTGCGTCGCAGGCGGACCTTCGCCCGCCGCGCCACAACGGTCATCGGCTTATTCCTGTTGACATAATATGGATTCGCTTGGTAAGGTACGCTTTCTTCTGCTTTTTTTTGGCCCGTATTATGAAAACTTACTTACGTCATGCTTATTATTTATTCGTAGCAGTCATCGATCCATGCTTCAGTAACGCTTTTCTAAGGCATAAACGTCACTGAAGCATAAATCTATGACTGAGTAAGCTTTCATAATACGGACCTTAGTATTCGTACCAATACCAATCGACTATGATTATATGTTTGCAAATTTAATCCGTACAAAAATAGAACAGCTTAGGTACCTACTCAAAGTAGAACCTACTAAAAGTAGTGTTTATGTAAGTACCTACCATACCTACCTGCATAAATCTACGTTTAAACATACGTTTTACTACGAAAATTGTGCGTAAGTAGGTACATTACCTACCTACATAATTCGTATGAGGCACAGACATATAGGTAACTAGCTGCGCCCCGCGGCTTCGCACGCGCTTTACAAGTAGCCCATGTCCGTCTTGGGAATACCATTTACCTCTCTGCCAAATTTCACGTTAAGGCGTGAAAGGTAAAAGACAGAGTTACTTTAGAATGTATAATATTATTATAATCTCACTAATATTATAAACGTGAAAGTTTAGATGGATGGATAGATGGATGGATGTTTGTTCCTTTATCACGCCAGAACGGCTGAACGAATCTGGATGAAATTTGGCACAGAGATAGATTATAGTCTGGAATAGAACATAGGCTACTTTTTATCCCAGAATTCCCACGGGAACGGGAACTACGCGGGTGAAACCGCGAGGCGCTGCTAGTATGGTATAATGATGGATGAGATGAATGTCTGTGCTATGAGAACTCATTTTGCACGTGTTAGATTTTTTGTAAAATAATTGGAACGAAATTCATAACATAGACTGTAGGTAACGAATCAAAACAATTTTACGCTCCATTTCACGATATGATGAAATTTTGTTTTGAAAACATTTACGGCCTTGTATTAAAACATGAAAATATTTTAACATCCTACTTTTACTAAGCAATGTTTTGTGTCAGATGAGATTTGAAATAAAAGTTAAGTAACGAGTTTCGTTATTAAATCAACGTCGATTTTTTCCAGAAGATAAGGAACCCTTTAGAAATATTGAACTAAAATAAAATGCTCACATAAAAGAGGTACATAATCTATGGCAATAAAATATTTCGAACGAACCACAGAGATTTGAAAAATGAACGATTGAACGAGACTATCTAGAGATTTATCTATGGTACGGATTACCTTTGGCGGGATTCCAGTGTCGCAGGTGCTAGATGTAATGCAATATGCGGACTATTTTCTACCGCAGCGCCGGGCCCCGAACCGATTCTATGAAATTTCTATGACCAATGGCTCTCGCTACGATGAAGTTGAGAGGGCTCATAATCTACGAGGTTGATTTTCATTGTAATTTTCTTTAATCGATTTTCAAGGCTGATGTTTTAATTTTGAAATTTCGCGTGGTTTAAACCGAATTACTGATTTATTCTATAAAAAGTATTAGTATCAAATGATAAATTAAATAGGTATTGTTTGGTTTTTCGTACTAATATAATTTTCAATATTATGTATAATATCTGAATTATTAAATTTATTAAACAGGCGAAAGTTTGTGAGTTGTGCCGTGTTGTATAGATGTTTGATCAAGGTAAACGCCAAAAATACTAAATAGATCAGGTTGAAATATTGCACACTTAAAGATGGACCTGGAATTACATAGGTATTGGCTACTTTTTCAAAAAACGGGCATAAGTTAGTACTACATAAATAAATCTGAATTATGACCGTGCGATTTACTAAATATGCTGCACTTTATGTCTCTACATTTTAAAGTTAAAATGAGATAGCAGATTAAGTTAGGTTACAGCTGGTAACCCTATATAACTTATTATACAGGGTTACCAACTGTAGTGTAATATTCCATGCATAGGGTAATATTCCATGCAATCTCGGAAGTTATTGAGCATTCTCGATTGTCATCGCTGAGCTAGTGTATGCAGGTGCATTAACGAGCGCCGGATTACACGGACAATGGATTCGGGATGAATGGTTGTAGTTTGCACTCTAGATTAGCGAATAGCTGGGTTGCCATTTTAGATAGGAAATTCGATAGTTCTCAAGATTCGCACGATGGAGAAAATTAAAATACCTTCTAAATGTTCGGAATTCAATTTTGTTTGATAGAACGTTTGCCACGACAGTAACTAAGTACCTACTAGCATGGACTAAGTTAGTCCATGCTACTAGTCAATCAAACACTAGCGACAGAGGTAAGTCTTACCTCTGTCGCTAGTGTTTTGTTCGTGTAGGTAGACCGTAAAAATTTTACCTGTTTAAAAAAACCGACTGCAAATGCCTGTATAATGATAAACTACAGTCTGCAGATAGACGGAGGGACAGACAGACAGGAGGCTTGGTAATAGGATATGTTGGGATGGGACTCTTTGCGTACAAATCAACAAAATAATCGGTGCAGGTTCGGTCGTCCTTTGTTTTAAGCGATTCGGCATCTGTAAATTTTATAAGACCTCTTGTTTACGTCCGTTGCCATGGAAACCATTATGTTTTAGATACGTTTCATCCAGTGAAAACTATCATGTACTTTAGTACTATACTTACAAATCTGTGCTATCATGTTTTAGATACGTTTTACGGCGCACATATAAATTCTTCGAGTAACTTACCTACTTTTATGTGACTACCTCAACAGTCCCAGTTGTTGTCTAAATGTTGTTAGACAACAACGGAAAAAATCATCAAAAACTATAGCTTTTGTTAAAAAAAACAATCAATCTTTTTATTTTAACATTATGTCGCTGCACAATAGTCAAGTGTCAAGGTAACTTGACATTCGTCATAAAATAAACAACGAAATAATTTTCTGTTTCCACTAGCTAGATGATGGCAGATTTTTGACATTGAAGTTTCATACAGCGCCATCTATCTTAGTCTATGACAAGCACTTTTTTAAAGGTCGCATTGTAAAGCTTTCATTGACGGAGAAATCGATGATCATCCATAAAAAATAATACACAGGTACAACCGAATATAGAACCTCCTTGAAGTCTGTAAAAAGAGTTGTGTGTGATTTGTTTTTGGGCAGTAGTAGAACTTGTAGATTTAGTACCTATTGTAGCTAGGTTAGAATAAAATCTTTGTTTGTAGGTAGTTATAAGCTTAATTTTCATTCATAGGATGAAGAAAAAGTAAGTAGGCAAGGTTCTGCAAAAATAAAGCTCGAAATATTTTCGTTTTCGTGCAGCAAGTCTGTTTTCTTTAGGTTCTATTTTCATTGGCTCCAATCACAAAGCCCTTACAGCAAAAGGAAAATTGAAATCAATCAAAACACGCTCGAAAAAATACCGCATTCTCGATTAAGTAAAGAAAACATCATTATGGCGGTGGTAAATATTCTCTCGTTTAGCTATTTCTATTGAAGAAATAGCTCTTGTAAACATGTATTAGGTATTAAATCGGCGAGAACTCGCGAAAAAAGTCGTCAAGATCAATGTAAATGGGTACAATAAATCGTTAATTTCGTCTTATAGGTACGGTTACCAACACTCGAAATATGAGAGAAATTAGGTATAGTACTATTGTTTGATTATTGTGTAGATTCTAATTTTTATGTAACCCTGGACCCATGAAGTCTGAAATAAATAATTTAATTTATTTATTTATTTATAAGCACCGATAATGCAGTGATTATTCAGTACAATGTTAATCCAAAAATGTACATCTCCTACTTCACAAAATAAACAGATATAATATAAACAGATAGGTATTCCAACATGGGTAGGTATCATAGTCATCAAAGTTATGCGAACCCAAAATCAAACTGTCATTAGAAACCCCATTACTATAGCATAAACTAAAAGCAAACTTAATTATCTATTCCCCGAGAGTCCAACAGTATCAAATACGATCAATTTATCTGGTGAAGTTGGTGACAGATGCTTTCGAGTCGGTAGTTTTGAATTTAGAACTAGTTCCTCTCTCGCTCTGCTGACTTTGTTGTTCAGTTGCTTTTGTCTATGGTCGTGCAATAAATACCCTGCAGGTTCCATTGATTCTGAATTCGAAAGGTATCCGTTTTTTGATTGCTTTGTTATGGTAATAAAATCTATTGTTATTTTAGAGAAGGGGCAAAATTGTTTTTGTACGATCTGCAAATATCTGTAGGTGTGTAGTTTTTAAGAATTGGACCTTTTCTAGGTGTACCTTTTTGTTTTTATGGAAATAAAGAGTTTTTGATTGATTTGATTTGAATAATAATAATAAAACCGGCCCAGTGCGAGTCGGACTCGCGCACGACGGAACCCTTCGATTATCTATAAAAAATCGTCGTTGTATGGGAACCCCCTTTAATATTTATTTTATTCTGTTTTTTAGTATATGTTGTTATAGCGGCAACAGATAAACATAATCTGTGAAAATTTCAACTGTCTAACTATCACGGTTCATGAGATACAGCCTGGTGACAGACAGACAGACGGACATCGAAGTAATAGGGTCCCATTTTTACTCTTTGGGTACCCTAAAAACATTTATCGTAAGTATTCTACTTATTATATTATGTAGTGTATCAGTCATCTAGTAAATAACACAAGCTCTGCTTAGCTTGGGGCTAGATGATGCTGTGTGAATTGCCCAGAATTTACTACAAACAAACGCCTGCAAGTTAGCAGCAATATAAAAAGAGAATTCTGATAAAATCTCTAGCGGAAAACCCTTCCGCTAATTCTAGTAATTACGAAGGCTTAAATGAAAACGCTTCGTTGCAAATCGATCACTCGAAATCACACTATTCAATCGAATCGTTTGATATCTCGATTCATTACGACTGCATTCAGCTTGGGGCAATAATCGTCCGGATGAAGGCTGAATGGGCAGTCATCGATTAGGGAAAAACTGGACTGGTTATGGCATTTTTTGAATCTTGTTAGAATTTTTGTTTAAAATACAAATAAAAAATACAAAATCATTTATTTACCATAACGATTACAGATGACCCAATGTTACAGTATGAGATACTTAACTATTACAGATACCTTTTTTGCCAAAATAAGACAGGAACGCTTTTAATGAGAATACCAATTTTTTTACTCGCCAGATGGTAAAGTTTTTCTTTAGAGTAGGTGCTGAAAGAAACTTCAAAGGTGCCACTTTGCCTTTACAGAATTACAATTTGTAAAATTATTATTAACTTCATGCCTTTTATTATAATGTATAACACTTACAACTTACATTCGTTAGCACTAACGAGTAGGTAAACGTTCAATTCGATTTTCCGATTCGTCAAACATTTTTAATAAACGCCCCAACATGGCAACACACGTGGCAACACAGAGATGGATTAAAATAGTAAAATTTACGCAATCCAATTAAACATTTTTAGGGTTCCGTACCCAAGGGTAAAAACGGGGCCCTATTACTAAGACTTCGCTGTCCGTCTGTCACCAGGCTGTATCTCATGAATCGTTATAGTTAGACAGTTGAAATTTTCACAGATGATGTATTTCTGTTGCCGCTATAAGAACAAATACTAAAAAATGATTTTATAGATAATGGTACGGAACCCTTCGTGCGCGAGTCCGACTCGCACTTGGTCGGTTTTATTTAATTTTTGCTCGATTAATCTCTCGGGGGAATAGTTTTCAAGGGATCGCCTTGGGATTGTCTGCAATGCAACTGCAAAATAATCATCCAAATCACTCCATAAATGACGGAGAGATCGACGGTCATACATTAAAAACATGCATACAACCGAACATAGAACCTCCTCCGTTTCAAAGTCGGTTAAAAACCATTTACGTAGAACCAAAAAAAGCTAGATTTTGTGAGGGTTGTGCAAGATCCGACTCTGTAAACATTATTCCGCTTTGACGTCGGTCGACTTTTAATAATAACATGCCTCGGTTATTAGCTTTATCGAAATATTCCAGTTATTTTAATTTGATATTTATAAGCGAGCGCCAGCGGCTATTGGCTACGGAAAATGGACGGTGTTTATGTTCACGCTTTTTCAGAGTAGCGGTCCGCCCCGGCTTCGCACGGGTACATTCTGTCACCTATGTTCATTAGGGATAATGCAGGATTCTAATGGTGAAAGAATTTTTCAAATCGGTCCAGTAGTTCCGGAGCCTCTTCAATTCAAACAAACAAATCTTTCCTCTTTATAATATACATTTATATATTATGTATATGTATGTTTAAATATTACTTTTATGATTATTACTATTTGGTTATCAACACGGCTGTCAGTTTTTATACCGTAGTTTTATGGTTGAAATTATTGTTGTTTTATTTCTTGTTTTTTAAATGCTAATAATATAATGTATAAATTTATAGGTTATTGCATTTATGTAAAAAACTAGAATTGACTAGAAATACCTCTTTCAATTCAGACTCGGACTCAATAATTTTATTTCTTCAGGCTTCCAAAAATTGGACAAGTAAAATTTTATACTATAAATGATTATCAATTAAGAAAAGAAGAATTATTCCCATTTTTCACCTTGCTCTGTTGGGAAAAAATACTTCGATCTGTCCATCTTTTATTAACAGTGGGATAGATCGTTTTTTTTTTAAAATGAAAATGATTAATCTGTCCCCCTGTTAGTCACGAGAGGGGACAACTTATAAGTTAAGTCAATCTCATAAGAAAATCTAAAAAAATTCTAAGCGTTTCACTCATGACTCGCTCTAAGGTAAAAGAATCTCAGCCACATATAAAAAGAAAACCTCACATCAGGGTGTTAAAAAGTTTCAGCCAAGCCAACCCAAAATAGACTATCTCCGTATTGAGGTTGGAGCCCATCAAACCTTCATGGCCTTTTTTATAGATCGTATCGTTTATATGAGTTCCGTTTATGAGCTGTACCTAGGCCTATATAGGGTGTAATACCCTAGTTAGGGAGTTATAGGCAAATAAGAATATCCGGACGGTCTTTGTGCTTGACATCCTTAGCCAATTCAACGCTGCCTCCCACGCAATCGAATTTATTAAGATTTGTAAGCAAATGTGTTGACGACCGAAATTTTTTGTGTTCTCTATGTAGAATAATGTTTTCATGTAGTATATCACATCAGTCATATCTTCTATAACACAAGCTTTGTTTATTTTGGGGTAAGATGATGCTGTGCCAAATTTCCCAGGATTATTTATCTATTTAGTTAACCCGCTTTCCCTATCCTTTCGTTGTTTTAGGACGCGTTTCGAAACTCCACAAATGATATTTCGTTAAGCGAAAAATATTCCCGACTTTATTCTGCCAGTTTTGTATTTTTTCTGCCCTTCTGGCAACCCTGATGACAACCATGTATAAAATGTAAAACTCATGTTTGGCGCTGAGTAGGTTTACTGTTGGATTTATGTTTATTTTATTTCCACAGTGCCTATTGCTGATATAAATTTGCCTTACGCAGTGTTTATGCGGGGCTGTTAATTAGTTAATTATTGAAAAACATGTGTAGAAGTGTACATACCTACTTTAATTAAATTAAGTTACTTGGTATATACGCAATAAGTAGATTGATCTTTCTCGTGGCTTTAGTGAAGTTTTAGGAACCTGACTAAGTTGGACATAGAAAGTTTATCGGACCTCATGACTATGTTTTTGACTGCTATAAAACTCAAACTAAAATTCAATAACTTTATTTGTTTAGGCTTATGAAATAAGCACTTAGACAAGTAAAATTTTATATTTTAAGAGCTTCATAAACAGTAAATATAAAATAAGAAGTTATTGATTTTATTCACTTCAACTTTTTATCCCCTAGTGGAAGAAGTGAAAAATAAACCACTAGTACCTACCTAAGTATATATCACTTAAAAACAAATAAATCATTACTTACCTATCTAAGTCTAAATATAATGTAATTTAGATAGAGGTG
The DNA here is from genome assembly GCA_947086465.1 of Eupithecia exiguata. NCBI lineage: Eukaryota > Metazoa > Arthropoda > Insecta > Lepidoptera > Geometridae > Eupithecia > Eupithecia exiguata. The sequence continues at coordinate 2,975,746 of OX352245.1, read as the reverse complement.
AATATTTATATAAAACAAACTAGTTTAACATTATTTTTCATAAATACTATTGTCGGTGCGGAACTGGGCGACATCTGACCAAGCATTAACATCATTGATTTAATCATATACATATGGAGTAAAAGGCTTTCTTGATAAGTTTTAGTTTTAAGTACTGTTTAAATTACCACCCAGTATAGTCCAAAAGCAAATGATACAGAGGTTTTTATTTATTATAGTACTCTGGGTAATTTCTAAGAAATTAATAAATCCCAAAAATTTACGATCTCGACGGGATTCGAACCCGCACCTTCCCCTTCAGCGCAGGGTTGCTCTTTTTCCAACTAAGCTACGTGATCTTATCTAGTCGACCCGTAAATCTTTGGGAGTTCTTTCGGCACTTACGCCGTCAGCGCCACCTACAGAGGAAACAATGAAGTTATCCAATTCTGCTCAAAGACCAAATTTACATTTAGTTCTTTTGACGAGAGGTTTTGCCGTTGCTTGATTCTAAGGTTTTTATTTATTATAGTACTCTGGGTAATTTCTAAGAAATTAATAAATCCCAAAAATTTACGATCTCGACGGGATTCGAACCCGCACCTTCCCCTTCAGCGCAGGGTTGCTCTTTTTCCAACTAAGCTACGTGATCTTATCTCGAAAGAACTCCCAAAGATTTACGGGTCGACTAGATAAGATCACGTAGCTTAGTTGGAAAAAGAGCAACCCTGCGCTGAAGGGGAAGGTGCGGGTTCGAATCCCGTCGAGATCGTAAATTTTTGGGATTTATTAATTTCTCAAATGATACAGGTTAAATATTTTCCGATCTTTCCCCGCTACCATGTTATTTTCTTTGTAAATAAATTTAAAAACTCCATTTCATCTCAAAACGAATGAAATATTCAAAGCTCAGAATAAAAAACCGGTAGTAAACCCAATTTACATGAAAAAATCCGTAAAATGCAAACCAAAGTGCCCCTTTCGATTTTATAGATTCAACAAGCAATTCTAAAGTTATAGGTACTTCCATTATAGGTTCTCTCTACATAAGTACATCGCGATGGGGAGCCGTCTCCATAAAATAAATCTTAAGGGCCTACTATGTGCCAAAGGCCTTGAGGATTCGGGCGGAGCCAAAACGTTTCCCCGCGCCAACCGCATACCCCCGCTACGTTTTTACGCACGCAGACCTAGGCCTGCGCTCATGGCAAGCGGTCGCGCATCGCGACGTTGTAAATGAGAACAGAAGGACTTATAATGTACCTACCTACTACTACTACAATATCATATTGTGTTGTACGTACCTACTATTAGATTTTGGTTTTATAGGTTGGGTGCGCTGCTGTTACCACGCGCAGGTATTTTTTTACCTACCTAGGTAGGTACCACTTGAAAGAACACTGCACGTTATAATTTTATTCAGCATCTAGGTTCAAAAGATATAGGTATTGGGTATAATGGACAGATTTCAGAGATAACTCTGTAATCTGCAGTATTCAGTAGGTACTACAATGTTGTCTAAAAATATAGGTAGGTGCTAGGTAATAAACGTACTTACAAAAATATACCTACCTACCTTACCTTGTAGGTAAGTAGAGAAAATTATATATTTTTGTAAGTACTACGCCTAATAATAAGATTGGAAAGAAGGCAGGATTGGCTAGGTATCTAGGTACCTACATAGGTACATAAATAATAAAACAAAATTGTTTCATGGGTGTATTTTTATGCAACCATGACAATTATATTTATTCGTAGTGTAATATTTTTATATACCTACCTACTCATCATTTCTTGTCATTTTGTTTGTTTTATACAGAGTGCCACGTAACGTGTCTAGGCACTAAGCCGAAAGAGGAGAGAGAGAGATTCTGGATCCCGAGGAGATTACCTATTACTTTTTGCTCTACGATTTTCTTATTCATCTTCGGGTCGCGTCGAGGAGCATTCCAACGTGCGAGTTCCATATCAAAGTTTTGACGCTCCATTTCCCTTGATACGTAGGTACAGGTACACTCGCTCTGAAGTCTGAAATTCTCTAGAACCACGAGTCGCGTGCAATACATGCGTGCGTACCAAGCGTGAGTCGAGGATCTGGCGAAGACGCAGCAATTGCCCAAGTGCTAGCGCCATGTACAGTCAGCGACAAAAGTCGAGGAAATTGAGGAGAGTCTATAAAATGAATTGAACAGTATTTAAAAAACGCTCCATGTAATGTCTGACCATAATGAAACATAATTCCTCGTATTTTTTTTTTACAAAATACATATAGAAAATAAAAATGTATATACCTATTATTTTTATTTATTTAAAAAAATAGATTTAATTAAACGTGAAAGATTTAAAGGATTTAAATTAAAGAGAAATACTCTAAATAATATTTAGAACATAACAAATCTGTGACATTGACAACCAGTTCATAATAATTTCTTGATTTACAGGCGGGACAAGACATTTTTGGAGTAAAGTACAATTTTTTTGCAAATGACTCATATATATATTTATTTATATAACATATAAATTGCTGTACATACTAAGTTACCGCGATGCATACACATACTAATACCAACCACAACACACTTCTTTCTTACATTTTTAAAATTCGCTTAGGTTTAATTGCCGTTCATGCAATACCTTCCTTTTCTTTTCTGGAACTTCATTATCATCATCATCGCTAAGTTCGTCGAATGATTGTATTGTGATTTTCGGAAAGTTAATTGAATAATATGAATCAAATCCTTTTTGCTGTTTTGATTTTTCATTTTTTATAGGGTCTGTGTTTTCATTTAGATCAGTATTATGAATTTTTGTTCCTTCAAATATTTTGTCATTTTGTATGTATGTACTGTCATCAATTAGTTTAACATCAGTGTTAACATCAGTAATTAGTTTATTGGTATGGGCACTATCTTCTCTTCTTTCTTCGTCTTTGTTTTTCTGTAGAAAGTTCTCTTTTTCCGCTTTCCTTTTTTTCAACATAGTATTCTTCTGTGTTTTTGCTATTATAGCCTGCTCAATATACAAAGGGTCCCGAATGGGCATTTTTCTCGTAAAGCGGGGATCGATCAGTTCTGGTAAAACGCAATCCATAAAAAATTTTGATAATTTGGGTTCCATTTTATCCCAGAACAAGTCATCTTTTTCGATTATATCTGTTCTAATAGGAATGTCTTCACCAAGCCATAGCCCAAAAATGCATTTTCTTGCTTTCGTTACATGCAGTTGTCCTTGTATTTGGTAATACCAGTTATGATTTTTGTTAATATCGACAGTACCGTCATTCTTTAGTTTATAAAATGGGATTTTCTTTTGTCGCACTGCATCTTCAAACTTTAATCTGTGAGCAGAAACCGGGCATTTTATTTCTACAATAATGTTCTGATCTTTGCAAATCCCATCAGGACTGGCGCCAAAATATGGAACTTTTTCATCTATGAATAAGCCACAGGGTTCCACTTTAATGTTTTTCTCTTTCTCGAGTTGCTGTATCGCATTTTTTTCATTATCATTTCCGTGTTTGATTGATCTTATGTGGCTAATACATTCTTTATAAAGCAAATCTTTAACTAGATTGCTACAACTGACATCTTCTCTTCTTTTAACTATCCTTCCAAAATTGGATGCCGTCAATAAATTTCTCCTCAACTCAAGCCATTCGCTTGATGCACTTTGTAAAATTGTTTCCCTTTCAATGTGATCTCTTTCTTCTTTTGTTTTTTTTAAATTATCCAGGAAAGTCTTTTTTTCTTTCTCCATCATCTCTGGAGTGATGTCTTCCCGGGCACAATTTTCACCGTAGTTGGTATCTTCCCCTCTACTCTGTAGAAATTTGTTTTTTTTTCTATGTAATTTTCGTATATTTTTTCTTGCTGTCCTCCTTCGTTCCAGTTGCTTTATTTTCCCCCTAGGACTTCCACCTGTCGCTTGTTTATATGTGGTTGATAATAAACCACGAGTATTATGCGCTATTACTGCACCTTTGCATCTGCTTTCATATGAGCCTTTTAGACTAAAGTTAATGCGCTTGCCACCAACTAATTTCGCAATAATACTGTTGTAATTTTCTGATTTATTGCTTTCTACGTTATGGATCAGACTTGGTGCATGAGCCGCAACGTTTGCCATTATTTGGCATATTTTACTCCATAATAAGCTTGTTTTAAATTCTTGGTCGGATCTATTTTCCTCTCCGCCTTTGTTACAAAAATATTCCTTGCATCGGCTATGCTCTCCGAACGCATGACAATGAGCAAGCATAATATCATTATACAGTAACTCGACATGTGCTCTTTTCTCTTCATCTGATTCAGATGTATGTTTTAGAATAGCCTTTTTGATAGTTTTTCGTATTTCTATTATAGTTTTATCAGTGATGTATTTACGAAAGCGTATCGGATGTTTTGTGTCACTTTTAAGTTGTGAAATTTTGTTACATAGATTTCTCATTATATGGTTTTTACATTCAATTTTTTGGATTGTGTGGGTTAAGTATGGTCGAGTTTCTATTAATTTTGAATACGTTGTGGAATCTCCATCGCTTATCATTCGTCCATATATAAGTCCATGCATTTCTATGGAACATTTAAAACCTTCGACCAGAATTGTTGATTCCATACCCGTTGACGGACCGGAGTAATTTTTGAAACACGTATGTTCACGGGGAGCTTCGTTTCTATAAACTGCGAGAGCGCAAATGCAGCAATATTTATTTTTGACTCCTACATATAGCACTTTACCGGTTTTTTTACCAATGATGGCGGCTGCTCCTGAGAGTGCAGAATAGTTTTTTTTATAAGTGCGTTTGCTCCAGCAGCCATCCACTATAACATCTATGATTGGTATCCCATTTGAATCTATTCTCCCTTCTGCTATCGCTGCATTTCGTTCTTCTTCTCCTGCATTTTTCATTGTTCTCATTGAAATAGTATTCCACATCTTAGCAACCGTGTCGTGACACTTTTGGTACAGTGGAAGACCCATTAGGGGTAAATCAAGTGAAGCGGATAATTCCTGAAGTTGGGAATATCCGCAACCAATAGCGACGGTTCCTAAAACGGCACTATTATTAATGTCCATGCTACTTCCTTCATCACTCGATACATAAAACTTATCATTACACAATTTGCATTTCAATGTCAAAATAGACTGAAGTCCAACAACTTTTTCTGACACAATGTCGACGCAACCCAGGCCACAATTCAGAGGTCCATGTCTGGACACTTCTTGTAAGTTTTTATAAAATTTTGCTAAGTTTATGATCCTTCGTCCTTCAATGGTAGGTCCCTTGGGAGTTTCTGAAGTATCCACCTGGAAGGTGAAGGAGATAATTTTCTATCATTATTTTATTGCAGTTAAAACCTTTATTAATACAGAAGTTCTCATAAGTACCTGTACATGCAGATGACTATTTTCAGGATCTTCCTCCATCTCTGGGCATCTAAAAAATATGATATCAAATCAAAAATTATCAAAACTAAAATCAAAGAACTAGAAATACACGTAAAGGCGCTGAAAGGCACCAAATTTATGTAAAGGGACGGAAACTTTTTTCTGCGTCGTAAACTAAGCTTGATAGTTTGTGTTGGCACGACATTTAATTATTTTTGTGGTTTTAATTTTTTTTCTGCGTTCTTCAAGGAATAAAACAAACGAAAATATAATTTCCCGCAAATTGTGAAACCTTTTTTGGTTAAAACTCATAATTATAACTTATGAAAAAACTATCTTCGATTCTTTTGTGATTTTGGTGCATTTGTGAAAATAAGAGATTTTGGACTAAAAATCAATATTTTCCCAAATGCTCCCAAAACAATTGAATCGAGGTTGGTTTTTTCATGGGTTTCATAGAAAATAGATTTGTGGCAAATTACTTTTCGCTACTTTTATTCGCTTATTCCCGTACTATAGTATTTTCTGACGTTTCCAGACATTTTTAGAGTGCCGTACCCAATGTGTAAAACGGGACCCTATTACTAACACTCCGTTGTCCATTTGTCCGTCTGTCACCAGGCTGTATCTCATGAACCGTGATGGTAAGGACTATTATTTGAGGGTTTTCCCATACAACAAACGAGATTTTTTTGCCGTTTTTATAGATAATGGTACGGGACCAACCGACCATTATCTATAAAACTCCGACTTGCACTTGCCGGTTTTATTTACTTTTTCTGTCATCTTCGACATTTGCTGAATTTCATAGCCTGATTTTTGCAATTAAAATATAGTCTTGTGCGCAGAACAAATAAAATAAAAGCAGCCAAGTGCGAGTCAAACTCGCGCACGAAGGGATCCGTACCATTATCTGTAAAAACCTACGAATAAATAATAAGTCAGGAAGTCTAATTCAGAAACAATTCCATACAAAAAGTGGGCCCTGCTTCAAATCAAAACAATGGATGTTTCGAAATAGGAATCACTTCAGATTGGTTCGCGCGCCTGCTCCAATGGCTGCTATGACAGCTGAGTTACATACTTTTTGACATCGAATCTTCTCGTATACTCTCTTCAAAAAAGCTGAAAGTTGTGATTTTGTGACAGTCGAACGCGAGTCTGACTCGCACTTGGCTGGTTTTATTTTTTATGAAGCTCGTGTTCAACCACTTTTGTTGCTGACTGTGAAAGATACGGGTGACTTTGGCGGAGTGCGGTGGTGCGACTACTCCGCGGTCATTGACCTTTAGCACCTCGGCGGCGGCGCGTCTGAAAGAGAAGTGTGGGTAGGTAGGTAGTTAGGTACTACTTACTCGATATATTTTGGTACTTCTACGGCTGTGATACTTCGTTCTCGAAGTTCTTCGTTTCTCGACATTCTAAAATAAATCATGCATAAATATAAGTCATCGCAACGTTTGGAGCTTCGTTAGGAAAAATACATTCGCGCATTCGACGCGAGTAGACATTTTCGCTAGTGGACATAATGTACTAGTGTACATTGGCGCGAGTACGAGTAGAGATTTGCGCGAATGCTCATTTTTGCTAGTGGAGTGATTTTCGCTAGTTCTGTGAAAGAAAGCTCCTGCTGTATGAATGCTACCTGCTCTCCTCTCCCCTACATAATACGTACGCTAAGAATATTGTTTTGCTGGAGTTCATGTTCAGCATTTTTTGTGGTACATAAACTTACTTTACTATACTAACTTAGGCTAAGTTCAGTTCAGATGACCTCTGAAGGTATAGCGCGGTAGTGCGACTCCGCGGTCATCGACCTTAGCGCGCAAAGAAACATGTGTGGGAAGGTAGTAGTACCTACTACCCATACTTACTCGATATGTTTTGTTACTTCTTCCACAGATGAGGTAATGTTTGGTTCTATTGTTGTGGCACTTTGTCCTAGAAGATTCGTCTTCCTCGACTTTCTAAAATAAAAAGTAGAAATCTTGGTAAGTCATTGTACGGCAGGTCCACAGGTACAATGTGCTTAGGTAGATCGGTATCAGTACCAATATAGCCTATAGGTAACTCGAAAATCGTTGTTTTTGATATGTATAATCTAGGTATCATCCATCATTAGTAGTTAGGTACCTACCTACCTTTGTGATATATACTCATCAGCGTACAACAACGTCCGCGGTCATTGACCTCTTAGCATGCTCAGAAAACATGTGTGGGAAGGTATTAGGTAGGTACCTACTACCCATACTTACTCGATAGTTACTTCTTCGTACAAGGTACTTTTAGGTGGATCGGTATCGGTACATAGGTATAGGTAAGTACTGCTCGAAAATTGTTGTTTTTGATATGTACCTAGGTAAGCAGGTATAATCTAGGTATCATCCATCATTGGTACCTAGGTATGTGATATAGCTACTTATCCGCGTACAAACGTCCACTGCTGGACATTGGGCATTTCCAACCTCATAGGTTGGTAAGTACCCTACTACCTCTCTCATCAGCACATAATATTCCACAGCTGAACATAGGGTAGACACTGTCTACCTGTCTAATAGACAGACACAGAGAGACAGACCCCAAACAAGGGGGTTTTGCCATAATCTGTCATTCACGCTTGGCACGCGGTTTGGTACCTAGGTATATAATAGCACTGTGGGGGACTTCCTCGGGTTGAAATGGAGGGGTCGATTCTTACGCCGCGACCGCCACGGCCAGTTACCACTAGCTACAAATAGTGTTCTTCTATCCATCGAGGGTGCAAAAGACCTGATAGGTTACATACCTACTCCATGTCTGTTTTATACTTGGTAGGAATGGTTGTTTCTACAAACCACCTAACCGTAGGTAAAATAGACTTTCTATTTACCTACCGGTCCATGTTATTCTTATTCAGGTAGTATATATATACAGATATTAGATATAGTAGTATGTACTAAGATAAAAAAAGGTACTTACAAGACCTCGTTCATTTTAGCAGCTTTCAAAGCTCTCATTTTCTTTAAATTACTTCTTCTCGTCATTTTTTATTTTATAACACAAATTTCACTGAATAAAAACGTAACTTACTGGACTAGTTCAAATAATCATGCATAAACAAGAGTCCGAGCTCAAATAAAACTAAAATATAAAACCTTATAACACTATAGCGTCCATGCGCAAACAATAATGTTTATTGCTAATAAATATGTAGGTCTTGTAATATTCAAAATAAGTTTACTTGGACCGACGCGACGACGAGCGACACAACCTCCACGTGCGAGAGTCTGAGCCACACTGCCGCCCGTCGCCCGCGCACAGGCCCGCCCGTTCTATTTCATATCGAAAACAGAAAATAATTAACTGTAGCCCTAAAAATAATTTGTTTTACTCGTGAATCGTTCAAATTGTGTGAAATACTTTGACAAATATTTGAGTTAAAGAAAAATTATCTAACTCAATACCGTTTAAAAGATATATCCAGATTTCGAATGAAAAATGCTTTACTTTGGTAATTTTTTTTATATAGTAATAATAAAGATTCAATCATTTTGATCACACAAATTGTAGTTTAATATCTACTTTGCAACATATATTTTTTTTACACATTTCTATTCACTCATAACGGAGATATATCATTTTGAAAAAGGCGCTTTAGCCAATACAACAGCCTTAAATCTGCCATAAAGAGACCATTGGGTTCTCCCTTGTCATTTTTCAGCTGAAAAATTCAAACCTCCGGCTATTTATTCATGAGTTTATACAGTCACGGCAATTTATACCAACAAATTCAGATACGACGATCTGAGCATTAACAGGAAATTGGGTATTTATAGCTCTCAAGCGAGCTCTCAGCAGATGTTTATCTCAATATGACCTCGATCATATCTTGATATCTAGCAACTGCATTTTTGATTCAACGCGATACCAACACGCGTGTAGTTTCGAGTCAGAGGAACGAAGGTGTGTAAAGCAATGTAGGCACATTTAGCAGCATTATAAAAAACATGCACATTGGAAGACGGAAGAGGGTTATGGCACCCTTTGTTTGTATATAGCCTATCAAAAGAAAATGATAAGGACAATCTGTGTACACGGGTTTAAGACTCTTACGTAGACAGGTTTAAGTTTTTTTTTGTAATTCGTGATCTACCTGGTTTGTTTTCACGCAACCACCTCTCGCCTTCGCATGCTAAGAAGACTAGCTCTCTTTTAAGGACTTTAAAAACCTATGTATGTATTCATCTACGTTTAATATCCTTAAAGCTTTATGTACCTAATGTTCGCACTTATGAAGCGCAGCGGGAATGAAACCGCCTACTTCTTGGAACGTACTTTGCTCACTGCGGACCCGGTCTACTACCAGGGGTAGGCCGGGACGAAGCCCTTCCACCAGCACAAAATCTACTAGGTAAGCATAAACATGAAGATAATAATAAGATAATCCTCATTGTTAGTGTACGAAGTAGAGATGTCACGAATTGATTTTACCGAATTCCGAATATCCGGCCTCTCGACCGAAGCGCCCCGGATATTCGGAAAGCGAAGAAAGATTTTTGACCTTTGAAATCCGTTGTCATTCAAAGTATTAGGTATCACGATCTACTTCAGAACAAATATAGAGGTAAACAAAACACTCCTAAACAAAAGACGGGGACAGTTAGGTTCCCGATTTAACTTTTAACCACCCATCGCTGTGGCATGCTGAGACAGTCAAAGTTGATTCTAGTATAGATTGCTTGTTTTAATGAGGAAGTCCGTAATATTAGAACAAAGCTTAATGATTATCGAGTTACAGTTATAAAGTTCTTTCGCACGATGTGTAAGTTACGGAATATGAAATCAATGAGTTCTGTACAAAGAGTTTGTGTAAAAACGAGTCCATTTCTCTCACTGCGTGTAACTGTAACAGCAATCAGCGTAACGTAACATGTAACATAAAACCTTCCGTTGTAAATCTCATATTTTCTAGGACATTTTAGTGTGTATACCAGCGCCGTAGTCAGTTCAGTCTTTCTTTTCTACTTTGTATTGTAGTTGTTTTATCTTCCGTGACGTCACCTGTTGCCCTGTCGGAAGATAAGTTGCAAACGCGAACGACATAGCTTGAGATAGGGACCATTTTGTGACTCGAGCAAGTTGTTTATTTCTGTCTTTTTTATTAGGAAATGTTTGTCCCTACTTGTACCAGTAAGATATAAAATTTTCTATAAAATACTTATGGCCTGGCTCTTGACATTAGACGTTCTGGCCTATCTTTCTAGGCCGGTATAAAATACATTTTAGATTCTATCTTCGTATCTAAGTGTTTTTTACGTTACGTGTACTGCTCCTGTAGACAACATAAGAAAATTAATAAATGAGCAGCGACAAATACAAACAAATCGTCAGTCTTTCGATGCAAAAAGGCTTACTTACTACAAAATATCAGATTAACTAAGGTCTAGGTTAAAAAAGCTTGGGATGGACTTTGATCCAACTCGAAAAATATCAACTTACAGGCTAGGTTTCTTCGTCGCTTCTTTAATTTAGTCTACATACCGATGCGACAAAAATCAAAAACATCATCATCTTTAACTTTCTTTCCGTGTCAGTGTTTAATTTTAACGATTTAACTTTTTATAGAGTGTACAATACATCTATTGCATTTAAGGAAATAAAGAATTTTTGGTTTTTGATATTAGAAATGTGTACTAAGTGGTGGAAAATATAGGTACTTTGGTTTTTCCAGATTTTTAGGTATTGCAAGTTATTGTTTACGTTGGGACATAAATTTAACAACAGTTATCGCTACCGATATCGCTAGAACATACAATAAAATATTCTGAAGTGCGGTAGTATTGTGTGATGCTTTATGTGCTGTGGTCGTTTATTTTGTTTATTACATTGAGTGCCCATGACACACTTATTTTCAGGAGCTCGTACCGTAGTGATGGCGAAACCTTGCATAAAAAGAAAAAAATCAATGTTTGTAATTCAGTAAAGTGTCTCGCTGAGACAATTTTGGAGGTTATTCGTTTTGTGTCTGCGTGTTCAGAAATGCGCTAAAGCTGGGAAGTCAATGTGCATTGATTTTCCATGATGCACATGGTTAAACTTCAAGAGCTTGATACAGTAGATCGAACCGCTGAGGCGCAACCCGCTGCATCAAACTGAGGCAGGGAATGCGTTAATGAAAACAACATGGCGGATTTATTATGAACGTAACTCCGGGTAACCGCGAAATTCACATCGTGTTTGAAGCTGTATATTATCGTACACTGAGCTGTGCATGCGGCTTCGTTCACGTGATAACTATAAACTTAATTACATTTATAAATACTTATACCTCTACTTATAACCTTGAATGGATAAGATCGCTGGATTTCACATAATTATAGATAATAACAAAACTGCCTTGTTTTGGGGAGGCAAGTTCAGTAATGGACTAGGTAATATTCGCTGATGAGGACCCCTTTTAAAGACATAAGTCTGCAAAGGGGGCTTGCTCAGTTAGACCCAAAAAAATACATAAGTATCCCTTAAAAATAACACCGTTTAACCGCGTATAATCCATTTCAGTGCTTAATTTAACACTTTATCTGCACCCAACAGATTATAAATCACCATAAAGTTCATTGTAAATTGTGCTCTACATCTATATAACAAGGTATACAATATACTGTAATCTTTGTTCACTGTGAAAGGTTAAAAGGGTTGCCATGCGTGTAAAGAGATTTATGAACGTGACCACGATTTGAATAACGCCGGTTTTAATATTTTTCACGTGCGGTTTCGTTGCGCTCAAAAACCACGTCTGATTTGGTTTTGTTATAAATTCAGAATACCTTTCCAAAACATAGACGTATAAATAGAATAATAGAATGCGTAATATTCATAGAATTTTAAGGACACACAGAACCCGTATTCTTACATCTTTGTTACAACATAGCGAACCTACAATACAGATTTTCTCGGCGGCAGAATCATGTTGGGGACTTTTGCAGTCGACATATGTATAATATGCTTTGTCAACGTGTCGCCGACATTAAACCCGCCAGGCTGTGATGGCGGGCCATCGACTTTAGTGTGTAGGTAGATTCATTCAAGAATATTTCAGTAAACATTAAAACCAGCTAATTTTAACATTATTAGGTTTTTGAACGTCGTTTTACAGTAAGTATGTATCCTATTATTTTTACGAAACTCAACCTCTGAAAATATTTTGAAACCATTTATAAAAGCGAAAAGGGAAATTATTTACTGATGGTTATTTATAATTCGTTTATTTTATACAGAAACATGGCAACAATATCATCATTGACACAGGTCGTAAGCTCAGAGGTCGTTCGGTTAATTTATCGCGCCAGTGTTGCCATAAATTGTCATGTTTTTGGTTGCTTTAATTACCGTCGTGGCGAGGTCGAATAGCGAGACTTGGTCGTAGAAATTAATGTGGTAATTAGGCGAGGATAGTGAAACTCTACAAAGACTGAGAAATTATGCTTTAGAAGCTACAAAGTGCTCTTTGAAGCAAGATCGATTTTTGGTCGCATAAACTCGACTTGGTCTAGGGTCGATTTTACAGTGAACTACGTTTTTTAAACCATATTTTATCGCACATTCTATTTCACTACGGAATTCAAATTTTCAAATGAGATCTGTAAACAAAAGAGGTCGACAGTATTGTCACAATATTTGAGACCTTAGGTTAGGTTAGTGATGTATATGTAGGTAGCCATACCTACCTACTCATTGTACACGCGCGGCAGTGCACCGCGCGTCTTGCTTTTTAGTAATAAACGAGCTTGCATCGTAACTGGTCGTTTCACTCAGCCTCATACATCTCACTGGCGAATGAGTTCGGTCTACCCCCACGCGTTAAAAGATAGTGATAATGAAATCCTTTTTGGGGAATTTGTCTGTGTTTGATCATAAATGTAATGATTGGATGATCCACAAAGGCAAACTATTACAATATATAAAGATTAATAGTGTGAGCGACGAGCACAAAGCCGGAGTTTTGTTGACGCATCTCACGGAGGAAACCTACCGTCTGGTGCTCAATTTAGCGTTTCCGAGGGAGTTGGATGCCCTCACGTTTCAGCAGCTCGTAGGATTACTGGATGGTCATTTCAAACCCAAAAAGTGCACATTCGTGGACAAGGCAAAATTTTTTGGAGCTACCAGGAAATCAGGCGAATCATTAGGGGAATGGGCGGCGCGATTGAGAGGTCTCGCAACATATTGTGACTTCGGTACCGCCCTCGATACGAACCTGAGGGATCGTTTCGTCCTCGGCCTGAACGCCGGTCCAGAACGGGACAAGTTGTTCGAGCAAAGTCCGTCTTCATTGACGTTGACGGGGGCTATTGAATTGGCGGAGCAGGCGGCTTGTGCTAAAGAAGCTAAGGCCTTGTACAGTACCAGTGAAGCAACCACTGTCAAGGAGGAGCCGATATATCGTGCGGGATTCCAGGGTAAGGCGAGCCGTGGCCGTGGCGGTGCGGGCCGAGGCGTCGGCGGCAGCGGCGGTGGCGGCGATGGCGGCGCGAGCGGCGCTGTTGGGCCGCCGGCGGCGCATAGCGATTCCGCTCGCTGCACCGTTTGCGGAATGAAGAATCATTACAGTGATCAGTGCCGTTATAAAGGTTACAAGTGCCAGAAATGTGGTAAAAAGGGTCATTTAAAAAAAGTTTGTGGCGTTACAAATCAGTCAAGTGTTTTCCATGTGAAATCTGATCAGGATTGCAGTGACAACCAGGACTCCATTTGCGAGGAATGCCAGAACTTTAATATAAGGTACGTGACGGATAAACCTATCACGATAGACTTAACCTTAGGGAATCAAATTATTTCAATGGAACTTGATTCAGGCTCAGGAAGAACTGTTATTTCTGATAAGTTGTATAAGAATAAGTTTTCTAACTATAACTTACAACATTGTGCTGTAAGCATGTGTTTATACAACGGACATAAAATATCTCCCCTGGGTTTTTTTTCGATAGCAGCTATGTTCAATAATATGCAGAAAAATATTAAAATTTTTGTGATTAAAAATGGAGGCCCACCACTTCTCGGAAGAGATTTTATGTCCGCTTTTAATTTGTTTATCACAACTGATTTGAAATCTTTACAGTGCAGTTATAGTCCTGATAAAAATGTTTTGGATTTAATTGAAAAGTTTCCAGATTTATGGCGTGATGAGTTAGGCTCATTCAATAAATTTAAAGTTCATTTACAACTTAAGGAGAATTCGGTACCTAAGTTTTTTAAGCCCCGAACTGTACCCTTTGCGCTGAAAGATAAGGTCGAACAAGAATTGAAGCGTTTAGTTGACGCAGGTATTTTAGTTTCTGTAAACCATTCAGAATATGCCACGCCGATAGTACCTGTTTTGAAGGAAAATGGTAAAGTTAGGATTGCAGGAGATTTCTCGGTCACGCTTAACAAAGACCTCGTTATAGAAAAGTATCCGTTGCCTAGGATAGAGGAGGTATTCGCTAAAATCGGGGGCGGCGACCTGTATAGTAAAATTGATTTAAAAAATGCATACAATCAGTTTATTTTGGATGACGCTTCTCAAAAGCTCGTAACTATCAATACACATAAGGGCTTATATAAGCAAACTAGGCTTTTGTACGGCCTAGCCAATGCGCCAGCGATTTTTCAAAAATCATTAGAAACTCTCTTGGCAGGAATCGATGGAGTCAGCGTCTGGCTCGATGACATTTGTGTCACAGGTCCTGACCGGGAATCACACTTAAAGCGGTTAACTGAAGTTTTACGTAGGTTAAATAACGCGGGTCTACGTCTACAGAAAGAAAAGTGCGAGTTTTTCAAGAAAAATGTAACTTATCTAGGCTTTGTGATAAGCAAATCGGGGTTAATGACCTGCGCCGAGAAGGTCAAGGCAATATTAAGTGCACCGGAGCCTACAAATGTCACTGAAGTAAAGAGATTTTTGGGGGTCGTCAACTACTATAGGAACTTCATTCCTAACGCGTCATCCATCCTAAATCCTTTACACGAGTTACTACGAAACGATGCACCTTGGGTGTTCGGTGATAGGCAACGGGAAGCCATGGCGGCCGTTCGCCGCGAGCTGGCTTCCGAGCGCGTGCTGGCGCACTTCGAGCTGGTGTTCGCAGCTTCGGGTTGGGTTCGCAGCTGGTGCTGACCGTGGATGCGGGGCCCGCCGGCCTCGGTGCCGTGCTGGCGCAGCAGACGCAAGACGGCCAGGAGCGACCCCTCGCTTACGCCTCTCGTTCGTTGACCGGCAGCGAGCGAAATTATAGTCAGATACAAAAGGAGGCAACTGCTATTATATTTGGTGTGAAACGGTTCCATCAATATTTATACGGTAGAAGCGAGCCATTCATACTTAGGACCGATCATAGGCCCCTGGTGTCTATATTTAACAATAAAACCGGTATTCCAGTGACTACAGCGCTGCGCCTGCAGAGATACGCTATTATGTTATCAGCGTATAATTATGTAGTTCAGTATGTGTCGGGCGATAAAAATCTAGTAGCGGATTATTTTTCTCGCGCGCCTATGAAAGAGACGGATAAATGGGAAGAAGGCGATAGCGAGATTGATAATTACTTTGCGCTTAAATTCTTAGACGACACATCTCCCGCTACTACGAGTCGCGATATCACACGGGCGACCGAAGGCGATAAGACGATTCAGACCGTCGTTAAGTACATGCTTAGTGGTTGGCCGCGTAAAATAACCTGTCAATCTGTATTGCCCTATTTTCAATGCAAATCCGACTTGCAATTCGAAAACGGGTGTTTACTTAGAGGCCATAGGGTGGTTATTCCGACAGCACTCAGAGAAAATATGCTACGTGAATTACACGACACACATTTAGGTATTATTAAAACTAAAAGTAATGCCCGAGGTAGAATGTGGTGGCCAGGTATCGATAACGACATCGAACAGTGGATAGGCGGGTGTGAGACCTGCGCCGGCGTGCGCGCCGCGCCCCCGCGCGACCTCGCGCCCTGGCCCGCCGCCTCCGCTCCCTGGCAGCGTGTACACATTGACTACATGACCGTCGGACAAAGGGTATATCTCGTGTTAGTAGATTCATATAGCAAGTGGTTAGAATGCCTACACATGCAAAACGGTACGACTACGAAGGCATTAATCGTGAAATTAAAAGGTATTTTTTCAACCTTTGGTATTCCAAACGCCCTGGTATCAGACAATGACGTTAAGATTAATTCAACGGAATTCAAAACATTTTGTTCAAGTAATGGCATTAAATATATGACTTCGCCTATTTATCATCCGCCAAGTAATGGTCAAGCCGAAAATTCGGTCAGAACATGCAAGAAAATGCTTAAATGTATAATAAAAGATAATCTGCCATTGTATGAGATAAACGATTTACTATTAGGCCACCTTTTCAATTACAGGAACTCGGTACACTGTACCACCGGTGAAAGTCCATCTAAATTAATGTTTGGGAGAAATTTAAGATCTCGCCTTGATTTAATCATGCTTCAGCCTGAATCTAAAATTAAAAGTAAATCAGTGTCTTGTAAGCGTAAATTAGAACTTGAAGATATTGTGTGGGTCCGTTGGTACAGTGCGCGGAAAGAGTCATGGCAGTTAGGTATAATTAAACAAAAAATAGGTAATCGGATGTACAAAATTGTGATAGTAAATTCAAAAGCGGAGTGTATACGCCATGTCGATCAAATTGTTAAGTATAGTGGTAGTAATGAGCAGTTGATTCGATCGGGCAGTTATAACAATACAGAGATGCCCCTGCCCCATCAGCTTCAATCACCAGGTCCAGGAAGTGCGATGCCTTGGGAGCCAGCTTTAGATGCTGAGAGTGGAGACGTTCAAGTTGTAGCATGCACTCCGGCAGTGACTGAAACTGATGATGGTGATTCACCAGTTACTCCTAGCAACGATGGAGTCATCGAATTTGATAATAATGATAATGGGGAAGATTGGGCAGATTGTGCCGAGGAAGAGTGTGCGAGAGAGACTGTCGCGATCGTAGACATGGCGGTGCCGCCAGCAGCTAGTCTGGAGGTGCCTGCGCAGCCGCAGGGTTCTAAAAGGACCGCCGCGCGTCTGGTGAACGATCGGCCAGCGCTGTCACCCACACTTTCGCGTACAAGGCGCGTTCCCATGAAAGACTATAAAAAGTATTTTTAAAAATAAGTGAACTTGTGTAATGTTAAATTTAATTGTTTATTTTGTTGTCAACAGATTTACTCCATAAATAATGGTGGAGGAATGATGTATATGTAGGTAGCCATACCTACCTACTCATTGTACACGCGCGGCAGTGCACCGCGCGTCTTGCTTTTTAGTAATAAACGAGCTTGCATCGTAACTGGTCGTTTCACTCAGCCTCATACATCTCAGTTAGGCATCAGGTTTACAATATTTTCGAAAATTATAAAAGTTTTCCATTAAGCTTCCCATACATTTAGCTCCTTGCAGGTTATATATCGGTAGAGAAGAACTATTTTTCGTATTAAAATTACGGCGATCCAATAGTTTCTTACGAACTCGGTTACGGCTTCCGAATGATTTGGAGTGATTTGTTGCAGCAGTACAATTTTCTCAACTTTCTCAAGTCAGCTTTAGCTAAACGAAAACATTTTCCGTTCTGTTACTGTGCAAGCTCGTACTAGCCACTCTGGTACGTATTCGGTCCCGATATTCATTCACGAACGCGCCTTTTAAAAATTAAACAGCATTCTTCAAAATCCTCTCTAAAATGGATGAGCGCTTCAAGCGCTGAAAATAAATAGACTGACTTTGACGCGGCAAAGTTCACGAGATTGATTCACCTGAGCCTTGAAGAGCTATTTCCAGTACAAATTGCCTCATTTTGTAAATTGGTTTATTCCTCGGGGCACTATGAAGAATGAACTAGAATACAGTAGAATACAGCGATGGAGCGTTGATTACTTTAGGTAAGGATGTTGTTTAGACAGAACGTAAGACGTATACTAGGGCAAAAACACGAAAATTAGGTGTTTATGAAGCCGTTTTCCGACGACGAAAATAATGATAGTGGCGCTTTCCAAAATATATGTCCTGTAACACTTATCTTGAAGGGTTTCTTGGAGGTCCCAAATGCTTGCCGTTAATTATCGTGTTAGTTTTAGTGTGTTTGTAGTTGCTTCGAACCCACTTTTTATCGGTGTCTCAAATTAGATTAGTAGGTACCAAATTCAGTAGTTATTCAAATAGTTCATATCTATTTCTTGGAGGTCCATTACGAGTAGCTTGAACAGTCAAAATAACGATATTAAACTTAAAAACGTATTTGCGCCTGCAAAATCTGTAATACAAACCTGACCAGTTACACGTCACCTAACCACAGAGGATCGTATTATCTTGTTATTTAGGGCACTACATGGTATGCTGAATCGAAAACAAGCACTCATTGCTGCATATAGGCGCGCGGAAATGCCCAAGGTCATTTGTCTTACTATTCGCCTTAAATTAAAGGATTAAATTTTTTTTTTAGTTTATTGATGCGACCATGGCCAATATTACAATGCATTTGACAATGCAAGACAATATTACAATGCATTTTGCAAGTGACCGAAAACGCTCTGCGTTTGGTAACCAAACGCTCAATCGATTATATATCAAAAAATGTGTAATTCTAATCCCGTTTATTTACCTAAATCTCACTAATATTATAAACGTGAAAGTTTAGATGGATGGATAGATGGATGGATGTTTGTTCCTTTATCATGCCAGAACGGCTGAACGAATCTGGATGAAATTTGGCACAGAGATAGATTATAGTCTGGAATAGAACATAGGCTACTTTTTATCCCGGAATTCCCACGGGAACGGGAACTACGCGGGTGAAACCGCAACTAGCAGCGGCTAGTTATGCATATTTTTAATAAAATTCACCTGATTACACTTTGTTACGTTGTCACTGACTAGGATGAAAACAATTTGGAACTTATTTTTAATGTAGTCAAATAGCCTATTAGGTACCCATTCACCTACAAACAAAGTCCCTATCCGCTTGATACCGTAACTTATTTTTCGACAACTAGCTATTTTTCAGTGGCCTTTGCAACGAAACAATTGAAACGCTATTTCTCCGTATTCCTTACTGATTTCGATTTTCGATACAGCGCACTCTAGCGCGAGCACTAGGCAATTGGCTGCACTTGCACAAAGCCACGATAAATACAATGCTCCGCTGAAGTTCCCCAAAGTCAGTATCGTACATTTTATATGAACGAGTTAAACTAGTTATAACGCTTCAAATATTCCCGTACCATTGAAATTTAGATCGAATATTGGCAATATACTATACCAGCAAATTATAATAATAATAATTCTGTATTTCCTCTTCACAATAGGTTACTTAAAATTAAGTTATTATATGCACAGTGGTAGAACGATATTGAACCTGTATTGTGAGAGGCTGGAGCTTGCTAGGTTTCATAAAAAACCTGTAAATACAAGTCTCCAGGGCCCCCACTCCACGTATTACATACAATACGGTACAGTTGGATCTTGAAACTAATCGTTTAGGTACGACAGTGGTTTTCTATCTATAAAAAAATATAAATACCAGCATTACAGGAAAAATTTTACATTTTAGGTAGAAATTTGTGAAAATCAAAATATGTATCTAATACCAGTCGAATTCACGTCAGAAACAGAATTATGTTTACATTGATTCCGGTATCCTATATATACCTAGATTTTCCGTGTCGTGCGCTCGAAAATGTTTCCTGTTTGGCTGTCTAGTCAATAAACGATCCGATACGTCCTCTTTTGTGTAAGTACAACCTGGGTCTCTTCGAGACAAGAGTGAATAGGTATCTTATAGACCTTTGTGATACATCGTCGGTCACATCGTCACTTACCAGTTTTCTGTACCCTTAGTCTGAGTCAATACAAAAATGTCCGATAAAAGTAATCGAGAATCATTGATGTCTTTTACGAAAAAAGCCGAGAATGGTAGTAGACACAAACGCAGAGTTGCCAAAAAAATCCGACATATCAGTCTTATTTTCCTATTCCTATGCTTGTGTGCGTAAAAGCACTGAAGTTATAATTTTATGCTCGTCAACTCACACATAGATGTTTTTGCCTTCGAAATCAAGAGAATTGTTGACTGAGCGTCTACCTCTATGACAGACATGTTTGGATAAAACTTAGATTCGGTACAAGCACCGAGTGAAATCTTTTCTCGTGTTTTTTTTCTTTACGTATCAATTGAAGGCATTTATATCTTTAACTACCTACAACCTAGTGATGAGTTTTACTCAAAAGTGGAAGCAAGTACTTTTTTCTTTAAAATCAGCTATAAATCTTCATTCACAAAAAGCATACAAACGTTATGTAGAGAACGGACTTGAAGAGTATAATTTCACTATCTAGCTGTTAAACTAAGCTATTCCCAATGGAAACAACTAGTGGTAAGAGAACCATAGTTTATTCCGTCAATAGTAGATTAGTTTTTCTTTCGGCGTAGCCACGCGAATCCCGAGGGAGATTTGAATAAGGTTCTATTCAGCCGGGAATTGAAACGGATGTCTAGCGTAGGTGGTAATTGTAACAAAAGCAGAGTTAAAACACCCCTTGTGTTACAATTACTACCTACGTTAACATAAAACATAGTTTTAACATAGCTTAGTTACTTTAGTAACAAAGAAAATTACGATCAAATAATAGAATTAAAACTAGTATTTACAATTTAAATGACGCGGCCCGAGAGCTGGTGTGTATCTGGCGCAGCGCATCAGCATTGCCATATTGCGGGGCAATGCAGCCAGTGTCTTGGAGACGCTTCCGACCGGTATGCTATGCACTCAAAAGGCCTGAGTATTCATTCTCTGATATCAGTATGGTGGTATAACTTGGAAACAGGAAGCACAGCTGATCTATCAAACAAAGCGCAATAATCGTGTTTAGAAAACTTGCACATTTTTCATTTTTCCACACCTTATATCATTTCACAGTTGAGAGTTCAGGCGCGATAAATTCTTGCCTCAGAGCTATTTAGAACTTCCACTTTGAACCTCACCACCTCGTAATAAAGTTCAGCAATTTAACAAAGTTGCTGGTATGTGTGGAAAATATCTTCTCTGCTGTGGAGTCTCATTCGTGTTTCTTTTACACAAGAGTGCCTCTTCTACTTTATCAATGGAAGGCAGATTTAAAAAAAAACGGATTTTCGAATTTTCATATTTCAATAACTTTAGTTCTTCAGTCTTACAAAATAAGGACTTAGAAAAGTCAACAGTCTACTAATTATCGTCGTTCAGGGTTGTGGTTATTTTAGGCAGTGGCCGTTCGGAGAACTGGTCGCTCATAGGAAGTGGCCATTCAAGACATGTGGTCGTAGCTGACAGGATCCCTATAAACTTTATTAATAAAGAAAATTACAATAAAATTATAAAAACAAATTAAACTAGTATTTATAATTGAAACAATAGAGCTAACTGCAGACTGTTGCTAACTATCTACAGGTAGCTCAACTGATTCATCAATATCAGTCGGAAGCGTGCCCAAGTCGCTAGCTGCATTGCTCCGTCCGCGCCCCATATAAAATAGTTTCATGGAATACCATAACAGTAGGTACTGAGCACATTTTCCCAAGTTTCGCAAGCAAGTTAAGTTTCGCGCTGAAGTTAAATCATATTCATTACAGTTCCGACTTCTTTCATCGCTCGAAAGAAGAACGTTTTCTTATGTCAACAGTTTGTCAACAGTGAGAGGTTTATGTTGTTAACATCGCTTGCATCAAATAGTGAATATGTTTGTGGTCCTGATTGGTTGATTTGGACAGTTTTTATTATTCCTAACAAATTGTAATTTAAGAACTGTACTTTACTACTACTTTTTTGTGTATTGTACTTTCTTCTACACTAATATTATAAAGAGGAGATTTGTTTGTTTGAATTGAATAGGCTCCGAAACTTATGGACCGATTTGAAAAATTCTATCACCATTAGAATCCTGATGAACATAGGCTATAGAATATACGAAGCCGCACGAAGCCGCCGGGGCGGTTCGCTAGATGTTAATAAAGGCTTTGCTAAGTACAATTTGTTTGGTATAATTTTACAATTGTTTTTGTTTATAAATAAACATTTGGCGCTTTCGAAGTGCGATAAAAAAACTCGCACGAGGTTTGACAGCGTTTTGACAAGGTAGCCAATCCGATGTTACTTAAACAATGAAAAGTTAATTGCTCAACACAATGAGAACTTTTAGTATTCTCTTGTATATTCACTTATATATATTCTCTTGTGTAATGTTGTATCGTTGCGATAACGAGAGTGAACGTCCGTTCAGCACGACGACTTGTAGCAGAATGAGTGCCCGTCCCTCGTTCCGTCGGCTTTTATAGTAAAAGCTATATCTATGCTCGAGTCACATCCATGAGTACCTACACAAGTCTTTATAAAGTCCAAGACAGACAGTACTCTGCCGTGCATGAAGCAATTATACACAGAGGCTGCATAATACATAATGTGCAGTTGGCACATTCGCAAGACATCAAGGGTAATGTTCTTGGCCGGTGTGGAAACTGCTTTATTTAACTACCACAATGGGGCTTGAACTTTAGTTCGACTATTGTCGGAATCTGTATGGTAATTTTGGAGGTTGTAACGGTTCGCTTGTAGGTCTTGCATATATGCCACATCGACAATACACACACGAAAAGTCACATTCGTACATCACATATTATATTCATCGATGGTACTTTCCACAATGCAGCTAGCGTCTTGGGCACGCTTCCGACTGGTATTGATATGGATCAGTTGAGCTACTTGTAGATTGTTTGCAGCAGTCTGCAGTTAGCTCAATTGTTTCAATTGTAAATACTAGTTTTAATTTAATTAATTAATTAATAATAAATATTATTTGATTGTAATTTTCTTTGTTTATTAAGATATTTCTTTCCACAATCATCTCTGATATTTAAAATAGTATTTTTTTCATATTTGAAACGAAGGGGACATGCCTTGTATCGCATAAATTGTTATGTTTTTTAAGCATTTTCGATAAAGATTACTCAGGAAAAGTTTTAGGGTAACCCAATTGACGTCAATTCAAATAAATCCACGCCTTAAGAAAAACATCGAACTAAAATACCGTTTTTTCCTAAACAATCTATCACAAGATAGTTTAATTGTTTGGAATGAAAATAAAAATAGAATACAAAGGGAATCTTCGGCTTATTTTTGCTAATAAATGTCCTAGTTAAAAGATAATAAGGAAAAACTTGATTGTTGGGCTTACCTACGCCCCGCGCCGCTCTGCTCTATCCCGTTCTAACAAAGTAGTCCTTCCAAACCCATTTTCACTTTTAAGGAACACACCAAATTAGTATAATTACTATGGATTTTCTGATGATGTCTTTAATTTTAGTTTTTAATATTGTATGTATGTTAGTTTTAAGGTATATATTACTATGGACCGTAGAATAAGTTAAAATAAGATCTGTAACTGTTCTATAGTCTGAAATAAATGATTATTATTATTATATGAAATTGTATAACCTATCAGAAATACAACAGAAGAGCTCTCATCATCCTCATCAGCCTATAGTAGTCCACTGTTGGACATAGGCCTCCTCTAATGAGCGCCATAGCGCCCTGTCTGTGCATCCAGCATCTGCCTGCATTCTTTCGCAAACCATCATCCCACCTGGTCGGAGGGCGTCCTATACTACGTTTGCCGAGTCGTGGTCTCCA
Organism: Eupithecia exiguata; assembly: GCA_947086465.1. Classification (NCBI taxonomy): domain Eukaryota; kingdom Metazoa; phylum Arthropoda; class Insecta; order Lepidoptera; family Geometridae; genus Eupithecia; species Eupithecia exiguata. The sequence goes on along the minus strand of OX352245.1, from coordinate 2,951,687 downwards.
CTCAAGAACACGTTACCCCAGCAGAAGAGCTCTAGTAGGTACCTATATGTCACTGTTCTGGCGGAATGACTATCATCAAAAGTGGCTTAGCTTTTCAAACGATAATGAAAGTGGTCCAGCATCGATAACGAGTGCTAGCACATGCCATAAAGTGCACCCGAGTGGCCTCGAACCCGTATAATGTTATCCCAAGTGATTACCGTGAGCCTTCTATATCGGTGTCGTTTAGACAAAGCCGGGGAGATAAAACAGATGGCCAAGTGTGACTTAGCACATACTGAATTGGATGCTTTGGTTTTATGAAGGAAATGTGACTATGACATATTTTTTTGTAGCGAAGAAGTAGCCATTTTTTGAGTTATTCCTAATGTCTCAGGTGAGATGCTTAGTGTGTCACGAAAAGTATTCCTTATGGATGAGCCTGATGAACGAATGCCTGACTTCGTGTGAGAGTGAGATGGATGCCTAATTATAATGTTTAGTGATATAATGCATACTCATTTTATTTTTATTATGTTTTGAATTTGAATTATTATAATATTTTTGTTTAAAATTCCTATGTGGTAATTGCTATTATTAAATTGTCCATAGCCAGTGACGCGCTCTACGCTAAGGTGCTACGGAAGACCAGCGCTGCAGTGCTCCCCGAGCTCCTGCAGCACACGCTGAGTGGTATTTATTTATTTTATTTATTTATTCAAAACATTACTACTATTTTTACAGGTATTACCTAATACAATAGCGTAGTCAACTAAATTTTCAACAATACATATGTCAATGAGCAAACTAAAATAATCGTATAAAAACTTAAATCAATACAATTTGTCAATAAGCATAATAGCAAAATAAATGTCACAAATCAAATCATAAATACCAAATAATATTAGAATAAAAAATTATTTACAGTAGCACAAATGGAACAGTATAGCCCTTGCGAACTCGCTCTGTGAACAGTGAAATACGTCAATATGGGCCGATACCAGATTGAGTGTTGTTATTGTGCGCGTTAGTAGTGCCTTGTTCCAGAGGTTAGTCTTTCCGCGAGGCACTGCGAACAGAGGCGGCCGTCTGCGCCGCCCTACGTACTCGTCCGGTACGCACAGCTTTATCATCTCCAAGATATCCTTTTGGTCTCACATTGTTTTATGATTAATTCTCTTATATCTTGTGTTTTCTTGTGTATAGTGAACCAATAAAAAAATTCTTATTTTTATAAATTGACATTGTGAAACATAACTCATCTATCTTGACATGATCTGATGTTACCTACTTAATTTAATTTTAATAACGTATCAATTTAAACTGAATTGATAAGTAATGTTCTTTTTTCAAATAGCAAGTTAACGTTAAGATTTTTTTTCGTAGTATAGCGTATTCCTGGCAGTTTTTAAAGCCTTTATCCTTCTTTAAAAGATTCAACGAACTTAAACAGTTACAGATGGGATTTCCAAAAGCTGAAGCAATTGTATTGGAATGGCCAAAGTTTCAATACGTTTTAAAAGTTTACCTTTACGATGCGTTGTCTCGTCTCGTTTTGTCTCACCTGGGAACAAAGAAAATTATGGTCAAAGTTTAGCGATGGATTGGTGAAAACAATAATAGTAAATCAACACTACTTGCACGAGAAGTGTCTGGATGATAGTACTTTGGCTACTTTTCTGTCAGAAATCTTAAAATGGGACGAATCAGGAATAAAATCAGAATTGATTTCCCTGATTCGGCCTAGTTTGGGCTGGAACCAGTGGGTTGAATGTGGAACAACTTGAAGGCAGGTTCTACGCATGTTGAGAAATTACAGTTTTTTATTGTTTATTCCGGAATCAAAAGTAGCCGTTGTCCGTCACCGGGATACCGTCGACCTTCCTGTCAAATGTTATGATCCGATCAGCAGTCTAGGTGTGAAAAAGTAACAGACAGGTAGGCAGAATTACTTTCGTTTTGATGATATGTAGATGATATGTATAGATGGAATAATTACCGCAGTTTCTTGAGTAAATCTCAAATTTCAATCCTTTAGGATTTTTTTTGGGACTAATCCCTCGGGAACAAAATTCTTATGGGACCACCTCGGAACTAATCTCCATACAAAAGCGAAAGAATTTCCCAAATCGGTCCATAATTGACGCAGAAATCGACGAACATACAAAAAAATACATATAGCTGAACATGGCAACCCCTCTTTTGTTTTTCGTCGGTTAAAAATATCACTTTCTTTACGTTGATTTACCTACTGACAGAATTAAAGGTGTGATCACGAAATAAACAAACTTTCTACTTCAAGTTTCTCTGAAGTTGTCCTTTTCGATTTAAAATTAGATGAATGGATTCCAGCAGGCAAAGTCACGTCTGTTTATCGATTTATTTTTTATATCTTTGCTCGAGAGGTTTCAGTGATACTTTTGTACGTACTTTATGGCGAAAAAAGTAAGAGGTGACAACTTTGCCCCCATTTAAAATCCTCGTAAACCAGCGTCCCTTACAAAAGGGTTGTACATAGATGTCCGTCTAAATCAGCATTATGGGAAATGCAAGAAAGCAACTTTGCAGTTTAGCGAAAAGGGATTGTCAGACGATAAAAATCCTGGTTTTATTCGAATAGGAAATGACTTTGTTTCTTCTAGAAAAAACTTCTAGGTACTAAAAAACTTCTGAGTAGGTACGTGGAATAGTAAGAAATTGCATTTAGATAAACTAGACATGAAAAACAGGTGATAACCTATTCATTTCTTAAATTACTTAAGAGGCGAACGTAACGGGTTTGGTTGTCAAACTCTGTCAGTACTCGCGAGATCTCTGTGGTAAAAAACTCGGATTACATAAAAATCTTAATCCTCTTATATCTTCAATTTTTTTTCTTTGGTTCCTTTATTTTAAATGAGAACACGATTGAGAAAAAAATACCATAAAAAGTCAGAATGTGCACTGTTTTGCACATGATTTGGTTGAGATCTGTAGCCTTCAGAGGTTCATTTAGATTTGCGTCCTCGCGCTGTTGGAATGATTTACCTCCTCCATTACGCGATACCAAGTCGTTAATAATAATTAATAATTAATAATAATTATTAGGCCTTTTATTTCCAAACTCCTTAAGTGACTATGTACAAAGTTTTATTATTAGTATTTTTGCTTGTTAGTAGGTTATTAGGTACTTATATAATACTAGATATTATTTACAGTTGTAGTGAGTTGGATCCCTTCTTGAGTAAAGGCCTCCTCCATATTCATCCATGACTGTCTGTCGATTGTCTGGCTCAACCAGCTTTCTCCTGCTATTTGGACTATGTCATCAGCCCACCGTCTATACGGTCTGCCAACATTTCTTTTGCCAGCTGGCCCCTTCCATCGTGTAGTCTGTATGGTCCATCTTTTATCGGTGAGGCGAGAGATGTGCCCTGCCCATTTCCACTTTAGTTTTAAAGCTTGTGCGAGTGCATCTGTTAATTTAGTCTTTTGTCTGATTGAACTGCTTCTTATTTTATGTATTTTTCGAATCTTAAGAATGCTCCTTTCCATTGCTCTTTGTGTAGACCTGACCTTGAGTTTAGCTTTATTTGTAAAAACCCATGTTTGACACCCATACAGTAGACAAGGCAAGAGACATGTGTCAATTATTACTTTTTTCATACTTAGGCTGTAGTCTCCTTTTAGTATTTCTTTTAGTGACCAAAATTTCTTCCATGTAATATTTATTCGTCGTTCTATTTCTTCTTCATTGCTAGTCTTATTAAATGATACTTGTTTGCCCAAATAGACATAGTTATTGGTGTATTCTATATTGTTATCATTCACATTAATAGGCATTTTGTAACTGTTTGTCATTATTTTTGTTTTGTTTGCATTCATTTCAAGTCCTACCATAGAACTTGTTTGGGCAAGCAGCTGTATCATGTCTTGTATTTCCTCTGGTTTTTCGGCTAATACTACTATGTCGTCAGCAAATTGCAGATGGCTAAGGTAAGCTCCATTTATTTTTATGCCTTTGTGTTTCCAATCTAGCTTCCTGAATATGTTCTCCAGTACTGCAATGAACAGTTTTGGAGACATAGGGTCTCCTTGTCTGACTCCTCTTTCTATTTTGATGTCAATACCTCTGGTTTCCAGTTTTACATTGCTTGTACTGTTGGCATATATATTTTTTATAATATTTATGTATTTCTTGTTAATATTAAACATTTGTAATGCCTTCCAGATTGATTTATGGCTTATGCTGTCAAAAGCCTTGCTATAGTCTATAAAGGCTACATACAGAGGCTTGTTGAACTCCTTGTATTTATTCATAACCTGTTCTAATGTGTGTATATGGTCAGTAGTGCTGAAACCAGAACGGAAGCCTGCTTGTTCAATTGGTTGTGACTCATCGATCTTTGGTGTTATTCTTCTCAATAATATTGATGTGAAGAGTTTATAAATGCTTACTAGTAGGCTAATTGGTCGATAGTTACCAATGTCTGTTGCATTTCCTTTTTTATAGAGGAGAACAATGTCCGAGGTGCACCATTGTTTTGGTACAGTTTCAGTGTCTAATACCATATTGAATAGTCTTGTAAGTGGTTTAAGTAAGATAGGTGCCCCAGTTTTTAGAGCTTCATTGGTTAACCCATCTGGTCCGGGACTTTTTTCAGTTTTTAGTTGCCTTATTTGTTGAAATACTTCCTTTTCGTTTATTGGCTCGATGATAGTTGTATGTTCAGCTTCACCCATTTGATTATCTGTAGTGTTGCCGTTATCATCTTGTCTTTCCTTATATAGTTCTATGTAGAAATTTGTTGCCATATCTAAAATGTCTTTTCTTGTTTTGGTTTGTGTTGAATCATTGCCAAGTTTTTGTATCCATGATCTATGTAGGTTAAGTTCTTTGAAAGCTCGTTTTGTGCTTCTAAATTTCGTTAGGTTCTTTACTATAATTTCTTGCCTGTGTTTTCTGTAATCTTTTTTAATTGCTTTATTTGTTGTTTTATACAGTTTGCTTAACTCATCCCTCATATTTTTGTCCTTGTTCTTTATTTTACTTAACTCTGTGCGGCTTTTAATTAGTTTCTTGGTTTCTTCGCTAAAAATATTATGTTTTTTCTTTTTTACCTTTGTGTTTTCTATTGTTAAGCTACATTTTATTGCTTTTTCTATATTGTTGTAGAAATCTTGGATATTTGTGGGTTCCTTTACAATGTCATCAATATAAAATTTGAGATTTTCTGTATATCTTTTGATTTCCTCTTCTGTTTTAGGGTTTATCTGTTTATTTTTAAAGTTTCTTCTGCTTTTCTTGGAGTTTTTCAAAACAAATGTTGCTCGAACCATTCTATGATCGGATGGATAGTTGATATTGTGCAATACTTCTACATTTATTACTAGTTTAGGGTTGTTTGTCAATATGAAGTCAATTTCATTTTTTGTTTTATTATCTGGTGATTTCCAGGTCCATTTTTGGTTTGCTTTTTTCTTGTAGTAGGTGTTCATGATCGATAGTTTGTATTCAAGGGCATATTCTATAAGTCGTTCACCCCTTCCGTTTCTTTTGCCGAAGCCATAGTTACCCATGATAATATTTTCTTCGATTTTTGGTTGCCCACCATCACCCATTACTAGCACGGTGTTGTCTGCCATTGTGTGAGCTTTCTTGATGTCGTTGTAGAATTTGCTAATTTCATAGTCATTGGCACTTTCTGTGGGTGCATAGGTTTGGATTATGGATAGGTTAAGTTCTTCGAATTTTAGTCGAAGTAGGGCTACTCTTTCTGAAATTCCAGTGAAGTTTGTAATTTTATCTTTTAGTGCCTTCTTTATTAAAAACCCTACTCCATGCAATCCTTTAGTTTGCCCACAATAACATAAAATATACTCCTGATATTCTTCAATATTACAGCCCATTCTTCGAACTTCTGATAGTCCTAATATATCACAGTTAATATTTTCGAGGGCGTTTACAAGTTCTAGGTATCTTTCTGTTGTCAGTAGCGATCTCACGTTATATGTGCATATTTTTAAATTGGTCTCATCCTTTATGAACCCTTTGATGGCGTTATTAGAAGATGGAGGGTGGTGGTCTAATTTCCCACGAGGACCAGTCGGCTTGGGAAATGTTTTATTTATAGTATTTTGTTCTAGCTGTTGAATTGTTGTTGATTTCCGGTGTCTGATGGCACTGTCCTATTTGCTGTGCCCTGGTGCTGATGATAGTGAGTTGGTTCTTGATCTCATTACATCAAATGCATTTATTCTGTTTGATTTTGATGAGGCATACTGTTTTCGAGGTTGCTCAGGTACTGAGGTTTCTGGTGACAGCAAGGACAAGTTCCTTTTGCGGTTATCCTTATCATAGGGCCCCTCTTTCACTATCAGTTTGTCATATTTTATAACCGCATAGTTGCCCTTCTTTCTTTCTTCAATAAGTTTTGTTTGAAGCTCCTTCCTTTTATCCAGTATCTCTTTTGGAAAATCTTCGGTGATGTACGCATTTTTCAGCTTGTTTTTGTTCTTCATAATTTCGATTTTTTTCCATCCACTAACAAATGAAATCAGTATTGGTCTGCCTTTTTCGTTATTGTTGTCTTTTCTTCCGATGCGGTAGATGTTGTTTACATCTCTATTGTCGAAGGAGATTTTCAGATCATTTTTGATTTTTTCTCTTGTTGATTCCATTAGCTCTGATGGCGAGCGTTCGCTTTCTTGCAATCCAAAGATTATCAAGTTGTTAAATCTTTTGTTTTTCTCCATGCTCACTATTTTACTTTTGAGTTGTTGATTTTCCGATTTTAGCTCAGCAATTTCACGTGAAAACGGAACAAGTTTTTCATCCATTTGTGATATTATTTCTCTTGTTTGTTTGGTCATTTCCATTTTCATTTTGTCGAAAAATTCACTCAGATCGTTCATGGCGTCTTTTTCATTCATGTGGTAATGCATGGAGATTTGCGTCCTCGCGCTGTTGGAATGATTTACCTCCTCCATTACGCGATACCAAGTCGTTATACATATTTAAATCTAAGCTCAAAAAAATATTATTGTCTAACCAAAAAAGCTCCTAAGACAAAACACATACCCAAAATATACATACCTACTAATTATTCTCCATTTTCTGCACGTAAACCTAACAATTATTGTTGTATTTATATAAAATTTCTTTTTACGTTAACTTGTTTTTCTCACCATTAATGTTTCTCTAACTCTTGGATTATATCGTTACTTATACCTTATACAACTACATTATAATGTGGGTGTATTGGATGTATTACTGTTAGACTTAGTTACTACTCTGTGGACTGTTACTCGTGACGTGACGTCACCCTAATAGGTTCTGACTGAAAACCAGCGTCGTTATCGTCCTCGGATGATAACGACAATAAGCTGAGGCAGGACCTGATTAGCCGCGCACATAGGGAAAGACCAATTTTTCCTACTCTTGGGACTCTACTACATGCTTATTTTTTTACTATATGTTATAAATTTAAATCTCAAAGTAGGTACATATTATGTTTCTGTTGATCACGTATGTTTTTGTATTTCCCTTTTTTGTAAAATATGTGTGTGGCTATAAATAAATTCTTTATTCTTTAGATCTCAAGAATCCTGCGGTCTATTGAAATCACTTATGGTTTGATTCCTATGTTATTACTTATTACTAATTATTTAGCCTTCAACCAGTTTTTTCATAAGTTGTGTAGTTTTATTGTAAACAAGCAAAAACTTAATTTTTGCGCTTACGCCGCTCCAAAAACGTATGCTCTGTCCCGCTCCTATGAACTCGAAATCCTATGCCTATTCTTTTCACAAAACGGCGCGTTTCGCCCTCTTAAATCCAATTTCAACTGCGAGTACGTACACTTAGTGCAACAGAGACAGAGAATAGAGAGGCCTATACCCAGCAAAATAGATAGTGCAACCCGTTTCTAAGCTGACAGCTGGGGCACAAAACAACCTAATCCTCGTTAAATCTACAAAGTTCACTGGAGCGGAGGTATAAGAAAATCGCCCGAGCATCCGAGTATCTGAGCATCTGGGTATCGAGGTGTATCCGGATGGAGAGGTTCGGATACTGTACAGCTATACTCAGAATGTTAGCAGACTGGTTTGGAACCTTCTCAAAGTATGTATTTTCTGATTTGATCTGCAGGTATTTGTTCCGGGTGTTCTGGTCGTTTTCTATGTTATCAATATCTATCTATGTAATGTATTGTATTACCTTATATAGTACCCATAACACAAGATCTGCTTAGATCTGCTTAGCTTGGGACTAGATAATGCTGTGTGAACTATCAAACAATATTTATTTATTTAACCAGGTATTCCACTTTGATCAAGTAAACTGGGCCACTTTTTACCCGGTAAAGTGCGTGCGATGCAGGGAACAGAAGCTAGTGAATTTTATAAGGATAAACTGTGTGCATCTGGTTGTGCTCGTAAATATTTATCGGGCATGTTTGAGCACTTTTACAGAATTAAATGAATCAAGAGCAGCGTGAGTGTTAATGCTTTGATAGCTTTTACGTGAGCCATTTTAAAGGTACATTTGCACAACTTTCTTGTCGTACATAATGATTTGTTAACCAACGAAAAGAAAAACAAAAGAGGATTATTTTCTGTATTGATCTACTTTAATATTGTTATAAAAAGATTTGCTAGTGTGTTTGTTTGCTTGAATTATTAAAAAAAAATCTCCGAAATTATTGGACTGATTTGAAAAAAAATTTCATTACTGAAAAATACTGGCTGTTCAGAAAAAATAAAAAACCTCAGACTCCTTAACTTTAATAGAGGGTATACGCTACTAACGAAAGCTTTGAATGATTAACAGTGATTGATTAAAAATTTGAATGATTAAAATTTCAGTAGAAATAGACCCGTTTTACCTTCCAATGTATATTTATTGCAGGATCACCAGTACGTTTCTAACCGGGTCAGCCTTTCACCCGAACTAACGAGTGTGAAGAAAGGTAGGTACACAAATTGAACCTTTTATAAACATCTTGTGAATCACTCAGGCATATTTAGAGGAAATGTTGATGTAAATTTTGGGTTGAGCTGCTTCATTTAAGTAATACGGGTGAAATTAACCCTAAACTTTATAGGATGCATTTTATTACAGATAAATAGTATTTACTGTTTAAGTTTTTAAAGGTTAATAAAGGTTATGTAGTTTTTGGAGGCATGCCTGCTGAGTAGATAGAGGCTGCATTTGATGTCGACATAGAACGAATCACCCACGTGAGTAATTTTTTTTGCTCGTTTTTTTTAATGGCAGGATATTCGATCCATTTTGTGAAAAGGACAGGCATATAATTTTGTGTTCACAAGAGTGAGACAGGGCACAGTAACGCAAGCCCAAAAATCAAGTTTTTGCTTATTATCAAAATTAAAAAAGGTTTTGAGAAAAACTAACCGTAGAATATTCTTTTAAACGTCGTTGCCTATTTTCTGACATGTTTTTTGAGAGTAAAACGTTGATACACTAGAAGTACAACAACAAAAACAACAAAAAACTATCCTTTCTTCGTAATTTTTATCATCAGGTGAAGTGATAAATATCGTGTTTTGAACCGTAGAATAATCAATAATGTTAATCCAACTACAACATAAATTTTAGTCCAATCAAAACAAAGGATAATTGATCGTTTAAAATTGAATCGAAAATTGGCTATATTCGAATATCCTGGCCTTAAGTTATATTTTGAATCAAAGTGCGCGCAGCGTCGCGTCTCGGTGTGAGTTGACCCTAATGTGTAAGTTTCTGACCGCTTTTGTTTCGAAAAGATTCCATCCCGTTCTGATAGCGAGCGGAATATACCGAATTAATACCATTTTGGGTAGAAAAAAAACTGTTTTTGTCGTCAAAAGACCGTTTGATCACAAATCTCACCTGATCACACCATCATTCACAATCTCATCTGTCACTTGTGACTTGTTGAAAGCTTTAAAGCGAGTCTCTCTGTCCATGAGCCGTAATACGTCTAATCCTTCGAATAGCCAGCATTCAAAGATCTTGTATATTTTTGACACTTATTTATCACGTATTGTATTCTTAAACTATCTCTTTGTTGACAAGGAAATAAAAGAATGTTACGCGCGCGACAAATTATGTCCCAAGCCGTGGTCTGACTGAGCGAACAGCCTCACCAGACAAGGTTGTCATTCGAGTTTGCGAAAATCTTTGGCCGTTGGTCAGCACGCTCGCCCGAGGCTGTGGCTGTTAAAATCCTTAATTAAATATTAAGTCCTTATTCCGTATGACTTGCTGTCGCCATTAAACCTAATGAAGCGTTATCCAAAAGATATCACACGGCGACACATATGTTAACAAATAGAGAACTCACCGACAGGCTACATCACCTTCTTTTCTGTCTGAACGAACTATTAGCTTACGAACCTTTGGTAGAAGAAACCCCAAAGAAGAAAACGAAGAATAAAAAATTTGTGACACGCCTATTTGTAATAGCAGAGATAGCAACAGCAATTGTTACGGAATAGGCTCCTTGTTTTGGTAGTTTAATAGGTATTCAAAACATGTTTATTTATATCAACGAATTTATACAGATCTCCTTTTCATAACAAAACAATATGAGTTATCTTAATCCAGAAATTACTATTCAATGTGGTGTTTTCTATTTATCTATGTATTGTATTATGTATATCAGTTATCTAGTTCCCTTAACACAAGCTCTGCTTAGCTTGGGGCTGTGTGAATTGTCCAGCATTATTTACAAAATTTATTTACAGCAGAGGATTAACTTTGTTTGTTTGTGTTAATTTAATTAATTTGTCCAGATATCTTTATTATGATTAAAATGTAAAAAAAAACGTAACCAAATGTGCCTTGTGCTCCAACGGCAAATGAATATATGAATGAATATGAATGAATGAAGAATGAGGGTAGATATCTATGTGTGCCAATAAAAACGAACTCGCAGTGACTTTATTTCTTCCGTGATCATGGCGCATGAAACTGCCGAAATATTGGACAACTCAAAAATCTTATCTTAGTGTGATGCTAACGACATTAATTCTAGCTTTATTTGATAACCTACTTTAAAGTACAAGTCGGAAACAATAGTTACAATTAACACTTAAACCACAGATTAGGTTTCTTTACTTTGTATGTTTAACTGCAAAAGCACTTTTCTCAAGTCACGTCGGAATCGCACTAGCCGCAGTAACAGCGCTAAGTAAAACTTAAGCTTAAGATACAATGTCTGCAAGCAACAGAAAACTTCATAAGATTTCGCTTTAAGGTGTAAGCGCACTACGCGTCAGCGGAACTGCGCGGCCGCGGCACTGCCGTCAAATTAGAACAAATGACGAAAAAGGCCGCGCGGCTTATTTGGTGATTTTGTTCTAATTTGACATAAAGTGTCGCGGCCGCGCATTTCCGTTGTAGCGTAGTACGTTTCCACCTTTAGTGTAAAGATTTGCACGATCGTCATGCTACGCCGTAGCACTGTAGCAATCCGCACAATTTTCGTAGCAATTCGTAGAATCATCGTAGCAATTCGTAGGATTTTCGTAGCATGGCTTCAATCGCTTTGAAACCCTTGTAACTAGACAGGCATCTAGAAATTCTTCCGGAAGGGCAAACTATCACCCAATATTATAAATGTGATGGTTTGAATAAATGTATGTTTGTTACGTCTTCACGCCAAAATTACTGAACGCATCGGGGCGAAATTTTGTAGAGCTGGAATAATGCATAAGCTTATTTTTCATTACGGATGTAAGCGGGTTAACTACGAACCTTATTTGTGTTGGAAGAACACCAACTTTTTTCTCTTTATCTCATAAACGGGATATAAATAAATAGTAATACGTTTCCATAGAACATTGATGTTTTTTTTAATTGGAATAATGCATCTTTATGCTTTTTTTTATCCCGGAAATAGTAAGTCGGTGCTAAAGTTTGGATCGAGGGATATTTGTTAATAAAGCTAAAACAAAAAACGGGTCGGACTGAAACTCTACAGTAGTTTTAACCCAAGAATAAAATATGTAACACTTAAGCTAATTTATCCCGGAAAACGCATGCGAAAGATCGGGCAGAAATAAGTCTAATTATAAACCTTTGAGAACTGGACATCCTGTATAGCTTTAAATTTGACTCTGAAAGATATTTTCAACAGCGTCAAAGGATTTAAAACTAAACTGAGATATAATTTCGAGTATTAAAGTCCCGCTCCGAATTCCGGCTTACACCATCCAAAGCTGGATTGCGCAGTCCGCATTAAAACGAAATGTAACATAACGTTTTATGTTTTACGGTTTGATAAGGAAATTAATTAAAGAGCTATAAGGCCTTTTGATGTTGTTGTTTGACAAGGACACAAAATAGTTCTCGTTTAGCATCACCATTTTGAAAAACTACTTTGATTCCCTTAATTTTACAACTTTTTAAGTTTTGCGGAAAAAAGTCATTTATTTGACCAGAAACATGCAGATTTGACAAGGAATAATAATAAATAGTTTTAAGTAGGTACATTTACATTTAGCAGGTGAGGTCAGGCCGGTCGTATCGGTCTGCCCCTAAGTCCATAACATACAGAAATACGAGTTGGCAACTAGGTACAGTCGAGTTGCAGTAGAAATAAACCAGTATTTTTGTAGGGTAGGTACAAACATTGCACGACGCCGTTGAAATGGGTCACGACGTTATTTTCCCTCGTTATTGGCTTGCTTTGAACTCGGACTTTATTTGAACTACCTTGGACATAGTTTCAAGAAATACAAGTCGCAAGTCTAAATTTTTATATTCTGAGTTTCTAGTAGGTACCTGTGGGTTTGCACAGTACGAAAAAAGTTCGCTGACCTATCGAATTGCAACGAATCACTCAAAATCATTCGAAAACTACAATCGAATTGACATAGTCACTAAAGCCCCGAAACAAAGAAGAAGAAGAGTTCAGATGCAACTATTATAGATCACTGTCATACTACGAAATGTACCTAGTTCTTCTATATTCGGTAGAGGCGCTGCTGCAAGCCGCTAAATGTATGGGAAGGAAACTTCGATCAAAATATAAGGGGGGGCCGGCAAAGCCGGACATTTTTGATCGATGGAAGGAAACGAAAACGAAAATCGTTTTCATAAGCTATGCGCAACCCGTACTGGTCTGTGAGCTTGCAAAAGTTTTCAACTGTACGCCCAGTTTCATTTACATACTAGGTTCTTCCCACGGCTTTGCATGCGTTTTTTCGTGATAAATAGTTGTCCATGTGCTATTCCAGGTTAAGAACTACACTTATGCAAAGTTTCATCTCGTTCCGATCATAACTTAGCGTGAAGAGGTACAAACATAAAAAAATAGCAATTTTTGTACGAGTTGTGATTTGTTTAAAATTTTCGGTAAGTATTTAACAGTTTCATCCAAAAAAGCTTTTTCCATACTGTATTAGGTATATATATTTTGAATGTAAAAATAACTCGCAATAAAACAAAGATTTATTACACAGGATGAATATTTCCCCCGCTCTACGGCATACAATAAATACAAAAATGGCCCGTTCACGTCACCATTCACTTTAATCACATCCCTATCTGTACTGAGACGGAATACTGAGCAGATTGGCTTTATTTTTATTTTATTTATTTTTATTTTATTTTCTTAGGGATAACAAACAGTAACACTTCAATATTAACAATACAAACTTGAATGAACTTATTTCTAGAAGTGAACCAACCCCTTTAACCTTTATAACAGAACAAATACAATGAAAAAATACTCTTTCCTCGCTGAGGTGGGATGAAAAGTACGTAACTTTTCATCCCACCTCAGTGAGGAAAGAGTATTTTGCACTCGAGTGCAAAGATTTTTTACATCGTGCTCTTTTGATTCCCTCGCTAACGCTAAAATTGAATCACGAGCGGAATCCTTCGCTTGCTCGGTCATCAAAATTGAGCACGCGGTTAAAAAGCAATTTCTTTGCATTCTTGTATAACAAATAACTAATCCCATCCCATTTTTAGGGTTCCGAACCCAAAGGGTAAACCGGTACCCTATTACTAAAACTCCGCTGTCCGTCTGTCACCAGGTTGTATCTCATGAACCGTGATAGATAGACAATTGAAATTTTCACAGATGATGAATTTCTGTTGCCGCTATAACAACAAATACTAAAAAACTATATATATAAATATTTAAGGCTTACATACAACAAACGTGTTTTATTTTGCCATTTTTATAGATAATGGTATGGAACCCTTAGTGCGCGAATCCGACTCGCACTTGGCCGGTTTTATAATCCGCGGATACTTTATAACTCTGTATTTTTTATCACCTTTTAAATTTCAGTTACTGACATGCAAAGGTTGAAATCTGAAACTAAAATCTCACCAACGTATTCTTGTCTTAGCTCTTCATTACCTTATCAATAATGCATATAGGGCAAGTCTGTCAGTCACTAAATCAGTTGGATTACTATTCATCACGCAAAGGTCAACGCACGATAAGGTTTAGTACGACTTCATTTAGAAGGGCACGAAAAAGGCACGAAAAAGGCGCGAATGCGAAAAATGCGATTTCTTCTACTTTTACGCTAGAACTCAATACACTCCGTTCCGGTTCCGGTCCGGTAGTTTTGGCGTGAGGAAGTAACAAACAACCATCAATCCAAACTACAGAACGGATCGGGCTGAAATTTAGCGTAGATTATCCCGTAAATTATATTTACATTAATAGATAGTAAATTACATTCCCCCATCTCGGAAAGACTATATTTGCTCTTCGATATCTGATTACAAAAGCCGGCGGAAAAGTTTCGTGTTGCACTCGAGTGCAAAGATTTTTTACCTCGTGCTCTTTTGATTCCCTCGCTAACGCTCATGATTCTAATTTCTGAATCCTTCGCTTGCTCGGTCATCAAAATTGAGCACGCGGTTAAAAAGCAACTTTGCAATCGTGTATAACAAATAACTATTTCACGGAATTAGAAATGACTTTTGAACGGTTCCAGAGAAACAACGCGTGCGAAGCCGCAGGGTGAAGCTAATATAGAATATTAAATCAAAGACTAAATGATAACAGCTCAATTGTTATGTAGATAACTTCATAGTTAAATACAAATTTATAAACAAAAATCATTAAGCCCTTCATTACCTTATAAATTATGCATTAGGGTAAGTCTGACAGTCACTGAATCAGTTGGATTACTATCATCACGCGAAGGTCGACCCACTCTAAGGTTTAGAACGACTTAATTAAGAGCACGAAAAAGGCTCGAAAAATCCGTTGATAATCGTTTATGGCGTCCGTGGGCTGATTTTTAGAGATATTAATGCGAAGGAATTTCAATTTACCTGGTATTAGGATACCATCTGTAGAATGAAATAGATATGTAGCTGACCGAAAAACCATCGAGTTGGTTTACTGCGCTCTTTGCAATTGGCTAATAGGTATTTGATGGTGCCCTAGAGATATTTCCAACAGAGGTATTTCAAACAGAGATATTTCCAACAGAGATATGACAACTTTATAAGAGCCTATACCATTATCGATCCATGTTAGTTAGGCAGTAACCCGGAGTCAATACGTTCAGAGTTCCCGAGAGGTAAGGCTTCAGTTAATATTGGTTCGTACAGATTGCATGGCTCTAGGGAACGCAGAGGTTAACAGCTATCTGATAACCTCTGTTAATCTCTGTTATTGATCCTAAATGTGTTTTATTTATGTAAAATATTACAAACTAGTTTTACACGCAGTTTCGTACGCGTTTTTCTATGGAAACGTTTTAAAGTTATTTCTATGCAATGGGAACTGATTTATGGGTTAAATAACCTATGTTTCATTTCAGGCTTAGAGCTACATCTATGCGAAATTTCAGCCCGATCGGTTCAGTCGTTATGGCGTGAAGAGGTAACAAACATCTATCTAAGCATCTAAACATCCAATCTTTCGCATTTATAGTAATGGTGTGATGAATTTATGTACCTAGTTAAGGTATAAAATAGAAAAAGAAAACGCGCTTTACAAATAATATTGCTTCAAGAGGGCGCGTCATGAGAAATTGTTTAGAACTTCTGCGAATTGCTCCGATTAAAGTACCTATATTCTAATATATTTTCCACCAATATTTCTTTGATTTTGTAATCAATTTGGTTACAAAAAAACAAGATTTTTTTAAACCGAGAAGGCACCTAATTCTAATCCTATGTGGGGGAACAGGATTTGCACTGACATCTCGCATGGGAGTGTATTGTGCATTGTCCCCCTGCCTAATCAGCCCAGCTCCTTGAAGTACCGGAGCAGGCAGGACTCCTGGCGATTGACAGCCTCGTTTCATTTTCTATGGTTGGGTTTGATGCCTCTAAGAGAATATTCAATGCCGTTTTCCAACTGATAATCGTCTTATTGGTTTTTATCTCATGGAGGGTAATGCCTACAAGCCCCACGCTGGGCGTGCGGGTTGGGGATCGCAGTTCAGTGGTAAATCTTTTCTGCAAGAAGCACTGCTGCCACGTGTATTTCCCTCAGTCGCCTCTTACGGGTGATGCAAATTCTAAGCCGGTACCGTAGGTGGAAAATACCTAAAACGAAAATCAACTAATAACGTGGTGTCAAAATTGCGTGTCACAAATAACGTTACAAAAATGTTTGGTTTCTTACGGCTTTGCCAAATATTTTTACTGACAATAAACATTTTTTATCTGTCGTACGTGGAATCACATAGATTTCATCTCATAAATCAACTCTGAGCCTTTTATATCAGCGTAATTTTCGTTTTCCACATCACATTTTTATTCCAATATACAAATTATTTGATGGCAACCCTAACCGCAAGTAATCAGAATCTCAAAATAGAACACCTTTATCAAAGACGCTCAAAGATGGCATTCGTCGTATTGAGAATGAAACTCTATTTAACCACGTATAGGGTATTTCTTTGTTTGCGCAGCTCGGCACACATTGGATTTGATTGAGTTGGGGACATAATCTCTGTGATTACATTGGCTGGCATACCTACCACCAATATTATCCTTCTACTGTACTTCGGTCTGAAAGCGATTTGTCCTGAACCGAACACCAGAATCTGACCTGAACCGAAAAAGGGCATACAACCCGGATAAGGAACATAATAAGATCACATGACAGGATATTTTAATAGTTACATTCATTTTGGTTTCCTTTATTTAGACTTTTTCCCTCCGACGGACGTGACGTAGGAAGTCCTGGATAACCTCCGTGGTGTAGCGGGCGAAGGACCATCTTCGAAGAAGGTGTTCGATTACAGCCTTTGGATATATGTTTGTAGGATCTGCAAATATTTGCCACCCGGAATAAATATATTCTGGGTGTTTTCTTTCTTGTTATGTTTAGAATTTTTCTGTACATGTGTTTAGTGGATGAAATTTCGTGTGTTTATTTGAATTAGATGGTTAGAATTAAATACAATTCGACCCAGTAGATAGCATCGTGATAGCGTTAAGACAGTAGGTACAACGTCTGTCTTGACCGCTAGTAAGATACAATATTTTACTACATAGCTTAAGTCCCTATAAGCCGATATAACAACAAAAACAGAATAAAATAAATATTTAAGGGGGCTCCCATACAACAAACGTGATTTTTTTGCCGTTTTTATGGAAAATGGTACGGAACCCTTCGTGCGCGAGTCTGACTCGCACGGTTTCATTTTATTTCCTCTTTTATTTTATATGCAAGTGTTTAAAATAAACACAGTATAATGGACCAGAGAAAGGACATTAAATGGGTATATTTTTCTCATTTTCTTCTAAAATATTTCCCAATTTAGCCAATCTACTATCTCGAATTATTTACGGTTATGTAAACACGACAACTTATCGAAGGACCAAATAACGATATTGAACCAATGGCCCTTAAATAAAGGAACATGGCGGCCGATAATAACATTATAATAAACAACGTAAGATCAAAGAATCTAATATATTTGTGAGTTATTCTCGATTCGTTGAATCCAGTGAGACGAGTCAAGAAACGGAAACTGTATACTGAAAACGTTCCTGATTCGTCCCATTTTGAGATTTCTAAGAATAAGTAGAATAAGTAGAATAAGTACTGTCTGTGTGTGTCTAAGTGGCTACAGAACTGTCATAGAGTATAGTAACTTTGCAGTATAGTAAACTAGTTGCTACCCGCGTCTTCGCACGCGCTTTAAGGGAAAAATAGCCTGAGTCCGTCCCCGGGATTTTTTATTTATATTTATTGAGGTAAACCACAGTAACAATTTCCAATAAAACACTTAAAATATATACAACAATAAGGCCAACCAAGGATACCGTCTACTGCCCAGCCGAATTTAATTGAGCTAAGACATAGGTACTTTCGAATTTATAATATGACTAGCAGCGCCTTGCGGTTTTACCCGCGTAGTTCCCGTTCCCGTGGGAATTCCGGGATAAAAGTAGCCTATATTCTATTCCAGACTATAATCTATCTCTGTGCCAAATTTCATCCAAATCCGTTCAGCCGTTCTGGCGTGATAAAGGAACAAACATCCATCCATCTGAACTTTCACGTTTATAATATTAGTGAGATAGTGAGATTACACTTTGGACTACCCGCTGAAATATCTTCCACTTCGTATCCTAAATTTTATTTCACTAAAGTAAAAGTTAACAAGAAAACTTTAATTTTCTACGCGATATAACCAAGTTTGTTCAAGCAAACATGAGATTTTAGCCAACGTTGGCCACATTCGCCGTTTTATTAGATAAATGCAATTACTGGCACTAGATTGGACCATTGTCGAAATTGTCTGCTCCGTTGAGATTCAAATCAGAAGAGTGACAGTGGTGTGAGTATAGAGCGGAAAACGAATCTACGTTCCGACTCGTAAAAACGAAACCGAAGTTTCTGATTTGTTTTTGTGCAAACGTTAAATCTTAAAAAAATCTTTATGTAACGGACATAAGAGTTGGTTTTGCACGAAAACTAATCAGAAACCGGGAAAATGAGACGTAAGTATTTGTCACATTTTTTGCTAATCAGTAAATAAGTCGCATTCTAAGCCGTTTTTCGTGTAAAACATCAATGGTGCTCGATTACTTTTATCGTTTTTTTTTTGTATCGACTTGGACTAAAGGTTCAGATTTACAATACCTACCTTAGTCCAAAAATAACATAAAATAATTTTATTCATTTATTGTAATTTTCTATAAATGAATATTTAGCTTAATAAATAAATATTTTTATCCAAAGGAAGTAATGATTTTTCTCATGAAGGGGGAATAATAATTAACAACTATGGCGACGAAAGAGTTTCAAACCGTTTCGGTAAAGTTAACTTTACAGAATTAAAAGTTAAACGAATGGCTGAATGACGTCAGGCCTGCGAACTGCGTTCCCCAACCCGCATGCCCAACGTGGGAATTATGGGCATATATATTACACCCCATACATAATCTTTAGATGGTCACCAACGAACGAGTTAAAAGCTTACCACTTGTGCCTTACACGACCGACGACCGACCGACGTAGCAAAACAGTTATCTCACAAACTTGACGGAAATTCCCTGTGAAATCGAAACGGGATGCATATTTGACGGGATAAAAACTTTGTGTTTCAATTAGCAGACTTTGGAACTGAGATAATTTATTTTAATCTTTGAAATCGGTGAAAAGTTTCGGCTTTACCGACAATGTCGTGCTTGTTACGAGATTCGTGAGGAAATCGACCTTTTTCTTGTAAACGTTCTGATTTAATTTACAAAGAAGGTTTTCAAATTTTGTAATAGATACTTAAAAACCTACTAAACTGTTTTAACTGTTAGATTTTCAAGTATCTATTACAAAATTTGAAAACCATCATCTAGTACTCGTAATACAAGCTCTGCTTTGCTTGGGGCTAGATGATTATGACAGTGTCCTTATTGCTCTTAGCAAGGATACAGTGTTTTAGGGTTCCGTACCCGAACGGTAAAA
Source organism: Eupithecia exiguata (assembly GCA_947086465.1). Classification (NCBI taxonomy): domain Eukaryota; kingdom Metazoa; phylum Arthropoda; class Insecta; order Lepidoptera; family Geometridae; genus Eupithecia; species Eupithecia exiguata. Next base: position 2,931,810 of record OX352245.1, on the reverse strand, counting down.
TGGGACCCTATTACTAAGACTCCGCTGTCCGTCTGTCACCAAGCTGTATCTCATGAACCGTAATAGTTAGACAGTTGAAATTTTCACAGATGATGTATTTCTGTTGCCGCTATAACAACAAATACTAAAAAACACAATAAAATAAATAAGGTACACACAACAAACGTTAAAACGGCAAAAAAATCATTTTTGCCGTTTTTATTGATAATGGTACGGAACCCTTCATGCCCGAGTCAGACTCGCACTTGGCCGGTTTATTTAACTGTTGACTAGTATAAGCCGATGATTATGATTGCTCTTAGCATGGGCGGCATTATCTCTCCCATTCATAATAACGTTAGCTATGTAAACAAAATAATTTTAAACGAAATTCCCACAACACACCTCAACAAATAGGTACAAATAACTGTCCGAACGTGGTTTTGCGTCAGAAGTTAAAAGTTAACGTGTAATTTGTGAAAAGGGTCTGAGAGTCCTGTAGATCCGGGTCAGGTAGACCGTCGGTAGACCGGTCAGTTGACGTTTTAAATATCAACAAAATGGTTCAAACCCGCGTTTATGCTTCCTGGGGTTGCCCGTGTTTTATTTTGTTTTTGTAAAACTTTACTGAATTCAACTTTGAAGCTACACCAATGTGCAGGTTATTTAAGAGGCGAACCTAGCGTGTTTGCTTGTAAAACTGGGACTAAGTCTCAGTACTCACGGGATTCCCGTGGCTAAAACTCGAATTACATAAAATTTTACATTTTTTATTTGGTTCATTCAAGGTGAAAAGGCGATTACGAAAAAAAATACGATAGAAAAAAATCATGAAATTGCACTGTTTTGCACATAATTTGCTCGAGATCTTCGGTCTATTGAAATGACTTAAGTTTTTATTCGTAGGTTATTATCTACTAATTACTTGGTTACTTCAGATAGTTTTTTCGTAAGTTATATAGTTTTCTTGTTAAATCTCCATTTTTGCATTTGCGTCGTTCCAATAACGCATGCTCTGTCCGGCTCCTATAAACGCGAAATCCTATGCATATCCTTTTCACAAAATGACGCGCATTGCGCCCTCTTAATGACATCTTTGTGATAATACAAATTGCAATCTTAGGTTGTACACTTATTTGGGGCTATTTAAATCTCTAAAACAATGGTTCGCTTCTTTAATATAAACGAATACATAAATACCATGAGAAATGTTTTGAGTCGGTAAAAAACTTATTTCCGTTATGATACGTTAAAACAGTCTCTGTCAAAGACACGTCTCTGATCAAAGGCGGAGTGTTTTATGTTGATATATGTAACTATTCATATAGTTACATATATCAACATAAAACACTCCGCCTGTGGGGGGACATCCCTAAAGAAAGGGTCATCCCTTTCGAGACTTTAAAACAGCAATTACCAACCAAGTTTAGGAAAAATTCTAACCTGGCAGCGCCATCTAGTTTCGATACTTAGCAAGCACTACCAAAAGCAATGGTATTACTCTAAATGTTATTCTCTTGCAATTTGCAACTAAAATTCCATTAAAGCCATATAGCACACGAGTTTAAAGCCTTGAACTAATTAAAAAGCTTTCAGAAGGCAGACATTATTAGAATTCAGCCCGGCTATGAAGTTTTGTAAGTTCCGAACGTAGTTTGCGCGATATGCTGTTAAGGTGATTCGTTTCAAGTTGGCAAGAGATATTTTTTTGGTTTGTGGTTTTGCATTTTTACTGCGTTCTATAAAGCACAAATTGTTATACGATCTGCAGATATTTGTTCCGGGTGTTCTTCTCCGAGTGTTTTCAAATCAAATTTCTTCTATTATTATATAAATAAAACCGGCCAAGTGCGAGTCGGACTCGCGCACGAAGGGTTCCGTAGGTACCATTATCCATTGTAGTGTTAGGTACCTACACTACAATGGATAATAACGTAACGTAAGTCCTACTTATCGTACGATGTCACTCAATGACGAATAGAACTGAATTGAGCGTTATTAAAAAAAAAAAAAAACGTAATCAGGGTTGCAAAAAAGCGTGTTTCAAAATGGTTAGGGCGTTAAAAGATGCTTCAGTAGCAAAAAGGCTCTGTGCCTGACATGTAATCGATCATTTAACTTATCCTCCGTTTATCCTGTAAAGGACATAGCACATACATCCGACACCGATATCGCACAGTAAAACACATTTATTTACGGGCTCCTAACCTTTAGTGTGCCTTAAGATACAATTTTACAGTGATGGCATAAAATAACAGTCATATTTGTGTTAGTAAATTATTATTTTATTTTCTTTCAGCCTGTGGGCAGTAAGCCTGTGAACGGTTTCCTCTGCAACCTCGATACCTTTATGGATGTCCTTCACAAAAATACCTCAAACGCGTTCACTGGCAAGCTTCGTGCTGCCTTACATGGCCGTGTGCATCGGTGGATGGCAGTTAAAGTGTTAACACAGTTCGAGGCAGAGGCGTTCGGGTACGTGAGCGGTACGTGCGGCCCATGTATGCGACGACCTTTACCAGCCGTTTATCCTGTAATGCCGTCGCACAGTCAGCAAATTAGTAACAGCGTGTCAAAAACATCAAAGGATATATTTCTTGTGTAGGTGCTGTAATGTTAAATGTAACAGGTTTTGCCATGATTGATTTGTGTGGCATTTAGCAGTACTCGTGTTTTATATTTGCAAACTAGCTGTTCTATTTTTGTTTCATTATTTTTATCTTCCAGTCAAAATTCTTTGCACGATTTTTTTACATATTTTTGGCATATAAGTTGATCTAAGTCCAGGACTACATGCATGCAAAATGTTATCCGTATTCGTTCAGTATTCACGGTGAATTGGTAAAGAAATACCAAAGAACAAACATTCACCGAATATAAACGATCGTTTCGCAATCATTACCAAGTAATTGCTTCATAATGAAACATTTATAAAGAGCTAGCTGTTGCCCAAAGCTTTGCACGCATTTTTTCGGGATATTCATTTATTCAGAACAATTTACAATTGTGTTGAACCAGCGCCATAAAAAGTAGATAAAAAGTATCCTGTGTCCGTCCCTTAGATACCATCTACCTCCCTGCTAAATTTCATTGAAATCCGTTCAGCCATTTAGGCAATAAAAGTAACAGACAGACAGACAGAGTTACTTTCGAATTTATAATATTATATAATACACTAGCAGCGCCTTGCGGTTTCACCCGCGTAGTTCCCGTTCCCGTGGGAATTCCGGGATAAAAAGTAGCCTATGTTCTATTCCAGACTATTATCTATCTCTGTGCCAAATTTCATCCAGATCCGTTCAGCCGTTCTGGCGTGATAAAGGAACAAACATCCATCCATCTATATATCCATCCATCCATCTAAACTTTCACGTTTATAATATTAGTGAGAAGTGAGATTCACAAAATTTGACAAATTAGGTATTTACAATCGAAACAAAATCGATTCGGCGCGGGAATAGAGCCATTTCCGGGAAATATGGAAGAATGCCAGTACCACCCGGAACTTGGCAGGATTCCTTGTAGGTAAGTGTTGGCTGTTACCAATGACGTAAGGCCATTACATCATGCTGTAGCTGTGAGCCCTAGTTCTGCTCGCTCCCTAACGAGGTCGGGAAATAAAATGTTGCCAGCGGTGATTGTGAAAAATTGGTCAGGCTAGTCACCTTTTAAAAGTATTAGGGTCAACGCCGGACGGGATGGCAAGAGATTTAAAATTTTACCAATGGACATTCAAACGTATTGATATAGAAATACGAGAATAAGTTTTATTCAAACTTTAAAATATACAATACAATAATAATTATAACTAATATTTACACTTAAATCTATTTTCTAAAAATCTAAGCCGTCACCAGAAGGCAAAGTGCTCAGAATGCTGGCAGCATTGCCACGTTGAATGGCAATGCTAATTCGTTGACCGAAATAAAAGCCAGCATTCCGATAACCTGTGGATTCTATTAGGAGTTTAGATAGATCTTTGTATACCATGTGCCCCAGGACCCCAAGGACAACAAAAAGTTCAAAAGCTAGCCTCCGAAATACGAGATAAATTGCTATGCTTTAAAATGATAACGTGGCATCGAAACGGATTTTTCGATTGGTAAAAATTTAAATCCTTTGCCATCCCGTCTAGGTCTGCGTTGGCCTTTATTTTGTCAAAAACGATTGCTGCCTGAGTTAAATTTTAATGTTCTTTTGAAGACGTAAAGTTATTATTTTTAGCTGTCAGTATTTGTCTCCACTCACTATCTGTTTATTACCGCTCTCGACCACACCAAGTTTTAATAAATATTTTATTCAGGATTTCAAAACATTGACAGATAAGAAAGTGAAGATGTAGCCTAACATGGAACACGCTTTTCCAGAACTTAACAACTACCAAAGAACTTAACTTATTTTGGATGACGCTGTGTAAATTGTCCAGCTATATTTCGTTTTTTTTTATTCTACTCACACGGAATTAGAAGACTGCGATTGTACTCTATCGGGAAAACGGATCAACTCTAGGTCAAAAGCTAGCCTCCGTAGATTATACAATACAATACAAAAAATCTTTATTGTACATCAGAAAATAACATTAGAAAGAAACATCAAATAAGACAAGTACAATGGGCGGCCTTATCGCTTAGAAGCGATCTCTTCCAGGTAACCTTTGGATGGAAAGAAGATTATTATCTGCAGAGGTTCCGACTCACTGCAATGTCAATATCAAAATTATCACGTTTCTTAACAAATCACTAACTTCAGGATAATACGTACCGAATCGGCAATTTACTTAATGGTCATTTGGCGTATTGGTCATTTCACGTATTGGTTATTTTGCGATTGGTCAATTTGCGTATTCATGATGTTTTTTTCATTGGTAATTATGCGTATTAGTCAATGTGCGTCTAAACGAAATAAATCGGTTATTTTCAATGAATCACACAAAACAAAGAATAGCATTTTTTGAAACACACATAAGTACATAAAAACAAACAAAATTTAACATAGAAACTGGAGGTTAAAAAGCTAAATTACACAAACAATAAGAGGCTCTAATTTATTCCTTCAGCGCAAATTATTTATTCTGTATGAACCATTTGAGCTCCCGTAAATTGTTTGCAACAGTCTGGAGATGGCTCAATAATTATTTCAATTGCAAATACTAGTTATAATTTGTTTAAATTTTTTGATTGTTTCCGTTCTTTTTAGGGTTCCGTACCCAAGGGGTAAAAACGGGACTCTATCACCAAGACTTCGCTGTCCGTCTATCCGTACCAGGCTGTATCTCATGAACCGTGATAGTTAGACAGTTGAAATTTTCACAGATGATGTATTTCTGTTGCCGCTATAACAACAAACTATACCGCTATAAGTACTAAAAAACAGAATAAAATAAATATTTAAGGAGGCTCCCATACAACAAACGTGTTTTTTTTCGCCGTTTTTTTTAAATAATGGTACGGAACCCTTCGTGCGCGAGTTCGACTCGCACTTGGCCGGTTTTATTTTATGTAAACAAAACATAATCATGTCAAAGAATTTACAAAGCACTCCCTTATTTCTATAAATTTGCATATTACCTAACCTACTGTGTATCTTTCGTGTGACACAAAGAAGCAAAATTGAATACATACATGCTCCACGTACCTACACGTGTTCCAAAGGCAAATTGAGTCAAGAAAGCATTCGCGCCAGTGAACTCCGGTTGAAACGAAAAGCGCGATAGAACAAAACGAACAATCTCTTTGTAAGCATCTTTGTGATTCTATTACCGATTCACGATACAACTTCGAGGAGAAATCAGCAGGAAACTTTGTTGGCCACAGCTTAAAAAACTTAGCTTAAATGTTGTACATCTTTTTTACTTTATCTAATAAATCATTTTAGGTAAAGGCTGATTGTGCCTCAAATATTATATATCATAATAATATTTAGTTATTATTTAATTCTAGGTCCTAGAGGTAAGCTTACTGTAAATTTAAACATTATAAACCTACATTAATTTGTTTATCATGTATCTCATTATAAGTGAACCATGTGTTTGTATGAGAATAAAGTTCTTTAAACCTAAATAACCTAATAAATCGATAAGATTTGTTTTGTTAATATGGTGCGTAAGCCCGCACTCTGGATAATGTCTAAGAAATTAAAAAAGTTCCAAAAACATTTCGATTTCCCCTGTAGGTGGAGCTAGCGGCGCTAGAGTCCGTAAGAAGTTCCAGAAATTTTCGTGGTTAGTTGGTTAGAGCACACCCGTACTGACGGTGGGGCGCTGGTTCAAGTGGGAACTTCATTAATTTAAATCGTTAAGATTTTAAATTAGATCAAAGGTTATCTTTTACAGTTTTTCACACAAAAAATTAAGTGAGCCTGGTTTGAAGCCAGAGTGAGGTATTTTTTTCAGACAGGTTGCAATTATAACCTCACCATAGAATATAAGCTTAGAATATACTAATTATAACCTCCTCAAATTGAAATAGGTATCTAATGATAGTAAAAGGCTCCTTTATACCAAAGGATCCTCTGTCCGTATTACGAAAGATTGCTTAGTCACATATCGGTTCACTTAACTGTAACCGGACTACTGAGACTACACCCTTTGTATGTAGTGTAACTATTTCATGTCTGTAAAAAAAATATTAATAATAATAATAATCATTTATTTCAGACTGTAGAACAGTTACAGATCTTATTTTAACTTATTCTACGGTCCATAGTAATATATATTTCTTTCATCACCTTGCATTATTGGCTCTTCCAATAACCAATGAAACTTAGTGATACGGAGTGATCTAGCTATCTCAATCTGCGGCAAGGTAAAATGCCATTAGACCCAGGCCTGCGCTGCCAAGTTTCGGACGCACTTGGGCCTTCCAAGTCACATTAGGCCGAAATCCCTCGTTCATCACGTGACTACCATAATTTTGTCGTTAGTGTCCTGTTTTTTAAACGGTTTTGTTTTGTCATGGTTTTATTAATTCCTTAGTATAATTAAGTAGGTACTTTATTAGCCACGCTCATGAACAAGAAAGTGAAGTATGTTTTTTCTTATTTTATTAAAGTTTCTTAGTTATTCTTTATCAGCAACATCATACGGTTTTTTGCTATAGTGCTTACCCGCACTTTGGGTATCTCAAACAAATGAAATAGGTTCCCAAAAAATTTACCCTGGAGTCCCGCCGAAATCGAAAATTTTTGGGAATTTCATTTCTTCAACAGCATACGGTTTTCATTTTCTCTCCTTGAAAGCACCGCTGAAGTGCAGCACTAAAATGTGCTTTCAAAAAAGGGTTTTAACTCGTAACAATTAGATGTACTTTTGATTGATGGCATCAGATGACCGACAGCTCGCGGACCACTCACTCGTTTGAAAGCCATTTTGTCACTGTAAAATATATCTAAAGCTAACGAGTTTCAACCCATGTTTGAATGCCATTTTTGTGCTGGGTGGTCGTGGATTGATTGTCTCTGAATTATGTTACTGTCTGCGATGTGTATGCCAAACCAAATGTATAGTAAATGTTTTACCTAAACTATCTAATAAAACACTGTTTTAACCAGATTGATTGACGCGTATATTACTGTGACCCTGGAAGCGGAAAAGCCTCCGAAACGTCAGGTTATAAACAAAATATAAAATATACGCGATCAATTCGGGTAATGGTGTTTCATTATGAGTTCTCGCGAAAATAACCTTAGAATATACTATCTAAACTATCTACTTCAATCGAAGGTAGGGAACGTTATCGAAATACCTACTTAGTAATCGATATGCTGCGAGCATAAATCAAAACCAGATCCACGGAATGTTGTACAAAGCAATAGTTCGGTTTCGACAATAGTTCGATTTCTGCGGTTAGAATCCGAATTCATAGCATTCAAACATTTAGTTACAACAAGTTTTGCCAAGTTCTGCGTTTTGCGGCCCCAAAGCTTATGCTGATGCCAATTCGTGTTTATTACTAGTGGCTTTTATCAAACAATGCTTATGATACGAAACAATGACGTCACAACTCAGTACTGAGCAAGCTCATTATTAAATTAAATACTTTTAGCTCCGTTACGTTTGCGTTGAGAATAAAACGCAATAATAGCATCAACATTATCATATCAGCCGGAGAAGTCCACAGCTGGACATAGGCATTAGGCTTCCACAAAGATCGCCACAATGAGTGATTCTCCCCTAGCCGCAGGGGTACACGCTTTACAATACAATACAAAATTATTTATTGTACACCAAAAAATTATGTCTTTATGTCCTGCCAGAAAACCAGCGCGTTGCTCAACTTTTGGTAAAGGAACATTAAGCTGAGGTAGGGCCTAGTGGTTGTACCACTATTGGCACTTGAGTTTAAGATAATTCTTAAATACCTGTATAAAGGGTTTGCCTTTGGCGCCAATAAATAAATTTCTTTCTTTCTTATCAGTAAATAATTTAACGATTCTAAAATGAACATTGAATAATTGAAATTGTTAATGGAATCAAATTTTATATCAATATTATCTCGACTGATCTCGATGGGATTATGAACACCAGCGCGCCAATTAATTAGTTTATCGTTAATTAACGAAGAGATTCGACAAGCCCCAATAAATAATTATTAATAATTGACTCGACGCAAATAATGTTCTCGTAATCAATCACTAGGATTTATTAAATTGTGTTTAAAATTAGTACAATCTTTATTAACAAAGAAAATTTCAATTAAATAATAGAATTAAATTAAAACTAGTATTTACAATTGATACAATGAGCTAACTGCAGACTGTTGCAAGCAATCTACAAGTAGCTCAACTGATCCATATCAATACCAGTCGGAAGCGTGCCCAAGACGCTAGCTGCATTGCCCCGCTGTATGGCAATGCTGATGCACTGCGCCAGATTTAAAAATTATTTGTAAAATAATCAGAAAATTAGTTGTATAGGTATTTTTAAGTTTTATAAGAAATAATAAAATAATATTATGCTCTGTTGTGTTGGGGCTTAGATAATTTAGTGTTACCATTGCGAAATATTTGAGAAGATGCCGGGTATTTGTACGGCGCGGCGGCGGGTCAGGAAGCGGAAGTAGTACTATTGGCGGGAACGCGATCAGAATCTGTAATGCAGAGATATATTTTACACCAGTACGCGAATTTGAAAATGGAAAACGTGTCGACAGCTGCGGCTGCGAGTTAGCTATTATTTGAGCTTAGAAAAATGTGAATTTGTCAACCTTTTTGCAACATTATTTGAAACCTTTAGCAAATGACCAAGGAGGTTTAGAAAACATTGACAGCTCGGGGATTTTGTGACGTGGTTTCAAAATGTCTATTATTTTTTAATGCTATTTTGAGTACGTAGGTATTATTGAGATCGATTTTTCAACCACATCATAAAAATATCTATTCTAACACAATAGTCTATCTCATAGGAAAATTATGTACCTACCTGTCTGACATGAAATTCTAGTTATGAATTATGTTGCTTTATGCTACTTGTATGGTACTCGATTTTTTATTTATCTGCAAAAAAGATGAACAATGCCGAAACTTAAGAATCCGGCGACAGCTGCTCGCAACTTCAATTCGTGAATTATTATGTTCCGTAATATCAAAAATGATGACTGAAAACTTGTTGTATCTTCGACATTGTGTTGTTATTCTGTAACTAGACAATATAAGCTATGTTCCTTAACAATTAAAACGTACGGTATTGTTGTTTTTAATTCAAAACAAATAGGACGAAAACATGTCATTTTTGACGTAAAAATATGCAAAATTCGATTTTGCATATTTTTGATTAGGTACATTTTATAGGTGTGTATTATTAAGAAAAAAACAACCAGGGACCTAGATATATACTATTCGAATACAAAAAACCACATGATATGCTGGAAATATGCTCGAATTACAAATCATTTTGGTAGTACGTTTGTATGGGCAAATCATCATCCGCAGGCCTCTTTTTGTTGTTGGTTTTTAAACACAATCTAAAGTTCTTATCAATTTGAGATACTTGTTGAAACATTTTGTTTACTAGTACCAAGATATTTTATATTTATCCCGACTCCAAGCATGTGAATTATGTTTAGTATGGTATTGTAATGTAAAAGATAAATGAAAATAATTGGAAACTAACTCGAGACACTTAAATTTTTACATTTACCTATTTGTATTATTTTTGTACAAGTGGTAGCGAGTGCCTTGAGTTCCTCGTACCGTGTTATTGGATTGGTCCGGAACAGACATCAAACAGGGACCGAATAGTATTCCAGGTTAAAAAGCGGCGTATTTTTCCTCTGTGCAGGTTGATGAAACCACACCTTACTTTGAACGAAGAAGAAAATAACGAAAATGTATTTTCGTTATTTTCTAATTTCTATTAGAGAACCCGATTTCCTCTGAACTAACAATAACGACCGGAAAATTACATCAAATAAAATAGAATTCAAGATTATCATGAGATACATTTGTATAATTTTTATAAATACTATTTAACGGGTATTTATCGCGTTTAATTACCTTATTTTCCGTCGTTTCGACAGGTTTACACACTGCCGTGGTCACGGGATGACTGTGTGTTATAAATATGTGTTCAGATCTCGTAAGTTTAAAAATATTTATAATAATTTTATCCCTTCCGGAGTTCCGGGTCATCTCAAAATCTATCAATAAATAAATTCAAACTAATTGTCAAAACCTTTCTGTGCAAAAAGCCTTACTACAAAATATCGGATTATTTAGAAGATAAAAAAGCTTGGGACGGGTTTTGCTCCAACTCGAAAAATAACAACTAACAGGCTAAAGGTTTCTTAGTCGCTTCTTTACTTTAGTCTACATACCGAAGCGACAGAAATCAGAAGTACCACTTTATTTCCGTATCAGTGTTTTATTTTAAGAAGTTGACCTTTTCTTAGTGTACATTTTTGTATTTATGGAAATAAAGAATTTTTGATTTTGTTTTTTTTTATCTACCTGTTAACATAAGGGTGAAAGTTGCCAGTCATGACTAGTTCTCAATCCTAGATAAACATATGAAAATTCCATCTCTTTTATAGCAATTTCAAGAAAAGAATCTCGCAATTTCTAGCCGCTATGAAATTCTGCAGTGTTGCCAACAATAGACACAATTTCGTTGTAAAAATGAGGACGAGATCTCCCAATGAACCCGGAGTGGGATTTGTGGCTCGAGGGCCTGATGTAGGTTGAGGATCGTTGAGTCATACTATCACTGTCGTGTTGTAGGTACTATACAGGGTGACTTATCGAGATGGGACTGGATGGTTGGTTAGAGAAAGGTCTTGAAAGCAGTCGTGACCTCGATGTGAAAAAACAAAAACTTCAAACCTACTTGGGTTTTAATTTATTTTAATATTGCAGCATTTAAATCTAATGGATTGGTTTTTCAAAAAATATGCACCCTATATTTTTGCTACAACGAATCGGATGCGGATAAGGAAAAATCTTTGAAATAAAAATGTATTATTGGAAACGAGGCTATTTTTTTGAAATTTTAGTTTGAATACTCTGCCTACTAAACATCAATGAAATAAGAAATGAAATAAGTCCCAAAAATTATCGGTTTCGGCGGGATCAATGAAATATGTGCAAATTTTAAATAAAAAAAATAGCAACTGGCGTGATTGCCACTAGCCATACGAAGCCTGTATTTCAATGGAGTTTATCCTCGTCATCTATTCCTAATGAATTTTGTAACTTTAAAGAAAAAAAATCGTACATATTTTAAAACTTAGTATGCCGTTTTTATTTTCTCGATATAAATTAAATCCGTCACGGGTGGTCATTCCTCCTTTCACGACTTTTCACAAACATGGATCATAATAGGGAAGTACCTACTGAAACACATCAGCACAGAATAACTATACCCACAGGGTGGCTTTTTGATATGGGGGAATGGCCAAATCAGAAACTATGAGTCTAACTGATAGAATAACAGAACTGATAAGTATGTAACATAGGTAATACTATGATACTGGTGTTCTTGTAAATCATAATAAACTAAAAAAGCAGTGCATTCACAAAGTAATATGTTTTCACACTCTAAATGTTTTTACAATGTTTTGACAACTCATAAATTATTCTTCGAAAGTTCAAACAAATCCAATGAGATTTGTTTGCAAGTCCAAGGTTTTAGAACACTAACTCATAGTCCCATCTCAAAAAGCCACCCTGTAGGTATAGTTATTCTGTGCTGTTGTGTTTCAGTAGGTACCTACTTCCCTATTATGATCCATGTTTGTGATAATGACATGCAAATGGCATGTGTGTATTGTGATGACAACACCCGTCTAAATATTTAATTTCATCATCATTACGGTACTTATTTAACAAGTAAGTACCTACTCGCAGAGTATAGAATGGTAATAACATATAATATTAATAATATTAACAATAACACGCGAGAAGTGCGAGTCGAACTCGCACACGAAAGGTTCCGTTCCGTACCTAACACTAAAAATCACGTTTATTGTAAAAATGAATAAGTAGGTACCTATTAAACGAAAAAAAACGTCGGACGCCCAGTTACAAGGTGTGTCGATGACATAGCACGCGTCGGGGGGCGTCAATGGAGGCGGTTAGCACTGAACCGTGGTGGATGGCACAAACTGAGGGAGGCCTATACCCAGCAGTGGGTAAAATCCGGCTGCGGATGATGATGATGAGGTACCTATTGCTGGCAGTTATTTTCCGACATAGCAATGTAGAGATGGCACAAACCTTTTATAAACAATCCGATACTTTCTCGTATCTCGTATAACCATTATTTATTTGCATACAGCGTAGGCCGCAATTCTCATACTTGTAAGGGGAAGCCCCTAGCTCCAACGTTAATTAATAGCGACAGCTTGAATCCTTGTGGGTAATGTCATGTTCTATTGTTTCACTGAGTGTGTCTAAAGTCTAAGGATTCTGTTGGCACAAAACCAAAACTGAACTAGCGTAAAAAATTTGCTGTCCCCTTGTTTTTGATCGAAATAAAAAGAGACGGCAACAATTTAAAGCTAGTTTAGTTAAGGTTTTGTGCCACTAGAATCACTACCACTATCTATTTATGTAAATACCATGGGGAATAGACAAAACCTAATTAAATAGGTAGCTAACATGTTTGGTCTGTAGGCCAATCACGGAGATTGTTCTCTAGGGTAGAATAGACAATAATGACATCGCATCGACATACATTGCGTACATAATTGAAGTTGAAGGAATTTACTACAAATAATTTACGTATTCGATGACAAAGTGACGTAGTTTCTCCATTCTACATTCTACCTTAGACAACAATCCCCGTGTTTGCCCTACTTGTCTAAACTTTGTTAATCCGATGCGTTCCATCATAATAAGATAGGTACTTACATATTTTTGAAATTATTTACTATGTTATAACTTATAAAAATCTTATAAAAAATAAATATATTCTAATCTAATACAATACGTCTATGAATTATCGGGTTAAACGACTTTATGGAAGTACCTACTCTCCAAGTTATTTCAGGAAATAATCATGCACACGCAGATCCTGAAATCATGGATCCTACTAGGCACCATATAATCCAATAAACAACAAATATTTTGACGCAATAAATAAATATATCCAAGGCACTATTGATAGATAACTCAAATACGAGAACCAATAAGATGGACGCAAAATATTTGGAGTTTATCAATGCCAATAGCATGTGAGAATTGGCGTGATATTTCGTTATAAATGGAGGCTATTTCAACGGCTAAGGTCAGGGTGATGGAGAGAGGTAGAGAGGAAATAGAGTGAGAATGGTTTAGTGTAAACGTGGGTCTGTGAAGTAAGTGGGTCAAATTGCCTTCCATCAACAGAAATGTCAACTTACAAATCAAATCTGATAAATTAATTCATTAAAAGCAATAACCATGAACATACATATTTTAAGGTGGGCCTGAACCTCTTAGCTTCCATACAAACGTACTATTCGATTCATGTGGAAACTACGTCCCCGAGTTTAATGAAATTTTGAATACATAATCGGATAAGAAATAGCTATGTTTGTATCGTTTTAGTTTTTCAAAATACATAATCATCATAAAGTGAGAGCGAAAATTCATTTTTATCCATTTTCAAGCGATTTTATTACTTTCGCTATAATTTAATGATGAGTACGTATTTTGAAAAACTAAAACGATACAAACATAGTTATTTCTTATTCGATTATCTGTACAAAATTTCATTAAAATCGGGGACGTAGTTTCGAAATGAATCGAATAGTACGTTTGTATGGGAGCTTAGAGGTCCAGGCCCACCTTAAGACCGACACACACACGCGCGCTCGTCTGCTTGCACTTAGTAGTTTAAGTAGTCTTATATTTATATTAATGTAGGTACTTAGTTTGATTTGTGTGTCTAATAAAAAAAAACTTTTCTTTCTTTCTTTATATTTTGGGAGCCACAAACATAGGTATTGCTTCTCCCAAAATAATATTCATGATTCTTAAGCTAACTCAAATGGACGTCAAAACAATGCATAGTTTATAAATCCTATATACGTATGTACACGCTTTGAACTTAGTGGTTTAGAGCATACTACAATTTACAGGCAACAAAAAACACAAAGACAAAAAATTGTTCATTAGGAGGTTGGCTCTGTACCGACCAAAAAACCAAAATAGAAAAATATTCTCGATACTAAACCACGGCTATCATCCCAATAAACAAGCAACCTAACACAAATAAAGGTAGGTAAAGGAAATAGATTTTCCGTTGAACCTAAATAAATCGTACCAGGTTTTATTGAATCCTCACTTCCTCGCAAGAAAGAAGAAGATTTATCAAACGGAAGCTCCGATAAACCTAAGTAGCCGACGCGGTTATTCAGCGACTTTTAAACAAGCTCTAGATACCTCCCATTTATTGCTCTTTTATTGTTATAGACACGAATTTAAACAAACAAAATTGGACGGGATTCCTACTACGTTGCAGGATGGTAATGATAAATTATTTTTATTTGAATAGGCTATTTGACTACATTAGAAATAAGTTCCAAATTGTTTTCATCTTAGTCAGTGACAACGTAACAAAGCGTAAACAGGTGATTTTTATTAAAAATAAGCCTATTTTAGGTAAAAAAACGGGATTAAAATTACACATTTAGACCCGTATTATGAAAGCATGCTCAGTCATCGAGCTCTGCATCAGTGATGCTTTAGACATAAGCATCACTCAAGCAGAGCTCGATGACTGGTTTTGAGTGAATACTATTTTTCAAACAATGCTTGGGAGCTCATGTCAAAATCTACACTCACTCAAGTAGCCGTCAAGAGCAGATTTCCTCCGTCCACGCCTTCGAGTAACTGCTTAGACATATTATTGAACGGTTACCAAGCATTACTTGAATAATTAACGCTTGAGTAGAGATCACGTAATGACTGCTTAAGTAATGCTTGGGGAAGCTTTCATAATACGGGCCTTAGAATTATTTCCCAGTAGTAGTCAAGTACCATATTATGAGTAGAGTTTCGTGTTATGTCTGAAAACATTTTGCATATGTCAAAAGCGCATTCGAACAGCACAAACAATTTGTGTCGAGGAAAATATGTCTGGCACAGAGGCCCATGTTGGGCGCCAGTTTACACGCGCTCCGTTCTACTTTATATCAGCCGCATGCTAGATTAGATAACTCTTGTTTGCTAGTGTTCTTTTTAACCTATTTCAAAAAGGGAAGTTTTACGATCGGCAGTTGTTGAATGTTTTTTAAAATAATTATGTTCGCTGATTACATTTCGATGATTATTTTGCTATCGCAAAGAAAATTATGAAGAGGGTCCCAAAAAATTATTTTCGTCGGATTTCTTCCCGAAAAACTTAAAAAACAGTGTAAATATTAAGGAATTTAAAATCAATTTGTTTTTTAAAACCAATAAAATTATCGATGTTAGAAAATCAAAAATTCTAGAATTTACGCGTTTTTTCTCAGTCATTTCTCCTATGCATTTTGATAGAAGGTACTTTCGATCTACGTACCTAACATATAACTGTCGGAGATCCTCTACTCTATCAGATAAGACAATACCTTCAAGAAATACCAGCACTGACCGCCATTTCCACCCTTCATTCTAATCTGGTACAGGCGACACATAGAATAGGACATTCTACTGGAAAAGGTTTCTACTTAACCTGGCTATCAATCTGGCCGAGATCCAGTCAAGATAAGACAAAATACCTTTATCAAACTGTACCACGGTGGGCGCCAATTTTACCCCACATTCCAATTTGTTACAGTCGCAGGGCATAAGCTGTGTCGCTCGTCTAGCCTCAGCTTTGCCGTTACAAAACCCCATAATAAATCAGTGTGCCGGCTGTACCACATACAACCAGACTGCCGATTACGCAAGTTTCGTTGGAAACAGTTTCAATGAACTGGTTCTAACACTGCGTTTTGTACAGTTGATTAAAATTGGTTGGTACATTCATGTGGTTTCTATTTTACAGTAATGGCCTTCCTATATCTACGTTTTTTGTAATCCTATAATTAACTTGGGTTCCAATAGGCATGATACAGATATATAAGAGAGAGCTGTGCCTCCATTTTTCCTACCATTCCATTTCAGTCCATTTTTCCTGCTTGCTTGCGGAGGAAAAATGGAGCAGTTTTGTTTAGTCACTATATGCTCCTCGCATATAGTGACTAAAAAAACTGCTTGCTTGCGGAGGAAAAATGGAGGCACAGCTCTCTCTTATATATCTGTATCATCATCATATTAATAGATAATAGTTTAGTTGTAAGTTTACATAAATAGTGTGTACAACTGTTTTTTCTCCGAATAAAAAAAAATATAATCAATAACTAATTTTGAGAAACTCCGAAATGGGTAATTTTGGTGAGTTTTGGTTACTGTCAGTCATCATACCTAATGATATCCGGAAGCTCGAGCTCCACAACACAAATCAGGACCAACGAAACTATTGTACTATTGTTATGTATTATGTAAGCTCCATTATGAAAATTCATGGATAGAAACTTTTTCCTGTTAGCAACGAGGCTGGTCGGAATAAAACCGCGATCGTCCGGGTTTCGTGAGCTTAGCTAACATTTCAAAACCAGTTGAACTGTCACGGCGGAACCATTAATTCACCCGGTTCCTTGACAGTGGGGGGATAACGGCTTACCTTGATTTTTATTATTTATGAATTGCCAGGTAGAACGGTTGAAAGGGTTTGGCTTTTTTGGGTGATTTTTAGGATAAAAATGGGGTGCGATGGACTCGAGGCTGATGAGTGGCACAGATTTGAGAAGGCTTTTATACAGCAGTAGGTAGGTAACGCGTCGATAATTATGATGACAAGGAAGTAAGAGTTTTTATTGTCTCCTTACTGTGCTCGCGGTTTCGCCCGCCGTAGAATTCATAGTTTCCACTACGGACCCGGCCTACTACCAAAACTTACCCCTAGCCCTACCACCAAAATAGGCTGTTACCAAAATAGCGAATCTCTAATCAAAAATTATGTATTATTTGTGTAAATTATATTTACACAAATAAGAGAAACAAATTTTTCTAACACGATTGTGTGCTATTTTCACAAAAAATAGTAAAAAATGGAATTCTATAAAAACTACTGACTACTGACTTAATTTTGATTTTTTTCCAAAGCAGGATCAATGAAAATATTTATCACGTTTATTTCTTTGCACGGAACAGAATAGATAAACTTTTTATAATTTGATGTTTTGCTATAAGTACCGTGAATATTTTCATACGTGTTTTGTATACAAACACAGACACTTCAGTTTTTTGTGTAGATTTAAAAGAGAAAACCACTGAAGCCTTCAAACGAACAAAAGAGTCATTAATTCGTTAAACTGGACGTTCACATAATGTGGTTAAAACTCACAAAGCCTGTGTATACTATGTTCATTTTAAATGCTCTCCAATTAAAACCTTTGTGGTGGTATAAAACAGCGTTTTTATCGTTTGACTTCATTAGCAAGTTTTACGAATGTCGTAATTTAGATGGCTGCATTTTGTGTTTTTAATTCACCGGGCATACAAGCTGACAACTTGTACTTTTTAGGGTTCCGTGCCCAAAGGGTAAAACGGGACCCTATTACTAAGACTCCGCCGTCCGTCTGTTCGTCTGTAACCAGGCTGTATCTCATGAACCGTGATAGTTAGACAGTTGAAATTTTCACAGATGATGTATTTCTGTTGCCGCTATAACAATTAATACTAAAAACCAGAATAAAATAAATATTTTAGGGTCTCACGTTTGTTGTATGGGCTCCCATACAACAAACGTGATGTTTTTGCCGTTTTTCTAGATAACGGTACGGAACCCTTCATGCGTGAGTCCGACTCGCACTTGGCCGGTTTTATTTAATGTATGTTCGTCGATTTCTCCGCCATTTATGGACCAATTTGGATGACTGTATGAGCAGTTGTATAGAGGACAAAATGTTTGTACAATCGGCAGATATTTGTTGCGGGTGTTCTGGTCGTTTTCTATCTATAAAAAAAAACTACATAATGTAATGTATTCAAGCTTAGTGTAACAAAAAAATCCTCGACTTATGATTATATTTAACTTCAAATTAAAAACTGCATAATAATCATAATAATGTATTGTATTGTATTATGTATATCAGTTATCTAGTACCCATAGCACAAGCTCTACTTAGCTTGGGGCCAGATAATGCGGTGTGAATTGTTCAGCATTATTTATTACCTATATTTATATATATTTATTATACGAAAGTGCAATAGGCTAGGTCCCAGTTAGTTCTATACTGTCGGCGGGTACTTGAAAGTTCACTTGGCTCTTTAGAGACAAGGAGTTGGCTCTATTTGAATAAGCTTCGCTTTGAAGAGGTACGTGGCTCTGTTTGAGGGTACATGTGGATTCTACGTCACTATCTGCTTCAGACAGTTCTCTTGCTAACCCTGTCATGTTAGCTCAATAGTGGCTTAGTTGAGTTAACTAAATTGATTGCCATTAGCTATTACGTGGGATGGTTTATGATATCACGATGTATAACTGGCTATGTTAATTAATTAAGTAATTAATTGTAAGTGCCCAATTTTTAAGCGTGCTATGTTTCTCGTCAACATTTGACGAGGGTATTTTACTATATAAAAAATTTAATATATTATTGAAATAGCTTTCACGAAAGCAGTCGGAAAATGTTAGTTTTAGTTCCAATAAAACCGGCCAAGTCAAGACAGACGGACAGACAAACCGCGGAGTTTTAGTAATAATAATTTACAAAATTCTAAGAAAATATAATTTACAAAATTCTATTTAAAAGCTTTCAGTTTTTTAATAGCTTTTTAAACACTATGAAATAGTAGGCGCAATGTTATAACGTCATACGACTGAGTACGTGAACTCAAAAGTATCAGTAACATCAGTGCATTCGCTTAGTTACCTACTAGGGTTTGGACCCGAGAATTCCTTAATTAGATCACCAAAGGTTCGTGAACTCGCGTGACATCTAAATCCGGGTACAGACCAAGCGAGCGAGAGCGAGCGAAGGCTAACGAACGAATGCAAAAGTACCAGTGTGGACGTCATTGCGAAAGCAAGCGAGTCCAAACAAGGGCCTTAGTTCGTCTTCGGCCGTACTCTGGCGGCTATCGCTACATCAAAGTAATATAGAACGAACGTACCGATTGTCAAATCCCAATCGTTTGCATTCGCTCGCTCTCGCTCGCTTGGTCTGTACCCGGCATAATACATCGAAAGCATAAAAATAACATTAAAACAGATTGAAGGTACGCTTATGGAGTTGGTACTTTAGTACCAACTCCATTTGCGAAAGAGAAATGAACGTAAATATTGAGTCAGGTAATTTAAATTATTCAAATATTAATAATGTTTGAAGCTTCCATAACTCATCCAACTTCGTCCATTCATAACAATTCGTATTTTAGACGTGGATACCATTTGTCTCGTGTGGCATGTTCTTACGAATTTTACGAAATCTGAATAGGCAGTTGAATTATTTAACGGTTGGCAAGCTAACGGATGCCTCACCAGTCACTACGCCGGGCTACGATATGCACCTCGACGACAGTTTTTCGTCCGTTTTATCGTGAATTTGTTTCATATTCGCATTAAAAAACCGGCCAAGTGCGAGTCCGACTCGCGCACGAAGGGTTCCGTACCATTATCTATAAAATATATTTATTTTATTCTGTTTTTTAGGATTTGTTGTTGTAGCGGCAACTGAAATACATCATCTGTGAAAGTTTCAACTGTCTAACTATCACGGTTCATGAGATACAGCCTGGTGACGGACAGACGGACAGCGAAGTCTTAGTAATGGGGTCCCGTTTTTAGCCTTTGGGTACGGAACCCTAAAAAGAGCGAGACAAATCTCGTGGCGGGCATCCTAAGCTGATACCGATGGAGCAGATGGTCACATTGCGTTGTAAACTCCTTTCTAATAAAGAAAAAATCCTACGGTATCATAATCAAAGATGGCGTCTTTCCATCATGGCTGGTGGTGGCGCTAGTGAATACACGCTTCTGTTTCAGTAGTTCTTATAGAGAGCGAAAATTCATTTCTTTATTTCGTTTTTTGAAAAACTAAAACGGTGCAACCGTTGTTGTTTCTTACCCGATTACGTATGCAAATACAAAAGGCAGCCTTATCGCTGAGAGCGATTTCTCCCAGACAGAAAAATATATTGGATTTTTTTTCATCCTTGATATTGCACGGACAGTAAATAACAGATACATACATATTATATCACTACATAGTATAAAACAAAGTCGCTTCTCGCAGTTTGTTCCTATGTATGCTTAGATCTTTAAAAGTATGCAACGGATTTTGATGCGGTTCATGCGATATTTTTTATAGATAGTGATTCAAGAGGAAGGTTTATATGTATAATAAATGCACGCGCGAAGCCGGGGTCGGTCGCTAGTACATTACAAAACTACCGCGCCTTTCAATGTTTTAGTAATTCTACCTTGCAATCAGGGTTAGTGTTTCTTTTTGTTTATCATTCAAAAAGCCAACTAATAAATTAAAATACAGAAGGTATATTATGATTCATTTTATGATTGTTTGAAGGCTACAAACATTCAACCACTCCGTCGAAATAGCCTACAGCAAATACAACATACAAAATAACATAACGTGCAAATAGCCACGGCCGGCGGCCGGAGGTCAGGCATTTTCGCTAAATAACCTACCAGCATGTGGAACATTTCATTTAGGATATAATTTTAGACGCTCTAGTTCCATTAGCAACTTGGGAGGGCGCTCTTGACAACAGGGGCGTAATGGCTGCATTTTCTTCATTAAATGGTGTATAAACACGAATGCAATGTGAAATGAAACGAGCGTCTAGGTGGATATTTTAACGAACTCCATTCTACGCTTAGAAAAAGAAGGTTTTAGATTGATAATAGGCACAAACGAGGCGCAGTCAAAAAAAATGCGACAAAAACGCCTCATTTTCCTATGTTTCATTGTTTCTATTGGTCGATTCACGGAAACCCGATATGAATAAACTACAAAGTAAATAATGAATCACGTATTTTTACTACCCTTAGGCCATAAGGTAAAAAAAAAACAGAAAATTGTATTAAAAAAACATATTCACTGGTTCATAGTTAGATATTTTCATAAAAAATCTTAATCTCAATCTTTGATATCCGTATTGTTCTCCATTTGACAAATTTCCACGCAGACGAACCCGCGTAGTCGTTAATATATTAATTAACAAATCTTGAAGGTTTAAATTTTTTAAATTTTAATTTATAAAAAGATTGTATTGCGGTACTAAAATACGGAAAATGGATATCTAGAAACTACTACACTAAAGAGCAGGTAACTAATGCCCTCATGTTAAAAAATCATGCTATGTTCGATTTATCTTAGCTTGTGTCAACCGATAATGACGCGTAGGCACGAGTGGGTAACCGAGCTATACTATTCTAGTATATACACATAGGGTAAAGTCCGGATAGATGCCCCAGGGATACGTGTGTTACTACTAGAAAATCGTTATCAATATTTAATAGGCCACATAATATAGCCTGAAAAATAAATTAAATATTTAGTTTATTGATACTAGTTTTTATAAGTTCAACTAGTTTTTATTTAATTCTATTATTTGATTGTAATTTTCTTTATCAATACTTGATTATGATTTTCAGAAGTAAGCTTATTTGGCAGTAGGTCGCGGCACGTAACACCAATGATGTCATACGGATACTACTACATACATAATTTTATTATTTCGGTTTCATTTTGCTTTAGTGTGTATCATTATGTATTACATAAAGATGTAGATAAAAATGTTTTAGCCACCGAGCAACACAGCAAGCAGCTGCAGTGGTCTAGCAGGGTGTATGCGCATTGGAGCTTGTTATCTTAACGACCTCCAAACAACATCTTTGCATAAAAAATTGAGTATTGAGGTGCAACTTTCCCTACTTTACCCTACTTGAATAGTGGTATTATCATGCGACTGATAGAGCCCACATGACATGCATCTCGCTCGTAAAACTATAATGATTACCTAAACGTGTTCTAGTGGCATTTTTTGATTTATTTACCCACTTAAAATAATGTTACTATAACAAAACTTATGTAAACTAATAATAATATTATAGAGGTAGGAAAAAATTGTGAGTTTGTAGGGGGTAATCTCTGGATCTACCGAACCGATTTTGATAATTCTTAACCAATAGAAAGTCCCGTTATTTATGAGTGTCTAGCGAGTGTAGAGTTGCGAGTCTATATTAACCCGAAAAATAGGCACGGGTGAAGCTACGGGTAGCAGCTATTACACACATAATAACATTAAGTTAACCACAGAGTTTAAAGGTGTGTTATTGGCGAGTCAGCCGAGTAACAATCACATAGGTTTGACAAATTGAATTTTTAATAGGTTAATACCGCTACCACCCAACACAAAATGTGCATTGAAATATGGGTTACTCGTTAACTTTAGATACATTTTGCAGTGACAAAATGGATTCCCACGAGCTTCAAACGAGTGGTCCGCGAGCTGTCTGTCATCTGATGCCGTCTATATAAAATTCTACGGTGATTTTCAGGTGTGCGACAAGCTTTAGTTTTAGTGTGACTACGGTATCATCCGCTCTCTAAAAACCAAAAGCAGAATTCCTTCAGTCGTAGCTACAAGCCATGCAAATCTGAGCTACTAAACTGGCTTAAACGAGCGGAGGATTAACGAGTTATTTTCAACGAGTTTTTGTCAAATATTTGATCTTTTTCTGTGTAACCCTTTATTTGGCCATTAACATAAGTTTTATATTGTTTTATGTAAAATGTACCACTGTTTAAACAAAAGTAGGCATGAGTACGAGTTAGGTAGTTACATACTTACAGATACAATTAATACAATAATTTAAGGCTTTTGCTATTATAGTGCGTAGTTCGCACTGCGGCTATTTTCTATGAAAATTAATAATGTCCCAAAAAGAAAGTTTTCGATTTTGGTAGGATTCGAACCTATACACAATCATTTAACCGGAAAATTAAGTTCATAAATTGAAAGTATGCGAGTTACTGGTTACTGAGTCAGTAACTGAATCATACTCCTTGATACTCATGTAGGTTTGATAAGAAGTACAATCTGCAAGCTTCAAGCCACATTACCTGAAACAAAAAAAAAGTTTTTAGTTATCAACATTTATGGCATGGCGTAAAGAAATTGTAACCTAAAGTTTGCAACCTTTGCACCTTGTAACAAAAAAGTCAACCATGTAGACCGAGCACCTAACGTCGAAATTCGTCGAAGAACTAAAGTCAAACTTGTAGGTTATTATTAATAGTACAAAAAATACAAAAATCTATCAATTGTTCTATTCATAATAAAGATTTTTGTACTTTTTGTTAGTATTATAATAGAGATCTCGCGCCTTCCCATCTTCCTGGGACTTCCGTGAGGGCTGGTGCGGCGGCAGATTTGGCCGAAGATCTCAAGAGGCGCAAATATGCAGGTCTCGACAGAGCCAGACAGACGCATTTGCTCCCCTTGGAGTCGAGACCCTAGGTCCGAGGGGTACCGAGGCTCTCCGCGTTTTCAAAAAATTATCTGAGCGTCTGGTCGAAGCGACGCGTGACCCGAGAGCTGGTGAGTTGCACATTCGCCCCACTTTTTCGCCCCACATTCACACGATAGTAAGACTTTACGATAGATTGCTGGTTTTGTAAAATAAACGAATAGAATGTCAGTACCTACGTAGGTATGATTCATACAAAGAGCTGTCGTTGTCAATTAAACGAGTCGACTTTGTCAGCTGCATATTCAAACGCCCTTTGACTCTTTGACTCGCGATTTTACTTTTATTTTACACCTATATGAAAGCCTTTTGTGTTCTTTTCTTTGACATGAATTTAGATCTAAATTGTTAGTTACATTGAAACTTTTTAAGGTTATTTCTATCCCTGGGGAATAACGTGGGAACTGTTTTATGGGAAAAAATACTGTGTCTATATCTCTTCTTTACCTTAGTATACCTACATACCGAAGTTACTTAATTTCCTTGTCAGTGTTTTTAGGGTTCCGTACTCAAAGGGTAAAAACGGGACCCTATTACTAAGACTTCGCTGTCCGTCTGTCACTAGGCTGTATCTCATGAACCGTCATAGTTAGACAGTTGAAATTTTCACAGATGATGAATTTCTGTTGGCGCTATAACAACAAATACTAAAAAACAGAATAAAATAAATATTTAAGAGGGCTCCCTAACAACAAACGTGTTTTTTTTTGCCGTTTTTATAGATAATGGTACGGAACCCTTTGTGCGCGAGTCCAACTCGCACTTGGCCGGTTTTATATTTTAATAATTTGACCTTTTCTAAGTGTAGGTACATTTTTGTATTTATGGAAATAAAGAATTTTTGATTTTGATTTTGTGTGATTCCAGGCTCGAACCTACATCTATGCAAAATTTCAGCTTGATCCGTTCAATAGTTTTGTCGTCGTGAAGAAGTAACAAACATTCATCCAACCTTTCGCATTTATAATATTAGTGGGATGAAAAACTTTGCACGGGTCGATAAATAGACGGATGGATAAACGTTGATGTTCCCTATGGAATCAAATACTGATGATAGGTACCTACCTATCACCTTAATATGCATTAATACTTTCCTGGTACTTTGTGTGAGATAATAAACTAATAAAAAAATCCTTCGGAAACAATCATGGCAAATCAAGTAAAAATACTGTCAGTCTGTACATTATTTTTGCTACTGTTTTGTTAGAAATCCTAAAATGGGACGAAACAGGAACGATTTCAGCGTTAAATTAGATTTTCCTTGTTCAAACTACTTTGAGCCGAGGCGTGTGTGATGAACACGGAACATCTCAGATAATCACCACGAATATATATTTTGTTTCCTCTTCACGACGAATCGGATTAGGATGAAATTCTGCGAAAATGTAGTCCTGGACACAGATTAACGAAAAAGGCTACGTTTTTAGGAAGCGTGCGATGCAGCGGGCAAAATCTAGTACTACATATTATACTCGTTACGTAATCACGACGTTGCCCTGCCCGAAAAGTTCAAAGAAAAAAGCTCTTCCGGTTTTTCCTATCAATTTGTTCTCAACGATCAACCTTAATCTTAACAATTTTACGGTTGAATCATTAAATAACCATAATGAATGAATTTTATGTGAATGACTTTTCCGGAGTAGGAAAACTTATTCAACCTCTACGAAAATCTCTTTAAGAGCGCTGTCATACTACCGCGCGGTACCGTAGGTGCGGTGCGGCAAGAGTTTCGCAATAAATTTGTCCGTTGCACGAGATGCGGAACAGATGCGAAACTGCCGCGGACGCGCTGCGGACCTCGAGTTGCGGCTCCGCAAATTCGATTCCGCGCGGTACGATGGACGTACCTAAGTCTTTCGTCGACATCGGTACCTACTGCGTTCTACCACAAACTTGTAAACTGCTATTCCATTTGCATAGCCACCGGTGACTGTTTGAGTAGTCAACTTCTAGGTAGGAGAGGAACTTACACAGGATTTAGGGTTGCCACTTTAAAGTCGATGATACTTGAAACCGCTTTGTCAGCGATCATAACACTCAAGCATTTACTTCGAGATTAATATAATGTTATAGTACAGGATTATTGCTAGAACGCTAGTGTCTCGAAACAGTTTTTCAACTTTTTCGTTAAAACGTCTGACGTTAAATCGACAGTTCAATCTTTGAGTTTTGTGCAAATCTTAAAGTGTTTAATACAATCATGGTCAAAGAAAAATACAATCAAATAATAAAATGAAATTAAAACTAGTATTTACAATTGAAACAATTGAGCTAACTGCAGACTGTTGCAAACAATCTACAAGTAGCTCAACTGATCCATATCAATACCAGTCGGAAGCGTGCCCAAGACGCTAGCTGCATTGCCCCGCGCTGCGCTGTAAGAGTTTAAGAGTTTAATTTTCAGTTTCTGTGTCAATCTTTTTTTATTTCTTCAACATTCTGAGCACACATAATTTATTATATAATTTTTTGCAACGAGGCCAAAATCTCACAAAACCGGTCAACTTTAACCAAAACTTTAAGAAAGGAATTCCTGATTCTGGAACCTCGCAAGTGTTGCAACCCTTGCCAGTTTGTGGGAACTTTGGCAGCCCATCGTGAGATCTTAGTTCAAGCCACGGATGCACTGCAAGATGGTAGCTTGGATGGTTGTTTCGACGGTAGATAGGCTCGCGCAAAAAAAAACTTAGGTACGTTTTTTTTGCGCGGGCGCGTCGTGGTCTCTTTTCTTTATGAGTTTTAATGTTTTTAATTAATTTTGTTATTTTTATTACCTATGAAATGAAATGAAATATTTTATTCAAATAAGTTGATTTTACAGACGTAGCTAGTAACACAACTGACTATTCAAACTAACCTAGAAAAACTTATACTATGTTAATTATTTTGTCTTTACTAACACGTAAAGTTAGTGAATTAGTAGGTATAAAGTTCAATTTTTTTTGTAAATTAGGTACCTACTTGGACTGGCCATCGAGTAGACCATCGAGCAAATAACCCAGAAAAAAGACATCGCCTCGATCATCCAAGCGATGAAGCTCGACGTCAGCGTGTGGCCAGCTCCGTAAATTTTCATCCCTTTCTCATCTACCATCCAAACTACCGTCTTGCAGTGCGGCCATACTCTCAAGATTCCGTAGATGTCAATAAGATTGTTCGGAAACTTGCCAGCTACTTGAACATATTCATACTCGTGTTTGGAGAAGGTTCGGAGTTGGGCTGGTTTCAGTTTGATTTAAATTTAATCAGATCTCAAAATTAGTTTCAGAGTAGTATTGACTATGTGGCTCATGTTCTTGTGGACTTCATTCATGTGGACAGAGAGCTGGAACTTTGTTGGATACGAGAATTATTAGATTTCTGGACGTTATTTGTAACTGTTGTAAAGTACAGCGATGGTGCTTCTTTCAGCGCATATTTTGTCTAAGGAGAATAGGCTACTTGACTCATATCAAATTTTACGGGGTTCGGGTTCGATTTCCGCCTTGGGACAAAAAACATTTGCTCCCCTTGGAGTTGATACCCTAGGTCCGTAATACTAATTTAATTACTACGCAAAAAATACATCAATTCATCAGTCAATTTTATTGACACAATACGAAAACTCCGTAGCGCAGCGCTACGACTCACTGCGTAGCGAGACGCCGCCGCCGCCGCATGACTTTTTATGACAGTGATTCAAAATACTTAACTTTATTTACTACACAAAAAGATACACATTTCATTGACTTTAACTCTATCATTTCACTAAGTTTTAATAACATGTGTTGCGTTTTTCTCAATTTATTCTGAGTAGTTTTAGCAAGGACATCGTTCGTATTTGATAGTCCTCTCCTCGATTTGTGAGAGTGTAGTTTACCAAAATAAAATAAACATAGCTCTACCCGGTCACTTTATGTTTATTGAGAGGGTATTTGGTAAGAGGGTCTCCATGAGAGGGTATTGAGTGTACTAGAGTTATATCTATCTCTGAGGACACGGGAGAGTTATTCATGATCCGTCTAGTCTAGGGTCACATTGTAGAATGGATCTGATTGGTATCTAATACCTAGGTATTATTTGTAGTTAGGTAATCAAAGCGAGTTCGCGATGGGAAGAAACATGGAACCATTTCAAACTAAAAGAAAAGCGAAATATTTAATTTGAATAGGTTCTTTTCCAATTTGACCGCGGATGGTACTTTACTGGCGTATTAACGTAAGATAAATCTAAAAAAAAATATTAGCAACGGAAAACAAAATTACTTTTTTTTAGTTGTTCTGACAAAAAATTTAAGCGAACAAAAACATTTGGTTTCTTGTTTGATAATTACTAGGTATTTATAGAGTTGTTGTTTATGTATAAAATTTGACTTTTTTTTACGCCTAAAGAAATAAAGTTATTGACTTTTGACTTTTTTGAATACGATACTTACAAGTCAGATAGTCATTTTATTGGTAAAATATTTTTACAAGTAGAATAATTAAAATTAAGGTAAGTACTCGAAGATAAGTACTAACAATTAAATAAAGTTTTAAACAGTAAAATTATTACAGATTGACAATGTTGGTACTCAATATGGAAAATACATTTTAATTCAATCTACAGTAGAATAATAGGAAATACAATAAAGAATGAATAAAATAAATAAATAATGATGGACAAATCACACAGCATTATTCTTTTGGCGACATAGGTCTATCATATCTAGCCCCAAGCTAAGCAAAGCTTGTGTTATGGACACTAGAGAACTGATATACATAATATAATACAATACATAGATAGATATTTTTTATTACACATAGAATACGACCAGAGTACTCGGAACCAATGCCCGCAGATCGTATAAATATTTGTCCCAAAGCGGGAATCGAACCCGCAACCTCCTGCGTCGCAGGCGGACCTTCACCCACCGCGCCACCGAGGTCGTCTAATAATGCGAAAGTAATTAAGATGTAGGCAAGTCCCAGGAGAATTGCCACTTCCGCGGGCTTTATTAGACCTACAACTAAGTACAATACCTTTAGCTAGAATATTAATAACCAAAGCCATTGTTTCAAACTTTATCACCTGAAATAACCCAAGCATTCGTTAAGAAAATTCGATTTATTCAACAAACTGCGCATTACT
Organism: Eupithecia exiguata; assembly: GCA_947086465.1. NCBI lineage: Eukaryota > Metazoa > Arthropoda > Insecta > Lepidoptera > Geometridae > Eupithecia > Eupithecia exiguata. The sequence goes on along the minus strand of OX352245.1, from coordinate 2,902,721 downwards.
AACGAGGCTTTCCTTTTATCTTTCCTTACTTCGTCTCCGAGACGTGTTGTCTGAGGGACGTGAGCGTCTGCCTGACGTCATTAAATACGATTTAGTGAATTAGTGTTTATTGAATTTATTGGTAGTGAATGATGTATGTTTTCGTCTAAAGAAAAACTTTCCAATAAAATAGGTGTCTCCAGGTAGGGATAATTTAGGTGGTTCGTTTCGGGTTGGCGAAAGATTAAATTTTTATGTGGTTTTTAATTTTTTCTGTGGTAGGTATACAGGTAATAAACTAGTGAAAAAGTAATTTGCCGCAAATCGTTATCAATTTTCTATGAACTGTAAAAACCAACTTCGATTCACTGGTATTTTTGGAGCATTTGGGAAAATACGAAATTTTGTGCTAAAAATCTACATTTTCCCAAAATACAAATGAATCAAGGTTGATTTTATATAAGTTCAAAAAAATAGTTTACAATTTGCGGCAAATTACTTTTTCACTAGTTTCATTGCTATATGGAGCGCAGAAAAATTCAAAAGAACAAAAAAATGATTCTCGCGTCAACGTGCCGGACGACAGACCGACAGACCTTAACGACAGATAGGTATTACCAAAAATTGACAATTATTAAAGACCCACAAATTTTATGCGAAAATTTGGATAGATGGATGGAACAATGGAAACAAGGATGGATGGACGGATGTTTGTCACTTTTTCACACCAAAACTACTAAACGGACCGAGCTGAAATTTAGCATAGATGTAGGTCTAGACCTAGTATAACACATAGGCATCAGTTCCCATGGGTTAGAGATAACCTTAAGACGGTTCCATAGAAATAACGCGAGCGAAGCCACAGGCAAAAACTAGTCTCTCAGGCTTAGAATACAATACTTAGCTTCACCAAACATACACCACCTATGTACCTTATTTACATGTATTTGATGCAATAAATTTTACTTTACTTTACTTTACAGCAATTTCTGTCGGTGACAGTACCTACATTAACTGGAAGCCGTGGCAAGATTAACTAATTCGGTTAAACTTTCCAACTAAAACGCCTTTGAATTCAGCCGCCAAATTTCATTTCATCCTTTAAAACTTTAATCCAATATCAAAAATTCAATTATGAAATCTTCACTTCCCTTCGGATAGCGAAAATTTCATTAAAATGGAATCATCCCGGCTTTTTCCGCCATTTTCTTGGTATTACGCCGAAATGAGTCTTAATAACGCATTTCATCTTGATCCCACCTGAGTGTAGGTTGTTTGAGAAAGTTTCGTTTTTCAGAGCATTCAGTATAAGTTGTACATTACAGTCTTCGATAAAAGTAAATAAGGAAGATACGGTACGTTCTACTAGCGCTCACTCAAAAACTGTACCGTTTCACAGATGAAATAATGATAAGGTATCGGATTATCAGAAAATTTAAAGTTTGGTGTATCTCCTTACGCGGGAAAATATGTGGTGCCTTAGGCTTTGTTTTTTGTCATAGTTGAACCTAACTTGAGCCATCCACTTTCGAGATGGTAATGCCTCATCTCCCTTTTTTTACTTATATCGAAGATTACAGTGTGCTTCTTACCGTAATACAGTGCTTAACTACTACGACATTTTTGCAATTATAATATTTTTTTCACTTCTCTTGCTCGAAAAGTGTATCATAATAGTGTAGCTTAGCAGGCCTAAAACTCGAGTTTAATCCCTCGGGCTAAAAAGTAATTTTTCTTTTTAATTTTTGTCTAAAATCATCAGCCAGTACAAAGCATTCGTTCTCTTACATAAAAACTCGACTTCTTGGTGCTCCGTCAATCTTTTTTTGAAAATAGAACCTTCTTGGTGATGTTTTATGAAGCTTGATTCTTCCCTTCACGGTAGAATGCGAACTGTTTCGTTGCGGGTTTAATAGAGATTTAAAAAAAAAGATGGTATTGGCGCTAAATCTCTAGAATTTTCTTCATTCCAAATCACAAACTTTTACGTTTAACTTCCTGACTTTTACTTCCAAATTGTGAACGTGAAAAATGTCATCAAGTGATAGTGAAGATGCTAATATGCAAATGGAAGAAAAGGGCAAAGAAATAATTATGAATCTGTTGCCGACAAAATCACGTGGAATATATTTAAAGAGTTACGAAAATTTTATGAAATGGAGAGATGAGAAACGTGTGGATTCTTTTACAGAAGGGGTTTTTCTCACTTATTTTGATGAATTATCGAAAAAATTCAAATCGTCGACTCTTTGGAGCACATATTCAATGTTAAGAATGACCCCTTACAAACGAGACACGACGTCGATATTAAAAAATATGTAAATTTAACGGCTTTACTGAAGAAATTGTCCACTGGATACAAGGCAAAAAAATCTAAAGTCTTGACGACACAAGAAATCGAAACATTTTTAAATAACGCTCCAAATAAACAATACTTGGCAACAAAGGTAACCTACTACTTATGTACTCAACTCAAACTAAATAAATAGATACCTACCTACATACCTAAATTATGTACCTAGGTTATTACGATTAATAACACACTTATTTTTTTGTTCAACAGGTTGCTTTAATTTATGGAATCAGCGGTGCATGCAGAGGAATAGAGCTTGCTAATATAACGCTAGAAGACGTAGAAACGGATACAAACCTACAAGCTGTGAGTCTGCCGAACACGAAAACAAACAAAGAGCGTAAATTTGTCATCAGTGGAGAATACCTTAATATAGTTAAAGCCTATCAGGAGTTACGTCCCACTAATGTTTCAACGAGAAGATTTTTTCTAAATTATCAAAATGGTAAATGCACAAGGCAAGTCATAGGCAAAAATAAATTTGGTAACATGCCTAAAGATATTGCCACTTATCTAAAATTACCAAATCCGGAACTCTACACGGGCCATTGTTTCCGCAGAACATCCGCGACTCTGTTGGCGGACTCGGGTGCGAATATAACGACATTAAAACGGCACGGTGGATGGAGGTCCGATCAAGTGGCTGAAGGTTATATAGAGGACTCTATACAAAACAAGTATCACGTCACGCAGCGGATTACGGAAGGAATCAATATTCTACCAAACATTACAGAACCCCAAGCATCTACATCGCGGGATTGGATGAATATGTCAACTCAGCTGAAGCCGCACTCAGATCTTAATAATGCACGAAACTCAAGCATGAGTCGAGTCTCTCCAACTTTTACTCCACAACAATCAACTCAAAATATTACACACACATCCCAATCACAGAGAACCGAAATAAAATTGCCCGGGAAAAACATATCACTAAACATTCAAAATTGCTCTAACTGCACATTTAATTTTTAATAAAATTTCTGAAAATTGTCTAATTTTGAATTGTTTTATTTTCTCGCAATCGAAGTGAAAAGTAGAGTGTTTTACTCGGGCCAAAACCACCCATTATAACTCGGTCTTGTCATCCTCCCTCGCTACGCTCGGGAGTATAACAACCTCGTATATAATGGGATGGTTTAGTCCCTTGTAAAACAATCTACTATTATAAATATGTGTTCAGATCGCGTAAGTTTAAAAATATCTATGAACTATTCACGGAATATTAAACTTTTTTAAAAAAAAAATTATACTGACATCTAAGCGACATAGCTGTTAAATTATATCGAGCTCTCGAGAACTTTTTTCGTATTCGTACTTTGCGCACTCATTTTCAGCATACAGCTGCGTGCTAGGGAAGCAGCTGGGAGAGAAGGCTGTTGCTTTTGATGGAATATGTTTTTACGGCAAAGAAACTTGAAGGGGTGGAATAGGAATAGGTACAAGGACGCAGAACTTTAAGCGAAAGACAAGTTGTTTCCCTTTATTTTTAGGGTTCCGTATCTCAAAAGAAAAAAAGGGACCCTTGTAGGATCACTTTGTTATCCGTCTGCCTATCCGTCTGTCAAAACTCTTTTCTCGGGAACGCGTGGAGGTATCGAGTTGAAATAAACATCAAATACTCAGGTCCTTAACCTCTTGGAGTCGTGATATAAATCAAACTTCTAAGTCAACGTAATCAGAAGTTACTGCCCTTTAAATACCCAATTTTTTTTTACATTTCCATCTTGCATACAAAACTAATGGAGTACTTCCCGTTAACGTAGAATCATGTTTGGCAAGCTCTTATAGCACAAGTAAAAGAAAAACTCCAAAAACCGTAAATTTGTACCTACTTTATTCACAAAAAAATATTATGCTGGGACCAAAGCCTATAAGTATAGAGTACCTATTTCCCGTTGACCTAGAATCATGATATTGATGATGGCATGACATGATATTGGCAATGAGGTTGACATGAGGTTTTATAGTTATGTTAGTTACATTACGGAACCCACGGTGCGCGAGTGAGACCCGCACTTGACGTTTTATTTACTTTTCCTCCATTTTCTTAACAAATCGTATCTCATGAATGAGCGTAAAGATAAATAGAACAACTTTTCTTTTACAACGTTGATCATAAAACATACAGAAAATAATGTTACAGATAGTTTTTACCCGACTGCACAAGAAGGGGTGTTACGTTTTTGAGAGCGTTCTCATACTACCGCGCGGTACCGTAGGTGCGGTTCCGCAAGAGTTTCACAGTGACGTTGTCCGAGATGCGGAATAGATGCGAAACTGTCGCGGACACGCTGCGGACCTCGAGTTGCGGCTCCGCTAATTCGATTCCGCGCGGTAATGTGAAACGGGCGGAGTTAAAAAGTTCCTGATCTCATAGTGACAACTTGTTACAGGAGATGCAAGTATTTTTTATTTTTTTTATTTTTATGCTTTTTATGCAGTTAATGTAGGATTCCATGGTGAAAGAATTTTTCGAATCGATCAGTAGGCAGTAGTTTCGGAGCCTATTCAATTCAAAGAAACAATCATCTTTCCTCTTTTTAATATTAGTCTAGATTATTAGTGAAGAACAGGTGATTCCAACGGATTTAGTTGTCAAACTACGCCTAGATCTCGGTACCGGGATCCCCGTGGAATAAAAAGTCGAATAACATGAAATTCAACATTATTTTTTGGTATTTCTTTTAAGAAAAAACATTTGAGAAAAAATACGATTGAGCAAACATTCGTAATGTTTCATTGAAATATCTTATGTTTTGATTCGTATCTTATTTTTTTTATTTGCTTTTGTTGGCTTTCTTATCATAACAGCCATGATAGGCCTATTGTGATCGCCACTTTAATGTGTTCACCCCTAGGGCTGCGGCGGCGTTCAGAGTTCGCCACTTACCCTTGCAAGTGCTAGGAACTGAAGGATTTTCTTTGGGGAGATGTCTCGTGCTTGTTGGTTCCTCTAAGACAGTTTCTTAATAAGCCGTGCAGTTTTCTTGTAATAAACATAAGGTACCATTTTTTTTCTGCACTAACACCTTTCCAAAAAATTATGGGCTGCCCCACTCCCATGATCGCGATCCTTTTCAGCGAGGCGACACTCGTTTTAATGCGACATGATGATGAATTTGGTAGTTACTAGAAGGCCCAATGCGCGCCATTTTGTGAATTTGTAAAACAACTACCATTTCCATGCAAATAGGTACTTATTGCAATTACAGAAAAGCTATTAAAGCACGCTTGCAGCCATGCAGTAAATCTCTCCGATGCAATGACAAACGTATCTCTCCAATGATTTGAATCGTTTCCATTAAGATGCCCGGTAGAGCGTGAATGGTCTAGATTGCCTTTCGTGCATCGATTACTTGAAGTTGGGTCATTCCAACTTTTCTAGTCTTGGACGGACGAAATCACCTTCCCTCAACTAGTAGATCCATAGTCAGTTTAGATAGGGAGAGAAGATAAAGAATACCTTTATTATTATTTTTTAAACGTAAAATTGACTTCATATTCCTTAACACAGTTTTTTTTTAGTTTTTCAGTACTTCGGAATAAAACTTTAACACTTTTGGGACCATCTCGGGATGGATCATTATCAACACAATCTTAACTAATATTGTAAATGCGAAAGTGTGTTTGTTTGTTTGTCCTTCCTTCACGCTCCTTTCCTAGTTAAGCAACCAAACGACTTGGTTTTGTCATTGAGTTAGTTGAAAGGATGGAGAGTAACATAGGCTACTTTTTGCCCTGGGAAAACATCAAATTGTCATGAGATTTACGGTAATAATCCCCCTAGAAATGTGAAATTTGAATTTAACGCGGGTGAACAGCTAACAGCGAAATATTTTTCCAAATCGGACCATAATTGACGGAGAAATCGTAGAACGTACAAAAAAAATACAGCCGAACATAGAACATCCTCCTCTTTTGTTTGTCGTCGGTTAAAACCTGCGCTGAACTGGATAAACTTACTTGACATGAAATAGGTACCTACTTTGTAATTGCAAGTGAAAATAGAAATGAATTTCTTGCAAATAAACAATTATCATGAAATAGGTAGTTTGTAAGCAAATGAAAATAGAAATTAAGATAACATTCTTGCAAACAAACAATTATTAATTTTTGAAAGAGTTTTTACGCCTCAACCAACACTATACATGTAGAATTATTATTTCAAAATAAATAATTTTGTAGAAAGTAGTGAAGCGTAGATAACTTCAAATAAAGCGGAGCTTCATTATGAATTTAAGCGGGTTTACTACGAACCAAGTTTTTGTTGGACGAAAACCGATGCCACTAACACAAGCTAGATTCGTAGTTAAATAACCTTTTATTAATTAATCAAAGTCAAGCTGTAGAGAAAGTTAAGATGTTGATCCTGCCTGTGCCTCACCTGTCCCTGGTCCGCGGTCCCATCGGATTATGAGAGTAAGAGAATAAAGTGCACGTGTGTTTGCGGACACACTTGAGCAGTACGATATGTCCAGCGCACCTGGCTAGTCTGCGTTGAGACTGGCCACCCGCGCCGTGGCCAAAATTCGGAAGGGCATCATAATAATAGATTTTTATTTTTTTATAGTAGCTAGACCTACATTTGACCACAATCTCACCTGATGGAAAGTGAAGATGTAGCCGACGATGTATCACAAAGGTCTAGATGTTACCTATTCACTCTTGACTAAAGAGACCCAGATTCTAATCAACCGGAAATACAGTACAGTAAAAGTTTAACAGTTACAGTAAAAGAAACTGAATCAAGCAAGATTTTCGTAAAAAACATCGAAGAAGGAGGCGAATGATAGAAGACACAAACAAGGTGTCGCCGAAAAATTGGGACAAATTTGTCTTAATTTCCTATTCGTATACCTACGTGCGCTTGTGTGCGTGAAAGCACTGAAGTTATATGCTTAACTTAACTATCAACTCACACATAGATTCGTTTTTGGCTACGAAATCAAGAAAATAGTCAGATAGAGGGAAAAAACGTTTTTTTTTCTGTCCAAAAAACGTGTTTTTCCTCTATGTTAAAAAATATTGGTAAAAAATGTTTACCAAGACAACACCAAGATGCAAAATTACTCTCACAATTTCTATAAAACTCTACTCTACCTACTGAAGTGAGCAATAATTTATTTCACCTCAAAGATCAACAAAACGTACAAATCCACTTGCCTGCGACGGCCCATTTGTCAAGTGATAGAAACGTTCCGGGATAATGAATCCCTCGGGATTAGCATTACGTTGTTTGGATATTTGATCAGTGGTAAATAGACGACTGCTTTATTCTAAAATGTCTTTGGAAATATCTTTTTCATTTCAGTCGAAGAAGATGAGTTCGGTTCGGGCCGCGGCAGAATATGAATATTGTAAAAGATTTGGTTTTTTCCAGATTACAATGTGAATTATTTCTTCTATCTTTTGTAAGATAAAATAAATAAAAAGAGCTTTATTCCATAAATATCTCACACATAGTCATAAGTACAGTTTTAAACAATTTTTTTTAAATAGTAATAGTAATAATTAAATAGTCATTCTCATTTTAATAATAATAAAAATATAGCATTGAAAGTTAATTATGTCTCTAGTGTATTGCGTCATGAGATGTCCGTTATTCATTCATGTGTAAGATACCGAATGCTTTTATTTATTTATTTAAGGAATAACAAACGACTACGTCACACTATTATTACATCTGTATGAATACTTTAATAATTACTAAGATTTATCTATGCTGATTACTAAGGTCTACAACATAGTAATCACCATAGTTAAACTAACTTACATATGCACTTCTTGATTTTATTTATGTCTTTTCATAATGTTTTCTGGATTATCTAATAATCAAAACGAAATACAACGCATTCTTAATATATTTTTCTCTCATTGATGTCACTGACTGACACACATAGAAAACAATACACCTGTCATGAATTGTGTTTAAAATTAGTCATATCTATGCCACTTTTGTCCATACAAAATCAAACAAAAACCCACCCTAGCTTCAGCGAACAAGTATCATATTACAAAATAGCATACAGGAGGTCTTCCTTTCAGTAAACTACCATCAAACAAGTTTGCTAAGCTCAATAACGTAAAGCCATGTCATGCAAAGCCGGTTAATAATTGACATTGACAGGGACAGTTGAGTAACTATTTAGCCGATTTCCGCTCGTCAGACACAGGCTGTTATTACGTGAAACTTTGTCAATAAGGCTTAGGGAAGACAAAAGGTGTGGGCGGCGTTTTGTGAAAGGATTAGTGAGCTGTTTTCGAGTGAATATGTCACTGCTACTGTCAGCGAAAGCTCTTTTAAAGTACCTACAGTTTTAAATCGTGTTTTAATTGGTAAGGAGATTAATAATTTTTGAATTGATTTAAGAAATTTCGGAACGCGATATTTGTCGTATGCTACGTATTCTATCATATTTTTAAAAAAAGTTTTGAAAATCAAAGAAATGTTGAATCGGAGGTTCGAAACAATTTTTGGTTTCGAATGTCTTCATCATTTCATTTGTCTGTTGTGTTTCGGTTTAAAGATCTTTATTTTATACTCAAAAGAACAGACAAGTCCACTTAGAATGAGTATACATTGGTATCTAAAAATAAGTATTACTAAAGTAAAGCAAGTTTTCAAACTCGAATCGGATCTGGTTCACTGCACTTGTGCAATTATGCACTTTTGAAGTTAGCGTTTTAGTTTTTAGTGATAACATTGCTGGTACCTTGTTTTCTGTTATTTTTATCATTTTTTGTGAATTTTTCATTCTTGAATGCCTTTGTTGACATGAAATATCTTGGATTCTGGAACAGAGTTTAGGTATTTTGATGGATGGAATGACACATTGTGGATAGGAGTGTTAATGTACGGGCACCTTTATCTTGGGCAATAGAAAATCCTCAAAGCATCTGCCTCGTGGAAGATTAGACAAGAATCCTGCAGATTACAACGGTTTCTAAGCCTCCAAGATTAACAGATTTGCGTTCAAAACAACTCGTGTATTTATAAAGTTATTTGAGGGAATTTGATTAAAATAACTTAGTCTGCGTTCATAATTAAATTGAGTCATTAAATAATTAATAATCTAGAGTGTTCTATTGAAGTTTGGAAACTATAATTAACTCTTCTCTATCTGAAAGGCATATTTGCGAACAAACACCATTTAACATTTTAATTAATAAAGACAGTTATAATTAATATCACATTCACACTAATATAATAAATGGGAAAGTTTGGATGTTTAGATAGATGGATGGATGGATGTTTAAAGATAAAAAGATAAAGATATATTTATTTGACTCAGAACTGCACAGACAAACACAAACAAGATAGGTAAAATACAAAATTGAGATGTTACATACGTAGATAGATGAGAGATGTATCAGCGAGAAGTGAATTAGTAGAATGTAGGTACAGCAAAGAAAGAAAGAACGAACGAACGATGTTTGTTACTTCTTCACGCCAAATACTACAGAACGTATCGGGCCGGAATTGCCAGCTATTACTAGGTGTAGAATAAAAGCATAGGCTTTTTATCACATATCAGTTCCCTTGGGATAGAAATAACCTCAAATCATTTCTATAGAAACAACGTGCGAAGCCGGGGGCAGAAACTAGTAATTAAGACTACCCCACCCCACCCCTCAACAGCCTATAATGGTCCAGTGCTGGACGCAGGCCTCCTCTGATAATCGCCTTAATGACTTTTATCTCATGGGGGGTAATGTCTATAATCCCCACGCTGGGCATGCGGGTTGGGGATCGCAGTTCGGTGGTAGATCTATTCTGCAAGAGGCGCTGCTGCCAGCTCCCCGGGGTATGCGCCTTTTACGACACCCACGGGAATTAAAACTATTAAGATTATTTAAAAACGCCATTCAAGACAAAACTCTAAGAAATTAAATAAGTTCCCAAAAATTTATTTTTTGAGCCACCGGCGCTATAATAGTCCGTAAGAGGTCCCAAAGATTTTCGGTTGAACCAACTAAGGGTTTCGTGGCTTAGTTGGTTAGAGCACACCCGTACTCACACACGACGGTGGGGCACGAGTTCGAGTCCCACCGAAACCGAAAATTTTTGGGAAATTATTTAATTTCTTAGAGATATCCAAAGTGCGGGTAAGCACTATAATGAAAAAGAAACCTTAAGACAAAACTCGTTTAGACGATGATGTGTCGTACTCATAAAAATGCTTACTTCAGCCCCTTGGATCGTAACGGTTCGCGCCAATCTCCAGATGAAAGGAAGCCCTCCGGATCTCCTCCTGATGAAGATTAATTGATCCCACCCCAGGGTACGTAGTTACTCTTACCCTGGATAACCTACGTTAGAATCCGATAAACGTTTACCGATAAATAGTTGTCGATAAACGAATGAGATAAGAGTTTGGTTTAGCGTTTTGAAATTGGTTTTGTAACCTTAACGATGTCGTTTTTGTATTGTTTTGGCTAGCCAAAAGACACTATTTGTATTACAATACAAATACACCGAACTATGATCATAGTTCACCGAAATCATAGTTTTTTCACAGCATTACTAGTAATCAAAATGATTTCGGTGAACTATGATCATAGTTCACCGAAATCATAGTTTTTTCCAAGCATTACTAGTAATGCTGTGAAAAAACTATGACCATAGTTCACCGAAACCATAGTTTTTTCCAAGCATTACTAGTAATGCTGTGAAGAAACTATGATCATAGTTTACCGAAATCATAGTTTTTTCACAGCAATACTAGTAATGCAACGCTTTTCAAGTAGCCTGTGTCCGTCCCCGGCCGTTTAGGCGTGAAAAGGTAACAGACAGACAGAGTTACTGTCGAATTTATAATATTAGTATGGATTCACTGGTAAAAACTTAGTTTGAACAGTAATAAACTCTGCTCCCCAGAACTTTTCTTTCTACGGAACCGAACGTATCGATTCTAAACCACCATCTGTCGGTTTCCCGTAAGAAATTGCGCAGTTTGCAAGAACTGATATATTTTTTCTTACCCCCATAAGATCTCAGAAAATACAAAAAAGAAGACCAAAAATAGAGTATTTTTGCTAAAAGAATAACATGTTAATTTTAAATAATCAAGTACTTCTACAGCAAAGCGCTAAGAATCTCTGTGAAAATGAACTTTAGTTAGAAATTCCCAACATTTAGAAAGTCTTTTTAACTTCAGTTAAAAAGTTCATTTCTCAGTTATTTCTCGTTCTAGGTCTTCTGCAAAAAAACTCAATTCACAAAGGTTCGAGTTTTTCAGCTTTATGATAGATAGCTAGATCACTTTGCACGCCGCGCCGCCGTCACGAGGGGAAGCGCGGGACGTTAGTGTGTTGACGTGGTCTTTACAATATAACAGTGTAAACAGCCATAATACCAACTTGTCTTAATGTGTCAACGAATACATTTTTGGGATTATCTCGTATTAAGGCCTGCAGGCGTCGTCGTCCGTAGCGCCAGCGCACGCCTGCCAAGCCGTTTGCTCGTGCTTTTTGTAAGTATTAAAACATAGCGGTCAAGAAAATAATTTTATCAAGTCATACCCTGCGAAATATTTATTGTCTTTAGTTAAAAACAAAATATCAGAGCCATGATATTTAAATAAAAACATTAAAAATAGGGGTAACTTTGGGATTTTTTTCCTATACAGTTAAAGATCTTGTAAAAGACTGCGAGTTTGGCTTGACCAGATCTTTAAGTAATACATATACACTTTTTAAATCACAAAACCGCGGCCTCTGCTGGAATACCTAGGTTGAAATACTTTTCAAACTGTTTCCGATACATCAACAAGATAGAGGAGAAACTCAAACAAAGTCGGATAGCACACAGAAATAGGTAAATAAAGAGAAGTTTATACAGTCTTATAGCTTCTATTTTTTTTATGAGAAGTGAACTAGCTGTTCCTCAAACTGTAACAGGTTTGTAACAATGTTAGGCGGGCGGGAACTCATTAGTTACTGGTAATCTACGGCGCGCTGCAATTTAGCGAAAAATATGACCCGCCTAGTCCTGCCCTCCCCCACCACAATAAGATAGGCACTAAGATAAAACAAAAGTAATTTATACTTTGAATATACTGAGAAACTTCACTAAAGCCTTACAAACTTGAAAATAAGAATTCGCCGGAAATTAAAAAGTTAAGATGGATAAAATTATAAATTAAATTCTCGTCAAGAGGGTTAATTAATGTCTCTGGTAAATTTAGGTATGGACTTGTCCGGTCGGGTTCGGAGAAACTTTTTACTTTGTATTTCGCAATCGCGAAAGTTGGAGTTGAAAGGCTTTTGAATAATTATGTAGTCAAATCGGATTTAAGGTTTTCAGGAACAACGGCCTATACATAGATGGTAAGGGTTACCTATAAATATAGAATAGAATAGAACAGAATAGAATAGAATAGAATAGAATAGAATAGAATAGAATAGAATAGAATAGAATAGAATAGAATAGAATAGCATAGAATAGATTGGAATAGAACAGAATAGAACAGAATAGAATATCAATTTATTTGTTAAAAGACTTACACAAACTTACACTAAAATACACAATAAACTTAGTTAAACATGCAAAAATGTAAGCCCTGTAACAAAATGATAAAGTTTTATGATTAAAAATAAAAGTAAAATATAAATGACAGCGAATATTTCACCCATAAGGAGGAAAGATGAAAGGACCTTTCATCTCCTTTCCTCCCAAACACATAATAGAAAGGCCTAAGAGGTTCAAATTGTTATTAAAGTTGGTATATAGTACACGAGTTTTTTTTGCAAAAACAAGTAATAAAGAAAATTACAATTAAATAATAGAATGAAATTAAAACTAGTATTTACAATTGAAACAATTGAGCTAACTGCAGACTGTTGCAAACAATCTACAAGTAGTTCAACTGATCCATATCAATACCAGTCGGAAGCGTGCCCAAGACGCTAGCTGCATTGCCCCGCTGTATAGACGCATCGCAAAAGCCTTGAAGCTCCAAGCAACCGTCATCAACCTTAGCTCCAAGCCACCTGGGAATAGTTATTTTACAAATGTCAGTAAGATCGGACTGGTATGCAAACCATTCGTTGAGCAGCCATTCTGGAAGCTCATCGTCCAAGTAATTAAATCTATAATCTTTCAATTGGTTTTATTCCAGTTTTCCCCCTTGACAAATCCCCCTTGAGAGGCAAAACTGGATTTCATTTCAGACAAGTCCAGAATTCCCCCTCACCTTTTTTTCTTATTCCAGTTTTCCCCTTTGACAAAGAGAGAGAGAGAAATTTCCATCAAAAAATCCCCTTGAGAAATTTCTTCAAGGGGAAAAACTGGATATGCACGAACTCTTAGCATCATTCTGGTGGTTAATAAGTGATTGTATACCGTAAACCTATACCTATGTACGAGTGTGTCTATCATGCTCATAAGACTGTTAGCTCAGATGAGTATTTTAGATTGTTTGTATATGATTTAGGATTATTTACATTTAAGGAATTTATTTTCAACATTAACAACAACTTTAAGGCTATTTTACTATAAAAACTATCGTAGTTTGACGAATTCATTACGGATGTAAGCAGAACCTACCGTCACCGTCTACCGTGCTAGAACCGCACTCACCCTGGAGAAGTCCCTCGTTAAGGGATGAAACGTTGGTGTTCTTCCAACACAAATAAGGTTCGTAGTTAACCCGCTTACATCCGTAATGAACTTTAAGGCTATTCAGTAACATATTAAGGTTCTAATACAGGATTGTATGTTAACTACATTACGTACATCCAATTTTAAACAAAGTAGATGAAAACCCAGTGCTAAGACAAAGCTAACATAGGCTTCAAGACACTGCTAACTAAGTTACGTAACGAAATTTTTAATGAAAAAATGATATCTATCTATCTGAACCAAAACCCAGTCAGGCATGCTGCTTACGCCAGAGGTCTGAAAATTTGGCACGGTTTTCTTCCCATACTGTTTTTTTCTCTATCGCGGCGCACTATAGGTGTTTCATATTTGGATAGAGGACACTTATACAAGTAAAAAAAGGTCCTATAACATCCTAACTAATATTATAAATGTGAAAGTGTGTTTGTTTGTTTGTTTGTCCTTCACGCCCTAACAAAGCCACCAATCGACTTCATTATTGGCACAGAGCCAGTTGAAAGGGTGGAGAGCATAGGATACGTCAATATATCCCATAAATTCCTTCTCTTGTCTCAGAAGCATCAAAATACCCTGCACAAATTGCAGGATATGTAAAGCCCGCCACCGGGGCTGCTCTGTCCCCAAAGTGGATTACAGCTCACATCCGCATCCGGTTACCGATCTTGACAAAGCAGGTTCAATATCATCGTACAGGTCGCTCAGAAAAAGCAGGCGCAATCGTTCTTTGTATTTTCATCAAAGATCTTTTAGATATGACGCACTAAAATAGAGATAGTTTTTTGAAAAAATGTGATGTTCACAACAAAAAACAAGAACAAACTACACATTCCATCATATAGATTACGAAAGGTAGGCAAATCATTTATGGGAAATTGCGTACGCTTCTATAACAAGCTGAAGCAACTGAGCTTCCTATTCGTAATTTTAAACAGTACATAAAACGAAGTCTTATCAAGAAGGTCTTTTACTCCATAGATGATTATATCAATGATGTTAATGCTTGGCCAGATGTCGCCCAGTTCCGCACCGACAATAGTATTATGGGAGAACAATCTTAAGCTTAGTTTTATATAAATATTGACCTGTATCTAAATCACATGATATTTAGACTTAGATAGGCAAATAATATTGTATTAGATTTTAAGGATTATCAAACTTACTAATGGTTTATTTTTCGCTTCTTCCACTAGTGGACAAAAAATTTAAGCGAACAAAATCAATAACATTTTGTATCTTGTTTGATAATTACTATTTATAAAGTTGTTGTCTATGTATAAAATTTGACTTGTCTAAGTGCTTTTTTGTAAGCCTAAAGAAATTAAGTTATTGATACCAATAGTGTAAAACCAAGTTTGCATCTTTGGCAAACAAATCTTTATGCTAACTTTGTAGTCGTCGAAAAATCGATACATTTTTCAGTTTTTGGCTTACAAATTAAAAAATGCTTAAATAACTGCTCTACAACTTTATTTTTCATGACGCTCTGCTCTGTCTCGCTCCTTTAACGCGAAATCCAATGCCTGTCCTTTTCACAAAATGGCGACATAGGTCGCCCTTAGACGTCTACTTTCCGTTCGGCACGGTGGGTATAAAACAAAAGACGGAAGCGCCAACTCTTACAGTTTCGCTGCCTATATGCGAAGTGAGCGTATCAAAGAGTTATACGCTTTTGGCTGATATAGACTTGGGATTTGAGTCAAAGGCAAGGAGATTTTGTATGCGGGTTGAATTCAAATACATTACTGACTGTGGCTGAATCCAGCAGCGTTTTGGCATGGGAATTTGTTCGTATATTGAGTATATTAAATCTAGTGACTTTATCAAACGTTATTCATATTTCATCTTAAAACTAAAGTTAAGTATGCAACCTAATTTTACCTTTAAGATGATATATGAACCAGTTGAGTTATCTGTACATTGTTTGCAACAGTCTCTAGTTAGCTATGGAATATAATAATGTTATCAAGCAAGAAGTTAGAATTTACACAAATATAATGATTCTAGTAGACAATGAGATTCTAGTAAAAAGAAAATTACAATCAAATAATAGAATAAAATTTAAAACTAACTTAATTATAAGTTCCCATAAATTTTCGATTTCAGCAGGATTCGAACCTGCGCCCCACCCTCAGTACGGGTATGCTCTAACCAACTAAGCCACGAAATCCTAGTCGGTTTGCTCGAAAATCTTTGGGACCTCTAACGGCTCCAGCGCCGTTGGCTTCGTCGCTTATTTAATTTCTTAGAGATAACCCAAAGTGCGAGGGCTTACGCCCTATAATACAAAAACCTTAGAATCTACAGGTATTTACCTCAACTGATATACCAATGAGATGAATATCTTTGTAACTTTAAGGGCCATAACTACGTCAATTTTTTGTGCAAAAGATA
This sequence comes from Eupithecia exiguata, assembly GCA_947086465.1. Taxonomy (NCBI): domain Eukaryota; kingdom Metazoa; phylum Arthropoda; class Insecta; order Lepidoptera; family Geometridae; genus Eupithecia; species Eupithecia exiguata. The sequence goes on along the minus strand of OX352245.1, from coordinate 2,886,375 downwards.
GACATAGGATTTCGCGTTCGAGCGGTACGTTTTTGCTTATTATATATTTGAAAATATCGCAACATATAAAATGTTCTTTATACTTAGTTCAATTACCATGCTTATAATTATATGTAAACTTATTTAAGACTAAATTTAAAAAACTTTTATGTGCAAAATGCTACTGTAATATTGATGAATTTCTAAATGATGTAATTTAATTTTATGCTAGGTATACTAAATTGAAATTGATTAATTAATACTCTTATAAATCTGCTGTTGCTATGTACAATTAAATTAAAACCTGCATGCCTTACTCTCTAATTATTTTTGCACACCAATGTATGTTGGTCAAACATGTTGACTCTAAAATAATTATTTGTCACCTTTTCACACCTATTTTTGCAAATAAATGACTTTTACTTTTTTTTTTACTTTTTTTTATTCTCAATGCCAGAGGTCAGACAAAAGCTGATCTCAGATCAGTTTTGTTGTCTGGCCCGTAGCAAAGCTGCGAGTTGTCGAATTACTGTGATGCTATAGAAAGGGTGTATAGTAGCATCAGCGTGAGGAAAAAATCTATCGGGTACCTAGGTACTGTTGTCAGCCGCGGCCATCAGTATCTGCAGGCATAAATCATATCAGTGTAGTTATATTATATTTTTCAGTCTCACAAACTGCTCGACCGTAATTTTGGCAAGAGAACAACATATTTTCCACATTTTCCGCTAAACACAACTCCAGACATGTTCTTTTGAATGGCGGAGACGCTCTATCTATGAATAGGTCCCATGCATATTCATATGATAGGAAATATGTAACAGCTGGTATAGTTTTGTGATAAAAAAAACTCAACTTCTTTATGGGTCAACGACCAGCACAGTGCATTGCTTTTGTAAAGCTCTGTGCACAATGCACATAAAAATAGATATGCGATAAATATAGCAGTTCAATTGATGTAAATGTGATAAGCAGTCCAGTACCTCCTTCAGCCCTGTGGAACCTTCTTATATATCCTGCAATGCGCTTCCTGCAAACGTTTGCTGTTTTACGTAAGACCAATTCTACAAGATGACATAGAAGAAATAGAGAGAATCAGCTAAGTGGAACTCTAGTTTTGTCAAAGTAACAGAAAGTCATGGAAACCATGTAGAAATAATCTCATGATTCGTGTAGTTAGAAGCCCTAGCCTTGGGTCGGTGTTTCAGACCTATATTTCCAACTGGCCCCGCAAGTTAACATATAAAGTACCTACTCCGATATATTTATATAATTCAACACCGCTACGACCCAGCACAAAAACGTGCATTCAAACTCCTTATGTTTAGATACGTTTTACAGTGACAAAATGGATTCCCACAAGCTTTAAATGTCTGCGAGCTGTCTGTCATCTGATGCCATGTATATATTTAAATATAAATAAATAAAATAAATAAATAATGCTGGACAATTCACACAGCATTATCTAGCCCCAAGTAAAGCAGAGCTTGTGTTATGGGTACTAGATAACTGAAATACATAATACAATACATTACATAGATAAATATTTTTTATTATACATAGAAAACGACCAGAGCACCCTGAAAAAATGTCTGCAGATCGTACAAACATTTGTCCCGAGGCGGGAATCGAACCCGCAACCTCCTGCGTCGCAGGCAGGCCTTCGCCCACCGCGCCACAGAGGTCGTCAAATATATATTACGACCCCATACTTGAAGGCACATTTTTGTGCTGAGCTGCAGCGGTGCTTTTCAGGTGCAACAAGCTTTAGCTTTCAAAAGGAAGTATAGAGCACAAAATACAAGAGCCTATGACATGTCATAACACATGTCGTAAGAACTACATACGCGTACATAAATATATTTTATAAAATCCAGTCCTGCTCCCGTGGCCACCCACCCTTACATACACGTACGTAGGATCTGTTGTTCTTTTTATATGTATATTTTTAGGGTTTCGAGATCGGTTTCGAAACCCTTATGGTCTGGATCAATGCGTCCTCCTTCTTTCTTGAATGAATATAATATCAGTAACTACTGCAGCTATTAAATTGATATTTGAAATTACGTGCGCCATTACTGATTAAAAGAAAAAAAAACGATACAAATTGTGAAGTCTGTCGAGAAATTTGAAATATTTGGAAAAAGAGTAAAAAAAAATACCATTTGTAACCCTAGGCACGCGAGTTATCTTGTTTATCGTTCGTACCGAACACCGCTGAATACTGCGTATGCTCTACTCTCCGTCGTGTAGATGATAGATCCTGTACTATACCAGGTAATGGTTTGGGTAAAGGTAATTACTTTATGCCAATAAAACACAGATTTGTTCGGTGACACACGTCCACTCGATATGCCGCACCTTGTGCGAATGCATCCCCCGCGTGCCTCGCATGCCCCGCGGGATATACAGCCTTGTTAGACGAGCACATCCGATGGCCGTGCACATTTAATATAAGTCAGAATGCTACAGATCCCACTGATGTGATGTGGCTAAACACCCAGGACTGCAGCCGTGGCGTCTCATCGCCTAGTCCTGTGACGTAAGCCTATGTCCACTGAGCCAGAGCTCAGCTTCATCAATATTTACGCAGATGATGTCTACGGCGTCAAACCTCCGTCAATCTAAGCGTTTGACGTATTGAACTGAAACCACATCTTCGCTGTAACCTACGCCTTTGCTCGATTCTCTTCCCCTTCTCTTAATATCACGTGAGATGTTTCAAAACACGTATGTAAAATTAAAGATCGGAAGACTCATCTTTTCTTGTTGGTGTGTGATTCAAATTTTGATAGATAGATAGATAGACAATTCTTTATTGTATCACACAAACACAGAAAACAGTACAGAAATAAAAGCTACGAGAAGAAGTACAAAGGCGGCCTTATCGCTATGAGCGATCTCTTCCAGGCGACCTTGGGATGGACTGGACATGTAAGAACAAAAAAGACGGTGGCACTAGAAAAAAGAAATTATAAAATAATTATATCATACTTTACTAAATATCTACATAACCTACAAAGTTATAATAAACTTAATAAATAAAATAATATATAAACTAACCTTCGATCAAAAAAAAGGAGTTCGCGGCCTCCCCCGTAGATACCTAGAGCCTTACAAAAATGTCACTCAAAATTGTCTTCGTTTTGTTTTGACGCAGACACTTATTTTCTATAAGGATTAATTAACAGAATTCAGGTAAAGATAACGAATCATTTATTGATGATACTATAAATTGGTGTCTCAACAGTAGGTATTTATACAAAAGGGTCATTTCAGACATACAATAATTTAAACTTACAATACAATTTCAGGCAGGCACTCTAGATTAAAAAGAACTGGTTCCTGTCTGCGGCTTTGCACGAGTTTTTTTTACGGGACAAAAAATAAACGTTTTATAAATACTTCTGGTAGGTAGGTAAGAACCTAGTCTTTCTTTTATTAGAGAGTCTACGCAAATGAAATTTTAGGGCGGGCCAACTAGTTATTTTAAAAATCATCAACTAATAATATTAAACTTATTTTTATGAAAAATATATTAATACATACTATAAATGAAAAAAAAAATTAGAAGAAATAGCCTCTCCATTTATCAATTTAGAACAAAATTAATATTTTAACATAGGCAAACCAAACAACAATATTTTATGCTGTTTCACAAGAATATGACTCACATCTCAATATACTGGTAAAAAATATATATAAACTTTCTGAAAATAAGAAATTCCATCCTTTTTCAGCACTTTGGACGAGTGATTCTTGCATTTTTTGTACGAGCACTTACCCATGCTTTTTGTCTGAACGCTAAAATGACACTAGTTGAAAAGCTTCCCTAACATGTCAAAATGTTTCTCTTTTGCTACTGAAGGTTTTGGGGTGCGCATTGTGAATCTAAGGGGGGCCGGCAAAGCCGGAAATTTTTGATCGAAGAAACTAACGTAACATATCAGATATTATCTCCACTTGGGGCTAAATGATGCTGTGTGGATTGTTCAGCTTTATTATTTATCATTACATATTTATTTGACATCACACTGTCAACCCCAAAAGGTAGGGGAGATCTTACGAGTTGTTCCGGTCAGATCCCCCTTGTTCTGATCCACCTTTCATGATTATTATTAACAATTTCCAGACTGATCCACCTCTTACGGTGAACGGTCTGTACAGATGGAGGAACGCACGTCAAAAGTGACAAGTTTGAAACAATTCTATCAAACTCTCCGTGCAAATCCTTGGCGTTTCTGTGATGCCGGGTACAGACCAAGCGAACAAAAGCGAGCAAAGGCTAACCACCGAACGCGATTGAACCAGTGTGGACGTCATGGCGAAAGCAAGCGAGCCCAAATGAGGGCCTTCGCTCGCCTTCAGCTGTGCTCCGCCGCCGACTGTTTCACATGTGTTCGTGTGGTGTGAATACAACAGCGAAAGCGAGTGAACGTTCGTCATCGATCGTCGAATCCCACTCGTTAGCCTTCGTTCGCTTTTGTTCGGTTGGTCTGTACCCGGCATGACAATACCACAGTCATAGTAAAGATTTGGTTCTGAGAGATTTGGTTAGATTCCTCGTGACTTTGAGTGACGACACTTCAGTCAGACACACAAACAAAAACACACGCACACTAGGACAGTAATAGGTCTTAATTACAATACCATTGTTTATTGTGTAGGTACAACTCGCCTAATTGATATTATACGTAATTACGAGGCCAAAACCAGCCTAAAAGCCTATTATTTAAAATCACGAGTTGTGAAGGCCATGATAAACAAATGTAAACGAGATTGTGTATATTGTTTGCACTGATAAAGCTTCTGGTACTAGGTTACATTTGTGTGATGGTATTTTTAATTCTGATCTCATTTGTTAGTACAATTTTTGCCTGAAGGCTGGTATTTCGTAACAATCAAACAATCAAACATTCCATGATCTTCGTAATCCTACTGCTGTTCAAATATGAAATGTAGGATTCTTATACAACTATAACTAATATTCCAGATCATTCTGTGATAGTTATTTGGGTTCCGTACCCAAAGGGTAAAACGGAACCCTATTACTAAGACTCCGCTGTCCGTCTATTTAAGGGGGGCACCCATACAACAGAGATGATTTTTTTGCCGTTTTTATTGATAATGGTACGCAACCCTTCGTGCGCGAGTCCGACTCGCACTTGGCCGGTTTTATTGTTCGATTAGCTGCATATGTTGGATAAAAAAAAAACATCTAAAACATCTCAATTTTGGTACATATTTGCCTTCTCCGAACCAATATAAATTTAAATAGCCTATAAGTACCGACTTTGTAAACCTATCTTTTGTGAATTTATTATTATTATTATTTATTATTATTAAGATATACTGACTTGATTTTTATATTGAAAAATAAAGCAAAGGCATGGTAACAGATTCGCCAAAATAAATATTTGATTACTTGAGGAGTACTCTTTTAATTAGAAGAAATCTTGGTTTTTGGGCTTGCGTTGCTCTGCCCTGTCCCGCTCCTATGAACGCGAAATTCTATACCTATCCTTTTCACAAAATGGCGTCGTATGTTAGCCCCTTAATGAAAGTGTAAGAGGTTAGTTAGGTGTTTCAATAAATAGTGCTGGTCAATTAACACAAGCTCTCCTTAGTTTGGGGTTAGATGATGCTGAGTGAATTGGACCAGGCATTAATTCTCACAGCATCCTAGCCCCAAGCTCAGCGGAGCATGTGTGATGGATACAAGATAACTGTTATACATTAATACAATACAATGACATCATAACATAATAGAGGACAAGCTTAATAGGTGACGAAGAAGATAATAATAGAGAGATTTTGGGTCCATAGCTAGAAAAAAAAAAAAGAAAAAAAAAAGCTTGGGACGACTTTTGCTCCAACTCGAAAACTAACGTTCTAACAAGGTAAAGGTTTCTTGTTCGCTTCTTTACTTTACCTTAAAAAGATTGAAGTGGACAAAAAATCAAAGTGATCACTTTATTTCCTAGTTTTACTTATGTAATCTGAGTTTTGTGACGTGTCCAAGAGTCCTGTAAGGTCTAAAGGAAATAAAGCACTTTGAATTTTGAATTTTGAATTTAATAATAATAATAATAAATTCATTTATTTTACCCAAAACAAAAACACGAACAATGATAAAAAACAAGTAGACATTAAAAAAAAGTGCACATAGTGAATGTGACAATGACAATTATGGCTGAAAAAAACCATTATTATGTACCTATGCCTACCTATTACCTACCTGTACCTACCTACCTAATTTAGGCTCCATTCATCGATCAAGGTATTCGTGGCGGTGAATAACTGCCATGATCTGATGGCTCTTTTGCTAAAACTGAGGGTATATAGCTAAAAAACTTTAAAAACTATGAGCATAAAGCAAGTTATTTGAGCTATGGCAAACTAATAACCATTCAAAAACATAAATTCTACCACTAATAACCATTCAAAAACATAAATTCTACGGATATCCAACTCATTCTGCCAGTAACTCGCTTAACCGATTACGCTTAAAAACGCAACAAAACTAGTGCCTACAGGGCATTCCCCCTTGATGAATGAGCCACCCTGGCCTGGGTGGGTAGAGGCCTCTTATCTATTGTTTGCGGGAAACACACTGCCAGTGTTCTGTTTCGCGTGCGGTGTTGCCAATTCAGGCAGGTCGGTGATAGATTTAGCAACTTCTTTAAACTGGTTTTCTTGAATATTCAATTGTTATGTTAATTTGAAAATGGATTTCAAGACGGTAGAGTAAAGCTTAAATAAGAAAGTTACTGATTTAATTTTAAACTATGCAATTACTCTTCATTATTTATACAAAGACTGTTCTCATAGGTACATTTGGTAAGGTTTGAATAAGTCATTTTTCTCAAAGTGAAGCAAACAATGCACGAAAATGCGGTTTAGAGCAGTTGTTATACATATTCAATGCGTCTTTACTTTTTTCAAAGTCATTGGATTACTCAAACACCGCATTACCATAATTTCAAAAAACATTTTCATAACAAAACCACAAAAGCCGCAGTTGGCAACAATATGCATGCAAGGAGCGACTTTAAAATTCATATAAGGACTGAAAAGACCATTTCGGTGGGCGGTTGCTGAATGAAAAAGGATTATATTTACAGAAAATCGGAATATGCATCCATTGTGTGGCGTACGCTTGAAAACGGGAGTGCAGACGTGAAAAAGGCTAAAGAAAGAACCAAATGAAAAGAAGAATTTCAGCTTGGGTTCACCGAACAAAAGATTATAAAAACACTTGCGAAAAAGTTAAAAACATTTCACATTCTATCCAAAATATATCGCTATATTAAATTCTCTTTATTGTAAGCTTCAAGCGGCAATATTCAACGGATACAAAGACCGTGGAATTTTATTAAATTTCGTAAAAATGAACTGTTTTCAAGAAATCACTTTTAGGTTTTTATTGGCTGCATTAAGTGCAGCTTATGTCCCTACTAGGTGCTACAAGAGGTTTTTGAGATAAGATAAGATAATGTTTATTAATTATAAAAAAACACAAACTTAAATACTAAATAATAAATTAGGTCCGTGAATTTAAATAATCTTGTCAATATGTACATTGTTTTTGTATGTAAAATTTGAATTCGAGAGAAGAGGGATAAACAATCTATTGTTTATCCCTCTCAGAAACCTCTTCTGTTCCACTCTTTATTCTATATTTACCCTGTCCTATACTTACTTTACTGGTAATCCATCCCACTAATATTATAAATGTCAGTGTTTGGATGGATGGTTAGATAGATGGATGTATGTTGGTTACTCAATCACGCCAGAACGGCTGAACGGATCTGGATGAAATTTGGCACAGAGATAGATTATAGTCTGGAATAGAACATAGGCTACTTTTTATCCCGGAATTCCCACGGGATCGGGAACTACGCGGGTAAAACCGCAAGGCGCTGCTAGTACGTATATATATAGGTAAATGAATAGTACTATTATGTATCGACTTATCCTCTGTAAACCTTGCAGAGAATATGTTTGTGGCGTTTGTATAATCACGCAATTCAAATATTCAATAGCCATGAAAATCGACATGGTTTGTATTGATTGTTTGTGTTTATTAGCAGATAGAAAGTCATTGTTTGTGTTTATTAGCTCACCAGTAGCGCCTCGCGGTTTCACCCGCGTAGTTCCCGTTCCCGTGGACATTCCGGGATAAAATATAGCCTACTACTCGGGGCATCGCAAGTGCTGTTTAAGGTTATTAGAACGATTACTTTCCAGTTCCAAAACTGCTCGCTTAGCCTCATAACACTCTCCCAAAGCACAACTTGCTTTGATTAATCCACATTTCTAAAAATAAAACCGGCCAAGTGCGAGTCGGACTCGCGCACGAAGGGTTCCGTACCATTCATCTATAAAAACGGTAAAAATATCACGTTTTTTGTATGGGAGCCCCCTTAAATATTTAATTTATTCTGTTTTTTAGTATTTGTTGTTACAGCAGCAACAAAAATACATCATCTGTGAAAATTTCAACTGTCTAACTATCACGGTTCACGAGATACAGCGTGGTGACAGACGGACAGACGGACAGCGAAGTCTTAGTAATAGGGTACCGTCTTTACCCTTTGGGTACGGAACCCTAATAAACTTATCCAATTCGCTCCCAATATTCCAATGAAGCTCTAAAGCAGAGATGGTCATAAAAATGCAAATATCCATTCTCAGTTCTTCCATCGATCCGTTCTTGCCGCAATCTGTTCTGCATTACATATGGAAGCAGTGAATAAGCAGGTACTTCAGTTCAAATGCAAACATATAGCAGGGTTCTTTAAAATGCAAGGAGTGTAGTGATTTTTTTAAGGTTTCGTGAATAAGTTTTGTTTTGTTAGAGGTTTAATATTTATAAATACTATTTAACGGGTATTTATCGCGTTTAATTACCTTATTTTCCCGACGTTTCGACAGGTTTACACACTGCCGTGGTCAGGGGATGACTCTGTCACCCGTTAAATAGTATTTATAAATATGTGTTCAGATCGCGTAAGTTTAAAAATATTTAGAGGTTTAATGCTATTATTACTTCTTAACTTTACCTTAAGGCGGTTGGTCAAGCGCAAAAATCGAGCTTTTACTATTTTCTAGGTTCTACAAGTAAAGGTCTATTTGCTAATTCAGAAAAATCTTTGAAAATTATTATATCTATCTTTTTTTTCTTGATTACATAATAAGCACACTACATTGATATATCCGGCACATTACACTGGGTGGTGTAAATAGTTTCATGCCCTTCTCATGAAGTACTTGTTCACGGTGCTTGAAGCCTCTATACAAGATCCCAGATCCAAATGCCGCGCGCTCGGTGCAACCTCCTGTGTTGTGTGACACAGGCACTTAAGGCGAATATGAAGGCAAAAACACAAAAATTAGGTGTTTTTGAACACGTTTTCTGACAAAAATATTGATTGTGGAGCTTTGAAATTTATATATCCTGTAACACATATCTTGAAGAAGTGCTTGGCGGTCCCAAATGTTTGCCGTTAATTATAGTTTAGTTGTTATAGTGTTAGTTATAGTGTGTGTTTAGTTGCTTCGAACTCACTTTTTATCGAAGTCTCAAATTCGATCAGTACCAAATTCAGTACCTATAGTGATTCACATAGTTCATACCTATTTCGTGGCGGTCCATTATCGTCGAAAAGCAGTCAAAATAACGATATTAAACGTAAAAACGTATTTTTGCCTACAAAATCTGTGATACAAACCGTACCAGTTACTCGTCACCTAACCGCAGAGGATCGTATTATTTGGTTGATTAGGGCACTACATGGTATGCTGAATCGAAAACAAGCACTCATTGCTGCATATAGGCGCGCGGACATGTCCAAGGTCATTTGCCTTACTATTCGCCTTAAGAGATTTTTGCGGTTCATGCTTGTAAGGAACGGTCTGGCTTGACCCCGTTACAAAGGTTCTTGAGCCTTATTGCCCTTCATCCCCTAGGCCAGACTTGACTGATGCCAGGAGAGGGATGAATGAAGGGATGCTTGTTCGATTGGTTATTTATTAATTTAATTTTTAATATTCTATTTTATTTATTTTGTAAAATTTTAACTTGTTAGATAATTGTAAATAATTAATTTTAAGTAACTAATGTAATTGGTTTTATAAATCGTGTTAGTTACTATATTTAATAAACAATAAACAATTGAGGGCTCTAGTCTGTTGGACGTGTTAACATGCTTCAGTTACCTTGATTGAAGATTCTTGGAGATTGGAATTTACCTGGAAAAAGAATATTTATAATTGAACTCTTACGGACATATATGGTCAGGATAGCATGGGGTGATGAGTGGATTTAAGACCCTTCCTCACCGGGTCTGTGTGTTCTATTCGGTACCGCCTCTGCATCGAATTGGTACAGACTTTTTATGGTGCGCATTATAAGTAAATTGGGCGACTTTGGGTTACCTTTACCTTTTTTCTCCGTCTCCTTTATCTTTGTCGAAAAAGCTTCATAAAAATAAATAATAATCTATGACATACAAGGCATATCCTCGTTTTTTCAAACATGAATATAAACACAGTTTAAATAACAAAAATAATTGTGCAAAGTACAGTTCAAAGTTCTCTTAGTTATTATCTTTTTTGTCCTAAACTATCGAACACAATAGTATATTCTAAGGTTATTTTCGCGAGAACTCATAATAAAACACTGTTTTTACCGGATTGATCGCGTATATTTTACAGTGCCTGTGACCATGGAAGCTGAAAAGCCTCCGAAACGTCAGGTTATAAACAAAATATAAAATATACGCGATCAATCCGGTAAAAACAGTGTTTTATTATCGAACACAAGATTTTTTTAATTGTCATCACTATAAACATAATTATATTAAATAAAAGAATCCCACGGGAACCAACGGCTTATTTTTGCTAATAAATGCCCTAATCAATAGATAATAAGCAAAAACTTGATTGTAGGGCTCATGCCGCCGCTTTGCTCTGTCCCGCTCCTATACACATATGCCTATCCCTTTCACAAAATGGCGTCATACGTCGCCCCCTTAATGGCAGGATATTCGATCCATTTTGTGAAAAGGACAGGCATAGAATTTTGTGTTGACAAGAGTGAGACAGGGCACAGCAACGCAAGCCCAAAAATCAAGTTTTTGCTTATTATCAAAATTAAAAAAAGTTTTGAGAAAAACTAACCATAGAATATTCTTCTAAACGTCGTTGCCTATTTTCTGACATGTTTTTTGAGAGTAAAACGTTGATACACTAGAAGTACAACAAAAACAACAAAAAACTATCCTTTCTTCGTAATTTTTATCATCAGGTGAAGTGATATATATCGTGTTTTGAACCGTAGAATAATCAATAATGTTAATCCAACTACAACATAAATTGTAGTCCGATCAAAACAAAGGATATTTGATTGTTTAAAATTGAATCGAAAATTGGCTAAATTCGAATATCCTGGCCTTAAATGAGAACTTTCAGACAGAGTCGTTTCGGTACAGATTCTTCACAGAGTGCGTCGGGCCTTTGCCATGCCCACTGTTAATTCAGGGCAGAGCCGTTTTTAAGTTAAATTACGAACAATTATTGAATCAAGAGGGTTACCTATGACCAATACCAAGTTTAAGACAAGTAATTAGGATCTGGCGTCTTCACAAACGTGTTGTTATGATGGGCAGTCTAACCCTGTATCCTATATACAGGGTTATTGGTAAATTAGTAACACTGCATGGATGTCGAAGGTATATAAAACTTAAAACCACCTATTGGTTACTTAAGTAAGTGTAAAAATGGTATGACTGGAGCCAATAGACGCTCTTCAATCTGATACCTCGTTGGAAACAATCATCAATCAAACCTTTCCAACTCTTGGAGTTCAGTCCATAACGAGAAAAGTTATTTAAAAACGTGATTAGGAAAATGGAAGGGACGAATCGTACCATAAAAAGTTATAATATAATTAATTCATCCAAGCGATTCCAAAGGGCGTTGCGTGCGTCATAAAAATATATTGAATTCATTAGATAAGGAGTGGATTGAATATTTTTATAAAAAGAATTTAATCAAGTTTTCGTTTTTGTAAAGCTTACCTACTCAATTGTATTTACTCATACAATGTCTATTCACACGTACTATAACCACACCATGTCGCAGCGACATTAAGTGGTTAGGCAGTGGTTACGCGTGGGTTATTCCAGTTTTCCCCTTGAAATCCCCCCTGAGGGGAAAACTGGAATAAAAAATATGAGTTCCAGTTTTCCTCCTTGAAGATATTCTCAAGGGGGAAAACTGGAATGAAAAAAATAATCGTTCCAGTTTTCCTCCTTGAAGATATTCTCAAGGGGGAAAACTGGAATGGAAAAAATAATCATTCCAGTTTTCCCCCTTGAAGATCCCCTCCAGGGGGAAAACTGGAATGGATTTTTATGATGATCAGATTATCATTCCGTGTATAGTGTCGCTGCAGCTTTTAACCTTTTGGCTGTGCCTTTTGGTATCTTCAAAGCGTTGATGTGGTTGCGTTTTTGTTCGTAGTTACGATGTGGCCATCGGCGGGGCAGCTAGGGCGCGCGGCGTGGCTGGTGGTTGCGATGTGGTTGATATATACAGGTCGCGTCCGAAAACAACGCTGAAAGAAATGTGGAAGAGTGTGTTTGCGCATGGGTACACGCGCACGAAAGTACTTGGTCTATTGTTTTATTTTTGTACAAGCCTTTCTCTTCTTGGCCACGTATATTGGACATTGAACCTCATAATACTAAAACTACAATAAACCGACAAATTGCCTAGTGCGTAGCTTGACCGCTAACATTCATTTTACATGACGCGACCACACGGTTGAATTTATTAGACTGCAAAATGTGGTCCTTGTGAATTCAACTATTCATTCGTGAGGGCTGGTGCGGCGGCATATTTGGCCGAAGATCTCAAGAGGCGCAAATATGCAGGTCTCGACAGAGCCTACCCATTTGTTCCCCTTAGAGTCGAGACCCTAGGTCCGTGGGGTACCGAGGTTCTCCAGATTTTCAAAAAAAATTATGAGCTGGTCGAAGCGACGCGTGACCCGAGAGCTGGTGAGTATCTGGCGCAGCGCATCAGCATGCTATACAGCGGGGCAATGCAGCTAGCGTCTTGGGCACGCTTCCGACTGGTATTGATATGGATCAGTTGAGCTACCCGTAGATTGTTTGCAACAGTCTGCAGTTAACTTCGATTGTAATTTGTTTCGATTGTAAATATTAGTTTTAATTTAATTCTATTATTTGATTGTAATTTTCTATGTTAAAAAACTATTCATTATCAATTTTATCAATTATCATACAAATTAGCACCCCACCGGTTTCGTTGTTGTGTCGTATGTATGTGTTTGTTGTCCCTAAGGCTAAAATTATCCTGAACTGAACAGGAAAAACATTTCAGAACCAATTTTGGTATAAGAATTTGTTAATTTATTTGGAATATTGTCCCTGTTAGGAGTTTTTGGTACTGTACTCTACTTCACGTAGGTACCTATTAACTCACATTTCACGTGATTTGGTATTCCGTGAGCGATTCGGTTGTCATATTGGGTGATACCATAAAAATAATATTCCGATGGATTCCGACCGTGACGAGAATCATTGTGGAATTAATTTTCTACCCAAGTATATTTATTTATACCAGTGCTTTTACAGTGTATATTATGTGTATATAAATCAATGGCATCGTATATTAAATGTTGTTGATTTTATTCGCTTCAATTTTTTTGTCCACTAGTGGAAGAATCGAAAAATAAACCACTAGTAGGAACGTTTATATAACACTTAAAATCATTATATATCATTATAACATTTGCCTTTCAAAGTCTATAACCCTCCCCTGTCGGTAGTCGGGTAAAAATGATTGTATTACCCTATTATCCTCACTGACGTCACAAATCCCCAGATCTCTAGTACAAGGAAAACATGGAGATCGCTCTAGCTATTAAAATTTACCTATACCAATATTATAAAGGCGAAAGTAGTTTCATATGTAAATAGTTATTACTTGGATTCGCGTTAACTAAACAGCATAGAAATACTCAGTACTACATCTAAAAATATACTTATAAATACATTTTATCGAGGCCATCCAGCCAACGGCTCACTTTGTTATCATAAACTAAAAACAGACAGCTTACCTAGGATATAACATGTCGGTAAAGCTGACGATACACTTCGGCGCGCGTGCCTATTTCATTGTCTACGTGTCCAAAGCACCGATGAGACGTGATGAGACGATCGCAACTCAATCGACGTAGAGTGAGTGGCTCTTCACTAATACTGAGCGCGGCTTTGCCGCTTTACTGACGAATTTGCAAATAAAATTAGAAATTTTCTGTGGTTATATTAACGTAAAAGACTCCGAAAAATAAAAAATGAATTGTGCATCTCACTCTTAGGGTAAGTTCCCACTGTGTCGTATCTTTAAATTATCATTGGACACTATCGTCTAGCTGCTTCTATTATAACGACTCTGTCGTCATTGTGTCCTCGCGATTTTTTATCGTTGAACGACTATCGCACCTAGTTCTTGCCATGAGTCGTGGTGACATTTTCGGCGTCGTCGTTTGTACATCACAACAACGACACAATAACTATCGTCACACAAAAAGAGTCGTGAACGACAGTTAATCGTGTCGTCCTATTTGTGAACACCTCCAATTAAATAAACAAGCCACGATGCTTTAAACTGCACGACATTCTGTCGTCCGACACAGTGGGGACACGCCCTTAGTAAATTACACAGCGAACGACGCTTAGCCCTGAGGCGAAGGCAGTTTTTTTGCCAAAATTTGTTATGTTTAATTTTAAAGTTCAATTTTGTTTTGTGAGTAAGTTTAACATTTAAAAACATCCAGGCCCAGACAGTTTAATCAACCGAATTTTAAAGTGATTGTATTGCAATGCGTAAATGTCGTGAAGTCACGCGCAGTCGCGCAAGTATCAAGTGAAGGTAGCAACCCTACACAGACGTAAAACAAATCGTATACTCACGAAACGTTCGTCAGGCTCAGTAGATGTATCGTTCGATTTGTACGTGCGAGCTGAGGCAAATGATCGAATTTGATGACTAAACAGGCTTAGGCCTTTATTTCTGTTCTTGTCTAGATTTATAGCGAAGCTGTACAACGTCACGTACGGTACGGATGATGCAGTGGTTAACAGGCTTTACTTCTTCTTTTATTTCGCAGTTATCTTTTCAACCGATAAGAAGTTATAATAAAAATAGATAAAATAAATAATGCTGGACAATTCACACAGCATTATCTAGCCCCAAGCTAAGCAGAGCTTGTGTATAACTGATATAAGTACATAATATAATACAATACATACATAATTTTACTATACATAGAAAACGACCAGAACACCCTGAACAAATGTCTGCAGATCGTACAAACATTTGTCCCGAGGCGGGAATCGAACCCGCAACCTCTTGCGTTGCAGGCAGGCCTTCGCCCACCACGCCACAGAGGTCGTCAATTAATAATAATACATTTCTAGAAATCTCTATTCAGTTTATGTTATTAGCCATATCAAAAAAACGCCTTCTTCTTCTGAGTAATAAAGAAATTATAAATATGGAATAGAATTAAATTACAATTTGTATTTACAAGGTTTTTATTTATAATAGTACTCTGGGTAAAAGGTAGGTAAGGTGCGGGTTCGAATCCCGTCGAGATCGTAAATTTTTGGGATTTATTAATTTCTTGTATTTACAACTAGGTAAAACCATGAAGCTGACTGTTGAAAAATCTAGAGGTAGCTCAACTTATCCATGTCAGTAACGAGTCAGTATAGTTTGCAACAATAAAAAATAAGTCTGCTATACACAAACACAAAATGTAAGTAAATTTATACCTCACCTGCAAAATCTCATTCTTTTAGATACGAATAATCCCAACAATAATGTAGGTAATAAATTAAGTCCCAGGTGTAAAAATAATCAGAACAAAGCCAAATACATAATTAATATCTATCTTCCACCTTAATAAAAGAAACAACAAAAGTAATATATCATTGGAGATAGCCCAGCGGAATAAAGATTCAGAGCAATTAGTACAGATTTCATCTTAATCTGTAGGCTCAATGAGGCAATTTTCAGAGGCGAATTGTGCTTTTAAGATAACAATAAGGAATTTACGAGTATTAGGTAAAATATAAGGATGAAAACATTTAGTAACAATTCCGCGAAAAAACCCCTCTCCGACAAGTTTCAACAAAATGTAGTCCGCGCCGTAGAAGAAAACGACGCCAACTACAAAATGAAAAAATACCTATCAAAGCAAGACGTCAACTAGTTTCGTCTCTCCACGAGACATCTTCAGGACACCACAATACTCGACCTTAACACTGAGAGCGCCAAGCAACAACGGCAGAGTCCCACCAAAGATGTTGCCACTCCGAGCTCCGCGCGCCAAGTCAAAAGTATTAGGCAGTCAGGATTTTAATGTTTAAGGTGTCCACCCACATGCACAAAGGTTCCACATGGACACCTTAAATATTAAAATCCTCTAGATGTCTCGACAAAAATTGTAAAAATCCGTGGAAATATAATAAAAAATACTACCTAAATGTTCAACAAAAGAGTTTTGAACACTTTTCAAAGTTTGATTAATTTACTGGTTTGAATTTACAAAATTATTACGGGCGCTCTGATAATACGCAATTCAAGAGCGCCATTTTTCTTCGCTAGAACTGCGGAGTGGATCTGTGCGTGCGCACGTCTGCTCGCCTCGAAGCTAGATTCATACTGGGGTCTTGTATGTACCAGACTTCAGCTACTTTATCTTTTGTGCCGTGTCGTTAGCGGCTTGTATCCTGCGTGAACTTACTAACAGCGTTCTGATTTTATATATAGGGTATTTATCACGTACCTTTTGTTTTATTCTACCCTACGTTTCTATAGAGTTACAGCGATCGCTAGGCGACTTTATGTTTATGTCATCTTCCCTGGCTACGCTCGGGTGGTTTAGTCCCTATTTAAAAAAATACAATTAATATGTTAACAAATCGCGCAAGTTTATAAAGATTTATTGGCGTTCTTTAAAGCGACAACGAACTAAAAATTAACTCTTAAACTCTATCTAGAGATTCGATTATGATTTTATGAAGCTATCTAACACTATTTGATATACAATATCTATTTAAGTTTCAAGAGTTCGTGTTTTTGCGCTATTTCAGTTACTCGTTCAAGGTTAACTCCTAATGCTATCCGAGATACGCTTTTATTACTGGCGAGGCGTGGATTATGTTTTTCGGGTGTTTCTAAGAGGTTGCCGGACACTTTCTGTTACCACCAATATGCCTCCAAGCGTCAAAACAGCTAAATCTTTTGATAAATAAACCATCAAAATACTAGATTGGTATTGTAGTTCTTAACAACTTTTGTAGGCATTCGCCCTCTCATTTGGCAAAGAGTAAGTCTATACTACAAGTCTATACAAACTTACTAGTGGTTTATTTTTCGCTTCTTCCACAAGTGGACAAAAAATTTAAGCGAATAAAATCAATAACATTTTGTTTCTTACTTGATAATAATTACTATTTATAAAACTGTATGTATAAAATTTGACTTGTCTGAGTGCTTATTTTGTAGGCAGCTTATATTGTAGAAATAAAGTTATTGACTTTTGACTGCTTCAAATCAACTCCGCCGGATGTCCATATCGAATATTTATCTTTGAAATTTATATAATGGTAAGGTTCAGGACTTACTCTATGCGTCATATGTTTCGAAAACACGATTCCATAAAATTTTCTCTGTAGAAAAATCGTAAACCGGACTTAGATACTTTATCCGTCATAACGTCATAAGCAGTGATCGGAATTTCGGGCGCTTATTTACCTAAAGTTGGTGTAAGACACAACATGGAGCAGTTAAAACCATCTTTCACGGGAATACTTTCCCGTAAATTCCCGGGATTTCAGAACATTCTAAAATAATGATTTTTTCACCGGAACCTTATTTAAAGACGAAATATAAGACACTTTTATTATGACGCGAAAATCGATTTTTGTAAAAAAACGCGTTCAAAAAAGGTGTCTTATAATTCGTCTATAAATAAGATTTCAGTGAAAATACATTCTAGAAAATTCCAAAATTCCCATTTGGAATAAAACCAGTTTGGGTTCATCTCACAAAACAGACAATTATATAGGTACCTATATTTTTTTTATAATATTTGTTTCTATTATTCTTACGCAATTATCAAACAAATTATAAATGCGTATGAATAAGTGTTTTAAATTTCGTGTAGAAAAAGGATTTTGGCATAAAATCATAAATATAATTATGTTTTTTTTTTTCAGAAATATTGACTTTAGTGAAAAACACGTCAGAATAAAAGTGTCTTATATTTCGTCTATAAATAAGATTCCGGTGAAAAATCATTATTTTAGAATATTCTGAAATCTCAGGAATTTACGGGAAAGTATTCTCGAGAAAGATGGTTTTAACTGCTCCATGATGTGTCTTACACCAACTTTAGGTAAATAAGCGCCCGAATTTCCGATCACTGGTCATAAGTTTCGAAAACACGATTCTATATAATTTTCATCATAGAAAAAAATTGCGAAGTTATCTTTAATTTTATACTAAAACCTTAATTTCTCAATAAATACAAAAGTTAAGATCTTGAGAATACGCATGGTAATTGAAGCAAGTTTAAAGAACAATTTATATGTTGCGTTTTTTTTTCAATAAATGCTTCTTCACAAGTGGACAATGAAGCGAACAAAATCAATAACATTTTGGTTCTTATTTGCTTCTTATTACTATTTATAAAACTGTTTATGTATAAAATTTGACTTCTCTAAGTGCTTTGCATGCATTTTGTAAGCCTTAAAAAAATTAAGTTATTGACTTTTGTCCTAATTAATAGGGGACACCCGCCCCCCGGTGCATGTCCCTTAGTCGCCTCTTACGACACCCACACGGGAAGAGTTATGGTAGTGTAAATTCTAAGCCCGCATCGCATGGCTAGGCTAAATGTAAGGCGCATAAATAGGTAGGTACCTAGATACCACCGTGTCGTCGTCGACGGTAATCACTCACTGACACCGTATAATAGGATTACCAGTACATGACGCGAGCGTACTAGATTTATGACGACGATACAGTCATGTACTTTTATAATGTTTTATGGTGTTTAAAAACAGATTTAAAAAACTGAAAACGTTGAATAATTAAAATTTATTTTGTTCTTTTGTGAACTAAAACTAACATTTTCCGACTGCTTGTTGTCTAAGCTATGTCAATGATATATTTTTAAATTCTTTCTCATGCAGAGTAAAATACCTTATTAAGTACTTACTACTCATGGAATATCAAATGGCCGCCATTCAGTGAGGAAAACGTCCTAGGGACATTTTCAAACATATTCCTCGACAATCTTTGATTCTAGTTTTACCCATTTACGTATGTGCAGATATCCATATATCTGCACATACGTAAATGGGGAACACCCTGTAAACGTAGTTTTGTATAGTAAGTATGTACTTATATACTTACTATATATGTATTATATTAGTTCGGTTTTTTACAGTCTGTGCACTATCAACCCAATTTTTTCTAATATATTTTACTCCACCCAAGGTTGCCTGGAAAAAATCGCTCTAAGCGATAATGCCGCTTTTTGCACTATGTTTATTTTTAAAGCTTATGATTATGTGTAAGTTTTTTAACAAATAAATTTATATTCTATTCTATTTATTATGAAGTTTACAGATATGTGAAATTGGTAAGTTATAGGATGTTTGGGTGAAGATAACGTCAGTAAACGGAGTACCCCGCACCAAACTAGCGCCGCCACCTATGTATCTTGTTATTTCGTTGAACAAAGCTATAAGATTTTTATTAACCCGGCGAGCATGTGGCAGGGTATGTCATACCCAAGGTGTTACAAAACTATCAATATTTCTTGAAATATCAAAGTTGCAACACTGGTGCGCTGAGTAGCTGGAGTAAGTGAAGTGCAGTAGGTAGGTAGGTATTCGTCATTTTGTTTGTTTAGTCCAACTTTTCAAAAGTTCATTTATTTTTCTTGTAATTTCGTTGATTTTTTCTTTGCATAAAATAGGTAAAAACTTAGATTGTCTAAATAAAATTGACTTGTTTCCTAACGTCATTAAAAATAGTTTGTTTCAACAACCCTAAGCTTGAAAATACAATAATAATTACAACTAATATTTACACTTAAATCTATTTTCTAAAAATCTAAGCCGTCACCAGAAGGCAAAGTGCCCAGAATGCTGGCAGCATTGCCACGTTGAATGGCAATGCTAATTCGTTGACCGAAATAAAAGCCAGCATTCCGATCACCTGTGGACTCTATTAGGAGTTTTGCTAGATCTTTGTATATTCCATGTGCCCCAGGACCCCAAGGACCTAGGGTTTCCACCCCAAACGGCTCGAATAGGTAACCTCGGTCAAGATTAGCGTATTTCCGCCGTTTGAGGGACTCCGCTGATGTTGCTGCGGAGCCGGCCCTTACTGATGTCCCTGCAAGATGAGAAGGTGCTAGGGTGCTCACAAGTGGCATCCCAAACTAAAGGCCGACCCATTTTCCAAGGAATCAGAGTCATACCGTCAGGCCTTTTACCATCATCTCGCATTAGGCCACGTGGTTCGAGAGTAGCTGCCATACAGACGCTGGTAAATAGTAGTTTAGCTTGAAAATAAATATTTCTAAGCAAAACACTACAAAAAAGTGCATTATAGTCTGGGTAAGGCATATCCTGCCACATACCTAAAGTAACTTTTTTGACCACATGCTCGCCGGGTTAATATTAATTTCTAGTACATTATAGTGTTCGTTCATTAATTCATTCATATATGTAGGTACCTAACTTGTTAATGTAGTGTTGTTTCGACGAAACGGTTCTATTCTTTGTACGAACTTTAAATGGACACTAAAGATCTCTCCTGCACGGCAAGGCAACGCCATCTGCTCCCGTTATTTGATGAATTTGACAATGGCCGTGAAGAACAGAATTTTTTTTTTAAACGAGACTGAGTCCTTTCACGACGTTTTGAAATGTACTAAGTCAAAACAACCACCTACCAACAATAAAAACAAAAGAAACAAAAACACCTCGAACATATTTTTACGAGTTTGGAGAAACTCTTAGAATTTGGTCGAAAATTTGTATTTGGAATGTCGAGCAGCCCGTCAACTGTCAACGTCAACCAATCAAACGCATTCCACACCAAATTCAAATTAGGAATGTAAAACACTCCGTTATGCACAATATGTAGGCTACTAGGATATTTGGTTATGCGTAACATAGCTGCTCCAGTTCCTTTTCAGTTCTTGTTTAGGGATCAACTCAGAATTATTTCTTTTTAGCTCTTGAACAAGTAACATAAATAAATTTGTGAAAGGTAAGCAAGACATAAATACGTATTTCACATAAATTAACCCATTTCAGCGGTTCTTCAAACGCAAACTTGAATACATATTATACAAAATACAAACTTCAAATTTATGATGAAACGTTCCATTTTACGCAAATACTTTTCAATGAATCCTTCTTTCAATCCAATCATCTAGCTGTTTGCAAGCACTCAACGTAGATTAGACCAGCGCACGGTGGTATCGGTAGTAGGTCATAGGGCTCAGAGGGCAATGATTGAGCTAAGCCTTGATACCTGGCTCAGTTATCCACTAATTGTCATACTACCTGAGGGTATAAATGGTTTTGCAATCTATTGTTCGCAACATTCCTTTTTCGGCATCGAAAGTGAACACATCTAATAAGTCATCAACCATGTTATCACCAAGTCTAATTAGCCCAAGACGCGACGCATGTGTTCGAGTTCCTGTTGTCTGTGACCTGTTATCTTGCAATGGACATTCAAGTTAGAGGTATGTTTTATAAATTTACTTTCCTTTTTTGCAGTTTCAATCAGCTATTTGTTTTTAAATAGAGTGCTACGCCACACCATTTCTTACGTATTAATTTCTGTTGTTTTTTATAAGTTGAAACTTTTACTTATGTTCCTATCTACTTCTAGCATTGAATTTGGTATAAAAATATCACTTAGAATCTCTACTACCAGATTGTAAAAAGTGTACTTGCTTCTACTTGCATTTATGAGGTGCAGCCAGGGTCTACGCCGCGTGCCCAGGCGCGTAGCACGTGCTACGAAATATTTATTGTATTTTGATATGCTTGTAACTGTTTGTTGTTTTGTTTTAGGTACTGGTATTGAGTGTTCCTTCAAAAGAATGTTCGTACTAGATACTTGTTTGTCTATTAAGGACAGCAAATCCGACCTAGAGCGGATGCGTCGAGGTTTTCCAGCCCTGATGCAGTTGTTGCCTGATGTTCAGAATTTTATTTCCGATGACTTGGAAAAAAGAGTTGCAAATCTTTGTACAAGATTTGTTGCAAACTGGACCACGCGAGAATGGCTGCGGAAGCAAGTTTCCCGCAGCCATTCTCGCGTGGTGTCAGTTTAGGCGTGACAAACGAGGAAAATGTCCCGGTTTGTCACAAACACCGACTTGATACATAGACTTCTTCTTAATTCGGATCCTTACATTTCTGGTTTAAGAAAGTTAACACGGAAGAAGAAGTCTGTTTTATCAAAAGAAGCGTTGAATTTATTGTTGGTATAGAAAAAACTGTATTTATTTATGTAATGAACACTAGATGTACATTATCTTAGATATTGCTCCTAAAATATGTATTTTTATGTATAAATAATTTTTTTGTCTATTTCTGAGTTTGTAGTTCGGTATTGGCTTTATTTTTAGTAAAAGCATGTAAATATTTAAGTTTAATACTTATTAAGTTCCAATTCTTTTTTTGTATTTTAGCATGTTTTTTATCAATCGTCATAAATGCTTGATTTTTTCGAATAAGTTTTTTTAAGCATTAATTGGTTGTTTTTATTTTATTATAACGTAAAGTATTACAAGAAAGCATAATAATAATAATTAGTATTGATAACGACAGTCATAACCTTCGCGAAACCCTATGACCGCTGCTCTTAGGGCGCGGAACCACTGTGCAGCGGGTCGTCCCTTTCCTTGCTACAGATTTGTAAATTAACATTCTATCCCTGGAGAGATCTTTATGAAAACGAAATATATAAAAAATATTTTCTGCTGACATCCAATTTAAAGGATCTTAAATTTTAAATTATGTTCTGGCCAAACGTAATAATAATAATAATAAAATCGTTTATTTCAGGCAAAAACCCTTTACTGTAATGTATGTACCTATAATGTAATACTATAATACCTATAATGTAATGTACCTACCTACTTAAAGTGCCTGTAAACATTGTCCCCATGGTTTTGGGACAGAATCTGCATTACTTGTCAATTGAACTCTTTCCTGCATAACGCAGAGAATAATTTTTCAACACCAGCCCAAAAATATTATTTTCTGTTTATGTGTTGAGAGTAGTTTATAAATATTGTACCTACATTGAGAATGGCTTCAGTACATGTACCTACCTAGTATCGACTACGCGCTATGACGTAAGGTCACAGATAAAATAATGGTAAGGTTGCCAAGAGAGCCAGTGCTTTTCTCTTAACCCTGCAGTTATCTGCAGGTTGTCATCCCACCTGGCCAGATTGCGTCCTACACTACGTTTGCCGAGCCGCGGTCTCCACTCAACACGTTTACCCCAGCGCCAGCGGTTGTACACATCATAGAGTTAAATGAAGTTAGATTAGAACTTTTAACAGCCCACTCGCTAGTCAAACTACAAACACATAACCGTTAAGTTTTACGAACGAGTTTAATAAAGACACGTTGAGCCGGATAATCCGGGCGTCGTTTAAACTCAGCCGGATTAAATTTTGAGCCACAAAACCTTTCATACATGCGAAGTATGTACCCTACCTAATGAGACAGTACAGTTCCAGACAGTACCCCACAGCTTATAAATAATAAAGAAATCTACTAACAGCACAAACGAAAATTAAAAGTAAGGTATGAATTGTATGGCGTGATCGGATAGCACTAATTCGCTATCTTGTTTCTTATCCTGACCGATCACGATATCGGATAGCACCTTTTGCCGTGATCCGTCAGGATATGATCAGTTTTTGCGTGATCCGTCAGGACATACCCTTGTCGTTGCCGATTGTGTTCGTGAGTGTATCTTATTCTTCGTCTCATCATGGAGATATTTCAGTTTCTACATTTATTTAATTATTAAATAGGTTTGGTCGAAACGACGTGTGACTCAAGAGCTGGTGAGTATCTGGCGCAGCGCATCAGCATTGCCATACAGCGAGACAGTGCAGCCAGCACCGCGGGGACGCTCCCGACTGGTATTGATATGGATAAATCAGTTGAGTTACCTGTAGATTTTTTGCAACAGTCTGCAGTTCGCTCAATTGTTTCAATTGTATATACTAGTTTTAATTTCATTCTATTATTATTTGATTGTAATTTTTTTGTAATTTAAAAAAAAGTTATTTATTTTCCATTATTTATTTATTTATTATAGTTCTTAATCTATGTGTCTCTACTATATTAAGGACGTCTAAGCGTGCACAATAACTGAATAAGTATTTTTTTTACACTTTATTCATTCCTACGGTCTCTTTCTAAAAGTCTATTTGATAATAATTTATATGTACCTAGTTTTAAACTTTATTTATCTATGACCTTTTTTGTAAGTCGAAAGAAATACTTACCTACATACGTATATTAAACGTTACTGATTTCTGATTATTCAGTTTTATTGTGCATGGCTAGAAGAAAAACGGAGCAGTTTTCCTTTTTCATTGCTTCAGGGCTTCACCGTGACGTCAAACGAAGTACAAAATGGCGGACTGTTTTTGTGGTCTATTTGTGGTCAAAGCTCCGTCTCGAAAACCGCTAGCCTTTTGCAGGCACGTCTCTATGAGCTGATTCAGGCTATTCGAAATTCAAATGTCCCCATTTGGGCACGCGCGTTGTGTTCTTTCCCGATAAAAGGGGAGTTTTTGCGGCAATTTTTGTCAACTCAATGGGTAAACTAATCGTTACTGCGATGGTTTACTGTTTTAGTAGGATTTGTAGTTTTTTCACACGCTGGGTGTTAGTTTTGCTATTGAGACCCGGGTCACATACGGATAAAAATGATACAAATTATTTGTAGGTACTCCGGTATCATACGCTCTTAAAAATTCAAAGGTTATTTTATAATATTAATGCTGGACAATTCACACAAAATCATCTAGCCGCAAGCTATATACAGGGTGGAAAGAATCTATGGGCCCTGGAGGGGAACTACCTTAAATCCTTTAGTTAGCTCATTTTACTGAAAGGAAACATTCCTTTAATTTTAAAATGAAACATAATTGCATTCAAAGATCTTCTAAAAATTCCTTGTCTCACCTGGGAATCGAACCCACTAAAAATAAAAAAAATGAACCCTCGCTATTTTATAATGCGAATCAGTAGGATTATTGTTCAGGATAAAAATTGTCTAATAAACATTGGACCTTTCACTCATCTGTTGTATAAGATACCCATGAAATCGAATATTTATTACATGTTCTTTATTAACAATACCTAGTATTATTTACTTGTAACAAGTAAATGACACGTTATAATTTTCTTATCTCTAACATCCAAACACATCGTATGATGAAGAGGCTTGCTAATGTTATTAATTGCTTAGAAGGTACCTTGTTGCACACAATACTCGATAAGAAAATAAATCTATGCACAAATCCTTCTTACATGAGGCGTTCTAGCGAAAAGTTTAAAAATGGAGTGTGTTTTTTATCAACTTGCGGCAACAAATTTGAATTTCGAACGATAACTTTCATCATTTTTAGGGTTCCGTGGATCCATCCAAATTTCGCATTTATAATATTAGTGTGACAGTGTGACTTTTCACTGGTCAATATCTGTCTACTTAAAAAAATGTTTCATGTTTTGTGTTTTTGTTTGAATTGATGATAAAATAAAATGAATATTAGTTTTCACTATTTTTTATTTCTAAGACATTATTTCTGTGTATTAGATACATTTTATCCTGAACAATAATCCTACAGATTCGCATAATAAAATAGCGAGGGTTTATTTTTTTAGTTGGTTCGATTTCCAGGTGAGACAAGGAATTTTTAGAAAATCTTTGAATGCTATTATGTTTCTTTTTAAAAATAAAGGAATGTTTCCTTTCAGTTAAATGAGCTAGCTAAAGGATTTAAGGTAGTTCCCCTCCAGGGCCCATAGATTCTTTCCACCCTGTATAAGATAATAATACTTTAATGTTCTCGAAGTTTCTTACACCATGTTCACATGCAAAAGGATGGGAAACGTTTACAAAGATTACAACTCGCCTTTCGCGTGCCTAAACGTTTGCCACACTCGAGTTGTATTAACAAACAAAATTAAAATCCAGTAATAAAATTAAAATAGAACTAGTATTTATAATTGAAACAATTGAGCTAACTGCAGACTGTTTCAAACCATGTACAAGCTCTACTGATCCATATCAATACCAGTTGGAAGCGTCCCCAAGACGAAAGCTGCATTGCCCTGTTGTATGGGAATGCTGATGCGCTGCGCCACACACTCACCAGCTCTCGGGTCACGTGTCGCTTCGATCAGACGACGCTGAGATACTTTTTAAAATACCCGGAGAGCCTCGGTCGGTACCCCACAGACCTAGGGTCTCGCCTCCAAGGGGAGCAAAAGGGTAGGCTCTGTCGAGACCTGCATATTTGCGCCTCTTGAGATCTTCGACTAAATCTGCCGCCGCACCAGCCCTCACGGAAGTCCTACGAAGATGAGAAGGCACGAGTGTGTCGACTCATGTAGCGTCCCACACAATAGGCCTCCCCAACTTCCATGGGAATAATCATTTTTTGTGTTTTGCTACGAACCGTTACCACTAAAAATTAATTGTTGATTTTTGTAAATGCTGCAAACTCAACGCAAATACGAATTTTAATATGTAGAGTTTTACAATTATTACATCTGCAGAATAGGCATCATAAAAGGTTATAAAATTGGAAGAGAATAAAAGGGACACTCCCTTCTACAGAGCAGAGAGTTCCACGCAACAGAGACAGTGTATATAAATCATAACTTTTTCTGACATTTTGTTCTCGCGTACTAACTAGTTATGTCAGGGATGTAGTAAGGACTGAACTTGTCCCAAGACCGGAATAGAAACTGCAACCTCTATGGCGTCGACAGATAGCATCCATAGGAGCGGTGCCGTCCTTACCTATCCTTTCTTTAACATATTCCTAATTTTCTTAATAAAGTTGCTTCGAAAATCAGGTAGTTGTTATGTTAACCCAGCTAGCTGGCCAAGCACGGGGATTGATATCTAGTGTAGAATAGACAATAATGACATTGCATCATGCCGATGCGATGTCATTAATGTCTATACATTGCATACATTATTGAAGTTGAAAGAATTAATTTCTAATGATTTACGATTTTCGATGACAAAGTGACGTAATTTTATTTGGCACCGAGACCACGCTGCAACGCAATTGAAACGTAGAGAAAATAAAAACACAAGGTACGCATTAATTTATATTTAATTCCTGAATGCCAAATCAGGCTCCACCTGAATCCAGCCCTGTAAGAATTGTCAAGAGCTCCGGAAAAACATTATTCAAACAAGCGCACCTCAAACTTTAGCGGCGGAGATTTTATTTTTCTCATAAATCACTACTTTATTTAGTTGAAACAGTTGTTTAGTTTTTTTACGCGAAGAAAATCTGCCTTCGCGGCTTTCTTGGACCAATAAAAATGTATCATGATAGAAGATAAATTTATCGTGTTCTTTTTTTTTCAATTGTTGTGGTTGATTTATGAGGTCTAAGTGCCTTCATTACGGATGTAAGCGGGTTAACTACGAACCTTATTTGTGTTCTTCCAACACAAATAAGGTTCGTAGTTAACCCGCTAACATCCGTAATGAATTCCTCAATCTAAGTGCCTTGTTCACACACCTTTTTTGCCATTTCTATGATGGTCGATAGACCTACATTTGACCACAATCTCACCTGATGGAAAGTGAAGATGTGGCAGACGATGTATCACGAAGGTCTAGTAGATACCTATTCACTCTTGTCTTGAAGAGACCCAGGTTGTAATTGACGGGAAAAACAGCAGCAGGAAGGGTTTGGAATCGTGTTCCAAACCCCAGTGGTACGAATGATGAAGGTGGAGGAAAACCGCTTAGTGCGAGTGGACGGTATATCCACCAAGTAGGGGTGGTAATGCGCTGTGCGCCTGCTTGTCCTGGAGTGGAAGGGGGGTGGACGGACAGCGGTGTCTTAGTAATAGGGTTCCGTTTTACGCTTTGGGTAGGGCCTAAAAACCGAAGACTTTGAATGAATTTTAGAGTTTATTTTGTTGTTTCATGAACTAAAACTAACATTTTCCGACTGCTTTTTGCCTAAGTTATGTCAATAATATATTTGTAGATTTTTCTCATATACAGTAATACCCTGTTATAATCGAGCTAAGTACCTACCTAGTAGTGATCGTGATTGTTTGTTCCTATGTACCAAACAACGTTAGGTAACAGAAAGAACCGACTTGTAATATTCGAATGTCAGAAAAACACTCGTAACACTCGTAACCAATTTGAGGAAACTTCCGAAAATCGAATCACTTTTGTTGTTACAAGTACATTTTGATGTCTGTTAAGCCTTCTCTTGATCAAAACGCACAACGTAGCGGTATGCGGTGCCGGATACATATGGGTATGAAAAGCGTCTTTTGTTCCGTCGAAATCTGCGTGAGCGGTGAGGGGCAAGTGCGGTGAAGTGAAAGTGGGGACCTATACTACGCACAGCGCGACGTCGTCGTCGTCGTCGTCTCGTTATCATGCCGCGGTGTGCGTCAATATAACGTCTACTTTGATAGCCGCGACAAAATCAAATGACTGAAATGACCGCTTTTCCGCACAGACAGTCGACGTTGCGTCGGCGTCGTGACGCTACGTTGTGCCGCATACCGCAGCATTATGCGTCCGGATCAAGAGACCAAAGCGTTATTCGGTAAGTACAGTAATGCACGGAATCTGTTTCAGGTCCACTACCTTCACTTTAATCTGTTCAACTTTGAGCCTTGTTTGTTCGGGATGGGAATTGTCAGCTGTTGGTAGAATTGCCATTTACTATCAATAAACCTTCTGAATAATAAATGTTTTGTATTGAAAGTGAAGTATACCATCCTAGCGGGAAGTGGCTAAGCTTATTATGATAGTACAGTACTTTCCATCCATACTAATATTAAAAATTCTAAAGTAACTGTCTGTCTGTCTGACCTTTTCCCTTTTCACGCCTAAACAGCTGAACGGATATCAACAAAATTTTGCAGGGAGGTAAATGGTATCCCGGGGACGGACATAATTATATATACAACTTTTTATCCCGAAGTCACGCGTGCGTGCGGGAAAATGCTAGTGTGTTTATAAACAATTGATTGTAAAATTATTTCATACCTAATCTCAGGGGTTATTTTTCTCAGTTTGATACAAAACAATTTATTAAGTATCAACATTACAATAACAAAATAAAATAAAACAATTACCTACAACTAGTATATACAATTATATCTACTGCCTAGAAATCTTAGCCGTCACTAGAAGGCAGAGTGCCCAGAATGCTGGCAACATTTCCACGTTGAAAAAACAAAACATTAATTCATTAAATTTTTTATAAAATACAAACATTTTCAATCTTCGCCTTGTAGCGTGATCGTAGCTTAAAGCACTCCTTGACGATGGATAAAATAATGGCAAATGGCAACCCTAGCTCCCCGACACAAGATTTCGCGAAACGAACTTTGTACTCTTATTTTCTTCGTTTTATCGGGACAATAGAACACTAACAAGGGCGCAAAGAACTACCTACCCTACACATAGATTGAAATACGATCGGGAACCGTAGTTTCTTTTATTACTTGCTTTTAATGAAAAAAGGATTTACTAAGGACGTTTTCCATTAAGTAATGGTACTATCTTCGAGTATAAAGGAAAGGATTAGGGCTTGGAATACCGGTATTTTCGGTTCTAGTGACCTCGACGTGGTACCGGTACATCTTTGGTATCGATATGTGCCTTTCTCTACTAACAGGAAAATCATGGTCCAAGCCTTCGATAAAAGTAAAAAAAAGGAACTAAAAAAAACTAACTAAACTTTTTTTACTTTTATCGAAGGTCCAAGCAATTTTTAAGCATAGTTTTATTTATTAAAACACATAATTTATAACCTGTTATTTCAGGAGCCAAGCTTAATCAATATTTAGAATCATAATCATTTCATAATTTCGGCCTAAAAGCCACTAAAAACAGTCCTCTGTTATGTCCTAATTCCGGATCAAGTATGATTCGGTTCGGTTTTTATTAGTTGTATTTAAAAGGCCATGAAAGTACCCACTTATTAAAGGATCTTTGGCGTGGTGTTTCGATAGTGTGTTTCCGTCATAACTTTACTACCTAAACTTCTTATCGATTCCCTATCTTGAACACTCGTCGTTTATTTGCCATCTAATATTGACACCTACTTGATTTGTTACTCATTCGTTAGTCGGTAGTCCACTTAACTTGCTGATAAGATAAGCGGTCAGCGGGTCAACAGCACTGTATCGAATAAATAAATCAATTTACTTTTACAAGCTTACATAAAAAGTGATTCAAAAAGGTTTTTAATAAGGATTTACCCCTGACATGGGCAACCACTAAGTTTTTTTTTTCAAAATCGTACTAGTAAAGTCGTAAATTAGGATAATACAGAGAGAGGACACTTAGACCCGTATTATGAAAGCTTGGTCAGTCTTCCATCTGTGTTTGAGTAACGATTTTCTATGGCATAATCGTTACTGAAGCAGAGATCGATGACTGAGCAAGCTTTTATAATACGGGCCTTAAACAATTAAAAAATGTCGGAACGGGAACTACACGGGTGAAACCGCGAGGCGCTGCTAGTATTAAAATAAAACAATTAACAATAACTTATTACTACGTATAGGTGTGGCACAATGGGCAGTCTTATCGCTAACAACAATCTCTTCCAGGTAACCTTGGGATGGATAGGATCGGTACATATCAAAAATGACTATGGCGTAACTGATAACGAATTCGAATAAATAGAAATTCATATTTTACTCTTAAAAATACTTTTAAAAAATGCACTACATAAAAAGAGTTGCTCTCTTTTATACTACATAAAAAGAGTTGCTCTCTTTTTATGTAGTGCAATTTTTTTTTGTAAGACAAGAAAAACACAGAAAAACATCAGGTCGATATTGATATTTGGTAGGTATTACTACGAGTATCATGCGCTGAGTATAATATCTACCCTAACCGTAATTAATTAATCGACATGTAACTTGTTCTACGAAGCGATACAAGTTATAATGATAATAGAATGACGTCAGATGGTTAATTCAAAAGGAAAAACCATATTTCTCGCAATCCGAACGTAATTATGTTCAGTCAATCACAGATGTTCCTTTCTTTACTTCGACGCCTTTCTTCAACTTCGTTTAGTGACTTAGTTGACCTCCGTAGTAGGTACCTATTATTAACAAAAAGGAAACAAGTGATTAATTGAAAAATACAAAAAAACTACTGTCCTCGCTTTTTTACTTTTTTTCCGCAAAATGCGAGGGCAAAGCACTACAAAATGTAGCTAAAAACTATATAGGTACAAGACCAGAGGAGTATTTTGATAGGTACCTCATTAATTAAAATCACTGTAGTTGTTTTTATGTTGGTAATAAAGCATCCACCAGCCACATATAGACACACTCGCAAAAAAATAGGTAGTTTCTGGGTTCAATTATTTATTGCGTAGGTACATGTTGTTGCTTAAGGTGGGTCTGAACCTATAAGTTCCCATACAAACGTAGATACAATTCTATTCAATTGCAAACTACGTCCCCGTTTGTAATGAAATTTTGCATACATAATCGGATAAAAAATAGCGATCGTTTTAGTTTTTCAAAATACTTTATCATTAAATTAGAGCGAAAGTAATAAAATCGCTTGAAAATGGATAAAAATGAATTTTCGCTCTCACTTTATGATGAAAAAAGCTTTTAACAGGTATCACAAACTGTGCTATAGATTTTTGGAATTTTTGCTCAACGTAATAATAAGATAAAATAGGTGGTGGCGCTAGTTTGACCCATACCACAGCCTTAACAATTGTATGCTCTCAGAACATTGATTTAAAGGGGGATCTCTTTTTTCATCGTCTGAGAATGACACATTTTGGCATTTAACTTTTGATAAAAGAAACTACAGACGAGAGGGGACGCGCGCGCGTGTCAAAAGTTTCAAGGTTGAAACCATTGTAATCAATATCTCCGTACAATTCGCACCGAACGCACTACAAGAGTTTATTTCATCTATGGACATCGAGAAAAACATTTAGTTTTAGTTAGACGTGATACCATTTAAAATGTAGTAGATTGTAACCAATAGTTTACCTATGTTAATTTGCTAGTGTTATAGTCACACTTACAAAATTACATTGACGTCGATGAAATATGTTGATTAAACACTACTTATAAACGTTTATAATGTTACGCAAAATAAGTTCGAGAAGGGCAGAGTTCTAATAAAAATTAAAAAAACACTACAATTTGAAATGTAACCGGTATGGCGTCTTTACCTATATTCTTCGATCAAAAATAAGTAGTTCGCGGCCGGCCGGCAAAGCCGGAAATTTTTGATCGAAGCCTATATTCCATGAAAGTATTCTACTTTTGGCAGTTCGACTGACAATCAAATGGTATGTCGAAATGCTTTACCGATTAGATTTTTTATGACAGTTGATTTGTTTACAAAGAATTTGTAATCGATGTTGTTATTGCTGCTCAACATTTTGTATTATTCTACAAGCCTTACTCAGGCATATAGATGACTTATTTTAGACTTTACTCAGGCATCTAAATGACTTTAGTTTTAGAATCACAATATTCAATAGAATAAAATAGTATTATTTTTGTCGTCTAATTTGCTACTCGTTTCTGCTAGCGGTATTACACGCGTTTTTCCGTGATAAAAATCACCTCTTAGAATAATTTTCGTTACCTAGGACATGTCGTCTCGATAAAAAACAAAACTTTCGTAAGTCCTCATAATTTTCGAGTCGACAGATTCGCATCTCTATTTGTCAAAAGTAACAGTGAAATATGAAATATGTGAATGAAATACTTAATTCCGTCATTCAGTCTTCATTCACTCACCTGTCGACAATCAGGAAACGACATAATCGTGCTTAAACCAATATAAAATAAAAAAACGGACATTTGACTACAATCTATTTATTTTTCAAGATAGCTTACTAATAAAACCGTATAATTAAATTAAATTCAACATACAAATCTTAAATCATAAAACCAGAGCGCCTCCGCGTAAAACAGGATTTACACAGTTAAAGCAAGAAAATATCTGACGCTTAAAAAATGGACTCGAGAGGTAGCGACACCGAAATGGCGATTAATAAAAGTACCAATTAATCGGACAAATTCATTGAACGAAACCAAATCGCAAATTAAATCCAACAGAGAAACGTAACTGGTTTGTTTGATGCAAATCATTGAAACGAAATCGAGCGTGAGATGAAAATTTCTCGCAGGTTTATGAAAAAACTAGCAGCGCCTCGCGGTTTCACCCGCGTAGTTCCCGTTCCCGTAGGAATTTCGGGATAAAAAGTAGCCTATGTCCTATTCCAGACTATAATCTATCTCTGTGCCAAATTTCATCCAGATCCGTTTTGCCGTTCTGGCGTGATAAAGGAACAAACATCCATCCATCTAAACTTTCACGTTTATAATATTAGTGAGATGTTCCTTAAGAAACAAAACATAAGATATTGTTGTTTTTAATACAAAACAAATAGGACGAAAACATGTCATTTTCGACGTAAAAATACACAAAATTCGATTTCGAATATTTTTGCTTACATTTCAGTATAGGCGTGTATTATTAAGAAAAAAAACAACCAGGGACCTAGATATATTACTATTCGAATACTAAAATCAACATGATGTGTTGGAAATATGCTCGAATTACAAATCATTTTGGTAGTACGTTTGTATGGGCAAATCATCATCCGCAGGCCCCTTAAGCTACTCAACTGCCTACGCCTCACGCCTGATATACTAACACATTCAAGGCCCGCACCCCAGATGTCCGCCTCCACGTCCGTGTAGCGCAGTGAATGCGTTAGGGAACATGCATACATGTCAAGTACGTGTATTACATAATATTTTCTGCCTAACTGTACCCATACAATCACTAAAAAGTAAGACAACTGGAAGTCTTGCTCAAGAACGACTTAAAATGCGAATACTCTGATAACAGAGCATTGGATATGTTAAACTAACACTTTCAGGGCCCAAGACACAGAAGTCGATCTCTAGCTCCGTGTGGAGGCTGGGCAGTGTAGCATTCTGACTTATATTAAATGTGCACGGCCATCGGATGTGCTCGTCTAACAAGGGTGTATATCCCGCGGGGCACGCGGGGGATGCATTCGTACAAGGTGCGGCTTATCGAGTGGACGTGTGTCACCGAACAAATCTGTGTTTTATTGGCATAAAGTAATTACCTTTACCCAAACCATTACTTGGTATATCACAGGTAGTGAATATGTTAGATGATAACTACACTAAACATTAACTAAAGTCAGTACCAGCACACACAACTTTAAATATACGCGTTACCCAATTCTAGGAATCTGCCTATTAAATTCTTACTTCTAACCCTGTTTAATGTACCTCTACGGCAGACTATGACGTCATAGACAACATAGGCTAGGTTTATCTAGGGTTGCCACAACATACCTACCTACTTACGTATTAGTATACAAGGTCTTTTACAACTTAGTAACAAAACTTTAATAGCAAATTGCTGTTCTATCGATCGTATTTGGAGACATCGCGTCGCTTCCAATTACTAAAAACATCGTCAAGCACTTTTAATAACCGTCTTCGAGAAAGAACAAGGTTCTAAGTTCGGCTGTGTTTTGTTATGTACAGTCAGCTGCACAGACATGTATACACTCCCAAAGTTTCATATTTATGTACACGCGAACTTTTCAAAATAAAAGTATACACAAAATTTTTGTACCTACCTAAGTAAGTTCGCCGATTTCTCCGTCAATTTGTAGACTAATTTTGATAATTCTTTTGGATATCACTATCTCGTGATGGTGCCATAAAAATATTAATAATAATTTGCAATTTTGAATAAGAATTCGCAGTCGATTTTTATTTTTTGGTAAAAACAAAAACCTCGGTATTTTATTTAACGGTCGAAATCGGGAAAACCTTGTAGTTGTACGAGTAGGTACTTATGAGAAACATGCATTTTACAGATTTCATAAAGAACTAAGTATGTGTTAATTATTTAACCAAATGTTTATGTAACTAGGTACTTTTCTTTTCAAACTTAACTGTGTACCTTTGTAACTAAACCGTGCGGCATTCGTTAAGTCACGCAATTCAGCTCAAGGTCACAATATGTACAAGCATTTGAATTTTTTATGTACACTGTGGTACATCTATGTATCTAACCAGCTGGTAACACCTACTGCTAAGTTAGGCTGTTTCCTTATCTGTGGTACATACATATCATAAAATAAAAGGACAGTTAATTATACCAATGCTTTAAATCCGATTCAAAAACCTTGATATTTTTTGTATACAAAGGGTCACAAAACCAAAGGAAAATTGGTGGAAAATATTTAACGACATTGGTATCATCGAAGCAGAGCACAGAAGCTCAAACCAATTTTTAGTTTTAAATGCTTTCCTTCATCATTTAATTTAATTGATGTCTCGTTCGTTTTCGAATTCAAATTTAAACATTTTTTGCTTCACATATGATTATGTTGAGATTAAGTTGTTGTTTGCTGTTATTGCAATCAGTTTTTGTTAAGTTTTCATTATTACGTCTTTGTTGACTTAAAATATATTGGATTCTAAATCAGAGTATACCTAGTAGTTTAGTTTGTACTTAACAAGTGATAAGGAAAAATTAAGAGTAATCAGGAGCATAAAGGAAATTATTACTTAGGTAGGTATTTGATAAAATATTTCTGTTCTATTATGGGAGCAGCTAAGGGATAACAAATAAAAACCACTTTATAACTTTGTATTATTTTATAATTGAAATATATATTATAATTGAAAAACATATGTTGACTGTTGAAACATTGATAACTGTAGACTCTATAACATATTACAAGGAAAAGTGTTGATTAAGCTGGTCATTATGTCAATAATTAGGTACTTACCTAGAGAGCCACTGTTAGAATTTAGTTAAGTAAAGAATCGATTCAGTATTAAGCTTACAAAGCTAAGTATAGCATTATTACTTAGCACCTGGTACTTATCTGGTGCCCTAGCCGGGTCCACAATATGGTCAGAATAAAGAAACTTGAACTTGAGAAACATAATGATAATATCACATAATTATTTTTGTAATTAAACTTGATACTTAAATCAATCATACAGTTAATATTTGTATTTGATAAGAATCACAATGAATATTTGATAAGGGACCTCGGAAAGTTGAAACCCTGTATAATGTCATGTACCAACAACTCACCAAACAAATAGGTACACAACAATTGCACATAAAATTTGATAAAATTTTCGTGTTCTTTTTGTTATAATTGTGTACTTTCAAGGGTGGCATGTTCATATCATTGAACAAACCCTTAATAAAAGATTTAAAAAAAAAAAAAAAACAATTGCACATAACATTTTAATTATCAGTACGTGAACAGATTACCCAGTTTGAACCTATGTTTATTATTTAATTTCTCAAACACATTTAGATACATGCTGTATACCAAGATACAGGCAATAAAGAATATCAATACTGATATAACCTTATTCTTGTAAGCCATTGTGGACTTCTTGTTAAATTCTTGAGAGGTTTGGATAAAGGAGGTTGGATTCTTTAGGATGTTCTTCTAAGTTCTTGAGCATAGGGAAAGGGGCAGGAGTTTAGGATTCTGGAAATTGGAAAAATGCAATTACAAATGAGTCTTAGTACCTGTATGTAAATTAGATGCTTTTACAGAAAATAAACTTAATTTGGACAATAAAGTTATGCTTGTTTGTCAACACAATAAAGTAGGTATTTGTTTCACATCTTGGACACATTTATTTCATGTTGGGTAAGGGCATAAGGGATATCTCTAACAAACAAATCCAGCTGATAACCAATATCAGAAAGTACACAGACAAATAAATGGGTAGTTGTATCGGTTTTTCTTGCCGCATAAAGATAACACAACAACTGAGTGTTTGACTTAACTATTTGCTGAGATTTATTTACTACTGTGAATCTTATCTCATAACATTGGGCTGTGCATGCAGAAAGAATTTTCTAGACATAGGATTGTTTAGTCATCACAATGATTTGTTTGTTTTGTCACCTCCTTCGTAATACCTTCTAGAGGTCAATTTAATAAGGATATTGTACAGTCCTTGGTAACAATGCAATTTATCACTGGAGTAATCATAGACCAGGATTTTGAGTGGGCAGATAGGACCAGGAGACTTACAAAAATATATTTTTAACCTGATGGCCTAGGTCTATTCAATGTAAACATGCAGTACTAACCTTTTTACTCAATCTTAGAGGAAATCCTGATGAAGTCACGCAAGAAACTGAGGCAACTGACCACCAAAACAGGTATCTCGCGAAAAGTAAGACACTTTCAAATAAAATTCAACACTTTTAATCAGTAAACCAGTCAAACACTACGCTGAAAATGCCCTCACACGTGAAGGTAACTTGTTACACAATAATATCGCGGTAAACGGGGAAAAGTGCGGTTATTACAATTATTTTGTAATACGAAAAACCCACGGCGCGTTGCGTTGAACAGCTGCCGCAATCCGCAGTAGCTAGCAAGAATAACAACTGAACTGAACTGACACAACTGTACTGTACTGTACTGTCAATACTGTCATGCTTGACATTACTCTGACGGGAAATGTTACCAGCTCAGTTAAGTGGCTTCCACATCTCTGGGTATCTCGCAGGTACATACTAACTTCTATAACGATAAATAATTACGGTATATACTGTACCTATACATATTTTATTAACCTACTATAGGTTTTTCAAAAGTTTCAAAAGAGGTTCAATTGGGATGCCTATTACGAACTAAAGAGACACACTATTGCTTACCACTTCGGTCCCACTCCGCGCGACCACGCATGCCATTTAGAGGATTGTTTTTTTTAGTATTACGCGCCAACCTCGAGCAAGAGTTATTTAATTTAGTAGCCATTTAAACGGTTCACGGAAATACCGCGCGTATTTTGCGAGCGTTTTATAAAAACAACGATTCATACACTGCTCTTTGAGGTCTCTCTCTACTTGATACATTTCAATTTAACGAGTGCCAATGAGAAATGCGCCAAGTACACATTGGGTCAAGAATTGGGAGCACAAGTTTGAAGAGACTCGGAATACAATGCCGGATACATATTTGGCATCGTATTGTATCCCATCTCTCGATCCCACAAAAGGACATCGAGATCGAGCATGAATTTCGTACATAGTACTTAAGTACGCCATCGCCAATCTGCTATGGACAACTCATGACAACCACTACGAGCTTCGTTTAATTTGAATGAATTCGCGGTCCATCACATTATTCACAAAGATTTACATTTGAGGCCGCTAGAACCACAGTAGCCTATTCACAAAAACAACGATTCTCAATTTGAAGGGAAGTATGAATGTGTAACATTTAAATGAGTTTTTAATCAATTTATTTGATTTTGACTATTGTGTTTTATTATTTAATATGAATAATAAAAAAACATATTTATTTATTCTGTATTCATTACGGTGATATTAAACTTATTTTTTTATTAGTTTTTTTTTACGGTTAGGCCACTATGGCATAGAGGTGGTTTATCATTTATGACAAAAAGCTTAAATTTAGGTCATGAATTATGTTGACTGTTCACTTAAAATAACAGTTTCAATCTTAAATTTAGTTACTATCACTGTGATTATCTTAAGAAATATGTATGGTATTGCTGACAGTAGTCTCGAATAGCAGTCTAGAACTATATT
The DNA here is from genome assembly GCA_947086465.1 of Eupithecia exiguata. Lineage (NCBI taxonomy): Eukaryota > Metazoa > Arthropoda > Insecta > Lepidoptera > Geometridae > Eupithecia > Eupithecia exiguata. The sequence continues at coordinate 2,847,321 of OX352245.1, read as the reverse complement.
TTTGTGATCATTGAAATGAGAAACGGTAAAATAAGAATTTATTTTGAGATAAAATTTATTAAAACGAACCTTTACCCATGCTTATAAAATATGCAAATTAATTCACAATGGGTAGGTACCTACCAATCAAAAATTTCCCGCCGCGCCGCAACATTCTTAAATAATTTGTTAAATCTTGTTACTTCATAAAGCTAGTTGAGGTGCTGCCTGCCATTTCCCACCTTCATCACCTTTGCGCATGCTATCCTTACCCCATCATACATCGCGTTTCAATTTTTATTCTTTTTCCCCATCAATATGGGAAACTTTTTACAGCTGGTATTACAAGGAAATACGTGCCTTTCCACGCATCAAACTGATATTTCATTTTCATACGTTTTGTGAGGAAAGTCTTCCAGCGACAACAAAGTGGACACATTTTCTCTAAGCGGGTTGATATCCACAAGAATCTGCGTGTATAAATGCCGTGCTTGATAGGAGATCACTTTATATTGGAGGCTGGATAGTCCGTCTTCTTTGTAACGTTTTGAACTCGTTCTCAGCATTTGAAACCTGAAACAGCAGAAGGTAGGTTTTAGACTACAACTTTACTTGTAGTGTTGATATAGTCAATATCTGATTCACTGCCAAGGCTGGGCGTGCGTCCTGCGCAGGGGCGCGCTCGCCGGTGGGTGGCGCGCCGCGCGGTGCGGTGCACTGCTGTGCACACACTGCATAGGCTTAGAGGAACAAGGCACATAGGTATGCATCATGGACCATGAAAGTGTTAGAAAGTAAAATTAGGTACCTAATCTATGGTGTTAGTTTAGTTGGTAATATGGTTATTCAGCCATAGCATATTCAGGTTATTATGAGGTCGTTTTTATGAGTAGGTACTCATAAAAACGAAATTCTGAGTAGGTAGGTAAGTAGTTTTCGTGCAAACAAGCGACGAGTTGGTTTTGCACGAAATGTTGTTTTTGAAATTTAGGTTGACGATGACAAGGTTTTCGAAGCAGCAATGATTTCCTACATATTGTTAGGAAAAAGTTTTTCGATTTCCGACTTTATATTTCAACCTCAGTTGCTCCGATAGAAGTTTTTGACCAGTAAGTCTAAGAAACAGGATCTATTGGCATCAAAAAAGTTTTCGTGTTATTATTTTGCGAACTGTGCATGTTTTTGAAAATCTGAGAACGAAGAAATAAATTTCTTTTTAAAAATTTGGGTAGTTTCCCAAGACTATTTGCCGGTAGCAACACCGGTCAGGGTACCCCGTACTTCCTCGTGCAAAAATCCACTGAACCTAAAAAGTCGGTTCGAGAAAAGGGGGCGTTCTAACTATTCTATATTATAATAACCATCAAAGAACGCCCCTCGGTAGATAAAGTTATTATCGAAAGTTTGATAGCACGACCAATAATGTTTCCAATATTCAAGATAACGTTATCTTTTCTATTGGGTGATTGGTTAATTCATCAATCGATTGCTTATCAGATACCTAATTCCTACCCACGCCTCGCCTACTTTACCTACATAAATTTTTCGATAGCTTCTCGGACTCTATCTAAATACTAGTAATGACCATCATTGGGTGATGGTGATGCTTAGTGGTAGATATACCACAGATTTGGTTGTGGTGATAAATTATACCTTTGACGTTCACTGTACTTACAATAATTTTGGTATGAGGGACGAATCTGGACAAATATTATCGTGCGGGACGAACAAAGACTTTTTAATGAAGTGGGCCGAACATTCGGGACGAATATGGCATAAATCCTAATTGCGCTAGAATCCGTAGGAAGTCCCAAAGATTTTCATTCAAAGAGTAACATTACCTAATCTGTGTCGACGGTTAGGTAGGTACTTGATTTTGTAGCGCAGTTGGTTAGCGCATACCCGTAGGTACTGAAGGAAGGTCGTGGGTCCCGCCGAAGTCGAAAAATATTGGGATATTATTCAATTTCTTACAATTAACATTCATTTATTTAGTTCGGTATAGGTATCTACCATACCTGCACTTTATTACAGGTATTATCATTAGCTGACTTCAGATATACATACAGGTTGGCTTTTTGAAATGGGAGTGGATTACGTAAAAAAATGTACCCAAAAGTACATTATTATTATTTAATAAAAAGACATATTTATTTATTCTGTATTCATTACGGTGATATTAAACTTATTTTTTTTTTAGTTTTTTTTTTACGGTTAGGCCACTATGGCATAGAGGTGGTTTATCATTATTTTTATTATTATTCAATATTTCAATACTTGCGATCATGCGATACTAGGTTCGTGATATTAACACGCCACATACAGTAAAATCTTACCTTTTGGTGTTCTTCTTTTGCGTTGAGTTATGCGGCAGTGCGGTGTATAAAGAGATTTTCTTGGAGTCTCTGACCAGCCCAATTCCCGATGCTTTTAACCTAGATGGGTAGATACAAGGCACCTTATTTAAATGGCATGAAAACCAAAAATCTCTCGATTTAAGTAATCGAAAAAACACAACATATTCGTAATCTACGCCCTCGAGTTAGTCGAAAATGGTACCCATGAGTAAAAATATATGTAAAACAATATCCGCCATCTTGGATTTGAATAAAGTTAAAAACTACAACCCGACTACGTGAAAGTTATAAAAGTTTGAAACATTTACATTGACAAAATAGAATGACGTATCGGTCATATTTGATAGGCATAGAGTTGAAAATGAAAATAGGTCGGAGGTATTGTAATTTTTCTCTATGGGGCCTGCAGCCTGCGGCTACCTAAACTTTAATACGCGTTTTGAAGGCTTATTCGGGGGTCGGAGCCCTAAATCCTATAGCCTATAACCATCGGGGTATTGAGACGAATCAATCGATACATAATTTGTTGAAATCGAACCAGTAGTTTCAGCGCTACGTGGGAACAAAGAAATTGGCCACATACATACAAACATACAAATATACAAACATACAAACATACAAACATAGGGTGCTAACCTCATAACCCTCCCCTGTTGGTAGTCGGGTAAAAAGTACCGCATAATCGTAATCTACGCCCTCGAGTTAGTCGAAAATGATAATGATTGAATTGAATAGGCTCTGAAACTACTGGACCGATTTGAAAAATTATTTCACCATGAGAATCCTACATTATCCCTCATGAACACACTTACACGATAGAATATACTCGTATGAAGCCACTAGTTTTAAATAAATCAATGGTCCTATTATTAGCAAGGATAGGTTTATATGCTAAACAGACCAGAGATAACTTATTAAGTGGACATGGGCGTAACAAGAAAAGCAATGCCCTTCTTTTAAACAGGTGGTAAATAAACAATTGACCTGTATGTGCCAGGTCTTCGTACTACCACAGGTTCTACCATGCTTACCTCCAAAACATGTCGTTGTCTTCCCCTCCCCAGCCCCAGTACATGTTTGAGTAGCCATTCACTGCCTTGAAGTGAGCCGCGGACATGGCTGCCACTCCTCCGAACAGGCTGCGGAACTTTGGGCTGGAAAAGTTTAAAAATGTGGGTAGATAGATAATACGCCCCAATGTGGTCCCAAGTCCCAATGATAGGACTATATTATTATAACTATATTTTTTTTAATGTAATAGTTTTACTCTATTTAGCCAGAAAATAGAAAATAGATATTGGTGGCCGCCAAGGGCAACTTCGATATTCTGCCTAAACCTAATAGAATAAAACTATTACAGAGGCATTAAAAAAAAGCTTATAACAGGTATCACAAACTGTGTAATGGATTCTCGTAATAATGATATTAAATAGGTGGCGGGGCTAGTTTGACTCATACCACAGCCTTAATATTTTAGATGTTACTAAAGCAAAGCGTGAGGCAGATTATAAACTGCGTTCGTTGCCTTCCAATAATTTTGGATGAAAAAACGTAATGATAATGTTGGTGTCATAATCTTGTTTCAGGTTCAATTCACGGGTCAGGCCAAAATTGATATTTTAAATTTTTGCAACAAAAAAAATCACAATAGCCGTCCGGTGTTTTAAAGTCGGCGGTGTTACACTCCCGTGCCTCGGAAAGCACGGAAAGCCGTTGGTCTCGCACCTGACCTCTCCCCGATCTTGTCGTCATCTACTATCACGTGTCAAGTCATGTCAAATGACTCACTTCTTATTCTGCAGCACGTTGGCACACATATGGCGCGGCACGGCGGGGCAGGTGTACTGAATCCTGTCGCTGGACGGCAGTAAGTCCACGTCATGTGCTATAACACAGTCCCAATTGCCCAGCTTTTGGATTTCCAGGAATCCCGCGTTGAGAATTCGGCCACGGTTGAACAAATCTGTGCCTGGATACATAATATTTTTTTAAAAATTAAAAGAGTGACTAATGCACCCCATTGTTGACGAGGTTGTTATACTGAATGATAATACCGAGCTATAATGAGTTTTATTATAATAGCACCCCTCTTATATGTGTGTGTGTGTGGGGGGGGGGGGTAATAAGGAACTTACCATTTTGTTCAATCACAAAAAGTCTGTACTCCAACTTCTGGCGAATCAGGAATGGGTGGATGTTGTACAAGAATATAGCTAGGTTATGCTGTCGCTCCCTGAAATAATAAAGTTAATAGGTACTAATAAAGAAAATAAGCTAATAGATAAATAAATGGGTTAGGCTACAACTCATCTAAGAAAAAACTCATCCGCGGATGAGTTGTCCACTTCATAGATACTAGATGTCTGAATAAACCATAGAATTCTAGAAATTGATACCTAGCTAATACTTTATAGCCATATTTGTATAAGATATATACAAATAAGGCATCAGAAAGTACCAACATGAATTTCGTAGAGGGCCTACGAGCGTTATTTGCCTACGAGTGGTTGAGAATTGTACGTGGGTAGAGGGCCTACGATTGTAGAGGATCTACGTCGTAGAGAGCCTACGTTTGTAGATGATCTACGTCGTAGAGAGCCTACGATTGTAGATGATCTACGTCGTAGAGAGCCTACGATTGTAGATGATCTACGTCGTAGAGAGCCTACGATTGTAGATGATCTACGTCGTAGAGAGCCTACGATTGTAGAGGATCTACGTCGTAGAGACTCTACGATTGTAGATGATCTACGTCGTAGAGAGCCTACGATTGTAGATGATCTACGTCGTAGAGAGCCTACGATTGTAGATGATCTACGTCGTAGAGAGCCTACGATTGTAGATGATCTACGTCGTAGAGAGCCTACGATTGTAGAGGATCTACGTCGTAGAGACTCTACGATTGTAGATGATCTACGTCGTAGAAAGCCTACGATTGTAAAGTATCTACGTCGTAGAGAGCCTACGATTGTAGAGAATCTACGTCGTAGAGAGCCTACGATTGTAGAGAATCTACGTCGTAGATGGCCTACGAGTGTAGCGGGTGAAAACGGAAATCGATAAATCGTGATTAGAGATGTGACGAATCTGACTTTGGCCGACTAGCCGATTAGTTGGTTTTAAAGAGGCCGACTTGCCGGCCAAGCCGATCACGGTTTCGGATTTATTCGGTATTTATTCACACTAATATTATAAATCTGAATATTTGGATGTTTGGATCGTTTGTTACCTCTTCAAATTTCTCGGAAAAGTGCGTGCGAAACCGCAGGCAGAAGCTAGTTAAGATGGTTCGACGCAGGTTGGCGCGATTTTTTTATAGTTTGTTTTTTTTCTGCTTGTGGATAGAAGCAATAGGTTTTATAATGAGTTCATAGAAAATGGTTTACTATTTGCGGCAAATTACTTTTTTGCTAGTTTTATTACTCGTGGAACGCAGAAAATAATCAAAACCACAAAAAAATGATCGCGGCAACCCGCGTCGAACCACTTTAATAATAAAGCGTTTTGCAATATTTCAGGCACACTCACCTATAAGGCACGACAATGCCTACTTTGTGCCGGGACCGACAATCCTTAGGTTTGTAATATCCGCCCGCCATGACCATGCTGAGCGTCTTCTGCTGGTTCTCGTCTTTCGTTGTGAGGATTGTTACTAAAAATATATGAAAAATTTAATACCTATCTTCTATATAAACTATACTATATAAAATTGCTTTACGCTATCAAAACTAACTAAAAAAAATCCAATTATTTTTGATGTTTGTAACAAACAAATTAAAAAAATTGCTGAAAATAAAAAAAACAGTAAAAAAACTATCTAGTTCTGTTCTTTTTCTTTTCTTTTGTTTCATACTCATAGCATTAGGTAGGTGCTAACTACGGTGCTAAGCAACCCTTCATGCAATTCAATAGATAGGAACACATAAACTCATGTATTGATGCAGAAGTGCATGTTAGAATCATTACAATCATTAGAATCATTTATTCATTGTAGATACTTACGGTTTTGTACCTTTAGTTTCGTCATACAAACTGGCAACACTGGCAAAAAAGTATCCTTGGTAGTACCTGTAAGATTTAGAACAATAAATACGCAGTTCAGCATAAAAATCAGGTAGGCCTGTATCAGGGACGCGGCTGCAGTTAAGTACGTTACGTACAAACCTATACATATATGAAATACCTTGTATATAATGTGTTCTTGAGTAAAGGTTGTACTTCGCTAAAAGTAAAAAAGGGAGATGAGGCATTACCATCTCGAAAGTGTATGGCTCAAGTTAGGTTCAACTATGTTCCCTTACCTCAGTCATAGTTGGACCGGCGGCGCGGGCGGTGGCGTTTGTGTTGCGCGTGCTTGCTACGACGCGACGTATGATTTTGTGTGATTTTGACTAAAACACCACGACAATGCCCTCGTGTTCGTTAACCAGGTGTACAAATAGCTCCAAAACAAAAAACACAGCCCAAGGCATCACATATTTTCCCGCGTAAGTAGATACACCAAACTTTAAATTTTCTGTTAATCCGATACCTTATCATTATTTCATCTGTAACACGGTACAGTTTTTGAGTGAGCGCTGGTAGAACGTACTCCTTTTTTACTTTTATCGAAGAGGTAGTAGTGATTATATTCCTGAGCTGACATTAAATTTCGATTAGCTTTATTAGATTAATCTTATTAAATTCAATTACTGTTCAACTGATACTTAACTACAATTATTTTTATATCAAACATGACAATTGCTAATTATTTCTATAAATATGAAGTATCCAAGTAAAATTAATTATTAAGCTAACAAAAGCGAACTCAATCTTTGTAATTGTTGCGCCCTGACAGGGTTTTTATGCATTGTGTACCTACGAACACTACTTACACCTAAGAAAAATATGTATGCATAAAATGACAATAAATGAATATGAATGACAATAAATGAATATGAATGAAAATAAATCATCTCTATGTTTACGAAAGACACGTCAAAACCAAATACTCACGAGGAAAAAGAAAAATAGTGTCATTTCTTGGACTTTCTGTAGCCCGAAGTTGTACTATCTGATCTTTCTCGTATGCAATTAGTTCCGCAAACGACATTTTTTCTGAAACAAAACATAATATTTCACGATCTGATACATGATTCATTAATGTGCGTCCTGAATTAGTCACTTGTTACACAGGGTGTGCGGCAGACGTGTGCCAAAATTATTTAATTTTTTATTTATATTTATTTGGAAGACAGACAGTACATAGAAATATAAAAAGATACAATAACATTTTTCTTATACCAGTAAATTCTTCACTATAAATATTTATACATATAAAAACAAGTGAACCGACTTGACAAACAAACGTATCGTGTGGAAATTATCTTACAGGTAGAAAAATGAATTATGCCATCCATACTAATCCATATTATAAATTCGAAAGTAACTCTGTCTGTCTGTCTATCTGTCTGTCTGTCTGTTACCTTTTCTCGTCTAAACGGCTGAACGGATCTCAATAAAATTTGTCAGGGAGGTAAATTATATCCCGGAGACGGACATAGGCTACTTGAAAAGCGCATGAAAAACCGGGCAGCTGTTAGTATCATATCATCGACAAATCCCAGCAGTGCTTTGAAAATACATGTATTGCCGATGCAAATCCGAAAACAGTGTACACCCATCAGCATATTTAAAATACCAACGCCGCCGCGTATGATGCGCACGCTTCGATTCCAATCCGGTGGACGTACAGTTTTAGAATACACCAAGTTAAATGTTAGCAAACTCAACGGCCTATAATGGTCCGCTACAAGACATATAGGCCTCCCCTTGATAATCGCCTTATTGGTTTTTATCGGGGGTAATGCACTTAAACCCCCCGCTGGGCATGCGGTTCGGTGGTAGATCTATTCTGCAAGAGACGGTGCTGTCCGCCCCCCAGTGTAGGTTGATATGTCTCTTATCGTCTCCTACAAAACCCACGGGAAGAGTTGGTATGGTGCAAATTCTAAGCCGGCACCACACAGCTTAACTGAAAGCAAGTTTAATGTAGTAAACAAGTAAATTGTTTTGTCACCTGTAAAAGTATCGACTTCATCCAACGGGTATACTTCTGAATACGAGGAAGGCTCTAAGCTAGGCCCATCGAGGACAATCGTGAAGTAATATAAAGCGGCGGACATGGAACAGGATAGCAGCAGGATTCTCAATGTGGACCGCTTCTTCTGAGGCTTGTCTAGGCAGTCTTGGAGAGAGAGGGGTCGATCTCGTCCTGGGAAATTGTGCAATGTGATAAGTTGAGGCTGCTATCTCGAAAAAAACAACATTACCAGGATGTTTGAGATCCTACTGCTGATTAAAAATGAAAGTTAGGAGTCTTGTGAAATGGATTATCATATTAATCTATTCCATTCTGTACAAAAGCGCAAAGAAAAAGAAAGAAAGACAGAAATAAAGAAAAACAATTTATTAGCTAACGCAAACCTCATTGAGTTTTTTGTATCAACTACCCTCAACTTGTAAAACGATAGATTTAATACCATATTTTGTTTCACAAAAATAAACGATTTATTAATACCTTTAAGCTACCATACAAACGTAGTTTCCGATTCATTTGGAAACTACACCATTTTAATTGCAATGAAATTTTGCATACATAATTAGATAAGAATTATGTATGTTTGTACCGTTTTTGTTAGAGAGCGAACATTCATTTCAATTATTTTTCAAGTAGGTAATTTTATTATTTTCTTCTCTTATGAATTAATTTAATAATGATTTTTATCCCGGAAAAGGTCGTGCAAGGAGTGCGTGAACGTATACTATTAGTCTATGGCGTGAACGGAGAAATCAACGAACACATATAAAAAAACAAACAAACACAGGACCTCCTGGAAAAAAAAATAGCCCAAAAAAGTTCGATTTCGGCGGGATTTGAACATTCCCGTACTTAAACAAGGCCGCGGGTTGAAATGCCCCCGAAATAGTTTTTTTTTATATTCTTTTTAAAGATCACTCTGAGTGCGGAGGACTTACGCAATATAATAACAAAAACTATAGAACCTCCTTTATTAGAAGTTGGTTAAAAAGAAGCGAAGACTCACCTTTTGTTCCGTATCCCAGTAATCTTTTTAACCTTCGCACCGTTAACCACGAAATCATTGTAACGAGTGACCAATATTGGATGAAACCATAAGGAATTTGAAATCAACAAACAAACTGAGGATGTTTGGAATACCTATCTACCTGCGCAGAGAAATGTTTTTGCAACAAAATCGAATTAAGAAGAATATTATTTCATAATTCAAATAATTGCCTGTGCCGATTGTTTTTCCCAAAAAATCAGCGGTCGTTTTGTAAACAGCCTAGCCATTCTACAAACGGCCTGTCTCAACTCTGTCTTTCTATCTGTCTGTCTGTTACATTTTCACGTCTAAACGGCTGAACGGATCTTAATGAAATTTGGCAGGAAGGTAAAAGGTATTCCGGGGATGGACGTATGGTACTTGAAAAGCACATGCGAAGCCGTAGGCAGTCAAGATGGGATTAAAACAAATAAAAACATTTTTTCTTGTTTTAATCCCATCCAATCTAGCACAAGTTCTGTACTTTACAGGACGATTTGCACACTTATTGAATTGTGATGACAACACACAAGGTCAAGTCAAGTGGGTATTAAATAAAACCGGCCAAGTGCGAGTCGTACTCGCGCACGAAGAGTTCCGTACCATTATCTATAAAAACGGCAAAAAAATCACGTTTGTTGTATGGGAGCCCCCTTAAATATTTATTTTATTCTGTTTTTTTGTATATTTTGTTGTTATAGCGGCAACAGAAATACATAATCTGTGAAAATTTCAACTGTCTAACTATCACGGTTCATGAGATACAGCCTGGTGACAGACGGACAGCGAAGTCTTAGTAATAGGGTCCCGTTTTTACCCTTTGGGTACGGAACCCTAATAAAGGATATGGAACATCTCAAAGTAGTTTTTAATTTAAATAATTTGAAATGTTTTGAAAAAATCTAAAAATTAACCATAACCCCCTAATCTCCGAAGTTTGTAGAGCGATCCATCTGAAATGTACCTACAATTTTTAGGTATTCATTCAATACCGAAGTCTTTAACCGGTACCAAGTACGTACATAAACTGACAAACGTTCGAAACCCACAGCGCGTAAGTTGCACTCGCACTTGACAGATCTTGTTTAATACATTTTATTTATCAGAACCACAACCCAACTTTAGTAATCATTTTGTTGTTTTGAAGAAACTAAAACTGACTTAAAATATCTTAGTATTTACACTGTTTTTTAAGATTTAGCAACAAATGCTTATCCCTCGGGACAACGGGATCATTCTCCATACAAATAGCAAAGAATTTTCCAAATCGGTCAATAATTGACGGAAAAATCGACGAACATACCTACATTAAAATAAAAAAATACAGCCGAACATAGAACCTCCTGCTCTTGTTTTACGTCAGTTAAAAACCACAGACCTCTGGCTAGATACTTAGTACAAACTCGCAGCAAGGAACTCGAACACTGCAAAAGCACAAATCGCTTTGTCTTACGAAAGTTGTCAAGGGTATTATGCCGGTCCGATTGTTCACGGAATTAATTCCAGACATTTAGCGAGTAGGTTCCTAAGCGCACCCAAATTTACAACCCTCCCATGATCCAATCATAGAGCAACTTGATAATATTAATAAGGACGAGCTCAATAATTAGTCCAGTCATTTGGTAGTTTACTCTACTTAGCAGAGCACTTAAACCTGATGATGACGATTCTATTTCGATTCGATATTTAGGCCCCTTTACAGCTGATTATTTGTAAATTTAATGTGTTAAATATTTATCTATATTAATGGAATTACTGTTTCTGCATACAATCTTTATGGTGTTTCTTTCCTTCACACAAAACTTGTCTTGTATACCTACATAATTTTAATTAAGTACATGTTAAATTAAGAAAATTATTCAGACTACAACGACATCAAGTGTATCAACAGGTACCTACGGTGGAATTAATAAATGAAAAATGAATTCTTTGTTAACACGTTCATGGCTCAAGACACAGAAGAAACTATACATATATTTTCAGCCGCTTTCGTGTTACAGCTAGTTGAAGTTGTATACAAAAAACGTATAGTTTCAAGTCTAACAGCTGGTAAGATAAGATAACCCTAACTCACTCGACTTTTTTTCTGTGGGGCGCAACTAAAGACAAAGTGTACAGGACAGAATGTGATAATGCCAAGGAAATGAAAAAAAGATAAATTGCTGCCTTCGAACAATTGCGTAGAAAAAATCGTGAAGAAAATACACTATCGAAGGATCATCTCCACACTCGAGCACGAGCTGCTGCCTGCATTATTAGACGTGGTGGAATATTTGAACATCGGCTGTAGATTCCCAAGATAACAAACAGGTATCCTTTTCTCCGTACACGTGTTAGAGATGTAGTTAGATAAATTACTAACCATTACACATTGAATCTACACCACTTATGTGGTACTATATTTTCGTAAACGGCCCTCGTCCTTTTCCACCCTGTATACTACATCTGTGCAATATTTCAGCCCGATCCGTTCAGAAGTTTCGGCATGAAGAAGTAACAAACATCCATCCATCCATTCATCCTAAACTTTCACTTATAAAATATTAGTGTGATTGTGTGGAGCGCTAAGGAGCAAGCCCTGTAGAGTGCCGTATTCCGGAAACAGAGAGCTCGCGTTCGAAATACAACAACCTTGTTGAATTTAGACTTAGCAGGAATACAGTTAGAATTTGAATGGTGCATTTCCGATGACAGTATTGTCTTTGGAACTGCTGACTACCGTTCATAATGGACTCTCGTTGAATAGGTTTGAATAGCTGATTCATTTCGAACTACCTACTTCTAGCTAGATAAGGTGTAGCTGTGTGAAAGCACGGTAATGGTGAAGGTCTTCTATGGATATTTAAACACCATAACTATATAGTTACATACACATGGGCTATATAGTTATATACACCATAACTAACAATATACGCCATAAAGAACTATAGACACCATAACTAACTATATACAATATAAAAAACTATACATAACTAATAATTTGATATAACTGATAATTTGACCGCGTTACTTGTTTGATATTATTTATAATACGAGCCCTGTGTTTACAAATTAAATTTAAAACACAAGCGTCTTAAACCAACATTCTTCACCATTCTTACTTACTTCAGACTCACGAGACTCATATCAGCAACAACACCCGAAAATCATGTACCGAGTTTTAAATATTGTCGACCGAATATTCACTCGACCTGTGAGCGTTCTATTGTACATAACCAAACTATTTTTTTTAATTTTCTCAGTTCCAATGTTGATGTTTATTTTCAAAAGTGATTTATTTGCGAGAGATGTAATACCAGACGGTATGGTGGGGAAGACGATTCTAACGTACGGTACCTTCGTTAGAATGAAGAATGTGCTGATCAATTTAGGTGAGTTTATTACAAACTGGCTGGCGCCAGCGGTTTTATTCGCGTTGACTTTAGAAACACCGAACAAATGTTCGTTTCCATGCAAACTATCACCGCCAAAGACTTACAAACTATCTTTCACAATTCTAAAGTTAGTAGGTATGAGAAATGTTTCTATGACCTAAATCCAATTTCTACTCGTAGTAGCTAATTGTAGTTACAGAGATCTCTTGATGAGTCAGTGAGTTTTTTCTCTTTGATACCTAGTTAAGGAAAACAACTTCCGAATATCAGAAAACGATGAATGATGTGTGTTCGTTTTGTAATGGGAATTTACATGTAAAATGTTGTAGTTCAATAGAACAGTTAGCAATAGCGGTTGCTGAAATAGATAGCAATTTCGTTTATTTTTTGACTCCACACCTTAAGGGATGATTTATATTACACCGGGGCGTGCCGTGTACGTAGCCCGTACGGGGCACAGATTTGAAAAGTTACATACATTTTCTATGAAGCAGTTTATATTAAATGTGTGTGACAGTGATGATTCACGCTACACCGTGTCGCGACCGGGCCGTGCCCCGGCCGGGACACGTCCACCGTGCGCCGGCCGGGTCAGTCATTCATGTTACACCGGGCTGTTTGGGTGTATTATTTGCACGAGTATGTCTGTGTTATGTGGTTTTTGTCAGCTAATGATAGCTGATAGCTAGGGCCGGACCGTGCCGGGGCCGGGAAACAATACCCACCGATATTTCAACGCCGTGCCCCGGCCGAGTCCCGGCGGGGCACGGCCGAGCCACGGTCAGGCATGAATCACTTCATACGAAAAGTATACCATAATGTTTGACCGTGCCCCGGTCGGGGCCGGGGCACGGGTCGCGACACGGTGTAGCGTGAATCATCCTCAACAGTGCATGATCACGGATCATCTTAGATTGGGGCTAGATGATACTGAGTGAATTGTCAGCATTATTTATTTATTTAACTTGCGACAAAAAACTAGCCTAGATTTAAGGTCTCCAAGGGCTGTGCGTAATATTTCCTTTGCATTTGGTACAAATTATACTAATCTCCTTTTACAGGAGAGTCTGACTTCCCAGCATACCCTGAAGACATACAATCCTGCACTGTGAACATGGATAGCTTCGGCAAGTACCTACCCATATACCATTTATTAAAGCACTAGTAGTTGCCCGTGGGTATGGGAGTGGAATGCAAGATCGGTCTTAAGTAACTCATTGGGTTCCAGACAAAGGTGTTTTTTCATTTTTTATCAGAAGCAATTTTTTTATGAATTGACACCTGGGTTCTTCACAAACGTGTTCGTGAATCACCACGACACAACACTTCCTACCTGCCAACACTGCGTGAACTATGTAGGTTCTACCCATCAGAGCAGAACCTGTATAGTTCACGCACGTGAACTATACAGGAACACACGTAACGTGTTAACAATTTCCCATAACCCTGTATAGGGCCATGCTCGGCATCCACCATATAGACCGAGTTCCGAACACCGAGATCCGACGAAAGACGAAATTCCATAATGTTGGTACTCGAGTCATGGCTCCAATGGAGTTGAGCTGAACACATTGCAAGGCGAGGCGATGGTATGTGAATATTTTAAGATGCTAAATATTTTTTGACTTATTTATCAGGTCCCATAACAGCGAACAAGAAGGAGGTGGACCTGGGTTGGCTGTCGTCACAAATGCCAGAGGTGAAGCCTGGAGGGTACTACGCACCTAAAAACTGCAAGCCGAGGCATAAAGTCGCTATCATAGTGCCGTTTAGGTATTTATTTATTATTTACTGGCACAATAAAGCACACAAAAGCCCTCCGGCCATGGTATGACTACCTGCGAAAGACTGCAGGAAGATGCTGGATGCGTCAATTTGAAGACAGGGCGCTATAACACTTCATTGGGGAGGCTTATGTCCAACAATGGACTACTATAGGCTGATGATGATTAACTAAGTTAGGTTGTGATTCTAAATGTACGCCAAATTTCATCTAAATTGCTCACATAGTTTTGGATATCCTAGGTAACAAAATGAAATTAATATTAATAAGATAGGACTTGTCCTATTCTTTAGACTAGTCCTATTCTTTAGTCCTAGGACTAGGAAGTGTAATAAATAGATATAGATAATACTATATTGTACCACACAAACACAGAAAACAGTACAGAGATAAATGCTACGAGTAGACAAAGTATAAAGGCAGTCTAATCGCTATGAGCGATCTCTTCCGGGCAACATTGGAATGGACTGGACATGTAAAAACAACAAAGACGGAGGCAGTTGAATACGATATTACTTCCACTACATATTAAACTACCTGTATAACCAACATAAACATAAAAATAAGGTTAAAACTTTGAAACTATCATGGAGTCATTTATAACGGGATATTATTCAAATCATGGTAACTTTAATAAGCTAAGGTAGTCAAATAGTCATATGTCTCCTGTTAAAATGCTTTTTCAGGGATCGAAGCAGAAACCTCGCCATCTTCCTGCGTCACATGCACCCGTTTCTGAGGAAGCAGCAGATAGAATATAGGATTTTTGTTATTGAACAGTTCGGTAAGTTGATACCTATCTATTGCGATAGATTAGCGCATTCACTGCCAAGCCTCGGTGGTGCAACCTGCAGGGGCTATGGCACGCCGCCCCGCCTGAAGGGGCCTCCGCAGGACATATGCGTCGTAGGCCATGTAAGAGTTAGCCTAGTATTTATGAATTTGGAGCCTGATAGGTCATCAAATTAATGAACAGGTACCTAAAATAACTATGAATATAAGTCGGTCGATGGCAATTTTCTGACAAACAGCCACCTAAAAGTCAACGCAGACCGGGACGGGATGGCAGGGGATTTAAATTTTTATTAATGGAAATTCAAACGCATCGATATAGAAATACGACATAAATTGCTATGCTTTAAAAAGTTTAAAATGCATCATTTTAAACGTTTTAAAGCATCTTGGCATCGAAAGGGATTTCATTGCACGGCATTGAGAGCATGCCTCCCGCGGCGGCATGCCGAGGCGTAGGTACTGTACTGCGGTAGGTAACGGCATGCCGAAGACGTCGGCACTCGTAGTGACATACCGACACGGTGAGGCGGGGGTAGAGTAGCGGGGGATACACACCATTTGCGCCCACGTCTCTGACGAATGTGTATCGGGTAGCAGGAGCTGCCGAGGCATGCTTTGTCGTGCCGCGGCACGCAGTGGCATGCCATGGCAAAGCGCTGGAATGCCGCGGTATCTAAGCGGCTAGTATGCGCTGACTGACGGCAAACTTTTGCCATCCCGTCCCAGTCAGCGTTGGCCTTAATAGAAAGCATGATTATTTATCTACATCTAATCTATTACAAATTGACATAAGTTTCATGGCTTAATTCAAAATGAATGTATCGAAAAAAAAATACCTACCTAGCTCCTAAATTGTTTTATTTTTCTAGGTACCGGTAAATTCAACAAAGGTGCCCTCTACAACATAGGGTTTCTGGAAAGCCAACGCTACGGAGCCTTCGACTGCTACATATTCCACGAAGTTGACCTTCTGCCACTGGACGAGAGGATATTGTACACGTGTCCTAAGAGGCCAACGCATATGGCCACGTCTGTCGAGTCTCTCGGATATTTGTAAGTCTGGTCTTATTCTGATTTGCAAAAACGAGGCTCCTAAAGATAAGTAGACCTATAAATTGAGCCATTGTCCATTGTCCCGAGGTGGGAATTGGAACCGCAACCTCCTGTGTCGCAGCGGACCTTGCCCGAAGTGCCACAGAGGTCGTTAAAAAGTATCTATACTAATACTATTAAAAAGAGGTAGTTTGTGAGGTTGTATTAGGTATTTTTTTTTTAAATGAATCCGAAAAATGGGATACATGAAAAGCGCGCGGCCGAAACCGCGGTCGGCACCTAGTTTGGTATAAAAATATAATATAATAGGTATTATGTGTGAGGAATGCATTTGCGTGAGACACCGTTGCGCGAATGGAGCATTAAGATATCTCTCTAGAACCAAGGGTTTTAGGGAGGTAGCATATTTCATTACTGTACACTTTGCCTTCTACATTAATCTACTTCCCTCTACCAAAATCAAAAATCAAAATCAAAAATTCTTTATTTCCTTAAATACAAAAATGTACACTTAGAAAAGGTCAAATTCTTAAAATAAAACACTGACACGGAAATAAAGTGGTACTTTTGATTTCTGTCGCTTCGGTATGTAGACTAAAGTAAAGAAGCGACTAAGAAACCTTTAGCCTGTTAGTTGTTATTTTTCGAGTTGGAGCAAAACCCGTCCCAACCTTTTTTATCTTCTAAATAATCTGATATTTTGTAGTAAGCCTTTTTGCACAGAATGGTTTTGACACTTTGCTTGAATTTATTTATTGATAGATTTTGCAACTCACTAGGAGTTTTGTTGTAGAAGCGTATACATTGTCGTTTAAACCCCAGCCCTAACTTAATTCCTCCTTCCTTACTCCATTAGAAGGTTAACATATTTTATCGTAGAGCTTCGTAGCCTCTGCTACGGCGCGGCGACCCGCGTGGCATACAAAAGATTTCAACGCGCACCAAATACGTTACAAAATAACTAATTTGGGGATTTGAGATTTAGTAATATAAGATCTATGTAGCTTAAACGAAACCAATGAGTGCCTATCTCTACCAACTGGAGTATGTAGCGGTTTAATGGGATCCGAACAGTTTCGTTCCGTTTCCCAACGCTAATCACTATATAAGTAAGAAATTATTAATAACATTATTCTCGCTTCTAGCTACTTCTTGTTGGTCACGACAATTGATTTTGCAGCCTCCTATTCATTAGTATTTATTATTATTCATTAGTATTTATTATGGAAAGAGAAAAGATGGGTTATCTAGCCTTCTAAAATAGTAGATTTTTGTTCTAGATTACCGAGTTTGAAGCGTTTTGGAGGAGTGACGTCATTGACGCCGCTGCATTTCGAAGCAGTGAACGGGTACTCCAACAAGTACTGGGGCTGGGGTGCCGAAGATGACGACATGTTCGTCAGGTGATGATGATGTTTTTTTGTTAATGGTAATTATGTGTCTTCTTAGACACAATTCTGCCAGTGGCAAGTAATGGAAAATACTTTCAAAAATCTAAGTTACCAATGAAGATTGTTTGATATTTTCATCAGAGTTCGTTATCTAACAGGGTTGGGTTGGCTTTAGAGGCGAGATTTTGGAGTCCCTCATACACCCCGTTGTGAGTCGACAGCGTTTTACTGACATCTAACAGGTGATACCTACCTGTCAGATGTCAAAAAAATGCTGACAGAAAGCCAGCGTTGCTCTACTTATTGTGGAGCAACATTATGCTGGCAAGCATAGAGTTATTATAGTACCAGTAACTCTATGCTGGCAAGGTACCTATTGGTTTGCCACGTAGAGACAAACACTTATTGCCATAGAGTTATGGCTAGTACCTACTATATTAACTCTATGCTTATCGCTATTTTGCCCGCGCAGCTGCGGGTCGCACCGCCAAGGCTAGGCAATGAATGCGTTAATGGAATTAAACAACAATGTAATTCATGTTATGTCCTACAAATAAAGCTGCATTACTCTAAATTCTGAAAAAAAAAAACAAGAAATAGTTAAAATAGCCGACAGGCTTTAATGGGATAAAAAGGCAGTCAAGTTATCGCACTTGGTTTCACCTACCCCCAGTTTTCATATAAAAAACGTTGTGCCGAACAACCTGTTTATTAATACTAACGTCTAGGTAATTAGAAGTTAATTAGGTACCTACCTATATCATGTGAACCACGTAGGTAGGTAATAAATCTATCCGGATGATCAAATCTCAAATAATCATACTAAAAAGGTTATGACTCGAGAGTGCTGCGGGCGTCAGTATGAGGAGTTGATACTTGAACATCCGGCTATCGATTGCAAAACTCGACGTCAATAATTAATGTATAACCTTACAGGCTGCAGTCTCGAAGATTCCACGTAGTACGCTACAATAGAACTATCGCCCGCTATGCCACTCTGCCACATGAAACCAGTGCTATCAACTACGTACGGTATGTTAATGTTAATATCAATAAGATTTCCTAAAAAAAAGCCCACAAACTGATTTCTTGTTTTTTTTTTTCAGATATATAGTCTCCCGAACCACCAAAGATAGATTCTGGCATGAAGGCCTCAGAACCATACAATACAGATTCCTTGGACGTTATCCGAAAAAACTATACTTACTGCTTTTAGTAGATGTCAGCCCCTTAGAATAAAATAAAAATTTGCCGATATAAAGTGTATTATTACAATTAATAAACAACTAAGAAAAAATCAAATCTATATAACAAATTAAAAGAAAACTTTACAAACCTCCTCGGCCATATTAAGAGCAGTGAATTTCTTCACCTTATGCAATAATTTGCAAACATCTGGATCCATAACGAACCTACAAATGTAGATGTCACCACTTTCAGTATCAGTTTCAAGCCTCTTCATTGCCGCCGATATCTGTTCAATGTAAGGCGATGGCTTGTCGTCGGGCATCAGAAGGAAGTGCCAGGGTAAACAGATCTTCAGTACGTTCCAGATCACTTCCTGACTCACCGAATAAATTTGCTCTGTCCGTTGAGCTGTTTCTACTATTTGTTCCTCTTCAATTTCCTCTTTTTCTTGCACCTCCTCCGATTTCTCTTCCTCTGCGCACGGTGGACAAATGTATGTCATTTTGACATCCGATTCCGACTGCGATTTACCTTTGACTGTTTGTGTATTGGCAGATTTGGGCAACCGTGCGCTTTGGCTCTTAGCTTTTGCGCCTTTATCTTTTCCTTTCTTTCCTTTCTTTTCCTCAATCTCTGGTTCATATTCCATCTCTTCAATCAAAACTCCTTCGCAAGTATTAATAACGTGTAACAGGACTGTGTCTATAAACTCTTTGGTACAATTGTGTGCGCAAGCAAAACATTCATCTTTGTATTTTTTATCCTTTATAAGCTTGCAAACCACGTCTTCACACTCACTAAATACGTAGGCTATCTGTTTACCGACCGCCATCGATAGAGCTGTAGCAAACCCTTTTATTGGACTGACGTCTTTACATAATGCAAGCAAAAATGCAGAATAATTTATTACGTCTTCAGATACTTCATACAGTTCAGCTAAAAAGTTTTTGATCAACATTTTTCTAAGCATTGCATATTTATCTTCGCTATCAAAATCAGAATCAAACCAAAAGTCCAGATTTAGAAATTCATCTCGTGAAATTAATTCTGAGGATTCAAGATCACAACATCTAAAGTACTTGCGCATTTCCAGTAATTCTTCATTCGTAGGGAACCTCAGATTTAGACAATACACAAGGAAATCTCTCCAGTCAATGTATGCAGTTTCGCCAAATATCAAGAAGACCAACTTAGGTACCTTCTCAGGGTCAACACGACTCCATAATTCGGGAAACAATAACCCGTTGCAAGATTCTCTTCCAAAGAATAAAAAATCTTGTAAGATGTAAATGAACGATTGCTGTAAGGCGAGTCCATCGGGAGCTACAATCTTCAATTGATCTCGCAGTCTGGCTAATTGACTAAGCTTAAACTCATTTTGATTGACAACTTCCGAAATTTCTCCTGTATCTGTCGGTGGTTCGGGTGGAGCAAACTGCAGGAGGTTAGGGTCTATGATAAAGGTATCATGTTCTAGCATCAAAGTTTCAGGAATCCTTTTACCATTTTCAACGGCCATTTGAAGATATTTACACAGGCGGTCAACTGACTTAATTTCATTCATGTAGTAATTATTGATATCATTTTGTACTTCCGTAAAAGTCTTGAAAATATGGTTATTAAACAGTTTCAAGTCATGGTAACATTTGTATTGTAAAGCAACCATTCGTAAGCTCGCCCGATACATTTCTCCATTAACACCCATAGTCCACTCTTCGATGCATTTTAGTGCGTTTTCTCTGATAATTTCTTCAATATTCATAATTTCTTCAGAGATCTCTTTTTTTTCATCGTCCTTTTTTTTGACAGGTATAGGCATTCTAGCCATTTCTGCATAATCTCTACTAATTAGCGACCGGTATAAGTCATTGGTTTCTACAATAGTTTTCAAAGCAAACTTAACATTATTTTCAATAACGAGATTGAAAGGATTATTGCTGTAATCTATTTCAATATTCTTTAGTTGAAGGTTTTGGAACGCTATTTTCAATTGTTTGTAAACCTTATCTTCTGCGGCTCCTTTGCGACTTCCGGATTCATCTACGTCTTTTTGAATTTTAATCAAATCCTTAGACGAGAGTCTATCGCTTGGTGGCATTTTTTTAATCATTGCGTAGTAGAAATCGTGAAAAGCTTGATTTGTGAGTGTATTTCTGAAACAAGAGTTTTTTTAATATTTTTCTAGAACCTTTTTAAAGGCTTTGTTTTATTTTTTTTAAATGGTGGATATAAACTAAATAAGGACATTGAAATTACCTATTCAATTCTGTTTGCATGCAAGATATATATGTGTTAACCATGGTCGTAAGTTCTTCCATGGCCCAGTTTTCACGAATAAGATCCAACCTCTGCTGTTCAGCAAACAGTTTTCTTTCATCACAAATGTGGTACAATCTTAACTGTAACCCTTTTACTCGACAATGCCATTCATTTTTAGTTAAATTAATATCACGCCAGTCATTCTCAAAATTATTATACTCCTGCTGAAATTGACTCACTAGGTCTTGTTTCTGTGAAGGCAAAGTAATAATTTGCTCCATTTTATCCTTAATAAACCTAGCATATGGAATCAAGCAGTTCATTTGTAGTCGTTTTGCATAAAACAGTTGCTGCATATCATGAATATACGTCTTTTCTATTTCCTCCCAGCATGTTGCTAAAGCAAATCCTATATTTTCAGATATTGGGATTTCTCCATAGTCCCAATCTTCTTCTCCTGCTAATACTGGATCTAGGATTTCTTCATCTAATTTAATCTCATCTGATAATTGTTCTAACAACATGTCATAACCTACTCCATCGTCATCAAAAACCGGTTCTTTCACTACTTCCAGATCAGCATACGATATTTTGCTCACATGAGATCCTCGGCGTAATCCTTCTCTGGTTTTACTGTTATTAACTTCAGGCTTCACGATTTTGGATTTTGTTCTTTTATCATCATTCGCAGGAAAATCAAGCTGGTTTAGGACATTTTCTCCAAAAAGAATAGTATCTGACGTCGATGGCGAATGGATATACTCACCAATAATATATTTGCATATTTGAACCAGTAATTCCTTGTCAATAATTTCATAATACATGCTGTAGTTGATGCCAAGCACTGCATAAAATCTGTTCAAGAGCTCAGAATTACTTTCATCCAAATCCCATATCACAAGCTCCTTCAAAATATCTTCTGTTTCTTTTAGGTTAATATAGCACGTAAAATAGCTTTCAAATGGTTTAATCATTCTCTTCTTGTGAGGATCGTTCACAAGTTTTGAAACTCGAACTTGTTTATATTGATCTTTTTCTTTTTTCCTATGTTTAGCTATACTCTCTTCAAGGTAAATATCGTCTCTGTCTTCTAGGTCTTCCTCTTTTGGAGGTTCAATCCCTGAAAATGCTTCTTCCAATATACGCGCTTCTCTATAAGAATTAGGATAGTTAATGATAACAAACCCATTGATATCATTTTTGTCCTTTACATATTCTACTAACATAGCTGCCAAGAGATGATCAGTTAAGGAGTCTCCGAAACTAATCGCCTCGTACGTGTATTTTCCTAGATCTGCAGCGGTGGAAAGCACTATTTCTTCTTCTGGTATCGTCTTAGGAGTCTGAGTTTGTTTAGAATTTGGTGGAATAACTCCTAACATTGTTTGAACATTGACATCACTGTTTTTGCTGGTCATGTCATCTTCTGCTTTAATAGATCTTATCAATTCTTTTTGATCTTCTTCCATAGCTACTGCAATAAACTTGTCGAATGATAAATCTATGTCAGTACAACCAATCATTTCAGTTTTAAACTTTCTTAAACAAAACTGTACAGCAGATTCAAGGCGAACAACCGCAATGTTTCGGTGATTTAAAAGGGTCTGCATTGCAACAGTAATCGATCGATCAGGAAGACCGCGCAACAATACCTTAGACGAAAACTTGGGAAGTGCTGCAGGTAAACGTGGTGGTGGATATGGGTACTTTATTTCTAGAAGGGTATATACTACATGGCCGAGCACACGCGTGCCTAAATACTCGTACTTTCTTTCCTCAGATTCATGGTCATAATTAGGAAGCAACAAATCCAAAGTCCACGGATAAGAATAATTGTGATACTCTTTAAACTCGGCGTCATTTAGAGCTTCCTGACGATCCAACTCCAGCCTGATTATCTCTTCCTCTTCGGGTAATAGTTCCTCTTCCATTGCGATTTCTTTAAGAAGTTCTTCCATTGGTTCATATATATCGAAAATAGGTTGATGTTTGAAATATAAATTCTTCCATTCATGTATAAAGTGACTCGGTATATCATCACCAATTAGTTTCGTGTAATAGGCGTACCTTGTGGCATAATCAACTATAGATAACATCGTTTCGTAACAAATTTCATAGTAATGCTGGCGTTTTCTTTTCGTTTTCTCAGTAAATAGTCTCTTGTGAAGCATATCCTGCCTATGCTTTTCAAAATCGATTTCTTCAACTTGTAAATGAATTTGTTCCTTGACATTGTCTAAAAACTGGTTAAATTGGTGCATCCGCTCTTCATTAAACTCATGTTCTCCAGCGATTCTGTTCTCGGCAAGGTTGCGTGCTTGTTGCTTTGTCTCCATAATTTGTGTACAAATTTGTTTTTCAAATTGTGAAAGTTTCATGACCTTTTTTGCAATGCCAATATCAAATTTGGACTCTTCTTCTGCTACTGAAAGATCCCACAGCGTCCCACTCACCACATTTGAAACTTGCTTCTGAAACTCTTCAGAGTCAGCGTTATTGTTAAGCCTTGTGTTGAGATTGTCCATGTATTGATTAGCCCATTCAGTATCTACGATAGATTTTTTGCGCTCCATGTGAGATTCCTCTAGATTGAGCAACTCTTCATAAGTGTAGTTTTGATATTTGCAGGGGTAACGGAGAGAAAACTTTTCAATATCGTGCTGGTCTTTGGATGTTAACTTTTTGCGTACAGCATCTCCATACTGCAGAGGGGTTTGGGACTCTTTTATTTTTTCAAGCATTTTAGAATATCTGCTCCTCGCGTAGTCGTAGGTGGTTTTGACATCGGCCATTTTTTTCTTTTGCCATTCAATGAAATGTCTTTCGTTAAGTAATGGACGAGCCAGATCATCTACAAATGATTCTTTTTCTTCTTCTAGCGTATTCACCTTGAATCTATGTCCTATTTTGTCTACCAGTCTTGACACCATCTTCCTTTCTCGTTTTATGAAATCGGTTCTATCTTTTTTATCCAATTGAAGAAATAGCTGGTAAAAGAGACGCAGTAAGCTGGACCCTTTACCTTCCTTAAGGTTTGCTAGTTCGGTTTCGGGTAGATTTATATCGAGCTCGCGTAACCATTCAGCTAAATAAGACCAGTTATTTTTGATATCATCTCGAGTTCTGCTAGCCCGGATAAGGAAATGCTTTTCATCATTTATAACGTGATAACTTAAGAGCACGCTGGCTATAATATGACCATTTTTCATCATTTCTCCAAATTCCTCTGCTTCCCATGTTATAGGATACTGCAATCGTTCAGTGAGCCACTCTTTTAATATTTCAGCCATTTTCCCAAATTAATGTATACATAAAATGACACTTCAAATCAACTTTCACCATAGAGTTATTATAGTACTAGACTTTCACGAATCACTTTTTTTATGTTGTTTCATCAAAGAGGTTTCACACCCAACACACACAAAACAAACTAATGCCACAGCCTACCTATATGCATACAGTCGTATTCCATTAGTCAAAGCAGAGGTGGCCAAAATGACCCTAAACAGGGGTCAAATGCGTTGGTTGGCAGACTGTGTTTTTTGTCAAAGTGATCCTAGGTGGAGTGTAGCACTGGTAGAAATGAAAGAATGAAATTGTAGTATAAAAAAAATGGTCGCGACAATTTTTTTGTAGTTTTTTTGTGATTGTTTTCAAATGATAATTCATTCGGTATAATTAAATATAAAATAATACGATTTAAAGGTTTTTTGTTATTTATTTATTCAAGCTTAATAATATACAGTTATGGTGCTTACCCGCACGCTGGATAGCTAATGTTATTTCGTGGCTTAGTTAGTTAGAGCACAACCGTAATTAGGGTGGGGCGCGGGTTCGAGTCCCGCCGAAATCGAAAATTTTTGGGAACTTTTTCATTTCAATACGATATAAATGAGTAAAATTTGAAATAATAAAGTATTCGTCATCTTGGATTCGGAAAACGTAGTGGTTTTGGTGTGGTAGTAGGTACTACCATCTCTGTATCAATTAAGGCGAATAGTAAGGCAAATGACCTTGGGCATGTCCGCGCGCCTATATGCAGCAATGAGTGCTTGTTTTCGATTCAGCATACCATGTAGTGCCCTAATCAACCAAATAATACGATCCTCCGCGGTTAGGTGACGAGTAACTGGTCAGGTTTGTATCACAGATTTTGTAGGCAAAAATACGTTTTTACGTTTAATATCGTTATTTTGACTGCTTTTCGACAATAATGGACCGCCAAAAAATAGGTATGAACTATGTGAATCACTATAGGTACTGAATTTGGTACTGATCGAATTTGAGACACCGATAAAAAGTGAGTTCGAAGCAACTAAACACACACTATAACTAACACTATAACAACTAAACTATAATTAACGGCAAACATTTGGGACCGCCAAGCACTTCTTCAAGATATGTGTTACAGGATATATAAATTTCAAAACTCCACAATCAATATTTTTGACAGAAAACGGGTTCAAAAACACCTAATTTTCGTGTTTTTGCCTTCATAGGTATACGCCTTAAATAGATTTTTTTATTATTTTAAACTAACGTAGTCTAAGATTTTTTGTACTAACATATGGATCTATGTAATCTGAAAAATAAATTAATAAATATATATTTAATAAATTAAATGCATTGCCACCAAGCAACTGGACCAACTTTGAAATGGTGCCCAAAATGCTTATGGTCCATTGTACCGTTAGTTAATAGGTAGGTACTCAAGTTATATTTTGAATCAAAGTGCGCGCAGTCTCGTCTCGGTATGAACGACATCATAATTATGGCGGGCCTTTGTCACCGTAACGTACCTACCAGCTATGCTTTTTTCTAACATAATGGTTTTGCGTGACCATAGTAGGTAAGAGGCCCGACGACAGTATGACACTAGTCCCGAGGAATGGCAAAGCGAGGCTATATGCGTGCGCCTTCCCATCTTGAGACTCGGAAAACGTAGTGTCGGACAGGACGACGCCGCCGCCCCGCCGCGGCCTCCAGCCAGGTGGGATGACGACCTACCTGCGAAAGACAGCAGGCAGAAGCTGGATGCTGCAAGCTGAAGACAGCTGGCTAATAGCGGTCAATAAGGGAGGCCTATGTCCAGCCGTGGACTATTAAAGGTTGATGATGAATGATGAAGTAGGTACTGTACTACTCTACTAGTATACTAAAAAAAATGCAATGCTGCTATTACAGCAGTTGTCTAGCCGAGTAGCCAGTACCTACAAGACGTAATAGATTTTTGTTTATTTATGTTGGCAACACTACAACACCACCCATCCTTCCTGTCATGTCTGCCTGCTTGTCAATCGAACGGTATTATGACTTTTTTGTAATGTTTACTTTCATTGTTTTAGATGTAAATTTCGTGAATAACATCAATTTTTATCCATAAACCAATTTGCAATGAGTTCAGCAATAGCGTATGTTACACGAGTGATCTAAAACACAAGGTAGATCACTGCACGCCGCGGTCAGGTCTAAACGGTAATTGCGTTGTTTACAGAAACCACATGAATTTGGACAATTTGGATAAAGCTCTGCATGATCTGGACATGCTCAGTGCAATAACAGAGGCGCGCCGAGAGTACCTTCGAGAAACAAAGACAAACTACAGCGTGATGCGATTCAATACGCGCTACGTATCAAATGTCACCGTCGGCTATTGTATGAAAAGAACGACGAATAAAAACAGACTATGTCCGTACGTTTTGCCGATACGACATAGAACTAAGAGTGAGAACTCTGAAACGATCGGTGGTGATACAGGCGACGGTGCAAGTGAATCCAAAGTTATGAGCAGTTTAATGGAGCCCTCCACGAGTGGTTACTTCAGGGACAACTCTACCAAGCGCTGCCAGTCGCTCGAGAACCTGAATCTGTCCGTGGATCCTCCGCAGGTGGTAGAGATCTCACCCGAGATGGACAGAGTGTCCACCCAGATACAGAAGCTGCATGTCAATGAGTGACAGCCATCCACCGACTAGGATACTGAGTGAGAGCAGTGGTGTACTGAGCCCATATTACAGAATTACTTAATTCACTCAATCAGGTTTTCTTGAGTGGTGTTCTAGAATATGGACATAGTTCACTATGCAGTTAGAAAGTAGTTTTCAAGTGATTTGTTGAATTGGTTACATTATTTTCAGTGTTTGTATTCCGGTTGTAAATGATGCTGAATGTCAATGTTCCTAGTTACAGTATAGTTGAGTTGATTTTTGCATGTGTTTGTATGTGACTATAAAGATATGATATCTCTATGCAACTGATTTTTAACATTATACAGTGATAGAATTTTTAAACTTTCCGCATTTGATAACATATTAAAAGTAACATTAAACCTGATATAACTTTTACTAAGTTTTGCAGAGAATTGCTCAAAACTATTTTGAGATTTAAAAATTTGGTATGATAGGAATAAAAATTGTTTGTATTTTATTTAGTGGTTTGAAGTTTACTGTGAGAATTTATCATTTAGAAGGGTTACCTTATGCACTTAAATGTTAGCAGAGAACAAATTATTTTGTTTATCTAAGTCACAGGCAATTTTCATCCCATTTGTGATTCATTATGGTTATTCAATAGATGATATTTTGTACTATGAATTACTTAAATATATTGCTAACACTAGGTAACACAAAGATCTCATTTTCTCTTTAAATTTAAAAAATATAATTTTTAAAGATTACTGGAATATAAGATGTTTTGTAAACATACAAAATGCTTTTGTGACTTAGGCATAGATATAGTTACTTATGTTTGTTAACATATTTGTTATTTTGTTCATAATTTAACAAAAAATATTTGAAATAAATATTGCTTTGAATATGTAACTTATGGTGGTTTTACTTTTCAAATATGTTATCCATTGAATAAACTTCAGGACTCAATATTTAGATAAATCTAAAGGTAAATAAATATATATAAATATTGATTATGGTTGAATATGTGACAGAGCCAATAACAATATATTATGTATCTCAAACTCATTAAAAAAAGTTCAACTTTATTTCTTTAGGCTAACAAAATAAGCACTTGGACAAGTCACATTTTATACTATAAACAGCTTTATGAATAGCAATTATTTTCAAATAAGGTGTTATGGATTTTAGTCACATAAATTTTTCCCACAAGTGGTAGTGAAAAATAAACCACTAGTAAATTTAGTGTCTTATACACATTCATTAGTGTATTGTATTATGTATATCAGTCATCATCAGTGTACCTTTAACACCAAGCTCCGTTTATCTTGGGGCTGGATGATGCTGTTTGGATGTTCAGTATTATTTATTTATTTTATTAACATGTTATCAGTGACCTATGTCCAACAGTAGACTTTTAAAAGCTGATAATGTGATGTTACACTATTTTAATTGACATCTATGAGGATCCTGAAAATATCAACAGTAAAACAACACATTGAGGTAACTTAAAATTCATTTATTCGCGCATCAAATAACACTTAAATGTAAATAACATATTTAAACTGCATTCGATTGATAAATGTTTCTGTATCTAGTTTCTAAATCAATGATTGATGACTAAACCTCAGCCAAACTCAAAGTAGAATGTTTGTGAGCGAGTTTTTATAGATCGACCCAGTCTTGATTTGCATGTCACTAACGCAGTGTTTTTGCAACATCTACAATATGGTAATCACAGCTTGAAGAAAATTTACAATAGGTAGATACTTAGAAGAGTTATTTTATCTAAGGGGAGAACATTTTTTTTTTAAACTTACGCGATCATGGTCACGTATGACGATGACTGGCGTACTCGAGTTACCTAACTAAAGAGGATGCATTTAAAATTCTCAAAGATCTGACGACCATGTTAACTGCCATTAAGACTAAAATCACAATCAACTAAGGCGTTTTGAAGGGCGCGTTTTAAAACACATTTGGGGCTGAATTCTGTTAAACAATCATTTTACTACAACAGTAGTATCCTCACAGAATCGTCCATAGATGAAGAAACACTAGATAGTGCGCGCTATATAACTACTCATATAACAATCTTTTCTTGCAAATAGTATGCAAGAAAACATTGTTAGGTATATGAATAGTTTCAACCTTGAAACTTCTGACACGCATCGCTCCATCTGTAGTTTCTTTCATCAAAGGTAAAATGACGAAATGTGTCATTTGGAGACGATACCATTGGTATGGTGAAGCGATTAATTTAGTAGAATTAGGGCCCTGATCTGAAACATCCCTAACGATTCTATTAAAGTGTGCGTCAGATTTTGGTCAGAAAGCTTGTGGCGCTTCAAAACACCTGATGTGTACTCACTCTAAAGGTAGGTAGTTAGCGTGCAAAGGTGCGTCCAGATTAAGTAACACAACATGTTATAAAAAATAGTTATTTAACATGTTTTATCAGTGGACGATTATACAGGGTTATTTTTAATTGACCAGCAACCTTCGGTGACCACATTCCTAGCATCATCAGTTGCGAGAACAAACATTGTTGCTGATGATGCTAGGAACCTCGTCACCGAAGGTTGCTGGTCAATTAAAAATAACCCTGTATAACAAAATCATTATGGAAGATTTGTTATTCACATAAAATTGTTATATCGCGCTGTTTTAAAAACATGTTACTTAATCTGGACGGACCTTAAAATATACATTAGTAAGAAGCTTACCATGAACCATGGCAACTTTTGGTGTGACATAACAAAATAGGATGCGTATAAAATTCTTAAAGATTTGACGACCTTTTTAACATTAAAGATAAGTCTCTGAGTAATAAATAATTTACAGGGCTTTCACTTTAAGCTGTTTCATTTTAGGAGTCTTGCGTTTTTGTTGACGCTTCTGTTCCTTGAGTTCCCAGCGGCGTTGTTTATCTGGGTCATCCTCCTGTAGATCAAATGATAAGAAATTAGGCATTGTTTAATTTTGTATGAATGTGATTTACTTTATGTGGAAAAAAAAGATATTATTTAAGAAATGAAATAAATTCCCAACGAAAAGTTCTCGTCAAACGAATCAAATGTAACTTTTCTCTCTTCATCCGTATATTATTTATTTTTGCCCAAAGATGGGCTAAAATCAGTGCTAGAATACAAAAGTTTGAAAGCTTGTATTCTTTAAATGCATACTTTTTTACGGTTTTGGGTGTATACAAACATTTGACGGGACGTATGACGAGATAAATTGATATCACTCAGTTTTGGATGGTCAACATCAAACAGTGTTATTCAACCCTTGCACGTTTGTATGGACGACTCGTGTAACCTTACAATCCAGTGTAGGCTTACCGCTAGTATTTTTTCTTTCTCCGCTTTCCGTTTCTCCTCCCTCCGCGCGGCGGCTTGCTCCTGCCTCGCCGCGTGCGCACCACGTAGCCACAGCTCCGCCACTTTCTGACGACGTTTCTCGCATTTCGCTAGCGCCTGGAAACAAACAATGCTAGTTTAGATAGTAACATTACTAAGGCCACCAATTCTTTTATGTTTTTTCCAAACTGGTTTAGATTATAGTTTTTGTGAATAAAGTATTCTTTATTTATCTATCTAACTATTAGTTCTTAGATTAGTAGATTTTTTATTACCTTATCTGTAGTTTAGGTTGACAGAAGAGAACAGAATGGCGACTGGTGTTATCTGCTAGGCTAAGATGCGCACCAAGATAAAAATTGTCTACTCTTTTGTCCTTTTGTCTCACTCTTTTTGGTGCGAATATGCACGAAAAAACGAACGACACTTCCAACCATTAGATTAATTATCGTTTAAGATAAAAAAGTTTTCCCGTCCGATCAGTCAGGCAACCTAAATACAGGTAGAAGGAAGGATGAAGTAGAGAAAGACCTTCGCTCACTTCAAATCTTTGCACTAAATTGAATAGAGAGAGAGAGATTGTGTCGAAGTCACGAACCACTTCGGGGTCGATGCGCTCATTTCATGGTACTCGCAAGGACATTGAAATGGAAAATCTGTTGTGTTTATATCTCAAATTTCCAACAATTGAACAGAGAGGACGATTGAAGCCATTGCATGGTATGTGCATTTTGTTGCTGGCGTGAATGTATGCGCCCGTTGCACGACGCATTCGGAACTAAATTTGCCATTTCGAGCGCGTGGTTATTTAATGGTAACTCAGCAATACGTTCGATTCGAGCGCTAGTGGTCGCGTTTGACAGAGCAAAGCGAGCCACCAACTTTCTCACGTAGCGACTGATGCGAGCTGCTCTGTACCACGATCAAGACGTTTCACCTCTCCACTGCAGCTGCGTCCCTGATACAACCTACCCGATCTTTTAAAGCATTCACTGTCCAGCCTCGTTGCGACCCAGAGGGGTGCACCGGCGCACGAGGAGCACATGGACCATGTAAGTCTTGGGCTACGAAAGTGTTAATGTCACTCAACAGGTTGCAATAGATAGACAATGGAATAAACACCGACCTCTTTGCTGAGCCGCAACCGCTTGATCTTGTCTAACAGATGAAAGACCAGCAGCAACAACGGACGGACCTCTTCGCCGCCGCCGTCACCGCCGAGAGATATCTTGACTAGCATCACCTTTTCGCTTTCTGGAGGTATCCCTTGTTGCGTATCACTGAAATAGAGACGTTTATTGGTACTCAAATGCGCACACGATGACAAATTAAAGTGTGCCTTACACTGTCGTGACAGGGTTCAAAATCCTATTAAAATGTTCAAAAAATATCTTCGATTCCGTTTCAAATGTATGACTCACTCCATCTGATTGAGGCCCGCGTATTTGCGTAGATAGGCGAGACGCGTTTTGTGTTAGAGCGGCGGTGGTGCATGCATCCGACATGGCGGCCATGGCCTCCACGCCGCCCCCGTTCCGATAATACAGACAGGGAGGGGGCAGATTGTGCTAGTACTAATTTATGACTCACTCCATCTGTTTAAGGCCCGCGTATTTGTCCGAGATGTGTAAATAGACGAGATGAGACGCGTATTGTGTCAGCGCGGCCGTAGTTCGTGCGTCCAGAATGGCGGCCGTGGCTTCCGCGCATTCCGATAGCACGGAAAGTGAGGCAGGCAGATTGTGTTTATCACCCGCGCGTCGCTCGCCGCAGAATACGCTCTGAAAAATTGTATTATATACTACAAAAAAGTTACCTTATTCTACCGGCGGTTGTCGTGTCGTATATGCTGTAGAAATGTAGTTGATAACAAACATGTCTAAAGCGCTGATAAATGGCGCTTCATGATGCATTCGGAACTAAATTTCCTATTTCACACTGTGGTTATTTACTCAGCAGTAGGTATATTAACCGATTTGAGCGAGTGGTGGCATGGCGTATTACAGAGCCAATAATTATTCCAGTGCGGAGAGCGAAGCGAGCCGCGCTGTGTGCTTAGTGCAGCGAGCTACACGTCCACACATAACGTGGTAGCGAAGCAAGCCCGCACATTGTGTGGCATATAAATAATGTATTTATTTACATAACATGCTAGTGCGGTGACCATACCCGATTGCTTGCATCAGTAGACTCACCAGGTCGTGGCACTCCTTGGCGAGCCGCGCCGCTTGCTTCTTTTGCGCGACGCAGAGTACGAAGGGATCACCATCGTCTTTGCCGAGTTCCGCGCGCACTAGCAGCGTGTCTGTGGACGGACGGACCACGCCCGCTACCACGTGCACTAGGTCTTGACGCTGGAAAGAAAAGCTTTATTTAAAAATCAAAATAAAAACCAAAAATTCTTTATTTCCATAAATACAAAAATGTACACTCGGAAAAGGTCATATTCTTAAAACAAAACACTGACACGGAAATAAAGTGATACTTTTGATTTCTGTCGCGTCTAAATTAAATGTGTACTCATGCCAGACAATCATCATCATCAGTAACGTTTATTAGTTCACGGCTGGACAAAGGTCTCCCCTAATGAGCGTCATAGCGCCCTGTCTTCAGCTTGACGCATCCAGCATCTGCTTGCAGTCTTTCGCAGACAATGATTAGTAAAAGAAAAATAAACTTCATCTCTGAAAGTACGAGTACCTTATACTGAAAATGAAATCGTCTTTTTTTATCAAAACTACCACAGGGTTCACGTGTTTAAAATTTTGATTGATTATTGTTGTTAGTTGTAGTTAATTGAGAAACTACTCCGAAATGTTTTAAGAAATCTACGGAAAACAAAGTAATTTATAATAGGCTACTTGACTACTACTGGGATATAATTCTAACGTATTGTCTGATAAAAATAATGCAAAGTGTAATTAATATTTCTTCAAGGCCAGTCGTATTAGTTATGAAAACTAATTTTAAAGTTTGAATAAAATAATGCCGCGCCAAAACGATAATCTCTTTCATGGCTCCCGTTTTCCAAGCTATGACGTCACCCCGCCACACCACACCTAACAAGAACTCATTGACACTGTAATCTGACTATGTGTGACGTCACTTGCGATCCAACCAAACACATAGCGTTTTCGGTCACGTGATCATGTATCAAAAAATGTGTAATTTTAATTCCATTTTTTACATAAAAAAGGCATATTTTTAATAAAAATCACCTGATTACGCTTTGTTACGTTGTCACTGAGTAGCATGAAAACAATTTAGGATTTATTTTTTATGTGGTCAAATAGCCTATTCTGCAAAAAATGGATGATGACGGAAAAATTTAGCTTCAAGAATGCAATTTCAATTTTGCTCTAAAATACTATAGTGGAGTCTGCATATTGCGTCACCGATGCACGAACATCTTATGAGACAGAATTACCATAATATTGTCAAGAGAAGAAAATCAGACCTACTATCCCCACTACGTCTCTACCTTGATCAGTTTCAGTGTGAGTAACATTCCCCCGCAGCGCTATCCCCACTATGTCTGTACCTTGATCAGTTTGAGTGTGAGTAACATTCCCCCGCAGCGCTATCCCCACTATGTCTGTACCTTGATCAGTTTGAGTGTGAGTAACATTCCCTCGCAGCACTGTCGTCCGCTGCACCACATCGTGAAGGTATGCTCCGCCTCGCGTCTCCATCCGTTCTCATCTCCTATGGCCACAATGTCTGAACCCGTTTCACCTGCAAAACCAAACAACATAATGGTAGGTAAATTTCTTACGTCTAATGGATTAGTTGAGCTACCTGTAGATTTTTTGCAACAGTCAGCAGTTAGCTCAATTGTTCCATTGTAAATGCTAGTTTTAATTTAATTCTATTATAGTTGAAATAGACAGCCAGTCGTATCACACTGTTTTCGGAGTGATCGATTCCTAATGGGTCTCACAGACAGACGCGGCCTGCGGTGGCAGTCAGTACAATTTGACAACACCTTCATGCTGGACAATTCACACAGCATTATCTGGCCCCAAGCTAAGCAGAGCTTGTGTTATGGGTATTAGTCTACTAAATAACTGATAAACATAATATAATACAATAAATACATAGATATTTTTTATTATACATAGAAAACGACCAGAACACCCTGAAAATGTTTCAGGGTGTTCTGGTCTGCAGATCGTACACACATTTATCCCGAGGCGGGAATCGAACCCGCAACCTCCTGCGTCGCAGGCAGACCTTCGCCTACCGCGATGTCCTAAGGATCGATAAATAGTACGATTGTGGGTGGTGTGCTTATGAAAACTGAACCTTACCAACTAACGTGAAGTTATCATCCAATAGCGGTTTATGCAACTTCAAGAAGTTGGTGGCAATAGAGGTGTTTTTCGCGCGGCCTATCGCGTACGCCATCGCGTATGCAGCTAGTAAGACGCAAAGGATGCCTTCGAGCCAGTACGCGTCCCATCGGGGGCGTAACATTATAGGAACCTGAAAGGAATTCTATGTATTAGCTAATAAGGTTCATTTACGAACGATGAAGTTAGGCTTCATGCCGTCACTTTCTAAAACACTGAAATGAGAGGGACAGGGATGTCCTGGCGCCGTTTTCGGCAAAATTCATATGGGCTCATTTTCTGCTTGTAAGCTGTAAGATACATAGTTATTTCAGAGTAGTAGCATTTGTCAAGATATGGTGCTTAGAAAAACTTGTTGTACCTAAAGCATCAATCAATAAAAGCCAAATAATCACATAGGCACTTTGCCAGCGATTTCAAAGCAATGCAGTTGCGCTGCGACGCAGCTATCACGCCACGACGACGCAGCGATCACGCCGCGACGGCCCCACGATTAGCACCTTCGACACCAGTGTTCAAATCGTCGGCGTGCTCGCTGCGTCGTTGCAGCGTCCTCACTGCGTCATAGCTTCGCTTTAAAATCGCACATGTGATAAGACTGTAACATCTGAAAACCGTCTCTTAGTAAGCTACTAATATTAAATGATATTTCCCTCAATACATACTAAACGTATAGGTACGTAGCATATAATAATTTCAACAAGCTCTTAACTTGTTGTACCTTTCTGTATTAAAACTTAGCTAATTCCATATGATAATTATCTCAGCTTAAATATATACACTGCAAGATATAGACATCCATCAAGGATCGCCACAAATCTACAGCTTTTGTTATTTAATGAACAATCAACAAAACACCCTTACACATGGTAACTTAGAAACAGTGAAATTTTACCCAAGATATATTGATCTTTCACCTTAGAAATAGTGATTTTTGGCTGCTCAGAGGAACGAGGCGGGCCGTCCTGGAAGCCCTCAAACTCCTCAGGGTCTTGGAAGTGCTCAAACTCATTGTCTTCATCATCCTGCAACAGGTAATATACATAGAAAAATAGAAAATACTTCAATATACAACACAAAGAAAGATAACAATACAAACATAAATGTTTAGACTAGAGGAAGTATAAAAGGCGGCCTTATCGCTGGTATAATACCATTTTGAATTGCGCCATTTATAGGGTTCCGTACCCAGAGGGTAAAAACGGAACCCTATTACTAAGACTCCGCTGTCCGTCTGTCACCAGGCTGTATCTCATGAACAGTTATAGTAAGACCGTTGATCACAAATGATGTATTTCTGTTGCCGCTATTACAACAAATACTAAAAACCAGAATAAAATAAATATTTAAGGGGGCTACAATAAACGTGATTTTTTTGACGTTTTTATAGATAATGATACGAAACACTTCGTGCGCGAGTCCGACTCGCACTTGGCCGGTTTTATTTTTTTAAAGAGTGGTCACCTGTGGTTGACTTTCTTTCAGTAAGAAGAGTAAAAGTTTTTATACAAAATAAAAATAATGAACGAGTTATTTGAGATTGTCAAGCAAAAATAAAAATCACAAAATATTGACATGATAGTCAAAGCATAGAAAAGTTTGGCGCCGCGCCAGGCAGATAATTTATGGGTATTTTCATATATATTACTTACTGTAATTATAATCCCGTATTTTACTTAAAATAGGTACATTTTTTTAATAAAAATCACCCAATTACGCTTTGTTACGTTGTCACTGGCTAGGATGAAAACAATTTGCAACTTCTTTTCAATTTAGTCAAGTAGCCTGTTTATATTGCCGTGCCCTTCTAGGATGCATGTTGACTTTTGTTATTTTATTATAAGACACATGTAAGCTACAAAACATAGAGTATACGAAGGGAACTAGTTTTTATCCTGGAAAAACACAGTAAAATTTAAGGTAAAATAAATTACCTCTACAATTAAATCATCTTCAGTCTCAACATTGGCCTCTGGTTGCTCTTTGTACACTGGTTTCAATTTAACAGGCACCTTCTCTTCTTCACTGAATTCTGAAAAATCAATACAATACATTTATCGTCTTCACGTAAACAGTAGCTATCTATAATGGTTGAAATGGATGGTAAGTTTAATGTTTATTTGGATGCCTCATTCAAGCACCTAACAAAATATGCAAGTAACTCAAGTCTGTCCATGTCACCTTTATACGCCTATACTATACGCATAATGGATGAATAGATCTTAATGACATTTGGCCAGGAAATATATCCAATATCACAGGGACATATGCTACTTGAAAAGCGTGACCAAAGCCGCTGGCAGAAGTAAGTAATTTATAAGGATGTATGGTATTAAATGGGAGCTAACAGTCACATGCTGAATAAATAGATTAGAAACACCCCTTTTTTAACCTACTTCAAAAAAGTAGGAGGTTCTATGTTTGGCTGTATGTATGCTTTTTTTTATGTTTGTTCATCATTTTCTCCATCAATTATGGACCAAAATGGTTTTTTTTTTTTTATATTGTACGAAGAATGGACACGCATTTAAAGTGCACTGACAAGGACTAAGATATACACGCATCAGCATAACCCCTGGACTTGTTTGGACCCAACTGGGGGGTTTGGACACAAATGGTGAGCTTTATGACTTTGGTAGACCCTGATCACGGTTTATGCGAGTCTTCCATACTCAAAAAACCAATCCCTGGTCAGGCTACAAGCGAGTGTAGGAGTTAAGAGCTGCCTGTGCATTACAGATAATAATAAGAATGATCCCGAGGTGGTCCCATATTTTTTTATTAACCATGTTTGTCCCCCTCCAAAACAGTGTAAATACTAATGAATTTTAAGTCATTTTAATGTGAAGTTTTATAGTTTTTTCAAAACAATTGTATTATTCAGAGGTATGTTCAACAGCAAGTGTATGTTTGCTGATGAAGAGATGACAGTAGAGATGTAAAAAGTATTGATAAAAAATAAACACACCAACTGGAACACCCTCATCTTCAGTATCAAACTGTTCAAACTCAGCGAAGTCGTCATCTTCCAAATGATTGTCTTGGTAGGCTCGGACATAGAATGCACTGCATAGCAGCACCACTATCGACAATAATACCCAACGCATTATACCCTGTAAGCAAAACATTGAAGAGATCAATGGATACAGTGGCATGGTGGTTGCAGTATAAGGTTGCTGCAGCATCTCCTGTGGAAACAGATCATTCTGAAGATTCTGCAATGTATAATATTGACCTCTAATTTTATTGTATCCCATGTAGGTGTCCCTTTTTGATAAATAGTAAATGAATCAATAAGAAACACACAACAACACTTCTCAGCCAGTGGATGTCTTCTGTGGACTAAGGGAACCTATCCCCCTTGTTTTTTGGGGCCATGTGAAGCAGCAGCCATATGAGTACAGATGAGAAATGGCTAGGTACAGTAGAATTTGTGAAGTTATCATAACATGAAATTTATAACAAGTACTCATTAGTGGGTAACAAAAAATAGTAAATCAAAAATAATCTTGTAAGCGTCAAGGCTTTGTTTAAGTAAATATGAAATGTATGGCTTCATAAAGATAAAACTTAGCGACTAATATAATATGACTCTGTACCCTTGAGCAAGCCAGAACGAATTGGGATTTCTATGACTCTAATTTAGAATAATTGTAGCGCTTGTTATTAATCTAGGTGTATTTGATATATTGTTGCTATTTTCCCTGTGACACTTACTCAAGGTCTTCTTTAAATAAATAAAGTAAGAATTCGAAAATATTACATTTGCATACCCACTGACACAGCACTTTATCCAGAATACCTGAAAGAAGTATATCACACCGACGATAAAAATAGTTACCTGCGCTTATTGCTTTTCGTAATAACTAATCATATATCAACATTCACTTAGAAAATAGATAAAAATTAAAATCTACTAAAATTCAATCAAATCTAACTCACTTCACCTACTTTTTTTTGGGATTATTTCTGTAGTGAAGTCCGTTCTCTATGTACTCAGGTTCCATAAAGACAGTTACGAGCAAGTGATTCGCTGAATGGCTTGTAATCGACGAATCAAACAACGTAAATTTTGACATAATGACACTACTTCGAAATTGCAAATGAAAACAAACTTGGGCCCGGGCACGTCATCTCGTGACATTAGAAACTGTGTTGCCAGTTGCCATAATTTTTGTCTTGGACTATTGTGTTTTAGACATTTTCCGGTATGTTTATGTTATCATCATCACTATCAAATTAGCCCATTTCTTTGGGAGGTTTTTAATTGTTACTGTTTTCTTTTTTTGTTTATCAGCGCAGCTACTGCGCTGCGCACACGTGTTACATATAGACCATTTGTTTATTACTCGTTTCTTCCCGGTTAACCTACTACCAGTGGGTCTGTATAGATACAGACCCACATCTGCGTCGAGTGTACCGAGCTTTACACTGAATGAACATTACATGATCAGAGAGAGAATACGCAAATATGTTCCCACTGGGAACAAATAAAGAACGCTTTAATAATCACCTGGGAACTTTCCAGGTATGACAGATATGGTATGTATGTATTTAGGTACTAGGTACTTATCTATTTTTTCGAAAATTCATCGGTTTAGGTAGGTTAGGTAGTGACACTCTGCTATGAAAGAGGTAGAGTCTACTGAATAAAACGCAGACGCGAAGTGGGTTTCTATTTTATTTCAAATGACCCATAGTTTACAACAACAACGGCAACAGATAGTTATTAATTTAGGTTTAGTGCGGGTAGTTTGATATCGAACATTCTACATCGAGTTTTGCTAGTGTATAGGACGACATCTAATCCTATCCGTGTCGATACCAATTACCGGTGCCGATGACCCACTGAAATACCGGCATTTGACGAGTACCTGCTGGTACCTACGCGCTGGTACCTAATACCTACACATAATGAATTTCAAGAAGCAGAGAGTGTGGTAATGTGTACTAGGTACTCAAAATGTTGAAGGAAAGGGCCGAGCAGTGTGCCCTCGGAAAGAGGTACCCATGGATTTTACAATGGGAGTAGGTACCTAGATACAATGTAAAATCCATAGATACCTCTTCAATAAACCGTGAATAATAAATTAATTAGGTGTATTAAAATAATCTCCGTTGGTGAGTAGGTTTGGTATGTAACTTACCTACCCATCAAGGTTGTATAAAAATCTAGTAGGTCCTATCTAGACAACTGCCCAATAAATTTTCACTTTTATTGAATCGAAAGGTTGTTTAAAATAAGTGGTTTTATGTCAGCACAAAACTTGATTTTTATAAGTTTGTCTACATTCTTGATTCTTATGAGGTGGGGAGAGCAGGTAGCATTCATACAGCAGGAGGTTTTATACAGCAGCGATATCTGTAACTGTAAAACTAAGCACGTCCAAGCATTCGTATTTCGTATGCATGAGTCCTGTCATAAACATAAGCTGATCGTGGGATGGCGTATGGCAGGGTAATGCGGCCGCTCACGCCCGTTTCGGTAGGACAGGACAAGCCGTAATTTTTTTTTTTTCGCTCCTTATGAGAAATTTTTGGTTTCACATTGTCATGGGTTTGGTTGTAGTAAATTTTCCTCTAAACTTTAAACAATTACCTACCTAAGTATATTTTAGTGTTTACACAATACCCTAGTTTGTCATGTTAACATATATTTTAGGTGAATTTCTACGATTATTTTTATTTTTAATTCATTGGATGAAAATACTAGGGTACATTAATACAGGTGTAGGGTAAATTCATTCATTACAAAATGTACCGGTAAAAATCAAACAATATTTATGATGAAATATGATTCAGAACGGCTATAGATGCAAATACGTAAGCAAAGAAATGCTGAAAATACGAAACATTTGGCATTCAAGGTTGCAACAAAAAAGGAGGATTGGGGGTGGACCTATGTACGAAGTTACCTACCCCGGTCGTGGTTTCATACGTTTCCCATTTTTCGGAAAACTGCGATTGCTTAGCCATGTCAGTTTGTATTAACCCTGAAATATATTAATTTTGTAGCCAGATACAGAGCAGACCAAATAGAGAGGACAAAAAAATGACCAGCCTGTACAGGTAATAAAGTTTGGCATGGACTAAAACGCATCGACACGAAACAGTTTTGAAATAGCTAATAGTTTTTATTTTAAGGAACTTGAAAAAAATATGTATAAATGCTACCTGCTCTCCCCGACCAAAAGCTACTTGTACTTGCTACTAGGTACAACCACCCAAACCGGGTACCTTAAGTAGTTTATGTAAAGACCTGTCTAGTGTAGGAAAATTAATCAAGGTCCAGTGAAGCACAAAAACATTAAAAATACTTGTTGCCTTTTTAACGCATTCACTGCCCAGGCTCAGCGATGGCCCGGGGCGGCGCGGCGGGGCGGTCCACCGCGCTGCAAAAGGGTCATGAAAGTGTTATTTTTACAAAAAAAAAAATTGTTTTACCCGTCATGTGCAGCAATTTTTTCCATGTAGCTGACCGCTTTTGTCTGATTTCGCTGATGAAAGTTTACCTACCTTACCTCACGCCAATTTAACGTACCTACCTAACGTTTTAGAATTATATTATTGCATCATTTGCACCAATATAGAAATTCCGAAAAATACCGTAAGTAACGGGAAAAAAACACAATCCGGTTTTATGTGTCAATCCTGTCTGA
This sequence comes from Eupithecia exiguata, assembly GCA_947086465.1. NCBI lineage: Eukaryota > Metazoa > Arthropoda > Insecta > Lepidoptera > Geometridae > Eupithecia > Eupithecia exiguata. The sequence goes on along the minus strand of OX352245.1, from coordinate 2,805,754 downwards.
TACTTGGAACCAAGGAAGAAGGCAACAAAGTCGGCACTCCTTTATGTTTTAGTTTGATAGATAAGGTTTGCTTTCGTAGGTATGTACACCTACATGATATTCAAGTTCCTTGAAAAACCGCAACAATGAAGGGCGCATCTTGGTTAAAAAATACCAAAGAAACCAATACGGATCCAATTTACATCAAAATTAATGAATTCGCGGTACCATCCGGTTCTCTACATATAAGCGAGTTTAAGGCCTCGTTCAATGTCAGTCGTGTTCTGTGCGCGAGTGGAGACGAACCTTTATTTATTTATTTTGTAAACCTGTTTTTTATTTTAGTCAAAATGGCTTTAGTGATCAAGCTCAGTGCATTGTTCTTGCTGTTTGCAGTGTGCTCGGCGGATGTGTGTCAGTATTCATTGTTATTTGAATTTAGCAAGCGAAGGGGTTAAGTAAACTGGCTTAACCCCTTCGCTTGCTCATCGTCAGTCCATTACCAGTTAAAATCTTCACAAAAGTGAAAGAAAAAAACGACGGAACTCTCTTTAAAATATAGTAGGTATCAAAAGAATAAACCACTCTCAGCTTTGTACTGCTTGTCAAATTTAAATCCTAGATATAAAATTTTGATGCTACATTATTCATAAACCTACCTCCAAAACCTGTAACAGGGTTTTGGGTTTTTAGTTTTCGTTCAAAAGATGACACATTATATCCGTATGTCCTAAGAACGACTACGATACAAGAGTAGAGATTGCTCTACCTACTACTACGCTAATCTCCTTTTAATATCAGTTCTTTGACATCTATCTGAGGTCAGATTTCCAGATAGTGCTTAAGTAGGTACTTAGGTGTCAGTTGTCACCATGTAGGTATTTAGATAGAAAATTCAGTATGCGACTCTCGATACTGAATATCAAATCTCGTTATTAATCTAAGTACCTATTTGACTTTACTAAGTGTTCCTTGGGATCCCATGGTATCAATAAATAATTTGATTTGAATGTCATCGTAATCGCATAAAGTTTAAATTATGTATAGGTATACAATTATTTTGTAATACTACGAGTATTAGCCCAAGACGCACACAACCCCCGCAGGCAAACTTCCGTGACAATGCAAGAAAGTTGTACTCTACAATTTAGATGCCAACTTTGTTGCCTTCATGTAGACGTAGAGTCTACATTGTTGTATACACACTACACACAGGTAGAGGCTGTGGTAGAGGGGTTAAACTGCGACAATGCCCAGGAGCTCGGCACATGAAATAAAACTAAATGTGCATTACCTTATGAAATGACATTATAAAATGTGTTTGCTTAGGTAAACTTTGTAAACAACCTGCAATAAACTACTTGAAACTGAAACTCATATTAAACCAACATAACTGCAGCTACAGTCATCGAAACCCATCAAGATTAATACACATACACAATACAATACACATGACTAATTTTATTTATTTATTATCCAATGCCATAACAAGGTTCCGTGATGCTTCCAAGAATATTTATAACGTTGGTTGCATTAATAACGTCAACGAGACGGGACACTGTAGGTAGGTACTGTCTTACCTAAATGTCAAGGGCGATGACTACATTCTGAATCAGTTATTCATAAACAATGAATTCTTGTAGTACTTTGGTACACAACAGTATGTCACAATCATTTGTCGCCTTTTGGACGAGTTAACGCATTCACTGTCCAGTCCTGGCGCTGCGACCCTAAGGGGTTCGTCGCCGCTACACGCATGAAACGTTCATGGATGAAAGAGTTAGTGCTATACCCAATTAGAGTTGATTCTTCCTGTTCCACTATGCAACCCAAAAATTTCAGATTTTTTATCATTGCTAAAAAACTATAACTCCTCTCAGGAATATCTTCTCCTCCTCTCCTCTGTGACCTCTATGGTGCAGTGGGTAAAGGTCTGCGATTTAGATGCGTGGGTTTAATGTGCGACTTGGGATAAAATGTTTCAACGAACCACAGATATTTGTTCCGGGTGTTCTGATTGTTTTCTATGTAGGTATACTTGCTTCATTTCAAACTATTTCGTGAACTTTTAAAAATTGAGGCTCTCAGTAAAAGAAGTGTTGGTCCGAGTAGGTAGGTGCTTCTTTGTTTCAAACCCTCTCAATATTTGATTGTTCCAACTTTAAGAAATTATATAAGTTCCCAAAAATTTTCGATTTCGGTAGGACTCGGACCTGCGCCCCACCCTCAGTACGGGTGTGCTCTAACCAACTAAGCCACGAAATCCTAGTCGGTTTCGTCGAAAACCTGTGGGACCTCTTACGGCTCTAATTTCTTAGAGATGATTACCCAGAGTGCGCACTATAATACAAAACCTTAGAACTGTTCCAACTTTGTCTCTTAATTGAGTAAGATTCCTTTAAAAATATAGCTCAAAATGTTCTCTGACTCAAAGGCCATAATATAATAATTACAGAAAAATCTCTGATTTTTCGGCTATAAGTATTCGATAAAATTTGGAACACCCTGTTTAATATAGGTACCTACTTCATCAGACAACAATGGCCCGTAGAAAAGACAAAAGAACAATATAAAATGTTAAGTATAAAATTCTAACACCGAGTTATACCAGCCTCTTGAAGGATGTCTAAAACTGAATTCCATGAAGACAAGAATTGAATTCTTGATCCATAATTCAACTTCTTGAGTCTATTTCATAGTTGTTCTTATTACCATACGTTTATGTTGTTACAGCTATTAATGGCGATAAATAAGGTGATAATTTGACATGAAAACAGCTTCAACAAATCACTGTCATACATAATTAGGTGAACACTATTTTTCCGATGTTAGTGTTCTTCGAACAGAAAATGAGATTCATAGTTAATTTGCACTAATTGTGGTAATTTGTAGAATTTTTTCGAAAGCCTGTTTTGACTCACACCCAGCCTGGGTGTGAAGCAAAACCTAGGGCCCTATGATTTCTAGATAAAAATTTGCCTGTATTAGAAGTATGAATCAACATTGCCCTACAGCGGGGCAACGCATCCATCGTCTTGGGGACGATTCCGACTGGTATCCTACAACTCCTTCTAGAATTCCTAGTTATCTATATCAGTTTTCTGTCTTAGGGAAGGTAGATTAAGCCGAACTTTTTTACTTAGCACCCCGCAACAATTTTTAAACGACCGAAGTCGAAAAGGAGGAGTTTCTGTGTTCGGCTGTATGTATGTTCGTCGATTACTCCGTCAATTATGGATAGATTTTGAAAATTATTTCGGTATTCTAAGGAGAATGACCGAGGTAATCCCATCAAAATTTTATTCCCGAGGTAGTTATCCGGCAAAACATAAAAACACTGTAAAATTATGGCATTCGAAGTCTTTTTTTTTGTTTTTTTAAATTTTATTTTTCTTTTATTTAATTTAAAATAAATTATAGGTACTTTAAATAAATTATGATATAATACGAGGTCCTACTTAAACGGTACGTGGTTGTCTGTTAGTAACATGCTTACTTACAAACTATACACTAGCCAAACTCGATGTAGAATGTTTGTTACCAAACCGCCCATACTTAACCTAAAATTCACTCTGATCTCGCGTCTTTTTATACGCAATTTATAATACTTGTCGATTTGAGATCCTTCTATAAATATTGTTACAATAATGATATCTGAAACTCGACGTCAAGCAGGTAAGTTTTAGTTAATTGTATCGTTATTAGTTTACAAACATTCTACATCGAGTTTGGTTAGGTAAAGGTACCTAGTTGATTCATTCCTTTATGTCTGTGTTAATAAATTATTAATAATGCTATTGACATATTTTATGAGTTATTGATAGGCAATGCGGAAGGTGAATGAAATAATTTATTAACTTATACTTAGAAGTTACATTTAACAAACTGAGGAATACGTATGTAATTAATTGAATCATAATGACCACGGATATTACTGATATTGTGGTTAAATCAAGTTAACTGTAGTGATTAAAATAAAACTTGACAGGTTATTGGCTTTTAAGCAATAAAGCAGCAATCAATTATGCTAGAGTCAATAGGCTATTTGACTACATTAAAAATAAATTCCAAATTGTTTTCATCCTAGTCAGTGACAACGTAACAAAGCGTAATCAGGTGATTTTTATTAAAAATATGCCTTTTTTATGTAAAAAAAATGGGATTAAAATTACACATTTTTTTAAACATCATCACGTGACCGAACACGCTGTGTTTGGTTGGATCGCAAGTGATGTCACACATCCTCAGATTACAGTGTCAATGAGTTCTTCTTGTTAGGTGTGGTGTGGCGGGGTGGCGTCATAGCTTGGAATACGGTAGCTATGACAGAGATTATCGTTTTAGCGCGGCATTATTTTATTCAAACTTTAAAATTCGTTTTGTTAACTAATACGACTGGCCTTGAAGAAATATTAATTACACTTTGCATTATTTTTATCAGACAATACGTTAGAATTATTTCCCAGTAGTAGTCAAGTAGCCTATTATATGGTAGACCATCAAGTGGCAGGCACGTTTAGTGCCGATACCAAATATGTGTCACAAATCCTTACCATTAAGTTTTGTCTCCTGGCCTCTATGTGACAATATCTGTGCACCCGTTTCAATCATTCCAGCATGGTGCAAAGATATTGTGACCATGTCAATTGGACATTTTTTAACACTTGGACCTTTTTTTTGGACATTACTCGTGCAAAGCCGTAGGAAACTTTGGAATCTTTGTAATACATAAAATAATTAAACATCATAAAGGTCTAAAAGTATGTAAGGTAATTTTTTTGTAATGTAGTCAAATAGCCTATTATTCGTTCGAACATACTCTAGTCTTAGTCCAGTCAATGTAGAAATTTTTGTATGGAACAGATTACATCAAATCCGATTTCGGGGATTCCGGTGAAATAAGATAGTTACCTAAATAGCTGTGTATCATCGATTTCGGATGATTAATGACCGAGTAATTAGCGATTAACCTTTTCAAAACGCTATTAAACATGAACTGAACGTGCAGAACTAGTGACTAACTAATAACTAAACTAACTCTGCGACGCTGTATTCCTACTTACATTCAATATTGTTAGATTAGCGTCAGAGATATATGTTTACTTAGCAAAATTATGCCTAGTGACGTCATAGAAGCCTTCAACAATCTACAAATTAATCTCCATCTTAGCTCAGAGCGGAAGTTATTCAGTTCTCGGTTAAAAACATAAGTGCCTATTTACAACACAAATGTGGAACTCACTTATGTAAAAACCCGGCAGAAGGATGCGATCGAATGATTTGCATTTAAGATAGGTCGGTACTTTTATTTTTTCTAGAATCCGTTAGATTATTAGAACGTAAACCAAGTATAACCCGATGAAAGAATATAAACATTAAAACTAGTACCTACTGATAGTTTAGCTAACTGCAGACTGTTGCAAACAATCTAGACTAGAGGACACTCAACTGATCCATATCAATACCAATCGAAACTCTCTAAGACGCTGGTTGTATTGCCCCGCTGTATGGCAATGCTGATGCGCTGCGCCAGATACTCACCAGCTCGCGGGTCACGCTTCGACCTAATTGTCGGTCGCTTTGTTTTTTTTATCATCCCCGGAGAGCCTTTCTACGTTATATTAAGATATGAACTAAGAAAGGAAAGGAACATTCTGAAAGCTAGATTAAAATTGTCAATCGAGACCGCAGAAATAAAATCGTGCAAAAAGTAATTCTCATAAATAATTCCACCCAAACCGTCTAAATGTTCCTACCTACTAACGAACTGGATCATTGTGATGGTGAAAACTCTTTCTTTTCACAAAATATGCTTTCGCAAATGGAGCGCGTTGATGTCTTTTCTTAGAAAATCTCGCAAGCTACGGTTGTTTGAATCTTGTTTGACTGCTGAAAATTAAGTAGGCTATTGTACGTAGAAATTGTTGAGAAATAATGTCATTGAATATAATCAACTTGTAGGTAAAAATAAAAAGTAAACATACTAAGGTTTTTATTTATTATAGTACTCTGGGTAATTTCTAAGAAATTAATAAATCCCAAAAATTTACGATCTCGACGGGATTCGAACCCGCACCTTCCCCTTCAGCGCAGGGTTGCTCTTTTTCCAACTAAGCTACGTGATCTTATCTAGCCGACCCGAAAATCTTTGGGAGTTCTTTCGGCACTTACGCCGTCAGCGCCACCGGGTTTTTCGGGTCGGCTAGATAAGATCACGTAGCTTAGTTGGAAAAAGAGCAACCCTGCGCTGAAGGGGAAGGTGCGGGTTCGAATCCCGTCGAGATCGTAAATTTTTGGGATTTATTAATTTCTAAGTAAACATACCTTCGAAATACCTAAAATAATACAAATTCACAGTGAAGGTTCACAGTCAAAACACACAAAAATCAATGCAATGTTAAAATGTCACAATGTTTACATAAATCAGTTAAAACACGATGTCTCATGGTAATCGTATAAGTACCTACTGTAAGTTAGGGTCAAGGTAAAAGCGAAGCGGTCATAGTACCTGCAAGGTTAACGATACGTGGGTTGTCTTAGTACATCACCTTAGGTACGTAATGTTTTAAAAGCGGTCGCTATTCCGTTTTATTATTAACCGTCGAAAAACAAAACAGGAGTAGGTTTTATGTTAGGATAGGTTAGGTTGTATGTATATTTTTTTATGTATGTTCGTCGATTTCCGACAATTATGGATTGATTTGAATTTTTTTTCGCTATCGTATGGAGAATGATCCCGAGGTGGTCTTATACAGGGTTATTGGTAAATTAATGATAATACGTGAACTGCAGGTTCAGCCCACCACCACAAACACGTTTGTGAAGACGCCAGGTCTTAATTCCTTATTTTGGTATTGGTAATGGGTACCCCCCGCAATTCAATAATCGTTCGTTAGAGATGTTTTATTTGAAACTCAACTTAAAAACAGCTCTACCCTGAAATAACAGAAGATATGAGAGTGAAAGATCGGTCTTAAGTAACTCGTTGGGTTCCAGACAAAGATGTTTTTTCATTTAGTATCAGAGGTGACTTATATTTTTTTTTAGAATTTAGACTTGGCGCCTTCACGAACGTGTTTGTGATGATGGGCAGGACCTGCAGTACACGTATTGTCACTAATTTACCAATAACAATAACCCTGTATAAAATTTATTCCAAATAATAAGGTTTTTGTTTTTTCTTTTTCAATTAATTTTTTCGTACAGGAAGCCATCTTAGTGATGATCAGCAAAAACAAAAGACAATCGCTTTGTATAAATTGAAGACTTGAAGATGTAGGTTTAAGTTGTAATGCGATCTTCATTTGTTAAATTTTATTGGATACTTCGGGTTAGATCATTAGATGGATCATCCAAGCTAGTAAAGAGTAGTATAATACATATACAATCATATAGTGCAGAAGCTAACACAGAGAGAAATAAATTAGAGGAAAGACAAGTGATGGAAGTGAAATAGAGATGGGGTCCGGGATTGCTATAAATAGTTTCATCATCATCGTCATCAGCCTATATTAGTCCACTGCTGGACATAGGCCTCCCCTAATGAGCGCCATAGCACCCTGTCTCCAGTAGTATAAGAAAAAAAAATTCAAAATCGATTCATAATTTACGGAGCAATCGACGAACACACATAAAAAATCATATGTATATGCCGAACATAGAACCCCCATCCTAATTCGAAGCCGGTCAAAAAAGTCCCCAACGTTTTTGTTAAATATTGACCTTTCCTTCCAGCTGAGCTGCAAGAAGTCAAGAACTCAGTAGCACCCGTCACAGAAGTCTGCCTCGGGTGTCTATGCCAAGCCGTGTCGGGCTGCAAGCAGAACCTGAGGTGCGAGGGAGACCACTGTGGCCTGTTCCGGATCACGTGGGCGTACTGGGCTGATGCTGGCAAACCGACCCTTAATGGAGAGTCGCCTGAGTCTGCTGATGGTAAGAATATCATCTTACTTCACCCTAACGGTCGCTATTTTTCGGCAAACACTGAACGCTTGCGACTGGTCATATGATATGATATGGATCAGTTGAGCTACCTGTAGATTGTTTGCAACAGTCTTGCAGTTAACTCAATTGTTTCAATTGTAAATACTAATTTGTTTCTATAATTTGATTGTAATTTTCTTTGTTAATAAAGACCATTTAATAAGGACGACCAAATTACAACAAAAGTATAAAGTGATATTCACTTGGCCCGTGAGCTTCAAAAATCACCGTAATGTTCTGAGAAAAATAGACTTTTAAAAATAATACTAATAATAATGCTGGATAATAATAATAATGCCACACAGCATCACCTAGCCTCAGGAAGCAGATCTTTTGTAATGGGTACTAGATAACCGATTTTAAAAAGTTTTGTGAGACCAATAATCCTCTGCTGCGATAATACGGTGAGAAAAAAATAAATAAATACAATTGAATGACTCAATAAATAAAGTTGGATAATCTAATTGGATAGGTACTTACCTAAAAATTATACTCACGCCCATCTTACATAACCGCGCGGAATCGAATTTGCGGAGCCGCAACTCGAGGTCCGCAGCGCGTCCCCGACAGTTTCGCATCTGTTCAGCATCTCGTACAACCGACGACGTCATTGCGAAACTCTTGCGGCACCGCACCTACGGTACCGCGCGGTAGTATGAGAGCGCTCTCAAGCAAGTCAAATAATTATAATCGGAACACCAAAATAATTATTTATTTTATGATGGGAAGTCGAATGCCTTAATCGATTTTAAATAGCACCTAATATTGATCATTTCTAAGAAATACCTTAAAACTAGTTGCCTTCAAACCATGTTGTTCTCGACCTTGACAATATATTAATTTCCACATTAGTTCTAAACGATTGTCCATCAAAATCCAAATTCAAGAATGTGCGCACATTATGTAATTCAAGGATGTCTTTATTTGATAAAGGTGCAAACGCACTACGCGTCAGTGGAACTGCGCAGCCCGGCACTGCGCGTAAAATTTTACCAACTCACGTCGTTCAATCTTTTTATAAAATCGTATCTCATCAAAGATTAATTGGCCGCGTCGTCGAGTAGTTCCGCTGCACTGCAGTTCCGCTCAGTGCGTTTGCACTAGACAAAATTCATCAGCGTATTGTCGCTCCACTGTAGTTCAAGTGCAATACATTGCGATATACTTCGTAGTGCCGCGCCGTTTCGCGTCGTGCGGTCCGCTCAGTGCGGTTGTACCTTACGTGCGGCGATCGAAAAGACGTACATATCAGGATAATTGTTTTTATTTCTCTAATGATTAGTTAGTGCATGAGAACGATGGGTGTGCCTAGATGCCTACTAATAGCGCAGGAAGTTTTCACTCGGTTTGAACAGCTTTTCTTTGTTTGTTTTGGTATAGGGCCCTTTGTACAAAAATATAAATTAAGGTCGAACCTTATTATTATAAGTTAGATTTAACAAAGCCGTTAAAGTTGGTAATAAAGATGGTGGCCAGACGGATGGCAGTAACAAGCCAGTATTTATCTGAAAAGCTAGGAGACATTGGCTCAATAATTGAGACAATGTATCCTAGCTAGCTAGCCAGGCGAAGTTTATTTATTTTAAACACGATAAGTGCACACTAAAGTCAATTTATGTCATTGATTCCAGCCTACGCTAACTGCACGAATGACCCCTACTGCGCCGCGCTCACCGTTCAAGGCTACATGAGGAGATTCGCACAGGTAATACTGACTTTTACATCTGATTAGGTGGTAAGTAACATTACCAATAACGTGAGACGCGGGTTCGAATCCTGCCGAAATCGAATTTTTTTGGGACATAATTAAATTTTATACCGATTACCCGAATACTCAAACGCAACTTACATTCACATCGCAACGCAAGCCCCGATTTTTTGGCAGTTTTTAATGAAAATCTGTCAAATATTAGTCACCTGTGTTGCAAAAAGCATAAATCTTGTTATAAGGTCTTGACTTGCGACGTGTTTAAATCAGTGTTGCGTTTGAGTATCCGGAGGTAGAGTCGACTGAGGGAATCTACCAGAGGTAGGGCAGCAGTTTTAACACCTCTACTGCGATCACCGGTAAGCCTGCCAATCGCGATGACTATGACAAAAGTATTTATTCACAGAAATTACCCCCGCCCCCCGATCTCACCACTTACCGCAGCGACTGAGTGAGATACTGATATATTTTTGACGATGATGTCATGTCACATTTGACTTAAATTACCAATGCAAAATTACAGCACAATGTCACAATGGCCTCCTGCATCTAGATAATGTACCTCTATGCAGAGAATACATATTAATTCTGTCTCCTGAGTAGGTAGAGTAGTGACTCGATAATACATACCTATACGTGCAAACTGTTTCAATGAAATCTGGATACCTGCTTAGTTAATTATTTCTTAATTACTTGCTTCTGCCTGCGGCTTCGCCTGGAGATGAACAACATAGCCTTTGTCCATCCCCGAGATATTGTTTTCCTGCCGTATAGGCGTGAAAAAAACATACAGACAGAGTTACTTCCGCTTTTATAATACTAGTATGCATGAAAGTACTTTTATTTGAAAGTATTATTTATTAAGTACAATACTTATTATTCAAAAACTAACACTCAAAATGCCAATCGCCACACGGTGTCAGAGCGGTGAATGGGACGATCACTGCTAACTATTTTTAGGAGCAGGACTTCTTGTTCCCATAGTAATCCAGTCATTTTGGGGCTTTGGTACAGTGTAAAATATAAATAAAATGAAATAAAAATAGCCTTTATTCGCTGCTGACTTATATAAGTTATCGTTATGTAGTTTTAAATCTACTTATTAACTACTTACTTATTGCTAACTATTTTGAATCTGTTTTGAATGTATCATATTTCATTAATTTTTAATCGATTTTATTTAATAAAATGTATTCTGTGGTCAAATCACACAAATATTGACTTATTATGAATAAATGACTATTATGACTAAGACTCCGGTTGTAGGTAAGTCAGGTTGACATAGGGCTCCTCCATTGTTTGCCACTGCACGCGGTTTAGGCATACCCTACGTACGCCGTCTTTTAGGTGTAAAATATATTACCGGGAAATTCGAGATAATGTTCTGGTATGAAATCTTTAAGGTTCCTCTGAATAAATCAAATATTTATGGCAGGTTGAAAAACTTGGTATTGGAATTTAACTATCTTTAAAAACTCTGTCTGCTTGTCTGTGATGTTGGGGATAGTATGTAAACTTTTGTTGAGTGGTTCTGATAATTGGATCGGATGGATATCAACCAACGTACCAACCAATGCTGATTTCACCAATGCAACCACGAATGCGCTGCTTTAATATCACCGTTTTATTCCAGGACTGCAATGGAGATGGTCATGTCAACTGCTACGACTACATGGCTATCCATAAGCTTGGTGGATACGGATGCAGTGGCGAGCTTCCGTTCCAGTACGTCAATGTGTTCAACCAATGCGTAGCGGCCGTTGCAAAGTACCAAGGATAGACGGGAATTAATGCCTGACAAATAGTTTTTCATGAAAATAGTACAGAAGGCGTTTTCTAAAAATGAAAAAACCATTTTTTTTACAACTCTAGATGGCGTGCATTTTTCGCGGAAGAGGTTGTCATTGGGCTGTCATGTTAAACTATGCAGTTTCTATACCATTTTAATTTGACAGACTGTTACTTAAATCCTTATCACGACCTTTTCAATCCGGTCGATCTATAATTATTTAAACGCCTTATTTCATTTTCATGGAAGGATATTTTTTCGAAGGTTTGGTGCTACGTATTATTTAGTAACGTGCATTTTAGCACAAAATAACGCTTTTTATCGCGAGATTTTTGGGCTAATATGTTATATTATATATAACTATAAATGTGCAAACACACTGAGCGGAACTGCACTGCAGCAGAACAGCGTGGCACGACGCGGCCAATTGTTGTTTGTATGAAATCGTACGAGATAGAACGCACTACGCGTCAGTGGAACCGCGGAATCATTCCAGGTCGGTAACATCCCGTCGCGTCGTCAACACTGTTGACGACTGGAAAAATTAAGTCCCACTCGTTCACGTGTTGACGACTGCAACTTTTATTTGCGCAGCTTTTTGGGGATTTGTTCTAATTTGACGCGCAGTGCCGCAGCCTCGCAGTTATACTGACGCGTAGTGCGTTTGCACTCTTACACTGGCTATTTCTTTTATATAAGTAACGTGACTTGTGAATAAATGACGTAGCACCTTGTAGTATGTGTATTGTATAGTTAGACTACTGGAATAGAATACATTTTATCCATCATAAAGAGATGCGATAAACCTCAGATTTCATTGTCCTTCAGTTTTTAATAGTTTTCTGAGTGATTAAAACCAACCACTGGTCAGATTTTTATACTCTACTTTACCTAATTAAGTACCCTTATTTTACTACCCTATGTAGTTGCAACAAAGTGCACCTTTAACGTTTTCTTAAAAATAGTTTTCGTCGTTGACGAGTTCTATTTTGTACACAAGTATATTTATAAGATAATAGGAATTAATTAATCAGTAGATAGATTTATGTAGAAATTAAAATAATGAGATTATGTATGAAATAAACTGACTGAATAGTAAAACATCTATACTGTGTTTGTTGTTTTTTTTTCTCAAGGTAAAACTGCTTTCAAACGAGTGCAAATTCTGTTCCCTTTTTCTCATATACTCTCTCTCTCATATACATACGTACCTGGGTAGGGTAGAGTACCTCAAAAAATACAAATACTAAAAAAAAAAAGACTGGTTTAAAATGCTCTCGAGTTATGTACCATTACTCTACTACTCGGCTACTTGAGAGCATTTTAAACCTGACTCCTCCTGTTCCATTCGAGACCCACTTGATTAAATGGATAGATTTTTCCCATGTTTTCTTTATCCCTTTGGATCCAAATATCTTAAAAACTCCTCTATCGATTAAGGCTAACTAAGTTACCAGCACATTTCAGAAGTCAAATCTGTAAGCCTATCTAATTTAATGCAAATCGGATATGCTGTTGTAAAGTTATGCTCGAAGAGGCTCGAAGTGAAACAAGCAAAAGAATTTCCACCTGTTTATAATATTTTTAGTGTAGAACTGTAGATGTAGAAGAAATAAATAGGGTGGCTTTTTGAAATGGGAGTGGATAAAAACCAAATCCGAATCTATGAGAGGTCGAGAAAAGTCATAAATCATAAATAAATAATGCTGGACAATTCACACAGCGTTATGTAGCCCCAAGTTAGTGCTTGTGTTATGGGTACTTGATAACTGATATACTTATTACAATAGATATTTTTTATTATACATAGGAAACGACCAGAACACCCGGAAAAAATATCTGCAGATCGTACAAACATTTGCCCCAAGGCAGGAATCGAACCCGCAACCTCCTGCGTCGCAGGCAGACCTTCGCCCACTTCACCACAAAGGTCGTCATGAAAGGAGACATGAGTTACATGACCTCGATTTTTAAGAAAACAAAAACAGCAATTTAGTATTACTTAAACTTTTACTATTGTAGGAAATCAAACCGATATTATTTTTCTAAGAGTATGACATTCTGTAACATTGTACCATCGGATTCGGTTGACGATAGATAAGGATAAATCTTTGTAAAGTAATGCATTATTTTAAGTGAAAGAAAATTACTAAATTTAGGCAAATTCTTACAATGTGATTACTTCAAAGTTACATTCCAAATTTTCTATTGGTGCTTGTGTATCGACAACTTAATGTTTTTTTTTAATGTAAGCTCATTGTGTGACGATAAAATTAATGATTTTTATTTTTATTCATTAATGTAACTAAAAAGACATAATTCAAACAGGTACCTACCTACTTACTACTCTTTAAATTGGTATGGTCTTATCTCGTGTCTAAAGATTTTGGAGTAAACAACTAGATTACGCCCGTCTCGTGTCTAATTTCAAATGACGAAAAAAATACCTAATCAAACGGTCCCATCTCGTGTCTACATTACAATAGATTTGGAAACAATGAATTGTTTTGTTCTCAATCGCCAACGATAGAGCTACCAAACTTTTAGACATGTCACTAAAAGTGTCTACATTTTATCCGAAGTGTTTTATCTTCCTTACTTAGGTTCCTACTTTTTATTATCATACGAACAAAGGCAATAAAAATAAAATACATGCAATATTTCTAGCATCATCATGTTTTGATAATAATTTAGCGTGATACATACATCAGCTCCTGCTTGAGACTCATGTGACCTAACTGATAACTGTGAAAGGTCAAGGGACCAGTTAGGAGATAGGAAAAAGTTAATGTTTTATCGAAGATGTCTGCCTATACTTTACTATACCTAATGGCATGCAGCCGGTGTGGAGTGAACTAAAAGAAATAAATATTGTTTGTTACGAAAAAATACTACTTGTTTTATAAGTTTGTACAAATAAATATTCTTATTCTTATTACGTAGATTAGAAAGTTACAGATAAAATTGAGCAAATTATAATTATCAAATGATCAATTACGAACATTACAGATAGTTTAATGCGCCTTATCAAGCACTTTTACTTCTAGACCTCTCACAACTTTATAAGCAAGCGAATGCCCAACTCTCCAGATGTCCAATTCCCAGAATGTCCAGAGACGTTGTTTTTTCTGTTGCCAAAGTCAGAACAAGAAAAAATATTGTTTTACAGGACTATCATTATATATTTACTACAATACTAACTTCTATTCGTGGCTTCGCACGCGCAGTTCTCGGATAAAAAGTTGATGTGTGTATTTAGGGTTTTCTTGTTTATCAATCAAGAAATACTTAATTGCCTAACTAAAGCATAACAATATTTAGTGCACTTTGCTCTGTTATAACTATAACAGTGTTTCCGATCGCAAAAGTAGGTACTTTTGATAAAGTAGTTGTTGACTTAGGTATGTAGGCACAGATCTTTAGGTATAAATTTAAGATTTGTTGACTTCATGCACAGTTACACTCTGGAAAAGCATTTGGTAAGTCAAATTTAGATTTTAATATTTTTTATTTTTGTTTTATTTTAATTAATTTTTCCCCTTGGAGTCGAGACTACGATTATTTTTCCTTTTAAAAAAATATCTGAGCGAAGCAATGCGTGACCCGACAGCTAGTATCTGGCGCAGCACATCAGCATTGCCTACAGCAGCGGGACAATATGCAGCCAGCGTCTTGGGGACGCGCGCGACTGTTATCGATAAGGATCAGTTGAGCTACCTGTAGGTAGATTGTTTGCAACAGAATGCAGTTAGCTCAATTTAATTAATTATTTTTAAAATAATACATTTTCAAAAAGAATAAATTTACCCCTACACTCTCTGTCTAGACTAGAGATGAGGGAGAATTTTTAATGTTATAATTTCATTTATTCCCAAACAATATTTGTTATACTGTGTCGGAATTTTGCACATTTAAAGACTAGAATCCATTTAAACAAAACAAATAAAACTATATTGTGCAATATGTACCTACTCGTAAAATGTCAAATATAAAAAATATTAAATCTTAAATAATTAGGTACTGTGTAAATTGTCACAAATTAATATTTCTTTTTGTAATTATCAATGTAATTATTCAATGCAGGCAGGTCAAATCAAAGATAAGCACTTTTGACACCCTCAGCCCTATATACCATTAGAAATATTTACTTTCATTAAGGAAATCCTCCGTCTGATTTACAAAACCAAACAATTATGTCTTTCAGCAATCATGAAGCTCTACATTATCCTCCTTGTTGCTGCGGCCGCCGCCGTGGTGGGCACTGGCGCGATGGAGTTGTCTCGCAAAGATTATTCTGAAAACCCGGTCCTGGACTCCAAACCGATGGTTTTCTGCGGAAACCTGCTACAACAAGCTCTTCAGTATGTTTGCACGGATAGCCATTACAAATATCAATCAGAAATCGAAGACTGTAAGTTATATTTAAAATAGGTACTATAGCATAATTATTGATACTATTCAACGTGTATTTATCGCGTTTATTTACCAATTTTTCCGGACGTTTTGACAGGTCTTATTACGTTTACACACATGAGATAGGGTCCTTAGTGGCCTTTTACAACACTCGCGGGAATAGTAAGTTGCAAATTCTGCATGTAATTCTCTGCATTGTTAAAAAAGTCAAGTCATCCCGTGACCACGACGGTCACGGGATGGCTTGACTTTTTTAACTGGCCGCGTGGTACTGTCCTAGAAATGTCCTAGAAAAGCAACTGACTGTTCCCGCGAGTGTCGTAAGAGGCCACTAAGGACCCTATTTCATTAGGACACCATGGTAGCGCCACCAGTCGCGCCACCAGCATAATGTGTACTATATAATGGAGCCACCAGTATAATGGAGGGTACCGCATCTCTATCTAATAGCAGATGCAGTACGTATTGTATATGCGGGCAGCAGCGCCTCCTGCAGAATAATTTCCCCACCAAACTGCGATCCCAACTCATATGCCCAGTGTGGGGATTATAGGCAATACCCCCATATAATAAAAACCAATAAGACGCTTAAATCAGAGGAAGGGCTGCGTGCAGGCCCAGACGACGACAGTTTAAGTAACTACTAAGTTAATTAATTTAGCATTTAAACAGACTCGAACTCTTATTCGCATTCTAGATAGTCAAAATAATCAATAATTTAGATAAAGATTTCCATGTAAACTCAAGTTTCGTACTTTTTCAGTGCAATCGGGTGAATCGAAACGACGACAACGTAGCGTGATGGAGGAGTGCTGTGAGAAACCGTGTCTCATCCATGAACTACAGGAATATTGTCCTTAGTGCAACGTACAGGACTGCCGGGGTCTTAAAAATGGTTAACGTGGTAAATAAATGTAGTCTTTAACACCGACCAGTTAAAATAAAGAGCGCTAATTTAAGCACCAATGACGATATTGTAACGCGTATTAAACATAATACGTACGTATTAATAATAATTCAAATATTTGTATATTGTACAAAATTTGGCAAACGTCCTTTAACACCAGCGGGTTTCATTGTCTAAAGGTCCACTCGCACTGAGCGGAACTGCACTACAACGGAACTGCGCGACACGGCGCGCGGCCAGTTATTCTTTGTATGAAATCGTATGAGACTGATCGTACTACGCGTCAGCGGAACTGCGCGGCTTTTTTGGTGATTTGTTCTAATTTGACGGGCAGTGCCGCGGCCGCGCAGTTCTACTGACGCGTAGTGCGCTTATGTTTGATCCTTAGACAATTTAACCCAGCAGCGGATTAAATTGTTAATGTTATTGTCGGGTTATTTTGATGCGTTATTTTTAATGTGCTAAAATATTAATGTTTTACCGCGTAGAGCATATGATAGGCCCCACGATGTTTTGATTTATCATAACAAGATTCATTTGAACACGTAAGTTTAGAATATCGAAGCTATTCTCACTTTTTTTAGCTTTTTATTTTAGCATTAAACATTCATTAGTTTGAATAAAACCGTGTTTTTATTTTAACCCTTATCATCAAAAATAATTTGGATATGTTAGAACAGGACATTAGAGATTTGTACGAATCCAAGTTAAAAAATAAATAAATAATAATAATGCTGTACAATCCACACAACATCATCTTACCCCAAGCTAAGCTAAGCAGAGCTTGTTAAATACATAATAATCACACAGAAATGTTAACTTCTAAAGCATTGAGAATTTTATCATAAAAAGTAGGATAAAGGTAAGTAGGAACATAGCTAATAAATAGCTGGGTCATCCAACCAATATGGTAGATGGTAATAAAATGGTTTATGCTTGCAAAGTTAGTAGTTAAAAATAACGTGATCACATGCAAGAAATCGTCGTGATCAATTGATTTATTAATCACTGATCAGGATGTTGTTCACGGGTATTATGGTATCTTAACTACCAATGTGATCAAGTTCCTGTTAAACTTAAAGTAAGTACATACCTAATTACTTTTTGTTTCTTTTCTTTTTACATAAATAAAATAATGAGCATAAACATAGATCAAGAGATGTTAATTAGGTAGGTACTTCATCTAGCCCATAATAAAGCCCAAAATGTATCCACACTGAAGTCCAAAAGCTAAGCAACGACCAAAAAGTTATCATAAAACAACACTTTAAAACCGTTTTTTTACCTATGGAAAATTATCATGGGGAAAAATAGGCATAGAAAGAAACTCCACCTACGTAATAAGTAGATACATAATACGTACATATTTTAATAAACAAACATTTATACAAACCTAGTTTATATCTAAATGTTTCCACGGTAATTATTTACCTACCTTTTTCGTCCAGCAACCTTATTTTTTTCCTAACCAAAAATTATCAAATAAAAAATAAAACAAAGAGAACAATTTTATATGCAGCATAGCCAAAAAATTATCAAGTAAAACAAAGAAAATTTTTATGCAGCATAACAGCATAATGCTGTGTAGAAAGTTGTTCTCTAGCTCTTGATCTAAAGTCAGCGTGTGGGTTAGTTTTGCCTTTGCTCTTTAGTTTTTTGTCACGTTTTTTGCTAACTTATTCCAGTAACTAGTTATGATGTCAACATACATCACATCGCTACATGGAAGATCATCAGAAGCATAGAAGTTATTGTAGACGCGATTGTACTCGAACAGATGTATTTTAGCGTAAAAATACGCAAGAGAAAATTTGAAATAAAACTGTACAATTAAATGTAAAAAAACATCTTAAAAAAATCAACATCAATTTGAAAAAAGGCAAAATTGCATGAATATATTCGTAACTTAGTGAACCAAAGATTGCTATTATTTATGTAAAGGCAAAGTGAAAATTATGTTTTGATTTTGAGTTAAAATGTGTGTGTTGATGATTTTTGCAATCGGATTCACGGCAGGAGTCTTAGCTCAAGGTAAGTTTGTTCCTGTTTTTATAAATAAAACCGGTCAAGTGCGAGTCCGACTCGCGCACAAAGGGTTCCGTACCAGCATCTATAAAAACGGCAAAAAAATTACGTTTGTTGTATGGGAGCCCCCTTAAATATTAATTTTATTCTGTTTTTCAGTATTTGTTGTTATAGCGGCAACAGAAATACATTATCCGTGAAAATTTCAACTGTCTAACTATCGCGGTTCATGAGATACAGCCTGGTGACAGACGGACAGACGGACAGTGAAGTCTTAGTAATAGGGTCCCGTTTTACCCTTTAGGTACGGAACCCTAAAAAAACGTACATATAATTTTAAGAGAAATTTCAATGATTGTTTTCGAAGACGTGCAGATTTTCAAACCTACAAAAACAATTCCAGAAGTACACGTCACAAATCTAAACGAGGCATGTGTGCGTTGTCTCTGCCACGTCACCGGATGCGACACGGCACATGGCTGTAGTGACGGTTACTGCGGACCCTTCTACATAAGCAGACTCTACTGGCTGGACGCAGGGAAACCAATCCTGCCTGATGATGACCCTGACAGGAAGGAAGGTATCTATCCCAGACCTTTATGCCCATCGGATATTACTGATGGACTAAGGGCCTCTCATCTCATTGAAACCAAAGCATTTGGTCCGTCCGTGTCCTACAGCTTCGGTCAGTTCATAGAGTTACCGAAGCTGAAGAATGCAATCCCCGGGCCTGATGTCAATCAAAATGTTTAGGTACGAACACAAATTATGTCGTTCAATAATTATAATTATCAAAATAATTGAGAATATTATTCTCAATTATTTATAAACGATAAATTAACATTAATTGAAACGAAGATAATCTCACTAATATTATAAACGTGAAAGTTTAGATGGATGGATGGATGGATGGATAGATAGATGGATGGATGTTTGTTCCTTTATCACGCCAGAACGGCTGAACGGATCTGAATGAAATTTGGCACATAGATAGATTATAGTCTGGAATAGGACATAGGCTACTTTTTATCCCGGAATTCCCACGGGAACGGGAACTACGCGGGTAAAACCGCGAGGCGCTGCTAGTAAATAATAAAATATCAATATATATTAACTGAACGATGATGGTAATCAAGAAATGTAATAAAATAGGATAATATGAATATGTTTATTCTATTTGACTTGTAAATGATAAATGACTTGTAATTTACCAATAAAATCTTGTATCATGTATCCGTTATGAGCCAGTCCACCTCTTCGCCTCTTTGTAGAAGGGCATGTCCGGCAAATAGTACCAACTACCATCATATCATGCCATTAGCAGAAATACTGCGTTGCAAACTAAGACCTGTATTATGAATGTTTACTCCGCCATTGATCTTTGCTTGAGTTACGCTTTTCTCTGGAATAACGGTCACTCAAGTATAGATCTATGACTGAGCAAGCCTTTGTAATACGGGGAATAATAATATTTTGACTGAAAGTAGATACTTTCAGTAACAAAACAAGGTAGGTACGTAAAAGGTAACCCTATTTTTGTTTACAGCGTTCGAGGATTGTGCAAGGGACTTCCACTGTTCCATCAGGATAGTCAAGAGTTATATGGCGAAGTATGGAAAGGTAAGTTACAGTACATAATATTTAGTTCAAAATAAGCATTATAAAACTCTGCATAGATGTTATAGATGATACTGATTACTGATTATTATTATATTCAGGATTACCAAGTATTAAATTAATTTGCACTGGTGTAATAAAGGTGTTATGGGTACGAGATAACTGATATACATAATAGAATACATTACATAAATATATTTTTTTTATTATACATAGAAAACGACCAGAACACCCTGAACAAATATTTGCAGGTCGTACCCATTATACATAACACCACCACATAACATTTGTCCCAAGGCGGGAATATAACCCGCAACCTCCTGCATCGCAGGCAGACCTTCGCCCACCGCGCCACAGAGGTCGTCAACAGAGGTCTATGAAGGTGCAAACGCACTTCGCGTCAATGGAACTGCGCGGCACCGCGGCACTGCGCCTAAAATTTTAACATCTTATCAAAAAAGCCACGCAGTTATATGTACGCGCTGTGCGTTCTATCTTACACGATTTCAAACAAATCATAATTGGCCTCATCGTCGTGCCGCGCAGTTCCGCTGCAGTGCTGTTCAGCTCAGATCGAGTACGCGCCGCGCAGTTTTACTGATGTGTAGTGCGTTAGCACCTTGAGAATCACAGGCTTAAAATACAACGATTTTAGTATCTTTGAAATTTCCCCTTATTTTCTGCTAAAAAGCGAGATTTAAATCAGATCCCTATGCCATAGATAAACGCGTGTGAAACTGTGGAAAGGTGCTAGTGTGTTTTATTTATATTGGTTTAATCATTTTCTTCTCCTCCATCTATCCAGGATTGCAATGGAGACGGCGTGACCGACTGCTATGACTACATGATGATAAACTACCACGGGGGCCGCGCGTGCGCAGGACCTCTGCACTTGACGAGCCACGGCCGGCGGTGGCTGGCCACGTTTCAACAGTGCAGGCTTTGATTGTAACAAGCCATTGTTTATACTACCTGACCGATCACTGTGTCTGACCACGCACGTTTCAGCAATGCAGGCTTTATATGTGCTGGGCCAGTAGTTGGCCTTACTCATCTCATGGCATCAGTGACTAGTGGCTTAATAACTATATATAATATATATATACATATAATAACTTTAAAAGGAGAAGCCTTGGATCCTGAAATACAGCCTAGGCTAGTTCAGGACCCTATGGATTCAATAATATACTGAAACACTGTAATTGTGTCCAATAAATGATTTTTGTGTTTTGTGTTGTGTTAATTATAAGAACACGTGCTACATTTTAGTAAATAAACTATCGTTGTTTGACGAATTCGTAATGAATGTGAGTGAGTTATCTACGAACCTTGTTTGTGTTGGTATCGTGCTATTTTATGTATTTCCTACCAAAATGTTAAATTAAGAAAATTATTTAGACTACAATGACATCAAGTGTATCAACAGGTACCTACGGTGGAATTAGTAAATGAAATGAAATTCGCGTGCCAAGTTATTTATGTATAGGTTTGGCATAAAGTAACGAGATTTTAACATAATATAGACCAAAATAACGTAGTATATATAGTATATTACAATAAATAATCACAATTTTCACGCAATATTCGTGCTATTTTGTGTTAAGTGTTAAAAATTATATGCATTATGAACTCAAAGGTAGAGACCGTTGCATATTATATGTGTAGGCCACATGATATAGTTAATTTCCCCAAAAACCGATAAAGGTGAAAAATAACCAATAGCATGGTGTTTTCATGTCTCAGTGTAAAAATAACTTCACTTGAATATTGGTAATCCTATTAGTTTTCACAAATACTCTCTGAATATGGGCTTCATGGAAAATTTACGTAAAGCGCCTTTTGTTTTTGTAATTACAAAATCTTTCAAAATTGCTATATATAAATAACAGCAGAACTTAAATGATAGTATAATTACCATAGAAATTAAATACGCATCTGCATAAAATATCAAAATAATTTTATTTAATAACATCAGTCAAATTATAGTTGTCTTACTACTATAGATATTATCGATAGAACTCATTAATTTTCCTTAATTTAATTAGTGAGTACAATTAAATTAATTTAAATTTCTTAACATTAGTTAATAAGAAGTAATTAAAAAATTTTCAATGCTAATAAACCATTGACCATTTTTGTTGTTTTACTTAGGATTAAAATTTACATTCGTTTCTCCACTGAGTGAGCTACATGAACTCCCTAGCCTGCAGTGAAGAAGACCCATCTTAATATTAAACATATTTCATCGTAAGTCTATCATAGCTTATTACTTAATGTTTACTAACTTAAAGCTAGAACCACACTTTTATGGTGTGGTTTGCGTTTCGTGTGTCACGCGTCAAAAGCATATCGGTTTTATACAACAAAATTTGTTAGAAACACATTACACATGAGTTGCCCAGTGCGGTCGTACCATTTTAGTATGATCAGAAACTCAATACAGCTGTATTACCACCACCATTAGTTCGGCCACACTGGGCAACTACACTACAGTGGAACTGCGCGTTACGAAGACGCGCCCAATTATTATTCTTTGTATGAAATCGTAGGATTATGAGATAGAACGCACTACGCGTCAGTGGCACTGCGCGGCTTCTTTTGGTGAGTTGGTTGGTTTTGCAATTTTACGCGCAGTTCCGCGTCGCGCAGTTCCACAGACATGTAGTGCGTTTAACCTTAAATAATTATAAATATGAAACCGAAATACGTCATGCGCGTCACAATCTACCACACCGGAATAGTGTGGTTCTACCTATATAATTCAGCGAAGTTGAAGGTGACGTTTTCATGCGAAAGTGACGAGAGGAGCGGGAGTGTTCCAATCTTCTATTTCTTCATCCTCAGACTCGTCTGGGAATCGAACCTGCAATTGAAACAAAAATAAAATGAAAATAAAATAATGGCAGACTCCATAAATATATTAGACCTCAGAGGGTAGCCTATGTCCATCTATGTGGCTAAGACGCGTGTGAATGTTTAAAATAAGAAGAAATCGTCTATTTATTTTGGACAAAAATATCCCATTATTACTATTATTTACTCATGGTGGCTTTCGTATCACTACGGCCATGATAGGCCATTTGTGATCGCCACTTTTTCTGTTCACCCCTAAAGCTGCGGTGTGGCGTTCATGATTCGCCACTTACCCTTGCAGTTGCTAGGAACTGGAGGATTTTCTTCGTGTGACCAAATGTCCCATGGCAATTTCGTAGCAGTTCGTAGACCCTCTACGAAGCGCGTTGATGTCTTTTATATCGAGATTTTTTTTAATTTAGGCAAAGAGGCAGTTTCTTGCAGCAACGCACGTAAAAACAAGAGCCTATTCTACTTACCCATGGATCCAATCGCTTTCCTCCAGATGAAAGTGAGCTGCCCTGGTTGGATTGCCAAGCCTGGAAATCATTTACAGAATATCAGTTATTTTGTTTAGCTTCATTTGCGTGCGTATCCTCCCTCGTTCTATGCATCCTGGCAGACCGGTTAACATGAAAAAAGCCCTAGGGATCTTCCGGTTTTTTTCCGGTTAGCATTTTGAGGGACGGGAAGATTCGTTTCGTCCCTAGTCAATTTCCCTGTTTTGAAGTTCTGCCCATGCTGTTGGCGGTATAATGTAATGATATATAGCTACTCGTATATACGTGTGGCAAATACCTAATAGTTGATAACTACACACGAAGAGACTTTTTTTTTATTTTTATTTACAACCACAGCCTGAGGGACTTTGTCGCTTAGCGACCACATCGCCCGAAATACCTAATAGTTGATAACTACACACTTGAAGAGACTTTCGTCAGCGAAACTTTGGCCTGTTGGGGTGCAACGTACAAAGACGAAAGAAGGAACCGTCTAGGTTGCAGTAAAACAGTGGCGTTCACAGATCGTCAAACCCCAATTACGGGTCCCAAGTTTAGTAATAACGTTAGTATTGGTTTAAATACTATTTAATTTATTGGTTTTATTTTAAACAACTTGCTAACTGGTAATGTATAAATGTATCAATAAATTGACTTCAAACTTAACAGGGGGTAACCTATCAATGAACCTACGTCGTACGTATCCTACGTGACCAGAGATGTCTTACACCTGTAGATACCTGATAAGCATCATTGAACGCGTGTGCCAGCGACAACGCGAGCGCCCTCGCGTGCTTTCTTCTGGAGCAGACGAATGCGTGGACCACGTGATCCTCCAGAGACACGGCGTCGCTCCTGCCTTCCACAACGGCGAAGACACGCGCGTTGGCGGCGTCGGCGGAGCAGTAGGATATCCTGCAAGGTAATAGTCTTTCGTGAGACTTTGGGTTGGGAATAGGTGTGTATCACGAGAGACCTTAAAAATAACTCGACTATTGCAGAAGTAGGTAATATAAAAAACAAAGTAAATAAAGTCATAAAGTCCCTAAAGTCCAACCTGTTGTAAAATAAATTGAAGATATGTGTTTTGTCGTCGAATTAGAATAGAATAGAAAAAGATAGAAACTTTTATCGCCTTCATTATAAAAGTAGATGTTCATCGTCATAAGTTTGAAAAGAAAGTTTTTTGAGCTTTCATTTGTGTTCTTTCGTTATTTTACTCATAGAAAATGATTACAAATTAGTCCTTTAAAAAAACCTGAGAGCATTCGAAAACTAAAGTCTACGTTTGCCCTTTGAAAATCTGTTTTTGACCGAGTTACCCAAGAATGGAAAATGTTCATACCAACAACGTAATAATTGGCAGTAACATATTATTTATTTTGATATTTATTTTTATTTTGGTAACCCAAAAGCAAGAAATAATAAAATGTACCTTCACACGATTCATATATCACGGCGACAAAGTAAAGCATGTTGTCGCAATATCCATTCAGATAATAAATCTTACGAAGTCATTGACAGGAAATATTGTATTTTTTCTACATTTAAATCAATCGGAATAAAAACAATTCGTGCTTTATCTCTCTGAACGTTTTATAATTATGTTTAAACCAGTTATAATGCACTTTGAAGAAATAAATTACTTGCGTAAAGATGATAGGAAGAGTCAACAGGAAACCGACTTTATTCCTCGATATAGTTAAAATTTGAAAACTTATGGTATTTTCAATCGACTTCAGAAAATGGCTCTCAATTCAACTGTATGTTTTTTAAGTAAGTAGTTATGTTTGTTATATCTATATATAGTATCTTTGCATTTTTTTTATCGAGTTTGATGACTCTTTCTACTTTGTTTGCTTGTAATGTTAGTGACTGAATTCCGAGGTGGTCCCAGTTTAGTTTTTTTGTAGGGACTATTATTATACTTCCGATGGAGTACTATTATTATAATTTTTACTTAACTTACGAAATAATGTGAACATTCAGAAACTTGATGTCGGCTTTTAGTACATGTAAAAAACATCAACTTGCATGTAATATAAGATATATTGCGATTTGACGAGGAACCCGATAATAACTGTTTTCTATTCTTCCCTGACTAGGGAATATGCATGTTACTTTAAAAATGCTGATTATTATTTATTTGTATTCTCTATTGTTATAGAAATATATCAGCATATACATTTTTTTATTTTGTGATTTTATTATTGTTAAATTGATTCGTTGAAAAGTTGATACCTATTTTAAGAATCAATCTCAAAATTTAAACTAAACTAAACGTGAAGTCACTATTCACCGTATGGTCGTGAAACCTTTAGTGGGTTATCTTTTCACAACGAACGAAAGAAAGAAAATTAATTGTTAGACTCAATACACAAACAAATATCACGGTGGTTTTTATCGTTTTTATTATTTGTTTTTGATTGAACAAAAGCACTTTGATTTGACAAACTGAACAGTGACGTCTCAGAAAGAGGGCAGCGTTTTCATCACCCGAAGCTGAGTGCAGTGTTATATTTCGTTTTTCCTTATTATTTGAACAATTTGTGGTTGTTTGTGGATATTTTTTTCTGCGATGAAATAACATAAATAATCGATAAAAATCTATGCAAATCTATGCATATGCATACATTTTTATCGATTATTTATCACAATAGGGTTCCACAATAGGGTATATAGGTACCTACCCTATTGTGGAACGTTCCAGAGCTTACTTGTAAATTGATACGCTGAGAACGTTGTCCTGTGACTCGGCGTCGGTCACGATGATTCCTTTTGCGCTGATGTCCAGATTCACTCTCTGGAGCTTTTTGTTGAGCGCTGAAATTCATAAAAAGGTTACATTGGTTACAACAGTTACACCAGCTGCTTTGTAGATGTTTTGTCACCGTTGAATAAAGAAGAGAATTCACGCTACAGTGATCAAAATCTCGGCTAGGCGGACTTTACTTAAAAGAACTTGAAATTGATTTTTTTACGTCAATAACATAATATATAAATGTAATGAGTATATATTGTTATAAGCTTCTTTGGTAACTACACTATTGACGCAAGAGCGTCCCGGTAGGGGTGGCAGTATAAAGAACTCCACCAGCTACCTAACTTTGGCAAAGCATACATCCATGATGGATTGTTGCACCGTACAACCGTAGATGGTGATGAAGATCTATTTGAGAACTCTACGTTTTTGTCCACACACGGTTTTTCGCCGTTAAAATCTACAGTGTCAATTCGCTGTGTGTAGGCACAATTGCCAGTATTGTATGGATCACTATGGAAGGTTTTTTGTGCTTGTTTGTAGAGTGCTTTTCACGAAAGAGTCCCCTAGGCGCAGCGCTGCTGTGTGATCGTAAGTATCTAATGAATTTAGCGTAGAAAAACATTAAGTTCCACTAATTGCCGCCTGGAGTTCTTTCGTCAAAAGCACTCTCCTTCCTGCCTGTTGTGTGGCACTACGTGACGGCGCCAGTGTCGTATAATGCCGTGTCTGCCCCTCGGCGCGCCGCGTCTAAGGCAGACACGGCATTACGCACGGCGTGATTTTCATCAGTGTTGTATCTCGTCGGCCTCTTGTTCACGGCAGTGTTTCTCAACCGTACGGTGTTCAGCCTAGGCCTCTTGCGCACGGCACGGTTACACAACCGTACGCTTAGCACGCCGTACGTTTAAAAAACCGTGGAGTAAATTATCAAAAAAATAATCAGAAAGTCCGACATTCCTGCAGGTGTTTATAGGATCTTGATCTTTCCCATGATCTATAAATCATTAAAACTGATAGAATCTATGTCAGTGCACGATCTTGCGAAATGTCACTTTAAACAGATAATTTATTCCACAAATCACTTTTTGCTCGATCAAAATCTATCCAAATTAGGGCTGTGATTAGGGTTCTTAGGTTTAAAAGAACCAGTCTACACTTACCTAGCTACTTTAAGTATTAAGTACACTATGTTGCAACATTATTGCAAAGTAACCAGCCCAATCACATTGACCTAATATCAGACTGCCCTACTACTGGGTACTTGGCTAGAAATGATATCTAGACATAAACTACAATGCGGTTTGTCCGATAATATTGACCGCAATTCGATACTCGTAATAGTCCATCTTTATGATCTAGTGGAACAAAGCTGGTGTCAAGGTTGACGTTGGTAGGTCGTGCCCTCGTGCCCTCGTGCCCTAGGATCCTTTAGCAGAAAGCATACCTATAGTTGTTCTGCCGTATATGAAGTTATTAGCACGGTATTAAGCTTTGCGGACAACCGCTACCACCCAACACATAAATGAGCATTAAAATATAGACTTAAAGACCGTGGGGCGCCCGCGCCCTTCCATCTGACCAGCAGCGGCGCTTGCGTCGTGGGATAGTCACTAGTGACGTCACAGATGCATAGTTACTTTTAGCGGAGTGCAGCGCGGATCGCACAGCGATGGCTGTAGCGGGCGCGGAGGCGGCGCGCTCCACAGGCGCAGCGCCCGCGTAGCGCACGTCCATCTGGCCGGTGCCTGCGTCGCGGGTCTCGCGCCACCAGCCTTCGCCTTCGCATTCTGCCAGCGCCCATTCTTCGCACAGTTCTGAAAAAATAAACAGATTCTGACTAAGTCGAACACATTACATATAATAAAACACTGTTTTTACCGGATTGATCGCGTATATTTTATATTTTGTTTATAACCTGACGTTTCGGAGGCTTTTCAGCTTCCATGGTCACAGGCAGTATAAAATATACGCGATCAATCCGGTAAAAACAGTGTTTTATTATGAGTTCTCGCGAAAATAACCGTAGAATATACTACATTACATATAATTCTGAAATCCCTCTGCACAGTCCGGAAATTTCGCATCTTGAAACATGATTTGTTTGTTCATTACGAATGTAAGCGGGTTGTGTGTGTGTGTGTGTGTGTGTACTCTTTTATCCGCACTGAGACTCGGGTTGGTCCTGTGTAAGGGCGGGTTAACTACGAACTTTATTTGTGTTGGAAGAACACCAACGTTTCATGCCTTTCCGAGGGACATTTTCAGGGTGAGTGCGGTTCTAGAGGCGCGCGTACCGCATCCCTCCGAGACTCCGAGCACATTATTTCATCAAACTACGATAGCTTTTATAGTAAAATGATTTGTTTGGTTAACTTACGCAAAAACAAAGGTCTTATAAGGGACTAGCTTTTGACCGCGGCTTCGCTCGCGCTTTGGGATGTAAAATAGCATAGGTATATCCCTCCCCGGGATATCATCTACCTCTGCCAAATTTCATTGAGTTCTGTTAAGCCGTTTGCTGATAGTTACTTTTGAATTTATAATTAAATTAGTTTAAATATGTGGATTACTATTTGAGTGTCGAGGAAGCCAGAAACAGGACGAATTTTATGAGCTGACAAATTGCTTAGTGTTATTGTGTCGACCCAACTTAGCGATAATCGGTAGGCAATTTCTGTTGACAGGTACGCAAGTAGATTTTCCGAGTAAAGTTTCACAACATTCGCGATCGACGCAGCCTATCTATCATGCAAATGCAAATCACACCGTACCTAGGAGATGC